>CM066036.1:190450320-192850320 GCA_033557465.1 Ichthyophis bannanicus
AAAGGGGATGGAAGGATACTCCTATGAAGAAAGACTAAAAAGGTTAGGGCTCTTTAACCTGGAAAAGAGACGGTTGAGGGGAGATATGATAGAAGTCTATAAATTAATGAACGGAGTGGAGCAGGTAAACGTAGATCGATTGTTTATGTTATCAGAATATAGAAAGACTAGGGGACATGCAATGAAGTTACAGGGTAAACTATTTAAGACTAATAAACGAAAATATTTTTTCACTCAACGTGTAATCAAACTCTGGAATTTGTTACCGGAGGATGTAGTAAAGTCTGTTAGTGTAGCTGGGTTTAAAAAAGGTTTGGACAAGTTCCTGGAGGAAAGGTCCATAAACCATTATTAAGAAGGGACCCAGGATATCAATGCTTGACCCAGTACAAGAATTGTGGAACCTGTGTCTTTTGGGGAAACTGCTAGGTACGTATGACCTAGATTGGCCACTGTTGGAAACAGGATACTGGGCTTGATGGACCTTGATCTGACCCAGTATGGCATATCTTATGTTCTTATATTCTTATGAATGACAAGACGCTGGCCAGTGACAATCTTCTACTACATGTTGGACATCAGTGCTTTGAACGCCTTCATTGTTTGGATGTCACTAAATCCAGAATGGCAGTCCAAGTCAAAGCACAGATGTCATCTATTCCTCTTGGAATTAGGAAAGCAGCTGCTTCAGAGTAATTGCAGTGAGACTTCTTCCAGCATTGAAGAAGCCACTAATGCTGTTTACAATGTCGGGGTCCCAAAGAAAAGGGCAAGGTGTCACTGCTGTTCCAGAGAAAAAGACAAGAAAAGCAACATAATTTGCACCTCCTGCAAGCGCAATGTTTGCAAGAACATTCAGAAATTGTCTGTGTCTCATGCAAATGACTGTAGTACTTTACTGTGTTCATCAAGTGCATGCAAAAACTGCTTTCATGGCAACTCTTCTTCATGTAATTTTATGATAAAGCATTACATTTCAAAACATTTAACCTTCATATATTAAATAATTAATTCTGAATGATATTTTGTCTGTTTAGTTTAAAATTTTCATGGTTAACAATTAAAATTCGTCGTGGTGTCATTTATGTGTGTGCAAAAAATCTCGATAATTCCAGGGTTAATGAGTTTCCCTTTTTCCTACACAGCAATTCTGCAAACTCATGTACTATTTCAACCTTTTCATGCAACATCACAAATTACAAATAGCCCCGATATGCTGAAAAACAGTTCTAGAAAGCATATTTGCCCACGACCATAATTCTTTCTCTCCACCATTAGATTTCAATCAATAATTTGGATTATTTTGCTCAGCAATAGTGCAATGATTGCTTTCATGAATTTGTTTCATGTATAAAATCTAAATAGCAAATACAAGATTCCACTTTAACCCTTACAGACCTGAATTTTTTCACAGACACCATATATATATATACATGGAATTCAATGAATAAACATGACGTCCATTACAGTGGACATGCGGTCTGAAAGGGTTAATGCACTTACTTTCATAGTAACATAGTATATGACGGCAGATAAAGACCAATATGGTCCTTCTAGTCTGCCCAGCAAGGTGGCGAGAGTAGGTGCACTTGCCACTCCATGCAGGTCACCCCTCCCCATGCCTTTGTTTAGGGTTGTGCCCACCACTCTCTGTAGGTCACCCCATTTGCTGAGATATAAGTGATAGTTATGTTTAATTTGATTTTATCCTGTTGCTATAAAGGGATCCACTGTGCCTTTCCCAGCTGTTTTGAATTTTGTCACTGTATTTGCCCCCACCACTTCCAACGTGAGGGCATTCCAAGTATCCACTACCCTTTCAGTGAAAAAGCATTTCCTGACATTTCCTTTCAGTTTACCCCCTTGCAACTTCATGTTATGCCCTCTAGTTTTACAGCTTCCCCGTCTTTGGAAGAGGTTTGTTTGTTCATTAATACTCTTTAAGTATTTAAAGGTCTGAAACATATCTCCCCTGCCCCTCCTCTTCCCCAGAGTGTACATATTTAGGTCTTCAAGTCTCTTTTCATAAGTTTTCTGATGCAGGCTTCAAATCATTTTGGTCGCCTTCCTCTGAACTGTTTCCAGCCTTTTTTAGTCCTTTGCGAGATATGGTCTCCAAAACTGAACACAGTATTCCAAGTGAGGCCTCACCAGTGACATACAGTGGCATTAGTACCTCTTCCTTTCTGCTGGTAATTCCTCTCTGTATGCAACCCAGCATCCTTCTGGCTTTTGCCACCGCCTTGTGTGGCGCCCCCACTTGTCTAGGCGGTTGCCTATAGGCAGGGGCGTACCTCCTAATGTCCCTTTTTAGTATGGGTTCCCAGAGCCGAGGCTTCTGGGGCTTGTAGTTGTGTGAAATGATGAGTAGGCCGAGGATTTGAAGGCAAAAACACAGGAAAATGTATTTTTCTCTGCCTTTGCACCAAAAACACATATTAACAAAATTAGGATACTTCTCCCACAAAAGAAAAAGAATTTTCAGATCAAGAACTTCACAGTGACAAAAGTTGCAATTGCTTCTTCAGCTGTTACATAATGCAGCCTGATAGTTCCTTTACTTCTGGCTTAAAACAACTGCTTTCCCAAACTGTGCAATATTCAAATTAAAGCTTCTTTTACTTCTGGCTGCTGCCCACTCAGATAGTTCTTTCTTAAACATTCAAATCAAGCCTTTGAATATTTTCTAGCTGCTTTAAAACACCAGCAACTTCATTTCAAACATTATCAGCACTCTAGGCACAAGACAAACTGGTATAATAGCTTCTGGGTCTTTCCAAATTTAAACCCTATAGCTTCTTCATTTTGTCTTTATACAAAAAGAGCAATCCGTTTGAGATTCTGTAGAGGCATTATCAGAATCATAATTATCTATCTGCATACCCTCATAATCAGGATCTGTTGTCTCCTGACTGGAATCAGCTTGTGGGAACGTAGGCTTAATTTCTTCTAACAATTTTAAAACCTTTTCCCAGTGAGACCTCTCTCTAGGTTCAGGGGTTTTTGATGGGCTATGGAGATCCTTATCTTTCAATAAACTGTTCAAGGCTTCTAATGGGCTCACCTTCTTTCTAGCAACAGTTCTTTTCACAGGCCTTTCCAGAAGTGAAACTCTCCCCACAGGCTCCTGCTGGCTCTTCCCGTACCTTGCTTATAGTCTGCAGCTTCCTCAGGCCAAACGCTCCTGTATCCAGGGCCAGCTGTAATTCCTCTACAACACGGGCTTCCTTCCGGGTTGTAGTTTCCTGTGCTTTGGCTGCAATGGGAATCCCTTCTGAGGCTGTCTTTGGAGCACCTCTCTCTATCAGCTTCCCTGAAAGATTCCTTTACCTTCTGGTTCCCTCGTGATCTCCTTGTCCTCCGTTTCCCTGGTGGTCTCCCTTTTTCCTGTTCCCTGAGGCTTAAATGAGTGGGGCTGCTCTACAGCCTCGAACTCCTCCCCCAGGTGCTTCTCATTACCTCTCTTGGTTGCCTTGGAGCTTGGGCGTGGTCTGAGCTCAGCAGCCCCGTGTGTGTTTTTTTTCACTTTGGCTGTACTTTGAAAGTCAGTGCTCTCTTGGCTATCCCTTTGCTTGAAGGTAAATGCTTGTCTTTTATCTATTTCCATAGGCTGTAATACAGTTTTGCCACCACACTTGTCACACTGTTTCGCCACCTTGAGATCCTCAGAAACAATCATTCCAAGGTCCTTCTCCTGGTCTGTGCACAACAACCTCTTGCCCCCTATCGCATATAATTCCCTTTGATTTCTGCTTCCCAAATGCATCACACTGCACTTATTCACATTAAATCTTAACTGCCAAAGATTAGGCCATTCTTCCAGCTTTTGTAGATCTTTCCTCATGTTAACAACTCCCTCAGGGGAGTCCAGTCTGTTGCAAATTTTTGTGCCATCTGCAAAAAGACAGACTTTTCCATTCAGTCCTTCAGCAATATCACTTTTACTTTTCCCACCACTGAAGTAAGGCTTACTGGCCTGTAGTTTGTCACTTCTTCCCTACTGCCACCTTTGTGAAGAGGTGCCACATCAGCCCTTTTCCAGTCCTGTGGAACTTCTCCTGTCTCCAAGGATCTATTAAAAACGTCCTTTAATGGCTCTGCAAGAACCTCTCTGAGCTCTTTCAGTATCCTGGGATGTATCCCATCCGGTCCCATGACCTTGGCCACTTTCAGTTTTGCAAGCTGTCTTAACACATCTTCTTCTGTGAATGGTGTGGTATCTACTTCATTCCCATTTTTATATTTGTCAATCACAGGTGGTTCTTCTCCAGGATTGTCTCTAGTATAAACAGAGCAGAAGTATTTGTTAAGCATTTTCGCTTTTTCAGTGTCACTTTCCACAAAATTCCATTCCCAGAACTTTTGCGTTCTGCAATTCCACCTCTGATTTCCTCCTCTTCCAAATATACCTGAAAAAAAGGGTTTGTCGCCAAATTTCACATCTTTAGCCATCTTTTCTTCTGCCTTTGATTTTGCTACCTTATTTCTCTTTTTGCCTCTTTTAGTTAGATCCTGTATACTTTTCTGTGTTCCTCTGTTTGCAAACTTTTGAATTTTGTGAAAGCTGTGTTTTTTGCCTTTATTTGTGCAGCCACTTCTTTGGAGAACCAAATAGGTTTCCTTTTCCTCATGATTTTATTTACTTTCCTTACATACGTATCTGTTGCCCCTTTTATTGCCTTCTTTGGTTCCACTTCCCTTATCCCCTCCCACCCTGCCAACTCCTCCTTCAGGTACTTGGCCATTTTACCGAAGTCAGTGTTTTTAAAGTCTAGGACTTTGAGCTTGCTGTGATTGGATTCTACCTTGGCTTTTACCTCAAACCACACTGTGTGGTGATCGCTGCTGCTCACATGGGCACCTACCCAGATATTCGATATGTTATCTCCATTGGTGAGCACTAAATCCAGCACCAAGCTCTCCCTGGTTGGTTCCATCACCATTTGTCTAAGTAATGCATCTTGGAAGGAATCCACATTTTTTTTACTTCTTTCTAGATTTGCAGAAGGAATACTCCAATCCACATCGGGTAGATTAAAGTCACCCAATATGATCACTTACCCCTTCATGGCTATCTTTGCAATATCAGCAACCGATTCGCTATCCATTTCTTCAGTTTGAGTTGGAGGCCTGTAGACCACACCAGTATGGATGATAGTGCCATCTCCTCTTTCCAACACAATCCACAGCGTTTCTTCTTTTCCCCACGTCCCCTGCATTTCAACAGCTTTAATATTGCTTTTGACATACAGGGCTACTCCTCCTCCATTTCTACCCTCTCTATCTCTTCTAAATAGATTACAGCCAGCTATGGCTATATCCTATTCATGCGACTCGTTAAACCATGTTTCTGTAAGGCCACAATGTCCAAGTCCATTTCTACCATTAGAGCTTCCAGATCAGGAACTTTGTTGGCTAGGCTTCAACCTTTCCTGCTCATTGCTTTCCAGCATTTGTTGAGTGGCTTGCCTGTGTTTTGCATGGATTTTGTTCTACACGCCCCTTCCTACTTGCCATTGATGTGTGGTTTAAAAGTGTGGCTGTTTTCAATGTCATATTGCTTTTGCTGGCAGTGACGTCCTGAACTTGTCCTTCTCCATCCATCACTTCCTTTCCCTAGTATAAATGCCTGTCACATACAGCCTGAATTTTTCACAGGATCCTTTTCCCTACAATCAAGAAATGTAGTCCATCAGCACAGTATAGTCTCTTGTTGATCCATCTGTTTCTCCAGTTGCCTATATATCTAAATCCTTCTTGTCTGCACCAGGTTTGGAGCCATGCATTAAAGTTGTTTATGTGATGCAGCCTTTCTGCCCCTTTACCACGAACAGGTAGAACTTCTGAGGATGCTATAGTGTTAACCACGGGGCTTGAGTTTCTCTCCCAGAGTCTGGAAGTCCTTTTGAACTGCAGAGGCACTGTTTCTAGCCAGGATTTGTACCCAAGTGGACGGCAACATTAGTTTTGGAGTGCTCACTTTCTGCACTAACTACACCAACAATTTGGTTTGTATTCCTGCTAACTGAAGAGCCAGGGAGGCATTTGACCATCTTCTCTCCTTTGAACTGTGTTCCTAAGTTGGTGCATCTGATGATGGAATCTCCAAGTAGTAGTAGTTTTCTGTTTTGTGATTTTTTTCCTATTTGGTGCATTATCAGTAGATTTGGCATTGAGTCTTTCATTTAAGGGCACTTTAGTTTCCACAAATTGGTCACCCTCATTATCCAAGGCAGAGAAGACATTTGCAGGAATACCTCTTGATGTATAGAGTGTTACAGGTCACAACCTACCAGAGCCCACTGTGATCCATTTGTTCCTGGGCTGTTTGATTCTTTGTGGGAGGGGTGGTGGATTTTGTTCAGTTTGTACCCTAGAGGAGGTATGTTTAATTGCAGCTAATTCTTCCCTTAGTAGAGTCAATTCTTATGCTTAGCAGATAACTTCAGGCATATAGGACAAGCTCTTAGGTTCCAAATGATTCTTCTCAGAATGAAAGCACCACAGTTATTGCATTGAATACACAACATGCTGATTTAGCTGTCCTAGGAGGAGAAAAGGAGAAAAAGTGGGTGTAACACCTAATTAAAGAAAAGATATGATGACTATATAGGCAATGCAACCCTGGGGTGAAGGGTAGTTTCGGCGAGAACTTAAGCATCCCTAGCCAGTAGACCTTATATGAACTGAGGGCACACTCACATATCTAATTTAAAGGCTATGTAAGGGATGTAGGCAGTCTGAATATTCCTAAAAATCTATATCCAACTGTTAAAATTGATATTAAAAACAAGCAATTATGAAGTCTGAAAGCCTTAGCTGAATGTGTAGTCTCTTGAAGCTGTGATGAGCAGACTGGTGCAAACTCTATTCAAAGGCTATGAAATTATGACAACTCAGAGGATTTCATTATGAAATCCCATTGCTAGATTTATGGCACTCACTTTGAACCTGATTAAAAGCTGGTCCAAGTCCATGACAATTTAAGTGTGTTTAATGTCAGTGCCTTGCATTTCCAAGTGAACCTCCATGTGGACCTACAAGCAACACTGAGACTTTAAAATTGGCTGTGGGACAGATTTATCCAATGAATATGCATGAGAGAGATTTGCATGTATACCAACTCCACTGACTACAAATCTATTACATGCATAGATATTAGGATGTCCTGAAAATCTGGCCCGTTTGTGGTCCTCAAGGACCGAATGGACAAGCCTGGCATAAGGCCTTTTTTTGCAATACTAAGAATATTTATAAGTAAAAATAACAAACCTCCTCTGCTAGGCAGTAGGTTTGTCTGCAGACCATGGTATCATGTATTTATGAGGTGCTTCCCCCTCCTATATATACATCATATGATGTGTTGTATTAGAAACATGCTTGGAGGAGTAGTCTTGTGGTTAGAGCAACAGCCTAACATTTATGTGATTAGGGTTCAGTTCCAACTTGTGACATTGTGCAAGTCATTGCAAGATCTGGCACTCTACTTCTGGTGATACCTTCCCAAGAAAATTCAGAGGCTGTTTGGTCACCAAGAGTCAGCACTGATTTCATGGCACCTAAAAAAAAATAAAAACATAATGGCAGACAAAGACTGTCTGCCCTCCTATACCAACTCTAAAGTACCTTTTTTTTCCTTTAGACATCTTCTGAGCTTGTCCCATGCTTTCTTGAAATCAGATACAATTTTTGTCTCTGTTACCTCCACTGGAAGACAAATTACTCTTGAATCTATCTCCTTTCGCCTTCATCCTATGCCCCCTCATTGCAGAGCTTTCTTTCAATTGAAAGAGGCTCTCCTCCATGATATTTATGCAATGAAGATATTTAAACAGCTGTATCATACCTTCCCTCTCCCATCTTTCTTCCAAAGTATACATTTTAAGGTCTTTAAGTCTGTCCCCATATGCCTTATGATGAAGCCCACTGACTATTTGGTGGACGACCCCTGCACCGACTTCATCCTGTTTATATCCTTTTGAAGATGTGGTCTCCAAAATTGCACACAATACTCTAAATTAGATCTCACCAAAGGCTTATACAGAGGCACTATCAGCTCCTTTATTCTGCTGGTCATTCCGTTCCCTATGCACCCAAGCATCCTTCTGACTTTTGCTGTTGCCTTATCTACCTGTTTAGCCACCTTAAGATCATCAGAAAAAATCACTCCTAGGTCCCGCTCTTCTTTTGTGGACAGAAACACTTCACCTCCTATATTGTACCGCTCCTTTGGATTTTTACAGCCCAAATGCATGACTGCATTTTTTAGCCTTAAATCTCATTGGTTCATTCTATGGAACATTTTCTTTAATGAATACTTAATTAGCCAGAATATTTGCAGCAGTTCAGAAGCAGATTGAGTAAACCCTCAGGGTGATCTTAGTGTGTCATCTTTCCATCTTTGTAATATGTTGGTTTTTACAAAAGTGTAAGAGTGACTAATCTCACTATAGAGTATAATGTCGAAATGTCCAGTACTAGGTGGAACAATCAGTGTAGCATGAAGTGAAGTGACATTCTAGTTCATCTATATTAGGATGGGTCCCTATCTTGGAAATTATACAGGTGCATTTATGCAGACACTGGAAGGTCAGCATCCTATGATGAGACGAGAGTGGTCGTGGAAATAATAGCTAGGTTTCCCCAACTTCTCAGATTTTTGACTAGGGGATCGACACTGGTCTAGCTGTCTCAGATTGCAATAGCCTATTTCCCTGATGGTGAGAGCGAGGAAAGTTTCCCATGGTGTTATTTCTCCAGGGAAGGTTGGACTGCAGCGCTTACAGGTTTCCAATTGAATTTGTGACCATAAAAGCAGAGATTGTATTTATTCTGGGAGGACCAGGAGTTCAAGAGGGGCACCTGGGATTTAGACCTCTGTTTTGTGTTTTCGTATTCTTTTTGTTTGAGATGTAATCTCTATATTTTGGAGAGACATGAACCTGAGAATGGATTTTCTGGTTTTCTGGAAGTTAATTTTAAAACAGGTCGCCTAGATTGGAAGGCCTGTTTTGAAACTTTTTTTTTTCAAAAAAGACACTGTAGAATCTGTTAAAATATCTGAAAAAACTGCACGATCATGAGCAGCTGTAAATGTTTCCAGCTAAAGTGCACGTATAGGCATGTTTTATAATGTACGCATGTACTTCATGATCTGCCCACATTCTATCCAAACTATGCCCCCGAACACACCTACATGCAGCATGTAAAAGTATACACCTTCTTGTGACCAGACATATTTATGAATGTAACCCATATGATAATTTTATAAGAGGCCTATTTTATGCATATCAGAGTTCATGTGTGAAAAAATGTTTTATAAAATTTCCCCTCTTATTGTCTTGAAGTAAACTATCTGTTTTTGTAGCGCTACTTCTGCTGTGAAGATTCTTTTATGAGTCACTGTTTGTGACCCCTAGGGCATGCAATTATGCCGCTCCCCAGAGGAGGATCCTGATTTGGGACAGTATGCAGTTTTTGCTGACTATGGTGTGCTGGAAGAGGGCCTCCTACCCAGGAAATGCCATGGCAAAGGGGACTTACAAACATCATGTCAGAATTATGTGTATCAACAGACATATTCATCTTACCTGTCAAAATAGAGGAATGTCATAATTTTAAAGTTCTCAGAAATCTAATTCACCAAGATGATGGGTTTTGTGAGGGGGCTTAATTCCCATAGAGGCCTATTCTAACTTGGACGTCCTGGACTCTGTGCCTCTGGTCGGTACCGGATGCACAGAGGTAGATGGGATTCTGATCCTGCGGGACATATCTAGCCCTCGTGGGATCAAAATCCCATCTAAGCCTGTACGTGCAGGCCCGGACCTGATTCTGGCTGGCCTGCACATACAGGCACCTGCCCAGCTAACAGTCAAGGCTCCTCACAGTCCGACCCCCAATCTGGCCTCCCAAGGCCAGGGTCAGGCTGCAGGGAATCTCCTGCGCCCCCTCCACCCTTTGAGGCGCCTCGGGCCTACCATCCCCTGCCGTCTAGAGAAACCTATTCCACCTCAGAGGTGGAATAAGTTCCCCAACTACTCTGCCAGCCCCGGACATACAGGGCTGACATCAGAATCGGCCCTGTATATCCAGGGCCGCAGACCACCCACTGTCCACCCCGTCTCCACCTCCGCTCCACCCCTTTCCCACCCCCATCTAACTTCCCCATACAAACTCCCTGTTCATACAGGGAGCTTAGCCGGGGATGGGAAAGAGGGACGAATAGCGGGGATGGACATTCTATTGGGATGTCTATTCTCACTATTCGTGCTTCAGAATTAACCCCAAAGTGAAAAGTTGGGATGAAGGATTTTGTGGGCTGAGACACTGATTCCATAAGTATTTCTATCTAGGAAATGAAACTATGGGAGCTTTTTTAGAAATATTTCAATGTATAAATAGCAATTTTAGAAAGGGCTAAATTTACATCGATTTGCTGCTTTAGATACAAATGACAGAGCTCCAGAAGAGTTATGGAATGACATCAAGAAGTTTGTGTTGGAAGAAAGCGAGAAGTCTCTACAAAAGGTGAAAAAGCAAAAACAGCCAAAAAGGATGACGGAAGAAACTCTGAAAATTGCCCAGAAACACAGAGAAGCTAAAGCCAGAGGAGAAAGAAAGACAATAACAGAACTCAACAGAGTTTTCCAACGTGTAGCAAGACAGGACAAGAAAAAGTACTACAACAACGCATGCAAGGAAATAGAAGCAGAAACTATTAGAGGAAGAACAAGATCGGCTTTCCTAAAGCTACGAGAGTTAAAGAAAAAGTTCCAGCCTCGACTTGGAATGTTACAAGATGCTCAAGGTTCTATGTTGAATGATGCTGAGAAGAAGGTGGAAGGAATATATAGAGTTTTTATATGATAAAGATCAAGTGGACCAACAGCCGTTTCAACCTGTACCTTATGATCAGGAACCATTGGTGATGAAAGAAGAAGTTAAAGCAGCATTGAAAGCCTTATCAAAGAACAAAGCACCAGGCATTGATAGCATTCCCATAGAAGTATTACAGCAATCTGATGCAGCTGTTACCATACTTACAAGGCTCTGCCAAGAAATATGGAAGACAACATCATGGCCAACTGACTGGAAAAGATCTGTGTTTATACCAATACTAAAGAAAGGTGATCCAACTGACTGTGGAAATTATCGCACAATTGCTCTGATCCCACATGCCAGCAAGATTCTACTGAAGATTATTCAAAAGAGACTACAACCATACCTGGAACAAGAACTACCTGAAGTGCAAGCAGGGTTCAGGAAAGGGCGAGGAACGAGAGACATCATTGCGGATGTGAGATGGATCCTTGAAAAGACTAAAGAATACCAAAAGGATATCTATTTGTGCTTTATCGACTATAGCAAGGCTTTTGACTGTGTAAACCATGAGAAATTCTGGGCCACATTAAGAAGCATGGGTGTACCAGAACACCTGATCGTATTCTTGCACAGTCTGTACATTGATCAAGAAGCAACAGTTCGAACGGAACAAGGAGAAACAGAATGGTTTAAAATAAGCAAAGGTGTAAGACAAGGCTGCATACTTTCCCCCTACCTGTTTAATTTATATGCAGAACAAATCATCAGAGAAGCAGGATTGTAAGAAGACAACAGAGGTGTGAAGATTGGTGGACGACTCATCAACAACCTTCGCTATGCTGATGATACCACATTACTGGCTGAAAGTGAAGATGATCTGAAACATTTGCTTCTCACAATCAAAGAACATAGTCTCAAAATGGGCCTGCACCTTAATGTAAAGAAGACAAAGATCGTGACAACTGGCATAATCAACAGGTTCATCATTGAAGGAGAAGAAATTGAAATCGTGAACAACTTTAACCTACTTGGATCAACTATCAATAATGAAGCAACAAGCAGTCAAGAAATCAGACGACGCATTGCTCTTGGCAGAATGGCTGTGAAATCAGACGACGCATTGCTCTTGGCAGAATGGCTGTGAAAGACCTAAATAAGATTCTCAAGAGCAGAGATGTCTCTCTCCATACAAAGATTCGACTTGTTCAAGCCATGGTATTTTCAGTAACATCATATGGATGTGAAAGCTGGACAGTGAAAAAGATAGACAGGAAGAAAATTGATGCCTTTGAATTATGGTGCTGGCGGCGAATATTGTGTATACCATGGACTGCCTGAAGAACAAACCAGTCGGTACTAGAGGAGATCAAACCTAAGCTTTCTTTAGAAGCTCAGATCACAAGACTACGACTTTCATACTTTGAACACATCATGCGAAGAGAGAGATCATTAGAGAAAGACATCATGCTTGGCAAGATAGAAGGTAAACGCAAAAGAGGAAGGCCAGCAATGAGATGGATCGATACAATAACAGCAGCTACTGGTACCAGTCTGTCAACAATGAGCCGCCTGACTCAAGACCGAACACAATTTAGGATAGCTATCCAGAGGGTTGCCATGAGTCGACTCCCACTCGACGGCACTTAACAACAACAACAACAACAAATTTTACATGTGGATGTCCATAATGCATAGAAATTGCAAGGGGGTGTTTCAGGAGTATGGTTAGGGTATGGCCTAGGTCAAAAATCTGCATGTATATTTCCCATTTCATACAGGAAATACATGTGTATGACAAAAACTGTCCACATTGGGATTTACAGCTTCTCCCTGGCATGTATAGGTCTTTAAAAAGTGCCCACAACACTCCTTTACAAGAGGGATTAATAGGGTATACTCCTTAATCCCCCATTTTTTATTTTTCCCTCCAAACTGAAATAAATTTAATATAGCAGTCTATATTAATACTTATGTACATTGGCAACATTAATACATACAGGTTTGCAAAATACCAACCTACAGATATAAGTTCTACATGTAAGTTGCTGTGTTGCTTCTGTTGATTTTTCCCACATGTAGACTTGTAAAATGGCCCCTTTGGCTCTATTTGTTGGTGAATACATATGCACTCCTGCACGGCCTTAGACCTAGTTTAGAAGACACGCCACATTTGGTGGAGCCTTTTCTAAAATACTGTCAGAATTGTGTATAACCTAACCTTGACATCTTCAGTCCTATCTGCACATACTATCTAAAATTTGCCGAAACATTGCAGGTCATTCCAAAGATCATTTGGGTTATGGACAGGGCCGGATTTAGCTATACGCCATGTACGCCATGGCGTAGGGCCCACAGCTGCAAAGGGCCCACAAAAATTGAAGTAGTTAGGCTTTTTTTTTTAATAAAATAAAAAAAAACCTGCTGGCTGCCGCCGCGGGGGCCCCCTCTGCTGCCGCGGCAGCATGGACTGACCCGCGGGGGCCCCCTCTGTAAGCTCGGTCCCTCCCTCCGTGCCTCCGTGTCTCCCTCCGTGCAGGCTGTTAGAGACGCGAAGGCAGACTGTCTCCTTCTGCCTTCCCGTCTCTGTTAAGCCCGCAGGGCTGATGGGAAATTTCCCATCAGCCCCTGCGGGCTTAACAGAGACGCGAAGGAGACAGTCTGCCTTCGCGTCTCTAACAGCCTGCACGGAGGGAGACACGGAGGCACGGAGGGAGGGACCGAGCTTACAGAGGGGGCCCCCGCGGGTCAGTCCATGCTGCCGCGGCAGCAGAGGGGGCCCCGCGGCGGCAGCCAGCAGGTTTTTTTTTTTAAAATAAATTTTACTTTAGGCCGGGGGAGGGGGGAGGGGGAGGGGGAGGGGGTAGGACTGGTAATTGGGGGGGCTGGGACTGGGGCTGGAAATGGGTTGGGACTGGGACTGGAAATGGGCTGGGACTGGGACTGGAAATGGGTTGGGGGGATTAAGGCTGGAGGTGGGCTGATGAGGAGGACTGGTAATGGGCTGTGGGCTGTTGGGGGGGGTTAGAACTGGTAATGGGCTTTGGGGGGGTTAAGACTGGTAATGGGCTGTGGGCTGATGGGGGCTGTCTGGTAATGGGCTATGGGGGGGGATAGGAATGGAAATGGGATGGGGGTTAATAAGACTGGAGGTGGGATGATGGGGTTAGGACTGGTAATGGGCTGTTGGGGGGGGTTTAGAACTGGTAATGGGTTTTGGGGGTTTAGACTGGTACCGGGCTGTGGGCTGATGGGGGCTGTCTGGTACTGGGCTATGGGGGGGGGGTTAGGACTGGAAATGGGCTGGGGGGGGTTAAGACAGGAGGAGGGCTGATGGGGTTAGGACTGGTAATGGGCTGTGGGCTGATGGGGGGGTTAGGACTGGCAATGGGCTATGGGGGGCTGACTGGAAATGGGTTGATGGGGTTAGGACTGGAAGTGGGCTGATGGGGGGTTAGGACTGGTAATGGGTTATAGGGGGGGCTTAAACTGAAAATGGGGTGATGGGGGGTTCGGACTGGTAATGGGTTTGGGGGTTGCTAGGACTGGAAATGGGCTGATGGGTGGCTAGGACTGGAAATGGGCTGATGCAGGGACTAGAAGGGAATGGATGCTGGGTGAGGCTGGAACTAGAAGGGAGCTGATGTTGGGGGAGGATTAGAATGGGATGGGGCTGGAAGAGTAAAATGGAGAAGGGAAAAATATTTTGTGTGGGAGGGATAAAAAATCTACAATTGGCCGGGTATTGGGAGAGTAAGTGGGGATTGAGGATGGAGGGGTAAAATTTGACTGGATGAAATAGGAATGAGGAAAGAGCAAAAGGAGAAAGATTAGTATGTTAAAGCAGATGTAGAGAGAGAATGGAAAAAAACTAGAAGAGAGAAGAAAGGACAAATGGACAGCAGACGATGGAGAGTTAGCAGAAGACATGAAGAAACCAGAAGAAAGTGGCTGGAGCAATTGCAGCTGAAAAAAATGCACAAAAGGTAGAAAAATATCTCTTTATTTTGAATTTATTAATTGGAATATGTCAGCTCTGGTAAATGTGCATCATTAACGTCTGCGCTTTGTTTAGTACAAGAGCAAATTAATGTATAGTTTTATTTCTACAGTGTTGTACATTCCAAGTTTGGCTTTTGGGATTCCCAGTTTAATTATTGTCTTCCTGTTTCTAAAATGTGATTACTTGTTTGGTGATGGTCTATGTTCTGCATGTGTAACTGAGCTGAGGTGTTCTGTTTATATAATTCCTATTTGACATTGCCACTTGTTCTCTTTCCCCAGTAGGTCATGTATTGTTGTTCTCTGAAATGTATTGGTTTAATATTTGCAGTGTTGCCTTTTGATTGGTAGAGTATGGTGCTTTGTGAGTCCTGGTAGTGCTGTTAGGATACGGCGGGTTTGCTATGGGTTCTAAATGGGCAGTGTTTGTAGTAGTTCCTAATGTGTCTGGCAGTTGGCACTGGATTATAGTAATGTAGAAATCTTTTAGTCTTTCTTTATCCATACACTCATTAAGAGGCACGTTTACTAAAAGTTAGTATATGGTAACATTATGCAAATATTTATGCAAATGAGGCCCCTTATGCAAATGAGGCCCACACCCCCCTTGGGCCGCCCCTGCTGGGGGCCCACAATTTTTGTTGGCATAGGGCCTCAC
The DNA here is from genome assembly GCA_033557465.1 of Ichthyophis bannanicus. NCBI lineage: Eukaryota > Metazoa > Chordata > Amphibia > Gymnophiona > Ichthyophiidae > Ichthyophis > Ichthyophis bannanicus. The sequence continues at coordinate 190,465,802 of CM066036.1, forward strand.
TCAAGGTAAATCCGGCCCTGGTTATGGATGTGATGCTGGTACATTTAACGTCAAGTTCTCTTTTACAAGAATGTTTAGATGAGGGCTATTTCTCTGTCAGCTGGTGAAAAACTAAAATAGCCTGTTTTATTTTTTCATGTAGCTCTCTCACTACATGCAAATAAGCATGCAAATATATTTTTGGAAAGATTTCAAGACATTTTAATTACCTTTATGTTGTCAAAATAAATAATCTATTGTGTCCAAATGGTTTGAAAATAATGTCTATTTCATGTAATTATGTCTGGAGCTTTGCTATGCTACGACATGCAACTATTGCATTGTGATTTTAAGGGGGAAAAGCCAGACACAAAATTATCCTTGCTTATCCTTTCAGATAGACTAGCATTCTGTTTCCAAGAGAAATATTCTATATTAAGGATAGTTCAAAGAATAAAAATATTGTTTCTCACATACAAAATGTCTTGTCACATAACATTTTTTGCATAAATATTCCATTAGTAGACTAGATTTAGTTGTTTTTTTTTAATTTATGAAATTTAAAAAAACAATTAAACAAAAATCATATACAGAAAAGCTGAAAATAATAGGCAAACAATTACCAAATAGGTATATATAAGATAAACAGTGAGGAAAAATAAACCAGCTCAAGTCCACAAATGGCGAGGATCCAAGTCAATTTGATAAGGAAACTGAAATATAACCCCCTAAGGGTAGGAAAAAATCCCATAGCGCTTCGTAATCTAGAAGCCAATACAAATATTAAACGGGAAGAGAAGGCACGCCAAGCAGAGGAGCTGGAGAAGGAGAGATTTGGTTGGCAGTAATAAATCTCACCAAGCAATCTTTTACAGATTGAAACTTAATAATATATTTACATGGAAATTTCAAGAAGAAAAGCGTACCCAACTGCTGCACCCTGCATGATACAGTAACAAAAACCGCTTCCTCCTTTTCTGAGACTCTCTAGCAACATCAGGATAAACTCATACAGTTGTATCCATGAACTTCACATCACATTTCCTAAATTAAATGTTTTAATATCTTCTCTGTCTGCTGAATTTGAAAAAGTCACAAGCAAAGTTGCTACTGCTAAAGATGCATCTGAGATATTCTCTGATTCTGCCCTAGCAGAAAATTGAGAGACCACCAAAGCAGAGGCCCCTCTATATCTGACAAATCCACTCTAACTGGGATGATCCAGTCCTGGGTTTTCCGCATTGCATGCAGGGACATGCATTCTGATTTCTCTATTCCACTCCATAAGAAGTCCTTGCATGCAATGGGGTAAAGGGGACAAACGGAGCAAGAGACGAAAGTAGGTTTGGACCAGACTGCTTTATTGAAGAATATCCCTACGCGTTTCGGCTTACGCCTTCTTCGGGGGACATACAGCTACCATGGATAAAACAAACAATGTTATAATAATGGACATATATAACATACAAATCCAATAAATAATGTGAGGTATGAATAAGAACGAATAAATAAATATATATATAAAAAATATATTAAGACAATAAAATGACTAATATATTATGTGTGAAAAAAATGTTACATTTAAACCAACCAGAGGACCAAACAGAGGGTAAAAAATCAATAAAACAAAATATAATAACAATAGAGTTAAAACAAATGAACTACATCTGACTAAATAAATTAAATAAACGAGGGCCGAGACAGAGGACTAAGATATTGTGAAAAGCAAATTAAATTAAAACAAGTTGATAATCCACATGAATACAATTCTGTACATGTATACATATAAATAACAGAAGTAAAAATATGTATTGAACAAATAAATATTAGTAATGAAACAATTAAATGAATATATAAAATATATAAATATATATATATATATACAAATAAATATAATAAAATAAATGGTGACATACCAGTGTTGTACAGGTTGAGATGTCTCATAAAGACAATTGGGTAAAAAAGCACTATGTATTTATAGCGCCGTAATTGATGAGGTTGTCTCTTAAGGACAATTGAGTCGTAGCACTATGTAATAGCTATTAAAAGGAAAAACTATATAATCACTCATTAGAACAAATAATACATGAAAAACAAAACATCAAATGTACCAAAAATAATAAATAATTAAATAATACATAAAAATGGATAAAATGGGGAATAAAATTAATAATAATAATAAAAATAATGATAATAATAATAAATGTATCTATAAATGAGATAATATTGGAATACTTGCACCTGTTTGTAAATCGTGAGATGTTGGACAAACTTAAGACATACCACCAAAATAAAATACTTGTAAAACAATAATATATTAAAAATATACAACAATGAATACAGGGAAATAATGTAATAATAATAAATATATATATATTAATATTAAATGTAAAATGAAAAAGAAGAGAAGAACTCTAAATGAGTGAATCTATAAACAGAACATGTATCCTGCAAAGAGGACCAAGATGATGGTATAATCAGCTGCGAATATATAGTGAATATAGGTCTTGTGTTATCAATAGGGAGGAAAGGAAGGATTTCAATGATCAAAATGGAAGTATCACCATGAGAGGGAGGCACGGAGGGGAGATATATTCTGTCAAAAAAAGGGTAAAAGTGCTGAATGTGGGAAATGAGTTTAGAGCAGTAAATTACCATAGCGACATATTCTATTATTGTATGTGCTTGTGTGAATTAAAGGGTATGCATAAGGAAGTGTTCTATATGCTAGTTACATCAATATATGTTGAATTGATTTTGTGCGTATTTATTAAATGCAGTTGACATTTAACCAAAAGGCTTTATTGAGGAATGTCCCTACCTTACAAGATTATAGTCTCATAATAAACTAAGTGAAAATGTTGTATATAATATAATAATAAATTAGAGTGGAACTATAATATAATAAAAAATAAATGAATGAATAAATAAAAACAATATTAAATAAAGGGAACTATAAATAAACCGATCTATAAAAAGCATTCATATATTATGTCGATTAAAACTGCAAGGGAAACTACAGAACATAATGAAATAAACTGCAAATATGTAGTGGGTCGACAACTTTATAATTCGTAAAAGGACAAGGGAAGTTAGATGGTATCAATGCGCTTTCACTGCGGAGGGGAAAATCCTGAGGGAGAAGAGATTATCGCGAAATAATTAAACCATACAAAATGTCATTGAAATGCTAAATGTTTAGTATAAGTTGGAACAGTAAACTAACGTGATGACATATATTGCCGTGGTATATACATTGGCAAACAAAGGAATGTGCACATGGAGGTCTTCTATATGCTGATGCATAAAATATATAATAATGTGATCGCTAAACTGATTTTCACAAATGGATGTAAAGAAAAGTATTGGCGCGGGTAGTGGATAGTCAGTAAATGATATACCTTGTGTTGTAAGCACATGAGTGAAGAACATGACCTGATGAATAAGAACAGAGTGAATCGGAGTATTCGGGACGGAGTGAAAACATTAAGCTAAAAGATAAAGATAGTATGAGCGAAATAAAAGCTGACTCAGCAGGACCCGAACTTAAACCAAACCAAAGATATAAATATGTAACGTACTTACTGTTGAGGCGGGCAAATGTGAACATAGAATATAGCCAAATGGGAAGATTCCAAAAGACCAACGTGTCGAATCTTGTACACAATAGCATCAGGAGCTAGCACTGTGTGACAGTTGTTTTATAGACGCCAAATTTCGCGCCTTTTTTAGGAAAGACGTCACAATTGGGCGGTGCTTAGAAAAAGTTAGTGCAACAACTATATAAAAAAGAAATTTTGTATGTTTTTGGGAAATTGTATCATCAACTAGTGTGTGTTATAGAGTATCAGTTTTTGCTGTGTGTGTAAAAATGGACTATAAAATAAAATCGTCAAGGCTGTTAGGAACAATAAATTGGATGCAGATAACATTGTAAAAATATCATCAGATGATAAGCTGAGCAAGTAGTAAAGCTGGTGATGAAGCTGAAGGTAATTGAATATACATTAAAAAAGAAAAGAAATTGGAAGTTTAAGACTGTAAAAATATAAAAATGTATATATGATTGAATATATGAATATAAAAAGAAACAAAGAAAATGATGAATGAAAAATTGACAACCATATTAAATCCTGTATACAAGAAAATATGGAACAAATTGTGATAAAATAAATACAAAAAGGTTCTTAAATAACAGTGCAAGTATGAATCCAAAGGTCCCTGAAGATAAAACGTTATTAAAATTGATATTTATAAAAATATAATTATGAGGGAAATAATAACCGTGGCAGGTTGCATCCGGTGCCCTATGCCCGTCCTTACTCACCCCCCACCTTCTTCATTCTTCTCAACCCCTCCCACACCCTTTTCCCAGATTTACAAATTCCACAGACACAATTTTCTTATTGGAAGTACCAACCGGTCGCAGCTTTATTATAATTCAAACAATTAACTTTACAATATCAAACCGTTCTATAAACAATCTCCCACCAGCGGAGTGATACCCCCCCAGCCATAATTAGCAAAGTGGGGTCGCATCCGCTCCGGCCGTGTCTGACCACCGGCCAATTTCCTACCGCCCTTTCCCCGACCTCGCCATATGACTAGCAAAGGCCAGCAGGCTTATCCGGGTCGGGGCACCCCGCCCCCGCCCAAGTATGACCAAACGGCTCCGGGCCCCGGAAACCTCCGGGATCCCGCCTTGTCAACCCCACCCCACTGCGACACCCCAAAAAACACCACCCCTTACATACCAAAAAGTGGAGGGAGGGGGGGCGGGAAGGCTTACCGCTCCGGAATCGCTGCCGACGAAAAAGGGGGGGTGAGCATCAGTGGCTCCTTCTTAAAACCTTCGTCTAACGCCGGCAGCTCTGATTGGCTCCGCTCTCCCCATCTGCGGAGCCAATCCATTTAAACGTTGCTGCCGGCGTCAGCAGCCTCCACGCTCCTTCCACATCCCCCCCCCCCCCCCCCCCTTCCTTCTTTGAAGCCGGAAGGACGGACCGGGACCGGGCCGACCGCCCGGTTACCGGCGTCCCTTGCGACTCCGCGCTCGGACTTAAATTAACCGTGGCAGGTTGCATCCGGTGCCCTATGCCCGTCCTTACTCACCCCCCACCTCCTTCATTCTTCTCAACCCCTCCCACACCCTTTTCCCAGATTTACAAATTCCACAGACACAATTTTCTTATTGGAAGTACCAACCGGTCGCAGCTTTATTATAATTCAAACAATTAACTTTACAATATCAAACCGTTCTATAAACAATCTCCCACCAGCGGAGTGATACCCCCCCAGCCATAATTAGCAAAGTGGGGTCGCATCCGCTCCGGCCGTATCTGACCACCGGCCAATTTCCTACCGCCCTTTCCCCGACCTCGCCATATGACTAGCAAAGGCCAGCAGGGCTTATCCGGGTCGGGGCACCCCGCCCCCGCCCAAGTATGACCAAACGGCTCCGGGCCCCGGAAACCTCCGGGATCCCGCCACCGGCACTGGCATTTTAATGCCCTTGTGCCGCCCCCCCCTATGCCCTGCTGCGACCAGTTGGCATCCCCGTGTAAAACACCTTCCAAGGCCTCTTGCCAATCATTCAACAGTAGATCTACACCCACAGGTGACAAATGAACACCATCAATCCTGTACAACCCCGTACAAGTCACTTCCACCCACGGGTGAAGAACTTGAATCCCACCTTGTCCCATTAACCACCTTCCTATTTGACGATTTATTTTTGTAAGACCCCGCGACCAACGCCGCTGGGCCGCACAAACAGGCCTTGGAATGATGTCCGACCAAATTAACTGAATTCCCGGGAACATATGCAGTAACATAGTTAAGTCTTTGATAACAAGTCGTATGAATTGCTTACAAGTCCATGTAACTAGGTCGTTGCCACCTAAATGCAACAGCAGCAGCCGTGGCTTGCCCCTCACTCGCTCATGGTGCCGGAGCAAAGGCAGGAGCTGAGACCACTTCAACCCCCTCTCACCCAGCCATAGCAGCGACACTTGAGCAGGATCCAGCCCCAGATTAGTCCCCAATGGCCGCTCAGCCGCTCGCCGGCCGGCCCAGTACATGAAAGAGTGCCCTATCATCCAACCGCTCTGGACACTCCCTCCTGCAACTGCAAAAGAAAACAAGAGTTAATCCATATTTCGCTTTGTTATTATTATTATTATGTTTTTTGTTTTTTTTTTTTTATAAACGAACATAACCCCGGAAAGCCTGAGAACGCCACCTCCCAATACTCTGAATGTCCTGCTGGGACAAGCCTGCCGCAGCAGCGCTGGAGGCTGCGCCAATACGAAAAGAATGAGCTGCATAATGTTCGGGGGGCTCCCCTACAGCCTTCAATGCCAACCGCAGAACTGCTACCACCTGAAACGTGTAAGCAGCCGCCCGTCCGCATGCAGAAACAACCCCCCAACCCGCAATGGGCGGACCCGTAAGAAAGCACTCATTGCGCTCACCGGACAAGTGTGAAACCCTGGAATCCCACTCAGCCATACCCACAAACCTTTGCCTTGGGGATCAGTCTTAGATTTTGCTAACAAAATTCTCAATCGCCCTTTTTCAAAGCAAACATGCTGACGCTGCAGAATCCCCACATCTCCTGCCCTGGACGATCGCGCCACCAGCTCACCCATGCGAAAAGCCCCAAAAAATGCTAAAGTAAAAACAGCTCGAAAAAGCGTCACCTCATACTGCGACGAGGCCACCACCGCCAAGGACTTGCATATCTTTTCTAGTAAATCATGCGTGATGGGACGCCGAGCATCGAAATGTACAGGCACTGCCCGACCCCACCCTTGCAAGAGCCGACGGGCTAAGGCACCCCCTGACGGGAAATCCCAACCCACTGCCTTCGCAAAGTACTCGAAGCCTGCCAAATGACTGCGCACTGCCGAGCGAGTCACTCCATTCTCTTTCGCCCATACCACATATTGCCCCAGCAACTGAGGTGAAACCGGCCCAGACCACCAACCCGATCGCTCCAAAAATTCCACCACCTTCTGACATCCTCGCCGATACGCCGCCCAGGTGCCAGCTGCTACAGAACACCGCAACAAGTCTTTCATTCCGGATGGCCAAGACTCCATAACTTCCAAGGACCGCACTTCCTTCTGCATCTGCTTGTGGTGCCAATCGACGGAATTGCTCGAACTTGAAACGGGAAAGAGAATCAGCGATGGAATTAGCATACCCCGGAATATGTTGAGCTCTCAAGTACACATTTAACCGCAAACAAGCCAAAATCACTTCCCTCATCAAGTTAGCCACCAAAAGACAGTGCGGTGAATAATGGTTCACTACCTGGACTACTGACTCATTATCACACCACCACAAAACCTTTTTGTTAGCAAATCTATCAGGCCACAATTCCAAGGCAACTAAGATGGGAAACAGTTCCAAAAAAGTTATGTTACTGGTAAGCTGCGACTCGCACCAGGATTGCGGCCAACGCTCCGCACACCAAGCCCCAGCGAAGTAAATGCCCAAACCTATGCCCCCGCCGCGTCAGTATACAATTGCAAATCCGCACTACTGAGCTCCGGTTCCAGTAAAACTGTGGTCCCATTAAATTCTTCCAAAAAGACCTGCCAAATCCGCAAATCCGCCTTAATTGACTTCGAGACTCTCAGATGATGATGAGGCTTACGCACCCCCGCGGTAACTGCCGCCAAACGCCTCAAAAATACCCGGCCCATCGGTATCACCCGACAAGCAAAATTTAACGAGCCTAACAAAGCTTGCACCTCCTTCAGTGTCAAGGACGATGATGCCAGCACATTGGCCACCAACACCCGCAATCCGCGAATTTTAACCTGTGGAAGCCGTGCCACCATGAAGTCTGAATCAAGCTCCACCCCCAAAAAAGTAATCCGCGTAGTAGGACCTTCCGTCTTTTCTTTTGCCAACGGTACTTCCAATTCCCTGGACAAATCCACAAAACCATCCAGCAATACACGACATTCCTCAGAGTGTTCCGATCCCACAAATAAGAAATCATCCAAGTAATGCACCACTTGCTCTATACCAACTTTACGTTCAAGTGCCCACTGTAGAAAAGTACTAAACACTTCTCGAAGTATGAACACGAGATGGCACAGCCCATAGGCATGCATTTATCAAAATATATACCATCCTCGAAGCAAAAACCCAACAAGTAAAACGACGCCGGGTGCACTGGAAGTAGCCGGAACGCCGACTCAATATCTACCTTTGCCATCTGTGCCCCACGCCCGGCGGATCGTACGAGGTTCACTGCCTTGTCAAAAGATGCATATCGCACGGAACATAATTCTCGCCGCGGAATACAGTCATTGACCGAAGCTCCTATGGGGCTGGACAAGTTATGTATCAGGCGGAATTTCCCCGGCTCCTTCTTTGGTATGATACCCAATGGAGAAATCACCATTCCTTCAAATGGCTGACTGACAAATGGGCCCGCTACCCTACCAAGCGACAATTCCGCCGCCAACTTTTCTCTCACCACCGAGGCGAATCGCTTCACAGACACTGAATTCCGCCCCACCGACCCCCCCACCTGTCCACATACCGGGATTACAAAACCATAATTAAAACCAAAATATAAAGCCTCTCTATCGGTTTGTCGAGGGTACCGGCCCAACCATGCATTCAATATTGACACTCTAACAGGCGTAGGGGCGAGGCCAAACCTCACATTATTTTGTGCCAGAGGTAGGGGGCAGGGAGCTCCCTTTTTTGACACATTTAACGGCTGGATGCGCTCCCCCGCAAAGGGAACAGACGTGCCGGAATTTGCAATCTGGGAAAGGGCACGAGGTCTTGTTGAACCTCCAGCAAAGGTCACCTGCCCCATTGCCCCCTGTACGCTGCTGTACGAAACTCGCTCCCCCACGAAAGGACCGACCCGTCCCCCCCCCGCTGACGACTGCCCCTTTTACCCCTCCTCCCAACCACAAATTAATGTCCTGCATACCCCAAGACACAAGTCTATTCCCTTCCATCTTGTCTCTAAATTTCTCGTCATAGTTTAACCATGACCATCCTTCATGCGTCTGCGACGCCTCCAAGATTGAATCCGCGTAGGATAAAAGCCTCTCGTATTGTCCCGGGTAATGTTGTCCCCAAACACTAATCAAACGCAAAAAGCCCGTGTCCAATTGACCACATTTCTCGAAACTTTCTTGATACGCCCCGCCTTTTCATCCTCCTTACGTTTTTTCCTACTTTCGCCCGATCGTTTGCGACCGTCTAGCAACCGGAAAATATCTATATAACGCCGCTTTTTAATTTTTTGTCGCAACTTCCGTGGCACTCCCTCCCATAACTCAGAAATTACCACAGCCGAAGGCAAACCACCCTCTGTACTCCTCCCTGAGACCGTTGCGTCACCCTTCCCCTGCCGACACATACTATCTTCCGATGACGTCACCGAAGAAGACGAATCCGAGGACGAAGCCGACGAAGAACTGTCCCTGTGACGCCTTCTACAGGAATGTTTCCGTTTTGCTGTCCTTTTTGCACCCTTTTTACCACTCCCTCTACTCCTCTCACCCGAGTCCACCTGTAACTCACCTGCAACACCAGTCGCCGACGCCACCACCTCATCAGGGCCCACATCCACGGTACTGAGCCCCGCATCCTGCTCCTGTCCGCCAACTTCTCGAACCGCACCTTCACTGGGCATCTCCCGCTGCCGTATCAAAGTCGAATTCACTCGCTCTACTCGCCGCATTCCACTGTCGGTCCTCCCTGATAATGGCGGTGGACCCTGTGGAGACATAATAGGAAAAAGAGGGGGAGGGGGAACAGGCGAAGACCACCCCGGCTGCCATGCATCCAACCATTCAGCTCGGAAGAACCTTGCCCACCCCCTAACCAGTGTCCCCATGGAGAGGGACCACCCCATGCCCCATAGGCACCATGGCCCCGTTGCACACTCTCCCAGTACGCCCTGTCGCTAGTATTTATGGGCTGTGCACCCGCTGGCCCGACCATAGGTCCAACTCCCATAGACCCATAGCCCCATCCCCCCCGCGTTAAACACCCTTGCTCCTGCTCATGCCCCCCCCCCACTAATTCCTCCCCATCCCCAGCAGATCCAAGTTCATTTGCAACCCCAGGCGAAGTCCCGGGATCAGCTCCCACACCACCCCTTTGAGACTGTCCCCGCCTAGCTTGCCGCTTCGCACTGGGTCCCACAGCCCCTCTTCCCCGCAGCGATGACAACCCTTCTCCCCGACCACGCGGAGGTGCCTTTGCCCGAGGCAGCCTCCGACTGGCCGTGCCTCGCTGACCCCGGCCCCCCCCGCTACCCCCCCTCCCTGTAGCCCCAGCCCTATTACCCGCTTGAGCACCCTTTGCCTGCGCCGCCCTATCAGGGCCAGCTGCCCCAGCCCTCACTCCACGTGCCATTCAACAATGAGGACCAGCCCCCAGCAAAACTCTTATTGAGCTTAATTATTCTGTTTCTTTGTTTGTTTGTTTTTTTTTAAGTTGCTGCCCCGAAGACCCCTTGAACCCCTTGCAAATCGAGCCCTCAGCTGACCAGACCGCCGCCGCAAAAAAGCCGTAGAGCGCACCAAGCCCGCAGCTACACCCCCAGCTAACACCACACAGGCCCCATAAATGTCCCCGGCTGTCCCAACCAGCGTGCACCCGCTTCCCACGCTGCCCGATTTTTTTTTTTTTTATTTGCCCGGCACTCTCTCTACAAGGCTTACCGCTCCGGAATCGCTGCCGACGAAAAAGGGGGGGGTGAGCATCAGTGGCTCCTTCTTAAAACCTTCGTCTAACGCCGGCAGCTCTGATTGGCTCCGCTCTCCCCATCTGCGGAGCCAATCCATTTAAACGTTGCTGCCGGCGTCAGCAGCCTCCACGCTCCTTCCTCATCCCTCCCCCCCCCCCCCTTCCTTCTTTGAAGCCGGAAGGACGGACCGGGACCGGGCCGACCGCCCGGTTACCGGCGTCCCTCGCGACTCCGCGCTCGGACTTAAATTTATGAAAAATATTAATGTAAAAAAACTGAGAGATCACTCTCCTGATTGAGTCCAAATGGATGTAAACTGTTAAAATTATAAATAAACCGTTGTTCCAACTTAAGTAAAGTGAGGTTGATATCACCACCGCGCCAGTGTGGTATAGCAGTTTTGATCACCAAAAACTTGAGATCACTGACAGTATGTCCCTTCTCTACCCAATGTGAAACCAATGGTTTATCTGTAAGTTGTCTTTGGATATTGCTCCTATGTTCTATAATGCGTGTTCTAATTTGACGCAAGGTTTTCCCTATGTAAATCATATCGCAGGGACATCGGATTAAATAAATTACATTGGCAGTTTTGCAATTAGAATAATGATTAATGGTAATTTTGTGACCAGTGGAATTATGTGTAAAACTATTTTTTACTGTGATAGCATGAAGGCAAATGGAACAATTTCCACAGCTATAATGGCCTCTGACTTTAGGAGCGGTTCTGGGAACAGTGAGGGCAGAGGGAACCAGAAAATGACTAAGATTGGGAGCACGTTTATATGAAACCATGAGTTGTTTAGATTCAAAGGCTGGTAAGGAAGCAATTAAATCCCATTCTTGTTTTAATATGTCAGTGATAGATTTGGAAAGTGATGAAAAAGTAAGAGGACAAGTCACTCTGTCCAAATTGGGACGTACTGTATTCTTTAAGAGTGTGGAACGGTTTGTGCCGGATGCTCGCTGGTATGCTTTATAAATGCATTTATTTGGATATCCACGCTGTTCAAACCGCTGGTATAAATCAGTGGCATGTTTTTCAAAATCGGTGTTATTGGTGCATATACGTCTGATTCTAAGAAATTGACTGACTGGTAAGTTCTGCTTGAAGGAAGTGTTGTGGCAACTGTCATAAGTAAGGAAAGTATTCCTGTCTGTTGGTTTTCTATATAAATCAGTAATAAAGCCTTTGTCGGACTTCTTAATCATAATGTCCAGATACGGTATAGAATCCAAACTATAAGTGCCCTCAAATTGCAAATGTACATCTAAGGTATTGAGCCAGAGATGGAAGGAATGTAGAGTGTGTTCAGGGCCGTCCCAGATGACAAGAACGTCATCGATATAACGTTTCCAAAGACGAATATGTTTCTTATACGGATGAAATGTTAGGAACTTGCTTTCAAACTCTGACACATAGAGATTAGCCACATCGGGGGCCATGGGCGAGCCCATGGCTACCCCTTTAACCTGTTTATAAAAGATGCCTTTAAAAATAAAGAAATTTTCTTGCATAACAAGAGAGGCCAACTGGGTAAGAAAAAATGTGTATCAACAGTCCAGACAGTAACTCTGGTAACCCGGAAGCCCTCCTCGCCTCCGACCACATCGATACACAGCCCCTCGAGTACCTCACCCCCCCCCCCCCCAACAAATCACAAACAACTGTATTTGGTACAAACATTTTGGTCGCAGCTTTATTTACAACTTGTAAACCGCCCAAAGGGCCTGAATAACAATTAAACATAACCCAGCCCCGCACCCCTTTACCGGAGGATGCCCCCCCACCCGCCATCTTAGTAGCAAGGCGGCGCATCCTCCACCCCCCCAAACCCCGCCGCCTGCCTCGCCATCCTAGTAGCAAAGGCCGGCTCCCACCCCCCCACTACCGGGTCGAGACCCCCAACCGGGCTGTCTCGCCCCACCCCCAAGGAGCATTTCGCCCCCCACTGCTCATAACCAGGTCAAGCCTGCGCCGCTCCTGCGAGCGCAGACTCTGTACCCCGCACCCCCACCAGCTGCGACAACCTCACCACCCCCCATCAAAAAGGGGCGGGTGGGCGGGAACACGTCCGGTTTCCCGAGGAGCCGCGGCCAGACAAGGACGGCCACGCGGCTCCTCGCCGGCACAGCACCGCCCCCCCGCCGACCGCCGGCCAATGAAATCGCGCCGCCGTTATTACGGAGCGATTTCGAAAGCCGCGCTCTCGCCGTTCCCTCTCAACCCTCCCCCTCCCCCCCCCCCCCCCACCAACCCAGCACGCTGGAGGCCGAGGCCGGGCCCGGGCCCAGGTTACTGACGGCCGCGGGACCCGGCCCGCGGCCTCGAGCATTAACTCTGGTAACCCGGAAGCCCTCCTCGCCTCCGACCACATCGATACACAGCCCCTCGAGTACCTCACCCCCCCCCCCCAACAAATCACAAACAACTGTATTTGGTACAAACATTTTGGTCGCAGCTTTATTTACAACTTGTAAACCGCCCAAAGGGCCTGAATAACAATTAAACATAACCCAGCCCCGCACCCCTTTACCGGAGGATGCCCCCCCACCCGCCATCTTAGTAGCAAGGCGGAGCATCCTCCACCCCCCCAAACCCCGCCGCCTGCCTCGCCATCCTAGTAGCAAAGGCCGGCTCCCACCCCCCCACTACCGGGTTGAGACCCCCAACCGGGCTGTCTCGCCCCACCCCCAAGGAGCATTTCGCCCCCCACTGCTCATAACCAGGTCAAGCCTGCGCCGCTCCTGCGAGCGCAGACTCTGTACCCCGCCACCGGTGCGAGGTAGAAACTATCCTCGCACCGCCCCCCCCAGAAAGCTGCGACCAATCAGTTCCAAAGCTTCTTGCCAATCATTGAGCAATAAGTCCTGGCCAACCGGGGACAAGTGTACCCCGTCAGTACGATACAGTCCAGCGCACCGGGGGTCCGCCCAAGGGTGCTGGACCTGCCACCCGCCAGCCAGCTGCAACCACCGGCCGATCTGCCTGTTGATCTTGGCCAGCCCTCTCGACCACCGCCGCTGCGACAAGCAGGCCGGCCGCGAGATGATGTCCGACCACACAATCGCTAAGCCCGGCCACTGCTCCTGCATCGCCCGCAGATCCCGTTGTACAGCACGAATAAGTTGCCGGCACGTCCAACCGGAAAGATCATTGCCTCCTAGGTGTATCAGAAGTCCCAACGGCAGCCGCCGCCTCTCCGCGTGCTCTCGAACCACTGGAAGTAGCTGCCACCAACGCATGCCCCGCTGGCCGAGCCACACCAGCCGGAAATTACAGGACTCCAAGCCCAGGTGTAGACCCAGCGGACGAGTTGATGCTCTGCGTTCCGCCCAATAGACGAAGGAATGTCCCAGAAGCCACCATACGCCTGGCGGGCCCCGTGCAGCACTCCCGGTCGGCACGCTTGACTGAACACCTAGAAAAGAAACACAGCATTAATACCCCCCCCCCGCACCCCCCCCCGACGCCCCTGCAGTTCACAACTGTTCGGGGCGCACATAACCCGTGTAAGCCCTGGAGCTCCAACGCCCGATGCGTTGAATCACCTCACCCCCGAGGCCCGCGGCCGCAGCACTGGTCGCCGCTCCAATCCGAAAGGAATGAGAAGCGTACCCACGCTCGTCGACGCCCAACCGCCTCAAGGCCATGCGGAAGACCGCAGTGAATTGAAACTGGGTGACGGCAGAACCGTCCTCATGACAAAAGAAACAGCCAGCCCCCACCCGACGCTGACGCCGGTACATCAAAAAATTCAGCACCTGACAAGATTCCAGACCAGGGATGGCCCGCAAAAGCACACACCCCCCCCGCCCCTGCGGGTCAGTTTTCGAGCGATCCAGAAATATCCGAACCAACTGCCCCTGCAGGTCCACCTGGTGCTCCTGCAACCCTCCCTGACCCCCCCGCCCACCCGCCTGGGGGACCAGTTCGCTAACTCGAAAGGCCCCAAAGAATGCTGTGACAAACAGCGCCCGGAACAGGACGGCCTCCGACACGGAAGCCGCAACCTCGGGCAAGACACCCCAAATACGCAGCAGCAAGTCATGCGACACGGGACGACGCCAATCCGATGCAGGGGGCTGCACTCGAGCCCAACCGGCTAAGAGCCGCTTCACTAAGTACGAAGTGCCCGGATTGCCCCAACCCGCCGCCCTGCAAAAGAAGGAGAAACCGACCAAAGCCGCCCGTGCCGCTGACCGGGACCAACCAGACTCCTTCGCCCAGACTATGAAAGACCCTGCCAGAAGGTCCCCGACGCTGCCACCCCTCCAGCCCCTTCCCCACAGAAACTCGCGAACCCGTGCATACCCCCGCAGATAGGCTTTCCACGTACCTGGAGCCAGGGAAGAACGCAGCAACGAGATCATTCCGGCGTCCCAAGCTGCCAAAGGTGCTCCGGCACCACCGCCGCGGTCCCGTCCGCCCCCGGTGCCAATTCCCGAAACCGCTCCCACTGGAAACGAGACAAAGCATCAGCAATCCCATTCTGAACGCCCGGCACATGACGAGCCCGGGCCGTGATATTAAGACGAAGACAAGCCAGCACAAACACCCGCATCAACGCTGCTACCCGTGGACACTTGGGAGAATGGCGATTAATGACTTGCACCACTGCAGCATTATCACACCAGAAAACAACCCGCCTGTCCCGTAACTGCTCCGGCCACAGCCATAAGGCCACCACGATCGGAAATAATTCGAGGAACGTCACGTTGCGCGTCAAACCACCCGAAAGCCACGATGCGGGCCAAGGCACAGCACACCACGCGCCCTGGAAATACAATCCCATGCCCGAACCACCGGCTGCATCTGAAAACAATTCCAGATCCCGGTTGGAAATCTCCCCGGACTGCAACAACGAGCAACCATTGTAGTCTGCCAGAAACGCATCCCAAACGCGCAGATCGGCTCGCATCCCCGCAGTGACTCGGATGCGATGATGCCCACATCGAACCCCGGCCATCGCCAAAGATAATCTTCGCGCAAAGGGCCGCCCCATAGCAATGACCCGACATGCAAAATTCAGGTGACCAACTAAACTTTGAAGCTCGGTCAAAGTCACCTTTGCAGCGGAACCGACCGCCGCCACCAAGAGCCGCAGCCGCTCTACCTTATCCGCAGGCAACCGGACCACAAACTCAATCGAATCAATCTCTATCCCCAGAAAGGAGATACGAGTCACCGGTCCGACCGTCTTACCCTCCGCCAACGGGATGCCAAAATCCGCCGCCAAGCCTTGGAAAAGCCCCAGCAACGAGCCGCACACGTCGGACTGGGCCGGCCCGACAAACAAGAAGTCATCAAGATAATGCACTATAGTCCGCCGCCCAGACATCCGCACCAGCACCCAGTGCAAGAAAGAGCTAAAGGCCTCAAAGTAGGCACACGAAATCGCACAGCCCATGGGCATGCATTTGTCATAGTAATACTGATTGTCAAAACGAAATCCGAGCAAGGGGAAAGCGGACGGGTGCACCGGCAGAAGACGAAAGGCGGACTCAATGTCCACCTTCGCCAACAGGGCCCCTGTTCCACATTGTCGCACCAGCTCCAATGCCTCATCAAATGACGCATATCGCACCGAGCACAGCTCACGCGGGATATGGTCGTTCACCGAAGCACCGAGGGGGCAAGAAAGATTATGGATCAGCCGATACCGCCCCGGCTCCTTCTTCGGGATGACCCCCAGCGGCGATACGATAAAAGGCGAGAAGGGAGGCCGTTCAAACGGCCCAGCCACTCTGCCTAGAGCACGCTCCGCCGCAATCTTTCCCCGGGCCACCTCCCCCAACCGCCCCACCGATACCGCATTCCCCCGTTCCAACCCCTGAACCGCCCCCCGCACGGGGATACGAAAGCCCTCGGAAAACCCCGCCCATAACATTGACCCCGCCCTGCCATGTCTGGTAGCCGCGTAAAGCTCTAGCCACGGCTGCAGCGCCCGCCTCTTAATGGGGGTAGGCGCTAGCCCCTCTGCATTCCCGTCACTTACTGGCCGCAGCCGTCCCGGGCACCGCTCGGCGGCTGCACTTGACGGCTGAGTGACCGGCGCCGCAAAGCGAACAGGCGTGCCGGAACTTACAGTCCGGGAAGGGGCAGGACGTTTTATTGAAGCGCCAGCACAGGTCCCCGCCAGGACCGCTCGCTCCCGTTCTGCTCGTCTCGGGCCCCGGGCCCGCTGACCGAAAGGGCCGCTGGCCGAGCGGAGCCGCCGTCCCTACCGCCTTACCCGGACCCGTACCCCCCCCGCACCGCCCCTTTTTGCCGACATTTGCGTGAGCCAAAGGTTGATATCCTTCATTCCCCATGTCAACTGCCTGTTCTCCTCCATCCTGTCGCGGAACTCCTCATCATAGTTGAGCCAGGCCCAACCTTCGTGCACCTGAGAAGCCGACAAGATGGCATCAGCGTAAGCCAGAAGCTCGCCGTAACAACTCGGGTCCCCATGGCCCCATACACTCGCCAGCCGCAAAAAAGCCCGCGTCCAATTCAACGTGTTCCGTGACACCTTCCGTACCCTCCCCGCTTTCTCGTCCTCTTTACGCTTCTTGCGGCTCTCCCCTGAACGTTTTCTCCCCTCCAACAACCGGAAAATATCCAGGTAACGCCGCTTTACGATCCGCCTCCGCAACTTGCGCGGAACACTCTCCCACAATTCCGCGCAACGGACCACCGCGGACCCCGCCCCCTCGCACCCCGCCCCCAACTGCGGGACAACCGTGGAGTCGGCCGAGGAAGAGGCTGAGGACCCGGATGACGAAGAGGACGACGACGTGCTCCTCCGCCGACGCCGTCGGTGCTTCCGCTTCGCCTTGGCTTTTCGTGCCGGCGGAGCACACTCGCTCGGCCCCACCACCACCCCACCGCCCCCCACCGCAACCCCCGAGCATTCACCTGCTGTCAACTGCGCCGCCGTCGCCTGCGCCTCCGAAGTGGACTCCGTCTGCTCCACCGAAGACTGGCCCAGCTGGCCAGCGGTCGACGACAGCACCGTGGTTCCGACAGACGCCGCTGAGGACCCACTCGGAGGCACCGGAGCAGACCCCGACACCTGCAACGAGAGAGGAGAGCCAACACACGGGGAGCCAGCACCCGGGGAAGGCAGAAAGCCCGTCCCCGGAGGCGCCCACCCATACGGCCCCATCCCCCACCCAACACCCCATCCCTGCGCCCCGCCAGAGGACCCTAACCCCCCAGCCGCCCAGTCGGCCGCCCCCCAGGGGGATTGCCCAACAGCCGGAAGCCCGGCACCCCAATGGTTCCCCCCCCAGCCCGCCCCCCAGGCCGGAGCTTGCCCAGGTACCAGGGACCAAGCCGGCCACCCTCCCCCTTGCAAACTGGCCCCCCCCCAACCCATAGAAAGGGGCCCATAAGCACCAGCCACTGCCTGCCCCCACCCAGGCCCCCCCCCTCCTGTACCATCCACCCCCTCACCAACACCCCCGTGAGACAAGCTCGCCGCAACCACCCCCCCTTCCACCCCCCTCCCCCCCGACAGCCCATCCACCTCCCCCGTTCCTGGGCCTGCGCCCACCCCCAGGGGGCTCCTCACCTCCCCAGGAGCATGAATACCACCTGCAGAGGCCGGGGGAGCCCCCCGCTTCCCGGCCCCACCCTGCCGCGTAGCCGCCGTCCTACTGCCCCCCCCCGCGCCGCCGCGACCCGCTCCGGCGCCTGGCGCCGCTCCCGCCCCGCGGGATCCCCGCGGAGTACCCCCAGCCCGAGCCCCCGACGACCTCCTGGCTCCGCTGGAGCCAGCCATGATAGGGCTGCCCTACCCAATGCCACCCCCCCACTGCTACCGTTACGGGCTTTAGCCTGTAGCTGGCAGTAATTGTATTGTATGGCAGTGTATTTTTTTTTTTTTTTTTTTTTGGGGTTCTTTTTTTTTTTTTTTTTTTTGTAACAGCCCCCCTCCCTCGAAGCACTACCCCTCCACGCGATCGCCTACCCCGCGACCCCAAAATCCCCCCCCCCAACGCACCCAACTCACCGGACCCTCGCCGCCGAAAGAAAAAACACGTCCGGTTTCCCGAGGAGCCGCGGCCAGACAAGGACGGCCACGCAGCTCCTCGCCGGCACAGCACCGCCCCCCCGCCGACCGCCGGCCAATGAAAGCGCGCCGGTGGTAGGACGGAGCGAGTTCAAAAGCCGCGCTCGCCGGTCCCCCGCACCCCGCCCCCCCCCCCCCCCCCCCGCAACCCAGCACGCTGGAGGCCGAGGCCGGGCCCGGGCCCAGGTTACTGACGGCCGCGGGACCCGGCCCGCGGCCTCGAGCATTTTTCACCGCAGGAAAGAAGACACAGTCAGGGTATGATGGCAAAAAGGAACCTAGATTGGGATTTATGAACTCAGTTATTAACTTATCTTCACATCCATTAACAGAACTCGAACTTCAGGTTCTCAATAAGGGCTTATCATTCGTTCCTACTAAACGTCATGATAATTTTCTCACACACATCGAACTTTACAAGTTCTTCCGCAAACTTAAAATAATAGATTATTTTGCCAGAAATCCTGCCCAACAGACATAGGAGCAATATCCAAAGACAACTTACAGATAAACCATTGGTTTCACATTGGGTAGAGAAGGGACATACTGTCAGTGATCTCAAGTTTTTGGTGATCAAAACTGCTATACCACACTGGCGCGGTGGTGATATCAACCTCACTTTACTTAAGTTGGAACAACGGTTTATTTATAATTTTAACAGTTTACATCCATTTGGACTCAATCAGGAGAGTGATCTCTCAGTTTTTTTACATTAATATTTTTCATAATTATTTCCCTCATAATTATATTTTTATAAATATCAATTTTAATAACGTTTTATCTTCAGGGACCTTTGGATTCATACTTGCACTGTTATTTAAGAACCTTTTTGTATTTATTTTATCACAATTTGTTCCATATTTTCTTGTATACAGGATTTAATATGGTTGTCAATTTTTCATTCATCATTTTCTTTGTTTCTTTTTATATTCATATATTCAATCATATATACATTTTTATATTTTTACAGTCTTAAACTTCCAATTTCTTTTCTTTTTTAATGTATATTCAATTACTTTCAGCTTCATCACCAGCTTTACTACTTGCTCAGCTTATCATCTGATGATATTTTTACAATGTTATCTGCATCCAATTTATTGTTCCTAACAGCCTTGACGATTTTATTTTATAGTCCATTTTTACACACACAGCAAAAACTGATACTCTATAACACACTAGTTGATGATACAATTTCCCAAAAACATACAAAATTTCTTTTTTATATAGTTGTTGCACTAACTTTTTCTAAGCACCGCCCAATTGTGACGTCTTTCCTAAAGAAGGCGCGAAATTTGGCGTCTATAAAACAACTGTCACACAGTGCTAGCTCCTGATGCTATTGTGTACAAGATTCGACACGTTGGTCTTTTGGAATCTTCCCATTTGGCTATATTCTATGTTCACATTTGCCCGCCTCAACAGTAAGTACGTTACATATTTATATCTTTGGTTTGGTTTAAGTTCGGGTCCTGCTGAGTCAGCTTTTATTTCGCTCATACTATCTTTATCTTTTAGCTTAATGTTTTCACTCCGTCCCGAATACTCCGATTCACTCTGTTCTTATTCATCAGGTCATGTTCTTCACTCATGTGCTTACAACACAAGGTATATCATTTACTGACTATCCACTACCCGCGCCAATACTTTTCTTTACATCCATTTGTGAAAATCAGTTTAGCGATCACATTATTATATATTTTATGCATCAGCATATAGAAGACCTCCATGTGCACATTCCTTTGTTTGCCAATGTATATACCACGGCAATATATGTCATCACGTTAGTTTACTGTTCCAACTTATACTAAACATTTAGCATTTCAATGACATTTTGTATGGTTTAATTATTTCGCGATAATCTCTTCTCCCTCAGGATTTTCCCCTCCGCAGTGAAAGCGCATTGATACCATCTAACTTCCCTTGTCCTTTTATGAATTATAAAGTTGTCGACTCACTACATATTTGCAGTTTATTTCATTATGTTCTGTAGTTTCCCTTGCAGTTTTAATCGACATAATATATGAATGCTTTTTATAGATCGGTTTATTTATAGTTCCCTTTATTTAATATTGTTTTTATTTATTCATTCATTTATTTTTTATTATATTATAGTTCCACTCTAATTTATTATTATATTATATACAACATTTTCACTTAGTTTATTATGAGACTATAATCTTGTAAGGTAGGGACATTCCTCAATAAAGCCTTTTGGTTAAATGTCAACTGCATTTAATAAATACGCACAAAATCAATTCAACATATATTGATGTAACTAGCATATAGAACACTTCCTTATGCATACCCTTTAATTCACACAAGCACATACAATAATAGAATATGTCGCTATGGTAATTTACTGCTCTAAACTCATTTCCCACATTCAGCACTTTTACCCTTTTTTTGACAGAATATATCTCCCCTCCGTGCCTCCCTCTCATGGTGATACTTCCATTTTGATCATTGAAATCCTTCCTTTCCTCCCTATTGATAACACAAGACCTATATTCACTATATATTCACAGCTGATTATACCATCATCTTGGTCCTCTTTGCAGGATACATGTTCTGTTTATAGATTCACTCATTTAGAGTTCTTCTCTTCTTTTTCATTTTACATTTAATATTAATATATATATATTTATTATTATTACATTATTTCCCTGTATTCATTGTTGTATATTTTTAATATATATTTTTAATATATTTTTAATATATTATTGTTTTACAAGTATTTTATTTTGGTGGTATGTCTTAAGTTTGTCCAACATCTCACGATTTACAAACAGGTGCAAGTATTCCAATATTATCTCATTTATAGATACATTTATTATTATTATCATTATTTTTATTATTATTATTAATTTTATTCCCCATTTTATCCATTTTTATGTATTATTTAATTATTTATTATTTTTGGTACATTTGATGTTTTGTTTTTCATGTATTATTTGTTCTAATGAGTGATTATATAGTTTTTCCTTTTAATAGCTATTACATAGTGCTACGACTCAATTGTCCTTAAGAGACAACCTCATCAATTACGGCGCTATCAATACATAGTGCTTTTTTACCCAATTGTCTTTATGAGACATCTCAACCTGTACAACACTGGTATGTCACCATTTATTTTATTATATTTATTTGTATATATATATATATTTTTATATATTTTATATATTCATTTAATTGTTTCATTACTAATATTTATTTGTTCAATACATATTTTTACTTCTGTTATTTATATGTATACATGTACAGAATTGTATTCATGTGGATTATCAACTTGTTTTAATTTAATTTGCTTTTCACAATATCTTAGTCCTCTGTCTCGGCCCTCGTTTATTTAATTTATTTAGTCAGATGTAGTTCATTTGTTTTAACTCTATTGTTATTATATTTTGTTTTATTGATTTTTTACCCTCTGTTTGGTCCTCTGGTTGGTTTAAATGTAACATTTTTTTCACACATAATATATTAGTTATTTTATTGTCTTAATATATTTTTTATATATATATTTATTTATTCGTTCTTATTCATACCTCACATTATTTATTGGATTTGTATGTTATATATGTCCATTATTATAACATTGTTTGTTTTATCCATGGTAGCTGTATGTCCCCCGAAGAAGGCGTAAGCCGAAACGCGTAGGGATATTCTTCAATAAAGCAGTCTGGTCCAAACCTACTTTCGTCTCTTGCTCCGTTTGTTCCCTTGTGCATCTGCAAGAGTTACGCTCCTCCTCTGTCTCTCATGCAATGGGGTAAACCCAGGACTGGATCGTGCCTGTCGGGCACATCTGAAGTGAGTTGGTAACCCCATGGACCGCTTAGTATAAGAGGGCAGATAATAAACTTCTTTCATAGCAAGATTATTAGACTAGATGTAGCTTAAGTGAAAGATCAGTGGTGTAGACTTGATTACTGAATAACAGCCTATTGCAGCAGTACAAATAGCAAGGCCCAGTGAGAGTTTGTATAGAAAATCAGTATTGATGTGAAGATGCAGTGTTTCTTAACAAATTGGATGGGAACCTTTATTCTATTTCAACTTCAAGATTTGATTGCATTTCTCTTCTAATGGGATGTGATAACAAAGATGACTAGAAAACAAATAAAACTGAAAAGTACAAACTTCTTTTCTCAAAGCTTCATGCTGAAGCGTTGAGCAAATGTCTGCCCTTTTCAGCAAGTGCATCCTGACTAGATATTTGAATATGTCAACTGTTCATCCATGCCTATGCCTAAAATATGAAGGAAAAGAGAACAGGTTCTCCAAGAGACAAGCAACAAAATAAATATAAAAAAATATATTTTATTAGACTGTTTGTATTAAAATCAATAAATAAATAGATAAACATATATAACCCAGGAAAGGCAACAAAAAAGACCCCACATGGCCATGTTTCAGCATCAGGAGTCAATATTCTAAAATATAAATAATAAATACATATCAATAAAATCATGGAGGGGAATTTTAGAAAGGATGTCCAAGTGCAATCTGGGACATCTAAGCCAGAACGTCTGAAAAAAAGCAGTCACATCCAGGCGCAGACACCATTTCACAAACATGGACATTCCCAATATGGACATCTGTGGGGGCATCTATATTCTAGAACCTGAACATATAGATAGCCTAATGGTTAGAGTAACGGGCTAGGCTCAGGAAAGCCAGGGGTCAAATCCCTCTGTTGCTATCACTGTGATCTGGGGATGATAGGGTGCTATCTTTTCTACACCCTCTGGATGTTTTTCAGCCAAAACAAGCACTTTCCTAATGCTTATTTGTGCCTGAGCAGATCTAAACTTAGACGTGACTGTGGAGGTACAGGACATTTCTGAGAAGCTTATCCATGCCTGAGGCAGGTCTAAGCTTAGATACAACTGCAGACATTCAGGACATTTCTGAGATCAGGCAGTGATGTCCAGGTTCCTGGGAACGCACAAGCAACACCCCCACCATGCCCCCGTTCTGACTTGGACATCCTCAAGCTGGGGACGTCCACGGACCCAGAAAAGGCTCTAGAGACGTCTCTGTGCTTTAGTCATCTCTATGCCCATTTTCAGACTTCCAAAGCACAAATAGGGCTTCCAAAATAAACCCCATAATTATATAATACAATAATTAGCACCTTTTTCATTATATTATAAAAACATTCCATTTAAGAAGAGAAAGAATCTATGGTAGACATCTCTATTATGAATTTTAAATTATCATTTATTTTTCTGTTCTTTTCATCAATATGAGTCAGGGGCAGCCCAAGGGGGGTGCAGGACCATGTGTGAAGATTCATTGCAGGGCATCATTTGCAGAAGGGGTCTCATTTGCATAAATATTTGCATAACGTTCATGTGCACTAACTTTTAGTAAACATGCCTCTTAATGAGTGTCTGGATAAAGAATGACCAGCAGATTTCTACATTACTATACTCCAGTGCCAACCGCCAAGCACATTAGGAAGTACTATAAACGCTGCCCATTTAGAACCCATAGCAAACCCGCCATATCATAATAGCACTACCAGGATTCACAAAGCGCTAAACCCTACCTGTCAAAAGGCAACACTGCAAATATTAAACCAATACATCTCAGAGAATACCAATACATCTCCTACTGGGGAAAGAGAACAAGTGGCACTGTCAAATAGAAACTACATAAACAAAATACCTCAGCTCGGTTACACATGCAGAACATAGACTGTCAACAAACAAAGAACAAGTGATCACAGTTTAGAAATAGAAAGACAATAATTAAACTGGGAATCCCAAAGGCCAAAGTAGGAACATACAACAACACTGGAGAAATAAAACTAGAAATTAATTTCCTCTTGTACTAAACAAAAACGCAAAGATGTGCATTGCTAACATTTTCCAGAGCTGACATATTCCAGTTAATAAATTCAAAATAAAAAAGTATTTTTCTACCTTTTGTTGTTTGGACATTACATTTTTCAGTTGCAATTCCTCCGGTCACTTTCTTCTGGTTTCTTCGTCTCTTCGGCTGACTGTTGTCACCACTCACCCTCCCAGAGGTAATTAGCATAGGTAGGGCAAGTGGGTAGTTGTGTTTCTTGGGTGGTAAAACTTAAAATGGAGGTGTAGAAAGGCCTCCTGGGTAATGTAGTCCACCAACCATGAAAATGAGTACACGTTGTGCACGAGTGGTTTAAGGAAATTAGGATTTATTTCCCCTCCCGGGGTTAGATGTTGAAGACCAAGAATAAGGACTATTTACAACGAAATTATACTTCCAGTGATAACAAAAATATTGCTTACTTTCAGCTGTTATACAAAACCAAAACAATAAAACAGTTCCTTCCAAAATGTTTCTTTTGGCTGTTTCTTTCTCCTTAGTAAAAACCAATATATTCAGCACAGAGACTGCACATTATCCGCCACCATAAAAGAACAGTCCATCATATATTCTGACTCAGGAGGTTGATATGGGTCCCAGTGCATACAGTCAGTTTCTTCCTGGAAACCTTTTAGAACAGGTTCTTCTCTTTGCCAGGCAAACTGTTCTCTTTCACTCACAGGGTTTCCTTCCCCCAACCTGCTTGGTGAGTCTAAATGCTTGCTCTCAGGTGCAAACAGCTCTCTGTAGTTAAAGGGTAATACGTTTCCCTCTTCAGCTTTATAACATGGAATTCTTCCTTTGCTTTTAACACTACTTCCTCTCAGGATTCTCCCTTGGCTACCACACGGAAAACAAAACTCCTCTCCCCCTTCTGATATATATTTATAATCAGGGAAATTGACTTTACCTGGAGTCTGCCTTTTGTGAACCCAGCGTGGCTGTCTTTTCTGCTTTTCAGCATAAATGTCCTTGCTTCCTGAGCAATAGAAATCCTCTGTGCCTCCTACGTTTAAGCACTGCTCCCTGTGTCCTGGACCTGAATGTCCTACACAGCTCTTGTCCTTTGAAGAGTATCTCCAACTAGGATTGGGATTTCTTTTACCTTTCCCCACGCTTGCTGTGTCTCTCTCTGTGTCGGAGACTGAGCTTCCATCTGAGACTCTCCCCTTGTCTCTGCTCGTATCTTTGCCCGTGTCTGTGTCTGTCTCCCCCATATATTTTACTAGAGGGTTTTTATCTAGCTTCCTTCCCCCGTTGTATTGAGCCACACCTCCCCCCAGGTGTTCACAGTTCCCTGATGAGGTAGGAGCTAGCTCAGGGGATGGGCGTTCCCTAGCCCTCTGTGACGAGGTTTGTTTATGGTTTCCATGCCAACCCTCCATGCTTGACTCAGTACTGACATCTTTGGTTTCATTTTCCACAGAAACCTCTGTTTCCATCGGTTCTGAACCTTGCACTTCACGACATATCCCCCGCCTTAAAATATTACGTACTGCCGCATCTTCCGGACAGTACGTAATACGCGAGAGTGCGTCCGCATTGCCGTGTAGCTTACCTGCCCTATGTTGAATTACAAAATTGAACGCCTGTAGGGCTAAATGCCATCTTGTGAGCCGGGCGTTGGAATTCCTCATTTGATGTAGCCATTTTAATGGAGCATGGTCTGTTATAAGGAGGAACTTCCGACCCGTTAAGTAAAAACGGAATGCCTCGACTGCCCATTTAATGGCCAGGCATTCTTTTTTCGATAGTCGAATAATTTTTCTCGGCCTTGGAGAGCTTTCTACTGATGTAGGTGACTGGGTGTTCTACTCCCTCAAATTCCTGGGAGAGTACTGCACCTAACCCACTCTCTGATGCATCAGTCTGCACCACAAATGGTAGACTGAAGTCTATCCCTCTCAGTATTGGGGCTGTGCAGAGCTTCCCCTTGAGGGTAGAAAAAGCTGCCTCAGCCTCTGGGGTCCATCGAACTCTATTAGGGGCGTTCTTTTTTAGCATCTCGGTGAATAGAAGGCTCTCGTCTGCAAACCGAGGTATAAACCTTCTATAATAACCAATGAGCCCTAAAAAGCTGCGCACCTGTTTCTTAGTAACGGGACGTGGAAAATCCTGGACGCTCTGGACCTTATTGGCTAATGGCTTCACTGTCCCTCTACCCACCAGGTGACCTAAGTATTTCGCTTCTTCCGTGGCAAACATACACTTTGCGGGGTTCAGGGTTAAGCCTGCTTTCCGCAATGCCCGTAGTACTGCCTCTACCCTCGCCAGGTGTTGGGCCCATGTGGTACTATAAATGACTATGTCATCCATATACGCTAAGGCGTAATCATGGTGGGGCCTCAACACCTGGTCGACTAACCGCTGGCACGTGGCTGCTGCACCCTGTAAACCAAATGGCATTCGCCGAAATTGATATAAACCAATTGGTGTACTGAATGCCGTTTTTGGTTTTGAGCCACGTGTGAGAGGTATTTGCCAGTATCCTTTTGTTAGGTCTAAAGTGGTCAGGTACCTGGCTTGACCTAATCGATCTAGCAAGTCATCGATGCGTGGCATCGGGTACGCATCGAATTGCGAAATATCGTTGACTTGTCTGAAATCGATGCAGAACCTGAGTGTGCCATCAGGTTTCGGGACTAGCACAATGGGGCTTGACCATGGGCTATACGACTCTTCAATTATCCCCATTGCTATCATTTCCTTAACCTGCCTGATCACTTCGGCCTTCTTGGCTTCAGGCATACGGTAGGGCCGCTGTCTGATGGTGCGCCCTGGTGTCGTGATCACCTCATGGGCAACTAGGTGAGTTTCGCCTGGCTTGGTGGTGAGGACATCTTTAAAGTTCCCTAATAGTTGGGTCAGCTCCTGCCGCTGAGACTGGGATAAAGTTTCACCTAACCTTGGCTCTGGCCGCTCCCTCCAATCTGAAGTTTGTGGCCCCAGGTCCTCCTCTCGCTTTTCCTCAGCTAGGGCTGCCATCCCTTTTATTTCCCTCTGACCCGTAGAACCAAAACCACCCTCCCCCCTTTCTGTGGGTGTTAGTGCTGGGACTTCTTCAACTACCGGGAATCCTACCCTTTCGCACACTAATTGTGCAATTCGGTCTCCTTCCCGAATTCTAAAATCCTCCTTCCCGAAGTTAAAAATAAGAATTTTTACAGGGCCACGATAATCGGGGTCTATAACTCCCGCTCCAATATCTATGGAATTTTTAACAGCAAGGCCCGACCTAGGAGCAATTCTCCCATAACATCCTTCGGGCAACTTAATTTGAATCCCAGTATTCACTAGGGTTTTTCCTCCCCTTTTCACCACCGTGTTTTCAGAGCTGAAGAGATCATACCCAGCGGACCCGCTAGAAGCTCTTTGGGGGCCTTTGGCCTTTGGTGTCATTCGGCAAAACTGCAGCATGAATTTTGCCTTCCCCGGGGATACCCCCTTGACTTGGGTCTGGGTTGGACTAGGAGCCTTTTTTGGATTCCCGAACAGAGGCGCAGGAATCTTGGCTGTTAAAGCCTCCGGACCAGTTCCTGTCATCTCTGTTGGGGGTAGTGTACCCTTATAGCCTAACCGGCGAAGGCCTTCACCTATCTCTTTATAAAAAGGTGGCCAATCGCGCCCTAAGACCAACTCATGGGGTAGTTTGGGAACTACCGCAAACAACAGAGTGTATGTGGTTCCTAACCCCTCTACTGTTATTTCATGCAAGGGATAAGGCGATGAAGCGCCGTGTACACATCTTACGCGTACTTGGCCTTCTGCTTGGCTCGGGGGCGACGAACAGCGCCTCACGATGGCCTCCCAGAGTGTGCGGGAAATCATACTCTGGTCTGCCCCCGAGTCAAGCAGTGCCAGCGTGTCGATGTCTCCTACTTGAACGGGTAGCAGAAACCCATCCTGGACTGGTTTATCCACCCCAGACATCAGAACAGTCCTCTTAGTGCATTCCCTTTTAAAATGCCCCACTTTCCCACACAAATAACATTTACCCTTGGGTGTAGACACATTCTCTCTGGGCACATAAACACTCCCCTCATTCTTACTTCTAACATTCCCATTAGCCATTGTATATTTTTCATCATAGGGAACCTTTCCCTTTTTAACATTATATAAACCTGCAGCTTGCAGTACGCTGCGCTCTGAGGGGTCAGCTATTTGGGCCTCCAAAAACCGGTCCGCCAAACTAGCTGCTTCCTCAGTGGTCTTGCAATTTTGCAAGGTGAGGTACATCTTCATTTCCTTAGGTACAGCCTGTACAAACTGTTCTAATATAACTGTATCTAATACACTTTCCATTGTCTTATTTTCTGGACTTAGCCATTTCCACGCCAGACTCTTAAGACGCTGTTGTAACGCCTTTGGCGTTTCCTGAGGCTTCAGGCGAGCCTCCCTGAAAAGCCTCCTATAATGTGAGGTTGTCAGCCCCAACCTGTCCTTTACCGCCCTTTTTTATTTCAGCATAATCATCCGCAAGAGCGGCTGGCATCGCTTTGTAGGCTGACAGGGCTTCACCTGTTAGCAAAACTGCAAAGCGCGTAGCCCACTGACTATCAGGCCATTTTAACGCCTGTCCAATACGCTCAAATGCATCTATAAAGTCATCAATATTGTCTGTTGGACTCAATTGTCCTAAAGAAAATGTATGACTTGCGTGCATTGGGGGTCCTGGCATAACCAAAGGATTGTCCGTCCGTGGTCCTTGGCGTTCCTGTAGAAGTGCTGCTACAGCGTCCAGCAGCGGCTTCTGCTGCTCTCTCTGGAGCGCGGCATTCTCCTCCTGGATGCGCTTAGAAAGTTCCATTTGTAGGTCCCACTGCTTCCGCATCCACGCTATTACGTCCTGGGCCTCCATCTCTCGTCAGCACCTGCAATGAAAGACAGAAAAAAAAAACCCAAGTGCGGCTCCCTTTTTCAGGTTTTTTTTTTTTTTTCTCAACCCCACAGCGCCCCTCTTTTCCTGGTATCCTCCCTCACTTATGCCCAGGTGCTATTACCTGAGGCTTCGTGTAGAGGTCTGCGTTCAGGAAAAGAAGCTGTGTCTTGTCTTTGTCTTTCCTGCAGCCTTCTGGTAGCCCCCTTGCTTGTGCCGGAGTCCTGGTGCTGTAATCTTCTGTTGTCCTTCCTTCAAGGTCAAACATCCGAAAAACTACGCCAGATATGTCACCACTCACCCTCCCAGAGGTAATTAGCATAGGTAGGGCAAGTGGGTAGTTGTGTTTCTTGGGTGGTAAAACTTAAAATGGAGGTGTAGAAAGGCCTCCTGGGTAATGTAGTCCACCAACCATGAAAATGAGTACACGTTGTGCACGAGTGGTTTAAGGAAATTAGGATTTATTTCCCCTCCCGGGGTTAGATGTTGAAGACCAAGAATAAGGACTATTTACAACGAAATTATACTTCCAGTGATAACAAAAATATTGCTTACTTTCAGCTGTTATACAAAACCAAAACAATAAACAGTTCCTTCCAAAATGTTTCTTTTGGCTGTTTCTTTCTCCTTAGTAAAAACCAATATATTCAGCACAGAGACTGCACATTATCCGCCACCATAAAAGAACAGTCCATCATATATTCTGACTCAGGAGGTTGATATGGGTCCCAGTGCATACAGTCAGTTTCTTCCTGGAAACCTTTTAGAACAGGTTCTTCTCTTTGCCAGGCAAACTGTTCTCTTTCACTCACAGGGTTTCCTTCCCCCAACCTGCTTGGTGAGTCTAAATGCTTGCTCTCAGGTGCAAACAGCTCTCTGTAGTTAAAGGGTAATACGTTTCCCTCTTCAGCTTTATAACATGGAATTCTTCCTTTGCTTTTAACACTACTTCCTCTCAGGATTCTCCCTTGGCTACCACACGGAAAACAAAACTCCTCTCCCCCTTCTGATATATATTTATAATCAGGGAAATTGACTTTACCTGGAGTCTGCCTTTTGTGAACCCAGCGTGGCTGTCTTTTCTGCTTTTCAGCATAAATGTCCTTGCTTCCTGAGCAATAGAAATCCTCTGTGCCTCCTACGTTTAAGCACTGCTCCCTGTGTCCTGGACCTGAATGTCCTACACAGCTCTTGTCCTTTGAAGAGTATCTCCAACTAGGATTGGGATTTCTTTTACCTTTCCCCACGCTTGCTGTGTCTCTCTCTGTGTCGGAGACTGAGCTTCCATCTGAGACTCTCCCCTTGTCTCTGCTCGTATCTTTGCCCGTGTCTGTGTCTGTCTCCCCCATATATTTTACTAGAGGGTTTTTATCTAGCTTCCTTCCCCCGTTGTATTGAGCCACACCTCCCCCCAGGTGTTCACAGTTCCCTGATGAGGTAGGAGCTAGCTCAGGGGATGGGCGTTCCCTAGCCCTCTGTGACGAGGTTTGTTTATGGTTTCCATGCCAACCCTCCATGCTTGACTCAGTACTGACATCTTTGGTTTCATTTTCCACAGAAACCTCTGTTTCCATCGGTTCTGAACCTTGCACTTCACGACACTGTCCATTTGTCTTCTCTCTTCTAGTTTTTTTTCCTATTCTCTCTCTACATCTGCTTTAACATTCTGATCTTTCCCCTTTTGCTCTTTCCTCCATTTATTTCTTTATTTCTTTTTCATCCACTCAAATTTCACCCTTCCATCCTCCATCCCCATTCACTCTCCCAATACCCAGCCAATCATAGATTTTTCTTCCCTCCCACACAAAATATCTTTTCCCCTTTCCATCCTCACTCCCCAGCCCCATCCTCTTTTAGTCCTCCCCCAACATCAATTCTCTTCTAGTTCCAACCCCACTCAGCATCCGCTCTCTTCTATTCCCATTCTCCCATCTCCCCGCATCAGCACATTTACAGTCCTAGCACCCCCATCAGCCCATTTTCAATCCTAGCCCCCCATCAGCCATTCCCAGTCCTATTACAGCCCCCATCAGTCCATTTCCAGTCCAAGCTCCCCCTCTATTAGCCCACTTCCAATCCTAGCCCCCCATCAGCCATTTCCAGTGCTATTCCAGCCCCCCAACTACCCATTTCCAATTCTAGCCCCTCCATCAGCCCATTTCCAGTCCTAGCACCCCATCAACCCATTTCCAGTTCAAGCTCCCCCTGTCAGCCCATTTCCAATCCTATCCTCCCATTGGCCACTTCTTGTCCTATCCTAGAGAGCTCCAAGCCTATCTAAGCTACTTCAGAGGTGAGCTGGGAAAGCTTGCATGAGGCCCGGCTCACCTCTGCACAACAACCAGCGTGAAAAGTACCATTTTCCCTCACTCTGGTGGCTGTGTTACTGTGAAGCGGGCTGAATGCTGGGAAAGGTTAAAGGGCATTTCCCAGTACTCGCGCACTTCACAGTAACACAGTTGCCAGCGTGAGGGAAAATGGCACTTTTCATGCTGGCAGCTGTGCAGAGGTGAGCAGGGGCCTCGTGCAGCTTCCCCACCTCACCTCTGAAGCTGTCCATTGTGCGCGAATAAAGTTTGGGTGGGACCCCCTGAAGCATGGGACCCTGTGCGAACAACATTCTCGCACAATGGACAGGCTGGCCCTGATAAGAGTAACTGCAGATTTTAAGTATTGGTTTGGAATGTACTATAGGGAATAGTCTCCTACTGGAATGTAAGTGAAGCTTAAGTTTATATGAATTAATTAACAAATGTTTTATGATGTATTTCCTTATATACTCTGGACTCAATATTGAATGGCAGTGGCTAGATGATCTAAAGCAGCTGGCTGTCGCTGCTGAAATAAAGACCTGGATATTCAATGCCGGGGTCATATCTGGCCACCAGCATTGAATATCCAGGTCGGCCAGATAGCGGCAAAGCTAACTGGGCAGCAGCGATATTACAGTGACAGAATTCAAAATGACACCTACTTTTGCCACCTTCTTGGGCAGACTAGATGGACCATGATGATCTTTATCTGCCATCATATACTATGGAGTCTATCCTGTCCCCCTTCCATCCTCGGCAAAAGCCTCCTCATACGTACAAGGAGTTTGTACGGAGAGGCTTTGATGGGGGTTGGAGGGGGCATTGTAGAGGCTGATTGAGGGCGGGCAGTGGGCGGTCCTTGATCCTGTACTTCCGGGGTCGGCAGACTGGTTGGGGGACTTATTCCACCTCAGTCCCCCATCCAGTCTGCCGACCCCGGAAGTACAGGGTCACAGACCGCCCACTGCCCGCCCTCAGTCAGCCTCTACAATGCCCCCTCCCACCCCCATCAAAGCCTCTCCGTACAAACTCCTTGTACGTATGAGGAGGCTTTTGCCTAGGATGGAAGGGGGACAGGATAGACTCCATAGTATATGATGGCAGATAAAGGTGGAATAAGACCCCCTGGACAGAGGTGGAATAAGACCCCCTGGACATCAGGGGACAGCAGGCCTGGGCAGCACCAGTGAGGTGAGGGAGTGCAGGGGGTTTCCCGCAGCTCGACCCTGGCCATGGAAGGCCAGATCGGGGGTCGGGCTGCGGGGAAAGGAAATTGTGGTTGGCAGCCAGGGATCATGGCTCCTGAATGGATCAGAATCGGGTCTACCACTGTGCGTCTCGATTTTGATTGGGCACACAGGGGCCTGGACACAGACATTAGAATGTGCCTCCATGTTACTGTGTTCTGAAATGATCTCTTCAGAGGTACCCTTGGAACCTTTGTCTGCTCTGGACAGGAGCATGCCAGGATCTGTACCTTGCAAGCAAACTCAAAAGATAACAGACCTCAAGGGGGGCGTCCTCCCAAGGGCGGTCCGTGGTCTGTGCAGGATGGTTCGGATGTTCCTGAAGAAGACAAGTCTTCGGCAGATGCAAGTCTGGATCCCTCAGATTGGGAGGATGGAGAATACTCTCCTTCAGACTCTTCCGTACCAGCTCAAGAGGATATCCTACTCTTTCAGAAAGAGGAGTTGCCCGCCTTAATAGCACAGGTGTTGAAAGCGCTGCATCTCTCAGACCCACAGGAACCACAGAACTCCCAGACTCTGTCTCTGACAGATCCTATAGTACAGGGCATAAGTAAACCTTCCAAAGCTTTCCCTTTCCCGGCGGAACTTCAGCAAATGGTGTCTCGGGAATGGGAGTCCTCAGATGTCTCTCTACATACCACATGCCGTCTTGGTCAGTTATACCTTTGGTCTCCATCAGAACTTGAACACTGGCTGGCTTACCCGAAGGTGGATGCGTTGGTGACCGGGGTTACCAAGCATACCACCATTCCAGTCGAGGGCAGAGCTGCGCTGCGAGACCAACAGGACCGTAAAGTTGAGAGTCTCCTAAAGACAGCTTTCTCCTCTTCCACTCTTTCGCTCCAGGCGACAGTTTGCGGAGAACTAGTGGCCCGTGCCTTGCTCCACTAGATTCAGTGATTGCCAGAAGATCCTGCGGTAGAGCATCTAGAATCTGTTATGGCTTTCCTGGCTGATGCCTTTTATGATCTATTGCAACTATCAGCTCGTTCGTTAGCAGCGGTAACGGTAGCTCAAAGATGGCTTTGGCTGCATCAATGGGCAGCAGATGTAGCCTCTAAGTCACATCTTTCGAAGCTCCCCTTTAAAGGGCGACTCCTCTTTGGTGAGGATTTGGATAAGTTGGTTAAGGATCTGGGTGAGGTCAAGCCACAACGTTTACCGGAAGATAAGCCAAAAACTGCTTCACGCCGGTCTTCTCGTTCTCTGGTTTTTCGGCGATTTCCTAGATCTTGTGATTCCAGGAGATACCATTCTTTTAAACCGAACACCTCTACAGCTCCTAACCATTTTGGTCAGAGATCACAGTCCTCTTGAGGAGCCCGCAAAGGCACAGAGGCCTATTCAGGCCCAGGGAAGTTTTCTGGGACAACCCGTACTTCCTACTGATGGGACAGACGGCCTGCCAGTGGGAGGCCGGTTGGCACTGTTTTCTCGACAGTGGGCACTCATAGCATCCGATCAGTGGATCCTCGACATTGTATCTCACGGTTACTCCCTCGAATGTTGGCGGCCCATCCGGGATGCCTTCCTGGTCTCTCCAGGTTTGTCTCCCGGAAAAAGTCTAGCCATTCAAACTACGATTCAAAAGCTTCTGCTGCTCAAAGCTATATGTCCTGTCCCTTCATTGGAAAAAGGGCTAGGTCGTTACTCTATATATTTCGTGGTGCCAAAGAAGGATGGCTCCTTTCGTCCGATTCTGGATCTCAAGGGGGTCAACCGCAGCCTTTGGGTGCCTCACTTCCGCATGGAGACGCTCCGGTCCGTAATCAAGGCGGTACACAAAGGAGAGTTTCTAACGTCTCTCGATCTGGCGGAGGCATACTTTCACATCCCCATTTGCTCTGAACACCAGCGCTTTCTGTGGTTCGCTGTTCTCAGACAACATTTTCAGTTTCGGGCAATGCCATTTGGCCTCGCCTCCGCTCCTCGAAACTTCTCCAAGGTAATGGTAGTGGTAGCAGCAGTCTTGCGCAAGCAGGGTATCCGAGTACACCCCAACTTGGACGATTGGCTTGTTCAGGCAGACTCTTTTCCAGAAGCCTGCAGCACCATATCGAGGGTAGTCTCCTTCCTAGAGGGTAGGTGATCAATCGTGCCAAGAGCTGCCTTCAGCCATCTCAACAGATCAACTTTCTTGGAGCATGATTCGACACCCATCAGGGTCGCGTATTCCTGTCTCAAGAGCATTTCCTCAAACTGTCTTCTCAGATTCGTCTATTTATGCTTCAGGAGTCACCCCGAGCGTGGGATTACCTTCACGTATTGGGATCCATGGCAGCTACCATCGAGATCATTCCTTGGGCCAGAGCGCACATGCGCTGCCTACAGAATGTGCTCCTCTCTCAGTGGTCACCAGTGTCGGAGAACTATCAACTCCATCTTCCGCTCCAGCTGCCAATCAGTCACAGTCTATGATGGTGGCTGTCTCCATGCAATCTATTAAGAGGAATACCTCTGGAAACTCCACGCTGGATATTAGTGACAACAGATGCCAGTCTCTCTGGCTGGGGAGCTCACTGTCAGAACCACACAGCGCAGGGCAACTGGTCTCCATGCGAGTCTCGATGAACTAACAACTGTCTGGAAGCATGGGCAGTCCGCCTGGCCTTGCTAGCTTTTGTAAATCTCCTGCGAAATCAATCAGTTCAGGTTTTATCAGACAACGCGACGACAGTGTCTTATCTCAACCGCCAGGGGGGCACAAAACGTCCAGGAGTGTCAAAAGAGATAACTCTCCTCTTTCCTTGGGCAGAAATACATTTAATGGCCATCTCAGCACAACATATCATGGGAACAAGCAAGGCCGATTTTGTCAAGGCCGATTTTCTAAGCAGACATACGCTCGATCCCGGAGAGTGGGAACTGGTTCCAGAAGCCTTTCAGAAAATAGTTCAGAGGTGGGGCCAGCCGGCGATAGATCTCATGGCCTCGGCAGCAAATGCAAAGGTGCCACTCTTCTTCAGTCATTGGAGAGAACATGGGTCTCACGGCATAGATGCTGTAGCACAACCATGGCCAGTTCATGTTCTCCTTTATGTGTTTCCTCTTTGGGCAATGATCGGGAGAGTTCTCCATCGGATCAAGGAGCACCAGGGCCCGGTGATCCTGGTGGCTGCAGACTGGCCCAGGAGACCTTGGTATGCAGATCTAGTATGGTTATCTCGGGTGGTCCCTCTGCGACTGGAAGCTCCTGAGGGACTTCTCAGGCAAGGGCCTATCTTTATGGACAACCACGCTCCTTACTCGCTTACGGCTTGGCTCTTGAACGCCGCCGATTAACCCACAAGGGTTACTCTTCTAAGGTTGTAGCTACCCTACTTAATGCTAGACGATCTTCAATGTCCTTAGCGTACGCTCGAGTGTGGTGAGCTTTTGAGTCACAGTGTATGTGACACCAGCTCTCACCATGGTGTTCCGAAATCCCAGAGGTTTTAGCCTTTCTGCAAGATGATATGGATAAAGGATTAGCTCTCGGAACCCTGCAAGTACAAGTTTTGGCCTTAACATGTTTCCGTGGGCCAGTTCACGGCCACTCCCTTGCTTCCCACGTGGACGTGTCGCGATTTCTCAAAGGTGTCAGACTCCTACGCCCGCCACTTCGTCCGTTAGTTCCTTCCTGGGATCTTGTCCTAGTTCTGAAAGCTCTTATGGACCGGCCCTTTGAGCATCTCAAGGAGGTTTCTTTTCGAGACTTGACAATGAAGACAGTGTTCTTGGTGGCAATCACCTTGGCTCTTAGAATGTTGGAGCTGTAAGCTCTCTATTATCGAGATACCTATCTTTCCTTTTCGGTGGAGGGCATTTCTTTCCACGCCGTTCCCTCCTTTTTGCCTAAGGTCCTTACTCCATTTCATCTCAACCAGCCTCCCTGTTGCCTGCCTTTTCCAAAGAGCAATGCTCAGGGAAAAATAAGAATCTTCGAGCTGTGGATCTCAAAAGAATTCTCATTCGTTATTTGAAAGTGACCAATTCCTTTCGTAAAACCAACCATCTCTTTGTTCTGTTTGCAGGACCACAGCGAGGTCTCGCAGCCTCTAAGTCCACTATCGCTAGGTGGCTACGTTTGGCCATTGAATCGGCCTATATTGGTCAAGATAGGCCGGTTCCATCAGGTCTTTGAGTTCACTCCACTCGAGCTCAGGCTACGTCTTGGGCCAAATGATCTCAGGTAGCTCCTCTCGATATCTATCGGGCGGCAACCTGGTCCTCCTTGTCCATGTTTGTTCAGCATTATCGCCTGGATATTCAAGCATGGGAGGACAGTGGTTTTGGAGTTTGTGTGCTGTCAGCGGCTCTCTCGGCCCATCCTGAGGGTCGTTAGCTTGGGTACTTCCCGCTTGTCTGGACTGGTCTAGCAGTATGAACTGGAAGGAGAAATTTCACTTACCATTAATTTCCTTTCCTGGAATACTGCTAGACCAGTCCAGAACCCACTTGGTTGTCTGTTACAGTATAGCTCGAGCAGTGGAGCCGATGCTCATTTTGTTCACGCACTACCAATATATTCCCTTGAATGGCCTATAAGCATTCCTTGAAGACTTGATGTCCTAAGGACGATTCCTGCTCCTTCTGACTCAGGCAGTTACTTGAGCAAGTCTTCTCTCCTGTACATAGTTGACCGTGTTGGTCAGTTTTATTGCTTGTCTAAGAGATACTGGATAGGACCTCTAGGGGTATACCTATACCAACCAGAGCCCAACCAATCAGAGCTCTGGAAGTTTTTTCTCTGTCTCTAACATCTGCTGGCAGGGGAGCATAACCCGCTTGTCTGGACTGATCTAGCAGTATTCCAGGAAAGGAAATTAACGGTAAGTGAAATTTCTCCTTATGGGTTTCCCTGTTGGCTTCAGTTAACCAAACGTTCATACTCAAAGAGCTATCTGGTCTCCTGGGTAAAAGACAGTTAGATAATGGAGGGGGTAGTAAGTGTTAGTTGTATAAGATCTAAAGTCTAGGACAACAGTATATTAATTGGTTTATGATTAGCTTTGGATAAAATTGAGTGAAGGTCAAGGGACTTCCAAATTATAATTTTATAAGTTTAAATCTTCCTGAATGTTCAGAAAATCACAGACCCTACACCAAACCAAGAACCAAAAGGATTGTAAGTAAACACAATGATAAGCTTTAAAATCTATATTTTAACAATTGGAAAGAAAGCGCTAAGCTAGATATGAATATGTGGTAGAATACAGTTTGCCTCACCCAGAAATATGAGCAGCTAGTGGCTGAGAAGACAGGAATGCTATTTAAGAACTTAAAAACGTGGGTGCCTTCATATAGTTTTAATGCCGCTATTCTTACATGAGCCATTCTTGGTTGTATTATAAAATGTCACACAGCTTGTTCTGTTAATACCGTTTTCATTTTGTACAGATGAGATGAAAACTCAATACATAATTCTGAACTTTCAAAAACAATTCAATATTTCTACACCATATCACCAACTGTTCATTGGGTGCAAATACAGAACAACTTCAAAAATGCTAGATCTCTTTTCAGAATACTAGTAAAAAAGATTAGGGGACATGCAATGAAGCTACAGGGTAACCAATTTAAGACTAATAAGAGAAAATATTTTTTCACTCAACGTGTAATCAAACTCTGGAATTTGTTACCTGAGGATGTAGTAAAAGCTGGGTTTAAAAAAGGTTTGGACAAGTTCCTGGAGGAAAGGTCCATAAACCATTATTAAAAGGGACCCAGGATATCATTGCTTGAACCAATACAGGCATTGTGGAACCTGTGTCTTTTGGGGTAACTGCTAGGTACTTATGACCTAGATTGGCCACTGTTGGAAACAGGATACTGGGCTTGATGGACCTTGGTCTGACCCAGTATGGCATATCTTATGTTCTTATGTTCTTGAGAAGGCAAACAACCACAACTCCTGTTAGGACTCTACCAATCCATTACGCAAACCATTCTCTGGTACCTGCAAAGTAGTACAGAAGAAATTAAATATATTGATGCAGAGTTCCTTAGATAGTACAATTGCCCACTTTGATGAGTTTAGAGCACCAGAAATGTGGGTTAGTCACACAACTTTAAACAGATTTGTTTGCTCTGTCATAGTAGATCCATCCATGTGGATGGATCTACTATCCTTCCTGTTCCCTCGGCCCGCAACCTAGGGGTTATCTTTGACACCTCTCTCTCCTTCTCCGCGCATATCCAGCTTGTAGCTAAGACCTGCCGCTTCTTTCTCTACAACATCGGCAAAATCCGCCCCTTCCTCTCTGAACACACTACCAAAACACTTATCCACTCCTTAATCTCCTCCCGCCTCGATTACTGCAACCTTCTCCTTGCTGGTCTTACCGTGAGCCACCTCCTTCTCCTTCAATCTATACAAAATCACGCTGCTCGACTAATCTTCTGTCAGCCTCGCCATGCCCATGTTACTCCTCTTTTCAGATCACTTCACTGGCTCCCTGTCCAGCTCCGCATCCAATTCAAGCTTCTCCTGCTGACCTATAAATGCATTCACTCTATGGCCCCTCAATACCTCTCATCTCTTATCTCTCCCTACGTCCCCTCTCGAAATTTGCGTTCCACTAACAAATCACTTCTATCAATGCCTTTCACCCGCACCGCGAACTCCCGACTGCGCTCCTTTCACCTTGCTGCACCTCACGCCTGGAACAGCCTACCTGCATCCGTGCGCCAGGCACCCTCCCTGGCCCATTTCAAGTCCAGGCTGGAGACCCACCTTTTCACCATTGCATTCAGATCCTGACTCTTTCCTCATCTCACCTCAACCCCATCAACGTTCATGACCAACTACAGACCAAGCTGTATCTCACCGTACTTTGCGTAGAACCGATTTAACGCTTGCGTAGAACCGATTGATGATCCGATTGATGCTCTGCACTGTTTTAACTAATTTACTATTCTATTCTAACTAGATTGTAAGCTCTGATGAGCATGACTCTGACAGGCAGGGACTGTCTCATGTATGCTGACTACCTCTTGTAGGTTAGCTGTACAGTGCTGCGTGCATGGCGCTATAGAAGTGATAAATAGTAGTAGTAGTAGTAGTAATATGGGTCATAGGAAAGTACATTTCTTTGAATGGACATGGGAGATATCAACATCAACATTTCTCATCTTAATCTGAAACATGGCACTGAAAAATCTAGTCACTGGCCAGGTTGGCCTCAAGCTGATAACCTTTGGGATGGAGGCAAGCATCTTGCAGAAGAGCCATCACCTCTTCTTGGAAGCTGGTTCTACTCAGTCTGCTGTATTGTTGGTGATCTTCCTTTCTGTTTTCTGACCTGCCCAAAGTTTGCCTGGTCTAGAGCTCTATGTAAAATGCTAACTGGATTTTTTGCCTTGTGAATCTATTGATGCATGCTGTAGAGATTTACTCCAAAGATTTTTCTTTTGACATGTTCTTGTGCCAGAAATTCTCTGAAATCATTTCTGAGACATTTTCCAAGCCCAATGTAGATCCTGGTTGAACATCACTATTTGGATAGGATCTGGATTAAGTTCCTCTTAATGTGTATGTATCATGTTTTTTTGATCAAATATGCTGTCTATAAGATCATATAATTATATTAAATTGAGGGTCCCTTTTACTGAAGCCCGCTAAGGCTTTGCATTTAACACACAAAACTAATGCACATTAAGTGCAAATCCTCTGCATTAACTGTTGGAGGCATAGCCACAATGTTCGCTACCCTAACATGTGCTCCAATAAGGTGGGTTAATCTAATGACTCCCATAGAAGCAGGGCCGGCACAAGGAAATGAGGAGCCCTAAGCAAACATCATCCCTGGTGCCTCTCCCCCCACAGCGCCTATTGCCACTGCTGCCATCCCTCACTGGCACTGACAGCAGCGGCAATAGCTGAAAACAACCCCATGGAGCCCCATGGATTTCCTTGCAATGGAAAGCGCATTACCACTAGCTCCAGGGGACTTTCCATGTGCTCAGGGCAATGTGGCTCTTAACACAAGTTCACCAAACGACACCTCTATTATGCAGGGCCTGCTCTACCATTAGGCGAACTAGGCAGTCATCTGGAGCACCAGCCCTCCAGGGGTACCAATTACTGCTGCTGCCGCCCCTCTCTGGGACTGACAGTGACGGTAATAGCTACGAACAGCTTTGTGGAGCTTACCTTCAAGCTTCAGCACCATGGCGCTGTTTGCTTCTGATACTCTCCAACCCCCAATGCCAACTTCCCTTGCAAACAGAGTCAGAGAGACACAGAAGCAAACAGCCCTGTGGCACTGAAGCTTGAAGGTAAGCTCCACGGGGCTGTTTGTAGCTATTTTGCCTTAGGTCCATCTTATATGTCCACAATTATTATATTTTTTATCTTAGTGTTATTCAATATACATATAATTTTTACTGCATTTTACATTTTAACAGAATGGTCATTTTATATTGAGCATGCACATATCTCCATTATACATTTTATTTGTTTTATGATGTCATATACATTTTTTATGATGGGCTTTTGTCCTTTTAGTATTCATGGTTACAATATCTATGTGCTATGATAAGTGTGTCATCACCTCCTAAATATTCAACACTCCACCAACACATCTATCAATTGGCTGTACCCTGTTTGTCAATCCTTCACTACTGTAATATGTTCTTTGCCGATCTCATGGCTACCCTAAATACTTTTAACTTCAGTCATATTGATATCGCTGACATTGATCAACTCGATATCAGTGCCTTTTATGCTAATACCCCAATTGTTTTATTGTTTTAGATTAGGATGCCTTCAATCCTTTCAGAATACTCACTGCTTATGATAACCTTACCCTGGTTCCCTCCTCCTTTCCAATTTTATCTGTT
Source organism: Ichthyophis bannanicus (assembly GCA_033557465.1). Taxonomy (NCBI): domain Eukaryota; kingdom Metazoa; phylum Chordata; class Amphibia; order Gymnophiona; family Ichthyophiidae; genus Ichthyophis; species Ichthyophis bannanicus. Next base: position 190,507,699 of record CM066036.1, read on the forward strand.
TTTTTTTGTTCCTGCACTTTTCAAATTATATTGTAGCTATTATATTGCCTTGAATGCCAAACGTGCAATTGTCGTTCTGTTCCTAGCTTTTAATACAGCGTTCTAGTCTCCATTTGGGTGTATGTCATTTGTACCCTGCTTATTGGTGAGTTCATCAGTTTATTTAGATTTATTTGTTACACTGGCAGTTTTCGTTTTTTGTTATCATCTTTTATCTCCAGGAACAAGCAGGAATGTAGTCTTCACATAGGGGTATCGTCGGTACTGACGGAGCCTGCGCAGGAACGCTCCCCAGCATTCAATAGGAATGCTTTTGGGATCATCCCTCAGCACATGCGTGCTGCCTTCCCGCCTTTCCAACTGTCCCTCTTCAGTTCTTCGTTTTCCATGGAGCCGACAGGACACATACCCTGTCACCGCAGCAAATTTCTTCTTTAAACTTGTTTTCTTGTGGTCGTGCCGGCCTCCGCACGACACCTGCCAGTACCGCAGGTTCTTTCTTTCTTCTTTTTACAAAATTTTTTTTTTTTTTAATTTTCTCTTCAGAAACGTTTTCTTTTGGTGCTAGGCGCCATTTTGGGCATTAGGCCCCTTTTTTCCCAAAAGATGGAAAAACCAGCTAGTGGTTTTAAAAAATATACTAAAAGTGGCGGTACCATCTCCGTCACTGACACCCATGACTGGTGTCTAAAATGTTTAGGCCCTGACCATTCTCCATCTGAGTGTTCCTCCTGTATGGGGATGACTAAAAGAGGAAGACAGAACCGAGTTGCAAAGCTCAGTACCCTCTTTTCTTTGGATACCAGGTCCATTGCATCGACGTCTTCAAGAGCCTCATCTTCCTTCCATGGATTTCAGGTAACTAAACATAAGAGCCAGTCCTCAAAGGGTAGCTCTCCTTCAAAGCATCGAGACGCCATTGGCATTGACCTTGAGGAAACTACACTGGCAAAACAGCCCCGGCGGGCGCCTTCGGCCTCCAAAGCATCAACGAGGTTCCAGGATTTCTCGAGGCTTCGACCTCGGCAGAACTACTGGTGCCATGCTCAGGGGTTCCGGATGCTTTTACCGGTACCGATACCCAGGCATCAGCAGTGTCAATAGACCAGAGATTCCTATAAAACGCAGTCTTGCAGCTTTCCTTACAGCTGCGGTACCGTTGACACCAGTGGTTCAACGGGCACTGGTACAGACACCGTTACCGATGCCAGTACCAGCACCGGTACCGATACCGGTACCAGCACCGACGGTACCGGCCCCGGTGGGAATCCTTCCTTGCAGACTTTTTCTGGCATCGACAGATCGGTACCGGACCAATTTGGTACCGAATTTGATCGAAACCGAGACCGTGCTTTGCGTGAACATCGGGATCAGAGATACTTCGAATCCTCCGATTCCGATGACTCTGATAATTCTGCCGGTACCAGAGTGTTTCTCCCGGAAGACTCCTCTTCTCCCCAACGCAGAATGTCTCCTCCGGAAGACATGTCTTTTCAGGATTTTATTCGTGATGTGGCCCGAGGCCTTTCAATCACGGTAGCTCCTGAAAAGAACCTAGAGCAAAGGAATTGGAAATTCTCCAATACCCTAAGGCTCCCAAGGAAGCATCCACTCTGCCCATTCATGAAATTCTTCATGATTTGATGCTCAGAATGTGGGAGACACCTTTGACCACATCTCCTCATTCTAGGAGACTCGATACCATGTCCTGGTTTTCAAAAGACTCAGCTGCCGCACTATTCAATGGTAGTGGAGTCAGCCATGCATAGGATGAAAAGTGCAAAGAGACATGCATCCAATCCTCCAGGTCGTGTGTGCAGGACTCTTGACGCTTTTGGGCGTCAAACGTTTAAGGCTTCCATGCTTTCAGCTAGGATCAGCTCATATATTTTATATATGGGAATGTTCCTCAAAGAGGTCACAGGAGATTTGGAGCTTATGAGCCCCCTTCTCCCTGAGGACAAATGAGAGGACTTGCTCACTCTGGTCAAGCATGCTCAAGATGTCTTCAAGTTTGTAAACCGTGCAGCCTTTGCCTGCTTTGAATGCATCAGCAGAACCTCTGCTATTGCCATTGGTGCACGTCGGATTGCCTGGCTTCAGGCATCAGACTTGGAGATTTGGATACAGGATAAATTGGGAAACATCCCTTGCACAGGAGAAAACCTCTTTGGCAAGAATTGGCAGGAGAAGGCTAATGAGATAGATACTGACAATCTCACTTTAGACAGATTGTCAAAATCTACAGCCACTCCATCCAAAAAGAAACCCTATAAAAAAACCATTTTCAGCAAAAAGAGAAAGTTTTATCCATCCTATACCCAGCAAGGGCAAGCTCAGGGTCAAGTTGCCCAGAAGGGTCAACAACAACAATCCAGACAAAAGAAGCCAAAAGGCCTTAGAGCACAACCAGCTCCACAGGCCCAGCCCCCTCAAGGGCTTTGACTCCTTCATAGAGAACTTAGCCTTCCTGCCTCTGAAGGGGCCAGAACCCCTAAACATTCCAGGCAGGTTGTGTCATTTTGCCAACAGGTGGCACCAAATAACAACAGAAAACTGGACTCTGTCCATTGTCCGAGAGGGGTACAAGCTTCATTTTCACAGTATGCCCCTCCTACAATCGTAAGACAGTTCAATTCCCAAACCTCTACAGGCAATCTACTGGATCAAGAGGTCTCAACACTCCTTGCTCAAGGAGCAATAGAGGAAGTGCCCATTCTTCAGCAGGGTACAGGCTTCTACTCCCCCTATTTTCTTATTCCAAAGAAAACAGGAGGACACAGACCCATTCTAGATCTCAGAGAATTGAACAAATATCTGTTCCGAGAAAAGTTCAAAATGATTTCTCTGGGAACTCTTCTGCCATACCTTCAAAGTCAGGATTGGCTTTGTTCTCTGGATCTAAAAGATGCATATATTCACATTCTGATCCATCCAGATCACAGGAAATTCTTACGATTCCTTTTCAAGGGAAAACATTTCCAATACAGGGTTCTTCCCTTTCATCTGGCTTCGGCACTAAGAGTATTCACAAAATGCATGGCAGTAGTAGCTGCATTTCTGTGAACCCTGGGGATATTCGTCTTCCCTTACTTGGACGACTGGCTCATTCGAGCCCCCACGGTTCCAGAACCAGATCTGTACTGTCTCGCACAATGCAAATCCTTCAGTACTTGGGATTGGTCATAAACCTCCCAAAATCCCAACTTGCTCCATCTCATTCCCTAGAGTTCATAGGAGCTCGTCTAGATACCAGACAGTCAAGGGCTTTTCTCCCACAACCCCACTGTCTTCGTATAATACAGCTAGCTTCTCAAGCAGTGGTGAAGTCTTCCCTAACTGCTCAAGAACTACTACAACTATTGGGACATATGGCATCCATGGTTCATGTGGTTCGCTACGCTCGCCTTCATTTCCGAGCAGCCCAGTGGACCCTATCTACACAGTGGACACAGGCCACAGGACGTCTGTCGGACAAGATATCAAACTCACAACGACTGATCTTGTCCCTACAATGGTGGCAATCACTGGAAAATCTTCTAGTGGGGTCTCCATTCCAGCAACCCCTATTCCAGGCCACCCTAAAAACAGATGCATCACAGGTGGGATGGGGAGCATACCTTCATCATCTCTCTACCCAGGGTACCTGGACTCCACAGGAGGCTTGTCTTCACATAAACCTCCTGGAACTCTGAGCAATCTATCTAGCTCTTCGAGTATTCCATGCCCAGCTCAGCTACAAGACAGTCCTAGTCCAAACGGACAATCAAGTAGCTATGTTCTACATGAACAAGCAGGGCGGAACAGGCTCTCTGTCGTTATGCAACGAAGCTTTACGACTATGGGCCCTCGCCAGAGAGCATCAAATTCACCTTCTCGTAGTATATCTTCCAGGCATTCAAAACCTTTGGGCAGACAAACTCAGCCGAGTACTGCTGCCTCACGAATGGTCTCTCCACCTAGACCAGGTGGCCAAGATATTTCAGATCTGGGGAACCCCAGACATAGACCTATTTGCAAGTCCACTGAATGCCAAACTTCCCCGGTTCTTTTCCAGGATTCCAGCTCAAAATTGCCAGTCAAGGGACGCCTTCCTTCTTCACTGGGTTCACGACTTCTCACCCATTCCCCTCATCTCCAAAACACTCTTCAAGCTTCAGAGAGACAGAAGTCATATGATCCTCATAGCGCCACGGTGGCCACGCCAAATGTGGTATCCCCTGCTTCTACATCTCTCTCAAGCTGCACCTCTGGATTTAGGCTATCCCCCAGATCTCCTCTCCCAAGAGAACGGGATGCTATGACACCCGAATCCCCAGTCCCTGCATCTCAGGGCCTGGTTGCTGAAAGTTTAGACCTTCAAGATCTTAACCTTTCCCAACAGGTAAAGGATATCCTTCAGGCTTCTACAAAACCTTCCACAAGATGCTCTTATGCCTTCAAGTGGAAACATTTTACTATATGGTGTTCACAGAAGGGGTTAAACCCCTTATGATACCTTTGGAATCGATACTAGAGTATCTACTTCATTTATCAAATTCTGGTCTAAAGACCAATTCAGTCAGAGTCCATCTTAGTGCAATTGCAGCTTCCTATAAGCCTCTAAATGGACAACCAATTTCCTCTCATCCACTCATAACAAGATTTATGAGAGGTCTTCTATTAACAAAGCCTCCCATCAGGCCACCACCGGTGGCATGGGATTTAAACCTAGTTCTCGCGCAGCTCATGAAACCGCCTTTTGAACCTTTTGCCACCACAACCCTAAAGCTTTAGTCCTGGAAGGTCATCTTCCTAATTGCAAGGTGAGTAACTATGTTTTATTCATGTACATTTATCTATTTGATTATTTATTTGTTTTATCTATGGTATTAGGTTATATTTATTATCATTTTTATTAATTATTTACCTATTTATATTATTTTAACTTTTGGTATTTTCTGTGAGATTACCATTGCCCGTTTTATGTTTACTGTTCTTTGTTTTATATTTTTATTGTTTTAGTGGTCATAATCCCATGATGAAGGCCTGAGTAGCCAAAACACATATAGGGCTGACCTCTTCAATAAAGTTTGGTCCTTCCAAGGGTTCCTCATGTCCTGCTTTGTCTGTGCGGGCTGCCCCATAGTGCCAGCATTTGTGCCGGAAAGGTTAAAAAAGTTATATTTGGTAGGAGGCCTTGTAAAGAAAGGTTTTGAGATCCAGAGAGCCCTAAACAAAGGATTGGGTCTCTGGAAGCTAAAGACAGCCCTGAATTTTGGAAATTGGGACCAACTGGCCCCAGACTGTTTAATCAGGCTGCCAAAGAGGGTGCCAGGAGTGGTGGCATGTGGGCGAAATTGCCAAAATTAATGTAGGGCAAGGGGAAAGGCCTGAGGCAGGCAGGGAGCAGTTTAGGCCTGGAAACAGAGGTGGAGCAGGCCTTAAAGGGGCCCAAATCACCTTAAAAAGAGAAAGAAAATGGCCCAAAACTGAAAACTTAAAATATGAAAGTTTTGAGGGCTAAAATGGTTGAAAGCCGTGTTGGGGAGCCTTAGAAGTTGTTTTTCAGAATTTTTGAAGTCAAAATTGCTGCATTTAGCCAAATTAAAATGATATAGAATTAAAGTTTTAATTAATTTCGAAGGTCCATAGGGTACGGTAGAAGCCTTGGGAGATGATAAAAATGTGTTTGGAGTGTTTAGCTGCTCATTTAAAGTCACAATTTCCTCTGTTGCAAAAAGTGACTTTAAAAAAAGTTTTGAAAAATAAAAAGCATTTAAAAGATGTGCTCATTGAATAAAAATGATTTCCAGTGTTGAAAATGTTATAATTAATGATTTTATTGTATAAAATTAAATACTTTATTTTGGAAGAAGTTCCAGTTTGAGGAAAGAGGGGAAGAGATTCACCTTGCAATATTGTAGTGAGCAGGTCAGCTGTAACTGCCTGCTAGTGATGACACAGGAGAGGAAAAGAGCTTCTTACAGTCTGACCGGAGGCACAGATTGGCTGAAAAAATATTATGATGTCCATTTTGAATGGGAAAAATGATAAGGAGGATCAACCAAGAAGAAGAAGATTTTTGTTTTGTATAGAATGGGACTAATATTTCATCAACAAGTGCAGGGATACGTATCTGATCAATTTAGAACATTGGTGAGGTAGACTTTTCAAGTCAGTTGGTGACTGCTTAAGGATGTGTGCGGAAGTGTGTGAGGGGTGCTCGTGCACAGAGACCTCTGTTTGAATGTTCTAATGAAAGTTTTGAAGATTGAGAGGAAGGTTGAATGAAAGTAAATGTGGGAAAAGTGATTTTGAGTGAGGCTTGGGGGTTTTTTGCGTGAAGTGTGACTGTTTAGCCCAAGTCCCATGTAAGGTGAAAAAGAAGTCCAGGTAAGTCTCCCTGAAATACAAATCCTTTTAAAGGAAGAATTGGGTGCAGAGGAAAAAAATTCAACAGAATGTTTGTAAATTTTTCCCTAAAAGATTGCAATGAGAATACAGGGAAGTGCCTGTTAAAAGGAGCTCTACTTAGAGTAATAAATCTTGGATGAAAGCCTGGATTTATTAAAGATAGATTAGTGTAAGAGGTTAATTCACATTTTGTGAAGAATTATTTGAAAGTTTTCTGTGATAAGCTGAGTGATTGTCCTAATGCCTTGGTGTGACAGAAATAAGAACATTAACTTAGTAAGGGAGATAAAGTGAAGGGAGGGAATTTAAATAGCCTACCAAATGAGAAAATTCACAGAAGTGTAAGAGAGAGGGGAATGAAAGTATGTAAGGTGGAAATGAGGCGAGGTTTGCTTGGGGGTAAGCTTGGTTTTTGAGTGGGAAATTGAGAGAGTTTTTTTCCTTTTCCAAGCAATCTTGCTATTTTTGTTTGACTCTGCCTGTATTTTTTTTAGTAAGATACTGTAAGGAGTTAGTGAGAAGATAGAGTTTAGTCAGGTTTTGGGAAAGATTAGGGACTGGCTTCACTTTGCCTCCCTCAACCTGCTTCACGATTGAAGAGATTATAGTCGAGAGTTCCTGTAAGAAATCCAAAGAGGAAGCCCCTACTGTACAAAGACCCCAACGACGTCCACTGCAGCAGATGATAAGTATCCTCCTTGTGCACACAACTATGAGACTTTGACATTTGAAGTCAAATAGAACTTGGATATATTAATTGAACAGACCTTGAAAAATAACATTATCCTTCAAGAAAATTTAAGTTATAGGAGACAGATATACATTTGTAACACACACAATTTTTGTATTTATCTGTATTGTTCATTCCCTCAACTGCAATTGTTTACATTATTACTTGACACTTACCTTAGTCCAGTAAAATTATTTTGTTCAATACTTACCAGAGTCCTGAAATTTGTAACATCAAGTGATCCTAAGGCTCCTATCCTTTATTAATTTAGTAATTTTTACTTCACCCATTGTTTTCTTCCGTCTCTTCCTCTATTGAGGAGAGAGAGGACAATGTCCTGGGAGTCTGGATTTTCTTTGTCCTGAGTGTCACGCTGGGAAAAGTTGGACCTTTACCATCATTTACCTGGTCACCATGATTACATTTTCCATCTTCCCAGGAATACCCAATAGTATGACTTACAGAGACTATGGCGCCAGGTGACATTGTTGTTGTTGTTAAGTGCCGTTGAGTCGGAGTCAACTCATGGCGACCCTCTGGATAGCTATCCTAAATTGTGTTCGGTCTTGAGTCAGGCAGTTCATTGTTGACAGACTGGTACCCGTAGCTCCTGTTATTGTATCGATTGATCTCATTGCTGGCCTTCCTCTTTTGCGTTGACCCTCTATCTTGCCAAGCATGATGTCTTTCTCTAATGATCTCTCTCTTTGCATGATGTGTCCAAAGTATAAAAGTCGAAGTCTTGTGATCTGAGCTTCTAAAGAAAGCTTAGGTTTGATCTCCTCTAGTACCAACTGGTTTGTTCTTCGGACAGTCCATGGTATACACAGTATTCGCCGCCAGCACCATAATTCAAAGGCATCAATTTTCTTCCTGTCTATCTTTTTCACTGTCCAGCTTTCACATCCATATGATGTTATTGAAAATACCATGGCTTGAACAAGTCAAATCTTTGTATGGAGAGAGACATCTCTGCTCTTGAGAATCTTATCTAGGTCTTTCATAGCCATTCTGCCAAGAGCAATGCGCCATCTGATTTCTTGACTGCTTATTGCTTCTTTATTGATAGTTGATCCAAGTAGGTTAAAGTTGTCCACGATTTCAATTTCTTCTCCTTCAATGATGAACCTGTTGATTATGCCAGTTGTCATGATCTTTGTCTTCTTTACATTAAGGTGCAGGCCCATTTTGAGACTATGTTCTTTGATTGTGAGAAGCAAATGCTTAAGATCATCTTCACTTTCAGCCAGTAATGTGGTATCATCAGCACAGCGAAGGTTGTTGGTGAGTCTTCTACCAATCTTCACACCTCTGTTGTCTTCATACAATCCTGCTTCTCTGATGATTTGTTCTGCATATAAATTAAACAGGTAGGGGAAAGGTATGCAGCCTTGTCTTACACCTTTGCTTATTTTAAACCATTCTGTTTCTCCTTGTTCTGTTCAAACTGTTGCTTCTTGATCAATGTACAGATTGTACAAGAGTACAATCAGGTGTTCTTGTATACCCATGCTTCTTAATGTGGCCCAGAGTTTCTCATGGTTTACACAGTCAAAAGCCTTGCTATAGTCGATAAAGCACAAATAGATATCCTTTTGGTATTCTTTAGTCTTTTCAAGGACCCATCTCACATCCGCAATGATGTCTCTCGTTCCTCGCCCTTTCCTGTACCCTGCTTGCACTTCAGGTAGTTCTTGTTCCAGGTATGGTTGTAGTCTCTTTTGAATAATCTTCAGTAGAATCTTGCTGGCATGTGGGATCAGAGCGATTGTGCGATAATTTCCACAGTCAGTTGGATCACCTTTCTTTAGTATTGGTATAAACACAGATCTTTTCCAGTCAGTTGGCCATGAAGTTGTCTTCCATATTTCTTGGCAGAGCCTTGTAAGTATGGTAACAGCTACCTCAGATTGCTGTAATACTTCTATGGGAATGCTATCAATGCCTGGTGCTTTATTCTTTGATAAGGCTTTCAATGCTGCTTCAACTTCTTCTTTCATCACTAATGGTTCCCGATCATAAGGTACAGGTTGAAACGGCTGTTGGTCCACTTGATCTTTATCATATAAAAACTCGGTATATTCCTTCCACCTTTTCTTGATCTTCTCAGCATCATTCAACATAGAACCTTGAGCATCTTGTAACATTCCAATTTGAGGCTGGAACTTTTTCTTTAACTCTCGTAGCTTTAGGAAAGCTGATCTTGTTCTTCCTCTAATAGCTTCTGCTTCTATTTCCTTGCATGCGTCGTTGTAGTACTTTTCCTTGTCCTGTCTTGCTGCACGTTAGAAATCTCTGTTGAGTTCTGTGATTGTCTTTCTTTCTCCTCTGGCTTTAGCTTCTCTGTTTCTGGGCAATTTTCAGAGTTTCTTCCGTCATCCATTTTGGCCGTTTTTGCTTTTTCACCTTTTGTAGAGACTTCTCGCTTTCTTCCAAAATGACCTTCTTGATGTCATTCCATAACTCTTCTGGAGCTCTGTCATTTGTATCTAAAGCAGCAAATCGATTTTGCAGGTAGTCTTTAAATTCCAGTGATATATTCTCAAGGTCATATTTTGCTTCATTCATGAGTGGTTTGCTCTTTTTCAACTTTAGCTTGAGTTTGCATACTAGTAGTTGATGATCTGTACCACAGTCAGCTCCAGGTTTTGTCTTTGTTGATGTTATAGAACTTTTCCATCGTTGACTTCCACAGATGTAGTCAATTTGATTTTTATACAATCCATTGGGTGAAGTCCATATGTACAGTTGCTGCTTGTGTTGATGGAAGAAGGTGTTTGAGATGAATAGATCGTTGGTCTTGCAGAATTCTATCAGTCTTTCTCCAGCTTCATTTCTGTTGCCAAGTCCATATTTTCCAACTACTTTGCCTTCTTCTTTGTTGCCAACTTTTGTGTTCCAGTCACCCATGACTATCAGGATATCCTGTTTGCATGTTCTGTCAATTTCAGCTTGTACTTGTTCATAGAACTCTTCAATTTCATTCTCTTCTGCAGCTGCTGTTGGGGCATATACTTGAATTATAGTTGTGTTGATAGGCATTCCTTGTAGACAAATAGAGATTAAGCGTTCGCTGACTGCATTGTATTTCATTACAGTTCTTGCAAGTTTCTTTTTTATTATAAATGCAACACCATTTCTTCTTTGTCTTTCATTTCCAGCATAGTAGACCATGTGATCATCTGATGCAAAGTGCCCGATGCCAGTCCATTTCAGTTCGCTGACACCCAACAGATCAAGTTGTACACGTTCGATTTCATTCTTGACGACCTCCAACTTCCCTTGGTTCATGCTTTGTACGTTCCATGTTCCAATGCGTAAGACATCTTTACAACTTCTGACTCTCATTTCATGCGCAGGTGACATTACTGTGTTGTAACTTTTGTTAGCTTACCTGATTTATTTCAGCATTTTATCATCCATCTGTTCATTCTGGCCAGGTGGTCTGTAGTACACCCCCACTGCCATCACTTTCCCCTTTTTAGATGGAATTTCTATCCATAGAGTTTCTACAATATAATTTGTTTCCTGCAAAACTTTAATCCTGTGTGACTCAATGCCCTCTCTAACAAAGAGCGCAACTGCTCCTCCAATTTCATTTACCCTATCATTGCAATATAGTAGTTTGTACCCAGCTATTACGGTATCCCAATGGTTGTTCTCCTTCCACCAGGTCTCTGAAATGCCAATCATATCTAACCTTTATTTAGTGCTATATATACTAACTCTCCCATCTTATTTTTTTTTCCTTCTAGCATTTGCATACAGGCATTTTTGAGATTGTATTTTTTTCATATTAATCAGGTTATCAGTTGATAGGGGTAATTTGGAATCTTTCAGCTCTGTCTGCTCTGTACTTAAGGGCATGTGGGTTACTTTTATCCTTATTGTAAGCTCTCTATTGGGATACTCTAACTTCCCTCTTTTTCTAGTATCCTTCAAGAATAATAGGGGAAAGCCGACAGCTGCCCAAGAGCGCATGGTTCAGAACAGGGCCGTACCGAGGGAAGATCGCGCCCTGTGCGACTTGCACATCGGCGCCCGCCCCACCCCCTCCTGCGGCGGGAGAGAAGAGGCACGCCCAATGTGCAAATCGCCGGCATGCTAAGCAGATCTTTCCCTCCCTGCAAGAGCAGGGAGGGAAAGATCTGCTTAGCATGCTGGTGTTAGGCTTAAGGGGCGCATTTTAGCTTTCTTCTGTTGCCTGCCGCTGAGAGAAGATAAAGTGGCGGCAGCAGGCAACGGAAGAAAGCTAAAATGCGCCCCTTAAGCCTCTGCACCCTGTGCAGCCGCACCGTTCGCACAGGGCTAGGTATGGGCCTGGTTCAGAAGGATGTATCCTGAAGGATACTAGCAAAAGAGGGAAGTTAGGGCATCTCTACACATTTGAATCTGAAATGAGTGGCTCCAAAACCCACTGGCCCACAGCAAAATAGAAAATCTTTCCACAAACAGAGCTTCATGTGCTCATTTGTGGTCCAGTTTGGCACAGTGCTTAAAAGGCTACAATGGCAACAGAATTGTCTTCCACATGTGGTGAGAATGTCCAATAATGATACAGATTTGGCCATCTATTAGGAACTAGATAATTAAAATAATGAATCACAAGCCGACACCAGATCCAAAAACAGTCCTATGGGGATTGAGAGAAGTGAATGCAGGCTTAGGCCTACACGCAAAATTGGTTCTACACTTGGTGCAGGCAGCCAGAATTACACTGGCAAGAAAATGGAAAACAGCTGGTCCTACAGTGATTGCCCAAAGCCTGGGAGATACAGACATTGTAAAAACTAACTGCATCACTTATGAATAGGTACAACTGAATCAGAAAAGGAAGGGAGAAGGGTGATCAAAATGCTAAAAGGGATGGAGCAATTCTTCTATGAAGGACGTTTAAAGAGGTTAGGGCTCTTCAGCTTGGAGAAGAGACACTGAGATCAGTTATAATAGAGGTTTATCAAATTCTGAGTAGAGTGGAATGGGTAAACATGAACTGATTGTACAAAGGCTAGGGAACACCCATGCCAGGAAGTTAGGATGTAGCTCATGATGTTTTCAGGAGTAGCTCAAGATGAAGTTACATTCGAGTACAGTTAGTATGTTCCTATCCCTAGAAGGCTTACAATCTAAGGGTCTTATGCAGCTATCAGCACCTTCTACCTGGATAAGTGCCAGTAAAAGAGATAGTTAGTGGTACTGTCTGGACAGTGCCTCTGAGTATTTCCTCTAACACTGTGATCTGTCTGGTTAGTCCCAAGAACGAGGTGAAAAAAGCCACATGTGAGAGCCACCAATTCGTGCGGTGCAATTATCAAACTTGCACTGCACAAATCGCTTTCATTGGCACTCTTACAGAAAAGCGTTAGCATTCTGTGTTTCAGCTTCACCAAGAGTTGCTCACTTGAGTGATTGTAGTGTTTATTTATTTTATTTATTTTTATTTATTTATTTAACTGTATTTATATCCCACTTTTCACCTGGTCAAAGCGGTTTAACAACAAGGGGGGGACAGTAATCAATTCTTAGGGTGGAGGGGCTGTCACCAGGGAGGCCCTTTGGCGTGGCCCTTAGGCGCGGGACGGTTTGGCGCGATATCAGAAGCTCTAACTGACTTGAATAACCCTCTGGAAACCTCAGGGTAAGCCATTAAGATAATATCTTTTACATAACATATTCGGCTTTCCTTTGTATTGGAACTTAAATAATCCACAATCTCCTGTATCTAAAGAACCCACAGTAAGAATATAAACCACAATAATATCCTCCGCTCAAAGTCTTAATAGTTACTAACAAGTAATCTACAGAAAAGTCTTGATAACTTCGTACTTTAAATAGTTTTAATATCTGCAAACATGCATACAATTTACCAATTCGTTCTTCTATATTTTAGTATGATATTCCTCACCCAACAGACTCTACCCAACAATTTAATACCAAACCCTTTAATGCCTATGCACGTGAGTAATAATAACCTCAATAAACAGAAACTCTATAGAAATAAAAACAAAAGACCAACCAAGATTTCTTTCCCCCATCCAAACCTACCAAAAATGATCCAACTCTTAATTCCCCCATTTGTTTTGTACTAATTAATCCAAGATCTGTAAAAAACAAGCTAAACACTATATATGATTACATCATAGACCAAAAAATTGATATTATGTGCATAACGGAAACTTGGTTAAAAGATACAGACCAGGTTATTATCAATCAAATTACTCCTCATGACTTTGAAGCATTTACTTGTCATAGAGTGCACAAAAGAGGTGATGGAATTATAATCATTGCACGTAAAACTTTCAAATTTAAAACTGTTATAATCAATAATTCATCTGATACAAATTCAATGGTGATATCTAATCACCATCTCAGTATTTGTCTTGCTTACAGACCACCCAATGCCACAAAAGATCAACTGTCAGCAATCCTTGAATTAATTTGTTCACACAGCTTGCCCCGTAATCGCGAGGCCGCGGGCAGGGTCCCGGCAGCCGACTTTAACCGGGCGCGCGGCCCGGCACGGGGACCCTGCGCGCGGCCCGGGGGGGGGGCGCGCGAGTGCGTGTTTCAAATTGATTGGCTCCCGGTGGTCGCAGCCGTATGGGAGCCAATCAATGGGTCTGTTGTTGGGGGGTAGGGGGGGGGAGTTCCAGCCGGCAGCCTCCAGTTGGAGCGGAGGCTGCTTTCGGTGTGCCGGCGTCCCTCCCTCCCTCCCTATCTTTTGGAGGCTTTGGTATGGGGTGTTGCAGCTTGGGGGGGTGCGGGATCCCGGAGGTTTCCGGGGGTCCGGAGCAGCAGGCTACATTTGGGCGGAGGCGGGGTGCCCCTGACCCGGTCAAACCCCTGCCGACTTTTGCTAATAGCATGGCGAAGTCGGGGAGAGGGGCATGGCAACTTGCCGGGAGGCAAGTTATCAACTACTAAACGTGGGCAATCTCTGTTGAGCCTATTTCCACTGAAAACGATACACCAAGTATATGCTCAAACTATAACCTCTGGAAAAAATGAAACAGAGTGTCCGGCACCAAGGTCTCAGTATAAAACTTCGCAGCAATTTGTTAGATTTTGAAAACTCATAATCAGACTTTTAGCTGCTGTTCACATCAATGACCCTTAAACAGTGCCGTATTCATTGTTTCATGATCAGTTAATGCTCAAATGAATTATTTTTCCATACTTTTCTTCTTTTCTTATAAAAATATAGTCTTCAAAATACAAAATACAAAATAAATAAATTAATTAATGATCTGAACAGACAGTAAGGACTTAGACAATGGACATAAGGTCTCTTAGTAGGTAGACCTGTGGGTATGTTAGAAGGTCTGGAGGGGTAGTCAGTGATGGATGTTTGTTTCTGGTCTGAGGTATTCCTGGAACAGGACGGTTTTTAGTTGTTTCCTGAATGTTGAAGGATCTCCGTTGTTTCTGATTTGACTTGGTAGGGAGTTACATAAGAACATAAGAATATAAGATATGCCATACTGGGTCAGACCAAGGTCCATCAAGCCCAGTATTCTGTTTCCAACAGTGGCCAATCTAGGTCATAAGTACTGTCACCGCGCCCTTGCCCAAGGCAATTGCCTAGGACTTAGACGTGGGCAGTCAATATATTTATTTCTGATAAGTGCCTATATTTGTGTAGTTGTGAAATGATTCAGCCGAGAATATATATAGGCTCGCAGGATTTTTATTATTTTCAGCCAACGGAACTTCTTATAAAAAGGTTCCAAAATATCAGGACATAAGATAAGGATATTTTCCAGAATAATCAAACCAAAAAGGCTTCTACTTCAGCTTCGGCACTCAAATGAAAACATAGTATTTCTTCATACCATAACAAAACCACAGCACTGAACTCTGGTGCAGAGAAGAACACAAAAACCAGCTTCCCACGTGGCTTTTACAGACACAAGTTGTAACTTTTCCAACAGGGTAAAACTTCTGTTACAAATTGTTTTCTTTCTTCTCCTCAAACAATTGTTTCCACTTGCTATATTTCAGACTATATAGTTTCAGCAGGTAGCTGCTAGGATACAGAGTTATGGCTTAGAACTTCAGCAAGCTCATTTGCATATTTCCTACAGCCGTGCTTTCTTGAAAAACAGCTGCCAAGTTTTAAAGGTTCTGGAAATGGTCTAGCCTTTACTTAATATCTGGAGGCTACAGAACATTCCATTTCCATATCTGAATTCTCTCTTCTGTTAATCTAGGCATTTCTAGTTCCATGCTTTCTATATCTGAATCTGTTGGAGAGGCATAAGATTCAGACTCAAAGCTATCCTGTTTTAATCCCCTCAGGATTTCTAACACCTGAGTTAAGGCAGAGTCCTCCCTCCTCTGAGTAATACTAGGACATTTAGGAAGTCTCTTAGCTTTTATGAGGTTGGTAGAAGGTTTAAAACTGCTCACCTTACTTTTAGGCAGTAAGCACGTAACAGGCTTTACTGCTGCAGACTCAGTTTCCATAAAAACTTCAGGGGAACGGTTTCTGCTGCCCACATGGCTGACAAACTCCACTGGATAAGCTTCCCTTCTATAGGTGTGTCTCCCGTCTCTCTCCCAGGTCACTGGGTTAGCTCCAATCCCTCTGGCTGGCCTTGCCCTTCTCCAAGAGGTTTCTAATGAAGCCCTCTTGACTCTCCGGGTACCTTCCTTGACTAGTTCTCCAGAGCTTCTACGGCCTCCTCCCCTTCTGGGACCTTCTGACCTGTTCCAAGCTGCACTGGAGTCAGAACTAGGAATCCTCGTGAAGTACTTCCTCTCACCGTCCTCAGACCTCCCTCTGAATTCAGCGTTCCTTGGACTCTGGCTGCATCTCTGCCTGCCGCTCTCTCTGCCTCTGGGTCTCTCTTGTTTCTTCTTGTCTCCGTCCTTGTTCCTGCCTCTCTCTCCTTCTTCACTCTCTAGCAGTTTATATCTGTGCTTTCCCCTTGGGCTTCCTGGCCCCACCTCTGACTGTCCCTCGTGAGCAGGGTTGATAACCATTTTGCTGGGGCATGTCTCCTTACTACCAGTTTTCTGTGGAGAGTTTTTTCCTAACCCAGGAGTTTTAACCCTTAAACTTCTGGATTTTATTCTGCTATCTGGGGAAATTGCCTGATTCTTCCCTCTTTCCTTATGCTCTCCGCTTGCTGCGCCATCACAGTACCTAGCAGTTTCCCCAAGGGACACAGGTTCCACAATGCTTGTATTGGTTCAAGCATTGATATCCTGGGTCCCTTCTTAATAATGGTTTATGGACCTTTCCTCCAGGAACTTGTCCAAACCTTTTTTAAACCCAGCTACACTAACAGCCTTTACTACATCGTCCGGTAACAAATTCCAGAATTTTTGATTACACGTTGAGTGAAAAAATATTTTCTTTTATTAGTCTTAAATAGTTTACCCTGTAGCTTCATTGCATGTCCCCTAGTCTTTCTATATTCTGATAAGGTAAACAATCGATCTATGTTTACCCGTTCCACTCCGTTCATTAATTTATAGACTTCTATCATATCTCCCCTCAGCCGTTCCAGAGGGATGGTGCATATAGTTCGAAGGCTCTGTTGCAGGTCCGTTGATTGTATTTAGTTCGTTCGTGGGGGATGGTGAGGGTGTTGCTGGTAGTTTGTCTGGTTGTTCTGTTGTGGGTTGGTTGGGGCAGTAGAGTACGGAGCTGGGAAGTCTGCGTTTGATAGAGGGCGTTGTGGATAAGTAGAACAGATTTGTATTTGATTCTTGCTTCGAAAGGGAGTATGTGCAGTTCTCTCAGGACTGGGATGATGTGATCTTGTTTTTTTGCTTTCTGGATATTTCTTGCTGTGGTATTTAAGGCAGTTCGTAGTGGGTTGGTGTGGGTGGTGGGTAGTCCGTGATAGATTATGTTGCAGTAGTCCAGGTGAGGGAGCGTCATAGCTTGCATGACTGTCCTGAAGTCCTGTGGATCGATGATAGCTGAGGTGTTGTACTGTTTTTGCTTTGTGGAATATTATTCCGGTAATCTTTTTGATTTGTTGCTTGAGTGTGAGTGCTTGGTCTATGATGATTCCCAAGTATTTTATGTGTGGTTGAATTTGTATTTGTGTGGTTCCTAAGTTGAGGTGTGGTGGTGGTGTGAAATTTGGGTCCTTGGTTACTATGAGGGCTTCTGTTTTTTTTATATTGATGGATAGGTTGTTCTTTTGTAGCCAGTCTGATAGGTGATTGTTTGTTGGGTTGGTGGTTGTGATTGGTCCATAGAGCATTATGTCATCTGCGTAGATGTGGTAGTTGATGTTATGAGCACGTATGATCAAGCAGAGTGGTTGTAGGTAGATGTTGAAGAACATGGCGGATAGTGTGGATCCTTGGGGTACTCCTTGGTGTTGTTGAAAGGGGGGGAGGTTGCTATGCTTGTGTGGATCAGTTGTTGTCTATTGGTCAGGTAGGAGTGGAACCATTGAAGTATGACATTTTTGGTGCCAATTTCTTGGAGTCTGTGTAGGAGGATGTTGTGGGAGATGGTGTCAGAGGCTGCGGATATGTCCAGGAAGAGCATAGCATATCCAGAGTGCTTAGTCTGTGTGCCCTTGATGAGGGTGTTCACTAGTGATGTCATGAGGGTCTCGACTCTGTGGAATGGACGGAAACCATGTTGTTGCAGGTCCAGTATGTTGTTGGTATCTAGGTGGTCTTGAAGTTGTTGTTGAATTATCTTCTCAATAATTTTGGCAGTGAATGGAAGACTTGCTATGGGCCTGAAGGAGACGGGGTCAAGGGGGTCTAAGTTGTGTTTTTTTAGAGTTGGGCGGATGATGGAGGTTTTGAGGATGTCTGACATGTGTCCTTGCCTGAGAGATTCATTAACAATGTGGGTTAGGGATGTGCTTATGTCCTCTTTGGATTTCTTTATCCATTCTGCAGGGCAGGGATCTAGTGGAGAGGTGGTAGTGTTTAGGCAGGAGATGGTGGATTTTATTTTTTCTTTGGTGACTGTTTCGAATGTGCTCCAGTCTGTATCTATGGTAGTAGGGTGGGTTGTTGTCTCTGCATTTAGTTGTGGGTTGTGTGGTTGTTGAAGCTGTTTGTATTGGCGTGCTAGTAGTTCTGGTGGGATATTCGGAGTGGTTGGAGTGGTTGGGTGCTTTTGTTAGCTTCTTGAGAATCTCGAAGAGCTCACGTGGTTTGTTTATTGAGATGTTTAGGATCTTCGAGTAGTAGGTCCTTTTTGCTGTATCGGTTTCTGTGTGGTAAGCTTCTAGTTCACTCATGTATTTTGCTTTATCATTCTCTTTTTTGGTCTTTCTCCATTTTCTCTCCGCTCTTCTGAGTTGGGTCTTTAGTCTCCATAGGTTGGGGGTGAACCATCGGGCTCTTGTTGAGGCAGGTCTGGTTTTGGTGCTATTTGCCATTACACAAGATGCAGAGGAGATTGTAGTACTGTAGCTTGTAGTATTGTAGATTGTAGTATAGATTAGGTCATCGATATTGGTGGAGCTTGTTTGGAGTTTAGGTAGTATTTGCACAAGGAAATCCTCTTTGATGAATGGTTTAAATCTTCTTGTATGTTGTTTGTTTTCTTTGACGCTGATGTGCTGGTAGATGTGGTAGATGTTGATGAGATAGTGGTCTGACCATGGTACATATGTGATCTCTGGGTTTTTGTATGAGGTGGCATTTTGGGAGCTCAGGAATATGAGGTCAAGCGTGTTCCCTTTTTCATGTGTTGGTTCGTGTATGATCTGGGTCAAGTTCATTGCTTCCATAGCATTGATGAAGGCTTCGGCATATTTGTCTTGGAGTGATGGGAGGTTGAAGTCTCTGAGATGGCGCTCTCTGATATGTGTTGTAATATGCCTGATAGGTTGGTGCTTGGGGTGGGCACGCGGTAGATTAGGCATATGGAGAGGTGCTTGTTTGTGAGGGTGAGTATGTCCACTTCATTGGTTGTTTCTGAGGCATGGTTTCTGAGGTGGAGGTTGGCTTTCACAATGATGGCTACTCCTCCTCCTCTGGTATGGGTTTGAGAGCAGTGATGAAGACTGTATCTATTTGGTGTTAGTTGGTTCATGAGCACAGTGTCAGTGTCTATTAGCCATGTTTTGGTTATGCATAGGATGTCAATCTTTTGGGTTGTGATCAGGTCTTGGAGCATGTGGTGTTTGTTTCTGACTGAATGAGCATTTATTAGTGTGATGGAGAGAGGGTTGCTGTTTGGGGGATTGGGGGTGTGGATTGGTGTTGGTGATGTGTGGGTGCTGCCCCATGTAGGGGGAGGTTTGTTGGTGTTTGTAGTTTGGATGGTTGTGGCGCCTGGTGTGGGGTGGTTGGGGAGCGTGTCGGTAGTGGAGGGGTAAAGGGTTAGGAATGGTGCTAGGAGGTAAACTGGGGCTAGGAAGGGTGGCATGGTTTATAGGTGTACCTGTGAGTCCTGGGGCTGAGTTGGGCTGCTGCATTGGTTTCCTTAGGGCGTTGGGTGCTCTTTTTCTTTTTTCTCGCTGTCTCGGGTGGGCTGAGGTTTCTGTGTTGGTTTCTCTTGTATAGGTGCTTGAGCCTGGTTGTGTGAGCTGGTGGATGATGGCTGCTGTTGCTTGAATCTGTGGGCTGCTTGCTCTGTGTGGCTGTTTCTTTGTAGTGCCCCACCTAAGGGCCACGCCCAAGGACCCTCTGGTGAGGCCCTCAGGCACGGGCCCGCCAGGCATGGGCATGCCCGGCTGGGACGCTGCTTTATCTGCCTCCCACTGTCCCGATTGGGCAGGAGCCTCTGAGCGGGACGGCTTCCCGCTCAGGCGCTCTACCCCAGATCGGGGGAGCTTTGTGGTCGGCGGGAGGAACGCGATCTCGCTGCTGGCATCCCCGGCTGGGACACTGCTTTATCTGCCTCCCACTGCCCTGATTGGGCAGGAGCCTCTGAGCGGGACACTAATTTTAAAGGTTCTGCACACCCCTGATGAAGGTTATTACCCTGCACCCACTCCCTAACCTTGAGGGTTAAGGAGGGATGGGCCTTTTGTAGTTGTGGGAGCCAAATGATAGTCGGGAACAAGAATATTTATTTTTAAGGATTTTATTTACCCCGCTCCTTGGTGGAATGGAACAAGCGTGAGGATTACCAAAACAGGAACAAAAAGGAAATATCCAGGGTTTTCAATACTGTGCTTAAACTATTCTTCACACTGGAGTGCACATTACATCATGTGTCCTTTTAACTTTGTATTCACAAACAATCAGGTGAGAAACAATAATGCTCATGTGTTGTAACCAGATAATACTTCAGCTTATTTTCCTAATGCTTCATAAGCTCTTCACTCAGGTACTTAAACACTACTTCTTTTCATAAGCTTTGCATTCAGGTATTTGAACAGCATACCAATCAGCATAAGGTAGAAAATATAACCATTCAAGCTTTGCCTTTGTCAGCTTTGTCAATCAGCCCAATTGAGCAGTCCATTGGCTGATTAACTTCAATCATAGGCAACGGTGCAGGTAAGGGTATTCCTGTCTCAGGACTATTTCCTGCTTGGACTGAGTTTTGTTCAGCAACAGCTCTTTTGTCTAAGAACTGTTTAAACTCACTGAGAAGAAGTTCAGCCTGCCTTCTAGCTGGGCTAGACTGTGGATATTCTTCTTGCTTAGGTAAGTGATTATTTACTTCTGGAAAGCAAGTGATGCCGTCTCTGTTTAAACAATCAATGCCTGCAGTGGAGTTACCCCTCCCCCACTTATCTCTGTTTTCAAGTGTTGGGTTAACAATTTCCTCTGCACGAGATCTGTTTTCAAAGAGTGATTCAAAGGTAGGACTTCCTGAATTATCTTGGCTTAACTCTCTTTTGAACAGTTCAGCTGAATTATTTATGTAAGCCTGCTTGTTAAAAGCTTGTGCTGTTTGGTGAGAAAAGCTGGGTTCATTTAAAGAGATTTCAGGCTGTAGCCAACGGCTCTCACACTGCCTGAAACTGTCCTGTGCTTTAAAGTCAGCATTCACTCTTTCTGGCTTCTCATAAAACTTGTCATAGGAATTAAAAGCAGCAGGTACCTTAAAATGAGGCTTGTCTGAGAATGCCTTGCCACGGTGCCTTTCTCTCCAAGGATCAACGGTGTCTTCCAGAAACCTAGGCTTTAATCCTGGGTCTCTCAGTGCTTCTAACCTCTGTTGCTCCCAGAAGGTTCTTTCAGGCATTGAGTATCCCTGGTACCTACTTCCTGGTTCTGAATCCCTTTTCCTTGTATTACGGCTGGGCAGTGTTTCTCTTGCTGGGTCAAAGGATTCTGTATCCAAGAAAGCTTCTTGCTTTTCCAACGTCCTTTGCCTTCTCGTCCTCCTGCTCAAGCTATTCATTCCATTCGTCCTCCTGCTCAAGCTCAATCTACTACTGTCTTCCTTCTCTCTGCTTAACAAGGTGCCCCTGCTCTGGGGAGCCCGCCTCCTACTAGGGCGTGCCCAATCAGCAGCTCTGCTTCTCTCCTCCCCTGAGGTGCACTGTGTTAGCTGATTAGCTCCCTGCAGCTGGTGCTGGGAAGGGAAAACCTTGCCTTTTCCTGCAATACCTGAACCAACCAGCAGGTCAGTATCAGTTTCTATGGCTTCCAGCACTGCCACTGCGTCACAAGGTGCGCGCAGAAACATGGCCATGTAGGGTGAACCTAGTCTGCATATGTTATCCACCTCGTGTGTGCTTTTTTCATCTCGCTCTTGGGACTGTGTTTGGCTCTGCAAGTGTGACTGCTTCCTCGTTGGACTGTCTGGACAGTGACAGGCAGTCCGTGGGCAGGGCAAGGGCACTCCATGGCCTTATCTGGTTAGCAGCGGTATGTCTGCTAACCAGATAAAAAAATGCATAAAGTTGAGCCACTAAAAAGGCAGTCCTCATTTTATGTGGTTTGCTGTCTGGATAGTGGCTGAATATCACTGCTATTCGGATAGCAGTGCCAGTCATTGCTGAAACCAAATATTCATTGAGGTTATCCAGATTCTGGCACTGAATATCCAGTTTCATTTTAAACACCACAGCCGGCGCTTAAAAAAAAATGCCAACTGCAGAGTTTAAATAGCCTGTAAGTTTGTACTGGAGGCAATGGAAGGAGTAGAATGGGTTAAGTGACTTGCCCAAGATGACAAGTAGAAGTAGGATGTAAGCACTGGCTTTCCCTGTTTGTAGTCTTCTGCTTCGACCATTAAGCCAGTGGTTTCCAAACCTGTCCTGGAGGCTCCCCAGACAGTTTGGTTTCAGGATATCCACTATGAATATTAATGAGAGAGATTTGCATACACTGCCTTCATTGTATGCAAGTCCTCTCTTGCGTGTCTAGATTTTGGACCTAGTCAAACCATGCCCTATCCACACTCAGACCATGTCCCTTTGAAATATGGACATGATGTAGATCTCCAAGTGTAAGTAGAGGCTCTCTAAACTTGCTATTTGTACATGTAGTTGCCACTGTATTCACATGGAGACACTTCTAAAATAAAGGCCACTATGTCTACGTATCATATTATATTGACCATTCCTTACAAATTATGTCCAAATCAGTCATTTACAAAACTCTGGTATGTGTGTGTCAGGAGTTATAAAAGAAAGCAGTAAAGCCTGTAGTTTTCTTCCTGTTTCTCATCCTCTTTCTAACTCTGAATGGCAAAAATTGAAGAAATATTCTGTGTCAGAAAATATTAGGTCATATGGAAATCTTTGTTTCAGCTATATACAATATTTTATTATTGTCTCGAATGTCATAAGGCAGCATGAATCAATGTCATCCTTATAATTACCGTCATTTCCATTAGTGGACCAGAATAATTGGTTGGTTACAGCTCAGTGAACCCCTATACAATCAATACCTCTAGTATATGGGCAGAGGTAAATCATGAGCAGCAGCATTAATCTGTAACTCAAAGGCTTTTGAACTCATATGATGAAGGTTGGAAGCTGTCATGTCAAGGGTTTGGAGACCAAAATTCTTCTTTGTAGTCTACTTCATTTTATTAGCTTTATTTCCCAGCAAATGTTAATGGAATGATAAGCAACTTCGGACTTTGATAAAAGGACTATACAGGAGATGCAAGAATCATTCCAAAGCAGTTTCATCTGAGTATGGGTTTGAACACATTTTTAAAATTCCGTTTTAGTTGTAACTTTGTAGCTCTTGGGATACCCATAACCCCTAGTTGTCTGCTACAGATTAAGATTCTGCAGAAGGTATCTGTCATTCTTCCTCCAAAATATTAAAATTGTGCGGCATTTATGCATCACACAAATCCCTATCTCATATATTGCCTTTGGTTAGTGAAAATCATTGCATATACAAGAAAAATCTTTTATTAATTAGACACTAGAAAAAGTGAATTCACTTCAAAACCTCCACCCCTGCAGTAGTCAAAGGCAAAGATCAAGTTGCTGGACAAAGTGAGGGTAATTTATAAGTTCATTTTCATTTTAGTGTATATGTACCATATACATGGGTAAATTGGCTCCTGTACAAGTACCTAAGGTATAAGAGTATACATGGTGGCATGAATGTGCAGACTTTTTCTGTAGGCGTTGCCAGGGGCATGGTCTGGATGGAACATGAGTAGAGCCACGAAGCATGCACATCGATTATAATCTACGAACGCCCTCATGAGCTTTAAGCATGGATATCTATGCCTTCTCTCAAAGAAGGAACCCTCTGAGATGTCCTTTGTAGGTTTTCTTAGGGTGAAAGTCACTAGCATAGCAAGCCAGCCTGTCTGTAGTCTGCGAGGTCCAGAAATACCTCCAAGCAACTACACTTGGGCAACCTTCATCTTGCCTGATGCTTCTGTGATTGTGGCTATTTTCCAAAAGATGGGTGATACATCTCGCTCTGTAAATAAGACCTCAACCCTTAAAATTGAGAGACATGCTTACTAAACCCCACACCAATAACATGCATGTGGACAACATTACCAGAGAGGGGCTTCAGGATAACTGCAGGGGAGTGGGTACATCCACCTCCCCATAATTACCATGCTGTAGGGCAGCAAACCTGCCATGGCTGCAACTAACATTATCCATTAAGGTGGTGTTAGTTGCACCAAGCACAGGTAGCAGGGGCCACAAATGTCCATGCTGGCCGCACCAAGCCAAGAATGTTTCATCCTACCCAAGCACCACACTGATGCGTGTTACCAAGGTAGTCTGGGGTTTTTAGCACAGAGTCCTGTGCTACATTTAAATGCCCCTAAATTAGTTAGAGAACCTTTAGCTTTTTTTTTTTTTTTTTTTTTTTTGCTTCTTTAGTACATTCTGCTTTGAGAAATGGGACTATGCATAATAGATTAAAATAAGCTTTTATACATTTTGTTACAAAGAGGTATCCCTGTATAATTCCAGATTATACTATCACCCAATCTTTAACTTGCTGTTTGTTAGTAAGTTGATTGAATATATTGTACATCAACAACTAGATGATTATGTTGAATCTAATAAGCTATTAGATGATTGACAACATAGATTTCACAGACAACAGAAAATCTTGTTTGACTCTGTCATGAATGGTTTCAAGAAACAATAGCATACCTTTTAATTTTTGTAGATGTGATTGCTGCTTTGGCTACCATCCTTCCTAACATCTTGTTGATTAATTGACTTTGGAATAGATAGGGTGGCTCTGAAGTTATTTATGTCTTGCTTATCAGGGAGACAGCAGTAGGTATGCATTGAGAGCAATGTTTCTGATTATTTTATTTATTTATTTACATTCTCTTATATACCACGCTATTCTGCATCAGTGCGGTTTACATTGAACAAACTGAAATTACATTGAACAGGGTATTATAACTTGGAGATAACTATTTTACAGGGAACATGGGCTATAGAGGGTTAAGTGGCTTGCCCAAGACCACAAGGAGCACCTGTGGGACTAGAAACCCCAGTCCTTCCGGCCCAAGGTTGCTGTCCTCTAGTGGGATTTGAACTCCCGACCTTTTGACCTGAGGTACCTTGCCCCAACCACTAGGCTACTTCTCCACTCCAGCAGACTGCAACTCCAGACCCTTTCCCCTCCTTGAAGTCACCCCTCAGGCCCCTCTCCCTCCCCCAAAGAACCCTACCCCTTTGTCGTCCCCCCCCCCCCACCAAAATCCCCAGTGGTCTAGGGGGTATCGGGGAAAGGAGTAATCCCCAGTCACTTCTGCGCCCTCTGGTGTCAGATTTAAGATGGTACCGCTTGAACCCTAACGATAGTGTTGTGATACTATCCATAGAGGTCAAGTTGTCATAGAAGGGCATATAAGGCAACTGAATCCCTAGCACTAATACCACAAGACTACCACTAAGGTTCAAGTAGACCCATTTTAAATCCTGCGAGGGCAGGAGTGATGAGAGATTGCTTCTGCTGTGGAAGCCTTAGACCACTAGGCATTTTGGGAAATAGGATTAGGAGGAGTCTATGGGGAAAGGAGTAGGGTGTCTGGATTTCGGGTCTGCTGGCAAATTGTCTGGTGGGGTGGATGGTCTGGACTGGGGGAGAAGGGGTCCTTGAAATTTTAAGACTGTATTGCTCATTTAAAATAGGGTCTAAGAGCATTGGGTCGCAAATTATCAGTCGGCTGATCTTGCGCAGGAAAAATAACACCAGCATTGAACTGGCATTAATTTTCCCTGGAATATAATAGCTGGCCCTCTTAGAGTGATTAATGTATTCTTTTAAAAGCACAGTCTTAACAAGAGCTTCCAAAAATTGCTATTCCAAATACCTTTTAAAGTCCAAATTTCAAGACGCATGCCTGAAAGTTTGTTGATATTTTGCAAGCAGTAAAGTCACACCTTGTTAGATGTGTTAGACACTAAATAAGCTAAACACAGCCCCATGTGGTATTAGGACTGCAATAATTTACTTTACAAAAGACTTGCTGTTCACAGAAATATAAGCATATTACTATAGTAAGTAAAATTATTCCTCACATGATAGGTCTAGAAAAACTAGGGACAATCTGTCGAAGCAAGCTTGGTGTATTCTGTTAGACTGTATGGGTTGACTGTCTAAGGCAGCACGCTGCAGAGGGTGACATAAAACACCCCCAATACTGCTGCTCCTTCCTACATTCTGTCTTTGTGTGTATGTTTGTATATAGATAGATGAAAACACACAGACATAGTACTGTATATAGTAGCTTGCAAAAAATAATAATAATAATACACACACACAGAGCCAATGAAGCTCCCTTCTCCCATGGTGTCATCCTTTATCTTTAGCATTTCACCTTTTCTCTTGTCCAGAGCAGCACAGCAGGCCTGGGCCCTACTGTCATTGGGCAATGGGGGTAGCGGCAGTCTTCCCTCTATGAGCTGATCTGACGTAGGGCTAGAAAACACATGTTTGTACAAGGCAGGTAATACATGAGTATAGGTCCTGTACTGCAGATGTCTCCATAGTATTAGTTAGATAATGAAAATGCATCAAAGCAAATTATTGGGGGATAATTAGTTGACTCAGTATGAGCCCCTTAGTTGCAATGGATATTGATCAAAAGTTAAACAATGATTTGTTTGAACATTGGCACAGTTCATCTTAACATCAGTCTCTAGAAAATTCTGTTCCACTGCAGTTTGATTTGCATAATTATTTTGTATATGAAGTTATGGTTATGTTAACACCCTTAGAGGAGTGAAAGGGCTTGGCGCACAGTCTGAACATTAGGCATGGGTTCTCAGGATGGGCCATGCAAGGCATGCCCTCAGTACAAGCTGGACAACACCTGGGAGGCAGGAGTGGCCCAAATCTGTTGCTTGCAAATATCGAGCACTGGAGCGGGAACTGGAATGCAGTGAAGTAGATCCCACAGCTATGGTAGAAATGGAAGCAAACCAGAAACATAGGCCTGAAATTAGAGTCAGCCAGGAGGTCTTATAAACTGGCTGCAAATTAGAAGTGTAGACCTAGAACTGAAGTCGGCAAGCCAATAAAGGGTCAGCCTGGAATAGAGAGACTTGTCAACAAAGAATCAATGATAGAGCTGAATGATAGAGTAATGATAGAGCTGAACAAATTGGTGGAGGGGTTGCACTCTATGTTAGAGAGGGCATTGAGTCAGAAAGGATTAAAGTTTTGCAGGGAACAAAATTTGCTGTAGAATCTCTATGGATTGAAATTCCATTTATGAAGGGGAAGGTGATGGCAGTGGGAGTATACTATCGACCGCCTGGCCAGAATGAACAAATGGATGATGAAATGCTCAAAGAAATCAAGGAAGCTAACAAAAGCCACAACAGAGTAGTAATAATGGGTGATTTCAATTACCCCGGTATCGACTGGGACAGTGTCACAGCAGGACAAGCTAACGAGATAAAGTTTCTAGATGAAATAAATGACTGCTTCTTGGAGCAGCTGATTCATGAACCAACCAGAGGGGAAGCCATACTGGACCTAGTCCTTAGTGGAACGCCAGATCTGGTGCAAGAAATAAGGGTGTTGGGACCACTTGGCAATAGTGATCATAGTATGATCATGTTTGATTTAATCAGTGGAGGACAGATAGTAAAGGAATCCACAGTACTACCTTTTAACTTTCAAAAGGGAGACTATGATAGAATGAGGAATATAGTTCGGAAAAAACTAAAAGGAGCGGTTCCAAAGGTTAAAGACTTACAGCAAGCTTGGGTGTTATTTAAAAATACTATCCTCGAAGCCCAGACCAGCTGTATTCCACGCATTAAGAAAAGTGGAAGAAAGTCCAAAAAACTGCCAGCATGTTTTAAAGGTGAGGTCAGAGAGGCTGTTGCTGCCAAAAGAGCAACCTTCAGGAAATGGAAAAAAGAGCCAAATGATGAAAACTGGAAACAGCACAAGCACTGGCAAGTTAAATGCAAAGCATTGATAAGGCAGGCAAAGCGGGAATTTGAGAAGAAACTTGCTACGGAAGCAAAAACACGAAATAAAGACTTTTTCAAGTATATTCGTAGCAAAAGGCCTGTGAGAGAGTCAATTGGACCGTTAGATGATAGAGGGGTAAAAGGGGCAATAAGAGGAGACAAGGCTATAGCAGAGAGACTGAATGAATTCTTTGCTTCGGTCTTTACTGAGGAAGATGTAGGGATGTTACCCAAGACTGAAGTGGTATTTAAAGGTGATACTGCAGAGGAATTGAGAGAAATATCGCTACACCGGGAAGATATATTACAACTATTTGATAAACTGAATAGTAGCAAATCACCTGGACCGGATGGTATACATCCCAGAGTGTTGAAAGAACTGAAATATGAGATTGCAGACCTGCTATTGGTAATCTGTGAACTTTCATTAAAATCATCTGTAATACCTGAAGATTGGAGGGTCGCCAACGTAACACCAATTTTTAAAAAGGGTTCCAGGGGTGACCCAGGAAATTACAGACCGGTGAGCCTGACGTCAGTACCAGGGAAAATGGTAGAAACCATCATAAAGAACAAAATTACACAGCATGTAGATAGTCATGGCCTAATGGGAGACAGCCAACATGGCTTTAGACAAGGAAGATCTTGTCTTACTAATCTGATCTGTTTTTTTGAAGGTGTGCATAAACAGGTAGACAAAGGTGAGTCGGTTGATATAGTGTATCTGGACTTTCAGAAAGCTTTTGACAAGGTCCCCCATCAGAGACTTTTGGCAAAGCTAAAAAGTCATGGGATAGGAGGCAGTGTACTATTGTGGATCGGGAACTGGTTAAAAGATAGAAAGCAGAGGGTAGGGCTAAATGGCCAATATTCCCAATGGAAAAAGGTGAATAGTGGAGTACCCCAGGGATCTGTACTGGGTCCGCTACTTTTTGACATATTCATAAATGACCTGGAAAAGGGAATAACTAGTGAGGTTATCAAATTTGCAGATGACACAAAACTGTTTAATTTGTTAAAACCCAAGAGGATTGTGGAAAACTGCAGGAAGATCTGGATAAATTGGAAGACTGGGCATCCAAATGGCAGATGAAATTTAATGTGGACAAGTGCAAAGTTATGCACCTAGGAAAGAACAACCCACACTATAGTTACACGATGCAAGGCTCCACATTAGAAACCACCACCCAGGAAAAAGATTTAGGAGTCATCGTGGATAACATGTTAAAAACCCTCCGCCCAGTGTGCAGCGGCGGCCAAGAAAGCAAATAGAATGCTAGGTATCATAAGGAAAGGGATGGAGAATAAAACAAAGGATATTATAATGCCTCTGTATCGCTCCATGGTACGACTGCACCTTGAATATTGTGTGCAATTCTGGTCACCGTATCTTAAAAAGGACATAGAGTTATTAGAAAAAGTACAGAGAAGAGCCACCAAATTGGTGAAGGGGATGGAAGGCTACTCCTATGAAGAGAGGCTAAAAAGGTTAGGGCTCTTTAACCTGGAAAAGAGACGGCTGAGGGGAGATATGATAGAGGTCTATAAATTAATGAATGGAGTGGAACGGATAAACGTGGATCAATTGTTTACGCTATCAGAATATAGAAGGACTAGGGGACATGTAATGAAGCTACGGGGTAAACTATTTAAGACAAATAAGAGAAAATATTTCTTCACTCAACGTGTAATCAAACTCTGGAATCTGTTACCGGAGGATGTAGTAAGGGCTGTTAGTATAGCTGGGTTTAAAAAAGGTTTGGACAAGTTCCTGGAGGAAAGGTCCATAAACCACTATTAAAAAGGGACCCAGGATATCAATGCTTGACCTAGTACAAGCACTGCAGAACCTGTGTCTTTTGGGGAAACTGCTAGGTACGTATGACCTAGATTGGCCACTGTTGGAAACAGGATACTGGGCTTGATGGACCTCGGTCTGACCCAGTATGGCATTTCTTATGTTCTTAATGTGCAGAAGACGCAACAGCAAGTGAGCTCATCATCCTTCAGATTGTTGCACATACAGTAGCTTTCAGCTTTCCAGGAACCCCAACCTATCAGTAATATCTGGGAGTGTCATATTTAAGGTTATTTGACACTATATTTTCCTTTGCCCTTATCTTGCTTAGGATCACCAGATGGTCTGGTGAAGACTCCCATCCTGAACTGCCAAGCTGGCCTGAAATCAAACCCCTATTCAGGTCTTGCCCTGATGGCTCTGGCATAGAAATGCCCCAGAGTGACTATTCTAGGGATGGATCATATTAATGTGATTCCCCCTTTTGAATCATAATCTAGATTTCCAGATGGAACAACATAAGCCAGAATGAATTGCAGGTTGCTTGTTAGAGAGAGTCATCAACCTCAATCCAAAGGTCAAAAATTGCAGTTTTTCTTTCTGTGGTGGTCAAACTACCATTTCACTTATGCCTGCTTCTCTTCCATCATGTATTGTAAAGTGTATGATATGCATAAATTTAATAAACAGATTTACAACATTTAAAAAATGACTTGATAATTTGGGGCCTAATATTCATCACCAGTGGCTGGCACTGCTAACGCACTAGCTTTTTTTTAAGTGCCTTCAACTCAATGCTGACTCCTGGCAACCCAGCAGCCCCTGGGTTTTCTTGCCAAGTAGAAGTAGACTGCCAGGCCTTTTCTTCCAAAGCAATGGAGGGTAAAGTGACTTGCCCAAGGCCACAAGGAGTGCCAGTGGGAACTGAATGCAGATCTCCTGGGTAGTAGGCTCTTGTTCTAATCACTAGGCTACTCCTCGACTCCAATGTGGCTAGTTGCCGGCACTGAATTTTAAAACCCAGATATTCAATGCTGGGGTCATATTGAGCCACTACCTGGTTAGCGATATGCGGCAAACGTTCGGCCAGGATTACCTGCACCTGACTTTCAATGCATATTGCTAACCGGGCAAAGGTTCAATATCACATCCGCTCCACTCCAGAGTGCTCCCAACCCACCCCAATGCTAAGTGGCATGTAGAGATGGCAGTCGCGGATATTCAATGGCACTAAAAAAGAATCAGGTGTTTAAATAGACAATTTTCACTAAGAGGATCATTTTATAAGGGTTGCCTATTCTAACGCGCCTTGTCACGCATGTAATTTGTACCTATTTCATGTGCAAACTTTATGTTATAAAATATGGGTGTAAGAAGTGAAAAAAAATACCTGCAAACTAGGCTCCAGTACTTACACCTGCTCTTTGCCTAGATTTTACAGGAAGGCACATAAGTTATACTATTTCATAACTTACAAGCGTATATTTGCACTCCACCCTGTGCATGCCCAGCCTGAAAGTACATGCAATCGAACTTATAGAATAGCAACTTTACAAATTACATGTTTATGTGCCCATCTGTATGTGTAAGTCATGGAGAATACATGACTTACACGCATTGATGGCGTGTAACATTATGCTGCTTGCTGTAAAAATGACCTAAATGTTTAAAGATATCTGTATTAAATTGGGGCATAATTCAGGTAAATCCAGAGGTGGGATTAAAAAATAACCAGTAGGTGGCAATATTTGCCACCCACAAGATAATTTATTTGTCTAAAAGGGATGATTTTAAGTGGATAAGTTATCCATTTAAAGTTGTATAGGTATTTTCAGAAATCTTACTTGGACAATCAGCATAAATAAGTTATCTGTTCAACATTATGCAGTCTCCTCACCCCTGAAAATCAACCTCAATGAGAGCACTAATGCATTAAAAACACATAAACATGTGAAACCCGCTCCTAAAGGTGGGAGTTTGAAAGGCAAATGGCCGATATATGCTGCTGAAGAAGAGGCTGATGGGGTCAGATGAGGGACAACATAAAAAGAGCAGCCTGCAATAACAGTCACTGGACTAGCAGAGCTGAAAGGTAAACATTTAGAGGGGATATGCAAATCACTACCTGTGCTGAAGGAGCAAGAGTAAGATTTGCTCACATTTATATGTAATATTAAGATTTTACTTTAAATCTATAGGAAATAGAGTAGGAGAATAAAATGCACACACTAGACAGGGGTGGCGAAATAAATTCTGGGGCTGGTGGAAATTGCTCACCCTAAGAAAAATAGTATCACTTGGCAATGGCACCTACACTCTGTGTAGTAAAGAGCTTGGAGAACAGTTACCTGTGATTTAGAGAGTGAGGCCTCTTATCTAAAATAACTTAATGTCATCTGATAGGGGAAGAGGGAACTCCCCCTGTTCTGCAGGCCTTTTTCCAGAAGATGGTGCTAGAAAGTCTCCTGGGAGCCTAGGAAGGCTCAGAGTGAAGATGCCAGCAGACAACCTCCTTCAGACCCAGTAAGGGGGTAAGAGTGAAGATGGGGGTGGATGATCTCTTCCCAATCCAGGGAATGGAGATGGCAGTGGAGAGATTCTGGAGAGCCTAATTCAGGCTTGGGAGTCTAGCAGCAGATAGGAGCTGGAAGGGCCCAGCGGCAGATCAGCTCCAGAAGGAGCTATAGCAATGGATGTAGTGGAGAATCCATGCCAGACTAGGAGCCAGAAAACCAGAGAGAGCTGCAGCAGCAGAGAGTCTGTTCTAGACTAGGAGTCACAAGACCCAGGGAGGTCCAGTGGCAGATCAGCTTAAGGGAGAGCTGCAACAGTTGTTCCAGAGTGGGCAGAAGTGCAAAACCCTCTCCGGATTGGAGGAGAGCTTGGAAGAGGCAGAGCCAAGGCTACAGCCTCAATGATTGGACATATGTACAAAATCTCTCCTTTCACAAGCAGCCACCAGTCCAGAGCTCCAGCAGTGAGTGTGCTTGGGGCTGGTGGGCAAATTGAAAGGGAGCGGAGTTAGTTGACAGGTTATTAAGGTTAGATCCATAATCTTTTAAGGTTTACTTAAATACTTAAATCATTACGTATAAGGATATAGTTGGTTGTTTGAACTGCCTTATCTCTTATCCTATATTGCTAGTTCACCTTACCTGCTTGAACCACTTATCATAATACAGTTGTGCATACTGCATTATTTTATCCTAATACTTGATGTATATATTTTGTAAATAAATCATAAATACTATATAAGCCAGCCTTGTTCACAGCAGTGGTTATTTGGAGCAGTTTCTTGGGGTGAAAGGAGGAAATCTACCTGCTAACACCTTTCTTCCCCAGGGGGAGGCACCAAATGGACAAGGACTGATGGAGCCTGCCCTCAAGGGGACTCCAGCCAGGCTGGTCCTGGATCCAGAAGTGCACCCAAGTAGGTGCCTCACATGCATTTTTCTTCATTCAGCCTCTGGAGGCTCTGACACCCTATTTATTTCACATTTCTTATATACTGCCTTTCATGGTATCAAAGTGGTTTACATGAAACAAACTGAAATTACATTGAACAGGGCATTATAACTTGGAGATAACTATTTTACAGGGAACATGGGCTATGGAGGGTTAAGTGGCTTGCCCAAGACCACAAGGAGCACCTGTGGGACTAGAAACCCCAGCCCTTCCAGCCCAAGGTTGCTGTCCTCTAGGGGGATTTGAACCCCTGACCTTCTGGCCTGAAGTACCTTGCCCCAAACACTAGGCCACTCCTCCACTCCACTCCTATAGACAGCAATAAGACTTGAACTGACACACAATTGCTATAGTTATAAAATATATTTGCCTTCATTTTTATTCAAGGTGATGGGGTCCAATTAGGTGGTAATTTTACAAGGAGCTACATCAATGGGCATAAATCACCTATCTTCAATGATTTGCATGCATACATTTGCCAATCACTATGGAGTAGATTCTGGTCCCCAAATAGCGGGGTTGTACGTCCAGCTTGGATGTGCAACCCCCGCAATTCGCAGGGACCGTATTCTGCCTTGTCGCATCCCCGCAAGTGTAGAAGCTTTGTGTGAGGAGCGCTGGATGGAGGTGGGAGGGGGCAGGAGCGGGGACAGGCCAAAGCACCCGGACATACAGGGTCTATTCTGGTCAGAGCCCTGTACGTCCGCCGGCAGCCACTTAGACGCCCAGCTTATTCCATCTCAAAGGTGGAATAAGTGCCGGGCGCAGGGGGAATTGGGCCCTGCAGCCCCCCCAATAACTATGCCCCACCACCGGATCCAGGCTCTGTCTGCCCTGACCAAGGATCATGCAGCAGGGAAAAGGTATGTTTGTGGGGTCAGGCATTGGGTGCTCCTGCTGGATGTTCCAGTACCATGGCGACATGACACCACGGCAGAAGCACACCAGCCAGACTGCAGAGAGAGCTGGCCATGCAATTCCCAGTAAGTCCGCTGCAGCAGAATGCAGTGCACGTTGGGCTGTCTGCAAGTGCGGGAATGTATAGCTCCCGTGGTTGCAGAATCGGGTACAGTTGTGCCCTGTTCATTTCCTGGACGTCCAGATGGCCCGGACATGCCCCACACAGAATCAGCCTTCATATGATAAGTACGCATGTCAATTTGATGGTGTGTATTTTCACTGTGGACGTGCACGTGGGTGAAGAGTTGGCAGAGCGCAAATTTATGTATGTAAATTACAAAATATTATAATTTACATAGATTCTTGAAAAATCCAGGTGTTAGAATTTACGCCAGTCCTAGGATTGTTGTAAGTGATTGCGCTAGATTTGCCATGCGTGTTCCACCACTTACGCCACAATTTAATAACAGTATACTTGACTTTATAAAATAGGTTCCATTGCCATGCATAAAAATGTATATTAACTGGGCACTTTTATAAAATCACTTTCTTAATATTAAAGAAAAAAAAAAGCAAAAGGCACAAAAGAGCCAAATGGTTAAACTAATGGAACATTGATATACAGTTAACATTCTGTATTCTAACCAATCAAATTGGATACAAATAAATGAGAATTCCTTTAACCTAGTAAACTATTTTTTCAAGTAAAAGGCAGTGAAGTATAAAAAATGTATTTCTTATGGAAACAGGCACCGGAACTAATTCTTCAGTGAAAGTACAGTAATGTAAATTCAGGTTCTGAATGCTTTACCTAGCTTGAACCTTACTATTTCCAGTACAACAGCGAATCTCACCCATATGGGGAAACCAGGACAATTAAATTAAAAAATGGTAGAAATATAGTACCAGATTGTAGACTTGCAAAAAATGCAGTGTGTGTCTTTGAATCAGTGCTGACTTCTGACATCCCAGCAGCTCCTGGGTTTTCTTGCAGAATGCCAAGCCTTTCTTCCAAGGCAATGGAGGGTTGTGTGACTTGCCCAGGGCCACAAGGAATGCAGGTGGGAATCAAACCCTAGTCTCTTGCTTACCAAGCCAGTGCTCTAACCACCAGGCTTAGTATCCTTTTATCAAATAACTATCTATGTGAAAAGTCCAGAAAGATGTCTCTTTTAAACATATGTGCCTTTTAAGACTGTCTCCCAGATCCAACTCCAAACGCACACAAATGCTGACGAACAGATTAGCACCTGCTCCAAAGGTGTAAATTGGGCTTGCATTCTAAGCATG
Source organism: Ichthyophis bannanicus (assembly GCA_033557465.1). NCBI lineage: Eukaryota > Metazoa > Chordata > Amphibia > Gymnophiona > Ichthyophiidae > Ichthyophis > Ichthyophis bannanicus. The sequence continues at coordinate 190,543,064 of CM066036.1, forward strand.
TGCATATGTATTTTATAAAATGCGTTGTGCATTGGAATTCCGCTTCTGCTCCACTCAAACTTTGCCCCTAGGAATGTCTATGTTCAAATGACTTGAAAGTGGGCACACACTTTCAGTCTGCATATTTTTATATACATAGGTGGTCACGCAATTTTATAAAGCACCTTTTTTGCGTGTAACATAGTAACATAGTGTATGATGGCAGATAAAGACCAGCATGGTCCATCTAGTCTGCTCAGCAAGGTGGCAAGAGAAGGTGCGTCCCCCGCTCCATGCAGGTCACACCTCCTCATGCCTTTGTTTAGGGGTGTACCCACTGCTCCGTGCAGGTCACCTCGACTTGTTAAGATGTCAGAGATAATTAAGCTTATTTTGATTTTTATCTTGTTGCTATAAAGGGATTGACTATGTCTGTCCCATGCCATTTTGAATTCTGTCATTGTATTTGCCCCCACCACTTCCATTGAGAGGGCATTCCAAGCATCCACCACCCTTTCAGTGAAAAAGTATTTCCTGACATTGCCTTTAAGTTTACCCCTTTGCAGCTTTGTGTTATGCCCTCTAGTATACACCTTCCCTGTCTTTGAAAAAGGTTTGCTCATTAATACTCCTTAAGTATTTAAAGATCTGTATCATATCTCTCCTGTCCCTCCTCTCCTCTAGAATATACATACTGTATTTAGGTCTTGGAGTCTCTTTTCATAGGTCTTCTGCCACAGGCTCCAAATGCACAAAGGCTTTATAAAATTATCCAATAATACAGTTGTGGTCAACATTATTGGCACCCTTGCATTTTAGGTATGTTGTGTACAATATCTTGAGAAATAATTGTAAATATTCCAACTGTATGTCATCATAATATTTTAATAGTATCTTTAAAGGTATACAACAAAAAAAAAGATGTCTATGCAACTTAGACAGTAATTTCTGTGAAAAAAAACATGACCTGGGCAGGATTATTGACACCCTTCATTAATATTTGGTTGCACAACTCTTGGCAGTGATAACAGCCTCCAAACATTTCTTGTAGCCATCTATAAGTTTTGTGCATTTGTCTGCTGGTGGTTTCTCCCACTCTTCAACTGCAATTTGTTCCAAGCTCATAAATGTTTCCAGGATTCCTTTTACCAATAGCATATTTCAGCTCTTTCCAGAGTTTCTCGATTGGATTGAGATCAGGACTCATTGCTGGCCAGTTTAAAACAGTCCGTTTTTCCCCCTTTTAACCATTTTTTTGTACTTTTGGGTATATGGTTTGGGTCATTGTCCTGCTGGAGGACACATGACCTTCGACCCAGACCTAGCTTTCTGACACTAGGTAGCACATTTCGCTCCAACTACCTTGATAGTCCTCTGACTTCATAATTCCTATAATACGTTCCAGGCCTCCAGTTCTTAAGGCAGCAAAACAGCCTCACAACATTATGGAACCTATATCATATTTACAGTAACTATAGGAAGGGTGTTTTTTTTCCTTATAAGCATCAGTTCTTCACCTGTAAATGAATTGCTGGTCCGCATTGCCAAAAAGCTCAAATTTGGTTTCATCTGTCCACAGAATATTTTCCCAGAAGGATTGTAGTTTCTCAAGGTGGGTTTGGGCAAAGATCAGGCGTGCCTTTTTGTATCTAGTTTTGACCAGTGGGGTCCTCCTTAAACCTCTCCCGTGAAGTTCTTCTTTGTTTAGTGCGGGGTATATGGTACAGGTTGAGACCACCACTCCGTTTGCACTAACCTTCAAAGACTTCTTGGATTAATTTTCCTCTTCCCACCATGTTCCGGAGGTTCTTCACAGTTCCATGAGCAGAAAACATTGCAAACTGTAGACATAGTAATCCAAAGGTCTTTGGAGATGGCCTTATACCCCTTTGAAGTTTGATGCTTGGTGATAATGGCTTTTCTCAGGTAGCTCTCTTGTCTTTACCATTGTGAAGATGGAACAGAGAGTGAATGTGGCCATTTTAAACACTAGAACCATCATTCATTGGTTGATTCAAGTTATGTGACAATTGATCACAGGTACATCTAATGTTACTGCAGTGGGAATGTGGTTCTTCTGTTCAAACTGATGTGAATTGTTTATAAGGATGCCAATAATCATGTCCTATCCAATGTACAAAAACCTGTGCTTATCTACAAATTACTACTAAATACACTAAAAGGAATAATCAACCTATTACTAATTTAATTTTGTCTGAGCTAATGCCATGAAGGATCCACCTTCTTGTGGCAATCCGCTCCTTTTATTCTATTTTTATAGGGATGCAAACCTCAACATTCCCCAAGGGATATACAAACCCCTCAGTGAAGCAGGAAAGAAAACATTAAAGAGAGCTGAAGCCTCCTGGCCCTTCCTCAAACTTTGTTGTGTAACAAAACATCATCATGTTTTTTCCCATCATAAATTATGCGATCATAAATTGGGAGAAAACGTGATGATGTTTTGTTATGCAACAAGGTTTGAGGAAGGGCGGCGGTCAAGTGGACTCTAGAGACTTTCCAGTATTACTTGCTTGGCTGCCTTTATATGTTGGTGACGGATCATCAGCCACTCAAGTGATTGGCACAGAATAAGGAGACCAATGGATGGATCATGCCTCCAATTCTTTCTGTATGAGGTCTGACATTGGGCTGGTAAGGCACACCAAAACATTGACTTCTTGTTCCGCCTGGAGAACTTGGGGATTCCGGTTGCTCAACCACCTAAGGTTGAGTTGAGGAGGAAGGTATGTGATGGAGTGTATAGGAAACTCCCCATCCCCTGCAGAGACACCCACCAGTCAAGCACAGAACTGGTGAGGCACGTTTCCTGTAAGAGTCCAAACCCTTCCCCTTTAAGAAACTAGGCTGGAAAATGCCTCGGGAGGATGTGGCCAAGCCCCCCAGTGTTTAAACCAGGAAGGAGATCTAGAGTGGGAGAGAGAAGCCCAGGGTTCTGTGGGTTAAATGCTAATGACTTATCTGTGAGAAGGTAGGAACAGTACCTGCTGAAAGCTACTGTTTTTCTGGTTTATATGTATGTTGCCTTTCTGCTTGAAAACTGAGAAGTGTATGAACTAAGTTGTACTGGCCAGAGTGAGGAAACTGTGGAGCACCAACTTTTCTTTTGTGCCTTTGAAATACTGTTTGTAACTGCACTAAGACCCAAAAAGGGGCCAGGCAGCCTGCCTGATCCTGCATAAGTGCATACTAAAGTTTTTTTGTGATTCTCACTCAGCCTCCAATTGGTTGTGGATCCTTGGGTCACCGCTCGTTGCTTGCACGCTTAACATAAGAACATAAGATATGCCATACTGGGTCAGACCAAGGTCCATCAAGCCTAGTATCCTGTTTCCAACAGTGGCCAATCTAGGTCATACGTACCTAGCAGTTTCCCCAAAAGACACAGGTTCCACAGTGCTTGTACTGGGTCAAGCATTGATATCCTGGGTCCCTTCTTAATAATGGTTTATGGACCTTTCCTCCAGGAACTTGTCCAAACCTTTTTTAAACCCAGCTACACTAACAGCCTTTACTACATCCTCCGCTAACAAATTCCAGAGTTTGATTACACGTTGAGTGAAAAAATATTTTCTGTTATTATTCTTAAATAGTTTACCCTGTAGCTTCATTGCATGTCCCCTAGTCTTTCTATATTCTGATAAGGTAAACAATCGATCTACGTTTACCCGTTCCACTCCGTTCATTAATTTATTTCTCCCCTCAGCCGTCTCTTTTCCAGGTTAAAGAGCCCTAACCTTTTTAGCCTTTCTTCATAGGAGTATCCTTCCATCCCCTTTACTATTTTGGTGGCTCTTCTCTGAACCTTTTCTAAAATCGCTATATCCTTTTTAAGATACGGCGACCAGAATTGCACACAATATTCAAGGTGCGGTCTCACCATGGAACGGTATAGAGGCAATATAATATCTTTTGTTTTATTTTCCATTCCTTTCCTTATGATACCTAGCATTCTATTTGCTCTCTTGGCTGCCACTGCACACTGGGCCGAGGGTTTTAACATGTTATCCATAATGACGCCTAAAACCTTTTCCCGGGTGGTGGTTCCTAATGTGGAACCTTGCATCATGTAACCATAGTTTGGGTTGTTCTTCCCTAGGTGCATAACTTTGCTTATACTAGACCTCTCTTCTCAAGTCACTTCAATGGCTCCCTATTTGTTTACGTATCCAGTTCAAACTTCTCCTGCTGACGTATAAGTAAACTTATTCTGCTGCTCCTCACTACCTTTCCTCTCTTATCTCTGCAGACACCCCTCCTCAGGAACTCCGTTCTGGCAAATCACTTCTATCTCTGCCCTTCTCTTCTGCTACCAACTCCAGACTTTGATCCTTTCATCTTGCTCCTCCTAATGCCTGGAACAAACTACCTGAGTCTGTGCATCAGGCTTCATCTCTGGCCCTTTAGATATCCAGGCTGAAAACTCACCTCTTCGAGGCTGCTTTTGGATCCTGATCATCTTAGTCTCATATATTTTCTTATTATTCCCCTAGATGTATCCTTGTCCTCAGCTGTTATATTGTCTGTCTTAATTAGATTGTAAGCTCTGATGAGCAGGGACTGTCTTTACATGTGTCTGTACAGCGCTGAGTATGCCTTGTAGTGCTATATAAATGATATGTAGTCGCTTAAGGGCTATCCCAGCTATACCTCTTCAGTTCACATGGGCTAATTTTGGGGAAAAAGATGCCAGTACCAGGTACCAGCAGAAAAAAATGGACCTGCTGTTTAGTCTCAGGATTTTTGTGGACAGATTTAATTTGCTTTCTGGCTCTTTATCTATCTGGACAGAGCAAAAGATAGCGAACACACATACTTGTTGTTTGATATTTTGGTGAGCTAAATCTGCTTGCTACAGTATTTTTCTAGATATATTTTGAGGTTTTCCCCTGTTTCTGAGCATGGTATTTATGTTTTGGTTGCCTATTTTTATTCATTTCTTTGTTTTGTTTTGCTTCTCTGTACTAAATGAAGTATGTTTCTAGTTATAGCTGCTACAGTAAACAGCCTTGACTTGAAAAGTCAGTGCATTGTGTCAGCAGTGATGCCCAAAACAGATGACATTCCGAAGGGCAAGGTCATTCTGCTACACAGGCCTGATATTGCTCTCTCCCTCAGACTTGTAGCTGGCATCCTCTGCATTCATACAGCATCATAGGAAATCGTGATTTAAGGCATTTGCATTTATACAACTTGGGGCTGCTCCCTTAAAATATTACTGCTGCTGAAATGTTAGTGGGCCACACGGAGACCTGCCAAAACTGTAGAATTCATTTACTTCTCACCTAAATATTACTTTGTCTTTCTTCTTTTAATCCTTGCATCGTGATGCAGAAGATCTAAGTAGGGAATGACAAGGCAGAAATACTGGACAATTTTCTCTTTATCTCACTGACTGTCATTGTGGTAGGAGACTATGCATTAGAGTTGATGAAAAAATAACTCTACAATTCCAATTCCTTTGTCTATTTTTTTTGTCTAGCAGTTATCTCCTCCCCTTGTTTCCAGCTCAGTTGGAGCCAACCCCTTGCATTATGGTGTCATGAACCTTCACTCACAACCACCCAGAGGTTTCCCCTTATTTTTATAACCATTTAGGCCAGCTATTGCAGTGATAACCCATGGCCAAGGGCCACAGACTAGGTCCTTCTGGAACCTGGTATCACATGCACCCTAAGTCTGGTTAGTAGATGTCATTATTGCATGACCGCCAAAACACTCTGCCCTTCGGAGGCTGTTCACAGTGCTTCCATAACATCTGCAGCTCCAACCCAAAAAAACTGGGCCTGTGAGCTGAACACTGGTCTTCCATATACAAGGTTGTTAACCTACCGAGAGAACACCACCTGGCTCATTTCAAAAGACTATACCGACTGCATATATCTTACTTCAGTAAGAATGGTCCATGCATCACATTTATTTCTTTATGCATCTCCCTGTCTGGTGTATGGTCCTTTGCAGTGTCTGTGAATGCTGTTTGGCAAACCAAGGCCACAATTTTCCAAGAGCTTGCCGTCTTTCAGTCTCGGTGAAAATTAGTGTCCCTGAAGCAGGACCAGTATACACTGGGCAGTTTTGGCACTTTGACTCCACTCAGTTCTCCTGCACATTAAAGGTAGAAACATAGAAACATGATGACAGAAAAAGACCATATGGCCTATCTAGTCTGTTCTTCCATAACAACAACTACAACAGTCCACTTTTTACCTTTAGAGATCCTCTGTGTTGGTCCCATGCTTTTTTGAATTCAGTTACTGTCCTCATCTCTACCACCTCCACTGGGAGACTATTCCATGTATCCACTACTCTTTCTGTAAAGAAATATTTCCGCATATCACTCCTGAATCTATCTCCCTTCAACCTCATCCCATGTCCCCTCGTAGCAGAAATTGCTTTCAATTGAAAGAGGCTCTCTCCCTGAACATTTATGCCACGGAGGTATTTAAACATCTCAATCATATCACCTCTATCCCGCCTTTCCTCTAAGGTGTACATATTAAGATCCTTAAGTCTGTCCTCATATGCTTTATAATGAAGCCCATTAATCATTTTAGTAGCAACCCTCTGCACCGACTCCATCCTGTTCACATCCTTTTGAAGGTGTGGTCTCCAGAATTGCACACCATACTCCAAATGAGGTCGCACCAAAGACTTATACAGAGGCATTATCACCTCCTTTTTTCTGCTAGCCATTCCTCTCCGTATGCACCCAAGCATCCTTCTAGCTTTTGCCCTCGCTTTTTCTACCTGTTTAGCTACTTTAAGATCATCAGACACAACCACGCCTAGGTCCCGCTCTTCTTTAGTGGACAAAAGTACTTCACCTCCTATACTGTATTGCTCCCTTGGATTGCTGCAGCCCAAATGCATGACCTTACATTTTTTAACATTAAATCCCAGCTGCCAAATTCTAGACCATTCTTCAAGCTTAGCTAGATCCCTCCTCATGTTATCTACACCTTCCTGGGTGTCTACTCTATTGCAGATTTTGGTATCATCTGCAAAGAGGCAAACCTTACCCGACAGCCCTTCCGCTATATCACTAACAAAGATGTTAAAAAGAATCGGACCAAGGACAGATCCCTGGGGTACACCACTGGTAACATCCTTCTCCTCAGAGTGAGCTCCATTTACTTGTACTCTTTGTCGCCTCCCACCCAACCAATTTCTAACCCAAGCAGTAACTTTAGGGTCCATCCCTAGGGTGCTCAGTTTGTTTATAAGTCGAATCTAAATACACCACATCTAGAGCTCTCCCTCGGTCCAACTCCCTGGTCACCCAGTCAAAGAAATCAATCAGATTTGTCTGACAAGACCTGCCTCTGGTAAATCCATGCTACCTATACCTGCTACTTATCTCTCTCTTCAATAAAATCGTCACAGGTATCGACAACATCCATCAAGGTTTCGCTCTCATCTTTATAGACATTGCGGCAGCCTTTGACTCTGTACACCATGGTCTTCTAGTAGAATGACTAAAAGAAAAGGGCATAAGTGGCGTCGCCCTCGATTGGTGCAGATCGTACCTTGATGGCAGATGGCAGCATGTAAAATCAGGTTCAAGATCTTCCGAACCCTTCCATCAGCGTCAAGGCGTCCCCCAAGGGTCCTCCCTCTCATCTCTATTATTTAATATTTACATGCAACCTATTTTCAACATTATCGAATCATTCAAGGTCGACTGTCTAATTTATGCTGATGACATCCTCCTATTCATGCCATTTTCCACAGAACAAATGGACCTTTCGCCACTGATTGAATGCTTCAACACAGTCTCCGAATGGCTTCTATCACAAAACCTCAGGATCCAACACAAAAAGTCTGAGATGCTATTTATCACCAGAATTTCCGCCCTCCCCCTCATATAAAGGTTAAAGAAGCTGAGCTCCAAACCAAATCAGCAATTCGGTACTTAGGGGTCACCCTTGACCAACGACTAGATATGAAAACCCATATATCCAACATAGTCAGAGCCGTATATTTCAAAATCCGGTCACTCAGACACCTGCAATCCCTTCTAAGCCCTGAAGACTTCCGGACAATATACCAAGCCCTTATCTTGCCACACTTTGACTTTGCCAACGCTATTCTTCAAGGTCTCCCTCAGTCATCTCTGAATCCGTTGCAACTTGCCATGAATGCCGCAGCTAGAATATTGGTGGGAGCAGCAAGATGCGACCATATAACGCCTATCCTGATACAACTTCATTGGCTCCCCGTACAAGGAAGGCTTACATTCAAATCTTTGTTACTCACCTTCAAATCTATCCATGGCATCACCTCCCCCTCATTAACCAACATCATCCAGCCCGCTCCTCCCAACAGAACAAGGAGAACCCCATCTACAAATGTGCTAGTAATTCCAAAGGCTTCAACAAAGTACACAACCGCAACATCTAACAGGGCATTCAGTATCTATGCCCCAAAATGTTGCAACGCATTACCACCAGGCATCCGTGCGATTACTGACCTATCACAATTCAGAAAGGCTCTCAAATCCCATTTATTTACTCAATACTACCAGATTAACCCTACCCCTACATAAGTGCCTCTCCCTCACCCCCTCAAGTTAATATACCAACTCTATTGTACACATGTTCACACTGAATTCCCAATACTCGATCTCATTGTACATATGTAAGTAGTTTAGTTTGCATACCCCGTTTATCCAAGTTATTACTCCTGTTCTATGTAAATCAGAAGCATGTTATCCAAGTTGTTTTCTCCTGTTCTATGTGAAGCCAAACAGTTTGTTATGGTCATTTTGTTGTATGTAAACCGCGCTGACAATAGTGCGGTATATAAGAAATTGTAATAAATAAATAAATAATACCTCGGATCCTGTAATCCGCTGGACTCCAGAAACCTCACTATTTTCTCTTTCAGCAGCGTTTCCAATAATTTACTCACCACCGAAGTTAAACTAACCGGCCTGTAGTTTTCAACCACATCCTTACTTCCGCTTTTGTGTAAAGGCACCACATGAGCCTCTCTCCAGTCCTTTGGCACCACTCCCGACTCCAACGAGGCATTGAAAAGGTCAGTCAGTGGAGTTGCTAGAACGTCCCCAAGTTCCCTCATTATTCTAGGGTGTATCCCATCCGGTCCCATCGCTTTGTCTACTTTAAGTTGAGCTAGTTTCTCACGAACACAGTCTTCTAAAAAATTGTTCAAGATGTCCCTCGCTTCTGTTCTTATTTGTGGGTGTTTTCTGAGGTCCTGCTCCTGGTTCTTCATCTGTGAACACAGAACAAAAATATTTGTTAAGCAATTCCGCTTTATCCTTATCAGCTTCTACATATTACCCCCCTGCACCCTTGAGTCTGACAATACCACTTTTGCCCTTCCTCTTCTCACTAATATATCTGAAAAATGTCTTATCCCCCCATTTTATTGCATTGGTTATTTCCTCCTCCTTTTGAATCTTTGCCTTCTTGACTACTTTGCTAGCTTCTCTAAGTTTTTCCAAATACAGATGCCTGTCTTCCTCTCTCTGTGATCTCTTGTATTTCATGAAGACCTCCCTCTTTTTCTTCACTTTTTCAGCTACTTCCTTCGAAAACCATAGCGGTCTCCTGTTCCTTTTGCCTTTATTTACCGTTTTAACAAAAAGGTTCGTTGCCCTTAAAATACCCCCTTTCAGTTTTGCCCACTGTTTTTCTACATCCCCCAGCTGTTCCCATCCCACTAACGACTCCCTGAGGTATTGGCCCATCTTCGCAAAGTTAGTCTTCCTAAAGTCTAAGATCCTCACCTTGGAATGGATTCTAATAGCCCTAGTCCTAATACTGAACCACACCATCTGGTGATCACTGGATGCAAAATGATCTCCCACTACAACATCAGAAACACTTTCACCATTGGTAAGCACCAAGTCCAGTATGGCCCCTTCATGTGTGGGGTCTGTTACCAATTGCCTGAATAGTTCTCCCTGTAGAGAATCCAGGATCTCCTTACTTCTAGATGATACTGCAGCAGGAATGTCCCAATCAACATCTGGCATATTGAAATCTCCTATCAGTAGCACTTCCCCTTTCCTAGCAATGCTGGGTATGTCTTCAATTAACTCTCTGTCCACCTCTTCCTCTTGTGAGGGAGGTCTGTATATCACACCAATGCAAATAGATTTCTCTTTCCCTCTTTCTAGTTTAACCCACAATGCCTCCTCTCTCCGTTTTAAGCTCTGTAATTCCAAAGCTTTAATAGTAGTTTTTACATATAGTGCCACTCCTCCTCCCCTTCTTCCTACCCTGTCCTTTCTGAATAAAGTAACCTGATGTTTGATGTTTGTAACTATAACCTGTATAAAGTTCAGTCGTTATGTGTGCCAAAGTATTCTTCAAAGTGTGTCAGCACATTTTAAGTGATTTTTTTTTCACAACCAGTAGCTACTGTATAGAGTTATCACTTCTAAAAGGCCCACAAAAAATGTTTTCAGCAGGCATGGTTATATATTGTTTTTAGCAAACAAATTAAAATTGGTGTAGCCAAGTTACAAGACTAATGAGCTGTAGAGCATGCTAAAGGGAGCATAAGAATATATAGTATGCTCTGCTGGGGCAGACCAAAGATCCATTTTGCCCAGCAATGGCTAATCCAGCCCACAAGTATCCATCAGATCCCAAAGAGCAGAACCAGTTGCTCACTCCCTGGGTTAAGCAATGACTTTTCCACAGGGCAAGTGAGGTAGACAGTTTCTGAGAGCGCCAACCTTTGGGGGTGCCCATTGCCGCCCTTCTCCAGGGCCGGCAGCAGTGGCAATCGTATGCCAATGCAATGCAGTGCTTACCTGAGCTCTCCTGCACTGCACTGCACTTCCTTTCCTCTGTTATCTGCTGCTTCTTGTTATCTACTCCTTCCTGGGTGTCTACTCTATTGAAGATTTTGGTATGATCCACAAACAAGCAAACCTTACCTGATGGCCTTTCTGCAATATCACTAACAAAGATGTTAAAAAGAATCTGACCAAGGATAGATCCCTACGGCACACCACTGGTAACCTCCTTCTCCTCAGAGTGAGCTTCATTTACCTGTCGCCTCCCACTCAACCAATTTCATTTACTTTGTCGCCTCCCACTCAACCAATTTCAAACCCAATGAGTAACTTTAGGGTCCATCCCTAGAGTGCTCAGTTTGTTTATAAGTCGCATGTATGGAACTGTTTCAAAGGCTTTATCGAAATCTAAATACACCATATCTTGGGCTCTTCCTTGGTCCTACTCCCTGGTCACCCAGTCAAAGAAATCAATCAGATTTGTCTGACAAGACCTGCCTTTGGTAAATCCATGCTGCTCTGTATCCTGTAATCCATTGGACTCCAGAAATCTCACTGTACTCTCTTTTAGTAGCCTTTCCAATAATTTACTAAGCACAGAGGTTAGACTAACCAGCCTATAGTTCTCAATGTCATCCTTATGTCCACTTTTGTGTAAAGGAACCACATGTGCCTTTCTCTAGTCCTCTGGCACCACTCCGAACTCCAAAGAGGCATTGAAAAGGTCAGACAGTGCTGCCGCTAGAACGTCCATGTTCCCTCAGTATTCTTGGATGTATCCCATCTGGACCCATGGCTTTGTGTACTTTTAGTTTATCTAGTTCCTCACTAACGCAGTCTTTTGAAAATCGCGCAAGATCCACGTCACTTCTGTCCTATTTGTGGGTGTTTTCTGAAGTCCTGCTCCTGGCCCTTCATCTGTAAACACAGAACAAAAATATTAGGCAATTCTGCTTTATCCTCATCAATTTCTGTATATTCCTCCCCTGCACCCTTAAACCTGACAATACTTCTTTCCTCTCTTCCTTTAAAGTCCTGTAATTCTATAGCTTTAATATTATTTTTTACATATAGTGCCACTCTTCCTCCCCTTCATATTACCCTGTCCTTCCTGAATAAAGTATAGCCCTGTATAAGTACATCCCAGTGATGATTATCCGTGAACCATTTCTCCGTAACCACCATTAAATCCAAGTCAGCATCTTCCATTGAAGCCTCAACATCTGGGATCTTATTTCCCATGCTACAGGCATTTATAAACACCGCTTTCCAAATGTTGCCCCTATTACCCATTTCTATAGTGGTATTTAATGTTTCATTAACCTGGGGGCTTTCTTCACTTACCTGGGGACTCTCTTCACCCATACCCAACAAATCTAGTTTAAAGCCCTCTTCAGTAGGTTGGTCAGTCTGCTATTGAAAACGCTTCAATCCTTCTTGGACACATGGACACCATAACTGCTCTGCAGCCCTTGGAGCATCATCCCATGGTCAGGAAACCATAAAGCTCTCAATGACACCATCCACGCAGCTATGCATTCATCTCCAAGATGCAAGCCTCTCTACCTCTGCCTTTACCCTCCACAGGGAGAATTGAAAAGAACACCACCTGCGCACCTATCTGCTTCACCCTCTGTCCCAGAGCCATGAAGTCACATTTGATATGCTTTCTGTTTCAAGTCTTTGTTGAGAACAGATCCTTCCATGTGCATCAGTCCAACACTACTTCCACCCCATATACTGAAAACTGCCCTGCAGTGTCCCTTAAGGCTCTGTTCTTGGCCCAATTTTTTTCTATATTTTTATAGCACATTTTGCATTGCTGATTGAGTCTAGGTTTCACCTGCATCATTTATGTAGATGCTATTCACTTACTGACTATATTGAACTTTCATTCTCCTACACTGATCTCTGAGTTCTCTTTGACACTGAAAGACCTTAAACTCCAAGCTTCTAAACAGATGATATGATCTATTGATGGAACAGCTCATATATTCCACCCCATGGGCCAACTATTGGAGGTGTTACAATTCCATTAAAGGACTTAGTTCTGGGTGTTAGCCTTGACAGGAACCTAAAACGATGTGCATATTCCAATGTAGTACAAAAATATTTTTTCTTTTTAAAGCAGTTACATGCAACCCATTTGCTCCTGGGCAGAAGAGTTTTGCAAATTCTAATCTATGCTTTCATAAAATTAATTGCTTAAATTACTGCAATTCTTTGTTTCATGGTTTGAAATCATCACAAATAAGAAGATTTCAAACCATTCAAAATGCGTCAGTTAAGTCACTCTGTGGTGCCAAAAAATATGATCATGTAAACCCCCTCTTCAGAGAGGAGCACTGGTTCCCTGTTGTTCTTGTTAAGATTCTTATGGTCACTCATCAGGTATTCTGCACTGGTCTATCCACCTTCTTATCCAGTTTAATCATTCCCTACTTTCATGCATGTACACTCTGCTCTTCCCAGCATGTCCTCTTGGCAACACCATCTCACTTGAATGTTCACCTTGATTGCGCTGGACACCCCTGCTTTACTGCTGTTGCTCCATCGCTCTGGAACAGTCTGTCCTTTGACATTAGGCTAGAGTCTTCATTTCTATGACTTTATTCATCACTGAAGGCCTATTTCAATACACAGGCCTTCCCACTGTGCTGACTTACATGATCATTGTTGGCCTCCCATTCTGGCTGGACTCCCAGGGGCCTAGGGATGATCTGCTAGATCTCAATCCTCCCTTTCTGCTTGATGTTTCTTAGCCATTCAGTTTTATTGTAACTTAGGCCTCCTTGTGGTGTTTTCCTCTGTTGTTGATCCCCTCTTACCTGTAATGTGATTGATTGTCTGTCTTGAATTTGTTATTCCCATTTTATTTTATTAATTGTAAACTATCTGTGTAGATGCTCTTAAAGACATTTATGCCAGGTATGTTTACATGTGTGAAATCATGTCTGAGCTTGGACATGCCTACTGTTTTTCAGATGTTCTGACTTGGAAGTCCAGATTGCACTTGGACGTCATTTGTAAAATTCCACTTCACAATTCTATGTGTAATTTTACAGTTGGGGTACATGGGCCAGTTCAGTGGCAAGTGATGTGAAATGCCATGCAGAAGACTTGGGTACGATTCCTAGGCTAGGCTTCTTCTCCCAGGCCATCTGGGGCTTACAGAAGAGGAAACGTTCAGAGCAGCTGGAAAGGGGAGGAAGCCTCAGTTACTGCATAATACTGACAGCTGATATAGGGTCCATATCTCATCTCTCTCTTTCTCTGCACACATCCAACATATAGCTAAAACCTGTCGCTTCTTTCTTTATAAAACTGGCCAAATTCGTCCCTTCCTTTCTACACACACTACCAAGATCCTCATCCACTCACAAGTCACTTCCCTTCTTGACTACTGTAAACTGCTCCTCACTGGTCTCCATCTGAATTATCTTTCTCCTCTTCAAATCTCTGCTGCACGGCTTATCTTCCACCAGTGTCACTATGCTCATGTAACCCCTCTTCTCAAGTCACTTCACTGGCTCCCTATCCATTTCCGCATCCAGTTCAAACTTCTCCTACTTACCTACAAGTGCTTTCATTCTGCAGCTACTCGCTATCTTTTCCCTCTTAACTCACTCTACATTCCTCCTCAGGAACTCCACTCCTCTGGCAGATCCCTTTTATCTGTGCCCTTCTCTGCCACTGCTAATTCCAGACTTCGTTCATTCCACCTTGCTGCTCCATATGCCTGGAACAAACTACCAGAGTTGGTGCGTCGGACTTCTTCTCTGGCTTTATTGAAGTCCGGGCTGAAGAACCACCTCTTTGAGGCTGCTTTTGAAGCCTGATGCGCCTTATTCTCTTATATGTATTTGCTATACTCTAGTTCCCTGTTTTGTGATTTTTTTCATCTTGATTAGATTGTAAGCTCTGATGAGCAGGGACTGTGTCTTACATCTATATGTACAGCACTTGGTACACCTTGTAGCGCTATACAAATGATTAATAGTTAGTAGTAGCATATCAACGGAGTCCTGGAGGATGCCATAATTTGTACTGACCCCTGGCCTATAAACTATTCCTGCAATTAAGAAGGAGATATGAAAATAGACTGTTGTAAATAAGTTTCATGGTGCCATAGTCCAACAGAAACCAGAAACCCAAAAGTGCAGGAGGAGCCCCCATGGGAAGAGGTTAGAGAAAATACATGAAAAAATGGTTTTAAAGTATTATTTTGAGTCTCCCCATACTATACTGGGTAACATAATGATGTGGAAAAGAAAATACAAAGAACAGAGAAAAGTAATTATGATGAACCATATGAAAAGCCTCTGCAAAGAGATACAGAAAATAATTAATGTGCACATCAGAGACGGTTTCTCTGTCTGCAACAAGATCACAAGGACAAGCTTTAATATGTGACAGTCGGACTTTTCTGAGAAATGTGTTCAGTATTATGCATGAAGACAACAGTTCACGAACAGTGTAGAGGGAATAATGGGAGAAAACCTGCTATCTCTAAATGAGGCAGCACAGATTATCCCAGACAAATGTGAAATGTGTCTGTTTGAACCAATCTTGTTACTGCATTGCATTGTCAGTGAAGTCCACATAAACAAATAACTGTTACTAGAATATACAGTATCTGTTAAAAGACATGTTAGAACAGTTGCACGATGTCTGCACATGTAAATATACTCTGAGCCTGATCGTGGAAGCTAAGCAAGGTTGGGTCTGGTTAGTACTTGGAGGGGAGACTACCTTGCAGTACTGTGTGGAAGAAAGGTCTGGCAATCTACTTTAGGTCACATCTTGCTGAGAAAACCCATAGAATAGAGGTGACTATCTATAAGGGTACCAGGAGCCAGCATGGCCTCAAGGGCACATACCATTTTATGAGTGTTCTTGCTGTGGGGATATATAGATTCAAAGGGGCATGGTCTGGGTGGTCAAAAAAATTATACCTGCATTTGCACCAGAATATATGTATATATTTTTAAAATTTTACTCTTTATTAATTTTACAAACTAAACACCAAGGTAGTCATTCTAATCACTGAATAGCGGGGTTGGACATCCAACCCGCACTCGGTCCCAGAATGCTATTCAGCTCCCTGCACTCTCCGCACGTACAGTGCATTTGTGTGGGGAGTGCTGGACGGAAGGGGGCGGTGCTGAGGCAAAGCGGGGGTGATGCAGGGGAGGGGCCATCTACCAAGATGCAGAGAGGCAATTCCTGTCGTGTCTCTATATGTTCCCTGGCTCCGACCTATATGCCCAGCTTATTCCACCCCGATGGTGGAATATATGTCGGGTACATCCCCCTCCGCATGCCGCACATCCCTGCAAAATGGTCATTCTGTTAGACGGAGGCGGGAAAGAGGCAGATTGGGGGTGGCATTTGGGTGGACAGTGGGCAGTCATCAGTCCCGGACGTACAAGGCCGATTTCAATGTCGGCCCTGTACGTCTGGGGTCGGCGACTTGAACGGGGAACATATTCCATCTCTGAGGTGCAATAAGTTACCCTAGTCGGGAGGAATGGGCAGGCCCGGGGCTGATAAGAGGCAGCAGGGGAGAAAGGACATTCCCTACTTCCCTACCCTAGCCTTGGGAGGCCAGATCAGCAGTTGGGCTGCAGGAAATGCAGCGTTGTTACCGGTGGCCGGGGATCGTGGCTTTTGAATGGAGCCGCGATGCCATGGCTCCATTAAAAAAACTGACTGAGCTATCTGGGCAAGGCCTGTATGTGCAGGCCGGGATGAATCAGGGTCCCAGCTGCACATACAGGTCTGGACATGATTCTGATTCCACAGGGCTAGACGTACCCCACGGGATCAGAATCCCAGCTAACTCTGTGTGTCCGGTTCTGACCAGATGCACAGAAGGCCAGGATGTCGATGTCAGAATTGGGCCCTATATGTTTTAATTTGGCTTTATATTTTATAATGTTACATTTATGTTTTATTGATTGATGTTTTGTTTGTTGGAGGTCTGAATATGTATACTCCCTGACGAAGGTTTCCAGTGCTGAAACACCATCAGTGCAGGGGTCACTAATAAAGACTGGTTCAACAAATAGAGGATCTTGTCTTTACCTTGCTCTCTAGTGTCTTTTTAGACATGGATGCTAGTTACACATGTTTATGCCTGATTATACAGGTGCTTTATTTAACAGTTTTTTTATACTGCTTTATCACTTCAGTCAAAACAGTTTACATTGTAACTTAAACTTGTACATTAAATAGGGATATTGATAACTTGGCTTTTTCCGAGGCAGTGCAGGGTTAAGTGATTTGCCTGAGGTCACAAGGAGTGCTAGTGGGAATCAAACCCTGATCTCCTGGTGCCTAAGCCAGTGCTCTAACCATTAGGCTACTCCTCCACTCTGTGTGTATATTGTAAATAAGATTTCTAAAATAGTCCCCATACTTTTGAAATTTCTAAATTGAGCATGTAGTTCAAAATCTATGTCCAGCCCTGGAGATGGGACTCAGGACCGTAACAAGCTAGCAATGTGCCCTGTGTGACTGGTTTACCTGGCCTCCCCCCCACCCTCTTACCTACCGAGCTGTGTGCAGGAACTCACTTTTGTTGGGCTTCTTGTAAGCCCAGCGATGACATCAGCGCCCCTTCTGTACTTGCACCCTGTGCGGCCATTGGTATGATTGTTTTGGGAATATCTCCCTCTGCAATGAGTACAAGTATGCATCACTTTGACCCACATCTAACAGCCCATTTCCACAGGTACGGCACTTTTAAAAATGCTCTCTCTGTGTCTTTGCGAAAAATCTTTAATAAACCAAGATCTAAATATATGCAAATATATTTTATAAATATCTATTTTGGATAGCCATAAAACTGTGCCTTTGAGGAGTCTTGCAGAGCAGACTTGAAAAGTATTGGTTTCGAACATCCCCCTGATGATCCAAATGCTTTCAGTGGAGCAATAGTCTTTGCAGTGACATTAGTTCCTCAAAATTGTTTGAGATTGTTAGCCTCAGATGTCAAAATCTTTCTTAAGCAGAAGTGCTCATCTGGGATTGTCAGGTCTTCAAAATTACTGTTCTTTCACTTCAGACAATATTCTTTTGCTGAAACTCATAGCTTCATATAAAAGATTCAGGTTACCAATAGTTTTTCTTCATTGCACAAGCGAGACCCCTTATGGGCATTTATTATGATACTTTAATAACATGAATTCCTAATCTTTTTAAGGGCTTTTTCCCTAGAATAATTTATAACCTCAAATTAATTATTTATTATTCTCATATAGAAGCACTTAGAGCAACTTCAGAGATCCTTGCAACCTAAAATTGCATACTGCCTGTAAAATTCAGGAAATGGGTATTTCTTTTCAATATAACTAATTTATAGCACAAGCGGCAGTGATAATGCAGGATCCTTTCCGTAAAAGCTGCAAGAAAGCTGCATGCTTGGTCTTGCAGATTTGCAGTGTGTTCTGGTATTTATGAAACTGGTCTCATTGAAAGTGGGAATTTTTTTGATGCTGTGCAAATCAAAAATCTTTCCTTATGTTTAAGTCGCGGCCAAGCATCACCTCCACCACATGAGAAACTCCCCTTCCCATGCCGCTCCCTAATAGTCCTCACATCCCAGATACTGTTTGTCTGATATAGGCTGCCTGCAGTACACAGAGCAATATTCGGTTCAGTAGCAGCATGTGTGAGAGAGATGCATTTGCTCCAGTTGTGGCCATGATGCAAAAGGCAGCCTTCTTCTTTATTGGCCCAAATATAAGAGACTACTGCTAGGGTTCAAGGGCACCATTCTGAACCTAAGACTCAAATGCAGTAGTAGGAGTGACTCTGGATCACTCCTATTCCCCACTAGATACCAGAGACTCTTGATAAGAGCCAGGGTGGGATCAAGGGTGGGGGGGTTGTCTTGTGGAGGTCCAGTCGGGGGCTCCTTGATATTGGGGAATGTCAGGAGGGAGTGAATGATGTCGAGGAGGGGGAGTTTTGGAGGGGGTGAATGATATCAGGGAGTTGTTGGAAGGGAATGAGTGACATTGGGGTGTGGGGATGTCAGAGGAGTGGCCCCAGCTTTTACCTACCCCTTTAAACGTGCACTTAAGTGTGTGTACCTCAGGTCAGATTTAAAAGCTGACATTGAGATTTTTTTTATTCACAGTATATTCCCCTTCTAAACTGGGGAATCCATCTTGATATTTTAGGCCCACCCAAATCACTTCCTATCCATGTCCTAACCTCACCTCCATGTGTAAATAGCAGTTTTCTAAAATGGTATTTGCACTGGAAGCTGATCTACTTGTTTAAAAGCCACTACATGAAGATACTTCTAAAATAAGGATTAAATAACAAAGTGCTGAAAAAATAATATACACATGTGGGCCAGACATACAAAGGGGTTTTCACATTTTGTATGCAAGCCCCCTGCCAGGTATTCCCTCTTTTATGTACAGTAAGAGGATCCCCTTGATTCACTCCAGCCCAAGATCAGATTCTTCCAGTGGGAAGCAGCACAAGCTGTGGAGCCCCAGAGGACCACTGACCCGGCCTTCACAGTAAAGGGGAATTTTATAATCGTTTCCCACACTAAAAGGGCTTTTATAAAACTACTCCAAGGGATACATGCATAAAAGTACATGTGGGGACAAGAAGACATATACTATTATACGACCTGTATGTAAACATGTTCTAGAGTAGAGTTTTGGCGGAGTGCAGATGAAATCTTGATATCTCCAGGAACAAGCAGGAATGAGTCTTCACATATGGGTACGTCGGTACTGACGGAGCCTGCACGGGAACGCTCCCCAGCGTCCCAAAAAGGAAAGCTTTTGGGAGCATCCCACACCGCCTGCGCGCTGCCTTCCTGCCTTTCCTAACCACCTCTCTCCAGTTCTTCTTTTCCGCGGAGCCAGCAGGTCATATTTCTGAAGAAGTTCTTTATTTTATTTTATTTCTTTGGTCGCGCGTCTGCCTTCTTCGACGTCGGACTGGTACCGCCGGTCTTTTCTTCCTTTTTCTTTAAAAAAAAAAAAAAGGATACTTTCCGTTCCACTTCAGTGTATTTTTTCTTCTTTGGGCCTTGGGCCTAACAGAAAAATTCCTCATGGAAAAGCCCGCCTCCGGGTTTAAAAAATGCACTAAGTGCAGCGGTACCATCTCTGTTACCGACACCCATGACTGGTGTCTTAAGTGTTTGGGTCCTGACCATTCCATCACGGATTGTGCGTCCTGTTCCATGATGTCTAAAAGAGGTTTACAGAACCGAGCAGCCAAGCTCAATACCCTGTTTCCCTCTGATGCAGCTTCGGTGGCATCGACGTCTTCCAGGGCTTCTTCTTCCTCCTATGGATCTCAGGTAACCAAACATAAGTCCAGCCGGTCCTCGAAGGGTAGATCTCCCTCTAAGCATCGAAATGCCTCCAGGCTTGCCCTCGAGGATCCTGCACCAGCAAAAGTACCCCGGCGGGAAGCTCCGGCTTCCAAAGCTCCTCCTATGGGATCACAGGTTGACATCGATGGCACGGCCTCGACTGATCACCTGTTGCAATGTTCTGGGGTACCGGTGGAATCCGCCGGTACCAACCTCCAGACATTCATGGTGTCGATGGATCAGAATGTTCTGACCATGCAGCGTGCCATTACGGCATTCATACAAGCTGTGACACCGCTGGTACCGCAACAAGCTTCGTTGTCGGTACTGGCTCCGACACCGGCTCCGATATCGGTTCCGGTACTGGTACCAATTGCATTGACATCGGCTTCGGTGTCGACTGCAGCGGTACCCTGTCCGATGATGCCTATCGGTACCAAATCGGTACCGATGACTCCCGATGTCGATACCACTCGGTACGCGTATCGGGCTTTACAGGAGCATCCAGACAGGCGATACTTCGATTCCTCCGAAGACTCTGATGCATCGGAGACCTCTGTTGAAGCATCGGTACTCCTTCCTCAGGAGCCTTCTTCTCCAAAAAGAAGAATGTCCCCTCCAGAAGACTTGTCTTTTCAAGACTTCATAAGGGAAGTGGCCAAGGGGCTTTCTATCTCAGTAGCCCCTGAGTCAGAGCCTAGAGCCAAAAAATTGGATATTTTGCAATATCCCAAGGCCCCTAAAGAGGCAGCCACTTTGCCCATTCATGAGATCCTTTATGACCACATGATGGGCATATGGGAGACTCCTCTCACCATCTCTTCTCATTCTTGTAGGTTGGATACCATGTATCGTGTCCCTCCTTGTCCTGGATTTCATAAAACTCAGCTTCCTCACCATTCTATTGTGGTGGAGTCTGCTATGAAAAAGTTAAAGAGTGCAAAGAGGCACTCATCTACTCCTCCAGGAAGAGAATGTAGAACCTTAGATGCTTTTGGCAGGAAAGTTTTCCAAGCTAATATGCTTGTTGCCAGAATCAACTCCTATAGTCTCTATATGGGGATGTTTCTGAAGGAAGTTACAGATCATCTGCAAACTTTCCTCCCTTTTCTTCCAGAAGATAAAAGGGAAGACTTTCTTACCTGGCTTAAGCATGCCCAGGATGTTTCCAAATTTTCTAACCGTGCAGCCTTTGACTCTTTTGAGGGGGCCAGCAGAGCCTCGGCCATTGCCATAGATGCATGCAGAATTGCTTGGTTACAAGCTTCTGATTTGGAACCTTGGGTCCAAGATGGATTAGGAAATCTTCCTTGTACAGGTGAAAACCTGTTTGGCAAGGATTGGCAAGCAAAGGCCATACAAATGGATGCAGAAAATTCTGCTTTGGATAGGCTTTCAAAGTCTACCTCTAATCCTGTCAAGAAGAGGTTATTCAAAAAGGCATATTTTCCCAAGAAGGGAAGATATTATCCTGTTTATGGTCAACAGACATCTTCTGCAGGTCATTTTGCTGTAAAGCTTCAACAACCTAAACAGGCCAAGCCTAAGGCTGCAAGGACTACTGTAGCACAACAGTCTCAGCCTCCTCAGGGCCTTTGACTTGCAGCTAGAGAACTTAGCCTTTCTAGCTCTAGAAGAACCAGAGCCTCTCACCATTCCAGGAAGGTTAGCTCACTTTGCTCCCAGATGGGAGCAAATCACAACAGAGCAGTGGACCCTTTTCCATCATAAGGGAAGGGTACAAACTTCATTTCTCAAACCTTCCTCCTTACACCATGGTGAGACAGTTCAATTCTCCAACATCTCTCCTCGACCTTCTGGGTCAGGAGATTTCTACCCTTCTTGCCCAAGGGGCAATAGAAGAAGTACCTCTTCT
This sequence comes from Ichthyophis bannanicus, assembly GCA_033557465.1. Lineage (NCBI taxonomy): Eukaryota > Metazoa > Chordata > Amphibia > Gymnophiona > Ichthyophiidae > Ichthyophis > Ichthyophis bannanicus. The sequence goes on from CM066036.1 coordinate 190,565,069, forward strand.
TCAACAGGGCTCAGGGTTCTACTCCCCCTACTTTCTAATTCCAAAGAAAACAGGGGGCTACAGACCCATATTAGATCTCAGAGAAATGAACAAATTCCTATGCAAGGAGAAATTCAAGATGATTTCTCTAGGTACTCTTCTTCCATTCCTTCAGAGTCAGGATTGGCTTTGTTCTCTAGATCTCAAGGATGCGTATACCCATATACACATCCATCCAACACACAGAAGGTTCCTTCGGTTCCTTTATCAAGGAAAGCACTACCAATACAGGGTGCTTCCTTTTGGTCTGGCCTCTGCTCCAAGAGTGTTCACAAAATGCATGGCAGTAGTAGCTGCATTTCTACGCACTCTAGGAATATTTGTATTCCCATATCTGGATGACTGGCTCATCCGAGCTCCATCCCTATCAGAGGCCCAGACTTCCCTAACCTGCACAATGCGTGTTCTACAGTATCTGGGACTGGTGATAAACATTCCAAAGTCCCAACTCACCCCTACTCAGTCTCTAGAGTTCATAGGGGCCCTGCTGGATACTACCACGGCAAGGCCCTATCTTCCCCAGGCCCGTTGCCTACGCTTGGTGCAGTTAGCCTCCCAGATTCAGTTAAAAATCCATTTAACTGCTCGAGAGATGTTACAACTACTAGGCCACATGGCATCCACTGTGCATGTGGTCCCTTATGCTCGCCTTCACATGAGGGCAGCTCAATGGACTTTGTCCACCAAGTGGACCCAGGCATCAGGGGGTCTGTCAGACAAAATAGCAACCTCCAGGTGCCTCTTTTGGTCTCTCCAGTGGTGGAAGTCCACTCAAAATCTCTTGCTGGGGTCCCCCTTCCAACAGCTGTTACCCCAAGCAATCCTTACAACAGATGCCTCTCCAAAGGGTTGGGGAGCTCATCTCCAAGACCTCTCCACCCAGGGCACTTGGTCCCCACAGGAGGCCTCTCTACATATCAACATCTTAGAGCTCAGAGCAATCTTCCTGGCTCTCAGAGTCTTCCATTCCCTGCTCAGCTACAAGACAGTCCTCATTCACACAGACAACCAAGTAGCCATGTTCTATGTGAACAAGCAGGGAGGGACTGGCTCTCTGTCACTTTGCAATGAAGCTCTGAGATTGTGTGCCTTCGCCAGAGAGCATCAAATTCATCTTCTGGCAGTATACCTTCCAGGAGTTCAAAACTCTTGGGCAGACAGACTCAGTCAAGTTCTGCTTCCACACGAATGGTCCCTTCATATGGACCAAATAGTCAGAATCTTTCAAATTTGGGGAACCCCGGACATAGACCTCTTTGCAAGTCCGTGGAATGCCAAACTTCCCTGATTCTGTTCCAGAATTCCGTGTCAGGGAGTTCAGGCCAAGGATGCCTTCCTCCTTCACTGGGGTCAAGACTTCCTGTACGCCTTTCCACCCATTCCCCTAATTCCCAAGACCCTGTTCAAGCTTCAGAGAGATCGAGGGACTATGATCCTCATAGCTCCACGTTGGCCACGCCAAGTGTGGTACCCTCTGCTTCTGCATCTCTCTCAAGCTCCCTCTCTGGACTTGGGGTCTGCTCCAGATCTCCTGTCTCAGGAGGGGGGAACGTTGTGGCACCCAAACCCCCAATCTCTCCATCTCAGGGCTTGGTTGCTGAAGGCTTAGACCTTCAAGATTGGCATCTCTCTCAGCAAGTAAGGGATATCCTTCATGCTTCCAGAAAGCCTTCTACTAGACGTTCCTATGCTTTTAAATGGAAAAGGTTTACCATTTGGTGTGCTGAGAAGGGTATTAACCCTCTAGCGATACCTTTGAATTCTTTACTAGAGTATCTCCTGCATCTTTCCCATGCAGGCCTCAAAACGAATTCAGTAAGGGTCCATTTGAGTGCTATTGCAGCATCTCTCAAGCCTCTCAATGGACAACCTGTTTCCTCTCATCCTCTTATTGCAAGATTCATGAGAGGCCTTCTTTTAACTAAACCTCCCATTAGACCACCTCCAGTGGCATGGGACTTGAATCTGGTTCTTGGTCAGCTCATGAAGCCACCCTTTGAACCCTTAGCCACTACCTCCTTGAAATTTCTTTCCTGGAAGGTTATCTTTCTTATTGCAGTCACCTCAGCTCGCCGCATCAGTGAACTGCAGGCCTTAGTGGCTAATCCACCTTATACAAGGTTCCATCATGATAAGGTAGTCCTTAGGACCAATCCACACTTTATGCCTAAAGTGGTCTCGCCTTTTCATCTTAACCAAGAGGTATATTTACCTGTTTTTTTTCCAGGTCCTCATGCATCAAGTGCAGAGAGGAATCTTCATACCCTGGATTGTAAGAGGGCTCTTGCCTTTTACTTGCAAAGTACACAGCAATATAGAAAGTCTTCTCAACTCTTTGTTGCCTTTGATCCCTCTCATTTGGGACTTCCAGTCTCTAAGAGGACACTGTCAAATTGGATTGCTCAGTGTATTTCTTTCGCCTACCAGAGTAAGAACCTTTCTCTGGAGGGCCATGTCACAGCTCACAATGTGAGGGCCATGGCAACCTCTATGGCTCATCTAAATTCTGTGTCCATCGACCAGATCTGTCAAGCGGCCACCTGGGCCTCGGTTCATACCTTCACAGCCCATTACTGCTTGGACAAGGACTCCCGCCGGGATGCCTTGTTTCGTCAGGCTGTTCTCAAACACCTGTTCCATGCTTAATCAACTCCTACCCTTCATCCATGGTTGGATGCCTGAGATCCATGGGAGGAGGTAGAGCCCTTCTCAGGGTCTCACAACTTTGGGGATCTCCCGGGCATCTCTAGCTGGGGAGTCCCCATATGTGAAGACTCATTCCTGCTTGTTCCTGGAGATAGCACAGTTACTTACCTGTAACAGGTGATCTCTGGGAACAGCAGGAATAAGTCTTCACAACCCACCCACCTCCCCTAGGAGTTGTATCTCTCTATCTATCTTTCCTTTCCTCTCTCTCTCTTTGTCTCAGCTTTAAAACTCGAACTGGAGAGAGGCGGTTAGGAAAGGCGGGTAGGCAGCGCGCAGGCTCTGTGGGATGCTCCCAAAAGCTTTCCTTTTTGGGACGCTGGGAAGCGTTCCCGCGCAGGCTCCGTCGGTACCGACGTACCCATATGTGAAGACTTATTCCTGCTGTTCCCAGAGATCACCTGTTACAGGTAAGTAACTGTGCTTTACGTGCATATCTCATCAAATTCTCATGCACATACAAACTTTACGCACGGACATTTACACACACCCCTAAGCAGGCATGAATATCTGCAGCTTCAGTCTAACCATAAATTTCTGCCCATTTACCCCTAATATTTTCTAAAGACCCATAGGTGCCTATGAGCCTTTATTAAATAGACTAGAAATAGGTGCCCATTTGCTCTCTCAACTTATGCAGCTCTGATGGTAATTTTATAACAGGGCACCTAGACTAATAGGGAAGGAAGATGCCTATTTTTAGACTATTTTGTAAAGAAACATAGGTTCCTATGTGCCTTTATAAAATATAAGCAGGAGTCCTACAGAAATTGCACCTAGATTTAAGACCTGGACATTATGCATTATCCCCAAACTCTACTGGGCATGCCTACTCTACAAGTACACACCAGTTCACACTGGGCATATTTTCAGGCATGACCTAATTTTATAAGAGACCTTTTACATACGTAAAATAGCATTTTACTCACGAAAATGGTTTATATAATAGAGACATTTAAATACCTCCATGACATAAATGCAAAGGAGGAGAGCCTCTTTCAATTGGAAGAAAGCTCTGCCATGAGGGTGCATAGGATGAAGGTGAAAGGGGATAGACTCAGGAGTAATATGCAGAAATATTTCTTTACAGAAAGAGTGGTAGATGCATGGAATAGTCTCCCAGTGGAGGTCATGAGACCAGGACATTATCTGAATTCAAGAAAGCGTGAGACCAAGTCTCCATATGATTAATGCTGTTCCAAACAAAATTATACTTTACTGAAGCAAAATGTAGAGGTTTCAGAAGTACAAAAGTCAATGGAGAGTTCATCAGTTTAAAAGCATAAAACATTGCATAATTCACATATTCAAAAGAGAAATAAAAATACTAAGTACTATTTATCATGTCCCTTGAGTAACTCTGTGGGAAAACTTGAACTCTCAGTTGTCCCTAACTGGTGTTTTTGTCCCTCAGAAACATGGTAAGAAATCTACAATGCTCTTCTGCCCTAGAAATGGATATTTCCTAGCTGAGCCTCACTATTCCTCATACCTTGCAAAAGGAAGGATTCTTCCTGAGTCCAAATGTAGCTTTCCTGGAACTACTCCAGTCTTCAGATCACAAAGCTGATAACTGATACAGAAATGTTCGCCGCCATTAGCGCAGGCTTCAGTGCAATGTTTATGCCAATTTTCTGCACTAGTTTGGGCATGGAGCGCAAGGAGGAATCTAACGCAAGCATAAACACTGCAGCCTATGCTGCATTGTACCATACATGGAGATTTATGGTAATGAAGCAATTAGCTATACAGGACAGATGCATTAATGTGCACAGACCAGATGGCTGAACTTAACATCAGATTTTAACGTGAAGTCTAAGGAAGCATTAAGGGTTAGCTCAAGGTCTGCGGTCAGTGCTGGTGAAGACTTTATTCCTGTTTCTTCAGCATACAGCCCCTGCCATTTTTTCTAGATTTGCTGTAGAGACTGCTGAAAAAAAATGGCAGAGGAAACGTGCTAGAACAATGTTGTGTGCATGTGTTGAATTGCTATCCATCACATAGACAGCAATATTATTCTAAGCAGAACTTTCATCTCAGAATAATATCGGTGTGCCAACAAAGAGTAGGGAAATCATGTGGCAAAACATTTTTTCAATAAAATTACATAAACATGAAATTTTATTCACAAAGTATAATATTTATTTATTTATTTATTTATTTAATGTCTCTTATATACCGTGCTCTTTAAAAATCTGTGCGGTTTACAGGTAACATAATCGTGCAGTGCAGGTGAGCATACACTGGACTTACACTAAACAGGGGATTATATACAGGTTTCAACGGGTAACTATGTACAAGATACAAGACAGCTCAACTACCATCACCCCAGCTCAACTACCATCACCCCAGTACCATGGTCTGACCATTACTTAATCGAGACAAATCTGCAATCACAAGAAGAATGGACAAGCGAAAGAGCGAACTTCCCACACACACAAAGACGATTCAAGTCCTTTGACAAGGACGAATTCATCCAGGACACAATACAACACTTGAACATTGACTCAGAGGACCTGGAGGAACAAGTTTCCAACTGGAACAATGTCCTAGCTAACGCCGCCAAACCATCCGTTGACAGGACCAAGAAACAACACCACAACAAGAGACAAAACAAACCATGGTACTCAGCAAAAATACGACAGGAAAAGAGGGAGCTCAGGAAAATTGAACGGAGATGGAGAAAAAACAAAACTACTTCCAACCAACATCTTTACCTAACAAAGCAAAAACAATACAATGAACACATCAACCAATCAAAGAGAGAATTCCACACAAACCTGATAAATTCTTCCATCAACAAACCCAGAGAACTTTTCGAAATAGTAAAAACCCTGACAAAAGAGCAAGCAGCAGAAAGAGAAATACAAGTGGATCCACAGATATTCGCCGACCACATCAAAGACAAATTTCACTCCACAGAGCGCTCAACACCCAGTAGAACCAACAGAACGAACGTCCACCCCAAAACCTGGGGCACATTCCACTCACCCTCAAAAGAGCAGATATCAGACATCATCTCCACAATCAACACAAGCACTGCTCCTACAGACCCTTGCCCAGTGTCATGGGTCAAAGCCACCAAAGCAAGCCTCATACCAAACATTCATAAAATGGTACACAACTCACTCACTCAAGGACTCATGCCACAGCAATTAAAGCTTGCCTCAGTAAGACCAATCACAAAGAAAACTTCTCTCGACAAAAAGGACCCAGCAGCATACCGACCAATCTCCAGCATACCCTTCCTCGCAAAAATAATCGAAAAGACGGTTCAACTACAACTTCAGGAACACATTGACGAACACGGAACTCTCGACGACAACCAACACGGATTTCGTCCCAACCATGGAGTCGAAACTCTCCTGATCTACCTCTTCGACAGCATCATAAGAATAATTGACGACATCAGGAATGGAATTATAATGATCTTCATCGACATCTCCTCAGCGTTCGACACAGTTGATCACAATATACTCCTGGAGAGACTGAAGAACACTGGTATACACGGTACCACTCTAAAATGGTTCCACTCGTACCTAACAGAAAGACAGCTACAGGTCAAGGTGGGACAGGACACCTCCCGGCCCATAAACGTCCAACAAGGAGTACCACAAGGATCTGCACTCTCAGCACTCCTTTTTAACATCTACATCCAACCAATATGCAACATTATGAAAGAGAACAACATCCAATACACAATATACGCAGACGATATAATGGTATACTCCCCGATATCAATCGAAAACCCGGACTTCTCTAAGATAGCAGACTGCCTTACCCAAATGGCGAAGTGGTGCCAAAACAACAATCTAGCTATAAACTACAACAAGACTGAAGCTTTAATCATCACTCGAAACCAAAGCTTCACACACCCACCAAACATAAAGATACAAAGCACCACGATACCGATAAGATCGGAGGTGAGATACCTTGGGGTTACTCTGGACAGTAAACTCAACCTCAAACCACACATAGACAAAACAATCCAAAAAGCATATTACAGGATGCGAATCATCAGGAGATTGAAACCACTCCTCGCTCCAGAACACTTCCGTACAGTCTGTCAAGCACTGATAACCCCAATACTGGACTTCTGCAATCCGATATACCTCGGACTACCAAAACAAGCTCTCAAACCACTACAGCTGGCACAAAACACTGCAGCTCGAATCATATCCGGAGCCGCAAGGCAGGAGCACATCACACCTACACTAAAGGACTTACACTGGCTCCCAATCATTGCTCGCATCAGATACAAGACTATCATAAACCTATTTAAGATAAAAGAACGCACATCAGCCAACAGCCTCCACCTGCTCATACAACCGGAAACCAGCGCACGTCCCAGAAGAAGTCAAACACGCAACCGAGTCAGCACCCCAAATGAGTACAAGCACACACGCAAGGACACAACAGACAGAGCTCTCTCCATGGCTGCTCCAACAATATGGAACAATCTACCGGACGATCTAAGGGCAACTCCAGACCTCAAAGACTTCAGAAAACAACTGAAAACCATGCTGTTCATAGAGCACTATGGTCACATCACATAACCTAAGAGAATGGATAACAGCACTCCAATCCTCCCAAACAACTGAATATATATAAAATATGATTCTAGCACCACTGTAAATAGCCCACCCTGTATATAGCTCAAACAAATCAAGCACCCAACACATCCCTCACACAACTAAGTTTTATCCTCACTGCATGTACAACACACACACTTTACCTGATTGCTTGCTGTGATACCACCTTGATTATTAAGATAAGGCGGTTTAGAAATACTGTTAAATAAATAAATAAATAAATAAAATAACTATTTACACATTGGCTAAGCTATATACACGGTGGTGGGTCTGGGGTATACGTCTACTCGGGGGGATCGGGGTCTAGCGGGCTGGGTTGCAACTTGAGGCGTAGCTGCATGAGGGGTGCCTGCCTGGGACCGCGGGTGTGTCTGACTGCGGGATGTCAACAGGTTCGGTGTAGTGCTGGAGGAACAGATGGTGCTTCAATGCCTTCCTAAACTGGGAGAGGTCATTGATAGCCTGGATGGCAGGTGGCAGGGCATTCCAGCATATGGGAGCATAAAACACGAATGCTCTGCTCCTAGCTGCTTGTGAGCATTTTGTGATTGCCCTCGGGAGTTTCAGGGTATTGAGAGCGGTTGATCTCCTTACTCTGTTGAGGGGGGTGGTCTGTATGAGATCTGTGAGTGAGGTGGAGGAGCATTTGTGGATGGCCTTGTAGGTCATCATTAGAACCTTAAAGGAAATCCTGCAGTGGACCGGGAGCCAATGCAGGTGGTAATTGGGGTTATGTGTTCCCTCCTGGAGGCTCCGTGCAGGATTCTAGCGGCCGCGTTCATTGCTAGTTGCAGAGGATTCAGCGTGTTTTTCAGGAGGCCGTGTAGTATGGCATTCGCGTAGTCGAAGTGTGGGATTATTAGCGCTTGGTATACTGTCCGAAAGCCAATGCAGTTGCAGAGGCAGTTGCAGAGGATTCAGCGTGTTTTTCGAGAGACCGTGTAGTATGGCATTTGTGTAGTCGAAGTGTGGGATTATTAGCATCTTTCGTAGTAGACTGGCTAATCTACTGAAGAGGGCTTTAAACTAGATTCGTTGGGGATGGGTGAAGAAAGCCCCCAGGTAAGTGAAAGCCCCCAGGTAGGTGATACATTAAATACCTTTATGGAAATGGGTAACAGGGGTAACATATGGAAAGCAGTGTGTATTAATGCCCGTAGCATGGGAAATAAGATCCCTGAAGTTGAAGCTTTGGTGGGAGTGGCTGACTTGGATTTAGTGGCAGTTACAGAAACATGGTTCTCAGAAAACCATGATTGGGATGTAACTATACCTGGCTATACTTTATTCAGAAAGGACAGGGTAGGAAGAAGGGGAGGAGGAGTGGCACTATATGTAAAAACTACTATTAAAGCTTTGGAATTACAGAGCTTAAAAGGGAGAGAGGAGGCATTTTGGGTTAAACTAGAAAGAGGGAAAGAGAAATCTATTTGCATTGCTGTGATATACAGACCTCCCTCACAAGAGGAAGAGGTGGACAGAGAGTTAATTGAAGACATACGCAGCATTGCTAGGAAAGGGGAAGTGCTACTGATAGGAGATTTCAATATGCCAGATGTTGATTGGCACATTCCTGCTGCAGTATCATCTAGAAGTAAGGAGATCCTGGATTCTCTACAGGGAGAACTATTCAGGCAATTGGTAACAGACCCCACACGTGAAGGGGCCATACTGGACTTGGTGCTTACCAATGGTGAAAGTGTTTCTGATGTTGTAGTGGGAGATCATTTTGCATCCAGTGATCACCAGATGGTGTGGTTCAGTATTAGGACTAGGGCTGTTAGAATCCATTCCAAGGTGAGGATCTTAGACTTTAGGAAGACTAACTTTGCGAAGATGGGCCAATACCTCAGGGAGTCGTTAGTGGGATGGGAACAGCTGGGGGATGTAGAAAAACAGTGGGCAAAACTGAAAGGGGGTATTTTAAAGGCAACCAACCTTTTTGTTAAAATGGTAAATAAAGGCAAAAGGAACAGGAGACCGCTATGGTTTTCAAAGGAAGTAGCTGAAAAAGTGAAGAAAAAGAGGGAGGCCTTAATGAAATACAAGAGATCACAGAGAGAAGAAGACAGGCATCTGTATTTGGAAAAATTTAGAGAAGCTAGCAAAGTAGTCAAGAAGGCAAAGATTCAAAAGGAGGAGGAAATAGCCAATGCAATAAAATGGGGGGATAAGACATTTTTCAGATATATTAGTGAGAAGAGGAAGGGCAAAAGTGGTATTGTCAGACTCAAGGGTGCAGGGAGGGAATATGTAGAAGCTGATAAGGATAAAGCGGAATTGCTTAGCAAATTTTTTTGTTCTGTGTTCACAGATGAAGAACCAGGAGCAGGACCTCAGAAAATACCCACAAATAAGAACAGAAGCGAGGGACATCTTGAACAATTTTCAGAAGACTGTGTTCGTGAGAAACTAGCTCAACTTAAAGTAGACAAAGCGATGGGACCGGATGGGATACACCCTAGAATACTGAGGGAACTTGGGGACGTTCTAGAAACTCCACTGACTGACCTTTTCAATGCCTCGTTGGAGTCGGGAGTGGTGCCAAAGGACTGGAGAGAGGCTCATGTGGTGCCTTTACACAAAAGCGAAAGTAAGGATGTGGTTGAAAACTACAGGCCGGTTAGTTTAACTTCGGTGGTGAGTAAATTAATGGAAACGCTGCTGAAAGAGAAAATAGTGAGGTTTCTGGAGTCCAGCAGATTACAGGATCCGAGGCAGCATGGATTCACCAGAGGCAGGTCTTGTCAGACAAATCTGATTGATTTCTTTGACTGGGTGACCAGGGAGTTGGACCGAGGGAGAGCTCTAGATGTGGCGTATTTAGATTTCAGTAAAGCCTTTGACACTGTTCCTCACAGGCGACTTATAAACAAACTGAGCACCCTAGGGATGGACCCTAAAGTTACTGCTTGGGTTAGAAATTGGTTGGGTGGGAGGCGACAAAGAGTACAAGTAAATGGAGCTCACTCTGAGGAGAAGGATGTTACCAGTGGTGTGCCCCAGGGATCTGTCCTTGGTCCGATTCTTTTTAACATCTTTGTTAGTGATATAGCGGAAGGGCTGTCGGGTAAGGTTTGCCTGTTTGCAGATGATACCAAAATCTGCAATAGAGTAGTGTCCCCCTCAGCCCCCTCTAGTGGCGGCGTAGTGGTTCCACTGGGGCTGGGGAGCGCATAAGAATTAAAAGGTTCAGGGTTGATCTGTTGTGAGGGTCAATGGGATAGCAGGTCACATTGTCAGCCTCAGGGTCAACAACCTAAAAAAGTAACTCTTGCCAAGTGTAGGGTACAAAAAGGCTTTTATTTCCCCTTTTCGCATGAAGAAGTTCAAAATATGAGGTAATGAGTAACAGAACATAAATTCAGTTGCATCAAAACGTGAGTCAGCAAAACACTCAAAATAACATGGTTCCTTCACCAACTTAAAGCATAAATTTTCCAGTACAGTTTGCACACATTAGATTTGTTTGCCTTTTGCTCAAAGATATCTTCTTGTGCAAAAGTCACATTCCATTGATTCTATCTCTTCAGTGCTCTCAGATTCCCCTGGCAGCCATTCCATGTCTATGGGATCTGAAACTGAGGTCTCTGAGATCTCTTGGATATTAAAACCTGGTTTCCTAAAAGCATGCCATACTGTATCCCAGTGCTGGCTTGGGAGTTTGGGGCGTCGGCTTTTAGGTCTAGTATATCTCCCTGGGCTTGCTGTCGTTTCAGGACTAAAAGTTTGCTCCTTCCATTCTCTGGCAACATTAAACTTTTTCCTGTAAAACTTATCAGTTATATCTGGTTTAAAACAGTCCTTATTGTCCAGATAAAAACTAGCCCTTTGTTCCTCTCTAGGCTTCTTGAAAAAGGCTTGAGGCCTAGTCTGAGAGTTTTGTGCTCCAGGTATATCCTTTCTCTCAAGGCTATGAACTTTTCCTTTATCTTTCAAGTTACTTTTGTAAAAGCTTTTAAAAGTACCTTTTTTCTCTTGAAGGTTTCTTCTCCAACCGGAGGGATAAGCACTTCCTTCCTTGGCTGCAGTCCGTGATACTGCCCCTTGAAGTTGTGTATGGCCTTTCTCTAGGCCTGCTCTCCCAGTAGCTTCCTTTCCTTTAGCTCTGCTGGGTTTGTCAGTGACCTCACCTCGGTCTCTGAGTCTGGCCTCTGGAGCTTCCCTTGGCACTGCCTCCTGTTCTCCACATGAAGGTCTCTGCCAAGCTCCTTGCCTCCTCCTGTGCTTCTCCTCTGGGTTCTTCCCTTCGGGGTTTCTCTGTTGCCTTTCTGGCTCTCTTGACTGCCTTCCTGGCACCTTTGCCTCTCTTGGCTCTCTCGTCTCTCTCTCTCTTGGCTCTCCCCCTTGCAGTGCTCTGTTCCTACTTAAATCCAGAGCAGCTGCTTCTGAGTCCTGCCCATAGAGGTGTGGTTCTTCCACTTTCAGGTTTGTTCTCCTGCTCCCTCTATGTGTCCCTTCTCGTAATTGCAGGCAAATCCTGTTTTTTTCAAGATTTAAAAGTTTCCTTTCTTGCATCAGAGGGCTTGCGGTATCACAGTAGACACCCAGAAAGGTGTACATAACATGAGGAGGGATCTAGCTAAGCTTGAAGAATGGTCTAGAATTTGGCAGCTGGGATTTAATGTTAAAAAATGTAAGGTCATGCATTTGGGCTGCAGCAATCCAAGGGAGCAATACAGTATAGGAGGTGAAGTACTTTTGTCCACTAAAGAAGAGCGGGACCTAGGTGTGGTTGTGTCTGATGATCTTAAAGTAGCTAAACAGGTAGAAAAGGCGACGGCAAAAGCTAGAAGAATGCTTGGGTGCATACGGAGAGGAATGGCTAGCAGAAAAAAGGAGGTGATAATGCCTCTGTATAAGTCTTTGGTGCGACCTCATTTGGAGTATGGTGTGCAATTCTGGAGACCGCACCTTCAAAAGGATGTGAACAGGATGGAGTCGGTGCAGAGGGTTGCTATTAAAATGATTAATGGGCTTCATTATAAAGTATATCAGGACAGACGTAAGGGTCTTAATATGTACACCTTAGAGGAAAGGCGGGATAGAGGTGATATGATTGAGATGTTTAAATACCTCCGTGGCATAAATGTTCAGGGAGAGAGCCTCTTTCAATTGAAAGCAAGTTCTGCTACGAGGGGACATGGGATGAGGGTGAAGGGAGATAGATTCAGGAGTGATATGCGGAAATATTTCTTTACAGAAAGAGTAGTGGATCCATGGAATAGTCTCCCAGTGGAGGTGGTAGAGATGAGGACAGTAACTGAATTCAAAAAAGCATGGGACCAACACAGAGGATCTCTAAAGGTAAAAAGTGGACTGTTGTAGCTGTTGTTATGGAAGGACAGACTAGATAGGCCATGTGGTCTTTTTCTGTCATCATGTTTCTATGTTTCTATACTGTCCGAAAGTCTTCAGGCTCTAGCAGTTGTCTCATGTGGCGAAGCGTCCGAATTTTGTTATAGATCGCTTTGACCATGTTGCTTATTTGGGCCTTCATATTGAGCTGTTGATCCAATGTAACCCCTAGGTACCGAATTGTGGGCCTACTGAGGAGCTCCGCATCTCGCACCTTCAGTGAGGTAGGTGGCTTGAATGTTGGGTTCCTGGTGATAAAGAGGACCTCTGTTTTTTTAAAATTTATTCTGAGTTTCTGCGAGTGTAGCCAATCTGTGACAGCATCGAAGCAGGTAGTTAGTGATGATAGGTCTGACTGATCTATAGAAAAGGGCACGTATAGTAACACGTCATCGGCGTAGATTAGGCAGTTAATGTTGAAAGATCGGATGAGGTTGCATATGGGCTGCATGTAGACGTTGAAAAGTAGGGCTGACAGTGAGGATCCCTGTGGTACGCCTTTCTCTTGGAGGAAAGGTGAGGAGGTGGAGGAACCGGCGCGAACGTGCTGCCATCTATCCGTTAAGTACGATGCATACCATGTTAGCGCGGTGCCCTGGACGCCCTTCTCACTGAGATGAGTGATGAGTATTTCGTGGCTCACAGTGTCGAAGGCTGCTGCGATGTCAAGGAAGATCAAGGCAAACCCTTGTCTGATGTTGTCCAAGCTGATGGTTAAAGTGTTAAATAACGTGGTCAACAGTGTTTCAACCCCATGTGATTCCCAGAAACCGTGCTGGCAGGGGTCGAGGGGTGCGCTGGTTTCAATGTGGTGGTGAAGTTGGTGGTGTACGACCTTCTCAATGATTTTTGCTAGAAGTGGGATCCTTGATATCGGCCTGTAGGAGTCCATCCTTGCTGGGTCCAACTTGCTGTTTTTTAGTAGCGGTCTGATGGCTGTTTGCTTCAGGCTATGGGAGACGGTCCCCGTTGAGAATGATAGTCCGATGAGTTTAGAGAGGGAAGGGCTGAGCTCAGCACGCAAGGATTTTATCCAAAATGCTGGACAGGGGTCGTTAGGTGCTGTGGTGGTGTTTATGGCGGTGATGATGTCTTGTATGCTTTTTTCAGTTGGAGCATAGAAGGCGGTGATGATTTGCTTGATGTCCTTCGTGGATGGTGCCGAGGTGGGTGGACGGGTTGGGTTGGGTGAAATGAACGAGGAGGGTGTGTTGGTCTGGCCTGTCTTGGCGTGCAGGGAGTCAGCATATTCCTGGGGGTCAGGGAGGCTTGGTTGTGTGGGAGAGGGTTCCTTCGATAAGGTCTTGATTAGGCTGATGAGCTCGTGTGGTTTATTTTAGGGAGCGCTGTAGTATCTCTGCATGGAATTGTTTCATTCTTCTTGTGACTGCTGATCGGTGTCTTCCCAAGCGAGCATTGTATAGTTCAAGATTCTCGGTTGATCGGGAGCAACGCCAGCGTATTTCGAGCTTTCTGAGCAGGAGCAGCGACGTCTGAAGCTCAGGGGAGAACCAGGGCGCATTCTTTCTTCCAGCCGGCTTATTAGGAGGTGGTTTGACTACGGCAGCCAGGCTTGCATTCCACGTGGAGATCATGTCGTCAAGGCTCTGTGTTGGGGGCTTTCGGAGAGGCTGAGCTCTGTCTAGGAGTTCTTCCTTGTTGAAAGGCCGGAAGTGTCTTGAGGATGCTTTGGTGGGTTCGCTTGAGGCCTGGGTTCTACTTTTGTTGGGGTGTGATGGTATCTGAAACCTTATCAGGCTGTGGTCGGACCATGGTACTGGGATGATGGATAGATCGGGCTTGTGTATGGGGTCGATGACAGATTGTGGGGCGAAGATAAGGTCCAGTTTGTTTCCTTTTACGTGAGTAGGGGCGTTGACCAGTTGGGTATATCCTAACTCATTAAGGGCCTCGATGAAGGCGTTGGAGTGAGTGTCTTGGAGAGCTGGAAGTTTGAAATCTCTCATCACCCAGTTTGAAGCACGAGGGTTCTGTGGGTTACTGGCAATGTCTATAATTGTGGATGTCATCTGGGGAAGGGGATGGGGCCCTATAGAACAAACTGATATTGCTGTGTTTATTCGATGTGGTGGATGGAGTCCAGGTTCATAGTGCTGCTGGCGGCGGTTAGCTGGAATTGTAGTTCCATCTTCGTTAGGATGAGTGCTCCTCCACCTCTTCTGTCGGCCCTGTAGCAGGGGTGGATGGTAAAGTTGGGGGGGGGGACAAATTGGTGCAAGATGACAGCATCTGACGTGGATAGCCATGTCTCAGTGATGAGTAGGATGTCCAGGTCGTGGGTGGACACCAGGTCGGCCACAGCTGGCCATTTGTTTCGGATCGATCGTACATTTATAAGGGTGCACTTCAGGTTGTGGGGGTGGGTGTGTTGATCCCCTGGGGCGGCTTGGTTTGCTGGAGGGTGACATAGATTAGGTGCAGGCCTGACATGCGTTCGGTCCCACCTGACTGGTGGCGGGGGGGCCCGGACCACCTCCTCCAGGAGCCCTGTAGGACCTGGATGGGGTTATGAGTGGGGGTGAGGGCTAAGGTGCCATGAATCAGAGCTAGGAGTGCGCAGCAGCTGGCAAGGGTATATTGGTAATGAACCATCATGGGTGTTTTCATGGTGGGGTCGTGTATTAAGTAGGCTCAGCTTAATACGTCACTGGGATGCTGGTCTAATGTCTGAGGGGGTATAATCTGTGTACGGTATGCTTGACTTGGGGGGGTAGGCAATATCACGCAACCGATACAATGTATAAGGATTGAGGTATCATGCAGTAGGCTAAATGAATTCATTTAATAAATAAATAAATAAATACATGAAGTATATTGAACAAACTCTAAAACAACATAAACACATTAAATAGTCATTGAATATATAAAAACATTGTGAGGGATATATAAACGCAGGTAAGCGGGATATCCAGCGGCACTAACATGGTTAGTGCCGCTGGATATTCATGGATGCTGCTGCTACATGCCCCAATGCTACGTGGTTAGCACTGGGGCTTTCCAGGGCGGAGCAGAGCTGACACTCGTTACTAACTGGGCAGCGGCAATATTGAACCGCTGCCCACTTAGCAACCTGCGGGTAAAGATAGACGCAGCAAAAGCTGGCCTGTCTTTACCCAAGGGAGTTAACCGGGCAGAGGCTCAGTATCACCACTGTCCAGTTAGTGTTGTATTCAGCAGTGACAGCTATGTACATTAAAAGCACTAGCCACTGCCGTTGAATATCCCCCCTCTCCCAATTATCTTCAAGCCATATTAAAACACATAAAGCCTTAAATAGCTATGTTTCAACATAGTGTCTGCATCAGGGGCATTCATAAAACATATTTATAAAACTAAAACCGGAGTCCAGTCCCCTAAAGCCTGTCCCTTTAAGTTTTAAAGGCTGAAATGTTACTGAAGTTGTGCCGTGATCAGACAAGCCTAAGGATACCTTCAGTAAACATCGGTAAAAGTCTTTAAACTCAGCTGCTGTATTAAACTTATTTTCTTCCTATAAGGACAACATCGGGAGGACCACAGCTGAATGACAGCCTGCAGGGTATTTGCCCCTTAAGGAGTTTAAAAGTTTTTACCCCTGTTTGTCTATTGAAGGTATCTCTAGGCTTGTCTGACTCTTCTCCCCCTCCCACTTACACCTCTACCCTCTTTTCCCCGCACTGCAGATCTTCCTCCACTTCTTCCCCACCCTCCCTGAGCCTCTCCCTCTCATGCTCACCCCCTGTTCATCTCTCACTCCCTCCTCTCTTACCTCTTTTCTCTTCCCCCTCACACACTTATCCTCCTTCCCCTCTCCATCTATCCTCCTTTTTTCATCCCCACTACCCTCTTAACTCTGGCATCCCCTTTCTTTCATTCCCCTTCCCCTCCTATGGCTTCTTACCTTTCTTCCTGGCCTCACACGCAGGCACAATTTGCATATCTTTGCTGGAGACTGTGCTACAAGCTGCCCTCCTCTGCCAGCAGATGGGAGTCCCCGCCAGCCGGCTCTTCGCTCTTTGTCACAACCTGTCTCTTGTTTTTCTGCTGGTGGGGATGGGGTCCCCGTGGCCAGCTCTTCTCCTCTGTGCCACAGCTACTTTCCCTTCTTCAGTCAGTGAGAGATGGGGTTCCCACCGGCACCTTTAAGTTAGTGCCACCATGGAAGTTGAGGTCCCTGCGATGTCTCTCCTGCCATAGCGACGTGCAAGCATAAACAAACCTATGCATATGGGTGGACAGACAGACAGAAAAATGGACCTTTCCTCAATAGGCGCTATTACTAAGGTGAAAGATACCTTGAAAAAGAAAATCTTTACGATCTATTAAGAACCAAAGAGGGGGATATTCAAAGTGATTAACGCGGTTAGTAGACCCATTAACCGTGTTAATTACAGTTACTGAATATCTGTGGGTGCCACCGCTGCACTCCTCAATGCTTGCCGGCTAGCACCAGGGCATTCTGGGAGCAGCACCTGGTGATAACCGGGCAGCGGTGATATTCAGCTGCTGCCCAGTTATCCCTTGATGGCAAAAGGTAGACACATTAAAGGGTGGTCTAACATTTGCTGCTGAAGTTAATTGGGCAGCTGCTAGCTTCAATGCTATCTGGCTGACTTGGATATTCAGTGCCAGTGGCTGGATATGGCCCCAGCACTGAATATCCAGGTTTAAGGTTCAGTGGTGCTAGCTAGCTACTTTAGAGCGGCTAGCTGCTATCACTGAATATCGGACCCAAAAAGTTGATTTGCCTCATTGATTAGGGTACATGAAGCAAAGCACTTTATCTGATCATCCACACTCCCAGCGGCAGAGCTCTGACATGCAGTTTCAGTGCATCGTGGGTCCAACAACACCACGTAAACCAACAAAGACCCAGTCTATGCATGCTAACAAAGGAATACTTTATTGTAAATTTTTCACCAGGGATACAAAGGAGAAACCCACAAAGGTTTCCAAACGCCAACCCGACACGGCCGTGTTTCGGCTATGCCTTCGTCAGAGGTTCACTTGGCATACATAGTAACCTATCCCTCAGATAAGACCACTTCAAATGATGCCTTGTGCCTTTCTGATGTTCAGTCTAGATAATCTGAATGTCAGAAAGTCAAAAGACATCATTTGAAGGGGTCTTATCTGAGGGATAGGTTACTACGTACGCCAAGTGAACCTCAGATGAAGGCATAGCCGAAACATGGACGTGTCGGGTTGGCGTTTGGATCTCATTGGGGGTTTCTCCTTTTTACCCCTGGTGAAGAATTTACAATAAAGTATTCCTTTGTTACCACGCATAGATCATTTCAGTGTATCTTTATAGCACTCTAGCATGCCAAGCTATAATACAGAATAAGCAGTCAGCTCTGTTTCTCCACAGCCATGTGATATGCTTGTGAAAATGCTCTTGCCTGGAACAAGGCAGTATTTCCCGATTTTATTTACCAGGTTTTTATCTGATGACAGTGAAAGAGTGTATTAATGTGAAATGGTTTTTCTGTGTGTGCTTGTTTGACATCAGTCATAAAGTGGAATGCAGTGATTTTGTTTATTTGATCTGAAGGCAAAAAACAAGAGCACCAGTTTGCCATATCTGTGTGTGTGTTTCAACGTGTCTCTCTTCCTCTCCCCAAAATCTTTTCAGTTTGATGTTATATTATGATGATACTTTTAAGGATATCTCAAGGGGATCATGAGGATTATGACTGGAAAATTTTGGGGTGTTTTTTCAAATCCATGCTTAAGCACAGGCTAGCCTGCCCTAGAAAGTAGGCTTGATGGGTTTTGAGGAAACTTTTGTTTATATAAATTGTTTCATAGAAACATAGAAACATGATGACAGAAAAAGACCACATGGCCTATCTAGTCTGTCCTTCCATATCAACAACTACAACAGTCCACTTTTTACCTTTAGAGATCCTCTGTGTTGGTCCCATGCTTTTTTGAATTCAGTTACTGTCCTCATCTCTACCACCTCCACTGAGAGACTATTCCATGGATCCACTACTCTTTCCGTAAAGAAATATTTCCGCATATCACTCCTGAATCTATCTCCCTTCACCCTCATCCCATGTCCCCTCGTAGCAGAACTTGCTTTCAATTGAAAGAGGCTCTCTCCCTGAACATTTATGCCATGGAGGTATTTAAACATCTCAATCATATCACCTCTATCCCGCCTTTCCTCTAAGGTGTACATATTAAGATCCTTAAGTCTGTCCTCATATGCTTTATAATGAAGCCCACTAATCATTTTAGTAGCCACCCTCTGCACCGACTCCATCCTGTTCACATCCTTTTGAAGGTGCGGTCTCCAGAATTGCACACTATACTCCAAATGAGGTCGCACCAAAGACTTATACAGAGGCATTATCACCTCCTTTTTTCTGCTAGTCATTCCTCTCCATATGCACCCAAACATCCTTCTAGCTTTTGCTGTCGCCTTTTCTACCTGTTTAGCTACTTTAAGATCATCAGACACAACCACACCTAGGTCCCGCTCTTCTTTAGTGGACAAAAGTACTTCACCTCCTATACTGTATTGCTCCCTCGGATTGCTGCAGCCCAAATGCATGACCTTACATTTTTTAACATTAAATCCCAGCTGCCAAATTCTAGACCATTCTTCAAGCTTAGCTAGATCCCTCCTCATGTTATCTACCCCTTCCTGGGTGTCTACTCTATTGCAGATTTTGGTATCATCCGCAATGAGGCAAACCTTACCCGACAGCCCTTCCGCTATATCACTAACAAGGATGTTAAAAAGAATCGGACCGAGGACAGATCCCTGGGGCACACCACTGGTAACATCCTTCTCCTCAGAGTGAGCTCCATTTACTTGTACTCTTTGTCGCCTCCCACCCAACCAATTTCTAACCCAAGCAGTAACTTTAGGGTCCATCCCTAGGGTGCTCAGTTTGTTTATAAGTCGCCTGTGAGGAACCGTGTCAAAGGCTTTACTGAAATCTAAATAGACCACATCTAGAGCTCTCCCTTGGTCCAACTCCCTGGTCACCCAGTCAAAGAAATCAATCAGATTTGTCTGACAAGACCTGCCTCTGGTGAATCCATGCTGCCTCGGATCCTGTAATCCGCTGGACTCCAGAAACCTCACTATTTTCTCTTTCAGCAGCGTTTCCAATAATTTACTCACCACCGAAGTTAAACTAACCGGCCTGTAGTTTTCAACCACATCCTTACTTCTGCTTTTGTGTAAAGGCACCACATGAGCCTCTCTCCAGTCCTTTGGCACCACTCCCGACTCCAACGAGGCATTGAAAAAGTCAGTCAGTAGAGTTGCTAGAACGTCCCCAAGTTCCCTCAGTATTCTAGGGTGTATCCCATCCGGTCCCATCGCTTTGTCTACTTTAAGTTGAGCTAGTTTCTCACGAACACAGTCTTCTGAAAATTGTTCAAGATGTCCCTCGCTTCTGTTCCTATTTGTGGGTGTTTTCTGAGGTCCTGCTCCTGGTTCTTCATCTGTGAACACAGAACAAAAATATTTGTTAAGCAATTCCGCTTTATCCTTGAAAGTCTGCCTGCATTAAAAAGCACCTTGTATGTATGTTTCCTATACAGACAGAACTTTCTTGATTTGAAAATACTTATTACATTACATTTGTTAGCAACTGTTAATTAAATAATTTTTTGGGAGATTCCAAAGTCCCACTGGGTGCCTTTGTCCAGTTTTTCTAGCTGATGCACAACCCCTGCAGAGAGAGAATTTGTGCTCTGAAAGGAATCAAATTGGTTAAACTGAGTGGCGGGT
Source organism: Ichthyophis bannanicus (assembly GCA_033557465.1). NCBI lineage: Eukaryota > Metazoa > Chordata > Amphibia > Gymnophiona > Ichthyophiidae > Ichthyophis > Ichthyophis bannanicus. Next base: position 190,585,520 of record CM066036.1, read on the forward strand.
TCAGCTTGACCCAGCCCACGTGTCCCTCCAGTGTGGCTAATGTCCGTGAGTAAAATTGGATTCAGACTCCAGACACATAAGGAAAATCTTTTCTGGGAAGTTTCAGACTGTTTACAGCAGGAGAAAGTCTGTGGCTCCGTTTTACCTGGGATCTTTTCACAGGGCTTCACAGAGAAAGGATGCACATGTATTCATACCCCTTGAACGCTGCTACAGATACAAATTAACTATAGACCTTTGCAAAAATAACGTATATAGATGTGTAAATACAATCTTCAAACATTATTTTCTGATCCAGCCTAAAAGCAGATGTGTTTCAGAACACCTTTCACCACACTGAGGGTGGACAATTTTCAGGCAACTAATTTCAGGCATGTAAATCACTACCCACTTAAATTGCTTTTTAGAATTGTCTTATGTATAGCCAAATAAAACATTACCTTTGTTTTATGTACCTTTGCAAAGTATTTATATGCAAGTTTTAGCAAAATACTGCAGTAGCTTCTGTGACACAGCAGTCACATATGTTTGAGAAAATTACAGGTCCAATATTCAGAACCTTAGCCAGGCAGCCAACAGAAGCCAGGATGCCCAGATAACAGTGCTAACCGCAATATTCAGAGGTACTATCCAGATAGTGCCTCTGAATATCTCCACAGACTGCTCCTGCACTTGTGGGTTAATGCAAGGGCAGAGTGTGGGCAGTACCACTGCTATCCAGATAAATACTGAGCTTTCCAGATAGCAGCGCTCCGTCTGGATATTCAGCGGCAGTCACTATCCAGATACTGCCACTGATTATTTGGATACTGCGGGCAGTGCTGCTGTCGCCGGACATTTTGAAAATTGTCTTCTACATTCTTTGCAGATTTATGCTTTCTGCTGAAGCAATTGAAGATGTCAAATGATGGAGTTTTATTAGGTCTGTGATATCATTTTAACATGACAGGAAAAAAATGACATTTGTTTCCTTTAGTGTCATTTGCCATCTGAAACACCACAAAAAAACCGAGTATTTTTTTCATTTCTGTTGCTTTAGTATGCTAAATTTGATTTATCGCATGCTAAAATGACAGAAATTAAACAACAAGAACAGAGAAAAATATATATAAAACAAAAATTAAAAACAAAAGAAAGCAAGAGGTTTTTTCCATGCACACACCTTCTGTACATGAACTTTGCAGATCACATAGGACCCGATATTCAGCAGCGGTGGCTAGCACTTCTAAAGCTCATAGCCGTCACCGCTGACCCTGGATATTCAATGCTGAGGCCATATCCAGCCACCGGTATTGAATATCCGGGTCTGCCACATGAATCAGAAGCTAACCAGGTAGTGGCGATATTGAGCCATTGCCTGGTAGCTGCCATTGGTAAAGATAGGCTTGTTTTTTCCCATACCTGTCTTACCCGTGGGTCGCTAACTGGGCAGTGGTTAAATATCACCAGTTAACCACGGATGCCGTCTCCACTCTGCCCTTGAATGCCCACAATATGCCACGATGTTACATGGTTAGCACTGGGGCATGTAGTGGCAGGTCTGTAAACCATATAAATGTCTTTGAATATCGGGTCCATATTTCCCATCAGGAAAAGATACCGAGATAACTAGAAAAGGTACAGAGAAGAGCGACCAAAATGATTAAAGGGATTGAATGACCCTCTTATGAGGAAAGGCTAAAGAGGTTAGGGCTCTTCAGCCTAAAGAAGAGATGACTGAGGGGGAGACTGATAGAGGTCTATAAAATCCTGAATGGAGTAGAAAAAGTAGATGTGAATTGATTGTTTACTCTTTCACAAAAATATAAGAGAGAACGCACCATGAAACTACTGAATAGTATATTTAAAACAGATAGGAAAAAATATTTTTTCTTTCAACTTATAATTAGTCTTTCGAATTCATTGTTGGAGGATTTGGTAAAAGAAAGGTGTGTAGATGGGTTTAAAACAGATTTGGACAAATTTTTGGAGGAAAAGTTCATAAACTGTTAAGGTAATCCAAGAAAAAAACCATAGATTATCCCTGGAGATAAGTAGCATGGAACCAGCTACTTCTGAGATATATGTCAGGTACTAGTGGTCTGGTGTGGTCATTGTTGAAAACCAGATACTGTGTTTGATGGACCTCTGCTCTGACCCAGTTTTTGCAGTTCTTATGTTCTTATGGTAATGCAACAGCATTTTGGGATTATGTTAGTCCAATAAAAGCTGTTCCAACTAATAAATGGCCTTATATAATCTATAAATATGTAGTTTAGATCTTTTGTAACTTTTAATTTTTAATTTATCATTAGCAAAAATAAAGCATTTAAAAATGTGTGAAACTTCCGTCTATTTCCAGGTAGTAAGAGCATAAATGCACATATGTTTTAATGTATCTTCAAAGCTAGTCCTTTTCTTTTAATGATGGCAGTTAAAGTCTTTATGAATTTCTGGAAACCTGGTTCTCAGCAGTGATAATGATCATCTCTGGAATAAATGATTGTTCACCTTTAATTAAGACCTTCAAGACACTATAGTACCATTAACCTACAAGACTTCCAGAAAAGAAATTAACAGCTTCCACAATAGTACTGAGAATACATTTTGTAATTATTGTTCCGTAGCTATAAGTCTTAATCCTACAGTGCTGCATAATGATAACTCTGTGGAATGGTATAGATTATTAAAAATACTTTAGTTTGCCCGGAGAGAAAAGGAAATGAGGCCTCTGCACCATTGTCCAATGAAACTTCTTGTCCATAGCTACTTTCCAGTGCATTTTAGGAGCATTTCATGACCATTATCACAAATGCCAGCAACATTGCTTTTTTCCAAGTAAAGGTCATGTGTAGCTCATAAAATGAAGTCTTTCAACTTTTCAATTTGGGATTTCTCCTCAGGTTGGATGGCAATTAAAGAACCTAGTGAATGCATTGCGGGAAGATCCAAATGGAGTGATCTTAACCTTGAAAAAACGCCCTCAAAATACTCTGGCATCTGCCCCTGCACTGCTAAAGAATGTGAGGTGGAAGCCTCTTGCTCTCCAGGTAAGATGAGGTCTGTGGAACACACAGATATATTTTCATTGCTCTTGGACTTGCTTTTGACCTGACTTGCCTTTCACAGTACCCGAGCTTCCAGTCCAGTCTGAACATGAGCCAATCCCATTTTGACAGATGTGTGGAGAAGGTCCAAAACTAGGGCACCGTGGGCCTCCTTTTGAGCTTGCTAGGGGTTTCCTCCTCTGTAGGTATCGCAGTGAGTTAGCCTCTCACCTTCCCCATTCTTCCTCCCCAACCACAGGCCTCATAACACTTCTTGAGTATCACCCTCAACCTCTGCTGGTTTAATGAGCAGAAGCAATGTTTTATGTTTGGCAGTACACAAAACTGCCATTCTGCAGGTTCCCACTTTCATCTTTAAATTATTCAATTACTAACAGTAGTCCTACTGAAAGGTGGTGTTTATAACGCATTCAAATAAGAACAGTGAGAAATTATCAGCTTCACTGTGCCAGCTCTTTCCCTGAGTTGGATCCTTCTGCTCCCCAGGATTAGCTAGGTCTGGGGACATCACCATCATGATCACAACAGAGCTCTCTCTAAACATCTTAAACCAATCAGAATATTAGTAGTTTGGTTAGGCAAAAAAACAAAAGACAATGGATATATTCATAAAGGAGCTTATATTAGAAGCCCTGTTTGTCCTTTTGGATGTCTGAAAAAGAGCATAGTGATGTCCAAAGGACAGAGACATCTCCAGAATCATTTTAGAAGCTGTGGACATTCAAGTCTGAATGTGGGCATGATGGAGGTATGGCCAAAGCATTCCTGTGAACCTGGACGTTACCACCTGATCGCAGAAACATCCTGGATGTCCGGAAACGTCTAAAATTAGATCTGCTCCAGGCACGAATAGGCATCAGGAAAGTGCTGGTTTTGGGCATAAAACATCCAGAGGATGTAGAGAAGATGACGCTCCATGATCCCCCATACTCTGCACGTTCACAATCGGGCTGATACAGAAACCAGCGCGGCCTTTACACACAGATAACACAACTTTTAGGAACAAATTATTGCCACGCCAAATGCAGAAAAGAGATGGATGTGTGCGTAAACAGCATAGAAAAATAAGCACACACATATTGCCAAGAGTATTGAAATTATAGGCAAATGAGCTGCCCGTATTAAAATGGCATGCTAATATCATTTGTGCCTAATGAAGAGAAACACATAGAGGATTTCGTAACTAGCCTTGACGCCAATATCTCCTATCCTGGGTCTGAGGTGCCTTAAACATGTTGTGCGTTCTCCTGACAGCATTTTGATGGCATCAGGGGCTTTCTCTGATGCCTGGATCATCTGAGGGGAAATGTAGGCATCAGGGATAGCTCCTGATGCCATCAAAATTCTGTAAGGAGGACGGTGCCCCCAACAGAAAGCAAATCCCTGGTGGCCCAGCTGCCCCAATCCCTCTATCTGGCCAAAACCACTGATGGCCCAGCAACCTGTTCCCCCCTCCTGCCCTGTTAAAAAAAAACACTGGGCTACCAGGGTTATTTTTAGTTGGGTGGATGGGGGGATCGGGGCTGCTGGGCCACCAAGTGTTTGCTTTCTCTTGGGGGCACTGGCCCCTGACAGTATGTTGATGGCATTTCAGTACCCCTCAGAAGAGAGCCACCAACCATCACTTCCCTTATCTTCCTTGTGGTCACTGGTTCTGCAACTTTGTGGTGCTTGAGCTCTAGTTCTTCCCTTTCCAGGGATGCTTTCACCTCCTCCACATCCAAGGCTGCATACTGGTTCTTCAATTCAAAGGCTGGAGGAGCAAGCTCTAGTGACTCGTGTACAACTCTTCATTCTGAAGTATCCCATCTTCATTTATGTTGAAAAGCTTGGATGCTTCAAGAAGCATTACATCAATGTAATTCTCGCTGTCTCGAATGCTCTTTAGCCTCGCAACCTTTTCTCTGAGCTCCTCCACTTGTTTCATGAGGGCTTCAGCTTGCAGGCATCTTGCACATGGAACCAGTCCCTTGACTGGCACTGGGCTGTTTGTCTGGACAGAGACAGAAACTGTAATGGGGGCAACAGCTTTGGCAATATGATTTATCCGACAGTACTGCCTGAATGTCTCACCGCTTCTGAAAATGAATATGGTCAAGACTGAATTTATCTTTCCCCCACAACCCACCTTCCCCGTTCCCTCCCTTCTCTATTTCTGTGGATGACACCATACTCCTTCCCATTTCCTCAGCTTGCAACCTTGGGTCATCTTTGACTCTACTCTCTTTCTCTGGGCATATCCAACAGATGGCTAAAACCTGCCACATCTTTCTCTATAACATCAGCAAAATTCATCCCTTCCTTTCTACTCACACTACTAAGACCCTTATCCACTCACTAGTCACCTCCCTGCTTGACTAGTGTAACCTGCTCCTATCTGGTCTCCTTCTTAATCATCTCTCTCCCCTTCAATCTGTTCAAAACTCAGATGCACAGCTTATCTTCTGCCAGAGTCACTATGCTCATGTAACCCCTCATCTCAAGTCACCTCACTGGCTCCCTATCAGTTTCCTTATCCAGTTCAAACTTCTCCTACTGACCTACAAGTGCATTCATTCTGAGGCTTCTTACTAACTTTCCTCTCTTATCTCAGTCTACACCCCTCCTTGGGAACTCCACTCTTCTGGCAGATCGCTTTTAGCGGTGCCCTTCCCTGCCACTGCCAACTCCAGACTTCATTCATTCCATTTTGCTGCTCCATATGCCTGGAACAAACTACCTGAGTCTGTGCGGTAGACCCCTTCTTTATCCCTATTCAAATCCAGGCTAAAAACCCAACTCTTTAAAGCTGCTTTTGGATCCTGATACTCCTGATCCTCTTGTCCACTACTTATGTGTATCTTAGCACGCTGTAGTCCCCAGTTCCACTATGGCCCTGATTCTGCATCCCGTGGGACATGCAGCCCCGCTATCCATCTGCCCCATATGCCACACTCTCTCCCCACATGCACAGAACCACTGTGTGGGGAGAGCCAGATGGGGGCAGAAAGTGGGCGATGAGGGGGTGGGACAGGCACCCGGACATACAAGGTTGATTCAGATCACGGCCCTGTACGTCCAGCGGTTTCCAGGAGGGTGCCTGGAGGTGGAATAAGCATGGGGTGCCCATGTGATCTGGCCTGGCAGCCCTCAGGGAGCAATGGAGCGGTGGAAGATGAGGCTCCGCCACCCGATCCTGGCCCTCGCTGCTCCCTATGAGGGTTGGGTGGCGGAGAAATGGTGTCCAGCACTGTGGCAGTCTGGCCATGCTGCAGGGTGTTCATCTCCTAGGGGGTTCCAGGGGCACACCAGGCCATCTCCATTCCCGATTCTGCACCCGTGGGAACGTCTGGCTCCCACAGTGCAGAATCGAGTACAATGGAGCCCATCTTAGTCTTGTATGTCTGGACGGCCCGGACGTGCCTCTTCCTGGCTTGGGCTCCATGTGTTTTGTGTTGATTAAATTGTAAGCTCTGACGAGCAGGGACTGTGTATTCCATCTATACGTATAGTGCTGCATATGCCTTCTAGCGCTATAGAAAAGATTATTAGTAGTAGTAGTTTCCTGTCATCATTCAACAGGTGGATCTTTGGTACCTTTTGAAATAAACGAGAGAGATCTACCAAAGTCCCTAACTTTTCCTCAGTTGTCCTTTAAGAGAAAAGGTAAACCTCTTTTATGTATGTTCTAACAGTGCTGTTCTATGTCCCTGTGTATAGCCCGCTTCCTTGCTAAACATTTATTACTTTACACTAGTAAAGTATAGATTAATGTGTTCCCTTTGTAAAATTACCTAATCAAAGTTCCTTGAAGATTGGCAAATGTTTTACTTTTAGTAAATATCTAAATGTAGAACTATTTCTTTCTTAGATTTGTCCTACCAACCAATAAAAATCTGTTGTCTGTCAACAAGCTAACAGGGAGTTGGTATATATAGCAAGAATTCTCACATGGGGTGGAAGCTGGGGTAGGAAGTAAGGGATCTAACACCTAAGGAAATGAGTCACTTCAAAGAGCTTGCCTACCCCTTGAACTTGAAGGCTAGAAGAGAGGGAAAACTCTAGCTGCAAAAAAAAAAGCTTTGCCCATCAACACAAACAATTCCCCTTTTGCTATACAGCAGAAAAAAATTTAGTTATTAAGAATGACAAAAAAACCTCCTTTAAGAGCTCTCAAGCAGAGACTTTGAATCAAGTGTCCCACAGTATTACCTTGCTTGCAACGCAGACCATATCAGATGAAGAAATACTCTCGCCTTCAGAAGATTGCGAAGAGGCCAGAGTGATCTTCCTATTCCAAAATAAGGAGCTGGTGGCATTGATTGCCATGGTCTCTTTCACCTTGAACTTGACAGATGCTTCTGGCACAGAACAGGAGCCGAAAGTGTACCTGTCCTTCAAGGGATGCGGAAAGTCACTACTATCTTCCCATTCCCAGATGTGCTCAAGGATATGATCCGGTCAGAGTGGAACTGTCCTGACTCTGTTGGGTTGAGAGTATGTAAGAAGATCTATGCTTTCCCAGAGAAGGCGTGTATTGAGTGGTTTGGCATTCCCAAGGTAGGTGCACAGGTCACGGTAGTTATCAGATGGGTTACCCTTCCTTTGGAACGCGGATCAGCCTTAAAGGATTTTCTGGAGCCAGTTCACCATGGTGGCTGCTATTCTGTAGCTGGTGGTATATACCTGAATGTCTTGGGCCCTGCTCCAATGGATTCAATCTTCTGCTGGATGATAATACTCCTCTTTTGGAGTCGGCTACAGCCTTACTTTCTGATGCCATGTATAACCCAGTACATTTAGTGGCTGGGAACGGTGCCCTGATGTCATTGCATTGGATTTGGCTATGGCAGTGGGCAGCAGATACATCCTCCAAAGTCAAGTTAACCCAACTGGCTTTTAAGGAGAATCTTCTCTTTGGAGCCAATTTAGAGAAGCTGGTGAAGGACCTGGGAGAGAGAATCTTACCGGCTTCTGGAAGACAAGTCCAAGGGGCCTCTGAAACAGGCTAGTGTTCCTTTCTCATCAGCCTCCATCCATTCACCGAGAGCACATTGGCTGGATCCCCGGAGGTCTCGGGACTCTCAGCATTTCCAACCTGGAAAACCTTTCTTCCCCTCTTCTTCTGGGCTTTGGGGCTGTTCTCAGTCCTTTCGTGGAGCACATGTGCACAGGGAATTGGACCCCTCCAGAGGAGGATCTTCCCAGGCTGCTCAATGAAGGTTTAGGGGGCCCATTTCCTGGTTCCTCTGATGGAGACAGGCTTCACCTTTTCTTTCAGGAATGAGTCCGGTTACCAAGGATCACTGGATGCTAGACACCATCAGTTTGGCTATGTCCTGGAATGGCAAGAACTGATTCCGGATACATTGGTCATCTCCCCTTGTGTATCTGTGATCAAAGGTGCAGCAGTGAGGACCACCTTGGATAGGTTGCTGTGCCTAAAGGCCATGGTGCCCATCCCCCCCAAACCAGCAGGGCAAGGGCAGGTACTCTATTTTGTGGTGCCCAAAAAGGACAGTTCCTTCCGGCCCAATCTGGACTTCAAGGGGGTCAACAAGCACTTGCACGTTCTGCACTTCCAGAAGGAAACCTTGCTGTCTGACTCAAGCAGTGCACCGAGGGGAGTGCTTGGCTTCTCTGGATATGTCCAAGGTATATTTTCATATCCTGATCTGGATGGATCAGGAAAAGTATCTGAGTTTTGCTGTGCTTGGCTCTCACTTTCACTTTGCCACCCTCCCTTTCAGATTATTGATTGCCCCAAGGATGTTCTGCAAGGTCATGATGGTGGCAACTGCGGCGCTGCAGTACCATGGGATCTGTGCCCATCTGTATCTGAATGACTGGCTGATCCAGGCGTGTTTCCTTTCAGAGGCATCTCAGGTGGTGTCTCAAGTGGTGTCCTTTTTGGAAAGCCACAGCTAGGTAATGAATCGGGGAAAGAGTCAGCTGTTGCCCTCCCAGACCCTAGAGTTCCTGGGAGCATGTTCCAACCCTCAAGTGGGCAGAGTTTTCCTGCCAGAGGAGAAAGTCAAAAGACTGTTGGTTTGCCTGGTGCTTTTCTGTGCACAGCAGGCTCCCAGAGTCTGGGATTATCTTAAACTCCTCAGATTGATGGCAGCGGCCATAGAGAAGCTGTCATGGGTGCGTACTCACATGTGGCCTCTCCAGTGGTCCTTGCTGACTCAGTAGTCCCTGAGTTCTCAGAGGTTTGACTGCAGGCTCCCACTCCCGATGATGGTAAAGTCCAAACTGTGATGGCAGCAGCCCTGTCATTTGAGAAAGGATGATTTCTCCTGGATCCTGCTGACAATGGATACCAGTCTCTCGGGCTGGGGAGCCCATTGTCAAGACCATATGGCCCAAGGTCATTTGAACCACAGGGAAGTGATATGGTCCATCAACCATCTTGAGGCGAGGGCAATCAAGTTGGCTGTTCTGCATTTCTGGCCCTTGGTCAAGGACTGGGCAGTTTGAGTGTTTTTGGACAATGCCACAGCAATGGCTTATGTTAATTGACAAGGCAGTATGAGAAGTGGCTCTTCTGTTTGCCTGGGTGGAGAAGATCCTCCTAGTCTTGTCAACTCAGCACATTGCTGTGGTAGACAGTGTAGAAGCAGACTTTCTCAGCCATCATTTTCTGGATCCTAGAGAGTGCGAGTTGAGTCAGGAGGATTTTGTTGATTCTGCACCACTGGGGTCATTCTGAAATGGATCTGATGGTGACCCACTTTAATGCCAAAATTTGCTGCTTCTTCATTCACCACATGGAGATGGGGTCCGAGGGCATCGACACCATGATCCAGTCTTGGCCAAGTCATAACCAGCTGTATGTGTTTCTTCCATAGGCCCTGGTGGGGCATGTGATTTGGCATATAGAATGCCACCCGGGCAGGATTGTTCTGGTGACACTGGATTGGCCAAGAAGAGCATCGTTTTGAGAGGTGATGCAGCTCCTGCAGACACCTCCTCTTCAGTCACCTCTGTCTCGGGGCCTATTGCAGCAGGGACCGATCATCTTGGAGGAACCCGGTTCCCTTCTCGCTTGGCTTGGCTCTTGAAAAGAGACAGCTAGCGCATAAGGACTGTTCTGTCAGTGGTCTCCATTCTTTTCGGAGCCCAGAGGAGGTCTACCAAGTTAGCATATATGCAGATCTGGTGTCTCTTTGAGCGATGGTGTGGTACTTGGAGTTTGTTCCTGAGGTGGCCAAAATGCCATCTCTGTTAGCCTTTCTATGGCCTGGAGAAGGGCCTTTCTCTTAGCTCCCAGAAGGTTCAGGTGGCAGCCTTGGCCTGATTCCAAGATCCGGTGGCTGGTAAGTCTCTTGCTCTGAGCCCAGACTCTCGCACTTTCTCCAAAGAGTTTGGCATCTGCATATTCCCCTTCAGTCTCTGATCTTCCTGGGATCTGGGTCTGGTGCTCAGGACTTGATAGTGGTGCCGTTTTAGCCATTGAAGCATTGCTACTTTGAAGGATTTGACGATTTCAAAGCTGCAGGCTCCGTCTTCCCAAGATCCTTATCTGTCATTTTCAAAGGAGGATGTCTCCATTTGGCCTGTGCCTTCCTTCTTGCCTAAGGTGATTTTTTTACTTTCATATGAACCAGGAGGTTTGTCTGCCTTCCTTCTCTAAGGGAGACAAACTTGGCAGTTTGTAGGTGAATTTTTTCCATTTGGATTTGATAGCAATCACTGAATTTGGGGTTTATTTTTGGCTTGTTCCTTCTCTAAGGGGCAGTGTCAGGGGAAGGATAAGGATCTTTGTCTTATGGATGTCCAGAGTGTGCCTCTCTGGTACTTGGAGGTTACAAATTCTTTTCGTAAGTCCAACCATCTTTTCATGTTGTTTGCTGGCAAGGGAGACGTGGTGGCCAAGTCAGCTTTGGGATGCGGCCATTCTACTCAAGCACAAGCGTTCTTGTGGATGGAACGGAGCTCAGTAGCCCCTGCAGATATTTGTCGGGCAGATATGGGGGCATTACTTTCCACTTTTGTCAAGCATTATTGCTTGGATGTCCATGCCTGTGCGGACATGGCTTTGGCTCAAGGGTTTTGTGAGCTGCTATCTTCTTCCCGCATGGTGGAGTTGTAGCTTTGGTACATCCCATTTGTCTGGACTGGTCTAGCAGAACAATAAGGAAGGTGACATTTTACTTACCAGTTAATGTCCTTTCCTTGAGTCCTGCTAGACCAGTCCAGGGCCCGCCCATGAAATTCTGTTCTTCTGCTACGGTACCCTTGGGTCCACTATGATTATTATACTTGGCTCTGCAGGTTCATCTTCTACTGACAGCCTTCTGCTTATGCTGTCCTGTACATAGATCTGTACTGTTGATTACTCATTGTTGCACATGATTGAGATTGTGGGAGGCTTGCCATGTTTCTCCCAAATGCTTTGAGATGAATACTGAAGGGACCTCTGGTAGCTGAGGAAAATAGAGGCATAGAAGTGATATCATTGAAACCTGGGCTTTTCATTTGTTCTTTGTCTCCACCAATCTGCTGGTAGGGGAACACAACTCACTTGTCGGGACTGGTCTAGCAGGACTCAAGGAGAGAACATTAACTGGTAAGTAAAATGCCACCTTACTGCATAAAATTGGACCTGCAAATATAGCATGTGTTGATGCATGCTAGTGTGTGATAAAACATTTTTATAAATATAGCCCTTATATAGTTATACCCGAGGTAATGGAAGGTTAAGTGACTTGCCGAAGTCACAAGAAGCTGAGGCATGATTTGAATGCTGGTTACCTTCATTCTCAATCTGCTGCTTTAAGCACTAGGCTCCTCCTCCACTCCACACACTTAGGCCTGCGATCTTTAAAAGAAAATGGAGATGTCTCTTTTTAAAGGCAAACGTTCCTTTAGTCTCATTTTTCAAGGATTCCTCCCAGTTTAGTGAATTTTAATCACATAATCAAGTGGTCCTACTTAAAGTTTCATGAATAATCATTTTTCTTGCTGATTAATTATTCACTTCATTCTCATTTTCAACTGATGTGGTACCAAATTAATTCTAAAACACACCAAAAAATGCTGAATAGAATTCACAGTGGTTTATCAATGTCATTTAAAGAAATCATAATTGTTTCTATTATTCCAGTTAAAAACACACACACACACTGTTTACGATTGTAGAGACCCGTTGGATGTCACTGCTTTGAGCAGCAGAGACCTCCAATGGCCCTACTAAATTTCTACATGTAACCTGGGGATGAACTGGTAATTATCCAGAACAGGGAAGTTTACTTCTTCCCATATACTTCATGCTGGGCAAGGACTCCTTTGGGAGGGAAAACCCAACATAAATAAACCACTCTCAAACAAAGAACTCTGTTTTTTACTTACCCAGCTACTGTATCACAGAGAGGCATGGATCTTTATCTCCACCAGCCATTGCCCCATGGAAGGAGTCTGCCCTTAGGAGTAAGGAGTCTTGGTTATCTCGACCCCTTAGCCCATCTGGAGGGAGCCACAGGGCCAGAAGCTGCAAGTAGGAGAGAGTAAAGGGGGTTGTAAGCTCTTTTGGGTTCAAGCCTACATTGAATTCCTTTGTGACTGTGCAAAACCTGCTAGTACTCCCATTAGCTCAGAAGGAGAGCAGCAAGTATGACATTTTTTGCTTGCACTGCCTACTACTTTTACCACTTCAAGTTCCAAAGCTTAATTATATGCTCAGAAAAAACAATATTTTCTCCTATTTGTTTCAAATATACGATGTTGTAACTCCATGGTGTGTGCCCTAGTCTTTATACTTTTTTAAAAAGTAAGTAATCAATTTGCATTTACCCGTTCCACTCCACTCAGGATTTTATAAACTTCTATAATATGTTCCCTCAGCCTTCTCTTCTCCAAGCTAAAGAGCATATTCTTTGTTTTATTCTCTGTTCCTTTCCTAATAATTCCCAACATTGTTTGCTTTTTTGGCCATCGCCACATACTGGACAGAAGATTTCAATGCATTGTCTATGATAATGCCTAGATCCCTTTCCTGAGTGGTGACTGCTAACATTGAACCTAGCCTTGTGTAACTATAATTTGTTTTATTCTTGCCTATGTGCATCACTTTGCGCTTATCCACATATCAAGTGTCATTTTAGAAAGGAAGTCCAAATCAAAAAGGAGATGTTCAGGGCAGAATGTGCCGAGAAACACCAAGGACATCTATGTCTCTGCCTGATTTTAGTAACATAGACATCCCCAACATGGATGTCTATACTGGGTCCACATAGACGCACCCCTCAAAGCATGGGGCAGCGATGTACATCTCATGCAAACTAGAATAAGCAGATGTCTATCAGCGTAGCAAAATGAAAACATGAGTCCTCATTCCCTGTCAGTGTTTCTTGTTGGCATGGAAAATATACGAGACATGAGTGGACCTTTTTTCTCCACACCTTCCAGATGTCTATCTGACAAAAAAACACTTTTCTGATGCCTGTTCATACCTTGAGCAAGTGTAAGCTTGGACATGCTTAGGACGTTCAGGACATTCCTGAACTAGGACATCCAATTTCTGGGAACACCCTGGACACACCTACTCATGCCCCAATTCGGACATGGACGTCCTCGCCCTGAGAACGTCTACAGAGCCAGCTTCTGAAATAGCTCTGTGAATGTCTCCATGCTTTGGACGTTTCCATGCCCATTTTCAGATGTTCAAAACACAAATAGGTCTTCTAAAATAACTCCCCAAATTTCATCTGTGATTTGGAGTGCCCTAGTCTCTCAATCTCGAAAAATGCTCCTACAATTTCACACAACCCACATGCATTTTAACAACTTTCAATAATTTGGAGTCATCTAAAAACTGAATGACCTTGTTTGTTGTTCCCAATTCTAGATAATTATAAATATGTAAAACAGCACCAGCACCTGTACAGATCCCTGGATACTATGGATCTTCCTCCATTGAGAAAACTGCCCATTTAACCCTATGCTCTGTTTTTTTTCCTTTTAACCAGCTCCTTATCCACAATAAGACATTTCCTCCTATCCCATGGCTTTTTGGTTTCCTCAAGAATCTTTCATGAGGTAGTCAAAGGCTTTCTGAAAATCTAAATATACCACATCAGTTGGCACACCATTACCACACATTTATCATGCCTTCAAAAAAATGGAACAGATTGCTTAGGCAAGACTTCTCTTGGCTAAATCGATGTTGATTTTATCCTATTAAACTATGTCTATCTCTATCTATATGTTCAGGAATTTTGTTCTTTATATTAGTTTCTACTCTTTTGCCAAATACTGATGTTAGGCTCACTGGTCTGTATTTTCACAGATGTTTCCTGGAGCCCTTTTAAAAATTGGTGTTATGTTGGCCACTTTTCAATCTTCAGGTACCATAGACTATTTTAATGAAAGATCACATAGAATTAATAGCATATTTACAATTTCATTTTTGAGTTATTTCAGAACTTTGGGGTGTATACCATTCAGTCCAGGTGATTTGCTGCTCTTTAGTTTTGATTTGGCCAATTATATCTTCCCGCTTCACTGAGATTTGTTTCATTTCCTCCAAATCACCACCATTAAATACCATTTCTTACATGAGTAGTTCCCTTATATCTTCCTCAATAAAGACTGAAGTAAATAATTCATGTTTCAGTGACCCCTGGGATTTACAAGTCAAAAGGTCCAAAACTGCACACTAGGGGGAGTAGAGAAGGTAGACATATATAAATCCTTTGAAAATTGACCTATCCTTGCCCCAAAAGATAAACATCTCTATCAACATATTAAAAGGCTAACCAATCTGACCACATCACCCCTATACTAGATAACCTCCACTGGCTCCCAATAGCCTCCAGAATAAAATATAAGCAAATCATCACTGCTTTTAAATTGCACAATGATATCTCCCCTCCTAACTTTCCACCATAATAAAATCTCAAATTGACACCAGACACAGGCGAAAGAGCCCACAAAACCTCCTGGAAATACAATCCCTAATACGCAAAACCAAACAGCATATAAGCAATAGGGTGTTCAGATACACAACCTCTACACTCTGGAACGCTTTCCCTGACCAAATCAGGGCAATCAAAGACCTCCTAACATTCTGCAGGGAATTAAAAACACACCTTTTCTCAGAATATTATAATGCTTCCCTCTCCAACAACACATCCAAAATTTCTATCCTTCCACCTACCCCCCAAACGGCCTAACATTTCCTATCCCCCAACTTTAGCTCATTGTAAATAGCTAAGAGAATCCAGCCATCACTACACTTTTGTAATAGTGTGCACTGGTATGTAAATAGTTCTTGTTATAAGTTCCATGTTCAAAATATGTAGCGGTTAAACATGTTCCATGTACCTTTTGAATTGTAGTTCCATGTAAACCGCCTCTGATCGCTGGAAGGGGCGGTATAAAAAAACTGTTCAAATAAATAAATAAAAAAGAAAATAGGGACATGCAGAACAACATGCAGGGAGATGGGTGATTCCAAAAAACATGCACATGCAAAACCTGGACATGGGAGGACCCAGCAACATATGCACGTCAGTGTCAATATTCCGGAACCTGCATGTAGATAAGTCATCAAATGATCGCATCTGTGTGCAAACGGAGACATGCAGCGGTGCAGCACTAAACAAAGAAGCCTCAGTATTTACCTGCTCTCCTTTTAAATAGAGAAAATTATTAAAAGATGGAGAGTGCATTTCCCTATTATCCCTACTAGTGAAAGCTGGTGGAAATAAACACTTTTGAAATGCTTGTTCATGCTGGGGAGCAAGAATAAATATGGGCATGTCTGCCAGTGGGCTTAAACGTGTGGCACCATTGCGAAATCTGAGATGCATATGGATCTTTCTAAACCCACCCAAACATGCCTTCATCACACTCTGTTACACAGATTTTATCGGGGAAGACACATGAAACTCCCAGACTTTCTAAATTATTTATACATGGACATGATTTTCATAAGTAAATAGGCATTTTCACATGTGCAAATCACAAATAGGATTTCTAAAATAACACCCTTGATCTCTCCACTATGGTTTTGTCCTCCCAGAGAGCTTCATTTACTCCATGATCATCTAATGGTCTAACTGACTCACTCACAGTTTTCTTGCTTTGAATGTACCTGAAAAAGAGTTTGAATTTTTGCATTTACGGCAAATTTTCTTTGTTAGTCTCTGCCTATAGAATAAAGAAGGCTAGTTAGGGAATGTTCAGTTTTGTGTTTCTTATTTCTTTACAGCCTGTCATTCCAACCAGCCCAACAAGTTGCTCTACCACACCAACGAGCACAATGGGACTGACCTCCAAAATGGATGGTTCTGCTCTTCATGATGTCTTCATCCTTTCTCCTGTTTATGGACCAAGGTAAACCTGACAAAGAACCAAAATCATTTAGAATGCTGAAGAATGGATGTTTGTTTATACTCATTTAATCTTGCCATATCGTGTAATAGCTTAAGGGGCTAATGTTCAACAAGTATTTTTGCTTTGCAAACTGCCCAAGAAGAAATTATCTGCACATTCTTGTATCTCTATTTTGCACAGGAACTGGTTTTTAATTAAAACAATACCTATACTTCAGAAACTGCAGAAATATGTGTGTTGTTGCAATCCGTACCCTAGGCCCACTCCCAAGTAGACCCCATCCCCACAAAAGCAAGTAAGGGTACATGCACTGTGGAACCGTACACATTAGTTTACCCAGATACAGAGTGAGTAGTTTTCAAACAGCTGATTTACACAGATAAATTGTATCTTATCTATAGAAATCACTTTGAAAATTGCCATTGTAAGGACTTAATAATCTGCACTACTGCGTTAGCATGCATTATTGCATTTATTTATATATATTTTCAAAATATCTATATGCCACAAATTTGCATATCTTAAGAGCTTACAAATAAACATATGACAGCAGATTTTAAATCGTATGAGTGGAAAAAATCCAGTAATACTGGAAGACGAGTGCTAGGGGTCACTGGAGCCATTTGGGGACCAGTGACCATAACAGCAGGAACAACTAGGAATCACTTGTGCTTCCTCTAGACACCAGAGAACACCGCTGAGGCCAGGGATGGGGATCAGGGGGTGGAGGGTCTGCCAAGGAAGAGTTTTGGGGTGTTGCTGTACTGCAGGTTGTAGGTGGAGAAGATTGGACACTTTGGGTGATAGGGTGGTTCAGCAGTCAGGGTGGTCGGTCAGGAAGTGGATCCAACCTCTTCTGGGGTGATTAGGGGGACTGAGGTTGGGCAGGATGATTGGGAGGGAAGGAGACCTTGACAATGAGAGCTGCCCCTTCTAGCGGGCACTTATTTGTGCCTTGGGACAGCTGTAAATAACAATGTCTATTTTTCCCTAGAGACATGGGTTGTCCCTTGTTAAACTGGAAACACACATCTTTATTGTAGACCGACCCAACCACACTCTGCCCTAGCTATGTCCCCCAAGCCACTGAATGTAGTCAGTATCCCCCACGTAGAGTAATGCTTCTCTAAAATGGCATTTACATGCGTATGCCGAGTTACATATTATTTACATGTGGAGATGCTTCTAAAATAGCCCCTATGATGGAATAAAATAATATGACACAATAAAATCAATCATAAAACAAGTGGAGAGTAATTTCATAAGGGGACAGCTTTTAAAGCATTTTTAAGGCGCCTATACTAAGTCTGTTCTTTAAAGACAAATAGGTGTTTGCTTATCTTTATACAATACTAGCATAAGTAGCAGAGATCGTGGCTTAAGTTAAGTCATAGGCATTTACACTGGCCCTAGAGCTGTGCCTATATTTTTCAAGAATAAATATAGATTATAATATTTTGTAATCTACCCAGGCCCACAAGCAAAGTACGCACCATCGTGTCAATGCGCGTATTTTTATGACATTTGGTATTTTATAAGAGGTTAGTAACATGAGTATGTGGTATTATGCACACTATAATGGCTAATATACCATCAAAGTAGACATGTATTTTACTTTTTAAGTCACACCTCCTTGTAAAATTATCCCCTCTGTAAATAAATAACATAAAAAGCAGAATATCTTGGATGGATTCAGCAAAATCAACTACAACTCCTTAGCAGTCAAATACATTATAGCATAGGAGAATGTGCTTGCTCCAAAAAAGATGTACCTTGAATTATTTCCTAAAGTGCAATACATCACCTTGAAGATGCAGAGTTAACTGTAGTACATTCCACAAAGTTAGAGAGGCATATAAGACAGCTTAGTATGAAAAAGCTTCATCCCAGGTACTTGTAACAGATCTTGATTAACAGATTGAAATGTACATACAACCTGAAGATAAGAAGCTGCCAAACCTTGTAAGGTTTTCAAGCCTAATGGTTAAAACAGCATTGGAGCCAGAGAAACTAGTGTTCAAATCAAATTGATCAGGGGCAGCTAGGATTGCCAACTTTTTGAAAGGGAAAAACCCACCACATGTCAAGTCTGTGCTTTACCCTGCCCCACCCCTGCCTCACCCCACCCTCCAAAATAACTGCAGTGATGGCAGCAGTGCAAGCTTCAGCACCTGCTGGCTACATTGGGGTAGGGAGGAAGGTGAGGAGTACTAGAGGTTGCGCTATCAGAGTTGCCAAGTTACCCAGTTCCAGCAGTGAGATTTCAAGCCAGTCCTGGATTTCTGACAATCTCATTCACATTTAAAACCAGAACTGGCAAAAAATTTCACTCCTGGAACAGGGTAATTTGGCAACTCTGTAGTGGCCCATACTAATCCAGCTTGTTTGGTTTTCCCAGTAGGTGTATTGATGATCTAGGGCTCGCTGTCATGTTTAATGTGCTGCCTTTTCCTAGGCAGAGACCCTTACGTGTGAAGTTTGGAAGTTAGTGTTGAAATGGTAGATTTGCTCTAGGTTCTAAGTGACTTTTTGGTAGAGTTTTGTATTACTTCACAATATGCCTGGCACTGAGAGGGTTTATGTTGCTGTTACTCAGATGATACTATGGAGGAAATATCCTAGTTCTGCTCTGCACCGGTTTTTGAAGCAGGTGCTGGGGGAGGGGTTCTGTGGATATAGAATCAGTTAACTCCTTCAAAAACCAGTGCAGAGAGATCTCTATGATCTCTTATATTTTATGAAGGTCCCCTTCTTTTTCTTCACCTTTTCAGCTACTTCTTTTGAGAACCATAGTGGCCTCATTTTCCTTTTATTTACTTTTCTAACAAAAAGGTTTGTTGCCCTTGAAAATCCCCTTTCAGTTTTGCCCATTGCTTTTCTAGATCCCCCAGCTGTTCCCATCCTGATAACAACTCCTTGAGGTATTATCCCATGTCATCTAATTTAGTTTTCCTAAAGTCTAAGAATAAATTTTGTCAGCCCTAATACTGAACCACACCATCTGGTGATCCCTGGATGCGAGATGATCTCCCACTATAACATCAGAAACACTATCCCCATAGTAAGCAAGTCTAATATGGCCCCTTCACGTGTGGGTTCTGTTACTATTTGCCAGAATAATTCTCCCTGCAGAGAATCCAGGATCTCCTTACTTCTAGATGACACAGCAGCAAGGATGTGCCAATCAACATCCAGCATATTGAAATCATCTCTCACTAGCACTTCTCTCATGGCAATACTGTGTATGTCTTCTGTTAAATCTCTGTCCACTTCTTCTCCCTGTGAGGGAGATCGGCATGTCAAACCAATGCAAATGAATTTTCCGTTCCCTCTTTCTAGTTTAACCCAGAGTGGTCAGACATTTTGGCAGCCACTTCAGAGGAAAATCGAGACAACTGGGAGAGAGAGGAACGCAAGGACAATTCCGTGCGTGCCACAAACTCCCAGATGTGATGAAGAGAAATATCTGCAGGCACAGTAATAGACTCTGAAGGAACCAAAAACTGTAAAGGCATAGGCATAGAAACCTTTTCAAAAGTCCCACTATCCAACTGTCTGAGGGTCCGTAGGCTGAGCTTCCTCCCGGGGTACATTCCCAAGAGGCACACCAGCCTCCAAACTTCCTTCCTGATTGGGTGGGGTAAAACCCAATGAAGGAGAACTTCCCACTGAGTCTATACTCACAGTTCCAAAGGAGTCTATATCAGAGGTTGACGCTCCAGCCACAGTCACCTGCACGTATCGATCCATAGGCCCAATAATTTTTACAATCTTTGCAGTGGCTAAGGACGGCACCTGCTTCCTCTGCTTGCCCATTCAAGACCTAGTCGAGCTCCTCCAGGCCCCAAAGGGGCTCCAAAGGTGCAGGACGTGCCCTTTTGGTCACGCCCCTTTGAGCATATGCCCTAGGGCTCATGCCCCTGGCTGTGAATCATGGTGGAGCAATGGTCTTTAACTGCCAGGGAGGTGACATCAGGCATTAGCTCCTCCTCCAGCTGGCAGTGTCAGGGAGTGATATCCAACAGCAAGGCAATGCAGAAAACATTCCAGCCAGTAGCATTCCTTCTCTGCCTTGGCCTTTACCTTCAACAGGGAGCATTGAAGAGAACACCACCTGCGTATCTATCTGCTTCACCCTCTGTCCCAGAGCAGTGAAGTCACGTTTGATATGCTCAGGAGGATACCTAGCAGTATCATTTATGTTGACATGGATGAGCAACATCGGATGATACTCAGTAAGCTTGATGAGTCTCAAACTCTTTATAACATCTTGGATTTTGGCATCTCGCAGACACCCCACCTCTCTGAACATCAAATCTGGTTGGCAGATGGATGCCTCAGTACCCTTCAGAAGATAGTCACCAACCACCACTACCCTTCTGTTCCTTGTGGTCACTTATTCCGCAACTTTGGGGTGCTTCAGCTCTGGTTCTTCCCTTTCCTGGGATGATTTCATCTTCTCCACTTCCAAGACTGCATACTGGGTCTTCAATTTGAAAGCTGGAGGAGTTGGATTTTTGATTCTACAGACTCTGGTGACTCTTGTCCAACTCTCTTCATTCTGTAGAATCCCATCTTTATTTCTCTTGGAGAGCTTGGATACTTCAAGAAGCATCTCATCAATGTACTTCTCACTGTCTGAAATGCTTCTTAGCCTCACCACCTCTTCTCTGAGCTCCTCCACTTGTTTCATGAGAGCTTCAGTTTGCAGGCATCTTGCACATGGAAGTGGTCCCTTGACTGGCATTGGGCTGTCTGGACAGAGGCAAAAGCTGTAACGGGGGCAACAGTTTTGTCAGTATGATTTTTCCCAGCCATCTTTCAGTTGGTGGAGCTTTGGTATCTGTTGAAGTAAATAAGAGAGACCTCCCATAGTCTCTAACCTTTCCTCAGCTGTCCTTTAGAGAAAAAGCAGCTAACCTCTTTTATGTGTGTTCTAACAGCACTGTTCTTTGTCCTTCTGTGTAGCCCTGCTTCCGTGCTAGACAGTTATTACTTTACATTAGTAAATTTTTATATTATGTGTCAGAAGAACACAGATTAATGTGTTCCCTTAAATGCGTCAAGGTGCTTTGCTTGCTAAATTGTTTACATGTTCCGAATGAACTAAAGTTTACCGTGCATTGTAAAACATCTAATGTTGTTGCAGCTTATGTGATTTTCCACTTATAAACTGATAATTTAAGAGTACACCACATTAATATTGCTTTTATACTGCATTAAGACTAGAGCAAAAGGGCAATTAAAAGTGCAGTTGTGCGCAGCAGAAAAGCCCTGAAAAGAATTTCCGTGCTATTGTTCTCTAATTCAGCATCAAGAGCAGTGTGAAGGCAGTGAAGGCATTAACAACTACTCAGTGGTAGAAAGCAGTGCCATACCTAGCCCTGTGCAAGCGATGCAGCCACACAGGGCGCAAAGGCTTAGGGAGTGTATTTCAGGCTTCCTCCCAAGCTGCCTGCTGTTTCCCTGCTGCCGCCACTCTTTGTTTTCTCAGCGGCAGTGGCACCAGCAACAACAGAGCAGACCCAACTTAAATAAAAACAAAACACACAGGTCATTCTGCAGATCTGGTCCCTCCCTCCCTTCTCTGATGTAGGTCGTGCCAGAGAAGGGAGGGTCCAGGCCAGCCATCAAAGCGCGGAGATACAAAGACCTGCGTTTGAATGGCTGTTCTGGTCCCGCCCTCCTCTGACATGAACCTACATCAGAGCACGGATGGATCATATCTGCCTAAAGCGTGGAGTCAGAAGACCCGCGTGTTTGTTTGTTTGTTTGTTTTTCTAATTTGAGGGCAGGTCTGCTCTGCTGCTGCCAGTACCGCCATGGAGACAACAAAACATGACAGCAGTAGGGCAAGAGCAGGCAGCCGGATGGACGAAGATATGGGTGAGGGGGGGGGGGCACGCCTGATGTGCAAGTCGCTCAGGGCGCAGTTATGGCTTGGTATGGCCCTGGTAGAAAGTACATCATGAAATGTTTAGATTGAGCAAAGAGTAAGAGTTTGGTTTGTGGTTTGTGTTAAGCAGTTTAGCTCTTTTCCAAATTGCTTTTTGAATTAATGATATGTGCTGTTAAACTTTGAGGATTCTGAGGCAAATGTTACAGAGACACAAGTAGATTAATCCTTTTTTTTTGTTTTCTTAACTTTTTGTTTTTGGAATAAAAAGTGCTTACCATTTTATACTGTGACGACATCTTCATTTTTTTAGATATATGCTCTTCTACATTAGCTGTTCTGTTTATACTGTATCAGATTCACTCTTTGCCTGCACTAATATAATGCCTCTGTGATCTTGTACTAAGGATCATGCTAAGTTTATTTGATCTTGGAAGCTAAGCAGGGTTGGGCCCAGTTAGTACTTGGATGGGGGACCACCTTAGAATACTAGGTGCTTTAGACTGTGTGGAAGAAAGGTCTGGCAATCTGCTTCTGGTGGCACCTTGCAAGAAAGCCCATGGGATATGAGCAATTATGCACAGGGTCACCATGAATTAGTATTGACGTGATGGCACATAACAGCAGTTATATGGATTCACAGTAATAAGGAGTTTTCAGACACTTCAAACACTGATATTTCTTTGGGAATTAACTATGAAAATGAATGAACAAGAAGAATCTAAATTCTAGGTGCCCAGTTCTTTCAAATTTGGAACTTAGGACATTTTCTGTCAGGAAGATACAGTGGAACCTCGGTTTTCGTGATTAATCCTTTCAAAAAAGTCTGACTAAAACCGAATGTATGAAAACTGAAGCAATATTTCCCATAAGAAATAATGTCAATCCAATTGATCTGTTCCAGACACCCAAAAATATTAACAAAAAAATACATTTTATAGATAATAGCTATATTTTTACATACAGAAAACAATGAGAAATAAATATAAATGACTAATGAAATAGATAAATGAACATTTAACATCACTTTTACCTTTATTGAAGACTCTTGTTGGCATATGGAAGACAGTCAATCAACAAGAGAATCAAAATAAAGAAAATCCCACTTCTTGCCACAAGATGGTGCTCCATTTTCAATTGTATGAAAACCGAGACAATGTACGAAAACTGGGACAAAATCTCGACGAAAAAAGTAAACAAAAACCGAATCGTATGAAAACTAGGGCATACGAAAACCGAGGTTGGACTGTATTTGGCAACGTCCATGAATCAAAGAAACATATATCACCGGAACCTCTCTAAATCTTCAGAAAAGCAAATGATTTTCTTTCGTGTGGAATGGAGTAGTATAATATTTGCCTTATTATAATATATATATCTCACATTATCCCTTTTTTGGGTAAGCAGAGTTTAAGTTTTAATGTTACCAGTCTCTGAATCTAGGTTAAGGAAATCTATGGAATATATTTCTGCCATAATACCACATTGAAGTAAGAGTGAGAAGTCAAAAACATATGTTCTCCTTGCAATTCTTATACTGCCCCATCTAAATATACTCACAGATATTTACTTGACCTTACTTAGTGAAAAAAGAAAAGTCTTTTGCGTGAAATAAAAGTTGTGATTATAAAAAGGCTAAAGAGATTGTTAAACAGGTATTAAGAAAGGTTCATTTGTATATAGAAATAAAATTTTTTAAAAAATACAGTTATCTCTAAACACATTTGCCTTATCCTCATTGCCTTAACAGCACTACTACACATCCCAGAGGGAACATTCCCTTTAAAAACACTTGCTTGCTCTTTCACTTTTGAAACTTCTTGCTTCACTTGACCTCTCCTAGGATAGGATGCTTTGATAGCACATATCTGATTATGTAGAGCAAGCCATTAGTGGAAGGGTAGTAGGCTATTGGGGTCATTCTTAGCCTTCAGTACTCCCTGATCTGCAATATAGAGAGCAACACAGAAAATTTAAATTATAAACTGGATTACAACACATGCCACTTAAGCCATTTAAGGCCTGATATTCGAAGGGTATTACACGAGAAGTGCAAGCAGGGTTCAGGAAAGGGCGAGGAACGAGAGACAGCATCGCAGATGTGAGATGGGTCTTTGAAAAGACTAAAGAATCCCAAAAGGATATCTATATGTGTTTTATTGACTACAGCAAAGCTTTTGACTGTGTAAACCATGAGAAACGCTGGGCCACATTACGAAGCATGGGTATACCAGAACACCTGATCGTACTCTTGCACAACCTTTACATTGATCAAGAAGCAACAGTTCGAACGGAATAAGGAGAAACAGAACGGCTTAAAATCAGCAAAGGTGTACGACAAGGCTGCATACTTTCCCCCTACGTTTTTTATTTATATGCAGAACAAATCATCAGAGAAGCAGGATTGTATGAAGACAACAGAGGTGTGAAGATTGGTGGAAGACTCATCAACAACCTTCGCTATGCTGATGATACCACATTACTGGCTGAAAGTGAAGACGATTTGAAACATTTGCTTTTCAAGGTCAAGGAACATAGTCATAAAATGGGCCTGCACCTTAATATAAAGAAGACAAAGATCCTGACAACTGGCAAAATCAATAAGTTCATCATTGATGGGGAAGAAATTGAAATAGTGGACAACTTTAACCTACTTGGATCAACTATCAATAAAAAAGCAACAAGCAGTCAAGAAATCAGACGACACATTGCTCATGGCAGAATGGCTATGAAGGACCTAGACAAGATTCTCAAGAGCAAAGATGTCTCTCTCCATACAAAGATTCGACTTGTTCAAGCCATGGCATTTTCAATAACGTCATATGGATGCGAAAGTTGAACAGGGAAAAAGACAAGAAGAAAATTGATGCCTTTGAATTATTGTGCTGGCGATGAATGCTGTGTATACCATGGACTGCCCGAAGAACAAACCAGTCAGTACTAGAGGAGATCAAACCAAAGCTTTCTTTAGAAGCCCAGGTGACAAGACTTCGACTTTCATACTTTGGACACATCATGCGAAGAGAGAGATCATTAGAGAAAGACACTATGCTTGGCAAGGTAGAAGGTCAATGCAAAAGAGGAAGGCCAGCAATGAGATGGATCCAGGGCCGGCCCGTCCATTGAGCGAGAATGTTGTTCGCACAGGGCCCCGCGCGAACCACATTCTCGCTCAATGGACTGCTGCAGAGGGAGCCGGGGAAGCCCGCGTGAGGCCCCGGCTCCCTCTGCACAGCCCGCCAGCGTGAAGAGCCTTTACCTTCACGCTGGCGGCTGTTTCAATGAAGCCGCGAATGCCTGGAGAGGTTAAAGGGCATTGCCTTTAACCTTTCCCGGCATTCGCGGCTTCATTGAAACAGCCGCCAGCGGGAAGGTAAAGGTTCTTCACGCTGGCGGGCTGTGCAGAGGGAGCCGGGGCCTCGCGCGGGCTTCCCCGGCTTCCTCTGCAGCCCCTTAGACGGCGCGGGGCTCTTCGGGGGGGGGCGGCTAGGACTGGATGGGCTGTGATGGGGGGGGAAACGGACTGGAAATGGGCTGTGATGTGGGGGGGGGAGAACGGACTGGAAATGGGCTGTGATGGGGGGAACGGACAAATTGGGCTGGGATGGGGGGAAACAGACTGGAAATGGGCTGTGGTGGGGGGGGAGAACAGACTGGAAATGGGCTGTGATGGGGGGAACCGACTACAATTGGGCTGTGATGGGTGGAGGACTGCAAATGGGCTGTGATGGTGGGGGGGATAGGACTGCAAATGGGCTGTGATGGTGGGGGGAATGGACGAAATGGGCTGTGATGGGGGGGAACCTGGACTGGACATGGGCTGATGAAGCGCGGGATTAGGACTGCAAATGGTCTGTGATGGTGGGGGGGATAGGACTGGAAATGGGCTGTGATGGTGGGGACGGACGGACTGAAAATGGGCTGGGATGGGGGAAACAGACTGGAAATGGGCTGTGATGTGGGGGGGGGGAACAGACTGGAAATGGGCTGTGATGGGGGGAATGGACAAATTGGGCTGGGATGGGGGGAAACAGACTGGAAATGGGCTGTGATGGGGGGAACAGACTACAATTGGGCTGTGATGGGGGGAGGACTGCAAATGGGCTGTGATGGTGGGGGGGATAGGACTGCAAATGGGCTGTGATGGTGGGGGGAATGAACGAAATGGGCTGTGATGGGGGGGAACTTGGACTGGAAATGGGCTGATGAAGAGCTGGATTAGGACTGGAAATGGGTTTATGGGGGCTGGAATAGGGTGAAGTGGGCTGACGAGGGGGCTAGGATTGGAAATTAGCTGATGGGGGAGCGTGGAGGAAATGGGCTGATGAGGGACTGGAATGGAACTGGAAAAGAGCATATGGGGGCTAGGACTGGAAATGGGCTGATGAGGAGCTAGGATAGGACTAGAAATGGGCTGATGAGGGGAACATAGACTGCAAATGGGTGATGGGCTGGAATAGGACACTGGAAATGGGCTGATGGGGGCTGGAATAGGACTGGAAGTGAGCTGATGGGAGTTGGAAAAGGGCTGGAAATGGGCTGATGGGGAGCTTGGAGTGGAAATGGGCTGATGGGGGGGCTGGAAAGGAACTGGAAAACAGCATATGGGAGGCTAGGACTGGAAATGGGCTGATGTGGAAGCTTGGGAGACTGGGACTAGAAGGGGGCAGATGCTGGGTGGGTCTAGAACTATAAGGAGCTGATTTGGGGGGAGGACTAGAAAGGGATGGGAAATGACAATGGAGAGGGGAAAAGATATTTTGTGTGGGAGGGAAGAAAAGTCTACGAAGGGCCGGGTATTGGAAGAGTAAGTGTAGATTGAGAATGGAAGGGTGAAATTTCAGTGGATGATAAAGCAATAAGGAAAGAAATGGAGGAAAGAGCAAAAGGGGAAAGATCAGTATGTTAAAGCAGATATAGAGAAAAAATTTGGAAAAAAATCTAAAAGAGAAGAAAGGAAAATGGATAGCTCGCAGAAGACACAAAGAAACCAGAAGAAAGTGACTGGAGCAATTGCAACTGAAAAAAAAATGCACAAACAACAAAAGGTAGAAAAATACTTTATTTTGAATTTATTAACTGGAATATATCAGCTCTGGGAAATGTGCATTGTTAACATCTTTTGTGTTTTGTTTAGTACAAGAGGAAATTAATTTATAGTTTTATTTCTCCAGTGTTGTTGTACATCCCAAGTTTGGCTTTTGGGGTTCCCAGTTTAATTATTGTCTTCCTATTTCTAAATTGTGATCCCTTGTTCTTTGGTGACGGTCTATATTCTGCATTTTAACCAAGCTGAGGTATTCTGTTCATGTAGTTTCTATTTGACCATGTCACTTGTTCTCTTTCCCCAGTAGGAGATGCATTGGTATTCTCTGAGATGTATTGGTTTAATATTTGCAGTGTTGCCTTTTGATAGGTAGGGTTTGGTGCTTTGTGAGTCCTGGCAGAGCTGTTATGATATGGTGGATTTGCTATGAGTTCTAAAAGGTCAGTGTTTATAGTACTTCCTAATGGGCCTGGGGGTTGGCACTGGAATATAGTAATGTAGAAATCTGTTAGTCTTTCTTTATCCAGACACTCATTAAGCAGCATGTTTACTAAAAATGCATGTTAATATTATGCAAGTATTTATGCAAATGAGGCTCCCTATGCAAATGAGGCCCCGCAATTAATCTCCGCACATGGCCCCGCACCCCCCTTGGGCCGCCCCTGGATGGATCAATACAATAACAGCAGCTACGGGTGCCAGTCTGTCAACAATGAGCCGCCTGACTGAAGACTGAAAACAATTTAGGACAACTATCCAGAGGGTCGCCATGAGTCGACACCGACTCGACAGCACTTAACAACAACAAACTGTGTAAATGCCTTAGATGGGGATATTCAACAGCACAAAAATGGTATTGTCATTAAATGTCCCCTACGTCTGGGCATGTTGGGGGTTTTCTGGGATGGAACAGAGGTGGGGGTGCAAGATAACTGGGCAGCAGCGAAATTGAATGCTGCCCAGTTAGCGCTCTGTGCCAAAAAGATAGACGAGGAAAACTTTCACCTATCTTTACGGTGCAGGTGCTAACCGGACAATATGCAATATCGCTGCTGCCCGGTTAGCTTTGGCGGCTTCCAGGTTGTATGGCGATACCTGGATATTCAATGTTGGGGCCACATATGACCCCCGGTATTGAATATCAGGGTTTACAGGTCGGCGGGCAGGACTATGCGCCGATGAGGCGCATAGCCTGCCCAGAAGAATATCGGGCCCTTAGTGTCTACAGTCAATAAATGTTTAAATTGTTGATCACTAGTGATGACACTATACTACTTTGACCACTGGAGTGATTTGACTTTATTAACAGAATTTTTTTCAGCAAGAATTTGAATCGCATATTACTTTACTGACTGAAAAATCACTTATTCAAAAGGGTACTACCATAAACAAAGGTGGGGGTGTAACCTGCATGAACTAGTAGGTTCAACTCTAGCCATCTTACTGTCCAGCTTAGATGGATCATGCTGGGTCTTTATTTGCTGTCATTTATTATGTTACAACGTTACTATGCAAGTGATTGATTTTCATGTGCACAGTGAGAACACTCATACATATGAATGTATGCCTTGTCTTTTGATACTCTTTTTGCACTATGAACCATGTTTACTAAACCGCCCTACTGGGATAGTGCAGGTTTAGCATGTGGTTTAGACACCATGCTAAAAAGTAGCACAAGGCCCCATCTACAAACCCCATGCTACCTTGATAGATTGCATTGGGCAGGAGAGGGGCTTTCCTGACCTGGCTTGACTAGCACAGGCATTAGTTGCCTATGCTAACTGCACTGGATGCCGGTAGTATGGGTGCAACTAATGCCACCTCTATAGGCATGTTAGGTGCACCTGCAGCCTATTCACTGTGTTAAAGCACAGCTTGCCTGCCTTACTGCAAATGGACGGATAAACATGTCCTGCCCTGATATCATGGCCCAAACACGCGTTACCAGCACAGGGCTTAGCAAAATGTCCCTATATGATTTCTATATTAAGATTGTCATGTCTTTTCTGACATGCACTTTTTGTTCAGCACTTAGTCCCTTTGTGATAAGCACCTTTATCTTATGATGCAAATTGAAACTCAAGGTCCAGATGTACTAAACATTTTGCTGATAGACATAAAGATCCTGATGTATTCAGAGGTTTTTTTCCATTTGTCCATGGGAAAAAAATGCTTATTTAGTATGTAGAGCCTAAAATGATGAACCCCTTTTAATATATCTGGTTAATAGTATTATTACTGGACTGTTACAAGATTAAGGGGATAATTTTCAAAGCCAGTTCTAACATAATCTACTGTTTTATGCACAAAAATGGCTTGTTGTAAAATTACCCAGACTTTTCCAGATAGAGGTATGCATTGGATCCCATTATCTGCAGCAGGGCTGGCCTTAGAGTTGGTCTAAAATGTTGGAGCCCTAGGTGAACCTCACGCTTTACATCCCCTCTGGCTGTCAAAATCTATTTTATAGCTTTGAATGACCTGCTCTTGCTGCCCTCCAGAGGTTGCATCCCTAGGCGACTACCTAGTTTGCCTAGTGGTTGGGCCGACCCTGATCAGCAGGGAGTAGAAGAATTCCCAGGGAGAGAGATGGACCAGTGTTTTAACTTACATGCATACTTTTAGATTTTCAATGGCATGCACCCAAATTTCTTCAAAATCTGATACATACTAAATAGAGTGGCTTTCGGTGGGATAATTTTCAAAGTGAAAATTGCTGCCATTCACCTACCGGCTGGCTGCACAAGTTTGACTGGCTATTACAAAATTACTCTCTGCTAAGCTCACCTTAACTTCAAAGCAGCAATGTTAATATGTATATAATACACATTATTAAATATATATCAGTAATTAAACAGCAGAAATATTTTCTGATTTATCAGTTGAGCTACATTAAAATTCTCTGTCTGCTCTACAGAGAGAGGCTACTCCAGCACTGCAAAGACTTAGGGACCATTTTACTAAAGTGCAGTAACAGGTACTGTGGATTTTAGCACACGCTAATGACCCATGGTAACCACTACCACATACTAAAAGCTAATGCACTAAAATTCCCATGCAAACTGCTTTTAGCACAATGGGGGGATCGGGGCAAAGAATGAGTGTGTTGGCCAGTGACAACATGCAAGATGGCACCGTGTGCTAGCTGTCACGACTGCTGATTTCATGGCTACATTTAACACCCCATTGTTCCCTGGGTTCCAAATGGTGGTCCTGACCCCTGGTGGTAATCTCGTGGTACTACTGCTAGGGGTTGTAACCCAGGTGGCAACAGGGCATGAGTGAAGGGGGATAACTGCACAATGGGTGGAGGGTGTCAACGTATTATCCACGATGATGCCTAAATCTTTTTCCTTGATGTTGGTTCCTAATGTGGAATCTTGCATCGTGTAGTCATACTTTGGTTTGTTCTTTTAGGTGTAAAACTTTGCACTTGTCCATTTTAAATTTAATCTGTCATTTGATCATCCAGTCTTGCAATTTATAAAGGTCCTCTTGCAATTTTTCACAATCCTCTTGGGTTTTAACAACTTTCAATAATTTTTGTGTCATCTGCAAATTTGATTACTTCACTCTTTATTCCCATTTCAGCTCATTTAAGAATACGTTAAAAAGCAGCAGACCCAGCACAGATCCCTGGAATACTCCACTGTTCACCTTTCTCTATTGGAAAAATTGGCCATTTAGCCCTACTCTCTGTTTTCTATTTTTTAACCAGTTCCTGATCCACAATAGTACACTGCCTCCTATCTCATGACTTTTTAATTTCTCCAAGAGTCTCTCATGAGGGACCTTGTCAAAGGTTTTCTGAAAATCCAGATACACAATATCGACCGGCTCACCTTTGTCTACCTGTTTATTTACACCTTCAAAAAATATAACAAATTAGTAAGACAAGACCTTCCTTGGCTGAAGCCATGTTGGCTTTCTCCCATTAAACCATGACTATCTACATATTCAATAATTTTGTTCTTTATAATAGTTTCTACCATTTTGCCTGGTACTGACATAAACAGCAAGAGTGAACTATAATAGTAACTGGATCAAAACTATATCTATGAAATTATTTTTTGTCGGAGGTTTTTGCCATGGGAGGAAATCCTCTCTTGAAGCGTAACTTCCCTTTTATTCAAACATTAGTTAAAATTGGCTTTTAGAGTTTAAATGCCCTTATATCTTCACATCATATGGTCATGACGTTGGACTGAATCATCAATGGCGTCTTTGGGAGCATGTTGCAGCTCTGTTTAAAATGTTTGAAAGTTTTCTTGATTTGCAGTATATTTGAGCGTTGAAACAGGATCAGATTGATTGGACTGGATCCTAAACGCAGTGCTGTGTTCGTTGATTTAACTGCAATGACGAAGATGTTATATTGAGAGCAATAATGAAGAGTTTTGACTGAAAGGTTGTCAGTTTTTTCCTGCCAGTTTAGATAAGAAGACGGCGGTTTTTTCTCTGACACGTCATTGGCTTTTCTTCAAGTTCATGAAAGTGATGAGTATTCACATTTTATTTTGTTATTGTGATATAGCACTGTGAAGTGTGCATATTTCACGATTATTTATTGGTGAATTTTAACTAATGTTTGAATGAAAGGGAAGTTACGCTTCAAGAGAAGCAGAGAGGTTGAAGACACGATCGCTGCAATCAACCCCACTACTGCACCCAATGACCCATGCCCTGCTTTATGGATAAAAGAGTTACGATGTGACTTAAGCCAATATCTGAGCGAATTAATAAACCAATCTCTTACATCCGGATCATTTCCACAAAGTCTGAAACAAACATCAATCAGACCACTGCTCAAAAATAACAAGATGGACCCAACGAAAGTGGAATCATACAGACCAATTTCAAGTATCCCTATGCTTGCCAAAATAATCGAAAAATTAGTACAGCGCCAAATCCAACAGCATATTGATACTGAAGCCCCACTGGATCCTTCCCAGCATGGGTTCAGAGAAGCACATGGGGTTGAAACCCTCCTCACCAACCTATTTGACCATCTAGTCTCTGGAACTGACAAAATGCATCAAGGATTCGCCCTCATATTCCTCGACATTGCAGCGGCTTTCGACTCGGTGAACCATGAGATCCTCATACAACGTCTCAGCGAGAAAGGAATTCAGGGAACAGCCCTAAAGTGGTGCAAGTCATACCTGACTAATAGATGGCAACATGTAAGGTCAGGCTCCACAACCTCTGAACCATTTTTACAGAACCAGGGTGTACCACAGGGCTCGTCACTATCTGCATTGATGTTTAACATCTACATGCAGCCCATATGTGCCCTAGCACGTTCATTCAAGGTCAACTGTCTAGCCTACGCAGATGACATCCTACTATACATCCCATTCAGGACCAACCATCCAGACCTCTCCCCGCTAACAAGATGTTTTGAGGCAACAGCAGAATGGTTCAGCACACAAAACATGAGAATCAACTACAGTAAAACAGATGTCCTTTTCATCTCAAGAAACCAGGACTTCACCCCTCCACTCTCTTTAAAGGTCGGCAACACAGAGCTGAAAACCAAACCCACAATCCGCTACCTTGGCGTTACACTGGATCAACAACTGGATCTGAAAACCCACATAAGAAACACAGTAAAAACAGTATACATGAAAATAAGGACCCTAAAACATCTCCGACCGCTGCTTGACTTCAGCGACTACCGTTCGATCTATCAGGCATTAATATTACCACATTTCGACTATGCCAACGTAATTCTACACGGTCTCCCTCAAGCAACACTGGCTCCTCTCCAGCTTGCAATGAACACTGCGGCAAGAGTACTAACAGGGGCTTCACGGAGAGAGCACATAACGCCAGTACTGATGAACCTCCATTGGCTACCAGTTCAAGCAAGAATCTGCCACAAAGTTCTAACCTTAACTTTCAAAGCCGCAAACACCCTGACCTCCACATCCCTCAGCAAGATGATACATAAAGTACCACAGAACAGAAACAGAAGACCCATGATGCAAAACACACTAGAGGTCCCAAAAGTAATAACAAAATGCACAAAAGCAACGACAAATAGGGCTTTTACGATTTACGCACCCAGAGCATGGAACGCGCTCCCCACCTCTATTCGAAACATCACTCACCTAATTGACTTCAGGAAGGCACTAAAGCAGCACCTATTCACCACATACTACCCTGAATCCAGCACTAGTAATCATACATATGCCCCCTCAGACAATCACTCATTGCAATTAAACAATCAGACTCAGCATGAAAAAGGATAATCAACTGATCGATCAGAAGATACCCACTGAAATGGAATCAGGACCCCCAGTGTAAATAAGATGTAGATATGTTATACAATGTACATAGTTCCCCCCAGTTACTTCCAAGTTGATCTCCTGTTTATTGTAAATGCAACTCAGGGTCCCTGTGTTGTATGGTTGATGTTGGATGTAAACCGCTCTGATCTAGAATAGAGCGGTATAGAAGAACTGTTAAATAAATAAAATAAATAAATAAGAGAGGATTTCCTCCCATGGCAAAAACTTCCGACAAAAAATAATTTCATAGATATAGTTTTGATCCAGTTACTATTATAGTTCACTCTTGCTGTTTTTGATATTTGTTGAATATGAGTGAGGGTTTTGATTGTATTTGGTACTGACATAAGGCTCACTGGTCTGTAGTTTCCCGGATCTTCCCTGGAACCCTTTTTAAAAATTGACGTTACATTGGTCATTCACCAATCTTCATGTATCAAAGTTGATTTTAATGACGGTTCTCCAGATTACTAGTAGTAGGTCTGTAATCTCGTATTTCAGTTCTTTCAATACCCTCAGATGTATACCATCCGGTCCATGTGATTTGCTACTTTTTAGATTATCAAATGACTTGATACATCTTCCCGGTTTATCGATATTTCTTTCAATTCTTCTATGCATCACCTTTAAATACCATTTCAGTCCTGGATAACTTCCCTACATCTTCAGTAAAGACCAAAACAAAGAATTAATTCAGTCTCTCCACTATGGCCTTGTCCGCTCTTAGTGCCCCTTTTACCCCTCCATTATCTAATGGTCCAACTGATTCTCTCACAGGTTTTTTGCTACGAATGTACGTGAAAAAATTTTTATATGTGTGTTTGCTTCCACAGCAAGCTTTATTTTCAAATTCTCTCTTTGCCTGCCTTATCAATGCCTTGCATCTAGCTTGCCAGTGCTTATATTGTTTCCAGTTTTCGTCATTTGGCTCCTTTTTCCATTTCCTGAAAGATGCTTTTTTGGCTACAACAGCCTGTCTGACCTCACCTTTAAACCATGCTGGCAGATTTTTGGACTTTCTTCCACTTTTCTTAAAGCATGGTATACAGCTTGTCTGGGTTTCCAAGGTAGTATTTTTAAACAGCCATGCTTGATGTAAATCTTTAACCTTTGCAGCTGCTCTTTTTAGTTTTCTCTTAACTATTTTCCTCATTTTATCATAGTCTCCCTTTTGAAAGTTAAAGGGTAGTTCTGTGGATTTACTTGCTGTCGTTCCTCCATTTATTTAATCAAATGCGATCATGCTATGATCACTATTGTCAAGTGGCCCCATCTCTTGCATCAGATCATGTTTTCAAGGTTCAAGATGGCTTCCCCTCTTGTCAGTTCATGAACCAGCTGCTCCAAGAAGCAGTCATTTATTTCATCTAGAAACTTTATCTCCTTAGTATGTCCTGCCGTGACACTGACCCAGTCGATATCAGGGTAATTGAAATCACCCATTATTATTATTGTGTTGTAACTTTTGTTAGCTTCCTTGATTTCTTTGAGCATTTCATCATCCATTTGTTCATTCTGTCCAGGCGGTCAGTAGTACACCCCCACTGCCATCGCATTCCCCTTTTGAAATTTCAAACCATAGAAATTCTACAGTGTATTTTGTTTCCTGCAATTCTTTAATCCTGTGTGACTCATTGCCCTCTCTAACATAGAGTGCAACCCCTCCACTAATTTGATCTACTCTAGCATTGTGATACAATTTGTACCCAGGTATCACAGCGTCCCACTGGTTGTTCTCCTTCCACTAGGTCTCTGAGATACCAATCATATCTAACCTCTCATTTAGTGCTATATATTCTAACTCGCCCATCTTATTTTTTAGACTTCTAGTATTTGCATACGAGCATTTTAGAGGTTATATTTTAGTCATATTAATCTGCTTATTGGAAGATAGGGGTAATTTGGAATCTTTAAGCTCTGTCTGCTCTGTACTTAAGGGCATTTGGGTTACTTTAATCTTTATTGGAACCTCTCTGTTGATATTCAACAGAGTGGCCTAACTTCAATCTTTTGTTAGTATCCTTCAAAGATTGGAACCTCTCTGTTGATATTCAACAGAGAGGCCTAACTTCAATCTTTTGCTAGTATCCTTCAAGGATACATCGTTCCGAACCATGCACTCTTGGGCAACTGTTGACTTTCCCTCATTATCTAGTTTAAATGCAGCTCTATATCCTTTTGAAAGGTTAATGCCAGCAGCCTGGTTTCATCCGGGTTAAGGTGGAGCCCATCCCTTCAGAAAAGCCCCTCCTTTCCCCAGAATGTTGCCTAGTTCCTAACAAACCTTCCTCAATGAGGTCCCACCTAATGAACAAAGAGTAGAAACGCTAATATATACGGTATATGTCGGAGATGCCATCAAAATGGGGGAGAGAAACAACTCAACCCTCCCAGTGGAGGCTCCTTTTACTCATTAGGTGCTACTTCAGGCGCAAAGGATTCCAGCAGAAGTCACAATATTTTGCACTAAACAGCTAAGATAAACCTTCCAACATTTAAAGGCATGGCGTCTGACATCATATTCAAGTGGAGAAGAGATTGACCAATCCTGCTAAGGGGAAAAGCCATCAGAAGGAAACTCCCTTGCTCTGTAATTGGTCAAAGTCGCAGCCGATTAAAACACCATTTCTCCTGTGGTCAGTGTCGGTACTGTTCCTTCACCATAGAGGGGGATTCTTGGTACGATGTAAGAGATGGTTGCAGGTTACCTTCACGTTGGCACACTACATGTTTATCTACACATGTTGTATACCTTATCATTTATCCATGTCAGCTATACTATATTGGCTGGACTGCGTGTCTGATAAAGATCCAATTGAGTGAGCATGCCTCCCACTTACAAATGTCTATGTTATCGGCCCCTATGGTGGAACATTGTATGTCTCTGGGCCAAACGTTCGATCAGTTACAGTAGTGAGTATTGAACAATGTACCTGTTGATCCATGAGGAGGCAATCATATATACCGACTGTGACACCTCTAGGACTCAATGGTGAATTGGAGTGGTTTAGTTTGCTGTGACTTTGATCAATTACAAAATGAGGGGTTTCCTTATAGTGCTTTAGTTAGCTGCAACTTTGACCAATTACAGAGCAAGGGGTTTCCTTGTGGTGGATTTTCCCCTTATTTATTTATTATTTATTTATTTACATTCTCTTATATACTGTGCTATTCTGCATCAGTGCGGTTTACATTGAACAAACTGAAATTACATTGAACAGGGCATTATAACTTGGAGATAACTATTTTACAGGGAACATGGGCTATGGAGTGTTAAGTGGCTTGCCCAAGACCACAAGGAGCACCTGTGGGACTAGAAACCCCAGTCCTTCCGGCCCAAGGTTGCTGTCCTCTAGTGGGATTTGAACCCCCGACCTTCCGGCCTGAAGTACCTTGCCCCAACCATTAGGCCACTCCTTAGCAAGAATGGTCAGTCTCTTCTCCTCTTGAATATGATGTCAGATGCCACGCATTTAAATGTTGGAAGGTTTATCTCAGCTGTTTAGTGCAAAATATTGTGACTTCTGCTGGAATCCTTTGCGCCTGAAGCAGCGCCTAACTTTACAGGTCCGAAACGTGCCATGTTGTATATGGTGGATTCCTTGAATTTTTGGCTCTTCTTGATGAAGATAAGTTCATTTGAATATATGTTTTCAAATAAAATTAGTAAAAGGAGCCTCCACTGGGAGGGGTGAGTTGTTTCTCTCCCCCCTTTTGATGGCATCTCCGACATATATATACAGGTGTTTCTACTCGTTGTTCATTAGTTGGGACCTCATTTAGGAAAGATTGTATGATTTGGTTACCAATTGCTTTGAGCTACTGCCAGTTCCTAACAAATCCACTTCCTTGCACCATTTTCATCCACACATTGTGACTTCAGCGCTCTGCCTGCCTTTTGGATCCTGCATGTGGAATGGGAAGCATTTCTGAGAATGCTACCCTGGAAATTCTGGATTCATCTTCCCACTTAAAAGCCTAAATTTGGCCTCCAGAACCTCCTTACCCCACTTTCCTATTTCATTGGTATCAACATGTACCAAGATAACAGACTCCTTCCCAGCACGATCTAAAACCTTGTCTAGTTGATGCATGAGGTCCGCTACCTTCACATCAGGCAGGCATGTTACCAGGCAATCCTCACATCCACCAGCCATCCAGCTATCTACATGCCTAATGATCAAATTATCAACTATAACGACAGTCCTAATCCTTCCCTCATGGGCACATGGCTCTGGAGAAACCTCCTCGGTACAAAATGGTTTTCAATCACCTAGAGGACAGATCCTACCTACAGGATCATTTCCTGCCACACCAGGGTAATGCTGTCCTGTCACGTGACTTCTCTTCTCCATGGCAACAGGGAGTCTGCCAGACTGGAATTGGGACTTCATTACTGTCCCTGTAGATCTCATCTATATACCTCGGTCTTCCTTATGTGCTCCAAGTTTGCTACTCTAGTCTCCACAGATCGGACTCGTTCCCTGAGAACAAATAGCTCCTTGCACCTAGTGTACACTTAAGACCCCTCTCCAACTGGGAGAAATCATACATGTGACACTCAATGCAGAAGACTGGAAAGCCCTCATCTCGCTGCTGGACTGCTGTCTGCATCTTAGTTTTAAGGTGTTTTTAAGTAGTTTACTTACTTATGTTTGCTGGGGATACTTACAGAACTATACCTAATACGTTTAATGGACTTTGTTCACCTCAAGATTAATTAATCTGAGGTCCTTAATTAATGTATTCTTGATGAGGATAACCAGCCACACCTGAAAGTGAATATGGGCACTTCCTTCCTTTTAATAGGTTTAAGAGCCTATAAAGCTTAAGATTAGCTCTGGAGTGGGTGGGAGTTGGGGTGGGAAGGAGGGAAAGAATACTTGAATAAAAGCTGGCTTTCTACAGAGTGCTCTGACCTATGCTTCTAAGTTAAAGTCTTACCAGTTTCCTGTATGATTCACACAGTCTTTGGTTTGATGCTAAGCTACACTCTGATTTGATTTAAATGAAAAGCTCTCTGGTGGTACTAAGACCTAACTGACTCAGCAAAGACACTGAAGTCTAAAATACACAGATTTATCAGCTTTAACCCAAAGATTTCCCTTTTCCCCAAGATTTAGAGTATATTCCAGAAGATAAATACTTACAAGTGCAGATCTAGTTACAGCTGTAGTTGTCCCTTTTGGTAGTCTTTCAAGACTGAGATTCACAGAGCTTTGGCTGACCTATTTATACTTGTGCTTCCTAGGTAAAGTCTTACCAATTTCCTAGGTGATTCATAAGAACAAAAGATATGCCATACTAGGTCAGACCAAGATCCATCAAGCCCAGTATCCTGTTTCCAACAGTGGCTGGACTCACATAGCCCTTGGTTTGATAGAGGGGGCCTTTCAACTTGCCCCTTTGACCTGTCACTTGCTTTTGACACCTATTTAAGACAACTTCACAGATCCTTTGCCTCCTAACTGGAAGGAAGTTAAAACACCTCATTTTGGTAATTAGCAGAAAAATAAACGTTTAAATTGCCAACCTATTAACCCTGTGAATTGGAAGCTCTAATTACAATACTGAGGTTTTAAAATACACATATCTAAGATGTAGAATTTCTTATTCATTTCATCATATATTTGGGAAAAAGATCACTATCTCCCTCTCAACATTTTTTGTTCGAATTATGTCTCTTCAGTTCATTGGCCTATTTTCATTTTATAGGGATGACGTTGGAGTAATGTCTAGTGATGACAGCAACAAATATGGAGTGGGGAAGTCAGGAACAAAAGGCTCAGAATCTCCCAGCTACTTTCTAGAACACGAAAGTGGGAAGTACTACCCGTTATTTGAGGGAGAAAGCCATCCAATAGGCTCCGACTATGAAAGAAGCAGAGCTACAGGGCTTCGGAGAAGAGAAAAGACACCTACTCATGGTATGCTTTCTTTTCTTGGCTTTTTGAAGCTGACATATTTACATTTTTATATTACTGCTGTCAGGGCTGGTGCAAGGATATGACATACCCTAAGTGAACCTCATTTCTGCTGCACCCCTGATCCCACCCTGTCCCCATTGCTACTACTGCCACTTCCCTCCAGGACCTGCAGCGGTGGCAACTATTTCTAAACTGCAGCACAGCCCTTACCAGAAGCTCCAGTGCTGCATCACTGTTCCTGCTTCTGTCCCCAATGCAGAATTCCTGTTTGCATGGGGACAGAAGTGGGAAGAGTGACACAGCATTAGAGTTTATGGTAAGAAATAGCTGCTGTCGCTGCAGATACGAGAGAGGGGCATCGGTGGCGGCAGTGGACCTCCCTTCAACCACTGGTGTTCTAGGCAACCACCTAGTTCTCCTAATGGAAGCTCCAGCTCTGATCACTGTATCACTTCCAAGTCAGGATTGCTAGCTGCCAAACTTTGGGACTGAAAATATACTTCAGTATTAAGAGGACAGACCTGCAAAGCATTAAACCAGCTTAAGTGTAAGTTAACCAACATTAGTATCTGCTCTAGACCAAAGCGTGTTTGCTACCAGATGTTTGAGCATAAATTGTTAGGCATCTAAGTCATTGTTTAGTAATTAATCATTTGACAAGTATTACTGTTGGTCACATTAGCTGCTTAAGGTTACATTTTCACAGAAGTCTGATGTTAGTCATATAGAATATTGTAATGGGGAAGACCCGTCCCTTGATATGGAGCTAGATGAAACTGAGGAGGTTACGTCAGATTCTGACAGGCAAGCAAAACACATGGCTACAGCAGGGGTCTCAAACTCAAATTGCTTTGAGGGCCAAATGAGGACTTGTAAAGTAACCCGGGGGCCGCATAAGACGCGGGGCCTCATTTGCATAAGGGACCTCATTTGCATAAATATTTGCATGTTTAGGGAAGCCAAGCTAATGCCGAAAGAAACTCCTAAGGCTTTATTTCAGAGGCTATTATTTCAGATTGGCTGGAAAGTGGCTTGCTCCAGAGAGGAGATCGGTTGATTCCATAGAGGACACCATCGTCCTGGAGCAATACTTAGAAGCCATACCTCCTGAGGTAAGGGCTTTTCTAATGCTCCAGAACTGCCATTCTACTGAGGAAGCGGCCAACCTCACGGAGCGTTACCTTGAGGCGGAGTTGGCCGGGACCTCAAGAGGAAGTGTGTTGAAGGTGGCTGGCATTAATAACTTATGGAGATCAGAAAAGACCCCGAAAGTTAAGATATCTGGTGAACATACTGCAATGTCTTTTTCAAAAGGAAAATGTTATAAATGTGGCCAGGTTGGACATTTCCGTAGGGAGTGCAAGTTGCGGACTGCCCTGGTATCAGGGGGAGAGAGACACATAAGGGAGGGTTTCCTACTGAAGGCCCAAGTAGAGGGCATAGAGGCACTAGCACTGCTGGACTCGGGGGCAGACCAGAGCATGGTCTCACAGAAATTATGGCAGACCATTAATGCCCATACCCGGATTGCCCCGAGTCAAGCAGATGGGCGAGTGAAAGTAAGGTGTGTGCATGGAGCGTCTTCCTATTACCCATTATATAAAGTGTCCGAAAAAGGGTTAGGTACTAGCGAGGAGGTGCAAGTGGCCATCGTCCCATGGCTCCCGCACGATGTTATCTTAGGGCGGGATTGGCCCCCATTTGTTAAAGAAATGGAGAGAGGCCTTAGTAAAAAAACAGACCCGGTCCCTATTCAAACCCTGGAAGAAACCCCAAGGACAAATGGGGTGCAGCAAGGGGGCCCAAAGACAGAAGCCCTAGCTAAGAAACTCCCTAGTCCCTTATTCGGAAAACCCCGAAAGGCCAGTTCTCCGGTAAAGCCACAGGTGGATGCTGGGTCCTCAAAGCAGAAGAAGTTTGTTTTAAGATTCTGCAAAGTTTCTCCCAAGGCTCACGGTCCGCAAAGGGCTTCTGACGCCGCCGCTGGCTATGACCTATTCAGCGTTGAAGACGTCATAGTCCAGAAAGGGGGAAAAGCGCTTATAGATACCGGTTTACAGATACAAATTCCTGAAGGCTGCTATGGGCGCATAGCGCCTAGGTCTGGTTTGGCAGTCAAGCATTTCCTAGATGTTGGAGCCGGGGTAATAGACCCCGACTACCGAGGTGTCGTAAAAGTCTTACTCTTTAATTTTAGTAAAGAAGACTTTAAAGTTAAAACTGGCGAACGGATTGCTCAATTAATTTGTGAGCGGGTAGGCTTCCCCACAGTTGAATAGGTGTCTTCACTAACCTCCACAAACCGGGGAGTAAGTGGTTTTGGGTCTACAGGGTTGGGGGAAGTAAAAAGCCTGACAGCTTTGGCTGAAGAAAAAACGGAGGAAGACCTGGGTTCGCAACCGACTGACTGGAAAGAAAATCCGGAGCCCCGAATAGGCCCAGATCTGTCGCAGCAACAGCGACAGGAGTTAGCTCGGGTATTGATAAAATTTTCAGACGTCTTAACAATGGTACCAGGCGAGACCCATTTTGTAGCCCACAAAATTATCACTGTGCCAGGAAAAATAATTAGGCAACGGCTGTATAGGTTACCAGAGGCCAAACTGAAGGAAGTAACAACCCAAGTGAAAGAAATGATAGAGATGGGAATAGTGGAGGAGTCGAAAAGCCCTTGGTCCAGCCCCATTGTTAGTACCGAAGCCAGACGGAACCCTCCGTTTTTGTATCGATTTTCGGCAAGTCAATAGTATCTCCCAATTCGATGCATACCCGATGCCCAGAATCGATGACCTGTTGGACCGCCTAGGCCGAGCACAATATTTAACCACACTCAATCTCACAAAGGGATATTGGCAAATACCCCTGACCCATGAGTCAAAACCCAAAACAGCGTTCAGTACACCGATAGGATTGTACCAATTTCGCCGGATGCCGTTTGGGTTACACGGGGCAGCGGCAACGTGCCAACGGCTCGTGGATCAAGTATTAAGGCCCCACCACGAATATGCGCTAGCCTATATGGATGACGTTATCATCTATAGTAGTACCTGGGCTGAACACCTGTCCAGGGTAGAG
This sequence comes from Ichthyophis bannanicus, assembly GCA_033557465.1. Taxonomy (NCBI): domain Eukaryota; kingdom Metazoa; phylum Chordata; class Amphibia; order Gymnophiona; family Ichthyophiidae; genus Ichthyophis; species Ichthyophis bannanicus. The sequence goes on from CM066036.1 coordinate 190,628,125, forward strand.
GCAGTCTTGCGCGCCCTACAGAAGGCCGGTTTAACCCTGAACCCAGGGAAATGTTTATTTGCAAGTAGGGAGGCTAAGTATTTAGGGCACGTAGTAGGAAACGGACTGGTAAAGCCCCTAGCCAGCAAAATTGACAGTGTCAAAAATTTTCCACGACCATCCGATAAGAAGCAAGTGCGCAGCTTTTTAGGCCTTATCGGATACTATCGCCGATTTATCCCTAAATTCGCTGAAGAAAGCACACTCTTCACCGTGATGCTTAAAAAGAATGCGCCCAATAATATAAAATGGACCCCAGAGGCGGAAGAAGTTTTTATATCTCTGAAGGAGAAGCTTTGTAGGGCCCCTGTTCTAAGAGGGGTTGATTTCAGTTTGCCCTTTATCGTGCAGACTGACGCCTCGGAGATGGGGTTGGGGCGGTCATGTCCCAAATGTTTGAGGGGGTAGAGCATCCCGTCACCTACCTCAGTAGGAAATTATCGAGCGCCGAGAAGAACTATTCCACTGTAGAGCGGGAATGCCTTGCAATTAAGTGGGCTGTGGAGGCATTGAGGTTCTACCTCACGGGGCGCAGATTTATTCTTGTCACTGACCACGCTCCTCTGAAGTGGCTCAGCCACATGAAAAATAATAATGCCTGATTAACAAGGTGGCACCTGGCGTTACAAGCCTTTAACTTTGAAGAGCAGCATAGAGCGGGAAACTTACATGGCAACGCTGATGCACTGTCTAGGATTACGGGCTGGCAGACTGAGCAGTCAGCAGCCCGTAATATCTTAAGGGGGGATCTGTAATGGGGAAGACCCGTCCCTTGATATGGAGCTAGATGGAACTGAGGAGGTTACGTCAGATTCTGACAGGCAAGCAAAACACATGGCTACAGGTTGCCAGGGGAGATGTAAACAAATTCAGTCATGAGTGCAGCAGCCCCGCCCAAGCTACAAATTATCCCCGTGCTCTGAGCTCAATAGTAGACACCTGGGTGGGGGAGGGGCGAAGCTAAGCCCTAAGGGAAAGGAAGATAAAAAGCACTCATTTGAATCAGGAACAGGAAGAAGGGGGACAAGAGAGAGAACAGGAACAGGAACAAGCGGAGGCTCGAGAACAAGCCCGGGAACAAGAACAGGAACAGACGTAAGAGAAGGAACGAGAGAGAGGGTGCAGAGGAGCAGAGCCATCAGCAGGTCTGAGAGCAGAGAAGCTGAATCTGACTCAAGCAGCCACGAGGACAGAGCAGAGAATGCTTCAGCTAGGGAGTTACAGAGAGGCCACGCCCAAAGACCACAGGGAAGCAACTTTCGGTTAAAGCCTTATACTGAGGGCCATTGGAGAGAGAAGCCATCCAAAAGGTCAGTTTGGGAGTGCCCAGAAACTCCGGTGAGAGAGAGGTACAGGCCTATGGACTTTGATAATGCTGAAGGAGCACTGCTAAGGAAACCTATTAGGCAGAAGCCTGAAGGTGGTAAGCCCTTTAGAAGGGATAAGGAAAAAACTAGAGATACAAGTTTTCTCTGGGATTGCCAGGCTCTCCAGGACTCTCTCAGTAATAATGATACCTGTTTTAAAGCTCTGTGTGATTATGTTCCTACGTACCCAGTGGGGGAAGGGCTGGAAGATATGCAAATAGAACCTGTAGATGAAAGTGTAATTGGTGAACCCATGGATTGTACACTGTCCATAGCGGATAACATAGAGTCTCTACGCTGACTTGGATATACAAAGCTATATGCACAGCATTGAAAGCAAAGTAAACCTTCGTGCCTTTAAAAGGAACTGTTTTGTGAATCCTGTGTTAAAGGATGGTGTGTTGAAAAGCTAGAAGAAAAAGAATCTATTTTTCTTCTCTTCCTGAGTTAATTTCCTTATGCCAGAAAGTATGGATATTTTGTCTTAAGTTTTGTGCTTACCAATCCCCCGGGAAGGGGAAATAAAACCTCATTTGCTTTAAAACCACTCGATTACATCTATTTCTGTGCTTGGGGAGTGTGTGGGACTACATCACCCAGAAGGCAGTGCACTACTACGCCTGCATTGCCCCACTTCCCAGCCCAGGATATTCACCAGTTTGGCCCTACTCTGCATGCCTTAGGACCCAGGGTAGACCACTGGTGACAATATGCATAAATTGGAGGACAGGTTTAGACTCTCTTTTAGATAAGATTGCATATATTACTAATTTGTATGTCAGATAGTACTTCAGACCCTTCTCAGTAGTGATTCCTACCTATCATCTGGGAGAGTGTCATAATGAACAATACATATTGTTCATTACGACATTCCTCTTCAGCTTCCTCTGCCTCTCCCCTGATGCACACATTGGTAAAACATGTGGTTAGGCAGTGCGTTGCAACTCTCTGCTGCATGATTTCCCGTGATGGATGGAATGTAGCGCTTCACACATGTTGTCTGCCTACACGGTAGCAAATATTCAGACACACAAATTGATTCTTATATGTAGTGGGATGATTATGCACATAATAGTATACTACTTTCCTTTATCTTAAAATTAAAAATTAATTAAAAATTAGTTTGGGATGTCCATTTTATGGCAATGTGTCTAAATTGCCCACTTTTTTGGAAACTTGAGATATTTGCTTTTGATTAGACACTTATGGCTTTGAAATTTTATTAGCTCCCTAAGAAGATAATATTCAGTGGCAAAGATAGCATTTAATTTGAATGCTAGCTGTGACCTTTAAATTAATTCAATGTCATTATACATGTGAATCTACTCAAAAACAAGGGAAGCTGAAACAAATATAAATCTTTAGATCCTAAAGCGATTGAACATAGGTAGTCAAGGCAGATAAAAAGCAATGCCAACTTAGCTTTAGAAGATGATGCAGTCAGGTCCAGTCAAAAGACAAAAAACAAAAAACAAAATCCAATCCACAGTCATAGCTCCAACACCAGGTGTTTCGCTGGTGTGCTTCATCGGGGAATGGATTTGAGTAGCCCCGCTGGACAACTCTAGAAAACAAACATGCAAACAAAAGCTGTAGTAAACTCTCCATTTGCTCAGGCACAGAATTGCAACAAAAAGACAAAATAAGAACGAAAGAAGGAAAATACAAAAACTGGATGAGGCTGGAAAAAGCCACTAACATGAACGCTTACATAATTTACAAAGAAAAAAAGACACGTGAGATTGCATTTGACGGGAAAACCTGGCATAACAAATCAGTCAACTGACTGAAAACGCTGAGTATGTGCTTCTTAAAAAAGAAAAAAAGGAACCACGTCAGATCCAAAAAAAATGTGTATACAAAAGCAACACATCTTCTCAAGTCTCTTACTCAATAAAGCTGTTTAAAAGCAGTTAATGGATTCATTCATGCCTAATGGTTCAAAAGTGGTTAAACGAAAGATTCATTGTTCCTTACGAATGAGAAGTCTATCAGGATCTTCCTGTTGCCTAAGAGGACCCACATAGTCAATGATCAAGCATCGCAGATCTGTAAAAGAATGGTTCAATGAACAGCAATGTTCAACTGCATGATGTCATTTACTAAGATGTTCAATCAGCCAAACTTTAAATGGGCGGCAAGTTCTCCCACATAGGCTAGCCCAGAAGGACAAAAAATTAAATATACAACTGAAAAGCTATCACAGGAAGTAGCAAATTGTAGCTGATAAAATCTGTCATAAGTGAAACTGGAGACCTCTAACATCACAGCACAAACTGAACATTGGCCAACTGTGGAGACAGTAGATGCTTTGATCATAATATAACATGAAGGACTCAAAAGATCTTGTAGATTCTGACCTCTACTATATACCATATGTACTTGTAGATCTTGTAACCAAGGGATAAGTTGAATCCTTTAAAAATGCCAATGAACAATTTTAGAAAGACAATAACTCAAAGGAGTATGTATAACCTGTAATAAAATGTAAAAAATAGACTTCCGGTGATGCGGTGAGCAAGAGCGGACACGCGCCACTCAAGCTCCGGGCCCCCCTGCTCCTCTGTATTTAAAAAATTGATGTAAAGGTGCCGATTTGAGGTCCTCGACCTCCCCCCCCCCCCCCCCGGCTCACCTGTATCAGCCGCACAGCGAAACAAAAGTGTTGGATCCTCCCCCCCGCTCTCCGGTGCCGCGGTGAGAGGGACGATCAGTCGACGTCGGATCCAGGCCTATCCCTGAGACGGCTCTGTAGGAGGAGAAGAACCGCCCCCCTCGCTTCAGTGAGCCTGCGGCTGTGAGCCGGTAAGTGGCGGCCAGTAGGAGAGACGTCCCCCTGCCTCCCCGAACCGCCGAAATTAGGCGGCCAGCTCTGGTGCTCGGACGCCCCCCTTGCCCCGACGCAGGATCGCAGTGCCGGAAACCGGCGAAGATGTCGGATTGCGCCCCTTGCACTTCTTCGGGCCGATAGGAGGCCACAGTGCTGCTGCTGCCGGGGCTCAGACCTCTGTGGCCATTGTGGTCGGAAGAAGGGACGACCGGAGCCCCCCCCTCCCCCACGATTTCTTAACCCAGAGAGGAGGCAGACTATGGGAGGCCCGGAGGCTTTGGCCCCCTCCCGACCCGGTGCATCAACCACACACTGAGATTGCAGAGTGGTGGCCCTTGGGGGGAGCATCGGGGGTGGTTTGCAGTTTTGCAGTGGTGCTTTGGGGGTTATCCTTCTTCGGAGTGCTCCCTTCACCGGCGTTCTTCTGGAGACAGCTCGCCCCCTGGGGGTATTTCCACCCTTGCCGCCCTCAGGGCTCAGCATTCCTCGGGAGCCTCTTCCTGCTGCTCCTGGGTCTCCGTACTGTTGGCACCACAGGACTGATACTGCAGAGCTCGGGCTTTTTCCTGCCAGCCCGGAGTGCACCCAGGCAGGCGTTCCCACAGCTTGCCTGGCGGGGGAGGAGCCGGGGACCGGAGAGGCCTTGCTTTCTCGTGGCTGCAGAGGGACGCCAGTCAGCGGTGGGTGAGTCCTCGACGGCGGGGGGTCACTAGCAAAGGCAGCAAAGAAGGCGAGAACGCCAAAGGAAGAAGAAGAGATGGCGGCGGCGGCAAAGGGGGGACGCCGAGAAAAAGAGAAAGTGCCCACGCAACACAGAGCGACAGAGCAACCCTCACCGTCAAAGGTAGGGGCCAAAACGGAACTGGCAGATGAAATCTTGCTGGCGGTGGTGGGGGCATTATCCGCACAATTTGAGGACCTGCGGGGCCAGATGGATCTTCTTCAGTCCTCAGTGGAGGCCCTTGGCAGTCGAATGCAAGAGGCAGAACATAGGATAGAGCAAACGGAAGAGAATGTGCTGGAGTTGCAGCAGGAGGTGAACCGCATGAGAACACTGTTACAGGGGCAAGAGGCCAAGCTTGATGACCTAGAAAACAGGTCTCGACGCAATAACTTGCGATTTCTTGGAGTTCCAGATACCATAGAAGACAGAGAGCTAAAACCCTATTTGGAAGAACTGGTGAAGCAAATTTTGTAGAATGACGCAGAAGGAGGCCTGGTGCAAATAGAGAGAGCACATCGTGTCGGGCCCAAGAGAGTAAATGACAGCCGACCTAGAGTGGTCCTGGCGAGGTTCCTGCGGTTCCCACAAAAGGAGGTGGTGCTGCGGGCGGCGAGAAAGAAGGGATCGATTTCCAAAGACAATGCTAAGCTACGAATAGTACAAGACTACTCGGCGGTCCTGGGCCAACGTCGACGAGACTATGGACCTCTGTGTCAGACACTGATAGATAATAAAATTAAATTTATAGTGCAATACCCAGCCCACTTGATCTTTACCCACGGGGGAGTTCGCAGGACATTTGAATCAGCCACGGCAGCGAAATCATATGTAGATGAGATACGGAGAGGAGCAGCAGCTGCAACAGAAGTACGACAGTGAGACATGGAGAGCGAGACCTGGAATGGAAGAGCTATCCGGGAGGAGCTAGAATAAACCATACTGTTCCTGCTGGGAGGAAGAGCTGCCTCCGTTGGGGGGGGGTATCAGGGGTTTGAAATTGTTGAACTAAAGTTAACCATTTTGTCTTTCTTGGGTCATATTGTGGGGCTGGGAGTTGAATTTGGTTTTGAGGGGTGGGGGAGGGGGAGAGGATGCACATGGAGACGGAGTGAGCCGGGGGAAAGAGCGGGGGGGGGGGGTGAACTTACATGGGCGCACAGAGAACTGTTACAGAGGGAGGAGTGGGGGGGGCACCACACGCATCTTGGGGTCACAAAGGAGGGGGAGAGGAGGTAATAGGTACAGATGAGGGGTTGGAGGAGAGCGGGGAACGGAGGGGGAGAGGGGGGCGAGGGAGGGAAGGTAGCGGGGGTAGCAGAGAGGGGGTGGTGGGGGGGGGAGAGGGAGGGGGAGGGAGGCGGAGGGAGGGAGAAGGAGAGCAGCTCAAGGGGAGTTATTGGGTCCGGTTTGGGGTACATGCATAACAGAGAGGGAGGACCCCAGGCTGGGGGGGGGGGGCCCTTTCCTGCAACAGACGACTTGCTGTGAGGTTTGAGCTATATGGCTATCCAATGACCTGAAGATTATATCCTGGAATGTCTGTGGGATCGGTAACCCTATCAAGCGATATAAAGTGTTGCAAGCCCTAGCGAGGCAGAAATGCGATGTGGCAATGTTACAGGAAACCCACCAGACTGCTGAGGAACATCTTAAATTAAAAAGGGATTGGGTGGGACAGGTGTGGGGGGCACCGGCGATGGGGAGGAAGGGTGGAGTGGTCATTCTGATGCACAAGCGAATCAGATTCGTCCAGGAGAGCATGTTTGTGGGGGCCGGGGGAAGATATGTGCTTTTGTATGTGGTATTAGAGGGGAAACCTGTGGTGCTGGGTAACGTGTATAGCCCGAACGTACTGGACCGGTCGCTCTATGCCAGTCTGGGTTCACGGGTGGAGCAGCTGCCGGTTGCCCCCCTGATTTTGGCAGGAGACTTTAATGGAGTCATGGATGCGGAACTAGATACAACTAGAGGGGGGGGAGATAGGGCTTGGGTCCACACCGCTAAAGCGTTACAGAGTCTAGGGCGTAGATTGAGAGTGGTGGACCCTTGGAGGCTGTTGCACCCTTTTGAAAGGGACTATACGCACCAATCACGAGCACATGGATCGAGTGCCCGTATTGATTATGTGTTTGTCTCGGAGAGATCCTTTGCCCAAATAGAAGGTGCGCAAGTGGGTCCTATTGAGATATCGGACCATGCGTGGGTTTGGGTGGACATGGTATGGCATGATGTCAGCGCACGGACTCGCATTTGGAGATTTCCTATGGAATTGTACAGGGATGTAGAGTTCCATGCATTTATAGGGCAGAAGTGGCAAGAATTCGCTGTTCACAATGCTCAACACCGGGAGGACCCGGAGCTTTTCTGGGAAACCGCAAAGGTAGTCCTACGGGAGACATTATAGGGTATGTCGGGAGGAAGCGGAAGATGTTGACACAGCAGATTGTCCGGCTGGAGCAACAGGCGCGTAGAGAGCGGAGAAGGCGGGCGCAGAACCCCTCGGTGGCGAATGGGAGGAAAGTATGGGAAATTCAAACGGCCCTGAATGAGTTGTTGCACCAAAGGGCCAAAAAGTCTTTTTTATATTACAGATTTCAGCTATACCGCTATGGGGATAAGCTGGGTAAGCTCTTGGGGAGATGCCTTAGGGGCAGTAGGGGGACCGGCCTGGTTGCGGCACTGAGGGATAATCGGGGGACGCTGCACAGAGAGAGTAAGGCGATTGCTCAAGTGTTTCGGACGTTCTACCAAAGCTTGTACTAGAGGAGGGGAGGGTCCCAGTCTGCCATGGAAGATTACCTGGGAGACTTGCACCTGCCCCGGTTGGCAGCGGACCAGCGGGCACAATTAGATGCGCCGGTGTCCAATGAGAAGATACAACGGGTTATCCAGCGGGCGAGTTGTTGCAAGGCGCCGGGCCCAGACGGTTTCGGGGCGGAATTTTATAAGTTGTTGGGGGAGAAGCTGGGCCCCTCCCTAGTGGCAGTGTATCATAGGAGAGTGGAGCAAGGGGGATTTGGGTGGGGGGAGAATAACGCGCACATTATACTGATCCCCAAGGCGGGGAAAGATCGTACGCAGGCTGCGTCTTATCGGCCTATCTCCCTGCTGAACTTTGACGTGAAGATACTGGCCAAGGTGCTGGCGGACCGCCTGGCCCCGGTTTTGGGGAAGCTGGTGCATGATTCCCAGGTGGGGTTCGTGAAGGGACGGCACGCAGTGCATAACCTACGTAAAATTGTGGCCTCGCTGGAGTGGGTACGGAATAGGAAGCTGCAGTCTCTCTTGATCAGTTTCGATGCGGAAAAAGGCGTTCGATCAAGTGAACTGGGCATACTTAAAATATTTGCTGCCTCAGTATGGCCTTGGGGTGTCTTTTTGTAATATGGTGGAGCTCTTATACTCGAGGCCTACAGCAAGGGTACTCTGTAATGGCGTGCTATTGGACGGCTTTAGGCTGGAGAGAGGAACGAGGCAGGGATGTCCGCTCTCTCCGCTGCTCTTTGTGCTGTCTCTGGACCCTCTGGTGTGGCGGATTGAGGCGTCCAGGGATATACGCGGTATAGATATAGGGCGGCATACCTTCAAGATGGCTGCATTTGCAGATGACATGCTTGTGCACTTGCTGTCCCCTCAGACGTCGCTGCCTAGTCTATTACAGGAATTCTCTCTCTATGGCAGTTTTGCGGGACTGTGTATTAATATGGAAAAGTCGGAGGCCTTGGATGTGGCGGGGACACTGAGGGAGCAGTGGAGTGGGAGCTTCCCACTTAAGTGGACGGGGGACTCCTTTGTGTACCTGGGGGTGCTATTGACTAGGGAACCGAGAGAGTTATATAGGAAAAATCTAGAACGGGTCTTGGCCTAAATGCGCTCGCAGCTTCAGGCATGGACTCCGCTCCCCCTGTCTCTGTTGGGACGGGTGGCGGCATTGGGGATGGTGATTTTGCCACGGGTGCTTTATTGGTTGCAGACTCTTCCAGTGTGGATATTGAAACGAGACTTAAATTCTATCGACCGAGAGATTCGGAAGTTTCTCTGGAGAGGGGCTCGGGCTCGTATACCACTACATAGACTGAGAGGGAGATGGGAACGAGGGGTGATAGGGCTTCCAGACCTGCGGAGTTATGCCCTAGCGTGCCAAGCGCGGCATATCGGGGACTGGTTGGGGGATACGGAGGTGTACACCCCACGAGCATTGGAGGAGGCCTTTGTGGCCCCGCAATCCCTGCTAGCGGTGTTGCATTTGGAAAGTAGATACTTGACTGGAGGAGTGACGAGCAGTGAGCTGCTTCGCCCAGCACGACAAACATGGCGATACTTGAATGGACTTTGGGGGGAGACTCGAGCGGTCTCGAGTTGGTTGCCCATACAAGGGAACTGTCGGTTCACCCCTGGATCGGAAACACCAGTGTTTTGGGGATGGAGGAGGCAGGGCATACGGAATATTGGACATGTGATTGATCCAACGGGGCAGTGCAGATCTTTTGAGACTTTGGGCAAGGATTATGGGATAAGCAGCCGGCACTACTTTGCCTATGTCCAACTGCACCACTATATAGCTTCGCTCCCGCAGGCTGCACTCCGGGTGGAAAGGGCTGCGCAGATATTGGAGTTTTTTGCTCTGGGGGAGGAGGATCCGCCCACAATCGCAAGTTTGAAGAGGCGCATGGATGGGTATGTTAGCCCACCAGATTATGGGGTGGAAGAGACTTTGTGGGGTCGGGAGTTGAATTTGGTTGTGCCCCCGGGAGCACTTAATAGGGCCTTGGGTAGGATACGCGGATTAGTGGAGGGAGCACGCTGGCGGGAAGTGCAGTTTAAATGCCTAATACGAGCACATTTCTCTCCTAGACGTGCACTATGGTGTCGTCTCACTGAGGAGGGAGGATGCCCAAAATGTTCTTGCCCCTTGGCGGATTTGGGACATATGTGGTGGAGATGTCCGAGGATCTACCAGTATTGGAGAAAGATTGCTGATTATATGAGTACGGTCATATTGCAACAGATTGACTGGACGGCATCGCTTGTGGTGTTAGACCTACTTGGACCACTCCACCCGAAGGGGAGGTGGGAACGCCTGTTAGTTAGGAAAGCATGTCTGGTGGGTAAAGGCCCGATACTTAACCGGTGGAGAGAAGCGGCGAGCCCTACCTTTTGGGAGTGGCGCAATAGCTTCCACCAACTAATGCTTATGGAAAGGAGGGGAGCTAAGGGAAATGCCCGTCGCTGGGCTTCATTCCTGTTGGTATGGGAGCCATATATTCAGATGTTGGGCCCCCGGGCCCGGAATGAGGTCCTCCGGGTGGGCTAAGGAAGGACCACGTGCGATCCGCTACCGAATTCTTTAATAGGTTCCTCATCTCAGCAGGCCACAACTCCACAAGCTCCAAGGGACCTCAAGCCCGTCCTTGTCCGCCTCCGGCGCCAACTGCCGAAACTGCTCCCACTGCAAACGGGAAAGAGCATCCGCGATTTCATTAGCAATCCCTGGTATATGTCGCGCCTTTAAATCAACATTCATCCACAAGCATGCGAGTATGACGCGATGCATCAAAGACGTTACCTTACTACAACGTGGAGAGTAACGATTAACAACTGTCACTACCGCCTCATTATCGCACCACCAAAACACCTTGCGGTTGGCCAATTTGTCCGGCCATAACTCCAGCGCAACCAATATGGGAAAGAGCTCTAAAAAGGTGATATTACTTAACAACCCCTCATCCCGCCACGCCTGCGGCCATTTGTCAGCGCACCATGCCCCGCTGAAGTATATTCCCAGCCCGACACCTCCGGCCGCGTCTGTGTACAGCTGCAAATCCGCACTGGAGATCTCTGGCTCACGCAACACAGTAGTGCCGTTGAAGTCCCTCAAAAAGACGTCCCAAATCCACAAATCCTCACGCAGCACTTTAGACACTCATATGCGGTGATGAGGCATGCGCACCCCAGCCGTCGACGCCGCCAACAGCTGAATGAACACCCGCCCCATTGGAATCACCCTACAAGCAAAATTCAGCGAGCCAATTAGCGCCTGCATCTCCCTCAAGGTCAACTTAGTAGAGGCCAAGGCATTAGCCACCAGAACCCTCAATTTCTCCACCTTTTCAGACGGCAACCTCGCCACCAAGCTCTGCGTATCCAACTCAATTCCCAAAAAGGTGAGATTTGTCGTGGGGCCCACCATCTTACTCTCAGCTAATGGCACCCCCAACTCACTAGCTAGACCGACAAAACCTTCCAAAAGAGCGCTACAACACGCCGACCCAGCTGCGCCGACAAATAAGAAATCATCAAGATAATGCACCACCTCCGAGCACCCCACTCTCTGCACCACCATCCAGTGCAAGAAAGTGCTAAATTTCTCGAAGTAGGAGCAAGATACAGCACAGCCCATCGGCATACACTTATCAAAATAAAACTCCCCCTCGAATTGGAAACCCAACAACCGGAAGGCCGACGGATGCACTGGCAACAAGCGAAATGCCGATTCTATATCCACTTTCGCCAGTAACAAATCCTGCCCCGCCTTCCTAACTAAGTCCACCGCCCTGTCGAAAGAGGCGTAACGAACCGTACACAACTCACGTGGGATACAATCATTCACTGATGCCCCCACAGGACAAGACAAATTGTGGATCAACCGAAACTTCCCCGGTTCCTTCTTAGGAATAATTCCTAACGGAGATACCACGAAATTCCGAAAAAGAGGATGTCGAAAAGGACCCGCTATTCTGCCCAATCGTAACTCCACCGCCAACTTCTCCTGAGCTATCAATGCCCAGCGCCGCACACTTGGGGAATTCTGCGCCGTCGAACCAGCCACAACCCCCTGAACCGTAACAACAAAACCAAACTGAAATCCCAACTGCAAAAGTAACCTATCCCTTTTTCTTGGATAACGGCGAAGCCACCCACACAGCACCATTACCCGTATAGGAGAAGGGGCCAACTCCCATAGAACCCGCTTACTTAGGCCCTGGCACCGGCGGAGCAACTGACCCCTTCTTAACACATTTCGCCGCCGAGTGGGGATCACTACAGACAGGGCCGGCCCGTCCATTGAGCAAGAATGTTTTTTGCACAGGGCCCCGCGTTTCAGGGGGCCCCGCGCAAAAAACATTCTTAAGCATCCCAAGTTAAAAAAAAAAAAAAAAAAAACCGGCTGCTTCTGCCGCGGCAGCTTCAAGAGCTCTGCCGCGGCAGCTTCAAGAGCTCTGGCGCGGGGCCCCCCTGCCCGGCAGAGCCTCCGTGCATCTTCAGCTCTTCACGACCAAAACGCGGGCATTTTTCAGAGCCGCGAGAGTTTCTTTTCTCGCGGCTCTCTTAATCCCGCGGGGCTGATGGGATTTCCCATCACCCTCGGCGGGATTAACAGAGCCGCGAGAAAAGAAACTCTCGCGGCTCTGAATACAGCCCGCGTTTTTGTCGTGAAGAGCTGAAGATGCCCGGAGGCTCTGCCGGGCCGGGGGGTGCCCCGCGGCAGAGCTCTTGATGCTGCCGCGGCAGAGCTATTGAAGCTGCCGCGGCAGATGCTGCCGGTTTGGGTTTTTTTTAATTTTAATTTGGAATGATAGGGGGGGGGGTGGTTAGGACTGGTAATGGGCAATGGGAGGGGGGGAGACTAAACTGGAAGTAGGCTGATGGGAGGGGGAGGCTAAACTGGAAGTGGGCTGATGGGGGGGGGGTGGTGAGGACTGGTAATGGGCCAGGGGGTGGGGTGGTTAGGACTGGTAATGGGCCGGGGGGGGGGTGGTTAGGACTGGTAATGGGCCATGGGGGGGGGGTAGGCAAAGACTGGAAGTGGGGTGATTGGGGGGGGGGGGTTAGGACGGGGAATGGGCCATGGGGGGGGGGCGAAGTGGGCTGATGGGGGGGGGGTTAGGACTGGTAATGGGCTATGGGGGGGCTAAGTGGGCTGATGGGGGGGTTAGGACTGGTAATGGGCTATGGGGGGGCTAAGTGGGCTGATGGGGGGGTTAGGACTGGTAATGGGCTATGGGGGGGGCTAAGTGGGCTGATGGGGGGGTTAGTACTGGTAATGGGCTATGGGGGGGCTAATTTGGGTGATGGGGGGGTTTGGAATGGTAATGGTCTATTGGGAGGGGGCTTAGGATGGAAGTGGGGGGGGTAGGACTGGAAATGGGCTGATGGGGGGGGTTAGAACTGGTAATTGACTATGGGGAGGGGGCTAAGGCTGGAAGTGGGGGGTAGGACTGGAAATGGGCTGATGGGGGGGTTAGGACTGGTAATGGGCTATGGGGGGGCTAAGACTGGAAGTGGGCTGATGGGGGGGGTGTTAGGACTGGTAATGGGCCGGGGGGGTGTTAGGACTGGTAATGGGCCGGGGGGGGGGGTTAGGACTGGTAATGGGCCGGGGGGGGGGTGTTAGGACTGGTAATGGGCCATGGGGGGGGAGGCTAGGACTGGTAATGGGCTGATGGGGGGGGAGGGTTAGGACTGGTAATGGGCCATGGGGGGGGGAGGCTAAGACTGGAAGTGGGCTGATGGGGGGGGGGGGTAGGACTGGTAATGGGCCATGGGGGGGGTGTTAGGACTGGTAATGGGCCATGGGGGGGGGGAGGCTAGGACTGGTAATGGGCTGATGGGGGGGGGAGGGTTAGGACTGGTAATGGGCCATGGGGGGGGGGGAGGCTAAGACTGGAAGTGGGCTGATGGGGGGGGGTAGGACTGGTAATTGGCTATGGGGGGGGCTAAGACTGGAAATAGGCTGATGGGGGGGCTAGGACTGGAAATAGGGTGATGGGGGGTTAGGACGTAATGGGCTGATGGGGGGTTAGGACTAGTAATGGGCTATGAGGAGGCTAGGACTGGAAATGGGCTGAGTGGAAGGAGGGCTTGAACTGCAAATAGCTGATGGGGACGGGGGCTTGGAATGGAAATGGGTTGTGAGGGGGAGGGAGCTAGGACTGGAAATGGGTGAGGGGGGGGCTAGGACAGGAAATGGGCTGATGGGCTAGAATAGGACTGGAAATTGGCTGTTGGGGGGTGCTAAGATTGGAAATGGGCTGTGGTGGGGGTTTGGATTGAAATGGACTCATGAAGGGGCTAGAACTGGAAGTAGGCTCATGGGGGGCTTGGATTGGAAATGGGCTGAGTGGAGGGGAGCTAGGATTTGACATGGGCTGATGGTGGGGCTAGGAAAGGACTAGAAATGGGCTCATGGGGGGCTGGGATTGGAAATGAGCTGATGGAGGGACTTGGATGGGACTGCAAATAGATGGGGGAGCTAGGACTGGAAATGGGCTTATGGGGGGCTAGGACTGGAAATGGGCTGATGCGGGGACTAGAAGCGAGCGGATGCTGGGTGGGACTGGAACTAGAATGGAGCTGATGTTGGGGGAGGATTAGAATGGGATGGAGCTGGGAGAGTGAAATGGAGAGGGAAAAAATATTTTGTGTGGGAGGGAAGACAAATCTACAATTGTCCGGATATTGGGAGAGTAGGTGGGGATTGAGGATGGAGGGGTAAAATTTGAGTGGATGAAATAGGAATGAGGAAAGAGCAAAAAGGAGAAAGATTAGTATGTTAAAGCAGATGTAGAGAGAGAATGGAAAAAAACTAGAAGAGAGAAGAAAAGACAAATGGACAGCAGACGATGAAGAATTAGCGGAAGACACGAAGAAACCAGAAGAAAGTGGCTGGAGCAATTGCAGCTGAAAAAAAATGCACAAAAGGTAGAAAAATATCTCTTTATTTTGAATTTATTAATTGGAATATGTCAGCTCTGGGAAATGTGCATCATTAACGTCTGCGCTTTGTTTAGTACAAGAGCAAATTAATGTATAGTTTTATTTCTACAGTGTTGTACATTCCAAGTTTGGCTTTTGGGATTCCCAGTTTAATTATTGTCTTCCTGTTTCTAAATTGTGATTCCTTGTTTGGTGATGGTCTATGTTCTGCATGTGTAACTGAGCTGAGGTATTCTGTTTATGTAATTCCTATTTGACATTGCCACTTGTTCTCTTTCCCCAGTAGGTCATGTATTGTTGTTCTCTGAAATGTATTGGTTTAATATTTGCAGCGTTTCCTTTTGATAGTTAGGGTATGGTGCTTTATGAGTCCTGGTAGTGCTGTTAGGATACGGCGGGTTTGCTATGGGTTCTAAATGGGCAGTGTTTGTAGTAGTTCCTAATGTGCCTGGCGGTTGGTATTGGATTATAGTAATGTAGAAGTCTTTTAGTCTTTCTTTATTCATACACTCATTAAGAGGCATGTTTACTAAAAGTTCGTGTATGGTAACATTATGCAAATATTTATGCAAATGAGGCCCCTTATGCAAATGAGGCCCCGCACCGAGTCTCCGCACATGGCCCCGCACCCCCCTTGGGCCGCCCCTGACTACAGACCGAGCACGCGTGATGGAATTTACAGTCCGTAAAGGGACACATAGATCTATTAAACCTCCAGCACACGTCTCCACCCCCACTGGGGACTGGTCTAGTCTGCACTGGGGAGACTCCACCGTGAAAGGAACGACCTGTACCTGCCGCAACCCCTGTCCCGACCCTTCTCCCACCCCCCCTCCAGCCCCACCCTTGACCGGCATCTGGGTTAACCACAGGTTAATGTCCTGTGTACCCCAAGTCAACAACTTGTTCTCCTCCATTTTATCCCTGAATGTTTCATCATAAATAAGCCACGACCACCCCTCGTGTACCTGTGATGCTTCCAAAATCGAATCCGCATATGACAACAACATCCCATATTGCTCAGGAAAATGCTGACCCCACACACTCGCCAACCGCAGAAAAGACCTCATCCAATTGACCACATTCCGCGAGACCTTCCAAAGCCGACCAGCCTTCTCGTCCTCCTTGCGCTTTTTCTTACTATCACCCGAACGCTTCCTCCCTTCTAGCAAACGAAAAATATCAATATACTTCCTCTTTCGAATCTTCCGCCTCAACTTCTTAGGGACCCCTTCCCATAATTTCGATAAGGCCGCCAAAGAAGAAGAGCCAGCACCTACTTGACTACTGGCAGACCCTTGCCCCGACGCGGCCACCCGCACCCTCACCTTGCCACCCGATGACTCCGACGATTCCGAAGACGAGGAGGACGACGCAGAACTATGCCGATGTCAACACGCGTGCTTCCTTTTTCTGCACGCCTTTCCCGACCGCTCAGCCCGCGACCCGCGCCGATCAAACTCGCCCCCCGCAGCCGGCAGTAACTGACCCGTCCCATCGTCATCCGCTCTCCCGTCTGACGAGGGCGTTATGCCAACTAGAGAACTCTCCGTTCGCTGCTGATCATCCACTCCTTGCGCCCGGTCGCCGTCCATCGATGTCACCCCCGCAGCGGTGGCTCTCAGCTCTGTGGTCCTCACATCAGCTGACACCCCTGCAGACGGCGCACCTCCAGGAGCAGACATATAGGGGACCTGTGGAGACAAAAACTGGAAACCCAAGGAAGGGAAACCTGGAGCCCAAGTCGGTTGCCAGGCTCCCGCCCAGTCCGACCTCGAAGAGCCTTGCCCCCCACTCAATCAATGCTCCCAGACTGCCCGCTGCCCTGGCAGCCCGTATCCCCTTGGAGAGGACGTACTCCCACCAGGGGATACCCAGCCGCTACCCTCCCCCCCCCCCCCCCACAACCGCAAACCCCGGCCTGGCCCCTTCCCCCCATTGGCACCACGGGTTTATTCCCCACCCCTGCCCTTGCTCCAATCCATTCAACCCAACTGCCACGTCTGCCACCCCTGTCTCGTCTCCCCTTTGCCCAACTACTCCTGCAGGGAGCTCAGCCGCCTCCACCGAGGGGCCGGCCAATAGCCCCTGGGCCCTAGCACCCCTAACCTGCAAGTTGCCCCCCCCCCACGCGCTCTCCTCCCAGGAACAGAAGGCCCTCCACGCCCCATCCCCGCACGCCACGCACTCCCCGCCCCCTCCTTGCAACACCATCCTCCGCTCTATGCCGCGGCCCAGACCCCCCCCCCCTGTCAGACCCCCGCCCCCTCTGCCTTCCTAACTGCCTGCCTACAGTGGCCCTGCCAATTCCCCGGCCTTTGTTAGCCTGCTTACCGGCCATAGCCTGCCCTTCAGCCCCCCCCCCCCCTCCTTTTGAGCACACCCTTGGATAAATGATTCCCTTACCGGCTTTCACTTTTTTTTTTTTTTATTACACTGCCGTCGCAACGGGTCCTGCTGCTTTCTTATCTCTTTTTTTTTTTTTAACACTCCTCTAACACCACAGCCCAACCTGCTGTCCCTTCTGCTGGCTTCTCAAGCCGTGCGCCCCAACTCGCCTGCTCCCTGAACCGGAGGTCTCTCCTGCCGACGGGCTCCCCGAGCAATCTGCCGCTGCTGCACCAACGCCGCTCCGGGATCCCGACTCCGCTGAAAAAGTTGAAATTCCACCGCCGCTCCGCACACAGCTGCTGCTTGCCCTACCAACTCACTGCATGTGCTCCGGCCCAGACCGCGCACGCCGGAGCACATGGCCTCTCCTCCCTCTGATTGGCTCCGCTCGCTCCCCACCTAGAGCGGAGCCAATCAATTCAAAAGATGCACACAGTGTCTTTACGCTGCGGCGACTTCAGCCCTCCTTCTTCCACGAATGCGAGCAGGGTCCCCACGCTGGGCCGGGCACCCGGTTACATGCGGGCGCCGTGACCCTGCCCGCGCCCTTATTATTTTGGCTGCTCAGTTGCAATTTGAGTATTGATCCCATACAACTCAGTTACAGAAACATGGAAAATCAGGTTATGTTTTATATGCATCCATAGATGTTTTCATTCTTTATTCTTTACATTTGATATACCGCTCAGGCCTAAGCATCAGAGTGGTTTACAATAATATAATAATGTCACAGAAAATATGAAAGGAACGCCAGTTATATGATAGGACAGAATAAGAGATACAGTGACAGTTAAATAAAAGAAAGAAGATACAGGAAGGGAGGAAATAGCAGGTTTCATCCACGAGATACCAACAAAACAATTATGCTCACGATTTTTTAACTATTGATCATTCGCCACGGTCTCACGCCTAAAGGCCACGCCAAAGGGCCCTCTGGCGAGGCCCTCAGGCACAGGCCCACAAGGCGCGGGCGCACCTCAGAAGCGGTGGTTTTAAAGCCGTTGTGCTGGCCTGGTGATTGGCAGCTTGTGGAAGTGAGGAGGAGCTCCCGCCCACATCCTCCGATTATTGTATTGTTTTATTTTGAAGATTATGTATGCTTTTTGTACCCACTTAGAAATTTTAATAAGTGGAATGTAGCTTAAATAAAATAATTAAATAAATTGTGCTAATTTGCCATTGCTATAGGGTTTCTCTTATGCTATGGATATGCACAATAAATTGCCAAATGAACCTAAGTCATATGCCTATGGTATCTAAAGGCAGGATTATGTCTTCTTAGTTTGAGCACATCCAGAAGTTTAATCACAATAATATAAGAGAGGTGATTTCACAAATTGCAGTCTGTAGATCATGGGGGCTCCGTGAGATTGTTATAGGGGTATCAAGACAACGGAAAGGAAAAATAAAACTGTATAGTTTTGTGAGGTGGAACCAACGATGACTGCATGGCCAGGAGGAACGCAGCCTGGGAGCAGGTCCAGTACTGGTCAAGTGGTCAGAAGGAGCAGGTGGTGTGGGACCAGGACTGGAGGTGCACTAGGCAGACCCTCCATCCTACTGTACCCCCATGGCCTTCCTGCCCCCATTACTGCTGCAGCCACCCCTGTCCATGGCCTGCAGCAGCAGCAATGGCTCCCAAACTGCGATGCAGTGCTTACTGACACACTCTGGTGCTGCATCACAGTTTCTTTCTCTTGCTATCTGCCGTTTCCACCCCCTCTGATGCAGATTTCCAGTTTGCATAAACCAGAAGTCTTCATTGGAGGGGGGCAGAAGAGGCAGATAGTAAGAGAAAGAAACCGCAACGAAGTGCCAGAGTATGTTCGTAAGCACTGCATCACAGTTTGGGAGCAATTGTCACTACTGCAGACCCTGGAAAGGGATGGCAGCAATGAGTTTCCCAAGAGTGCCAGTGCTCTAGGCAACTGTCTGGTTTGCCTAATAGTAGCACTCAGCCATGTGGGTTCCTGTGCTAGCTGTGTGAGCCAGAACGAACATGTTCCTAATGGTTGACTTAGCTGTCCAGTTCTGAGGGCACAACCAGCTGTGAGAGTGATAGAGCTGGAGAGAGGT
Organism: Ichthyophis bannanicus; assembly: GCA_033557465.1. NCBI lineage: Eukaryota > Metazoa > Chordata > Amphibia > Gymnophiona > Ichthyophiidae > Ichthyophis > Ichthyophis bannanicus. Next base: position 190,647,269 of record CM066036.1, read on the forward strand.
GTTGAAGTGTGGTGAGAAGAGGGGGAAAGAAAAAGTAGAAGTGCTAGGGATGGGAGAAAAGAGATTGGTGAGAATAAACTTAGGGTAAGAGAAGGGGACTAGTGGGAACAGAACTGGGGTGGAAAAAAAGATACTGGTTGATCAAGTTGGGGGTCGGATAGAAACATGATGGCAGAAAAAGACCATATGGCCTGTCTAGTCTGCCCTTCCATATCAGCTACTATAGTCTTTTTTTTTTCCTTTAGAGACTTATGTTTGTCCCATGCTTTCTGGAATTCAGATAGTGTCCTCAACTCTACTACCTCCACTGGGAGACTATTCCACTCATCTACCACTCTTTCGATAAAGAAATATTTCTGCATATTACTCCTGTCTGTCTCCTTTCACCCTAATCCTATGTCCCCTCGGTGCAGAGCTTTCTTTCAACTGAATGAGGCTCTCCTCCTATGCATTTATCCCATGGAGGTATTTGAATAGGTCTATCATCTTCTCTATCCTGCCTTTCCTCAAAAGTATAGAGATCTTTAAATCTGTCTTCATGTGGTTTATAATAAAGACCACTGACCATTTTGGTAGCCACCCTCTGCACCGACTCCATTCTGTTTATATCTTTTTGAAGGACAGAGAGAGATTGGTGTGGAAAGGCTAGGAAAAAGAGAGAGAGAAAACTACTGATGCAAGAGATGCATGGCGACTGACTGATGGGGAACCGGCTTCAGAATTTTCTTTGGGGGAAAAAGAGAGAGATTGATGTGGGACTGGCTGAGGTAGGAAAGTGAGACAGGGAGTCTGGGGTACTGACTGAGGGAGGAGAGAGAAGGACTGTTGGGACTGGCTTCGGGGGAGGGGGAGGAAATGATGGATACTGTCTGGAAGGGCAAAAGAGAAACTGGTGGAAAAAGACAAAGGAAGAGGGAGATAGAGAAGGATGGACATGGAAGAGACAGAGATTAGTTGGAACAGGTTTGATGGAGAGTAGTAGGAATGAATAAGGGGGCCCCAAACCTTTTTGGGCCATTACTTTCAGAAAAAGTAGATATTCCATATTGTTCTGCTAGACCAGTCCATACAAGTGGGTTTTGTTCCCTTACCATCAGATTGGTGGAGACAAAGAACCAATGAAAAGCCCATGCCTCTATTCGCCTCAGCCACCAGAGGTCCCTTCAGTATTTCTTTTACTCCAGCAGATGGTGGATAGATTTCTCCTCTCTGAAGAAAATATGGAGATTGACAGGAAAAGACTGAGTAAACGCTTGTGAACGACCACCTTGAAGGTGACTCTCTTACTTGACTGTGATGTGATAGGCTCCACTAGACCACAGATTTTTCAGTAGCCATAGGAGGAAGGAAAATTGGTTCAGCTACAAGCTCTTACCCTTTATAAAAACCTGTTGAGCAGCCAGAAAAATGGAAAGATTTGGAAGGATCTGGAAGAATGCAGTAGCCTCACACAACCTCAATGCTCCCTCCCTCCTCTTATGCTTGCCCTGCTATCTCCCAAAGATTGAAGAAGGCTCTCAGAGGAATCTGCCTGCCAGCCATCTTAAATGCAGTGCTGCAAAGCCAGTAAAACAGTTTCAGGAGAGTAGAGCTGAGCCTGGCACGGATTCTCGACCTGGGGCTCTCAGGGGATGAGTACCAAGGCTTGATCTCGTCATTGTTCTTGTTGGTGGCTCACAATTCTGTCTTCTTGGGATGCAATTTGAAGTGGACCACTGGTGATGATTGGCACAGTGTGGGGATTTCCTGCCATTTTCTGCACATAGTAGTAGTGTTTTTACTTATTGTACACTTAGTGGTTGCACGTGCCATCCGAGCATCTCTATCGTGCTCTCCTTCCTCAGCGCCTGTAATGCATGTTGCAATAAAAGCTCAGTTAGCGTGTGCCTTTGAACGGCCACAGACTTAGTGCACACTGTTGTGATACTTACCTTAACTCTCTATGATTTCTTCCAGGAAACATTGTTTGATCTGTGGTAAGTGAAGTGCCTCATCTCTGGATTCAGGACTCTGCTTTTCTTGCATGGCAGCTTCTGAGTCATCCATGGGGGGCCTACTTCCCCTCTCACAGTCAGGTGATCTAATTAGTCTGACCTTGCCTGCCTCAGGGCAAGAGGTGATGAATGGCATTATGGGTAAAGATATCCAGCCAGCCGGAGAATCTGGCAACCATGCTGTGAGCTGCTCATTGTTGTCTAAGGGGTCTGTGGCAGCTGTGTCCCCTGGTCTTGGGTTTTAATTTCTGAGAGAAGAGCTTTCAGACCCAGCATTGTCCTCCATGGAATTATTTTCTTTTTGGCAGCCGGCCTGGTCCTTCTGGCAGGGAAATTCAGACCCTGCAGCCTCTGGGTGCCCCCAGGCGCAATTTCGTGTGGGACAGGCTGAACAGGGCTTCCATTCTCATCCCTCTGGAGATGGGGAACTGCTGGGACCAGTCTAAGACTTTGACTCTGGCTTGGATTGAGGTGGCTTAGTATTGGGCTCTGAAGTGAATGATGATGTGAATGTAGTGAAGGCTGTTAGTATAGCTGGGTTTAAAAAAGGTTTGGACAAGTTCCTGGAGGAAAGGTCCATAAACCATTATTAAAGAGGACCTGGGAAATCCACTACTTGTCCCAGGACAAGCATTGTGGAACCTGTGTGCCTTTTTGGGAACTTGCCAGTATTGCAACCTGGATTGGCCACTGTTAGAAACAGGATACTGGGCTTGATGGACCTTGGTCTGACCCAGTATGGCATTTCTTGTGTTCTTATGAAGAACTCCTGCCTTCAGAGGATTATGAAGAGGCTGGAGTGATCTGCCTATTCCAGAAGGAAGAGCTGTGCGGTGTTGATTGCCAGGGTCTCATCCGGCCTTGAATTTTACGGATGTTTCCATCACGGAAAGGGAAGCAAAGGTATACGCACTCCTTCAAGGGGTGCAAAAATTCACTACTGTCTTCCCGTTCATGGATGTGATAAAGGATTAGATCTGGTCAGACTGGGCCTCTCTCAAAACTCCACCTAAGGGGCTAAGGGTGTGTAAAAAGATCTAGGCTCTCCCAGGAAGGAGTGCATCAAGGAGTTTGGCATTCCCAAAGTGGATGCGCAGGTCATGGCGGTTACCAGACGGACCACCATTCCTGTGGAAGGTGGATCGGCCTTAGAGGATTTTATGGACTGCAAGATGGATTCAGTGCTGCGGAGCCAGTTTAGCATGGTGGCGACTATCCTGCAGCTGGCAGTATGTACCTCCATAACATCTCAAGCCCTGCTCCAGTGGATTCATTTTCTTCTGCCAGATGATACTGCACCTCTTTTGGAGTCTACCATGGCCTTCTCTTCTGATGCCATGTATGATCTTGTATATTTGGCGGCCAGGGACGGTGCCCTGATGATGGAGTCATGGCATTAGATTTGGCTCAGGCATTGGGCAGCGGACACATCTTCCAAAGTCTGGTTGACCCAACTGGCTTTTAAGGGGAAGCTTCTGTTTGGAGCTGAGTTGGAGAAGCTGGTGATGGAAATGGATGAAAGAAAACCTTACCGCCTTCCAGAGGATAGGTCCAAGGGGCCTGTGAAGGAGGCTGCTGCCCCTTTCTTGTCAGCCTTCATCCATTCACCAAGGGTGCGCTGGCTGGATTCCCGGGGGTCAGGACTCTGATTGTTATCAACCTGGATAATCTTTCTTTCCTTCTGCTTCTGGGCTTTGAGCTCGTTCTCAGCCCTTTCGTGGAACGCGTGGGCCCAGGACTCAGCCTGTTCCAGAGAAGAACCCTCCCAGGTTGCACAATAAAGGCTTGGGGACCCATTCCCGGGTTCCTCCAATTGGAGGCAGGCTTCACCTTTTCTTTCAGGAATGGACCTGGGTTACCAATGATCGCTGGGTGCTAGACACTATTCAGTTCATCTATGTCCTGGAGTGCAAAGAACTGATCCCAGATGCCTTTGTCATTTCCCCATGTGTGTCTGCAAGCAAAGGTGCCACTGTGCAGGCCACTTTGGACAAATTGTTGTGGTACCCGTCCTGCTGAACGAGCAGGGCAAGGGTAGATGCTCCATCTATTTTGTGGTGCACAAAAAGAATATTTCCTTCTGGCCCATTCTGGACTTCAAGGTGCTCAATGAGCACTGGCGCAATATGAACGTCTGGATGGAAATACTGTGCTTCATGATTCAAGCAGTGTGCCAAGGGGAGTTCTTGGCTTCTCTGGATCTGGTCAAGGCACATTTTCATATCCTGATCTGGACAGATCAGCTGAAGTATCTGCATTTTTCCATGCTTGGCTCTCATTTTCAATTCACTGCCCTCCCTATCGAGCTATCCACCACCCCTAGGATGTTCTCCAAGTCATGGTGGTGGCAGCCACAGCGCTGCTATGCCAAGGAATCTGTCCATCCATATTTGGATGATTGTCTCATTTGGGCTCGTTCCCTTTCAGTAACAGGTGGGGTATCTTCCTTGGAAGCCTCGGCTGGGTGATCAATCAGAGAAAGAGCCAGCTGTTGCCTTCTCAGTCCCTGGAGTTTCTTGGGAGCATGTTTTGTAACTCGAGTGGGCAGAGTTTTCCTGCCAGAGGAGAAAGTTAAGACTGTTGGATTGCCTAGTGCTGTTTTCTACGCAGCAGGCTCCCAGAGTCTGGGATTATCTTCAGCTCCTCGGATTGATGGCAGTGACCATAAAGATGGTGCCATGGGCAGGTGCTGATATGCGACCACTCCAGTGGTCCTTGCTGGCTCAGTGGTCCCCAAGTTCTCATGAGCTCGAGCTCAGGCTCCTGCTCTTGTTGATGATGAGGTCCAGCCTGCGGTGGTGACAGCAGCCCTGTCATCTAAGGAAGGATGTGCCACTGGGCGATTTCTCCAGGATCCTTCTGACAACTGATGCCAGTTTCTCAGGCTGGGGAACCCATTGCCAAGACCGTATGGCCCAAGGCCATTCAAACTGCAGGGAAGCGGTGTGGTCCATCAACCGCCTCAAGGCTAGGGCCATCAGGTTGGCACTTTTGCATTTCTTTGCCCTGGTTGAGGACCCAGTGGTTTGAATGTTTTCAGATAATGTCACGGTGGTGACTTATGTCAATCTGCAAGGCAGCATGAGGAGTGCCAGAGTAGCTTTGCTGGGTAGAGAAGAACCTCTTAGCCTTGTCAGATCAGCACATTGCTGGGGTGGTGGATAATGTGGAAGTGGACTTCCTCAGCCGGCACTCTCTGTATCCTGGAGAGACAGGAGGCATTTCAACTGATTCTCCACCACTGGGGATGCCCCAAAATGGATCTGATGGTGACCCACACCAGTGCCAAAGTTTGCCACTTCTTCAGTCACCACAGAGAGACGGGGTCCAACGGTGTCGATGCCCTGACCCAGCCTTGGCCAAGTCAGCACTTGCTGTACATGTTTTCTCTGTGGTCCCTGGTGGGGCATGTGCTTTACATATAAAATGCCATCTGGGCAGGATTGTTCTGGTAGCACCAGATTGGCCAAGGAGAGCATGGTTCAGATATCTGATGTAGCTCCTGCAGGCACCTCCTCTTCAATTTCCTTCATCTCAGGGACTATTACAGCAGGGTCCAATTGTCCTGGAGGACCTGGTTCCCTTTTCGCTTATGGCTTGGCTCTTGAAAGGAGATGGCTAGTGCATAAGGGTTACTCTCCTGCTGTGGTCTTGAGTCTAATCAGAGACAAGAGAAGATCTACCAAGCTGTCATACATGCAGATCTGGTGCCTCTTTGAGCGATGGTGTGGCATTCAACAGTTGGCTCCTGAGGTGGCCAATCTGTCTTGGCTTTTCTACAGGATGGCCTGGAGAAAGGCCTTTCGCTCAGCTCCCTGAAAGTTTGGATGGCAGCTTATCCTGTTTCCGAGGTCCGGTGGCTGGTGAGTCTCTACCCTTGCACCCGGATGTGTCGCGCTTTCTCCAAGGGGTTTGGTGTCTGCGTCCTCCCCTTCAATCTGTGACACCTTCCTGGGATCTGTGTCTGGTGCTCAGGGCCCTGATGGTGGCACCCTTTGAGCGTTTGATGTGTGCTTCCTTAAAGGATTTGACACTCAAAATGGTCTTCTTGATCGCAATTTGTTCCGCAAAGTGGATTTCCAAGCTGCAGGCTCTGCCTTGCCGAGATCCTTATCTGCCTTTTTCAAAGGAAGCCTTTCCATTCAGTCTGTTCCTTTCTTCTTGCCTAAGGTGCTGTCTCCCTTTCATGTGAACATGGTGGTCTGCCTGTTCTCCTTCTCAAAGGAGCAGTGTCAGGGAAAGGATAAGGATATTCGCCTTTTGGATGTCTGGAGGGTGCTTCTCCGGTACCTTTTGTAAGTCTGACCACCTTTTTGTGCTGTTTGCTGGTCCACACAAGGGTGACATGGTGGCCAAGTCAATATTGGGGCGCTGGATTAAGGAGGCCATTGCCGCGGTGTATCTGTTGCGGAACCGGCCGGTTCCAGAGGATTTGCGTGCGTATTCTACCCAAGCATAAGCTTCCTCATGGGCCAAGCAGAGCTCAGTAACCCTTGTAGACATTTGTCAGCAACGTCTTCGGCATCACTTTCCACTTTTGTCAAGTATTACTGATTTGATATCCACATACGGGCAGACACTGCCTTTGGCTTTTCAAACTGCTGTGTCTTCTTCCCATGCAGTGGAGTTGTAGCTTTGGTACATCCCGCTTGTCTGGACTGGTCTAGTAGGATGATATGGAAGGTGACAGTTTACTTACCAGTTAATATCCTTTCCTTGATTCTTGCTAGACCAGTCCAGGGCTCGCCCTTGAAACTGTATTGCTCTGTTCTTCAGCTGCAGTATCCTTTTATTTATTTATTTATTTATTTATTTTACAGTTTCTTTTATACCGCGCTATTTGACATCAGTGCGGTTTACAATGAACATAAAACTACACGTCACAAAGATTGATCAGTGCTTACAATGAATAGGACAATAAGCTAGGTAGGTGTCCATCCTTGTGTCCATTATGATTTTTATACTTGGCTCTGCAGGTTGAACTTCTACTAACAGCTTTCCGTTTATGCTTTCCTGTACATAGCTCTCCACTGTTGATTACTCATTATTGCCCACAATTGAGTTTGTGTGAGGCATGCTATGTCTCTCCCATATGCTTTGGGTCGAATACTGAAAGGATCACTGGTGGCTGAGGCAAGTGTGGGCTTTTCATTGGTTCTGTCAAATGTCACCTTATATGCTAAAATTTTATATACTTAGCAATTTTTGCAAACAACCCAAAGCTTTATTTTAAATCTCTGGTGCTTTCACAGGTCTTTATCTTTTTTTAAACTTCCCATAACTCCAACTCGGGTAACATTATGTATATATTGTTTTATGAAAGAACTGAAATAGATCTAAAGGCATATTTATACATTTTAATAGTGATCATTTTCCTCCAGAAACATATAATTTTAGGCATGCTGAAAGCAGGCCAAGAGGCTAGTGCCTTGGATCATCTCAACTTTTCCAACTGAATGTAATGAGTTCCAAATTTTGGAAATCTGCTGGATAGATACAGGCAAACACCTCTTTCATTTTGTTTTCTGTCTTGACTTTGAGCCCTGTATATGGCACATTAGTGGCCACGTGGCCTTGTGAATGGTGTTTGGTTACTCTGCCTCCTCCTCTCTGACCTTTTCATGTTACAGAAATGATGTGGGAAACTTCTGGAGGTTGGTTGTTTTTGTCAAAACGCATGAGGTTTCTCAAATGTAGTGCAGCAGAGTCTCTACATGCATGTTTAACCACGCAGAAGAATCACATTATATTTGACTGACTTCTGTGGCATTTTACACAATTTAGATCAGTTTACAGTAGCATTTTGTTTTCATCTCTGCTTATATTAAGCTTGTGTGTATATTTAGAAACAGAGAATCTTTCTTGTTCAATCTTTAGATTCAACATTTTCCCCCTTTCTTGCTATTTTTGTTGTAGTAAGATCAACATGGTTAGGCTCAATGCCTATAAAATTATGGGGGTCATTTTAAAAGGCTTAGATGTCATTTAGGACAACTGAAGATGTGCACGTGGACATCAAAATCACGGAGACATCCCCGAAGTCATTCCACAAATGGCGTTTACAGACGTCTCTAGTAGGCAAGAGGGCATAGTGGGGGCATTCCAGGGAGGTGCAATCCAAGTAGGCAAGGGGGCATGGTGGGGGCATTCCAGGGAGGTGCAATGGACTTACACTTCTCCATTCGATTTCAGAATGACGGAGACATCTGCAGGCACAAATAGAAATCAGGAAAGTGCTTGTTTTGGCCTTAAAACATTCAGAGAATGTAGAGTTAAATGGCTACTCTAAGATCACAAAGACCACACTGGAATTTGAACCCTGGCCACCACTACTCCCAACCCACTACTTTAACCATTATGCTGTTAGATGTCCATGTTCAGAGATGCTATTCAAGGGACATCTATATAGACATCTCTATAGACCTCCATATCATGCACGTCCACGTTTCTGAAATTGTGCCTGCTTTTTTTTGTCAGAATTTCTGGCTTTGACGTCTCAGATTGCACTTGGACATCCCATTATAAAATGTGCCTTCACCTGTTTAGGCAATGGAATATTTCCATATAAATTAATTCCGGTTCGTAGGATGTTCTATTTTTATAGTGTACAGAGATTCCTGGCACATGTGATATTCTGTAGACCTCCTCTGCTATTAGTTGTATGACATTGACTTAAGAATAAAATGTCAGGATTTACTCACAGAAACCAAAGCATGAAAACATAGCACATTCAAGGTACCCCACATAACAAAAAAGGACTACGGTTATAGTGCTGCGACATGACTTTTCAAGCAGGCAAAGATATTCTGATTGTATTTTTGTGCTTCTTGAAAATTCATATCTATGAAAGAATCTGCACACCTAATTCCTTCATTGATATAAGCAGTAACTAGGGAAATATGGAACTAAGAAGCAAGAAACTGGATTCTTCCTTTATTCTGGAAAGATTAATTCTTTCTGTGTTCAGGTTGAATTCCCAGGTAGCTTGCTATTCCAAAATAGTTTTTGCTAATAGAGAACTTCTCATTTGCAAATTGTCAATATCATTTCTGCATCCTGCCAATCAGAAATCTGTAAATCCTATAGAAACTGTTTCCAGTTATTATGGAACATTATGACAGCAGAGCACAATGCAAATATTTTGTGCATAGCAATTTCATGTCATACCTACTACTAAGAAATGAAATTAAAGGAGTAATTAACAGAACTAGATCCTACATAAAACAAGAATGAGTTATGTTAATTAATTAACCTATTTTGCAGTAATTGTCAGAGTGTGAATGAATTTTGCATTGTTTCTTATTCTTCCTGCATTTAGAAAATGGAGCACAAGGCAGGTAGTCTGTAGAGACAGTGCTCAGAGGAAGGAAGGTTTAGGATGAATTAGAGGACCTGCGCATGAAATGAGAGTCAGAAGCTGTAAAGATGTCATACGCATTGGAACATGGAATTACGAAGCATGAACCAAGGGAAGTTGGAGGTGGTCAAGAATGAAATGGAATGTGTACAACTTGATCTGTTGGGTGTCAGCGAACTGAAATGGACTGGCATCAGGCACTTTGCATCAGATGATCACATGGTCTACTATGCTGGAAATGAAAGAGAAAGAAGAAATGGTGTTGCATTTATAATAAAGAAGAAACTTGCATAAACTGTAATGAAATACAATGCAGTCAGTGAACGCTTAATCTCTATTCGTCTATGAGGAATGCCTATAAACACAACTATAATTCAAGTATATGCCCCAACAACATCTGCAGAAGAGAATGAAATTGAAGAGTTCTATGAACAAGTACAAGCTGAAATTGACAGAACATGCAAACAGGATATCCTGATAGTCATGGGTGACTGGAACGCAAAGGTTGGCAACAAAGAAGAAGGCAAAGTAGTTGGAAAATATGGACTTGGCAACAGAAATGAAGCTGGAGAAAGACTGATAGAATTCTGCAAGACCAACGATCTATTCATCTCAAACACCTTCTTCCATCAACACATGGACTTCACCCAATGGATTGCATAAAAATCTAATTGACTACATCTGTGGAAGTCAACGATGGAAAAGTTCTATAACATCAACAAAGACAAAACCTGGAGCTGACTCTGGTACAGATCATCAACTACTAGTATGCAAACTCAAGCTAAAGTTGAAAAAGAGCAAACCACTCATGAATGCAGCAAAATATGACCTTGAGAATATACCACTGGAATTTAAAGACTGCCTGCAAAATCGATTTGCTGCTTTAGATACAAATGACAGAGCTCCAGAAGAGTTATGGAATGACATCAAGAAGGTTGTGTTGGAAGAAAGCAAGAAGTCTCTACAAAAGGTGAAAAAGCAAAAACGGCCAAAATGGATGACGTAAGAAACTCTGAAAATTGCCCAGAAACGCAGAGAAGCTAAAGCCAGAGGAGAAAGAAAGACAATAACAGAATTCAACAGAGATTTCCAATGTGCTGCAAGAAAGGACAAGGAAAAGTACTACAACTACGCATGCAAGGAAATAGAAGCAGAAACTATTAGAGGAAGAACAAGATCGGCTTTCCTAAAGCTACGAGAGTTAAAGAAAAATTCCAGCCTCGAATTGGAATGTTACAAGATGCTCAAGGTTCTATGTTGAATGATGCTGAGAAGATCAAGAAAAGGTGGAAGGAATATACAGAGTTTTTATATGATAAAGATCAAGTGGACCAACAGCCGTTTCAACCTGTACCTTATGATCGGGAACCTTTGGTGATGAAAGAAGAAGTTGAAGCAGCATTGAAAGCCTTATCAAAGAACAAAGCACCAGGCATTGATAGCATTCCCATAGAAGTATTACAGCAATCTGATGCAGCTGTTACCATACTTGCAAGGCTCTGCCAAGAAATATGGAAGACAACATCATGGCCAACTGACTGGAAAAGATCTGTGTTTATACCAATACTAAAGAAAGGTGATCCAACTGACTGTGGAAATTATCGCAGAATCACTCTGATCCCACATGCCAGCAAGATTCTACTGAAGATTATTCAAAAGAGACTACAACCATACCTGGAACAAGAACTACCTGAAGTGCAAGCAGGGTTCAGGAAAGGGCGAGGAACGAGAGACATCATTGCGGATGTGAAATGGATCCTTGAAAAGACTAAAGAATACCAAAAGGATATCTATTTGTGCTTTATCGACTATAGCAAGGCTTTTGACTGTGTAAACCATGAGAAACTCTGGGCCACATTAAGCATGGATATACCAGAACACCTGATCATACTCTTGCACAATCTGTACATTGATCAAGAAGCAACAGTTCGAACAGAACAAGGAGAAACAGAATGGTTTAAAATAAGCAAAGGTGTAAGACAAGGCTGCATACTTTCCCCTCTACCTGTTTAATTTATATGCAGAAAAAATCAGAGAAGCAAGATTGTATGAAGACAACAGAGGTGTGAAAATTGGTGGAAGACTCATTAACAACCTTCGCTATGCTGATGATACCACATTACTGGCTGAAAGTGAAGATGATCTGAAACATTTGCTTCTCACAATCAAAGAACATAGTCTCAAAATGGGCCTGCACCTTAATGTAAAGAAGACAAAGATCATGACAACTGGCATAATCAACAGGTTCATTGTTGAAGGAGAAGAAATTGAAATCGTGAACAACTTTAACCTACTTGGATCAACTAGCAATAAAGAAGCAACAAGCAGTCAAGAAATCAGACGACGCATTGCTCTTGGCAGAATGGCTATGAAAGACCTAGATAAGATTCTCAAGAGCAGAGATGTCTCTCTCCATACAAAGATTCGACTTGTTCAAGCCATGGTATTTTCAATAACATCATATGGATGTGAAAGCTGGACAGTGAAAAAGATAGTCAGGAAGAAAATTGATGCCTTTGAATTACGGTGCTGGCGGCGAATACTGTGTATACCATGGACTGCCCGAAGAACAAACCAGTTGGTACTAGAGGAGATCAAACCTAAGCTTTCTTTAGAAGCTCAGATGACAAGACTTCGACTTTCATACTTTGGACACATCATGCGAAGAGAGAGATCATTAGAGAAAGACATCATGCTTGGCAAGATAGAAGGTCAACGCAAAAGAGGAAGGCCAGCAATGAGATGGATCGATACAATAACAGCCGCCTGACTGAAGACCGAACACAATTTAGGATAGCTATCCAGAGGGTCGCCATGAGTCAACTCCGACTCGACGGCACTTAACAACAGGGGTCCTTAGAAAATTAGGGCAGGAAGGAGGCTGGGATGCTGACTTGTTAGGCCATAGTGAGACAATAGAGGAGTAGCCTGGTGACCAATCGATCAGGGTTCAATTCCCACTGGCACAGTGGAGAGGAGTTTAGTGGGGCAAGTGGTGACAATGCTCCTATGTCAATGATCCAAAATCAGTTGGGGAGGGGAGAGGTTTCAATGGGGATGAGGCTGCGACTATGCCAATAGCCCCCAGTGAAATGGTGGAGGGGATTTCAAAGGGAAGTCCACAAGGCTTAGTTAGTAGTAGTAGAATCTATCTTGAAAAGTGGAATCAGAAACATTTAAGAGTTGAATAACTGCTGCTATGCTTCAGACCTCACTTTCTTGAGTAAGATGAAAGGATTGGTGTACCGGGTCCAATTTGGATTTGATTCTGGTGGCCATGGGGCACAGTGTAGAATATAGACAAATCAAGGATGAACTGGTTGCTCAAGAATATTTTTAAAATTTCAAGTAGTCCAACATGAATTTCCACAAAAATCATTATTTTTCATTCTGTTCACCTTTTATATATCACCTTTGGTTAAGTTAATTAAAACATATGGAGCCTGATACCGGAAGGGGCACGTCCGGACTGTCCGGACGGCCCCATGCAGGATGGGCCCGTTTGGACCTGATTCTGAAACATGAGAGCAAAATGTTCCCATGGCTGTCAGAATCAGGCCTGAGGACAGCTTGGTGTGCCCCTCCCACAGCTGCAGGGATGTCTTCCCCACGGCTCCATCTGCCCATAGCCCAAGACCCCCGAGTCCCTGCCGCCTGACTTCAACAGGGGCCATGTGGCCCAAATCAGGTGGCGGGATTCACCCTCTGTGTCCCGGTGCTCCTGTGGGGGGGCTCCTGGGCTCGGGGAGGGACCTGTGGCAACATTTGAGGGGTTCCCCCCTCTTATTTCACCTCAGAGGTGGTATAAGCAGGGCGCCCCCTAGTTACCTCCGGATGTGCAGGGCCGTGAACGGAATCAGCCCTGTATGCCCAGGGGTCAGTCCCACACATGTCCCTCCTTTTCTCTGCCCTGTAACATCCCTGTCCCCCATAGAATACACAGCAGCTCTGTGCGTGCAGCGTGGGACGGAGGCAGACTACTGGCAAGGCGGATAGCGGGACTGCATGTTCTGGCAGGATTGGTAGTAGAAAGCATTTCCTGTTTCTCACAAGAAACTGGACATGCTTGTACTAACTTTAGAGGCCCCACAGTCTGGCAGCTCTTAAGGCAGTACAGCCACGGGAGCAGAGAAGAATACTCCCCCGGCTGTAAAAGTAGGAGGTGAGTGGTGAACAGTGCTGGGCAAAGGCAGGCTGGAACTGCGGAGAGTGGGGGTGGAAGGACTGGAAGGGACTCTGCACTGAGGATGGGACAGGGACTGGAACCAGGGCTAGACAGTGGGGGAGGGGGGCTATGATTGTAAGGGAGCTGAAATAGGATGGTATTGGGATTGGAAGGGGGCTTGACAGGGGGGGGAGTCAGACTGTAAGGGACCTGACACTGAGGATGGGACTGGAAGGGGGCTAGATAGTAGGGATAGGCTGGGACTGCAAGGGAGCTGACACTGGTGTGGTACTGGGACTGGAACAGTGCTAGTCAGTGGAGGGTGGAGATTAAGCTGTAAGGGAGCTGACACCGGAGATGGTATTGGGATTGGAAGGGGGCTAGATGGTGGGGAAGGACTGTAATGGAGCTGACACTGGGGATGGTACTGGGACTAGAAGGGGGCTAGACAGTGGGGAAGTTAGAATGGAAGGGAACTGACACTAGGTGGCTGGGAATACAAGCACTGGCATTGGTGATGAGACAGTGGGGGAGGGGAGCTGGGACTGGAAAGGAGTTGGCACTGGGGATGGTACTGGGATTGGAAGGGCGCAGAGGAATAATCATAGAAATTTGAGGTAGCAAACTCAGGGACTTGGGAAGGGGGTGCAGAGACTAAATAAGAGGATGGAGCCATGAGGTACAGCACTACAAGACTTGGCAGTAAGCACTGTGGGTGAAAGCAAGGGAAGAATGAAGATTAGGGACTTGGGGGAGGGGGAATGCAAAGGAGTAGGAGGCAGAGTCAGGAACCAGAGATGGGAGACTCAAGAGTGAGTAGAAATTTGGAGACAACAGCACCTAGTAATTGCTAGATATGAGGGAGAGTGTGGGATGGAGATAAAAGAATAGGAAAGAAAGGTTGGGAGAGGTTGAGGCCTGATGTGAATGATCTAGAGCAGGTGTCTCCAATTCCAGTCCTGAAGGGCAGCAAAGCAGTCAGGTTTTCAGGATGTCCTACTGAATATGCATGAGATATATTTGCATGCACTACCCCATTGTATTCAAATTTATCTCATGCATATTCATTAGGGACATCCTGAAAACTGGACCAGACCGAAATTGGAGACCCCTGATCTAGAGGACTAAAGAGAGGGTGAGAGATGTGAAAAGGGATGGATCTCTGAAGAAGGAGAGAGAGGGTAGAAATGTGGCTTAGGAGATGGTGAAAGAATAATAGGGGATGAGAGACTAAAGAATGGGCTGGGGGCCAGGGTGGAATGAATGACAGAGAAGGGCTAGGGCTGGAGATGGGATCAAAGGCAGAGGATGACAGATAAAGACTGAGGGAGTGAGAATAAAGGGTAGAGATGGGGAGCTAGGAATTGTGTAATGGTAGAAAGGATATAGATAGCAGGAGAAGGAGAGAGACAGTGACAGTAGTGGGAGATGGAAAGCTAGTAGATAGGTGAGAGGCAAAAAGCATGAGACTTAGAAGTGGAGAGTGAGGAGTAAAATATGGATATGAGTGGATAGGGAGGCAAAGGAGAGAGAAAAGACTTCCTGCTCATTTTTGTTGACATCTCCTCCGCCTTCAACACTGCATCATACGACACCCTCTTGAAGCGACTAACAAGCATAGGACTCCACAATACTACACACAAATGGTTTCAGTCTTACCTCAGTGACAGACAACAAAAAGTCAATTCCACACAGTACAGGGAGTTTCGCAAGGGTCCTCTATATCTGTCCTCCTCTTTAACATTTACATACAGCCAGTCTGTAACATCGTCAAAAGCACAAGATACACTATGCCATTTACGCAGATGATATCATGGTCTATTCCCCAATCCACTTGGACACCCTTGACTATGCAACAATGTCAAATGGCCCCAAGATATGATTGAATGGCTCTCAAGCAATAACCTACACATCAACATTAAAAAATCAGAGGCATTAATCACCACACGTGACTCCTTGGCCACAATTCGAAGACTCAAACCTCTCTTCAACCATGACTATTTACGCACAGTCTATCAAGCCATCCTAACACCCATACTGGACTACTGCAGTGCCCTTTTCCAAGGACTCCCTAAGCAAACCCTCCAACTCCTGCAACTAGTCCAGAATACTGTCGCCCAAGCCATCACTGGATCAACCAAGAACAATCACATAATGCCCCTCTTGAACCAGCTCCATTGGCTACCAATAACTTCACGTGCCAAATATAAATCTGCGCTAACCATCTTTAAAATCAGAAACAATGTGTTAGCAGAAATCCTACAAGGCCTGATTTGTACTAAACTCACTAATAGACCAAGGAGACAGAGCACCATAAGCACCATTCCAACACCCAGTTTATACACAAAGACCAACAAGTCCTCTGCGAAGAGGGTACTTTCACTTGCCGCGCCTGCTATTTGGAATTCTCTCCCAGAGAAACTAAGGACTTAAAAGACTTTAGGAAGCAGCTAAAAACCTTCCTCTTCGTTGAACATTTCAGTGAAGACACTAACACCCCAGTCTCTGGACCCCTGTATACAAGCCACTCAAGGCTTGCATATATGTTCCGTTGTGACTAAGTTATGCTTCCAAGCATTCCTTGCATGTCACCAGGATTTTGAAATAAGTTCTCTGTAATGGTTTGAGTTGTAATGTAAACCGCTTTGATTTTATGATAAGGCAGTATAAAAAACTTGTTAAATAGATTAAAAGGAAAAAAAAGTTAAAAAGTAAAGATCAATGTCAGACATATAGAGAAGGAAGAAAAGAACACAGAAGGAGAGAAAAGAAATGGGCACAAGGAATGTGGAAAAGAGATTGGAATCAGTTCAGTCGAAAAATAAAATGGTCAGACAACAAAGGTAGAAAAATTAATTTCATTTTCAATTTAGTGTTTTGGCATATGTCCATTTTTTAATTAACATGCTGTCTTTATATGCATCTCTTTCTGTTTCTCTGGTGTTGCATTGCATGCAGTGCCTGACTTCTTGGGAGTTGAGTGGAACCTTTGTCTACATATTTTCATTTTTGGTGAGACTCTATGTTCTAAGTGTGAGACTAAGGCCAGGTAATGTGAGCCACGAGTTTCTATATAAGGCTCTGTAATAATCTGGCTTGTTCAGTTGTCCTTGTAGGTGAAATATTTTCTGGGGTTCACAGTAATATTTATGGTGCAGCCCTTTTCTGGGTAGGTTCCTTGTGGGAATTTTGGAAGATAGTATTGTTATGGATTTGTAGATTTGGGGCAATTTCTCCAAATGGGTTAGTTTTGCACATCCTATCAAAGCCCCTTAGTGATCACCCATATGACAATAACTTATTATCAATAATAATATACAACCTGCTCATAGTCACTCAATATAGCTTGTGATGAAGCTGACACTACTGAAGCTATGGAGTTAGGAGAAAACTCAGTTTCTTTTAAAGAAACTGATTTACAGAGAATGCAGTTACCAAGAAGTGCAGCTAGAGGGAGTAGGCATGAGGCTGCAGAAGGTAGGCTGACACACCCAGATTGTAATGATGTAATAGCTAATCAAACACACCTGAGTAGAGGGCCAGAAAGCTCACTAAAGAAACGGCTTTATAAGCAGTGCTCGGTCAGGAGAATAGAGAGACGACCACAAGAGCAGAGAGCAACAGAAACCCCTGCTACTAAGGAGAGAGAAAGGGGAAGCTCCAACTACGGAAGGAAAGGCAGTTAAGCTTGCAGTCCTTACAAGGAAGGGACAACTTCCAGGAAGGACAAGCCCATGCTGAAAAGCTCCAGAAAGAAGTCTCCAGGGAAGACCGTGTAAGCAGGAGAGTGCCTGGTAGAGGGAATACCAGCAACGCACGTCTCAGAGAAAAAAGGTACATTCACACCTCCTTTCCTGAATGTGTGCCAGGTCCTAGAAAGGCTTGTAAACCAGAGAGCCATAGATATGAGAAACAAAGCTGGGGAAAGCTTTGGAAACCTGTGCAGAAGGTCCTAGATAAAAGCCATATTAATTGTTTGCCAGACCAGGTCCAGCCAAGCTGGAAAGTCTTGGAGAGAACTACTGAAGTACAACCAATTTTGCCTAGGGAAAGCTCAGGCTTAGCAGACACCATATCTGAGCAAGAGGATATGCAAACAGACCTTGTAGAATCAGAATCATTGCTACCTGAATATCCTATGGACTGTACTCTCTGTGTAGCTGAGAGTATAGAATCTCTCACAGAGTCATAGCATAAGACATGCTTTAAAAAAATGTCATTGCTTTGTTGAGCTGAAAAGAAGAAGCTTTTTGTGTTTATTTAACCTGTTGATATTGAAAAATCCTGCTTGAATGGAAAAGACTGTGAAGCTCTTATAACAGTTTTGGACTTTGTAAATACTTTGGTAGAAACCCTGAATCAAGGTGAATTCTGTTGTCTTCTTGGAGAACCTTAGCGCATCAAGGGAATAAAACCTTATATTTAACTCAGCACAAGGCTCACACAACTATTCTTTATAAAGAATGGAACTACAAGGACCATAATGCACCTGGTCTAAGTTAAAGTTTCCAGCTTCAACAAACAATAAATGTCTGCCTTGACCTTTCAGCACGCTGCCACCGGGAGGGGCTGTGACAAGCTCCAAAAGACCTCAGGTTTTGCTCACCCCTACATTTGATGAATTTCATCACCATAGGGAAATGGCAGACACTCACATCATGGGTCCTGCGGCTTTTAATTTCTCTTTATATTATATTAAAGATTCAATGTTCAATTAACCACCACTAGTTTTGCACATGCCATGACAGTCATGAACCTCATTTCTAAGCCAGGGTGTGTGGAGTATGATCTCAGTCTCTCATATTTAGTGCAAATGCTTGGTGTAGCACTTGCATCGTGCCAAAGAGAGCCTTCCTCTGGAGTTCATAAAATGTTACATTTATGGGTAATTTATCAGGGTGTGCTTGGAAATTCTTCTTAATTAAGCCTATGGCACCCAATATGATAGGAAATAACTTGGTATTTTTCTGTCACATTTTTTTGGTCTCTGATTGCATTTTTTGGTACTTGATGATTTTCTCCCTCTCAATACAATTCAAAGAATAGTCGCTTGGAACTGATACTCTATAATCAATGCCACTCCAGGACTGAGTCCTGTCTCATAGCGCTCAAGGAGATTCCATTCTGCTTTCACCCAGGGATAGCAGTGGCTTTCCCCAGGTCTGTCTTAATAATAGGCTATTGACCTTTTTCTTCAGGAACTTGTCCAAACCTTTATTAAACCCAGCAACACTAACTGCTTCTATCACCGCCTCCTTTTTTATCAGATTTATAAAAGAGCTTTGCAACCATACATGCAGAGAGAACACGGTGGTAGTATCTTTAGCAACAATAGCAGGTGCAATAAGAGGCATGACAAGTGGTTGTAACTGTTGTAGATCTTTTTTTGGTTAAATAAATAAATACATTGATTTTGTTTGCTTCAATCACATTAACCCTTTGACTATCACAGCCTGCTCATACGATGTTAAATATTTACTCCTCAATATTTATTTTTATTCCAGCTAGGCATTTGCCCCTTCCCTGCAATTTTCTTGTTACAATATTTGACTTGAAGGAGAAATACTAGCATCATTTGAACAGAGTTCACAAAGAAGTTTTGAAAAAGAGGTGGTGCAGCCTACCATTAATAGCATTGGTCCTGCATATATAGCTTCAGATCAGGTGAACACTGTAGTGGGACTGAATAAGAACATATGAAAAGCCATGTGAATTGGACCATCAGTCATCAAGCCCACCATCCTGACTCTGACAATGGCCAGTCTGGGTCACAGGTACCCAGCAGATTCCAAAAAGTAGATCTGTTACTTATAGTTCATTTCAAGGGATAAACGATGGCTCCACTAATTTATTATGGACTTTTCCTCTGGAAACTTGTCCAAACCACCTTTGAACCCCTCTATCTTAGTGGCCTTGACCATGTCCTCTGAAAACACAGTTTTGTTGTGTGCTGCATGAAAACATTATTTCTGTGATGTGTCTTTAGTCTGCTATTAGTTTCATGGAGTATCTTATTATTGTTAGGGTTGTTTGAAAGATCAAAAAGCTTTCACTTCTTTTACCATTTCAATCTGCTAATGACCGTAAAAACTTTTAAAACATTCCTTCTCAGTCATCTTTTTTCCAAGCTGAACAGCTCTAACCTGTTTAGCCTCTCGTATTTATTTGTGAGTTTTTCTATACCACCCCTTCCTGAGATCAAGGGTGGTTCACAATAAACCAAAATATATAAAACTCTTAATAACAGTGATGCATTTAATTTCCAGGGAACTATTTACATAAACAAAATTTACAGTTCAGATCAGCTAGTTAGTCTTCATATAAAAGGTGTCCATACCCTTCTTTGTCAAGTGTTGTCTGTTCTGGTTTTCATCAGCTTTAATTTGGTGACTACTTGGCTTAGATATCACAAACTGTTTATTAAATATTGATGAAATCTACTGATGTGGTTATCATGGAAACATACAGTACACAGCTGAATACTTTTTTTTATTAGTATGGCTGTCTGCTGGGATGTTATGATCACTGCTTGAGAGGGAAAATTCAATAGCCAGCTGGAGATGAAAGCGTATATAGAAAGTGTGGTGAGATTGAGTTGTAGTCACCCAATGCTGACTTATCAACTGTGGCCCTAATGGACAATTTACCAAACTGTCTACAGCCTGAACAATTGTAATTCTTTATTTTGGAGGTTGACCTAGATATATCTGAAGAGCTTACAGTTCAAAATACAGCTCCACAGTTGATGCCTAGGGAAATAGGTGGGATCATGTCACCCAAATACTGAGGAAGCTTGATTGGCTCCCAGTTGACTTACAAGCAAAGGTGAAGATCTTGGGCCCGATATTTGAAGGGCATTTACAGTTTATAGTCTAGTAAACCATTTAAATGCCTTAGATAGGGATATTCAACAGCACATACATGGGTAGTGCTGTTGAATATCCCCATCTATGTCCCCTACGTGCCCCAATGCTGTCCGGCTAGCATTGTGGCATTCTGGGGTAGAGCAGAGATTGGGGCATGAAATAACTGGGCTGCAGCAATATTGCATGCTGCCCGGTTAGCGCCTGCATCATAAAGATAGGCAAAGAAAACCCTCGCCTATTTTTTCAGCGCAGGCACTAACCGGGCAGCATTCAATATGTGCAGCAATACCCAGATATTCAATGCCTTGGCCACATATGACCTGGCATTGACTATCCAGGTTTAAGGATCGGATGGCAAGGCTATGTGGCAATGCGGCATATAGCCTGCCCAGAAGAATATCAGGCCCCTTATGTCTTACTGTACAGAGCTCTTTATAAAGGCTTGCTGCATTATTTGATAAATTGTTTAGACTACTATGCCCCAGCCAGTCCTTTGAGATCATCACAAAGGGGCTTTTTGTGTTTGCCTGCCTCCTCTATCATTCAGCTTTTGTCCACATGAAATAGTGCTTTCAGTTATATGGGGCACCTGCCTCTGCAATTCAATTCTATAGCCATTAAGGGAAGAACACATTGTTTATTCAGAAAGAAAACCTGAAAACTTTGGTTTTATCCAATATTGTGGGATTGACGCATAGAGGAAAGGAGGTGATATTCTTGTTAGCTGTATTTTCTGTTAGATGTTCTGTTTTTTATTTCTATACCAATCAAGTGTTACATACAATGGGCTGTATATCAAATGAATGAAGTAAAATAAAGCCTACCCTCTTATCGGCATATATCTGAATTAGAGACTATTATTTCTTTCATATTACTTGGAGGTTAGATACAGCAATGCACTGTATTTGGAGTGTATGGGGTGAATTCAGAAACTCTTATAATTGCCATAGAACACTACAGCAGGAGGTGGGGGAAGACAAATGCGTCCACCGGTGTACTAGTTAGATTATGTTTAGTCCATTGGTATGCAAACCAGAAGCTGTGTCAGAGGGGGGCGGAAACAGCAGATAGTAAGAGAAAGAAACCATGACGCAGCACCGGAGTGGTTTGGTAAGTGCTGCGTTGTGGTTTGGAAGCCATTGCTGCTGCTGCAGGCCCCGGACAGGGATAGCAGCGGTGGCAAAGGGGGCAGGGAGTAGCAAGATGGAGGTCCCGTCTAGTGTGCCTCTAATCTTTGCACCAGCCCTACAGAGGAGGGCAACCAAAATAATGAAGGGGATCAAATGACTCCTGTGAGGAAAGGCTAAATGGCTGAGGCCTATAAAATCCTGACTGGAGAAGAGTGGAATGAGTAAATTGGAATTGATTGTTTAGTCTTTCAAAGAGTACAGAGATTAGGGAACACGCAATGACGTTACAAAGTAGTATATTTAAAACAATTTTTTTTCTCTTATTGTATAATTAAGCTTTGGAATTTGTTACCAGAGGATGTGGCAATGTAGCCGGGTTTAAAGAACATTTGGAGGAAAAGTCCATAAAAGGTCATAAAGGTAGACTGAAAGAAGACCACAGTTTATCCTTGAAGCTAAATAGCATGGAACTGGCTACTTTGAGATACGAAAGTCAATGTAATAATGAAACTCCTTATTAAAAAAACTCCTTATTTGTGTAGACCTTAAACAGCCCTCAGGACAACATTATAATGACATCTCTATACAGAGAGGACAAAACCTCAGTTACCCACTGAGTTCAAACAGAAAAGGCCCAAAAACAGCAGGGAGTTTACCATACCATACAGTGAAACTGGTTAACACATACATCAAAGGTCTAAAATACCTCTCTAAGGCTCATGTGGGTGATACACTATGACACAGTAACTCAAAATAAACAATATCTCATCGCAAAAATCAGAAAAGGTACTTAGCTTCTAGGATCATCACAACCCCAACACCTGGTGTTTCGCTGAGCTACTTCATCAGGGAGTGAGATGATTAACCAACCGTGTCCTGAAAACAAAACAAAGAACAGCTAAAAGCCACAGATGTTATCAGACAGCACTGTGTTCCTGAGAGACTGATAAAAAACACCAACTTACAAACATGCTGGTTGGAAGCTCATAACACTGTTGCAATGAGAGTCCAGTTGGAAGGATAAAAAAATGCCGCGCAGGCGCTTATGAAGAACTGCCACTTGACATCACGCACTTCAGCTTGTCAAAGTTCAAGAATGTACAAGTTGTTTAAACTGAAGCCCAAAAATGCCAGCAACAGTGAATCACAAGAAAGAGGAATGAAAAAACTGAAAACACTGAAAAACTGACCAGACTGAAGAAGCGCTGAGCACAGCCGGTACAAAACCAAGGAGCATTTCGACAAGTGCTGCTCAGAAGACCTCCTCTCCCTCTCGAACCCCAAAAAGTCATGTAATCAGATAGCATGATGATATGACAGAGATTTAAAAACAAGCTTGCCAATCAATATAGTCATTGAGCCATTGTTAAATACAAAACAACGGGCTTGATGGACCTTTGGTCTGACCCAGCATAATAGTTTTCATGTAATACATTATATTTAATAAACCAAAATAATCAACAGTTGCATTGTTCCAATCACTTCCTTCCTTGTTTTGTTCAGTTTATTAGTAACATAGTATATGATGGCAGATAAAGACCAGTATAGTCCATCTAGTCTAACCAGTAAGGTAGCAAGAGTTATGGTGCCTCCATGCAGGTCACCCTCCTCCATGCCTTTGTTTAGGGTTGTATCGCTACTTCGTACAGGTCAACCCTCTCTATGCCTTTGTTTATGGTTGTATAAAAGAGATTTTTTTTTGTTTTGATGCCATCATCTTGCTATATAGGGTTCCTCTGTGTCTGTCCCATGCTTTTTTTTTAATTCCTTCAATGTTTTTGTCCCTACCATCTAGTAACATACATAGAAGTATGTATGTTTTAATGAATGTCATCTACCTCAGCTATACCGAATTTTATTTCACCCCCACAAATCTGCAATACAGCAACCATAGGCTAGTGTACAGAAACTAATTGGTCTTTGGGCTGTTTCTAGGTGACTTGAGGCCTGTTTCCATGCCAACCGACTGCAGCTGGATGGGTGACTCCAAGGAGCCTAACATGTACAAGCGGGGTAGCCGAGGTGAGTACCGCTCAGGAGATCTTAAAAAATCATTTGTGCACATCTGTGTGAGATTGACCAGATTGTAACTGAGAAAGTGACTTTAGTTGTTGCACCATTTCACCTATAGGGCTTGATTTAACAAGATATTTTCCCATTCTGTGCCTATGGAAATCACTTTTAATAGATCGAGGCTCATAGTACATGTGGGTGCATATGTCCTGGAGGGAATACAGAACATAGTGTCAACTGTGCAGCTTCAATTCTCATAAAAAACGAATTCATATGAGTTCTGTATTTAGCCTTTCTTTAAGTTTCTTAATATTTAGAATGCTATGTTGTCCTAGAAAAATAAGAAAACAAGATGCTTATGGGGAAATGCAGTCCAAAGAGGGAATTAGTGGCATCTGATTGCTGATGCTGATCTGGTGCTTTGTCATTACACAATATTTAAAACATGTAGAAAGGTCTAAAATCCTTAAGTTGTAACAGTTACAGAGTAATGGTTCTCTCCCAGTCTGCATCTATGGCATAAGTAGAGATTGCCATTTTGGGACATGGGATGGCAGGAAATGGGCAGGAACTGCATCTTACAGTTAACACAGAGCTTGTTAAGATGCATTAACCGTTAACATGTAAAATAAGATGGAGCAGCTAATGCTGGCTCAAGAGGTGTAGTGAAAGGCGTAACGTATTTACCTGCCACGCAGTTAACACACAGTAGCAACTTTGCCTTTCCAAAAATGAAATGCCCTCAAGAGTTAACATGCAGGTTTTGAAGTTACAACACATCAGTTTTTGCAATTGCCACATGATAACTGAGAAACCTTAGCACACTATAGTATGGTGCTAATTATACATATAAACTGTCATAGCCAAAAGTATATGGAGTTATGCAAGCTGTCCTACAAATACTTTTAATAAAACTGTATTCAAACTAAAATGCCGATGAATGGATTCATATGTGGTGTGTATTGTATGAAATATGTGGAGGTATGTGTGAATGTGGAAGTGAGTGAAGGTATATGGAAATATGTGAGGCAGTGGGATTGACGCCTGGTTTCTCTAGTTCTTAACCTGCTGCTCTAGCCACTAGGCTACTATTCAACTGCACTGGTTTGTTTTCTAGATAAATAAATGACTGTATCTAATTGTTCTACCTAGAGATGAGAATAGTAAGTGGAGATGAATCTTGCTGGCTTATTAAGAGTGCTGGGCAAGGTTTCTAGTTAATTAGGATGTGTTACTAATATGTCCTTGTCATTGGGCTTAGTTACACTTTGCCTGAAATCCTTGGTTTTAATACCAGTTCTTAAGAAGCCTTCTCTTTATCTGACTTATTGTAGGAGCTGTCATCCAGTCGCTTTCTTGGTCAAAGTGGTAGAAAAGGTGGCTACTAGTCAAATTTGTGCTCATCCGGAGAACATTGGTAGACTGGACCTCTTTCTGTCAGGATTTAGGGCAGGCATCAGTACAGAAACAGTATCAATAGCTCTTTGTGATATTTATCATATTTTAGATGGAGGTGAATGAGCTCTTCTGGGCTATTTTGTCCTTTAACATGTCTTTGATACTGTAGATCAGGCATGTCCAACTTCGAACAGGTCGTGATCTACTTTTTTCCGGCCAAAAGTGCCGGTGATCTACCACCACGAAAATTAAGTTTCAAATTAATTTCAAATTAAATTTTAACCCCATAAAGTTGGAGGATTCCCCCCCCCCCATTTTTAATGAACCTTCTGTCATTTACTTGGATGTGATCAGCTGTTAAGCAAATTAAGCAAAAACAAAACAGACAAAGATCCAGTAAGAACTGCGAGGGGAAATGGAAAGTACATTTTTTCTTAAAGTTTTATTGAGTAATAACTTTCTTTAACTGTCTCAATAACTTTCTTTAACTTTTATTGAATAATTTGTGTTAAATTTAGGTTGAGTAGTGATCCAGGCTGATCTTGCACAATCTTTAATATTCCACTCTTGCTCATTAGTGAGACATCTGAGCCTGCATGTCATCCACCAGCTTTTTGAAGATGGGTGAATACTGTGTGAGGGCCAGTCTCAGGGAATCCTGGAGATGTTCATCTGTCATGTTGGAACATTGTGTACTCTCTGTCATTTTCAGATGGGAAAACGCAGATTCACACAAATAAGTTGAACCGAAACAGAAGTGTACAGCTTTACTGCATCTTCTCAAGTTGGGAAATTTGTCTCTAGGCACTAGCTTCCAAAACAATTCTTGCTCAGCATGGGTCTTGAGAAAAATGTTGTTTTTAAGGGTTAATATTTTGTTTTCAAGAGATGGCTTGCTCAGTGAGTAATTTTTACTGATAGCAGCTGCAGTTTCTTTAATGTCCACATCTACTTTGAATGGGTATGACAAGTACTCCACAACTGTTCTAATTTTTTGGAAGTCACAGAATCATAAGAACATAAGATAAGATATGCCATACTGGGTCAGACCAAGGTCCATCAAGCCCAGTATCCTGTTTCCAATAGTGGCCAGTCTAGGTCATACGTACCTAGCAGTATCCCCAAAAGACACAGGTTCCACAATGCTTGTATTGGGTCAAGCATTGATATCCTGGGTCCCTTTTTAATAATGGTTTATGGACCTTTCCTCCAGGAACTTGTCCAAACCTTTTTTAAACCCAGCTACACTAACAGCTCTTACTATATCCTCCGGTAACAAATTCCAGAGTTTGATTACACGTTCTATTTTCGAATTCCTGGATAACAGAACAGATTTCTGTCACATACTTCTCGTTCTGAAAAACAAAATTTGGATATTGTCCCAGATGGTCCTGCATATTAGGAAAATGATTAAAAGTGTTTGCAAGGTCAGTCATCATTAGCTCAAATTTGCTCTTATAGGATGAAACTATACTGATCTCACCAATGCATTTGTTTTTACCTTGTAGTTCAAGGTTCATATAACTTAGATCGCCTGTAAAGTCAGCGAGAAATGCCAGATCACATAACCACTCCTCATCTTCCAACTCTGCTTGGTCATCTCCCCTCTCCTTCAAAAAGCTTCTTATTTCATTCAGCAAATCACGAAATCTTTGCAGAAATTTGTGCCTACTTAGCCACCTTACATCTGTGTGCAAAATGATTTCCGAAGCCCCTTCATCAAGAGTAAGATTGAAAAGCCGTCTTTGAAGTGATCTTCCACGAACTGAATTTACAATTTTGAAAGTGATGTCCATGACAGTCTTTGTATTGAGTCTCTTGCTTGCCAAAACTTGCTGGTGAATGATGCAGTGGTAAGAAACAAAATCTGGGAAGTCGTCATGCTGTCTACAGAGGGCTATGAAACCGTTAACCTCACCTGTCATTGCTCTTGCTCCATCAGTAGTGATGGAAACAAGTCTACGCAATGGAAGATTACACTTTGTCACAAAAGAATGGAAAGAACTGAATATTTCCTGGCCAGTAGTTCTCCCTTTTAAAGAAATCATTCCAAGTAGTTCTTTAATACTGAAGTCTTCAGAAACCATCCGGATAAAGACTAGTATCTGGGCTATGTCTCTTATGGCTGTAGATTCATCCAGTTGGAGTGAGAAAGCAACACAATTTGAAACATCCTCCAACAATTGTTCAGTTGTGTCTCCACACATCTTTTCTATTCACCGCACGATGGTGTTTCTTGACAATTGCACATCTTGAATAGCAGCTATGATCTCTTTCTTATTTTTAGATTGCCAGCTGCTTCAAGAAAACAATCTTTTGCAAATTCCCCTTCAGTGAAAGGTTTGCATTTCTTTGCGATCAGGTTTCTGACCTTGAAGGATGCTATGGTTGCATTGACCGAATGTGACCTTGGCTTTGCCATCAATTGTTGCTGAGTAGCCAATTTCGATTTAAGTTCTTTGAGCTTCAGTTTACGAATTTCACTTTTGGGTGGAAAATCAGCATCAAACTTATTGCTACACAGAGCCTTATAATGACGTTCCAGATTACCCTTTTTGGGCAAGGATACTGGGGCGTTACAAATTAGACAATAACACTTGTCTTTCTCCATGATGAAGAAGTAGTCCATTTCCTATTCATCATGAAAGTGGTAGGTTTTGCTCTTCTTTGGAATACTCCATCTTTGTTATACTAGGGTGGCTGGATGTAAGAAGGCCAAATGTGCTAAGTTAGTATAAACACTGGCTGAATCTGGTCCAAAACTGTCACTGTCCCAAAATATTAAAGATCAACAGGAACTGAAGACTTCTGGATGATATGCAATACAAGGACTGGAGATACCAAAAACGCACATGCAGTTCTAAAAGTAAAAATAAGAATTCATCATACTGGCACCAATAATCAAATACCACCAAACAATCATCAAAAAAACTCAAACACCTGTCCAGCAAACCAGATAAAATCAAATACCGCCAAACAAGTTCAAATATCACCACACGCGATTTAATAAATTCTGCACACCGTGTTGAATCGAAGCAAAGGCAAGGCAAAATAAAATTGCAGTGTAGAATCAACTCAAAGGCTAGGCAAATAAAATTGCAGAGGCAAGCAAACGTTACAGTGGTTTGAACCAATTCAAAGGCAAGTCATAGGCAAGTTAGAACAAAATTGGAAAAGCCCGCCAAAATCACCAAATTCTTGACACTTTGTTGTGTCTGCCCGAAAACATTTAATGAAAGCAAACTATAAAGCAACCAACGACCAGCACATGACACAACTAATACAGTAAGTGTATTCAGGTAAAGCCCGGGCGAATGGATATCACCCTGTATATAGCACACTTCTAAGGGGTGTTGGGGCGGGGGCAGGAATGGGTGATTCTGAGAGGCATGAGACCAGGTATGACACCGGGCCTGTGGCATCTCATCGCGGGGTGTGGGCGGCAGCCCCCTGGGGTACCCACAAACTATTGGCACAAAAACAACAAGCGCCCCCATATTCCCGCAGGCAGGAAAAAAATACAGGCAAAGGATCAGCAGCGGCGGCAAGCCCTCGGCAGACGACCTGCCGGCACAAGCTCTCTCCTAGCGATGGGATGAGCTGCTGGAGAGATGGAGCCAAGTGGGGCTGGCGATCTGCCTCTGACCCCTCCACGATCTACAGGTAGATCGCGATCTACCTGTTAGACATGCCTGCTGTAGATCATGGCGTTCTTCACTCCCATATAAACTATCTGGGAGTAAGTGGAGTGGTTCATCAATGGATGGGTTCTTTCTTGACAGACCAAAGTCAAAGAGAAGAGTTAATGGAATGTTTTCTTCCCATGCTGGTTGGTTTCTGTGGTAGTCTTCTATATCTCTGATCTTATTTAATATATATGTGCAGTTGTTTGGCCAGGTTATTAAGAAGTTTAGCATTCAGTGCTTTTTACATGAAGATGACATGCAAATCCTACCTCCCTTGCTCTGGTATTTCAGGACCTCTGTATTCACTTTAAATTCTTCTTTGCCAGCTGTGGCTGTTTGGCTTCTAGCAAACAAATTGAAATTGAATACTAGTAAGACAGAATCCTGTGAATAAGTCAAAAGTTCTTCCATCTCTTGAGGTGACACCTATTGTAAGAGATTAGGTTTGCTCTAAGAAACTTACAATTCATAGTTAAGGAGTTATTTTGGAGTCCTCATGTTTCTGATATAACTAAAAGGGCACTTTTCTTTTTCATTTATATATAGTGTGTCACTTAAAATCCTGTTTGGACCAGGCTAGTCTGTGAATGATGAAGCCGTGATACTGCTTCAGCTTGGACTTACTCCAGCAGGAGTGAATGTATTTGAGTATGGGGATGCTAGAAGTCAATAGAAGGCACATACAGTATGCATTTGAGTGAATACAAATTTGTTAGCATATCTTTGAAAAGAGTGCAAAGCATTAATGAAGCAGTTATGGCGACTTCTCTTCCTAAATGCTATGAATACTTTTTTCCATTTAGGACAAACATTCTCTAT
Source organism: Ichthyophis bannanicus (assembly GCA_033557465.1). Lineage (NCBI taxonomy): Eukaryota > Metazoa > Chordata > Amphibia > Gymnophiona > Ichthyophiidae > Ichthyophis > Ichthyophis bannanicus. The sequence goes on from CM066036.1 coordinate 190,676,697, forward strand.
TGTACAGAAAATTTGTCTTGTCACAGTTACTATTCACCACTATTTGCCTTCTAGGATGTGAGTGATTTGACCTCTTTATAATCTAGTGGTTTCTTATCAAATACCGATGGGTATAAAAGTATATGAAGGCACATAATTTGCCAGTGCGCTCTGCAGCACACTCTGGGGAGAGCATGGGTGGAGCTCGCAAGTACCCACATTAATTATAAAATACCTTAGGGCACAGTATTCAGAAGGACTTTATGCATTTAGCAGTACCTGCTTAGCAGATAAACCACTATGAGCTCGATAGCGCTGCTGCATATTCCCTCGAACTGTCGTAGCACTATGTGATCCATGGGCAGATTAAGGATGGTGCAAATTTGTTAGTCTAGTCAAGCAAGTTAGTCTAGTTAGCAGCAGTTCTCAGTCTTCTAACCAGATGAGTAACTGCATAAAGTCAGGGCAAAAAAAGCAGACCTAACTTTATGCAGTCTGGCAATCTGGATAGCTGCTGAATATTGCTACTGTCTGTATAGCCAGCAGCAGTCACTGCTGAAACCAGATATTTAACGGAAGTGGCTACCCCGTTTCACTTTTGCCCATGGCGGCCAGTGTTTAAAAACTGCCAACCACCATGGGCTGAATATCAGCACATCTATCTATGCACATATTTGTGAAGTTTGCATGCATTCATTTACACCTGCTGTAGTGTGTGGATAAATGTCCACACCTGAGTTTATGGTAGGCACTGACTTTGTCTTTATGAAAGAGGCTTATACTAGGCATGTTTTTGTGGCCTTAGCATAGGCACCCTGTTATAAAATTACCCTCTACAAGCATATGTCTTCTTGCTGGTGCCCACAGTAAAGGAAAATGTACAGATCAATGAGAGGAAGAGTAATGCCATAAGAATTGCTTCCCAAACATGTCTGGATGTGCAAGAAAATAAAGTGACTTGCTTATGGTCACACAGAGGCAGGCAGAAAAGAGATTTGAACTTAGAATCCAGGAGTCCTTCGGTCTCATTACATAATATTCTTAACACCAGTAGGTCAGTATTATTTTTTTAAAAGCTGGCCACAGCATTTACATTTTCCTGTATATTCAACGCTGCTATCTACAGAAGCGGTGGCACTGAATATACGTATAGAACAGTGAGCAAAGAGCCAGTGATATCAAGCCACTATCTGTATAGCTATCTGGATACATTTGGAACAGTTTCTTCTACAGTCCTAAATTTATCCACATTACTAGACAGAGAGCAAACCGATATCACCACTCTCTGTATAGTTAGGCAGAATGCCTACTCTCCTGCTCTTGTTCCACTCCAGCACTATTCAGATATTGCTGGAGCGATCTGTAATAATTTTCAGCATAACTAGCTGGATACTGCTGCTAAAATTTGGCAAATAGGGCATTTATCCATATAGTGGCTGCTACTATTTGAATATCAACGTGTAAATCACTCTTTCCAAAAAAAGAGGTTTTTATCACATACCTAACCCTCCTGAAACAAAGCTGTCTGTCTACTCCCAAAAAAGCAGTAAGCTTAGCTGTACCAACCTGAAGTCATTCAGACCGATCTCCAGCATTCCTTTTATTGTGAAGATAATTGAGAAAACAGTTCAACTCAACTACAAGGCTACATCTCAGACCATGCCCCTCTGGACCATCACCAACATGGTTTCAGGTGATATCATGGTGTAGAAACTCTTATTACATCCCTTTTAAACACAATCTTAACATGCACCAAAATCACCTCACTGGGCTGCCTCCTTATATTCCTTGACATCTCTGCCACCTTTGATTCTCTCCCACATCACCAACTCTTGCAAAGACTCTATGACATTGAGTTACAAGACAATGTAATAAAATGGTTCTGCTCCTACCTTGAAGGCTGAAACCAGCAAGCAAGATTTGGATGAAAGACTTCACTAACGTTCACCCAGCAGCTTGGAGTGCCTCAGGGCTCAAGCCTCTCAGCCCTCCTATTTAACATCTTCATCCGGCCCCTATGTGTATTTTGTGCCCTTTAAATATTTCACAGTCAGTTATATGCTGATGACATCATGTTCTTCACATAATTCAATACCTCAGCACCAGATTTCACCAACATGAACAAAGGCTTCGTTGATGTGAAACAACGGCTTAGCCTAAACAACCTTATCAACCAAGAGAAAACTGAGGCTCTCCACATATTCACACATCCTTCTTTCTCACCACCTTAAACATGAAACTAGAAGACAGTACCATACATGTGAAGTCTGAAGTCAAATGCGTAGGCATAATATTAGACTAAAGGCTAAACTTCCATCCCAAATAAAGAGAACCACCAGCTCCATTTACCTCAGGTTAAGAACTTTGAAGAACCTCTGCCTTCTACTAACTCCAGATGTATTCCGGTCATATGCCAGGCTATAATCACCTCCATCCTGGACTACTGCAACATCATATACCATGGTCTCCCTAAGCATACGCTCCACCCTCTTCAAATGGCCCAGAATACTGCAGCAAGAATAATCTACGGAGCTTCTCGACGAGTTCATATAATCCCCAGTCTCATGCAGCTCCACTGGCTCCCTATCAGAGTAAGAATAAGTTACAAGGCCCTCATCACAACATTTAAAGTCATGCACAAGGAGTCATCTACCTGTCTCCAACTTCTAATATCAATACTCAAGAATGACAGGTTTCGAAGATATAGGTCACTTAACCTGCTCTCCACTCCAGCTCAACATATCAAGAGCAGACAATCCTCATGCAACCGTGCATTCATTTTATTTGCACCTACAATATGGAACTCCTTACCTCCGGACTTAAGAGGATGCTTGGACTTGAACATATTTTGAAAGAGAATCAAGACATATCTCTTCCATGAACATTACAACACTGCCATAACACCATTGTCTCAAACAACTAGACCTTAGATCTGCCAACCTTCTAGCTTGCCTACCCAAATCTGATTAATATAAAAAGTTGGTTATGTGGCTTGCATTAAATGCCACATTCTATATAGTTCATAATTTCTGTTAATTACCCATAAGTTGTTCTGTTTTTACTGTACAACAGAGTGCAGTCGCTGCCCTGTTAAGTTGTTGTTTCCTGTAAACTCCTTTGAATGGTAGAAAGGCGATATATAAATAAACGTAAATAAATAAATAAATTAAAGCCTTTAGCCACCTGAGAAGCATATAGAGGGGTCTGTGCATTAAAGTGCCGCAATATCCGTATTTAATGTACATTAATGCGAGATCATCCATATGCTAGCAATTGATTTGCATGTCTTACTCCTGGAGTTTCTGACAAAATAGCACTAATGAATATGCATATTAGCAAAACCATATTCAAATATATTCTTAAGGTAATAATACTGGATTTAAGATTCAGCATTACAACTTGAAAGGTTTAATACAACCCTATTAACAAAGAAAAAATTACCATACCTCCCATGGTGTAGTTCAGTATTTCTCAAGCTCAACCTTGGAACTCCCTAGTCTGTCTGGTTTTCATCATATGCACTGTGAATATTCATGAGATACATTCAGGGCCATACCAAGGGCTGTGCGAGTGGTGCGGCCGCACAGGGTGCAAGCATAGAAAGGACACTGATATCATCACTGGGCTTCCAGGAAGCTCAAAACAAGTGTATTAATACACGTGGTTGAGGTGGAGGGGCACCAGATTTCTTAGTCACGTGGGGTGCATTTCTAGTTTGATACAGTCCTGGATACATTTGCAAATAATGGAGGCAGTGCATTCATATTAATATTCATTGTGGATCTCTTGAAAACCAGACTGGCTAAGGAATACTCCAGGGTCAGCGTAAGAAACTCTGCTGTAGTTAAGTTTTCCACTCTAAGAGGGCCATGTAATGCATAGCAATGGCCCAATAAACAAATCTTATCCCTGTCAAAGTAGCAGGCCTTACTAACCTGAAACAGAGTAGATTTTTAACCCACTACTCCCACCTCAACAAAAAGGTAGACCTCTGTGCCAAGCCCCCATCCTAAAAAGAGTAGCCTTAGAGGTGGTAATAGTGGGCTTTATAGGCCCTCTATCTCTACCCCGAAACCAGCGAGTTCACCACTCAACAGGCTCCAATAATATCTTCATCAAAAGGAGGGAGATGTTTTCCCTCCTCTTGGCAGAGTGACAGCTTTTAAATGGTTCTGGCCAACCTTGCATCAAACTCTAAACTGTGAGTGCTTGCACCCCGTACTCTTTCTTGTTCTTTTTCAGCCCTTAGTCACCAGCCCTATTTCTACGGACTGTGATGATTAACATAGTTTGCGGGGACAACATACAAACCATGGGGTTATAAAGGCAGCATTCAGTTTAACATAGCCCTTGTAACACATTATGGAGTTAATTTTAGCAAATCTCTTCTATGTGTAAAGCCTCTTTTATACACAGAAAAGGTTTTTTCTAAAATCACATGGCTATATACCCACATATATGTATATTAGGGTGGTCCAAAAAAATAAACTAATAGATTTCAGTTCTTCACAAGGCTGGTTTTGTTCTTTATCATATTTATAACAAACACACACAATTTTAATGAAAATAAACAACGTTTAGAGGTCACCCCATTTGGTAGTTTTTATGTCATCTGAACTAAACAGCAGACAAGTGGAATGTCTTTAATGTTGGCCATTAAAGGTTCTGCACCATATTTTTCTTTGTTTCTGCTGAGACTCTGTCATCAAAAAGGGCTAAGCCTATCAAATGTTCAGACAAAAAACAGAGATGCCTTGAAAATGCAACAGCCTGGTTTGGGTAAGTCTTAAATTTGATGTTGTTGAGAGGAACTCGGATTGTAAATGGTGCTTCATTCCACAGGCTGATGTAAACAAGACTGACAAAGAGAGCCAAATCTGTGATATTCTTGGACTGTGTGCAGTCATCTTGAATTGAGCCTTAAAAAGGAATATTGTCAATACACAATGCCTTTTCCTATCCATAAAATGTTCAGGATGGGGCGACCTCTAAATGTTTTTCAATCAGGCTGAAATTTCACAGGTAAGCAAGCTATCCATCATAATAGACAAAAATAAGCCTTGTGGAGAAATGAGTCTACAAACTTCAGTAAAATGGGCAAGTACATGAAGGAGGAGTTGGTAGGGTAGGAGGGGATAAGGGAAGTGGAATTGCAATGGGCTAAACTAAAGAAGGCAATAAAAGGTGCAACAGATACATATGTAAGGAAAGTAAATAAAAACAAGAGGAAAAGGAAACCTATTTGGTTCTCCAAAGAAGTGGCTGAACAAATAAGGGCAAAGAACACAGCTTTCACAAAATTCAGAAGCTCGCAGAGGAACACAAAAAGGAATAAAAGATCAAACTAAAAGAGACAAAAAGAGAAATCAGGATAGCAAAATCAAAGGCAGAAGAAAAGATGCCTAAAGATGTGAAGTGTGGCGACAAGACTTTTTTCAGGTATATTCGGGAGGAGGAAAATCATAGGTGGAACTGCAGGACTCAAAAGTGCTGGGAACAGATTTGTGGAAAGTGACATTGAAAAAGCGAAAATGCTAAACAAATACTTCTGCTCTGTTATCACTAGAGAAAATCCTGGAGAAGGACCACCTGTGATTGACAAATATACAAATAGGAATGGAGTAGATATCACACCATTCACAAAAGATGATGTGTTAGAACAGCTTGCAAAACTGAAAGTGAACAAGTCTATGGGACCAGATGGGATACACTCCAGGATATTGAAAGAGCTCCGAAAGGCTCTTGCAGGGCCTTTAAAGGATGTTTTTAATAGATCTTTGGAGACAGGAGAAGTTCCACAGGACTAGAGAAGAGCCGATGTGGTACCTCTCCACAAAAATGGTAATAGGGAAGAAGTGACAAACTACAAGCCAGTAAGCCTTACCTTGGTGGTGGGAAAAATAATGGAGGCTGTCCTGAAAGAGTGGACTTTCTTGAAACCAAGAGGTTACATGAGCCGAAGCAACATGGTTTTACCAAAGGATGGTCTTGCCAAACAAATCTGAGTTCTTTTGACTGGATGACCAGAGAACTAGATCAAGGGCATGCGATGGATGTGATCTACCTAGATTTCAGCAAAGCCTTTGATACTGTTCCTCATAGGAGGCTTATCAATAAACTCAACAGCTTGTGAATGGGTCCCAAGATGGTGAACTGGATCAGAACTTGGTTGACTGACAGACGACAGAAGGTGACAGTAAACGGAACTTACTCGGATGAAAGGAAGGTGATTAGTGATGTGCCCCAAGGTTCGGTCCTGGGACTGGTACTGTTCAATATATTCGTGAGTGATATTGCCAAAGGGCTGAATGGAAAAGTCTGTCTTTTTGCAGATGACATCAAAATTTGCAACAGAATGGCTTCCCCTGAGGGAGTAGGGAACATGAGGAAAGATCTGCAAAAGCTGGAAGAATGGTATAATGCTTGGCAGTTAAGATTTAATTTGAAGAAGTGCAGTGTCATGCCTTTGGGAAGCAGAAATCCATGGGAACTGTATGTGATAAGGGGCAAGAGATTGGTGTGCACGGATCAGGAGAAGGACCTCGGAATGATTGTTTCTGACAGTCTCAAGGTGGCGAAACAATGTGACAAGGCAGTGGCAAAAGCCACAAGGATGCTGGGGTGCATACAGAGGAATTACCAGCAGAAAGGAAGAGGTGCTAATGCCACTGTACAAGTCGCTGGTGAGGCCTCACTTGGAATATTGTGTTCAGTTTTAGAGACCGTATCTCACAAAGGATATAAAAAGGCTGGAAGCGGTTCAGAAGAAGGCGACCAAAATGATTTGGAGCCTGCATCAGAAGACTTATGAGAAGAGACTTGAAGACCTAAATATGTACACTCTGGAGGAGAGGAGGAACGGGGGAGATATGATTCAGACATTTAAATACTTAAAGAGTATTCATGTCAAACCTCTTACAAAGACTGGGAAGCTGTAAAACTAGAGGGCATAACATGAAGCTGCAAGGGGGTAAACTGAAAGACAATGTCAAGAAATAGTTTTTCACTGAAAGTGTGGTGGATGCTTGGAATGCCCTCTGTGTATACTTATACTGTATGTATAAAATTGCCCCATCATACCTATCCTCATTGATTCATAACCCACCTGATAACAGAACCAGAAGAAGAACGAATCTCAACACCATCCTCGTGCCTGACTCAATAAGGAAGACTAAACATACAACAAGCATCAGCGCCTTCTCATACACAGCACCAACCTTGTGGAATAATCTCCCGACACAGATTAGAGAAATAAAAGACCTACAAATGTTTAAAAGAGAATTAAAAACTCACCTCTTCACACTACATTATTCTAATACAGATTGTCATACTAATACGACTTCCTATCCTCCATAATTCAATCTGTATTTTCATTACTTCTACTAAATTTACACCTACCCGCATACCTACCTGAACTGATATCTACAACCTGTAAATATGTAAACTATATTTTAACCTGTAAATAGTTTTATCTGTTATAAGCTATACAAAGTTGCTTAAAGCTGTATATAGTTTGTTGATAGTTACCTACTGTTTCTTTGTATTTCACATTTGTTCTCTGTATTTCGACTTATGTTCAATGTAAACCGCCACTGATCTTAGGAAGTGGCGGTATATAAAAATGTTGCAAATAAATAAATAAATAAAATATTTGATTCTAATATATTCAGTGGCCCTAGCCCAGGGAGACAAGGAGTGCACAACGTATGGTAACTCTTAAATATAATTTGGCATTTAAAGCAGTTGGGAGAAAAGACGATCTTCCTTATGGGCAATGTGAAAAAAGTGTTCATCCGGGTGGAGAGGCGATTTATGTTCCAAACCCTGGAACATATGAGGTTGGGGGACACATTTATCAGACAAATAGAGGCTCTGTATGCCAAGCCTAGGGCACGAATGAGAGTCAATGGTAGGTACTCTGACCACTTTCCCCTAGAAAGGGGAATGTGCCAAGACTGCCCACTATCGCCACTATTATTCTCTTTGGGGATAGAGCCTCTGGCAGACTATGTCAGGCAGCATGTAGATATAAAAGGAATAGAGATGGGGGGTACAAACACAAAAATTGCCTTATTCACTGATGATATTATTTACATGGTAAGGCAACCAGTAACTACACTACCAAACCTGTTATAAGCAATTAAAAAATATAGTGAAGTGACGGGATATAAGCTAAATACGAGTAAATCTGAAATTATGGAGTTTAATTTGCCAAAAGATCTGGAGGAAAGGCTGCAAAGTAATTTTCCTTTCAAATGGGTTAAAATGAAGTTCCATTATCTAGGTATACAATTAGGAAACAAGATAGAGCACCTTAGAGAGTGGAATTACAATCCGCTTATAGAAGAAATACGTAAGGATTTATTCAGATGGAAGGGGGCTCATCTTTCATGGACGGGGCGGATTGCTGTAATAAAAATGAACGTCCTGCCCAGAATCCTGTTCTTGTGTGTAGTGCTTCCATACCAAATACCTGGAAAAATGGTCAAAAAAGCTGCAAAGTATGCTAATGTCCTTTATATGGGGGGATAAACCAGATAGCAAGAAAGGTTCTATATAGGAGGAAAGAGGATGGAGGACTAGGAGTACCATGCATCGCCACATACTATGAAGCAGTACAGCTGCGTGCACTGTTCGAATGGAGAGGGGAGGGGGAAGTCCCTCAGTGGGTGCAGTTGGAGCGGGGGGAGGGGAGAGCTTTAGAAGAGTGGGTATGAGACCTGATTGGGGTAGACGAAGAGGGAAAGATGGGGAATCCATTTAAACAAATGACATTACAGATATGGGAAAAAAGGAGGCAAGAGTTATTAGAAGGGAAAAGGTGGTCTAGAAGATCATTTATTAAGGGACTGGGAGATTCCCCCCAGCACAAGAGAACCCTCTTTTTGGAGAATGGGGGGGGGGGGGGAGGACTGAACCGTATAGGACAACTGGTAAAAGTAGGAAGGCAGATTAAAGCCTTTGATAAATTAAAAAAAGAATATCAATTGGGGGATAGAGATTATTTTGCATACATTCAGATATGGTATTATCTGCGGCAGGAGAAGGTAAGAAGGCTAATGGAAAGCAAAAGAATAGGAAGGGACTCATTTCCAAGTTATACCAAATTCTTATGGAAGGGGATAGGGGAATATTGGAAAGTCAGGAGAGATGGGAAAGGGAAATTCCGGGACAGTGGGATGAGAAGAGATGGTGAGCAAAATATAGAGATGCGTATAAATTTGCACCGGGCACACCCTTTTTGGAAAACAGTATAAAACTCCGCTTGCGAATGCATTGGACACCATGTAAGTTGCAGGCGATGTATGGGAAGGGAGAGGGTAAATGTTGGAAAAGGATGTGGGGGAAAGGGTGACCTGATCCATCTTATGTGGGGCTGCCCAAAAGAAAAGAGTTTGTGGCATAAAATTGAGGAGCTACTCGGGGAAAACACCAAGAAACAGATACAGTTTTCAGTGGAGATGGTAGTGCTTAATGAGGTAGGGAGGATAGGGAATAAAGCATTAGAAACATTGTTGGGTTATTGTGTAGAGTTAGAATGAGAGGTGGAGAAAGGAGGGTCTAAGTAACATTTTAGGAAGGGGGAGAAGAAGGGAAGAGGAAGGGAGGAAGGGGGTGGGGTAGGGTGATAGTGAGGGAGGGGGAGAAGAAGGGGAGTCAGGGGTGTAGGGGTATGGGCAGGTTGGATATAGAAGGAATGGGGGAGGGGACGGAGGGGGGAAGTGGATCATATTGTGGTGGGTGGTCCTCAGAGTGAGGGAAAGAGGGGGGAGGGGATATTGGGGAAGATAATATGTAAAGAAGCATGTATAGAGATGGTTTTGATGTTCAGTTGTGAATATGGATTGTTGAAGTCTTATAATGTAGAGTATGGGATGATATATGTGGAACAATAATAAAAAGCAAAGTTAAAAAAAAAAAAGAAAATACACAGAGCGTGGCCGAGCAGCATCATGGATGCACCCATGCTGTCTGCATTTCTGATCGAGAACCTGTGCTGTTGACAATCGTGCTAACCAAGCATGGCTGCCACGCCTACTTTCCGCCCATTCTGACTGTCTGTGCACTGTCAGAGTGTAGCTTAATAAACATGTCCCTAAGATGACTGATTTGCTTTTAGTGGATGCAACAAAACAAACAAAAACTATTTGCACATCCTACTAACTTGACAGAGAGCATAACTCTTGAAAACTAGTCACAAATGTATTAAATTAGTCCAATAAAAAGGTATTATCACCTACGGCTTATTTGTTGGCCTTTATTCCTAGGTTCCTCTGTGGCAAATGTGACTTTATTCAAGGGAGGTTATTTGAAAGCATTGATTAACTGAATGGTTGCCGCTGCTGTGTTTCCCTGAGCAGAAAATCAAGTAATATGCATCTGTACTTATGGTGCTTGCTTAGAGCAACAAGTTCAAGTGCGCTAGACCGTCCAAGAAAAATTCAATTTAATAAGGGCCTCTTCTATGTGGAGTATGTACTTTAGTTTGAAAGGTTATAAAATGCTGAGATGATGATTATTTGTATTTCTCATGAATCTTACCTAACATACTTTTGGTGACACCCACTTAAAGGCTGCTTGAATCATCATCTGTGGTTTAAGGAGAGAGTGTTCTTTTGGTGTTTCTACAGATGCATATATAGAATATGAGGTACAGTTAGCAGCTGATTGTTTTTTTTACCTGTTTTCTCTTTCTGATGTTTTCTTCTATAACCACTGACTCTGAGAATTCGCTGCTGAGATACGTGAGCGATGATAAGATCCTGGTGATTCAGGAAGAACCTGTGACGCAGAAGGACAACAAGAGGGACACAGGGAGAAGGTCCAGGAAAAAGAGCAAAAACCCAGGGAGCCCCAGCTATCCAATCAGCCCATCCCTGCTGACATCCACTGTGAGGCTTGAGCCTGGCCAGCAAGACATCCTGAATTTTTCTCTACCTGAGAACAACACGGTCCCATTATACCATGTAAGTCCGTGGAAAATTTACCTTTTTATATTTTTCTAAATTAACATTTGTATTCAGTGAATGGAAAACATCCTCCAGTAGACTGTCTGTCTGCTCTTTTAACCATGTTACCTCATTCCTGAAGGTTTTACATTGAGTCCCAATTGAATTCTGCACTCATTTCAAGATATTAATGTTAATATTTAAAGCATGTAGAGATTTGATCCCCAGTTATTTATCAAAACAAGATACCTGAATAAGTGAAAAGGTTCTTACTGCGATGGGCAAATGAAGCTTTCCTTGCTAGTCCCTCAGTTGTGCGTCTTTTTTCATGTATGCCGCTGTTTATAGAATTCATTACTAAAAAACACTCTTTTAGCAGACAGTTGCTCCTCTTTCATGAACTGGTTAAAACTTAGGGGTATGTTTACTAAGCAGCGGTAGCAGCTTCCATGTGATATCAGAGCCGCAGCCCTAGGGCTGCGGCTCTGATATCACACGGAAGCTGCTATCACTGCTTAGTAAACATACCCCTTAGTAGTTTGCAAATGTTTTTAAAGTTTTCTCTGGTTTTCGCTTTGATGTTTTGATTTGAATTATCTTATTCTAAGTTCTTATATTGTTTTTAATGCCTTCCTTTGTCAATAAGGATATTGGGCCCGATATTCTTCTGGGCAGGCTATGTGCCGCTTTGACAAATAGCACTGCCTGCTAACCCTGGGTAGTCAATGCTGGGGTCATATGCGGCCCCGGCATTGAATATCCAGGGATTGCCGCACATGCCCGAAGCCGCGTTAGGGAACCAAGCAGCAGCAATATTGCATGCTGCCCGGTTAGCTCCTGTGCCAAAAGATAGCTGAGGGTTTTCCTTGCCTATCTTTTCGGTGCAGATCGCTAACTGGGCAACATGCAATATCTCTGCTACCTGGTTATCTCTTGTTGCCGCCTCTGCTCCACCCCGTAATGCCCCCAACATGCCCCAATGCTTACCGGATAGCATCAGGACGCGTAGGGGACTCAGAAGGGGATATTCAATGGCATTGACCATGTAAGTATCATTGAATATCCCGATTTAAGGCATTTACACGGTTTACTGGGCTGTAAGCCATGTAAATGCCTTTCGAATATCGGGCCCATTATTTTTAATGGCGATATGGTGGTAAGAAATATATGAAATAAAGTATTCCTTCCTTTGTGCCACGTTTTTTTGCACTGGGTTCTTATTGGTTGCGTGGTCATCTGCTTTGTTGTTGGTGGTCATTATTTTTAATACATGACTTGATTCTGGTTATGTATGACCTTTGGTTGCTGTTTTACTATATCTGTTTTATGATATATGCTTGTTATGTATGTTCATCATGAAATTTGTTTATTTGATTTATATTATATTGTTTGATACCCTGGTATGAGTTCTAGTAGAAAAAGGCAGGTGATATTGGATTTGATTTAATTGCTCAGTAAATTATGAAAAGCCGTGTGTACCACTGGGCAATATAACTGCAAGGAAAAAGCACTAAAAGTTAACAGCTATCATCCTGCTAGACCAGTCCAGACAAGTGGGTTGTGTTCCCCTACCAACGGATTGGTGGAGACAAAGAACCAATGAAATGCCCAGGTTTCAATGACATCACCCCTATGCCTCTATCTGCCTCAGCCACCAGAAGTCTCTTCAGTATTTCTTTATCTCCAGCAGATGGTAGATGGATTTTCTACATTCTAAAGAAAATCAGAATTATTGAGAGGAAAAGATTGATTTAAATGTTCATAAACGACCACTTTGAGGTTGCTGTGTAAATTGAGTGTGACGTGGGATGCTCCACTTTACTGCAGTCTTTTTGGTAGCCATAGGAAGAGTGAAAAATAGTTCAGCTCCACGCTCTTATCCTGTTAAGGGTCTGTTGAGCAGCCAAAATAATTGGAAGGATCTTTAAGCGTTCATCAGCCTCACATAATCTCAACGCCCTTTCCTCCTCCTCTGTCCCCCCTGCTCTCTCCCGAAGATTGCAGAAGGCTCTCAGAGGATTCTGCCTGCCAGCCACCTTAAAAGCAGTGCCTGCAAAGCAGAGAAATAGTTTCAAGGAAGAGGGTTGAGCCCCGGCATGGATTTCTGCCTGGGGCTCTCAGGGGGTAAGTACCAAGGCTTGACCTCGTCATTGTCCTTTTTGGGGGCTCCTGATTCTGTCCATCTGGAGCACAATTCAGGGTGGACCGCTGGCAACCATTGGCATGGTGTGGGGATTTCCTGCCATTTTCTGCACACATTAATATCATCCTTTACTATTTTGAGCTTGCTGGTCACATGGTCTGTGCATGCGTTATGCCCAAGCAGCTCCAGTGCACATTCCTACCCAAGTCCCTCTAGCGCGCGTTGCTGTGTAAGCACCATTAATGCACAGCTGTCAGACTGCCACGGCCTTAGCACGTGCTGGTGTGATACTTGCCTTAACTCTCTATCTTCTTCCAGGAAACAGTGATTTGCCTGGGCAAGCATGGCACTTCATCTCTGGCTTCTGGACTCTGCCCTTCTTGCATGGAAGCTTCTGAGTTGTCCTTGGAGGGCTTTCTCTCCCTCTCCCATTCAGAGGATGCAGTTAGTCTGGCCTTGCCTGACTTAGGACAGAAGGTGGCGGATGGTGCTGTGGGTAAGGATGTCTAGCCAGCCAGGGTTTCCAGCAACTGTGCTGTGAGCCACCCTCCATCCTCTAGGGGCTCGGCAGTGGTTATGTCTCCTGGTATAGGGGGGTAATTTCCATGAGAAGAGCTTCCGAAGTCTGGATTGTCTACTCCAGAATTCTTTTCCTTTTTGCAAGAGGCCTGGTCTTTCTGGAGGGGAAATTCAGACCTTGTGGCCTCTGGGTTCCCTCGAGTGCAGTTTCGTGAGGAGCAGGCTGAAAGTGGAAGGCCTGTTTGGTTGCCTTTGGCTAAGTATCCCCGGTGAAGGGCACCCCCTGGAGATGGGGATCACCTGGAATCTACACGAGATTTGGACTATGATTTGGATTCAGATGGCTCGCTTCTAGGCTGTGATGTGGATGAAGAAGTACTCTCATCTTTGGAAGATTGTGAAGAGATTGGTGTTATCCACCTGTTCTGGAAGGAGAAATTGGCAGCTTTGACTGCCTGGGTCTCATCCACCTTGAGTATAGTGGATGCTCCAGACATGGCGCAGAAGTCGAAGGTGCATCCGCTCCTACAAGGGGTGCGAAAATACACTACTTATTTTATTTATTTATTTAACATGTTTTTATATACTGCTCTTTCCCAAGATTAGGGGCTGTTTATAGTGAACATCAAAGGAACTTTACATTGAAACTTTAACTTATGTACATTTAACATGAGAACTATATTACAACTATATACATTATATCAGCTGATATAATCTTGGTAACTTTATTACATTAACTATATTTATTTAACATTTCTTATATACCGCACTATTACCATCAGCGCGGTTTACATGGAACAGAGCATATACATACAGGGTAACTGTAGTGCATTTTACAAGTAACAGGGGTTTGAGAACTTGGAGGAAACAGGGTAAACTATATACAGTTATTCACAGTTGAAATTCTCTAGATTTGAACATGGAGTGCCTATTTCTCTTAGGAAAAGTTATACTGGAAAGTAACTTGAGAATAGGTAGTATTTGAGATTTTTCCTGAATTGTGTTAGGCTGTTTATGGCTCTCAATTCTGGTGGAAGGGCATTCCATGCTACTGGGGCATGAATGCTGAAGGCTCTTTTAGATGTTTCCTTAGAACATCTGACTGTTTCTTTTGGGACGATTAAGGTATTTAATGCTGCTGATCTTCTGGTTCTATTGGGGATCTGGGTATGTAATAGGTCAGTAATGGTTGAGGGTGCTTGGTTGTTTAAGGCTTTGAAAGTGGTGATTATGATCTTATATTGGATTCTGGCATTGGTCGGTAGCCAGTGGAGACTTTTTAGGATTGGAGTTATGTGGTCTGCCTTTGAAATTCCTTCGAGTACTCTGGCGGCGGTATTCATTGCCAATTGGAGAGGATTCAAAGTTGATCGTGGGAGACCGTATAGAATTGCATTTGCAAAATCGAGGTGTGGCATCACCAAGGCTTGGTAGATGGTTCTGAAATCTGTGGGTTCCAGTAGAGGTCGTAAGTGGCGTAGTGTACGTATCTTGTGATATATTAGTTTTGTTATATTTTTTATGTGGGTTTTCATATTGAGGCGCTGGTCAAGGGTGATGCCTAGGTATCGTATAGTAGATTTTACTGTCAATTCCTTGTCCTTTATCTTTAATGTAGCAGGGGGTGTAAAGTTTTGGTTCTTCGTGATAAACATAACATCGGTCTTACTGTGGTTGATTCGTAAGTTCTGTGTGAGGAGCCAGTCTTCTACCGCTTCGAAGCATTTCACCAGTGGTGTAAAATCAGGATGGTTGATGGAGAATGGCATGTATAAGAGAATGTCATCTGCATATGCTAAGCAAGTAACGTTAAAAGAACGGATGAGGTCACAGATAGTTTGCATATATATGTTAAACATTAATGCTGAAAGTGAGGAGCCTTGCGGTACACCCTGATCTTGCAGAAATGGTTCTGATGTTGTTTCGCCAATCCTTACCTGTTGCCATTGGTTAGACAGGTATGATTTACACCAATTCAGTGCGGAGTCATGTATTCCTTTTTCCTTAAGGCGATCGATAAGTATTTGATGACTTACTGAGTCGAACGCAGCCGAGATGTCCATGAATATAAGGATGAAGCCTTGCCGGCTATTATCTATTCCAGTGATTAATGTATTGAAGAGAGTGATGAGGAGGGTTTCTACTCCATGAGATTCCCTAAAGCTATGTTGGGCCGGATCAAGTGGAGATTCAGTGTCTATGTGTTGTTGTATTTGGCGTTGGACCACTTTTTCAATTATTTTGGCTAACAATGGGATGCTGGATATTGGCCTGTACGATTCTACTCTTAGTGGATCCAGTTTATTGTTCTTCAGTAATAGCCTAATAGAAGTTTGTTTTAGGCTCTGAGGAAAAATTCCAGATGCAAATGATTGTTCTAGGATTTTGTATAGTGTCAACGCACCTACTTGCCCCCGAGGCGGGAGCCTGGGGCTTCGATGCGGCTCCTCTTATAACAGCAAGGACTTGGTATTGCCCTCTGGGATTTTGAGTCCCAATAGCTAATCAAAATAAGGAGGTAGTTGTGGTCGAGTAGCTATGCTTAAAGAGGTTTTATTTTCCCGTCCCGGGAGAATTCTTGCAACAAGGGTCAAAAGCAAATAAACCATACAGCTGGTACAACACAAGTGAGGGACTACAAATTAGAACAAAAATGCTTTTTGTCAGCTTTAACTAAACAAAAAGGGGGAAAAACAGGTTTTTCAATCACACACGTTGAACTGTGAAATCTGTGTTCTCCCACAGATTTCACTTAGGCAGGCTTTTCTTGGGCCCTTAACAAAAAGAGGTTACGCTATCGGAGAAAACAAGTGTACAGTCCATTTTGCACATATCAGAGCTATCATCACCAAAGTCACAATCCATATCTTCGTGTCCTTCTTGGCAATTATAATTTGCAGGGCTGTAATGTGAATTAGTGTTTGTTTCTCTCCTCTCGTCTTGGCCAGAGCACCACTCCCCTCTATCACTGCAGAAAGGCTCTTTACCACACGCTATGGATTCTCCCCTTAGAGGGCTACACACTTCTTGACCACTGGGGGTAAAATTCAGTGCTCCTCTACTCCAGGTACTTTGCCTTTCTTCAGGCTGAGCTCTGCCTGTCTGGTGTGTAAACGGGAAGTGGAAACTTTTCTTCCCCTCTCTTCCCTTCACAGGACGTCTTTCAGATATATGGGAACTCTCTCTTGGACAAGTGTTCTGGCTCCCCAGGTACCTGCTCCCGTGGTTATCCCTTCTCCCTGCTCCTCATGGTTTACAGCTTGGAGTCTCTCTCTGGCCCCACACGGACCTTGGCTTAGTGCAGCCTAACTTCCCAGCACTAACCTTTGTGAACTCCTCCTGGATAAACCCCTCTGAGGTGCAGATTGATTCCACGTCTGAACCTTCCAGGTATGGCTCCTGGCTTTTCTGAGCTCTGTACTTTCCTTTCCCTTGAGTCCTCTCAGTGTCTCTTTCTCTCTCTGCCTCAGAGACTGAGTCTGACTCCTGGCTTGCGTCTCTGTGTTTCCTTCTTTCTCCACGTGTGTCTGTACGTGAATCTGCTCTTGAATCTGCTCTGAAATCTGCTCTTGAATCTGCTTTGCTCAAGACTGACCTTTTTTTATCTGCGTCATTCTTTGAGACTCGAGTTAGCTCAACTCTCTGCAGCTGTCTCCGCTTCCCTGATGAGCTATGACGTAATGGTATTTCTGGGCGTTTATCTACAGCCTGTGCTCTTGTTTTGCTTGGTTGCCCCTGACAACCTCTAGCCAGGTGCTCTGCACTGCTGATTTTAAAACTGCCCTGTGTGTTTTCCTCTACTTTTACAGGCGCTATCTGCCTTGCGCCATGACAATAGGAAGAAGCTTACTTCACATCTGAGCTCTCTTATCCAGGCTGCTGGACATGGATCATTTGGTGCAGTGGTAGCGTTGATTGAGGCAATAGTGTTTTCAATATCCTTTGGTGATATCGTGTCAAACTTGGTCAGTGTGGATGATTGTGACAGCTTGGATATGCTAGTTGACCCAGTGGTGCAGGGGTTCTTGACTGTTTGCATCATTTTTGATTTTAGGTAGTTAGCGTAGTCTTGAGGGGTTCGTTCCCTTGCCAGTGTTTTTACAATATTGAAGAGATCATGGTGTTTGTTTACCGATTTGTTTTAGGAGATTTGAATGGAATTGTTTCCTTCTATCCGCTATTTCTTGGCGATGCTTACTTAGGTGCATGAAGTAAGCTGTATAGGCTTCGGTAGAACGGGATCGTCGCCATCGTTTCTCGAGTCTTCGAAGATGGAGGAGAGATGTTCTTAGTTCGTTAGAATACCAAGCTACATGTGTTCGATGGTTGGACCTTCTTGACATGTTCGCTAGTTTGAGAGCTGGATCTGAGGGTGTTATCCCAGGTGTTGATTAGATCATCCAGTTCTAGTTTCGAGGTGTGTAGCATTGGGAGGATATTCTTAAGTACCTCTTCTTTATCAAGAGAGCGGAACCTCCTAGTTGTTGGTTTGGAGGAGGTGGTGTTAGAGTTAAGAGTATTAAAGGAGTTGGGTATTTGGAACATGATCAAGCTATGGTCAGACCAGGGTACTGGTGTTATGGATAGTGCATAATTGGGGTCTGCTTCCATGGCTGTTTTTGGAACGAAGATCAAGTCAAGTGTATTTCCCTTAACATGAGTATGTTCTCTGACTATCTGATTGTATCCAAGGTCATCAAGCGCTTCCAGAAATGCTGCGATTTGCGTGTTGTATAGGGAGGGGAGGTTAAAGTCTCCTAATATCCAACTCGATATTCGTGGTTTTTCTGAGTTGCAGGCCAGGTCGATTATTTTTGACAGATCATCAGATGATGTTGTCGGGGCTCTGTAGACTAAGTTGATTGAGTGTTCGTTGTTTGATATAGTTAACGTGCTTAGGTGGGTTGTACTGATATTGTTGGACATCTGAAGATGTAGCTGGCTTTTTGCGATGGTGAGTACTCCACCTCCTCTTTGGTTGGTCCTGTGGCACGTGTAGATTGAGAATCCAGGGGGTAGCATCTGGTTGAGAATGACGTTGTCACAGTCGGATAGCCAAGTTTCTGTGATCATCAGGATGTCAAGGTCATGCGATGTTATAGGGTCAGTGATCAATGGCCATTTTGTGCGGATGGATCTGATGTTGATGAGGGCACATCTCAATGGTCGTTGGTGCTGTTGCTTAGGCTGAGGTTTTTTAGTAAGTTGGAGGGCGATGTGGAGTAGATGTGGGTGGGGTGTATGGATAGGGTTTGTTGGGTGTGTTTGGGTCTTGTTTGACCATCTCTTCCAGTTGTTCCTTAGTATTGGTATAGAGTTTTGGCTGCTGTTGAATCAGGGGAAAAAGGAGGGGCACTGGCAGCGAGAATGGTAGAGAATGCTAACGGAGAATACTGGCAGCAGTAGTATCAATATACAGATAACAGTATTAGCTGAAGTGGTGGCAGTGGTGGCAAGGAGATTATTGGCAACAATAATAACAATGAACAGATATCAATATTGAGTTGAGATAGTAGTAGGGAGTGTTGGCACTGAGAGAATATTGGCAGCAAAAGTAGCAGTGTACAGCAATAGTAACAATTGTATAACTAACAGTGATGGCTGACGTAAGTTAACAATATTGTTACTATATGGCAGCGAGGAGCAATAAGATTAGAGAAGCTAGTAGTAACAAGTTGCTGGCAGGGTCAATTAGAGGAAGTCTGCTCTAAGGCTGAGACAATTGTATATGGAGGTGGCATGTACTTTACTATGTACGCTACCTGGAATTAAGCAGAAAGTATTGTTACATGCTGAGTGGTTAGACTTTGTAAAGGCAAAGTGGCTATATATGCTAGTACATTCTAGTAAGAGGCTGTATGAATAATCGAGTCTTATGTCCGAACACCTTGTTTTACTATGAGTTAACAAATCTTATCTTGAGCTGAGTTGTTGCTTGTGAATTGCTGGTACCGGTTCTTTCGGACTTGCTTCTGGCTGGCTGGTCTTTATGGTTATGGATAGAGTCGGCATTCAGGGCTCTGGTGCTGGAAATGTCCTTGTTTTCACTACTTTTTCTTCAGTCATTTGGCGGTGTCCAATTTGTGGAGTTGCTCGTGAGGCTCGAATTAGTTTGAGGCTTGTTCTGGATGAGCTGGCTTTGTCGAGGATGACCGTGTCTCAGGTAGGTAATTATGGATTACACCAGTTGGGTGCTTATGTGCACTATTATCGTGCCCCGCCTAAGGGCCTCGCCAAAGGGCCCTCTGGCGAGGCCCTCAGGCACGGGCCCGCCAGGCGCGGGTGCGCCCGACCGTCGATGATTTTTGAAGTTGGACTCGTGCCTCGATTGGGCCGCTGAGCAGAGGGAGGATCTTGGAGCGTTGCTCCGGCCCGCTCTATCCCCAATGGGAGAGCTCTGGAAGAGGGCCGGAGGTGGATGCAGAGGCCGGATATACAATGTTGCAGTAGGTATATGCTTGGGAGCAAAACTGTGCTGGGAGAAATTAATTAGGTTGATCTTGGGGTAGCTCCTGGGTGATGCCATAATACTCATTGAATAGCTGAGTCTTTAGTTCTTTGCAGAACTGTTGTAAATCTGTCTTCCTGTTTCCAGAGGTCATTAAGGACTTGATTCAGTTGGAGTAGGACTCCCCCAACTCCCTGTCTAAAGAGTTAAGCGTGTATAAGAAAATGTACGCTCTCAAAGAGAAGGAGTGTGTTGTGTGGTTTGGCATTCCCAAGGTGGCTGCTCAGGTCACGGCATTTACCAGATGGACCACCATATCTGTAGAAGGCGGATCGGCCTTAAAGAATACTCTGAACTGCAAGATGGCTGCTAGTCATGAGCTGGTGATATGTTCAGGCCTGATGTCTCGAGCACTGCTCCAGTCAATTCACACTCTTCCACCAGATGATACTACCCCTCTTTTGGAGTCTGCTGCAACCTTCCTCTTTCTGATACTATGTATTTATTTAGTAGTATTTAGCTCACGCCTTACCAGTAGCAGATCAAGATAAGTTATAATCGGGCACTGTAGTTATTTCCCTGTCTCCAGAGGGCTTACAATCTAAGGTTGTACCATCTCTTGCTGGGGCCTTAGTGATGGTGGTTTAGCGGTTATCTATCGTTCTTCCCTCTCCCTCAGTGAGGTCTCTTCCCGAGTTCTTCACTATCCCAAGGCCTTCTTGCTTCACCTCAGCATTACCCCCCCCCCCCTCTCTTCATTTCCTCTCCATCTACCCCCCCCCCCCACACCTTCTTGGCCCACCTCTGGGACTCTCTTCTTCTTACTGTATCTTAGACCTCCCTGCTGTTTCCATGTCTCCTGATCCTTGGTGATCTTCACATCCACTTGGACTCCCCTTCCTGCCCTCTTGGCTGACCTTTCACTCTGCCAACATGTGCATTGCCACACCCATGCCACTGGTCATAACCTTGACTTTATTATTTCTCCCTCTGACTCTCCTGCTCTCACTCCCATCAGTCTTTCTGTGTCTTCAGTCCCCTAGTCTGATCACTTTTGTCTTCAGTTTTTTGTGGCTTGCCCTACCTCTCCTTCCCCATCTCACTCTTCACTCCTGAATGACTCACCCACCCTTTACTGGTGCATCTGCGCCTCAACTCTCTAGCAGTTTCCTCCCTCTGACCAACTTTTCCCCGCTGACTTTGCTTCCCTCCCTCCTGATCTCCAGGTCTGGACCCGCAATTCTACTGTATCCGCAGCTCTTAACACCCTCCACCCTACCTCTCATCCTCCCTCCTCTGCTCCTCATAACCCTTGGTATCAATCTGGCCTTTATCTTCAACGTGCCCATCTCCATCATGCCAAATGCGTCTGGTGCAAACATCCATCTGCTGAATCCCTTGTCCATTTCCATCATTGTCATGCCCACTACCATTCCCTTATTCATTCCGCCAAACTTTCTCACTACTCCAACCTTTTCTCCTCTGCCTCCTTCATCACCTGTACTCTGTTCTCTGTTCCCTATCTTCCCTCAACTCCCCCTCCTCTCCTGTTCCCCCTGTCTTTCCTGGCCCCACCCTTTTAGCCACCTACTTTGTGGAAAAGGTCCTTCTCCTCCATCATTCTTTCCCTGCCTGCCCCACCCCCCTTTCCCCACTTCACTCCTCTGTGACCCCCAGCCTGTCCTACCCCTCCCCCCTCCCTCTTCCACCTCAGCCCTGACTCACTCCTGGTCCTCCTTTCATCCTATTTTTCTCCACAGAACTCTTCAAAGCCTTCACTTCCTCCCTACCTGCCCCTCCAATCCCATTCCTTCCTCGTGGCCCTCCGATCCCTCCTTGACCCTCCTTCCACTCATCCTCACCATCATCAACTCTAGCCTCTTCCCTGGCTCCTTTCCTCTTCCCTGGAAACATGCAGTTATTCGGCCCATCTTCAAGAAACCCTCCCTGGACTCTGCCATCGACACCCATTGGCACCCTATTGACACTCCCCTTTCTCTCTAAACTCCTTGAGAAGCTGCTTTTTCCCACTTCTCCACTCACCTTGATGCCACTCTTGCACTCCACCCTCGTCAATCAGGATTCCATCACGGCCACAGCACAGAAACCATCATCCTTTCCCTCAATAAACTTCATACATCTCACGATCAGGGTGATAATCTCTCTAGCAGTCTCTTTAGATCTTTCCTCCACTTTCGACCTAGTTGATCATCATACCCTTCTCTGGTTTCATTCCTTTCTGTCATCTCGGTCTTTCTCGGTCTTCACTGGTTTTTCCTCCTCTTCCGTCACGCCCTTGCCCTGTGGTGTCCCCAAGGGTTCAGTCCTTGTTCCTCTTCAATTCAATGTGTTTCTGGCTCCCCCTCGCCCTATCGTCCTGATCTTGCCCCCCTCAATGCCTGCCTCTCTGCTGTCTCTACTTGGATGACCTCAAATTTTCTTCAATTTATCAAAAACCTTTGCAATTTGGTTCACCTTTTCTGGTCCAGTCCCTGCTTTGGCTCCCACCCTTGTGTCCATTCCCATTCCTTTGGTTTCTTACCTCCATTATCTATGTGTCACCCTTGATGCCTCACTAACTTTCCATGAGCACCTTTCCACTGTTAATCTACATTCTTTCTACTCCCTGCATCAGATCTGCTCCGTATGTCTATTTTTCAGCCCCTCTTCATTGTCCGTGCTTCTCCTTTCTCTGGTTATGATTTGCATCAATTATTGTAATGTTGTTCTTGCCAGTCTTCCCCAGTTTCCACTCTGCTCTGAGTTCAGAGAGGTCAACCAACCTGGCATAAGTGCAAGTTTGCTGCCTTTTTGAGTGATGGTGTGACACATGGCAGGTGGTCCCTGAGGCGGCCAAGGTGCCATTCCTGCTGGCCTTTCTGCAGGAAGGTCTGGAAAAGGGCCTCTCTGCTCTCTGAAGGTTCAGGTGGCAGCTTTGGCTTGTTTCAGAAGTCTGGTGGCTTATACGTCGCTAGCCTTATATACGCATGTTTTGCACTTTCTTCAGGAGGGTTTGTTGTCTGCATCCTCCCCTCCAATATGTGGTCCCCTCCTTGAATTTGGGTCTGGTGCTCAGGGCCCCAATATCGGAGGCTTTTTAGCCATTGAAGCATGCTATGTTGAAGGATTTGATGCTCAAGACTGTTTTCTTCATCATGATTTGTTCCACAAGGCAGATTTCCAAGCTGCAAGGCTGTCTTGCTGGGATCCTTATCTGTCTTTTTTAAGGGAGGCCATTTCCATTTGGCCTGTGCCTTCCTTCTTCTCTATAGTGATTTCTCCTTTTCATGTGAACCAGGTGGTCTGCCTGCTCTCCTTCTCTAAGGAGCTGTGTCAGGGGAAGGATAAGGTTCTTCACCTTGTGGATGTCTTGAGGATGCTTCTCCAGTACTTGGAGGTTACAAATTCCTTTCATAAGTTGGACCATCTTTTTGTTCTGTTTGCTGGTTCATGCAAGGGTGACGCAGTGGCTAAGTCTACTTTGGGGTGCTGGATTAAGAAGGCCATTGCCTCGGCATATCTTTTGCGGAACTGGCCAGTTCCAGAGGGTTTGTGTTCCCATTCTGCCTTTGCGCAAGCATCCTCGTGGGCGGAGTGGAGCTCAGTAGCCCCTGCAGACGGCAATGTGGGCATCACTTTCCACTTTTATCAAGCATTACTACTAGGATGTTCAGGCTTAGGCAGACACGGCTTTTGACTCAAAGGTTTTGCAAGTTGCTGTGTCTTCTTCCCGCCCAGTGGAGGCATAGCTTTGGTACGTCCTACTGGTTTGAACTGGTCTAGAAGGACATTATGGAAACTGACATTTTACTTACCAGATTAATGTCCTTTCCTTGAGTCCTGCTAAACCAGTCCAGGGCCTGCCCCTGGAACTGTGTTGACTCTGTTCTTCAGCAGCAGTATCCTGGGCTCTGCTATGATTTATATACTTGGCTCTTGAGGTCCATCATCTACTGACAGTCTTCTGTTTAGGCTTTCCTGTACATAGTTCTCTACTGTTTCATTATTCATTGTTGCCGACGCTGACGTTGCGTGAGGCTTGCCATGTTCTCTAATATGCTTTGGGAGAGATACTGAAGAGACCTCTGGTGGCTGAGGTGGATAAGAGGCATGGGAGTGATGTCATTGAAACCTGGGCAATTCATTGGTTCTTTGTCTCCACCAGTCTACTGATAGGGGAACACAACACACTTGTCTGGACTGGTCTAGCAGAACTCAGGAAAAGGCCATTATCTTGTGAGTAAAATGTTATCTATCCAAGCACATGCAAGCAAGATTGCTATAGCTACTGTTTTCTGTTAGACTAAATACAATATACACCTATATCAGAAAATTAGAAAAGAAAGAAACCTAAATAATCAAGAATTGAAGAGAATATTGTCTCTGGAGGGCATTATTTGAGAGACTGATGTTCAATTACACAAAAAAACACAAAAAAAGAGGGGACAGCCCCTACCAATAAAAGTCCATGACAAAAAGAAAAACAAGAAGGGGTAAAAAAAAGCTGTAGAGCAGATAAATAACCACAGGGTAAATTTATTAAACCTGACACAGCCATGTTTCGGCAGGATCTGCCTGCATCAGGGGCAATGAACGCAATCCAAAATGTGTATAGAACTAAATCTCAATTAGCAGTTACTCTTGTTGTGCAGGCTGTAGATAAGAGATTTGGCTATTTATCTATTCTATGGCTTTTTTTACCCCTTTCTGTATTTCTTTCTGTTCAACTATTCAGTAAATGTAAAAGGAAAGGAACATATGATGTCATCACAGCAACCATTGTGTGCTGTGTAATCTGTTGAGCATTATTTTTTATTGTTAATATACTGTGTCCTTGTTCTTGTTTAAAACAGCGGAACCTGCTGTTGCATCATATATTATTTAATATAATTTCTGTTTGTGTGATAGTGTGTTTACACTGTGTAAAAATTAAGCTTGGATTTGATAGGCATTCCTGAAATTCTTGCTGTGCAAATGTATAGAAAGCTTCATTCAACATAACGACATCGCTATGTATGGCAGGTTTCAAAATTTCTAAATGTAAACAGGCAGATAGTACAGAATAATGCAGATTTCTAGTCATGACTTGCATCCAGGTCACTTATTCCCCTTTCTCCCTTCAATAAATCTAGTTTTCTTCACACATCACCTCTTTACAGAGCCATCATGCTAGCTCCTTAATGCTATAGCCTTTGACTTCTCAGCTACATGATAGACATATTTGAAAAATCTGAAAGATATTAATACCACTGAAAGGCGGTATATAAGAAATGTTAAATAAATAAATACACAGGAAGCAAACTTTTTTCGATGGAAAAGTTGTAGAACTAGGAACTGGATACAGGATCTACATGAGGATATACAGTACTTTTTCACAAAAAAAAGATGGTGAATGCATGGAATGTCACCAAGTGGAAGTGCTAGTGACAAAAATGGTAACAGAATTCAAAAACGTATAGGATATTGTCACCCGTGAAGGTCCCCAGAGGCTAAAAGTGTGGGTATTTCATCGGGGCGTTCTCTTAAGTAGCAAGGGGAGTGGTACAAAAGGCATTGCAATGCCCTCTGGGAGTTGTAGTCCCACAAGCTAACGAAATAATTAAGTTGTAGTCGAGTAGCAAGGCTTGAGACAGGACTTTTTATTTCCCCTTCCCGGGCGGATTTTCAAAGCAATGGATATAAGAACAAAATGACCATACGGCTGGTACAAAATAAAAGGAACAACCGGAACAAAAATACTGCTTATTGTCAGCTTAACAGTGGAACAGAAAAAGGTAGTTTAAACAGTCCTTTTCACTCAAGGTAAATTTCCTCACTTCCTTTCCTTAGCAAAACTTCCAGAAACCTCTTCAGCATAAAGAAGTGATTTCATCAGACAAAGTAAATGTACAATCCATACAATTCTCAGAAGCAGGCTCCTCATATAAATCACATTGCATTTCTTCACACTCCTCTTCTGAATAAAGTCCTTTTGGATTGCAACTCACGTTATTCTTAAACAGTCTCTCTGTACAGCTGAGAGTGTTCCCCTCCTCCTCACAGCTAGAGTAGAATGGGAAATTACCGCATTCTCTGGAGTTTCTATTTTGAGAGCCACATAACTCTTGGTAAGTGCAGGGAAATTCTTCACTTTCTATGTCTCTTCTATTAGAAGCAATAGGCCTACCTTTACACACTCTCTGCTCGGAGTTTCTCGGTACAGCAGAGCCTTGCCAAGACGAAAGCGTTTTACTGCTTTTCTCTCTCTGTTTTCTCTTGGGCCTGCAACTCCCTTCAGGGTAGAAGCTCTCTCCCTCCTTGTACTTGTTACTTGGTAGATTGGCTTTCCTAAGCGTGGGTCCAGGAATATCTCCTCTGCCCTCTTCCTGGCAAAGTTCACTGGGCTTTTGCTTAGCTGTGCCCTGCTCTCTGAAGCAGTTCCTCGGGGCTTCTTCAGCTGCTCTGGTTCTACCGGGTTTCCAAGTTCCTCCCGTCCTCCAGTTACCAGCTGTTCTCTCCCAGTTACCAACGGTTCTGTATTTCCCTGGGGGTCTCTCCCAGCTACCAACGGTGCTGTATTTCCCTCGTGGTCTCTCCCCACTAACCTCCGGTAAGTGAATTTTATCTGCGTGTGACTTGGTGTTTGCTTGGGCTCCACCCCCTCCCAGCTGCCCCTCATTATCTAATGAGCTGTGAGCTAGCTTGCTATTTGGGCGTGCTCTCACACCTTGTGATGCCGTTTGTGTATGTTGCCTATAGCAACTCTGGGCCATGTGCTGCACTGAGCTGTCAGTGTCAGATCTGTTTTGCTCAGCTTTACCTATCTCCATAGGCTCTGACTGATCTACCCCATGACAATATGTGAAGGCAGAATTTAGATCAGGGGTTCCCAAACCTGCCTTGCAGCCAGTCAGATTTCCAAGATATCCACAATGAATATGCATGAGAGAGATTTGCATGCCCTGCCTCCATTGCATGCAGATCTTTCTTATGCATATTCATTGTGGAAATCTGGAAAACCCGACTGGCAGGGGAGGCCCCAGGACAGTTTGGAAACTTCTGATTAAGATAGTATGTAGATGGTGAAATTCACACGCTCAGGTCAAGACGCAGCAGGTATTTTATAAGAGGGACTGCCAAACATAGAGTCTCTTATGAAATAGGTGCAGACTGTATGTCTCTCCACATCTAGCAGGGGCAGCAATTTTAATAAAATTGTATATGGGAGAAAAATAAATTGTGCAAGCAACTTGACATGCATGTGTGGGAGCAGTTTTTAAAAATCACTATTCCTTTTCTAAATGCACAAAGGTGGCAGCACCAGCAGTTCACCCCCTGATCATTCCCCAACTTCAGTCTTCCCCCAGTCACCTCACAAGATATCAGATCCCTCTGGCCCCCTGGTCAAATGCCTTTGTGGATAGGGGAATCAGGCGCTGAAGCAAGGTGATAGGGGAGTAAATGAGGGGCAGACTTAGCCTTTACAGTTGGTCCTTCAAACAGACACTTATTTGTGCCTCAGGGTAACTATAAATGCCAACATCAACATTTTTTCTAATGAATGTGGATTCCCCATATAAGATGGGGAACCAATGTCTAAATTGTAGATCCACCCTAACCACTTCTTCTCCTTACCTTCTCTGTACTTCCTGGAAATCTAAATACGGTAAACGACTCACATTTAAATATTCCCTATTCTAAAATGGCATTTACACATGTATGCCAATCTACATGTGTAAGCTGCTATTTATATGCGGGGATTGTCTAAAGCAACCACCATAGTGCAAAAAAATCTCTAGTAGTAAGACGATGGAATGAAACACTATGACTTCCTGGAAATCTAAATACGGTAAACGACTCACATTTAAATATTCCCTATTCTAAAATGGCATTTACACATGTATGCCAATCTACATGTGTAAGCTGCTATTTATATGCGGGGATTGTCTAAAGCAACCACCATAGTGCAAAAAAATCTCTAGTAGTAAGACGATGGAATGAAACACTATGTGATCTGCTTAGAATGGTGATCACAGTCTACAAAGTATTGTATATCCAAGAAGACATTGGGATGGCACGTAGTTATGGCCCAAAAGCAGCACTGGCACTGGATGTGTTTCCTAGAGGATATTGGGTAACCTGTATAGGGTGACAGGTACAATCATAAACAGCAAGAGGTTTTTTTTTCCTTAATTATATCAAGCCTTCAAGAATGTTGGGAGGACTGCATGAATAATTGTTATATACACATTTCAGTGAGCTTATGAAGACCAGATTTTAACATGAAAGGAAACGTGGCTTTTATTACCAGTTCTATGACTGAGAGTTCTTATAAAAGAGGGCTATTTTTATTATATAAAAATTTTTTGCAGAAGGGGAGTTTTCTGTTTTAGGCAAAACATTTTTGCTGCTGGTTTTTTTTTCTTTTCTCTAGCCTTCAAGTTTAAAGAGAGAGGGGAAGCACTCTGTAAAACCACTGCACTGCTCAGCTGTTAGATCCCACCTTTCCCACTCCATGTGCCACCTACCCTGTATTAGAAATCTTGTTATAGAGAACCACCACAAATTAGCTTGTTGATTAAGATAGAAGTGTTCGGTTTTGGTTGGAGGGAAAATCTAGGAAGTAAATAGATCCACATTTGAATATCTGGAGCTTCTACAGTGAAGGATAACTTTATGCTTTATAACAAATTAGAGGCTTTGGAAAATGCAAGTAGGTGTAAAAATCTGTGATTTTTTAAGTTTTCAGTGTTTCATTGGTTGTCTGCTGAAATTCTAAATGCTGACGTACTTTAAGGAAGTTTTGAGTATTCCTAACGTTGAGGATATTTTGCTATCTAATATGTATTATGCACCTCAAAAGACCCATTGGGTCAATGAGATAGAAGGAAGCTTGGATAATGTGCCTTCTTTATTTTCCATTAATTTAACAATTTTTGGAAGATTCTAAGGATGAATTACTTCTCGAGCAACTCTTGTGGTTTCTTTTGTAAATGAAAAGGACATGATTATGATATTGTGATATTACTTTAACAAAAAGATCTTCTTTTTTGTGGCCAAAACCTTTTTCTATTTCCTGATCAGGCTCATACCACTCAGGCTAGGAGGAAATTGTCTTTCTTACCATGCCAAGATTTGGGCAGCTGGAGCTACTTTTCTTCTGAGGTTCCCCTGCAAATGTCTTGTTTCAATTCATGGGAATAATTTATGAAATTTTCACATTTAGAAAAGTTTCTGTTAGATCACAATATTAATTCAATATGGGGAGTTTTTTGTTAAGGGAGCTGTAAAAATAGATGCATGTAATTTGGGGTTGCATCCTCTTTGATTACTTGAAACTTGCTTTGTAATTAGCTTTTCTCTCCTTGAAGTGGGCTTGGATTCAATGTCATGTTTTTTTTCCTTAATGTATTTGCTTTCTATTTTGTGATACATGGGCATATGAAAGTTTCTTTTTTTTACTTTGAATTGTACAATTTGAAAATCCTAATTAAAAAAAATATTGATCTGCAAGGATTCTTGTCATGCTCCTTGATTCTGTACATGCCTGAACAAACTCTTTATTCCTTTCAGCACAATTTTTTGGTGGTGCCATCCCATCACAATAGCCATTTTAAGAGTATGAGGTGTTTGCTACCTTACTATTGCCCTATCTCATTGAAATAGTCTTCCTCCAGACCTCAGACTTGACTCGTCCTTAAACAATTTAAATCTTTGTTAAAAACATCGGCCTGATATTCAGTGGTGGCAGCTAGCTCTGCCATTGAACTCTTAATCTGAATATTCAATGCCAGGGCCCATATACAGGCCAAATTGCCGAGAAGCTAACTGGGCAGCGACAATATTCAGGCTAACCTTTACTGTGCTTGACTTTCGCCACATGTCGATAACTGGACAGTGGCTCAATATTGCCTCTGCCCAGTTATCAACAGGTGCCACCCCAGGTCGCCCCGGCACACCCCAGTGCTAACTAGGGAATACAGTGGTGGCAGCCATGGATATTTAGCATGAGTAACCATGTTAATGCTGCTGAATATCCCACTGAGCAACATTAACAGTTTACATGTAAATGCCTTTCAATATCCACTCCCCCCCCCCCCCCCCCCCCGTATTTTTTTTTTTTTTTTGCATAGGCCTTATCTAGGTCCTGATTACTGCTGAGGTTATCTTCTTATAGTTTACCATCCTCTTCTGGCAGGCTGGGGCTGCCTGTTGAGCACTTGTCTCTTTCTCCTCTTTTTTCTTAGTATGTTTGGCATATATTGTAAACTAGCACCTTATAGGGGGTTAATTCTGTCACATGCATAGCGGGGATGGATGTCCCAACGGGGCGTCCATCCCTGCTATTCGTATACCCTCCCGCCGGCATCTAGCTTCCCCATCAGTTGCATGGGGAAGCTAGACGGGGGCGGGAAAGGGGAGGATTGGAGGAGGCGTTAGGATGGATAGTGGGCGGTTGCCAGCACCAGATGTAAAGGGACGATTCTAATGTCAGCCCTGTACGTCCGGGGCCGGCAACCTGAACAGGGAAGTTATTCCACCTCCGAGGTGGAATAAATTCCCTGGTCATCAGAGACCGGCGGGTCTGGGGCTGGGAAAGGGCAGCAGGGGGCAAAGAGCATTCCCCGCAGCCTGACCCTGGCCCTCGATGGCCAAATTGGGGGTCAGGCTGTGGGGAATAAACCATTTGTTCCAGCAGCTGGCATTGTGGCTGTTAAATGGAGCCGTGGTGCCATAGAAACCAGACACCATGGCACCGCGGCTCCATTTAAAAGCCCTGACTGAGTTAGTCGGGCAGTGCCTGTATGTGCAGGCCAGGCTGAATCACAGTCCCAGCCTGCACGTACAGGCCTGATTGTGATTCTGATCCCGCGGGGCTAGATGTGTCCCACGTGATCAGAAATGCAATCCCCTCTGTACGTCCGGTCAAACCGGATGTACAGAGGGGGTGTACATCTGGGATGGAATGAGCCTGATAGTGCTTTACTGTTGGCTTCCCATTGTTTTTTTTTTTTTTTTAACTGCTTATATTTTCCATGGTTTTGTGATATATCCGCTTTGATTAAAAGATAAAGCGATATATAAAACCTGTTAAATAAATAAAATATCAATTTAATAAATGTAATGTAACAGAGATGAAGATGGTACTGAAAGAAGACAGCTGAACTCAGGTCAACAAAGCCTACAGAATCGACACTCCAACTCCATTGGCCTCAAACTGAAGAACCAGTATGCAGCACTGAAAGTGGAGAAGGTGAGAACATCCCATAAACAGGAGAAAACAGAGCCAAAATCCCTAAATTAGTGACTACAAGAAAGAGAAGGGTAGTGGTGGTTGGTGACTCCCTTCTGAAGAGTACAGAAGCATCCATATGCTGACAAGACATGATGTCCCTGGAAGTGTACTATCTGCCAGGTTCCAAAATCTGAGACATTACAGAGTTTGCCAAGATCCATCATGCCTGCCGATTATTATCTGATGCTGCTCATCCAGATTGGCATAAATGATACTGTTTTGTATCCCTCCAAGTGTATCAAGGGGTATATTTACTACCGCTGCTTAGTAAACATACCCCCAAGAGTGGTTTCATGGCTCTGAGAGACAGAGTGAAGCAGATAGATGTGCAAGTGGCGTTCTACTCAATCCTCCCTGTTGAGAGTAAAGGCCAAGGCCATGAAACTCTCATCCTGGGGATGACTGCATGGTGTCATCAAGAGTGTGTTAGCTTTCTGGACCATGGAATGATTTTCCAAGGGCTACTGAGCAGAGATGATGTCCACCTATCCAAAAAGAGTCAAATTGTCTTCTGCAGCAGACTAACTAACCTGCTGAAGAAGGCTTTTTAAACTAGGGTCATTGGGGATGGATGATCAAAGGTCCCAGGTATGCAAAAGCCCTCAGATAAGTAAAACATTAAATACCTCTATAAAAATGGGGGAAACATCTGGAAAGTGGGGTGTACTAATGCCCATAGTATGGGAAATAAGATTCTGGATCTAGAGGTTATAATGGAAGAGGCCAACTTAGATCTAACAGTCACAGAGACATGTTTCATGGAGAATCACAACTTGGAAATAATTATACTGAGCTATACTTTATTCAGGAAGGACACGGTAGGAAGAAAGAAAGAAAGAGTAGCATTATATGTAAAAAGTAATATTAAAGTAACAGAATTGCACACGGCTTATGAGGTAAGAAGGAGGCACTGTGTGTAAATCTGGAAAAAGGGAATGGAACATCCATTTACACTGGTGTGATATGCAGATCTACTTCATAAGCTGAAGTGGATAGTATTGCTATGAAAGGAAAAGTGCTGATAAGTGATTTCATTATGCCAGATGTTGATTGGGACAGCTATACCATGGTGTCATCTTGCACTAAAGAGATCCTGGATTCTCTACAGGGATAACCATTCCAGCAACTGGTAACAGCACCCACATGAAAAGAGGCCATAATGGACTTCTGTTTACAAATGGAAAAAATGTTTCTGATGTTAGTGTAGGTGGTTTTCTTGCATCTAGCCATCACTAAATGGTATGGTTCGGTATTAAGACAAGGGTAGAGATGGTTCATTCAAAGGTGACTTAAACTACAGAAAAACAACTTTGTCAAGATGGGGAATATCTCATGGAGTCATTTACCGGATGGAACAGCTGGGTGATTTAAACTGGTGGGCAAAACTAAAAAGGGATATTTTAAGGGCAACAAGCCCTTTTTTTCAGAAAGTAAATAAATGTAACAGGAAAAGAAGGCAGCTATGATTTTTAAATGAAGTAACTGAAGAGGTAAGGGAAAAATAGGTGGCTTTTCATAAAATACAAGTTTGATCACAGAGGAAGAGAAGCAGCAATATTTGTAAAGGCGAGAGAAGCTGGGAAAGTAGTCAGGAAAGTAAAGATGCAAATGGAAGAAACAATAGCCAATGCAATTAAATGGGGGGACACATCATTTTTCAGCTATGTTGGTGACAAGAGGAAGTGCAAAAGTGGAATTGTCAGATTCAAGGGTGAAGATAAGGAATATCTAGAAGCTGATGCTTAACAGATATTTCTGTACTGTATTCATAGATGAAGGATCTGGAGTGAGACTTCATAAAACCAATACAAAGAGCCAAAACCATTGAGCTAGATGGAATACATCTGAAAGTTTTGAAGGACTGTAAGGACGTTCTGGCAACTACGTTATATGACTCTTCAATGTTTTTTAGTTATGAGCAATCCCAGAGGACTGGTGAAGGCAGAAGTAAGGAGAAGGTTGGGAACTACAGGCTGGTTAGTCTGACCTCTGTAATGAGTAAATTAATGAGAACGCCACTAAAGCAGAGGTGGTGAGGTTTCTGGAATCCAATAGATTGCAGGATCTGAGGCAGCAGGTCTTGTCAGATGAATCCAAGTAATTTCTTTGACTGGGTGACCAGAGTTGGATCAAGAGAGAGTGCTAGATGTGGTGTACTTAGATTTCAGCAGAGCCTTTGGCATAGTTCTGCACAGGTGACTTATGAATAATTTGAGTGCCCTAGGGATGGACCCAAAAGTAACCATCTGAGTTAGAAACTGTTTGAGTGGGAGGTGACAAAGGGTTCAGGTAAATGGAGCTTACTCTGAGGATAAAGAAGTTACCAGTGGTGTGTCACAGGAATTGGTCCTTGGTATGATTTTGTTTTTAACATTTTTGTAAGTGACACTGCAGATGGGCTGTTGGGTAAGGTTTGCCTCTTTGCGTATGATATCAAATTGTGCAATAGGTAAGACACACATGAAGGTTTAGATAACATGAGGAGAGATCTGGTGAAGCTTGAAGAACGGTCAAAAATTTGTCAATTGAGATTTAATGCTAAAAAATGCAAGGTCATGCATTTGGGCTGCAAAACTCCAAGGGAGAGGAACTGTATAGAAGGTGAAGTACTTCTATCCACAAAATAACAGCGGGATCTGGGAGTGATTGCTTCTGATGATCTTAAGGTGGCCAAACAGATAGAAAAGGTGACCGTAAAAGTCAGAAGAATGCTTGAGTGCTATGGAGTAGAATGGCCAGCAGGGAGAAAGAGGTGATTGTACTTCTGTATAAGTCTCTGGTGAGACGTCATTTGGAGTACTGTTTGTTCTGGAGACCGCACCTTCAGAAGGATATAAACAGGATAGAGTCAATCCAGAGGGCAGCTACTAAAATGGTCAGTGGTCTTCATCATAAAATGTATGGAGATAGATTTAAAGATCTCCAATATGTTTACTTCGGAAGAAAGGCAGAAAAGTGGAAATATGATAAAGGCATTTAAATACCTTCATGGCATAAATGCAAAGGAGAATAGCGTCTTTCAATTGAAATACAGCTTTGGAAGAAGAGGGCATAGGATGAAAGGGAAAGGGAATAGACTCAGGAGTAATCTGAGGAAATATTTCTTTACGGAAAGAGTGATAGATGAGTAGAAGCGTCCCACTGGAGTTGGTAGAGATGAGGACTGTATCTGAATTCAAGAAAGCTTTGGAAAAATGCAGAGGATCCACAAAGGAAAAGATTGTAGGGCCCAATATTTAGCGTTGGTGCCTAGCGCAATTATAGTGGTTAGCCACTGCCCCTGAACCCTAGACACAGATATTCAATACAAGGGCCTTATCTGGGAGGTTGATATTTTAGGTCACTCCACACTATTGCCTCTCCATGCCCTAACCATGGTTCTCTGTGTGGTGTGGATCATCATATGTAAATAGAGGCTTTCTAAAATTATTTCCATGTGTAGGTGATCTACACATTTAGAAGCCACTATTTACATGTGGAGATACTTCTAAAATAAAGACCTAAATCTGAGAATAAAAGAACATAGGGCCCAATATTTGAAAGGTATTTACATAGTTTACAACACAGTAAACTGTGTAAATGCCTTAAAGGGGGATATTCAATGGCATCTACATGGTTAGTGCCATTGAATATTCCCATCTATGTCCCCCACACACCTCAATGCTATCCAGTTAGCATCAGGGCATGTTGGGGACGTTCCGGGGCAGAGCGGAAGCGGAGAATGCCACTAATTGGGCAGCAGTGATATTGGATGCTGCTCAGTTAGCGATCTGCACCTTAAAGATACGCGAGGAAAACATTCACCTATCTTTAAGGCGCAGAAGCTAAGCAGGCTGCATCCAATATCGCTACTGCCCAGTTAGCCCAGGTGGCTTCCTGTCTCTGCGGCGATCACCGGATGTTCAATGACATCGCCGCATTTAGAGGTTGACAGGAGGACTGTGCACCGATGAAGCACATAGCTCCTTCCAGAATCTGGATGACTGAAAATCAGGCCCATAGAGTTTTGAACTTTTTATACACTTCTTGATTAGTCTGAAATGCTTAAGAACATTAAAAATATAAGAATACAAGAACTGCCATACTGGGCCAGACCAAAGGCACATCAAGCCCAGTATCCTGTTTCTAACATTGGCCAATCCAGGTCATAAGTACCTGTCAGGTTTCCCAAAAGTAGACAGATTCCATGCTGTTTATCGCAGGAGTAAGCAGGGATTTCTCCAGTCCACTTTAATAATGGTTTATGGGCTTTTCCTCCAGATATTTGTCCAAACTCTTTTTAAACCCAATTGCACTGCTTGTAACAAAATATTTTGAGGTTCTCAAGGTTGATGTATCCATGAAAGTGATCTTAGTAAAATATCTCTTTTACCATATCTTGGAATAGCCTCCCTCAAAACATCCGAGCAATACCAGACTTTTTGCAGTTTCGCAAAGCTTTGAAACACTACCTCTTCCTTTTATCTTATCCAGTAAACAATAAAGACATCTCAACCAACCCACAGACCTTCCACTCATACACATACAATACAGATACCCCACAGACCACATACACACAAAACTGAAGCCATGATGATATTATGACTATGTTTATTAATTATATACCCTGTTATCCGAGTTATATTCTCCTGTTTTCTGTAAACACAAAGTACTGTTGAATTGTGTATCTCACTGTTTTTTGTGAAC
This sequence comes from Ichthyophis bannanicus, assembly GCA_033557465.1. Taxonomy (NCBI): domain Eukaryota; kingdom Metazoa; phylum Chordata; class Amphibia; order Gymnophiona; family Ichthyophiidae; genus Ichthyophis; species Ichthyophis bannanicus. Next base: position 190,712,696 of record CM066036.1, read on the forward strand.
CGCGCTGATGCCTAATAGTGCGGTATATAAGAGTCTATAAATAAAATAAATAATAATAAAATCTTGGATGCTGTTCTCCTTTGTGGATTGTTGTTGTTGTATGTCGTTGAGTCGATGCTGATTCCTGGTGTCCAGGACCTATCTTTACCCATCAGACAGTTTGTTACATTGGGGACCCAACATTCAAAAGTGCTTATGCGGTTGGTGGTGTAATTAACTACATTTCACGTTATCTGCTCTGTAGCTAACAGCTTGTGCCAAATTTTTCTCCATTATTAACTTCACGGCATGGGAGCACCCACAGCATTTCCCACATATTAACTTCTGCAGAGTGCACATTAGCCTACCTTAGTAAATAGGGGCCTTAGTTTTGAAATTAGGTTTCATATATTTCTTTTAATTTTCTCCACAGAAAGTTAGTTATGAAAAACTTTGCCTTAAGCCTTGAATATATAGAAATGTAGATTTGTGCATTCATTAGCACACATTTGGGGGCATGTTTGGTAAAATGCGATATTGGGAATATAGTAGTTGTTATGGAAGAGCAGACTGGATATGCCATACAGTCTTTTTCTGCCATCATGTTTCTATGGGTTAGGGCCAAATTTCTAGTGAGGGGGGTGGGCTGTACCCATGCTAACCAATGTGGGCATGTCTGGCATGTCCGCATGCACTTACCATAGGTCCGAGCACCTTGCCACACAAAGCCATCACCAACATATAAAAAATTCCCGATCACCTTAGAATCCCTAAAAGATTGCAGTATTTTTCCGACAAAAATATTACTGAAATCTTTTAGGGATTCTAAGGTGATCGGGATTTTTTAATATGTTGGTGACATTTTCTGATTCTGATCGGGTTCAAGTATTTGTCTACACAAAGCCATCAGCCACAATTAACACAGGTGCACTTACTGCCACCCATTGAGGAGGCAGTGGTTCATCCACACTAAATGCAGCATTGACACAGAGCGCACGCTAACGCCGGCGCTAACCACAATGTGTAGTCAATACCCACACTGTCATCTGTTAACAAAATCAAAAGAATCCATTGAAAATAAAATTAATTAGGAACATGATACTATGGCCCATGAGCTAAATCAAAAAATAAACAAATAGGAATTTGAAAACATGCTTCGGCTCAGCTGTAGTTAACTGTAATAAGAATAGCTGCTAATCTTTTAAAGCAAGGGTTCTTAACCTTTTTACAACTACAGACCCCCCAATGGATTGTCCAGTATGTCCCCATACCCCCTTCACCAGTCTGTCAAAATCATACATAAGTATTGTCACGTGGCCTACCTTGGCAGCGTAATGGACTGAGGTAGGTTGGACATAAAAACATATGAGGTTGGGTTTGGCTAATGTCTTACAGGGCCCAGGGACTTGCAGCCCTGGTAGCTTCCTTTGTTACCAAAATCCCAAAGAATACAAAGGTCCGAGTGGAGGGAAGCAAAGGCATTTATTTCCCTTTCTTGCAAAAAGGTTCAGATGCTTGGACAAAAACATCAAACACAAGTTCCTTTACGTCAGGTTAAAGAAAAAGTAAAACATGACGTTAAAGCAAAGCTGTTATCTTCACAATAAATGGTGTATCAAAACAAACAGTCTTTATTCCCCAAAATAGAGCTTATGTGCTAAGCAGGGATTCCAGGCTTCCTGTCTTACAATAACTACAGTCCATCTCGGTATCTGAAGCAAATTCCACCTGCATCGGTTCCCCTTCTGAAGCCTCTGAAACCAAGTCAGTACTTGCTGTCAAATTGTAATCAGGCTTTTTATATATCCTCTGTACAACCTCCCATTGCTCAGGGTTGAATGTAGGGCGTCGGTCCTGCGCCCTCCTATACTGGGAACTGTCTTCCTTTTGCAAGTGTTTTATCTTAGCTTCATGCAAAGCTTTGTCATTAACAAGTCTCTTATTCAGTACGTGTTTCTTGCACCTTATCTCATAGGCAGTTTCACAAGGACAGTATTCTTCTGCTCCCTGTCCTCCCCATACACCAGCAGTTTGCAACCTGCTTTCAGTTAAACATGGGTTACCTTTTCTCCTTGGCTTGTCTACTCCCGGTGAGGTTTGAGGCCTGCTCCGGCTGGGATCCTGCCTGGCCTGAGCAATAGGCCTTAAGTTTTCCAACCGTCCTTCTGTTGGCTTTAGACCGTAGTCAGAGCCATGCCTTTGCCTCTCTGGATGAAAAGCACCCACTCTGAATGGAGCTATCCCACCTTCTCCAGGGTTGCTTCTTTCCTCAAGCCATTGCGGCTGCTGCTGCCTCCTGCGAAACCCTTGTCCAGGGGTTACTGCTTCTTCTGGATATCCTGCCCATTCATTCGGATGTCCTGCCCATCCTGCTGGTTCTCCTGGCAGTCCTCCTTCCCCTAGCCGTCCTGCCTGTCCTGCCCTCCAGTCTTCCAGACTCTCTTTAAGAGGTACTCCTCTCTTCCTTGATTGGAAGCTGGCTGGCATTACCTCATGACCTAGGAGGTGTGGTTCCTCAGTTCCTCGGAGGTCCCTCTTGCTCCCCCTATCAGGTTCCTCATAATATTGCAGCCTGTGCTCGACTTTTCCTGCGTTTAAAACATTTTCTTCTCTTCTCAGAGGGTCCGCAGCATCACAGTATATAGCTAGAAACGGAACTGTTTAAAGAAATTCTTAAGGATTTTATCATATTTATTCAAGCCATAAATATACAAGCTAGCTACAACTAGTGAAATGTTTGCTGTTTTGTGCAATTAAAACAGGGAATCGAGGAACAGTTACTGACAAATGTGACTCGCATATCATCTGACACATCAAGTCAATTTCTCCACTTTGATTTCAGATTTAATGAGTCTGTGTACTTTGTCTTTCTAAACTAGAGTTTTATGAACTCTGACTCATTTAACACAACATAACGTAAAAACTGCCATTCTGAGTCAGACCAAAAGTCCATCAAGCACAGTATCCTGTTACAACAGTGTCCAGTCCAGGCTATAGTACCCGGCATATCCCAAAAGTAGCCAGATTACATGTTACTTATCCCCAGAGATAAGCAGTGGTCTGCTTTAATAATGGTTAATATACTTTTCCTCCAAATCTTGCTTGAACCCAGCTACACTAACAGCTTTTTCCACATCCTCTGGCAGTGAGTTCCAAAGCTTAATGACATGTTGAGAAAAAAACTATTTTCTCCTATTTGTATTTAATGTACTACTTTGTAACTTCATGTCATCCCCTAGTCTGTACTTTTTGAACGAATAATCGATTCACACTTACCCGTTCCATGTCACATAGGATTTCATGGACTGCTATCATATCTCGCCACAGCCGATTCTTCTCTAAGCTGAAGAGCCCTAATGTATTTAGCCTTTCCTCATAGGAGAGTTGTTCTATCCCCTTTATCATTTTGGTCACCCTTCTCTGTACCTTTACTAATTCCGCTATATCTTTTTTGAGATGCGGAGACCAGAACTGCACACACTACTCAAGCTATTCTCTGTTTTATTCTCTACTTCTTTCGTAATAATTCCTAACATTCTGTTTGCTTTTCTGGCTGCTGACACACTCTGAACAGATTTCAACGTATTGTCCACAGTGACACCTAGATGTTTTTTCTGAGTAGTGACTCCTAATGTGGAACGTAGCATTGTGTATCTATAGTTTTGGTTATTCTTCCCTATCTGCATTGCTTTGCACATGTCCACATTATATTTCTTCTGCCATTTGGATGCCCAGTCTCCCAGCCTCACAAAGTCCTCCTGCAATCTCTCACAATCCACATGCTATTTAACAACTTTGAATAATTTTAATATGCAAATTTATATTCAAAACTTTTTATTAAACAAAACAAATAGACATATGAAGCATGCTGAAAAAAGCATCAAAATACAAATTTGAACACTTTAACATCCCATGCTCCTCCTACATTTTCATTTTATTCCCCTAACCCTTCCCCTCCTCACCCATTGTCTTCCTCCCGCCCACACCCACCCACCCTCCCTAGCTCACTCAACGATGAATACAGCCTAGGCGTGGTGACTTTTAGACTCCTTAGACCGAATCCCAAGTGCCACCCTACCCTACTAAATAATCCACCCCCACTGCCCCCCTAATTCCTAGGCTCTCCTTATTCACTCCCTATTCCCCAGATTTGAAAGCAAGACTTCCAGTCTTTCAAAGATCATTAAGAATATAGCTACGACTCCTAGTTGGCAATGTTTGAATACAGGTATCCCAGATTGCGTAGAACTTAGGTATGCACCTTCGTTCAGCCTTGGCCCACAATTTATCCATCTGCATATTGTGCTGCAAAGCTGATCGCCACTGCCAAAAACTTGGGGGTCCGAGCTCCACCAGACGGTTAACATTACTCGAGAAGCTAATGCCCAGAAGAGTTTCAACCAACGTCTCTTCCCCCTACCCACCACCTCCAGCTCCTCCATTACATGCAGTAGGGCCAACTCTAGTGTCAAGTCCCAGGTCTGTCACAAGGTATGCTCCCTAAATTGATGGACAGCCCTCTGGTAGTTTTGAACCTCAGGACAGGACCACAGCATATGAATCAGACGCACCCTCTTCACCGCATTTGGAACGGGCAGTCCATTCGCCATACCCATCTTCTTCATACACTCCAGAGAGATATAAGCTCTCCAAACTATCCAATAGTGCACATCCCGAAGTGCAACCATCTGTGTGAACTTCGGAATCTTACTAATAAGCTTCCATAAAATCTCTCCCATCAGGGATGTGCTCAGGTCCACATTCCAGAGCTCTGACAACTTGTGGCAAGTATTTTGGGAAGATCTACCGCAAAAGAGATCTGTTTACTTACTTGACTGTTATCCTGCCTGATTCTTCACATAAAAATAAATCTTCCAATTCAGAGCAAAAAAACTATACAAATGAGCCCGTTGGAGGCCCTGAACAGCTGCAAAGCTGGTAGTATTGAAAAAAGTCAACAGCCTCCAAACCAAATTGAGCCTGCAACTCCTCAAGTGAGAGCAACTCTCCATCCTCCGTTACTACTTGTTCAAGACACTCCAGCCCCCCCCCCCCCTGCTGCCAGCAACAAAATCTAGAAGGCATCATACCCAGGAGGAAATCGGCATTCCCTTGAATTGGCAAATATACTGACTGAAAAGCAGAGTGCCCCACTCTTGCACAAATCCATGACCAAATATATAGCAATATTGAAATAAGATGACAGTTCTTCAGGTATGCAGGCAATTTACGAGCGGGCAAAAGCAATACGTACCTGAGTGCCAAAGGTGAGGCCAGGGCCCGTTCACACTGCAGAGGCATATAGTCCTCTGTATCAAAAAGCCAATCCTTTAAATGTCGTAATAGGCACGCTAAGTTGTAAGCCTATAAATCTGGGAGTCCCATACCTCCTCGGCTCCATGACCCTTGAGCGTCTGAATCACTATTCTCACTCGCCTTCCCTGCCATAAAAACCAATTAAGTACCTCATCAACTTTTTTTGATCCCTCTTCAATATCCTCAGCAGTAGTAACTTCAGCATGTATAACCACTTAGGGAACAAGATCATTTTAAATAATGCAATCCTTCTACTATTTGCTGCACTGTACTAGTGGTCCCATCCACACCCCTAACAATTACCCCTCCCCTAGGACTATTTTCCTTTTTTATCAGCACAGACAACATACAGCCCACTCGATTCCCAAATCGATAGAGTGCATATCTATAATGCAACATAGATCTTTTAGCTCTCGCATGTATCAAAGTATTGAGCTGGCTCTGCAAAGAGAGGTACGCAGTATGGTTTTCTTCGGTATCATTACGGATCAACTGATGCCTTAACATGCAGAGCTGAGAGTTCCACTCCACTAGCCTGCGTCTAGCGTCTTTTTTTCATATGGACTACATATCCCAAGATAACTCCTCACAAATATACCTTCGCTGTCTCCCAAAACAAGGACGGGTTGTTCTTATGGAATGCATTTGTCTCTTCAAACAGATCCCATTGCTCTCCCAAGAACTTATGAAATCAGCATTCCCCTTCAAATAGAATGGGAATCGCCAACCTCCACCACGGCCTCCCCCTTGAGAAACCTGGAGATCTATCCAGAGCATTGCATAGTGCGAGATCTGAACATTCCCGACTTGCGCATTTGTGATTTTATACAAGAGACACTGAGATAGCAGAAAATAATCTATCCACAACCAAGTGCCATGAGTCCTTGAAAGGTGTGTATAGTGTGAGACTAAGCCGGTCTTAGGCGGTTGCCTAGACATGGGTATAGCCTGAAGTTGTGGAATAAAGACTCTGTAGTCGTGTCCAGAGTGAAAATTAAGGTTAGGTTTTATTCCCTTTCCCTTGAGGATGTCTTCAAACAAGGACAACATAAATTGAACGGTTGCTTCACCGGTGTAAAGGATTCTTACAAACAATAATTATGCTTCTTCTTCAGCAAAGAGAGTCCATCACATTCCATATGTGCAAAAACACAATTCCTTTCCTGCTCCCTTTTAGCACAGAGATTCTATGTCATCTGCTACACACAAAGCACATTCCATGGGCTCGGGGATGTTTTCTGGGATAGAGCTTTCCCACTGCATAAGGTCGGGACCTGGTACTGTATATGGGCACTGAGTACTTGTGAAACTGCTCTCAGGAGCTTTGCCCTCGGGAGACCCCAGCTTCTGATAGTTGGAGCTGCTTTAGGGTGTCAAAGCTAGCAGGAGCTGTGCTGGGGATTTCCTCCCACGTCCTATGCCAATAGGGATTCTCTAGCTTGCTGTAAGCCCGGCTTCTCCTATAAGGACCCACTTCTTTCCCTTTACAAAAGACAGGGTACTTATCTCTCTTCAGGGAGAAGATGGTTTCCAGCCCTTCTTCTTCCAGCCAAGGTTTTCTCTCTGACTGGCTCCCTGCTTTTCTCTGTGAGCATCGGTTGCTGTGCCTGGCTGAGCAGCACTCACTTCCTGTCTTCAGTGAGCTTCCCTGTACGTGACCTTTGCTCTCTGTTGGCTTGGCTACTTGCCTCGGTACGAGGACCCCTCTGGCTGGGAAGACTTTGCCACTGTCTTTCCTAGCTCTCTCAAGTTTTTCAGCCTGCCTTTCTTCTGCCCTGATTCTCCAAGGCAACGTGTCTTTCTGAAACTGCTCTGGAGTGCTTGTCTCACCTTCTCTCTGAGACTGACTTCTCAATCTCCTGGACTGCTTTTCCTCGAGCTCAAACTCCAGCTCTGGCTGCAGCCCTGAATGCTGAACTCCAGCCTTTTCCTCCAGATGCTTGAACTCCCTGGGCCTGAGCCCTCGCATGAGCTCCCTAGACTTGAGCTCCCCGGGCCTGAGCTCTCTCATGAGCTCCCTAGGCCTGAGTTCCTTGGGCCTGAGCTCCCTAGGCCTGAGTTCCCTCTGTGTGATTTCCCACCTGGTTTTATCTCTCTGCTCATCAGACGTAGAACGTGACTCTGGCTCCAGGTGAGCCTGATTGGGACCCTGAATTCTTACTGCGTCACTAAGGCCATGAGGAAAGTTTGTTTCTCCTTTCCCTGCCTTTCTGCATTGTGTATGCTGCAACTGTACGTGTGGCTGTAAGGTAAGCTCTTCTTTTATTTTACTCTTTAATATCTCAGGGTCTGTGCTATCTAACTCATGACAGGTAAGCTCTTCCTTTGCATTACTCTTTAATATTTCTGGCTTAGTGCTGTCTACCTCATGACAATAGTCACGCTCTCCTGGATGCAGGACATGCCAGACATCCACCAGAGCATTCCCCTCACAAAGGCCCAACAGCCGTCGTCATTGTCTGGCCTCTCTATCTGCTCCCCCTCGATCGATCAACCTCTGAGTCTAATACACAATTATAATCCCCTCCCAAGATCACTTCCTGATTCCCATATTCCATGAGTAGTCTTGCAAGATCATCAAAAAATTAACTTTCATACTTGTTTGGGGCATAGATACTACCTAGAAGAATGGGGTGGCCATATAGCAGTCCCCGAACCAACACATATCTCCCTCCCACATCACGGGCAATATGTTGTACTTTAAAATTGGTAGTCTTCCTTACTATGATGACCACTCCTGCTCATTTACCTCCCGCCGTGGCCACATAGACCTCTCCCATCCACCACCTCTTAAGTTTACTATGTTCCCCATCAATCATATGAGTCTCTTGGAGCATAGCAATATCTGCCCACGAGTCCCACAGAGCTTTACGCGCCTTGTGTCGCTTTAATGGCGTCTCCTATGCCACATAAATTCCATGATATAACTCTGATAGCCCCCTTAGTCATATAATCCCCCGATGTTGCACATGCCAAAAGAGAAATACCCTTAACCTACCAGGGTGGGCCCCCCAGCCTAAGCCCAAACCCCAGCAATCAATCTATAGTAAAGCATCCCTTAATGTACAGCCCCTACCCCCAGAAACCTTCCTACTAACCTCCCATTTAGCCACTGAGAGCCCTTCTTTATTTGTCCAAGAAGTAATTCCCAAAGTTTTATCCCTTCCCTCCCTCCCCCTCACCTCCTACATGTCCCATCACCCTGCCCCCTGCCCCTCCCACTCCTCCCCAACCCCCATCTCTATGATGTGTTTAGCCCTCCCCCCTTCTAAAATCTCCCCTATTACAGTGGGAAGCAATGAGGGTGATGCATTGAAGCCCTCCGCCACATGCCTCTCCCACAACCCCTCCCGATACGCCAAGCTGCTGCCCCTCCTGCCACACCCTGCCTGCTTGCAAAGATTCCAGGGCATTATTAAAGCCTCACTTACTGCCCTGCGAATGTATCCATCCCCTCCCCCCACCTAACTGCTCACTGCTATCTATCCTATTGCGGAATCACTAGGCCAAATATATTCAAGCAAAATACAACACAGATTTAGCCCCCTGAATAACCATATGAGAATAAATTCCAATGTTGTCTCTTAAATCCGCAAGGCCTTGTTCCGCACATTACTTCAGTCCTAAACTCCTCCAGTGTATGCTCAGAAACCTACATATGACCCAGCTCTTTGGGGCCACTACATTCATTCAAACTGCAAGGGACTAACAATGACCTCTCATGAAGAGAAAGAAAAACAAAAAATATCCGTTTCATTTTCAGTGGTCAGTTTGGCCTAGCTCAATGAAATACCCTTTAATCCCCCTCATAGACAATCATGCGAGTCCAATAGACAACACACCATTCACACAAGCAAACTCTGCAAGTCCTTCGCTGGAGGCCCCTCGGATCAAATCCTCCTCAAGGATGGAGGCTGTCTGTATATCCTGGAATCCTGGTCAGTGTACTAGGTCAACCCCGGAGGTTTTATCTCAAGGGGCCCCATGGGGCCTCTATGCCGGACTCACTGTCCTCCAGTTGGCAACGAAGCTAAATAGGCAGTAGCCGTACAAGGTGAGTCAAAGAACTGTTGCTTGCCATTATGAGACACTTTAGACGAGCTGGGTATAGTAAAGCAAAGTGTATGTTTTTCTAGAGCAGCTTCGCACAAACTTCAGATATTCCTTGCGCAGCTTACTGTTCACCACTGAATTCTTGCACCGCTTTGTTCCAGAGACCAATGTTCCCGCGCAGTCCTTAAGATTGCCTCCTTGTGTACATAGTGGAGGAACCGGGCTATGACAACTTGAGGTCTACTGTCCTTTTCTCTGCGAGGGCCCAATCGATGAGCTCTTTCAACCAACAGCTTCCCCTGCAGTTCAGCCAGGCGAAGCTGTGTGAACAACCACATGTCCAGAAATCCTTGCAGTTCAGTATCCACCACTGCATCGGGTATTCCCACAAAGCGTAAGTTCTTTCTTCCTCTATTCTTGAAGTCATCCAATTTAGATGCTTCTTCATCTTTCTGGGCAGTTAGCCTTTTTATCGTTTGTGCATAAATCTGGCCCATGTCCTCCAGATCAGACACACGCTGCTCCAGGCCTCCAAGTCTACCCTGGAAATCAGCCAGCTTTTGAGAGTTTTTCTAAGGTGTTGTTTAAACTTTGAAAATGACTGTCAAGAGCTTACACAACTGCCCGAGACACTTCTTCCACTATAGAATCTGTCCATACCGTTTCCGTTGGGCTCTCCATGGGGGAAGCCGCCATCTTATTCTCCGCTCCTTTCGGTCGTTCAGGTCGATCCTTTCTAACCGATTTGGTGGCCATCGATTGTTTGAATCACATTGACAATTCCCACCACAGCTGAACTACTATATCAATTTGGAGGGTTACAGGAGATCTTTTTAAAGCATTAATACATTATTATTAGACAGGGAGCTTCAGAGCCGAAACAAACACGTCTGCTCCGGTTCACTGCATCACGTGACCCCCCCTTAATCTGCAAATTTAATCACCTCACTTGTTCCAAACTCCAGATCATTAATAAATATGTTAAAAAGCTCTGGTCCCAGTACAGATCCCTAGATTACTTCGTTATTCACCTTTCATTGAGAAAAATGACCATTTAAGCCTACTCTGTTTTCTATCTCTCATTTCCGAATCCACTAAAGGACATTGCTTCCTAAGCCATGACTTTTTAATTTTCTCAGGAGTCTTTGATATGTGACTTTGCTAAATGCTTTCTCGAAGTTTAAATGTACTGTATCAACTGGCTCATCTTTATCCACATGTTTATTTATGCCTTCAAAGAAATGTATGAGATTGAGTCTAGACTTCCCTTGGCTAAATTCATATTCTTTGGCCCATTAAACCATGTCTGTCCATGTGTTCAGTGATTTTGTTCTTTATAATAATTTACACCATTTTGCCTGGCACTGATATTAGGTTCACCAGTCTGTAATTTCTGTACCACCCCTGGAGCCATTTTTAAAAATTGGCGTTACATTGGCCACCCTCCAGTCTTCAGAAACCATAGATGATTTTAATGACAGATATAAAATTACTACTAGCATCTCTGAAATTTCATCTTTGCACTCTTTCAGCACTCTTTCAATATATGTATACCATAAGAATGTAAGAACATAAGAAATGCCTTACTGGGTCAAACCAAGGTCCATCAAGCCCAGTATCCTGTTTCCAACATTGGCCAATCTAGGCCACAAGTACTTAGCAGGTTCCCAAAGAGGCATACAGGTTCCACAGTGCTTGTCTGGGGGCAAGCAGTGGATTTCCTAGGTCCTCTGTAATAATGGTTTATGACCTTTCTTCCAAGAACTTGTCCAAATCTTTTTTAAACCCAGCTACACTAACAGCTTTTACTACATCCTCCGGTAATGAATTCCAGAGTTTGATTACGCATTCAATAAAAAAATATTTTCTCTTATTAGTCTTAAATGGGTTGCATTGTAGCTTCATTTCATGTCCTCTAGTCTTTCTACTTTTTGATGGTGTAAACAACTGATCTAGGTTTACCCGTTCCACTCCATTCATTAATTTATAGACCTCTATAGACCTTTCCCTCACTTGGTTTGCAGCTTGTTGTGCTGTGAGGGCTTGTGTGCATCAGTGATGCTGAGAGCTAAGCTATCAGTAGCTTAGCTATTGGCAGGGTCTCCAAAGATAGACAGGTCTCAGCTGAGATGCCAGACTAAGACAAACCACCTATCTGGGCAGCAGCAGAATGGGACTGTTTTGTAAGTGGAGGATCATATTTCTGTGACAAATGCAACAACACTGGAATTAACTGCGCGGAAGAAAGGCTTGGCAAATCTACTTCTATATCTTGCCTTGAAAACCCAATGGATAGTCACAAAACAAATTGCAATATAGTGCTGGAAGATGAGACCCCCAGGTTGGAAGGCACTCAAATGGCTACTAGGGATGAACGGAAGACTTCTCAGAGTAAAGCCAACATTTATGATGTGGTTGGATCTGCTGATGTAGCCGTGCATGAAAAGAGAGTTGGAGGTTGCAAAGTATCTTATATATTGGGTCATGGAATGTATGAAGCATGAACCAAGGGAAACTGGAGGTGGTCAAGAATGAAATGGAACATGTACAACTTGATCTGTTGGGTGTCAGTGAACTGAAATGGAGTGGCTTTGGGCACTTTGCATCTGATGATCATATGGTTTACTATGCTGGAAATGAATGACAAAGAAGAAATGGTGTTGCATTTATACTTAAGAAGAAACTTGCAAGAACTGTAATGAAATACAATGCAGTCAGTGAATGCTTAATTTCTATTTGTCTACGAGAAAAGCCCATCAACACAACTATAATTCAAGTATATGCCCCAACAACAGCTGCAGAAGAGGAAGACGTTGATGAGTTCTATGAACAAGTACAAGCTGAAATTGACTGAACATGCAAACAGGATATCCTGATAGTCATGGGTGACTGGAACGCAAAGGTTGGCAATAAAGAAGACAAAGTGGTTGGAAAATGAAGACTTGGTAACAGAAATAAAGCTGGAGAAAGACTGATAGAATTCTGCAAGACCAATGATCTATTCATCTCAAACAGCTTCTTCCAACAACACAAGCGCCGACTATACATGTGGACTTCATCCAATGTATTGTACAGAAATGAAATTGACTACATCTGTGGAAGACAACGATGGAAAAGCTCGATAGCATCAACAAAGACAAAACCTGGAGCTGACTGTGGTACAGATCACCAACTACTAGTATGCAAAGCTAAAGTTGAAAAAAGCAAGTCATTCATGAATGTAGCAAAAATATGACCTTGAGAATATACCACTGGAATTTAAAGACTCCCTGAGAAATCGATTTGCTGCTTTAGATACAAATGACAGAGTTCCAGAAGAGTTATGGGATGACATCAAGAAGGTTGTATTGGAAGAAACTGATAAGTCTCTACATAAAGTGAAAAAGCAAAAACAGCCAAAATGGATGACTGAAGAAACTCTGAAAATTGTCCAGAATCTCAGAGAAGTTAAAGCCAGAGGAGAAAGAGAGGCAATCACAGAATTCAACAGATTTCCAACGTGCAGCAAGACAAGATAAGGAGAAGTACTACAATGATGCATGCAAGGAAATAGAATCAGAAGCTATTAAAGGAAGTACAAGATCGGCTTTTCTAAAGCTATGAGAGTTAAAGAAAAAATTCCAGCCTTGAATTGGAAAGCTACAAGATGCTCAAGGATCCATGTTGAATGATGCTGAAAAGATCAAGAAAAGGTGGAAAGAATATACAGAGTCATTATACCATAAAGATCAAGTGGACCAACAGCCTTTTCAACCTATACCTTATGATCAGGAACCAATGGTGATGAAAGAAGTCAAAGCAGCATTGAAAGCCTTATCAAAGAACAAAGCACCGGGCATTGATGGCATTCCCACTGAGTTATTACAGCAATCAGATGAAGCTGTTACCATACTTACAAGGCTCTGCCAGGAAATTTGGAAGTCAAAGTCATGGCCAACTGACTTGAAAAGATTTTATACCAATACTAAAGAAAGGTGACCCAACTGACTGTGGAAATTATCGCACAATGGCTCTGATCCCACATGCCAGCAAGATTCTACTCGAGATCATTCAGCAGAGACTACAACCATACCTGGAACGAGAACTGTTGACATGCAAGCAGGGTTCAGGAAAGGGAGAGGAAAGAGAGACATTATTGTGGATATGAGATGGATCCTTGTAAAGACAAAGAATACCAAAAGGATACACTGGTCAACAAATTTTTACAAAAATCATGTTACTGAAATAAAAAGTCATTTCTTATCACTTTTTATATGCTGAACACGAATATGACAGTGAAATTGCAAAATTGGCTCTAGTTTTTTTTGTAATCTACAAGAATTAATGTTTACATCACGAAATGCATGTCAATAGTAAATATAATAGGCCTTCGGTTAATACCTGTAAAAAACCAAGTCATAGACTACTTCTTAGATTTTTTCGCCTGTCTCTTGTACAGCTGTTTGGGAGCTTCTCTGGGGAGTGTCCAGCAGTAGTCAGCCAGCATTGTAGTGGACCATTTTCCCTGGTATCTTTGCTCCATCGTTGCGATATCCTGGTGAAAACGTTCGCCCTGTTCATCACTAACCATACCACAGTTATCAGGAAAGAAATCGAGGTGGGAATCAAGGAAATGGATCTTTAGAGACATATTGCAGCCAAGTTTCTGATACTGCATCAGCATGTCTTCTACTAGTTCCTTGTAATTTTCTGCTCTAACATTCCCGAGAAAGTTTGACACTAGGCAAAAAGCATTCCATGCTTGTTTCACATCACCCTGCAGCAAGTTGTTGAACCGGTCATCTTTGAAGAGCTCTCGAATCCCCACAAACTCCCTCTTTAATCTTTGCTTCGCTGAGTCGAGGGAATTTTTCATGCAGGTATCGGAAAGCTGGCGAAGTGCGGTCCATGGCTTTCACAAAGTTTTTCATCAAACCTTGTTTGATGTGAAGGGTTGGTAGCAGGATTTTGTGAGCCTCAACCAGAGCTGGGTGCTGGATATTCTTTTCTCCAACTGTTACATTTTGTCTGCGATTCCATTCCTTCCGCAAGTAGTGGCAATCCCTTGCTCGGCTATCCCACTCACATAAGAAACACATGTATTTTATATATCCCTGCTGCAGTCCCATTAAAAGGGCAACTACCTTCAAGTCACCACAGGGTACCAGCTGTATGTTTATGTTTATGATATACTGCCCTACTTTATCAGAGCGGTTTATAATTCACAAACAATTACAGGGCCAGAAAGGAGGAAAGGAAGTTATCATTGTTGATATAATAGAACGAGAGAAAGGATACAGGATTATACGTAGAGGACAGGATCAGACAAGAGGGGAGGGAAGGTCATAGTCCAAGGAAAAGAGGTAGGTTTTTAGGTCTCGCTTGAAGGTGGCATGATGGGGTTCTAACGGAGGGAGGTGGGGAGTGAATTCCAGAGTGTGGGGCCGATGAAAAAGAAAGCAGAGGAGTGGGTGGATTGAAGGTGAACGAGGGAGGGGGAAAGGAGATTAAGGCGGTTAAGGTGGAAGGAGCGGGGAGTGTGTCTGGGGGTGTGGAATGTAATAAGGTCTGCCAGGTATTGTGGAGTACTAGTGTGAAGAGCCCTGTGAACTACAGTAAGTAACTTAAACTGAGTGCGAAAGGAGTGGACGTCAGTAGATGCTTTAAGTTATCGTATGTCTCTTTCATGTGGACGGCATGCGCTACTGGAATAGATGGAAGACGGTTTCCATTGTTCAAAAGCACAGCCTTCAGACTCAGTTTCGAAGAGTCTATAAATAGTCTCCAGTCTTGTGGGTCATGAGTGATTTTTAAGGCATTCATGAGGCTTTCAATATCGGAACAGAATACCAGATTACTTTCCTTTCCGACTGCGTATAGTACACTGCTGACGTCAGATGGCTTCAGCAGCTGTCTGGCAGTAGTATTGCATTGCATCAGAAAATGATGCAATCATCTCTGGATGATGTGCATGCTGGTATTATGCAATGTGATGCAATATTACATCATTCAAGGCTTATTTGGGATGTTGTTGATGTCCTCCTGGATAAATTTATACGGTGAAACTTCAAAAATAAACTACATGCAATATCTTCAAAATGTTATTCGTGTTCAGCTCACCAAGATACTACAGATTAGGGCCTTTTAAAGTCAGTAACGATTTCAGTGTTGACCAGTGATATCTATATGTGTTTTAGTGCCTACAGCAAGGTTTTTGACTGTATAAACCATGAGAAACTCTGGGCCACATTAAGAAGCATGGGTATACCAGAACACCTGATCATTCTCTTGCACAATCTTTACACTGATCAAGAAACAACAGTTCGAACGGAACTAGGAGAAACAGAATGGTTTAAAATCAGCACAAGGCTGCATACCTTCCCCCTACCTGTTTAATTTATATGCAGAACAAATCACCAGAGAAGCAGGACTGTATGAAGATAACAGAGGTGTGAAGATTGATGGAAGACTCATCAACAACCTTCGCTATGCTGATACCACATTACTGGCTGGCAATTTGAAACATTTGCTTCTCAAGATCAAGGAATATAGACTTAAAATGGGTCTGCACCTTAATGTAAAGAAGACAAAGATCCTGACAACTGGCAAAATGAATAAGTTCATCGTCAATGGAGAAGAAATTGAAATAGTTGACAATTTTAACCTACTTGGATCAACTATCAATAAAGAAGCAACAAGCAGTCAAGAAATCCGACGACACATTGCTCTTGGCAGAGTGGCTATGAGGGATTCTCAAGAGCAAAGATGTCTCTCTCCATACAAAGATTCGACTTGTTCAAGCCATGGCATTTTCAATAACATCATATAGATGTGAAAGTTGTACAGTGAAAAAGATAGACAGGAATAAAATTGATGCTTTTGAATTATGGTGCTTGGCGATGAATACTGTGTATGCTATGGACTGCCCGAAGAACAAACCAATCAGTACTAGAGGAGATCAAATCTAAGCTTTCTTTAGAAGCTCAGATGATAAGACTTTGACTTTCATACTTTGGACACATCATGCGAAGAAAGAGGTCAGAGAGGGATACCTCCTCCACCTACAGCAGATTCTACCCAGGTTCTTTCCAGGAGAGCTGGTACAACTCTTCCTTCACCAGACTTTGCTGTTCACAGAGCTCTCAGGTCTTCTCAGGGACAACGCAGTGGATCCTGTACCCAGACATCTATGGGGCAAAGGCTTCTACTCCAGGTACTTTTTGTCCCAAAGAGGACTAGGGGCCTCAGGCCCATTTTAGACCTGCAAAACCTAAACAAGTTTCTGGTGAGAGAGAAGTTCAAGATGCTCTCCCTTGGAACACTGCTGCCCTACCTCCACCAGGGAGACTGACTTTGCTCCATGGATCTGAAGGATGCTTACACACACATCCTGATCCACCCCTCCCACAGGCAGTACCTAAGGTTTGTGGTAGGAGGCGGGAACTACTAATACAGAGTGCCACCCTTTGGCCTGGCCCCTCACCGAGAGTCTTCACAAAATGCCTAGCAGTGTTCGCTGCCAACTTACGTCTACAGGGGACCTTTGTCTTCCCCTACCTGAACGACTGGCTTATCAGGGGCAGCATGGCTTCAGAGGCCCACCAGCCACAGAGTGCTCAACTCTCCTGCTGCAGCACCTGGGGTTTATCATCAACTACCCCAAATCTCATCTCACTCCAGCCCAGAGCCTGGAGTTCATAAATGCTCAGTTGGACACCTTGCAGGCCAAGGCTTTTCTTCCAAGGGACAGGGCAGACCACCTCAGGGAGTTAGCGGTGGAGGTGCATAACTGCTGCTCGGTGCCAACCTGTCACCTCCTCTGCCTTCTGGGCCACATGGCCTCCATAGTCCATGTGACCCCGCTAGCCCACCTGCATATGTGAACAGCACAGTGGTGCCTCCGTGCTCAGTGGATGCAAGCCACAGGCAAATTGCGGGGCAGGATCAGGATATCCCACAAGCTGGCAGAGTCCTTTGACTGGTGACAACTTCCCTGCCACCTCCGGGCCGGAATGCCTTTCCAGGTGCCCCCGCCCCAGAGAGTCCTGACCATGGATGCCTCCCTCCTCGGTTAGGGGGCGCATTGCGAGGACGGTCGCACACAAGGCAGCTGGTCCCAAGCAGAATCCCTGGTACAGATCAGTCTTCTGGAACTCAGGGTGATCTTGCTGGCCCTACAGGTGTTCCACCACCGCCTGTGACACCAGTCAACGCTGATACAGACGGACAGCCAGGTCACCATGTTC
The DNA here is from genome assembly GCA_033557465.1 of Ichthyophis bannanicus. Taxonomy (NCBI): domain Eukaryota; kingdom Metazoa; phylum Chordata; class Amphibia; order Gymnophiona; family Ichthyophiidae; genus Ichthyophis; species Ichthyophis bannanicus. Next base: position 190,730,269 of record CM066036.1, read on the forward strand.
TACGTCAACAAGCAGAAGGGCACGAGGTCATACTTCCTCTGCAGGAGACAGTGGCCCTCCTTTCCTTTGTAGCTCTCAACAACATGCTTCTGTGGGTGATCCTCCTCCCGGGCCAGGACAGTCACCTGGCGGACAGACTCAGCAGGGTGGTCCAGCTGCACGAATGGCACCTGAACCCCAGGGTGGCCTCATGACTCTTCTGCCTCTGAGGGACACCCATGGTGGACATCTTTGCCACCCCGGACAATGCACAGCTGCCTCGCTTTGGCTCGCAGCAGCCACACCCAGCAAGGGTAGCGGCGGATGCCTTTCTGATGCCATGGATGCAAGGCCTTCTCTATACCTTTCTACCAACCCCTCTGGTCACCAAGACCCTCTTCAAGGTCCAGCATGAGGGGACAACGCTGATACTAATTGCTCCCAGGTGGCCCAGACAATCATGGTTCCCACTGCTGCTCTCCCTGTCAGTGGCACTACCAGTCTTGCTGGGCCGTGCCCCAGACCTTCTATCTCAGGAGGAGAGCTCCCTCCTGCACCCCAATCTGGGGTCTCTTAACATTAACAGCATGGCTGCTGAAAGGGTAGCCTTGGCCCCTTTCAGTCTCCCACAAGAGGTTGAGGAGGTCCTATTGGCCTTCCACAAGTCCTCCATGAGGTGAGCATATGCCTTTAAGTGGCATAGATGCTCAGTATGGTGTGTGGAGAGGCAGGAGAACCCGTTCTCTTACCTGGTGTAACTGGTGCTCCAATACTTCCTGAATCTGTCACACACTGGACTAAAGTCCAACTCAGAACGGGTGCACCTGAGTATTATATGCTGCACACCACCATCCTATCAAAGGGAAACCTCTCTCAGGTCAGCCCCCTGGTCTCTTGGTTCATCTGGGACCTCCTGCTGTCTAAGCCCCCCCCCCTCGTCCGCACCCCGGCGGTGGAATGGGACCTCAATGTGTTGCTCTCACAGCTCACCAGGCCGCCATTTGAGCCTCTAGCTATTTGCCATCTGCGGTATCTTTCATGGAAGATGGCCTTCTTGGTAGCTCACACATCCACTCGCAGAGAAGCGAGCTTCAGGCCCTGGTGGCAGAGCCACCATACACAAGATTCTACAAAAAAGGGTGGTGCTCCACACTCACTTCAAATTCCTCCCAAAAGTGATATCTCCTTTCCACCTCAACTAGGAGGTGGTCCTTCCCACCTTTTTCCCGCAGCTTCATGTCGATTGAGAGGAGACTGTACTTCATACATTGGACTGCAAACAGGCCCTGTCCTTCTATCTACAGTGGACCCAGGACCATCGCAAAGTTCCTCAGCTTTTCGTTTCCTATGACCCGAGCAGACTGGGGCTTCCTGTGACTAAGCAAATTCTGGCCACTTGGGTGGCGGACTGTATTGACCTCACCTATGAGCGAGCTGGGCTCTCCCTGGACCACTGGATCACAACACATCGCTTGAGAGCGATGGCCACATCGGTGGCAAACCTGTGCGCAATACCAGTGACGGAGATCTGCAAAGCCGCCACATGATCTTCAATCCATACATTCGCAGCTCACTACTACCTGGAAAGCAAGTCCCGTCGAGACAGTGCCTTCGGCAAAGTAGTACTCCATAATCTGTTTGGGGTGTAGGCAATTCCTGCCCTCCGACCCTTTGGTGTTCAGGCTACCGGAGTGATGATGCCACTGGACACTAGGGTCTTGCAGAATCTCTCAGTTGGGGACTCACCTTCTGCAACTCATGGCTACTCAACTTTGTCGCCATTGGTGCTGTCATGGTTCGGCCCTTGGCATCCTGCAGCTAGGGAGTCCCATATCTGAGGACTGACTACCTGCTTGTTCCTGGAGAAAGCAAAGCTACTCACTTGTAACAGGTGTTCTCCAGGGACAGCATGAATTAATCCTCACAACCCTCCCTTGTCCCCTAGGAGTTGCCACTCTACCTTGTTTTATTTTTACTACATCCTAGCTATGTCATCTGACTAAGCAAGATGGCACCCTTGGGTGGGAAGGGAACCATACATGCATGGTGGCTTCTCCAAAGGCTTTCTTTGAAAGCTGGAGAGATGCTTCCGCGTGGGCTCCGTCAGCGCCGATGTCACCCCATATGTGAGGACTGATTCCTGCTGTCTCTGGAGAATACCTGTTACAGGTGATTAACTACCCTTTATCTGCTGTGCAGTTAACAACTCATGGCACCCACAGCATTTCCTATATGTTAACTTCTGCTGTTAGTGCACATTGGGGTCAATGCAGAAACAGTTGCGCATCCTTTGCACATAGGTAATGTGACATCCGTACACAACTATCGCCAATGCAGAGAAAGGATTGACGGCATTATCTGCGCTGAAGTGTCATGCAAACTGTAGTGTGACACATATTAAAAGGATATCCAAATGAGCTGCGAATATTGAAATGAGATACTAATGAAGTCATTAAGTATTTTGCCGAAATGCAGAAAAACGTGCGGAAGACCAGGAGGTGGAGTGCAGAGTTCAATAGCACCGTTGTTCTAATGCTTTGTCAGAGTTGTCACAAACCTCTAGCGCATGTAGGAGAAGACAGCTTTGGTGTGTGTGCCGGTGAACACTCATTTCTTTGGCATGAAGCTTGTGCGTACAGGAAGTTCAGTGTGTAGGAGAAAATAGAAATGCCATCTTTTACTTCTTACCCATTAGTGGCTTTGTGCCTTGCATGGGCTAGAGCACGACACAAAAGCAATGGTGAAAATGGCAGAGAACTGAACAAGAGAGGCCTGGGAAATGCAGGAGAAGCAAGGAGGAGAGAAGGATGAGGAAGCACAGGCTCAGTCCCTCGTCATGACGCACTGCAGATTGCTAAAATGGCACCTCTTTCAAACAAGAGCAGCACTGGCTCCCATTAGAGCATGAAATCTATGGATATGGGTAGGACACCACTGATAATGCATCTTTTTTCTGCACATATGTCAACCCCCCTTTGCTCAGTTCTTGCCAGTTTTATGCATACCTCATTTGCATAGGTTTCCTTTGCATAGTGGTGTACAACCTTTTGCGGTTCTCACATGCTAAGAAACCCTGCACATGACTAAAAGCATACGGCTTTAACACTAGCTTTGTGCATCGGCCTCATTACCTGCAAACCTACCTTAACCTGCCTTAGTAAACAGCCCAGTTGAATGCCCCAGCACTAACAGCTTAGCATCACAACAAAGATTAGTTGATCAACGGCAATACTGAGCCACTAACTAGTTAACCTAAAATGACTAAAGTTAGGCAGGAAAAAGGCTAAATACTGTCACTGACGGGATAACTAAAACACTACCAGAAAAACCAGATATTCCATGCTGCTGGCACTGAAGAGCCAGGGATAATTTAAAGCTGTGATGGCCAGCCGCTTTAATTGTGCTGGCCGCCACAGCCAAGTATGCCCCCCACCCCAAAGATCATTAGTAAAAGACATCATGCTTGGCAATGCGATGGATCGATAAAACAACAACAGCTATGGATGCCACTCAATCAACAATTAGCCGCCTGACTAAAGACCAAATGCATTTTAGGACAGCTATCCAGATTGTTGCCATGATTCTACATTAACTTGATGGCACTTAACAACAGCATAGGCTTCTAGTCCCCTTCAAGTCAAAATAACCTTAGAATGAAAAAAGGAAATAAAAAAAGAGCGAGAATAAAGATTTTTCCTTTCCTTATAAAAGAAAAACCCATCTAATGTTTAGCCATAATACAATAGTCCCAAACTGTTAAGTAACAGCCTCTTCTCTATCCAAGAGAAATGTCTCAAGATGTGTAGGATCTACAAAAACACGGTGATTGTCTTGATAGGAAATAATACATTTACAGAAAAAGTGTAAATAAAATGTAGCGCCTAATGCAAAGACAGGAAATTTATAAGACAGAAAGATTTCCTGCACATTTGCATCGCACAGCTAACATCAGGAAAAACAGATACCTTAAAGCCACAAAAAAATAATCTTTGGGCCTGATATTCAAAGAGATGAATGCGATCAACACTCCTGCTAACCGCATTTATCCCCCTAGCTGAGATATTCAGCGGCACAACACGGTTAGTGCCGCTGAATATCCACGAGTGCCACCACAAGGTGCCCAATTATCACTAAGCAGTGGAAGTCAGACGCAGTAAAGGCTGACTGGACAGTGGCTCATTATCGCCGCCGCCCGATTAGCTTCATGGCAATCTGGGCAACCCAGATATTCAGTGCCAGGACCCAGATATGGCCCCGGTGTTGAAAATCTGGGTCTATTGTTTGGTGACAGTAGCTAGCCTCGTTGAACAGATAATTAATACATTTTTGTAAAACTTAAAAATCTCACATTTTTTCTTCCAGTGGTATTTTTAAGCTGGGCACTGACACTGGGAATAGAAGAAAGGGGTTGGCTCTTGAAGATGTTGAGGATGGAAGAAGGAGGGAGATGCTAGATCTGGGGGCTGAGTTGGGAGAAAGGGGGCTTATTTTAAGAGAAGGCTTGATGCTGGGCCTGGGAGAAGGGGGTAAATGCTGGCAAGTGGCAGTGGGAGAAAGGGGTTTAATGCTGGGGAGTGAGAAGGAAGAGGATAGCAGACAAGGAGGGGGGCAAAGCAAGGGTATATTTATAATGAAGGGTCAAATTGTCCATGTTAGCAAAAGTCAGATGATGGCAAGAAGAAACCCAACCTTCTAACAACTCAGATTTATGAGATAATGCCAATACTTGATTATCCAAATCTTTAACAGCTTCTTAAGTGGATGACAAAAACTTTTCAGTACAAGTGACTACTTGTCAAATATTGTCCCAAGTAACCTGAAAACCAAGCTTCTCAGAAGAAGAAGCTTTCATTGTATAATTGACAACTAAATTCACCAAAAGTGACAGTAACAACTGCACCTCCCAAGCAGGAGAAGTTACTATCTGTGATAATTCAGGAGGAAAGGGCAGGGTTCTTTTAAGGAAGCTCAAAGAAACTCCTTCGGCAGATGATATTGAGGAACTTGCATGATCAACCATATACTTCACACAGGGGCGGCTCTATAATGAGGCCGAGTGAGGCAGTAGCCTCAGGCAGCAACTTTTTGGGGGCAGCAAAATTGCCCCCAAAAAGACCGCCACACTCGGCCTTCAAAATGAAAATTTAAAAAAAAAAAACTCGGGCAAAAGAAGCAGATGCTGCTGCAGCGGCAGAATGAAGAGCCCCGCGGTCACGCCGCCGCCTCCCTGGAGAGCCGTGCCCGTTTCCCCTCCACGCCGGCTCAGCTTTTGCAGAGCCGTGTGAAGGGAGAGTGTTTCCCTTTCGTGCGGCTCTGCAAAAGCTGAGCCGGCGTGGAGGGGAAACTCTGGGCTCTCTGGGGAGGCAGGGGACTGCGACCGCAGGGCTCTTCATTCCGCCGCTGTTGCCACTGCAGCAGCAGCAGCTGCTTCTTCAGCCTGAGGGCTTTTTTTTTAATTTTTCAATTTCCCTGGGCTGGGGGGGGCTAGGACTGGAAATGGGCTGGGGGGGTTTAGAACTGGAAATGGGCTGATGGGGATGTTAGGACTGGTAATGAGCAATGGAGGGGTTAGAAATGGAAATGGGCTGATGGGGGAATTAGGACTGATAATGGGCTATGGGGGGGGCTAGGACTGGAAATGGGCTTTTGGGGGGGTAGAACTGGAAATGGGATGATCGGGAGGGGGGCTAGGACTTGTAATGGGCTATCGGGCAGGCTAGGACTGGAAATGGGCTGATGGGGGGGTTAGAAAAGGTAATGGGCTATGGGGGGCTAGGCCTGGAAATGGGCTGATGGGGGGTAGAACTGGAAATGGGCTGATCAGGAGGGGGGGCTAGGACTGGTAATGGGCTGATTGGTGGGGTTAGGCCTGGAAATGGGCTGATTAGGGGGCTAGAACAGAAGATGGACTGATTGGGGGGCTAGGACTGAAAAAGGACTTACTTATTGGGGGGTTACGACTGGTAATGAGCAGATGTGGGCTAGGACTGGAGTGGGTTGATAAGGGGGATAGGACTGGAAATGGGCTAATGGGGGAGGGGAGGGGAGGAGAGTGCTGCTGGCTCTGGAAGAAAACTAGGGGCTAGGGCTACAAATGGGCTGATGCGGGGGATGGTAGAATAGGACTGGAAGGGAGCGGATACCAAGAGGGTCTGCCAGGGGAAGGAGGGAGCAGGAAGGGAGCTGACATGGGGGAAGGAGGGGGCTGGAAAGGAGCTGAAACCTGGGATGTACTGAAGGGGGACTGGAAGGAAGCTGACATTTGGCGATGGGAGTGGTAGGTGGCTGGGTAATGGGGAGGAGGCTGGAAGGGAACTGACTGAGGGGTGGATCTGAGCTGATACCTGGGATGGTATTTGGACTAGAAGGGGCTGGACAGTGGGGAAGGAGGGGGACTGGAAAGGAATGGACACCAGTGGCAGTCGTGGGAATGCAAGGCGGTTGACATTGGAAGGTAATGGGAGGGGAGGACTGGAAAGGGTTACTGGGGAGGGTTACTGGAACTGGGCTGATGGAAGGAAGTGCAGAAAACAAAAGAAGAGATAAGAAATGGCAGAAGGACCATAGACCACAGAAAGAGAGCTAAAAGAAGACAGGAAAGCAGAAGCCTCAGATCGGGATCAGCATGATCAGAGAATAAAATGGTCAGACAACAAAGGTAGAAAAAATAATTCTATTTAATTTTAGTGATTGGACTTTGTGCTATTTTTATATTTTACACAGTATTGGGGAACTGCATCTCTTATTTATCTGATGTTACACTGCATGTTGACTCTTGCTTCTTGGGGTTTCAGTTTAAATTTTGTCTACATATTTTTATTTTTACTTTAGATTGTGGTTACTTCTCCTGTACTTGGTGAGGGTCGATGTGAGTATGTGACTGAGATCAGGTGTTCTGTTAACATGATGTTTGTACATAAAGATCTATACTGTACTGTAGTAATTTGACTTGTTCAGCTTTTCAAATAGGTGTATGGATGTTCCAGGGCCCACTGTAGTATTTACAGTGATGCTTTTTTTTGGATGGGCTCCTTATGTGAGTTTTGTGCTGATATGGTATGGTAGGTTTGCTCTTTGTTGTAGTGTTTTGTATTAGTTCACAATATACCTGGTACTGGAGAATAGTGATTGTTGTTGTTAGTGAGATGATCAGAATCAGATTTCTTTTTTAAATATTGAGTTCTGTGGGTGAATGTCCTGGTTCTGCTCTGCACCTACTGTAGATGCAAAATATATGTTGAAAAAAAAAGCGAGAACCATAACGCAGTTTATAACAAAAATAAAAATGAGTTAAAATTTAGTTTTATAAACTGTGCTGTTGGTTCTTGCTGTCTTTTAGTTCCTTGATGTGCAAACAGGACCATACCTAGCCCTGTGCAAGCAGTGCAGCCACACAGGGTGCAAAGGATTGGGGGGCGCATTTCAGCTGTCTGCTGTTGCCCTGCCACCACTGGCAGGACAATAGCAGGCAGCCAAAATGTGCCCCCAAGTCTTTTTGCGGCACTTTAAGCAGGTCTGGTCCCTCCCTCCTCTGATGCGATGTCAGAGCAGGGAGGAACAGATCTGCTTAAAGTGCCGGCGCCTTTCAGATTGGACGCATGCCCCCCCCCCCCTCCTCCCCATACCTCCATCCAGTGCTGCGTGCTCTCTCTGCTGCCGGCGTCACCGTGAAAAAAACAGAGGGCGGTGGCAGCAGCAGGGAAAGAGCAGGCAGCGCCGCACGGAGGTTTGGGGGGAGAGGGGGGTGTGCGCACGTACTGCAAGTCCACAGGGCGCGATTGCAGCTTGATACAGCCCTGTGTGCAAACATCTTGCATTTCCTCCATATAATCTAATCGGCTTTTTGGTTTGGTTCAGTCTCTGATTGGATTTCTGAAAAAGCCCCGCCCCCTCTAAGGTGGAGGGAGGGCGCCATCTCATTCTTCGCCTTAGGCAGCAGATTGCCTTGAGCCGCCCCTGACTTCACAGCCCATAGATGTTTGTCCATCAGGCCTAACAAGGCCCCCAATTGAATTGGCTGCTTCTTAAGCATGGGTTTATGCTTACCATGATGTGGCATTCCAAAATTCAATCTCAAGAAAAAAGAACCCAATCCTTCATTGCTCTTTTGGTGATCTAAGAGGTGTAACCTGCGCCTTTGGTCATGCCCTTTAGGGCACACTACAGCTAAACCCTGTAGCACGGCTAAGTCTTACAGGTGCCAGAGAATAACACACAGAGGCATTGCTGAAGTACCCATAGTTCCGTAAGCACTATTCCACTAACCTCCTCCAGTGCTGTAACGCGGAACTCGGGAATCCTCCCAAACAACATACTGTTAAATATTAAACTTTGCTTCATATTTATGTGTGTGCCCACTCCCCCTCCTGGCGGCTCTTTGGATTTGCGTGACTGCCCCAATGTATTCTTTTGCTTTGACTGCTGCTGCTCTTTGCTGCACCTCAGAGGTTGCCGCCCTAAGCAACCAGCTAGTGTTTCCTAGTGGTTGAGCTGGCCCTGGATATTTGAATATCTGTATTATATTTCCTCTTTCCCTTCTTTCTTCTAGAAAGTACATCTTTAACTCCTTCAGACTGTGTAGGGCTTATAGGGCAGGTCATCTGCCATTTTAGTAGTTGTCCTTTGAATTGCCTTTAACTCGTCAATGTCTGTTGAACGATGTGGTTTTGAGAGCTGGGTTTTCACCAGAAACTTGTGACATGTCTGTACATGTAGCCATAGCCAAGGATACTATTTGCTTTCCTAATTGCTTTATCGTACTGAGTGGCTAACGTGGCGTTATTAGAGATCATGACCCCCTTGGTCTCTTTCCTATTTGGTTTTTGCTATTTCTTTGGCCTATGGACCACTGAAACGTTTCCTATTTTTGATAACCACTGATTGTTCTAATTTCCTACTGATCAGCTTCTACTTTTACCGCATGTGCCTGCTGTTAATAGGCTGCTTATTTCAAAAGCATTAAAGCTGCACATTGTCCGGGAAAGTTTAGCATGACAGATACATTAAAATATTATGACAGGTATACAGTTCAAACCCCAGATTCTGCTATTATAGTCCTCAACATTTTTAAGCTCTCTATTCCTACTATAATAAGCGCATGTTATCCTATATTATAGGTATGCAGAGAATTATATACATACTTGGCACAATATGCTAGATTTAAGCTGTTTAAAGAAAAACTGCCATTCCTTGATAGTTTAGCAGATGTATTTCTTCTCAAAGAAAACTGTTCCAGCTGAGTCTCTTTCTTTCTGTTTCTAGAGCTGCACAGTAGGCTCGTGGGTAAATTAATGTTTTCATTACACTCAGAGTGAGGAATGAAGGTTACGCCAGAAGGCAGCAGTATAATACAAAACACACTAGGTAAATAAATGTACAGTAATTGACCAGAAGCTGATGTGCTGTTGATTTAGCAGTCACAAATTCTTAGTTTCAAATCAGATTCTAAATTAAGAGTGTGGATATAGCAGTATAAAAAACTTAATCCAATATCTATGAATAAATGTTGCACAAAACTTGAAGGGTCAAGGAACATAATTTAGGCAATAGGGTTTATCATCTGTTTTGGCTGCTGCTACCAGCACACTGCTGCTACCAGATGTGGCCTAGTGGTTGGGGCAAGTTGCCTCAGACCAGTGAACTGGGGGTTTGAATCCTACTGGAGGACAGCAACCTCAGGCCAGAGGGACTGGTATATCTCCAGGAATAAGCAGGAATGTAGCCGTCACATATGGGTATTGTTGGTACCGACGGAGCCTGCGCGGGAACACTCCCCAGCGTCCAATAGGAAAGCTTTGGGAGCATCCCACAGTGCCTGCGTGCTGCCTTCCCGCCTTTCCCAACTATCCCTCTCCAGTTCTTCGTTTTCCGCAGAGCCGACAGGTCGCACATCCTGTCACTGCAGAAAAAAATCCCTTCTATTCTTCTTTTTTGTGGTTGCGTCTGCCTTCCATCGACGCTACACCGGTACCGCCGGTTCTTCTTCTTTGTTTTCTTTTTAAAAAAAAAACTTTCTTCTGGAGTTTTTCCAGTAATTTTCTCTTCAGGTGCCAAGCGCCATTTTGGGCACTAGGCCCAACTTTTCCTTCAGAATGGAAAAACCCGCTTCGGGTTTTAAAAAGTGTTCTAAGTGTGGTGGTACCATCTCCGTCACTGACACCCATGAGTGGTGCCTCAAATGTTTAGGTCCTGACCACTCTATTTCAGAGTGTGTTGCCTGTGGGATGATGTCGAAAAGGCGCCGGCAGAACCGAGCTGCTAAACTTAGCACCCTTTTTCCCTCCGATGCAGCCTCCGTGGCATCAACGTCTTCCTCCCATGGATCTCAGGTAACTAAACATAAATCTAGCCGGTCCTCAAAGGGTAGATCTCCTCCTAGACAGCGAGATGCCTCTGGCGTTGCCCTTGAGGGACTTTCACTGGCAAAATTGCCCTGGCAGGAGGCTTCGGCTTCCAAAGCACTAATGGGGCTCCAGGATGTTCGAGGCCTCAACCTCGGCTGATCTACTGGTGCCATGCTCTGGGGTACCAGCCGCTTCATCCGGTACCGATACCCAAGCATCGGCAGCGTCAATAGACCAGAGATTCTTGGCTATTGAACACAGTCTGGTGCCTCTTCTCACGGCCTCACTGCCCCTGAAACCGCTTCAGACAATTCAACCAGTACCGGCACCGACTCTGGTGCCGGCACCGACTGCATCAACATTGGCAGGTATTCTACCGGGACCAAGTCATGCTTATCCATCCGGTATCGACAGGTCGGTACCGGACCACTCTGATGCCGACTTCTATCGGTACCGGTACTGTGCCTTGCACGATCACCCGGATCGGAGATACTTCGAATCCTCGGATGAGTCTGAAGACTCTGAAAGCTCTGCCAATACCAGAGTACTTCTTCCTGAGGATTCTTCTTCTCCTCAGCGCAGGATGTCTCCACCAGAGGATATGTTCTTTCAAGATTTTTTCTGAGATGTGGTTCAAGGTCTTTCTATCACAATGGCTCCTGAAAAAGAGCCTAGGGCAAAGGAATTAGAAATCCTGCAATACCCTAAAGCTCCCAAGGAGGCAGCTACCTTACCTATTCATGTGATCTTGCATGATCTCATGTTAAGGATGTGGGAAACACCTCTAACCACATCTCCTCTCTCATGTATCGAGTTCCTCCTTGTCCTGGGTTTCAGAAGACTCAATTACCACACCATTCCATGGTGGTGGAGTCAGCAATGAGAATGATAAAGAGTGCAAAAAGGCATGCATCTAATCCTCCAGGACGTGAGTGTAGGACTCTTGACGCCTTTGGACGTCGAACCTTCCAGGCTTCCATGCTTTCTGCTAGGATCAGTTCCTATATCTTATATATGGGAATGTTCCTTAAGGAGGTCACAGGAGATTTAGAGCTTATGAGCCCTCTCCTTCCTGATGATAAGAGGCAAGATTACCTCGCCCTTGTCAAACATGCTCAGGATGCTTCCAAGTTTGTGAATCGTGCAGCTTTTGACTGCTTTGAGTGCATAAGCAGAACCTCTGGCATTGCCATAGGTGCACGTAGGATTGCCTGGCTCCAGGCATCTGACTTGGAAATTTGGGTACAGCATAAACTAGGGAATATTCCTTGCACAGGAGAGAATCTCTTTGGCAAGAATTGGCAGGAAAAAGCTAATGAGATAGATGCTGACAATATCACTTTGGATAGATTGTCTAAATCTACAGCTGATCCTGCAAGGAAAAATCCCCTAAGAAACCATTCTTCAGTAAGAAGAAGAAGTTTTATCCCTCCTATACCCAACAGGGGCATCGTTTAGGTCAGTCTGCCCAAAAGGGACAGCAGCAACAATCTAGACAAAGAAAGACAAAAGCAGCTAAGCCTCAACTGGCTCAGAAGACTCAGCCTCCACAGGGGCTTTGACTCCTATCTAGAGAACTTTGCCTTCCTGGCCCTGAATGGCCCAGAACCCTCCACCATCCCAGGAAGGTTATGTCATTTTGCCCCCAGATGGGATCAGATAACAGCAGAAAATTGGACTCTGTCTATTGTAAGAGAGGGGTACAAGCTTCATTTCCTCAGCATGCCCCCTCCTACAGTGGTAAGACAGTTCAATTCTCAGACCTCTCTCAACGACCAGTTAGGTCAAGAGGTCACTATGCTTCTTGCCCAAGGGGCAATAGAGGAGGTACCCATTCCCCAACGGGCTACAGGGTTTTACTCCCCCTATTTCCTTATTCCAAAGAAAACAAGGGGACACAGACCCATTTTAGACCTCAGAGAATTGAACAAATTCCTGTTCAAAGAGAAGTTGAAAATGATTTCTCTAGGAACTCTGCTGCCATACCTTCAGTCAGGATTGGCTTTCTCTAGATCTCAAGGATGCGTACACTCATGTTCTCATCCATCCAACTCACTGAAAGTTCCTTCGCTTTCTGTTTCAAGGGAAGCACTACCAATACAGGGTTCTTCCTTTTGGCCTGGCCTCTGTACCAAGGGTGTTCACAAAATGCATGGCTGTGGTGGTAGCATTTCTCCGCACCCTGGGAATATTCGTCTTCCCTTACTTAGACGACTGGCTCATTCGAGCCCCTTCAGAGCCAGACGCCAGGGTTGCTCTCTCTTGCACAATGCGCATCCTTCAGTATTTGGGACTTGTCATAAACTTCCCAAAATCCAACCTTGCTCCCACTCAGTCCCTGGAGTTTATAGGAGCTCTGCTGGATACCAGACAGACTAGGGCCTACCTACCACAGCCTTGCTACCTTCGCATTGTGCAGTTAGCTTCCCAAGCAGTGCTAAAACCTCATCTCACTGCTCGGAAAATGTTACACTTGCTAGGCCACAAGGCATCCACCATGCATGTGGTTCCTTATGTTCGCCTCCATATGAGGGCAGCCCAGTGGACCTTATCCACTCAGTGGACTCAGGCGTCAGGTTGCCTGTCGGACAAAATAGCAAACTCAGATCGCCTTATTTTGTCCATCCAGTGGTGGCAGTCACCCCAAAACCTTTTAGTGGGGTCTCCTTTTCAGCAACCCCCACCCCAAGCCACTCTAACAACAGATGCCTCACAGGTGGGTTGGGGAGCCCACCTGCAAGGCCTATCTACCCAGGGTACCTGGACTCCACAGGAGGCCTATCTACACATCAATCTCCTGGAACTCAGAGCAATCTTCCTTGCTCTTCGAGTATTCCACACCCAGCTCAGCTACAAGACAGTCCTAGTTCAAACAAACAATCAAGTAGCCATGTTCTATGGGAACAAGCAAGGTGGAACAGGCTCTCTGTCGCTATGCAACGAAGCTTTGCGGCTATGGGCCCTTGCCAGAGAGCATCAGATTCATCTCCTTGCGGTGTATCTTCCAAGCATTCAAAACTCTTGGGCAGACAGACTCAGTCGAGTTCTGCTTCCACACGAATGGTCTCTCCATGCAGACCAGTTGGCCAAAAGTTTTCAAATTTAGGGAACCTCGGACATAGACCTCTTTGCAAGTCCGCTGAATGCCAAACTTCCCTGGTTCTGTTCCAGAATTCCAGCTCAGAGTTGTCAGGCCAGGGATGCTTTCCTCCCCATTGGAGCCAGGACTTCCTGTATGCCTTTTCACCCATTCCCCTAATTCCCAAAACCCTGTTCAAGCTTCAGAGAGACAGAGGTCATATGATTCTCATAGTTCCACATTGGCCAGGGCAAATATGGTACCCTCTGCTCCTACATCTCTCTCAAGCTCCGCCTCTGGAGTTAGGATCTGCTCCAAATCTCCTTTCTCAGGAGGACGGGATGCTGTGGCATCCCAATCCCAGTCTCTGCATCTCAGGGCCTGGTTGCTGAAAGCCTAGAACTTCACGGTCTTAACTTTTCTCAGCAGGTAAAGGATATCCTTTATGCTTCCAGGAAGCCTTCCACAAGACACTCTTATGCATTTAAGTGGAAAAGGTTTACCATATGGTGCTCGCAGAAGGGTCTTAACCCTCTTGCATACCTCTGGAATCACTACTGGAGTATCTCCTTCGTTTATCAAATGCAGGACTTAAGACCAATTCAGTGAGAGTTCATTTGAGTGCTATTGCAGCTTCTTTCAAGCCTCTAAATGGACAACCTATTTCCTCTCATCCTCTCATGGCGAGATTTATGAGAGGCCTTCTTTTAACTAAGCCTTCCATTAAGCCACCACCGGTGGCATGGAACTTAAATCTGGTTCTTGGGCAGCTCATGAAGCCGCCTTTTGAACCATTAGCTACTACCTCTTTGAAATTCCTTTCCTGGAAGGTCATCTTTCTTATTGCAATCACATCAGCACGTCGCATCAGTGAATTGCAAGCGTTGGTGGCTGATCCTCCTTATACAAGGTTCCATCATGATAAGGTAGTCCTTAGGACTCATCCACACTTTATGCCAAAGGTGGTGTCACCTTTTCATTTAAACCAAGCGGTTTACCTTCCTGTATTTTTCCCAAGGCCTCACGCCTCAAATGCAGAAAGGAATCTTCATACTTTGGACTGTAAAAGGGCTTTGGCCTTTTACTTGCAAAGGACACAGCAACATAGAAAGTCCTCTCAACTCTTTGTTGCTTTTGATCCTAGTCATTTGGGACTTCCAGTCTCCAAAAGAACACTGTCCAGCTGGATTGCACAGTGTATATCTTTTGCCTATGAGAGTAAGAACCTTCCTCTTGAAAGCCATGTCACAGCTCACAATGTGAGAGTCATGGCAGCCTCTATGGCTCATCTTCACTCTGTGTCTATCGACGACATCTGTCGAGCAGCTACTTGGGTTTGGTTCATACCTTCACAGCCCATTACTGCTTAGACAAGGACTCCCGCCGGGATGCCTTGTTTGGTCAGGCTGTTCTTCAACACCTGTTCCATACTTAATCAACTCCTACCCACCATCCCTGGTAGGATGCCAGAGATCCATGGGGGGAAGTGGAGCCCTTTCACAGGGGCACACAACATCTGGGGCCTTCTCCCTGGCATCTGCAGCTAGGGAGTCCCCATATGTGAAGACTACATTCCTGCTTGTTCCTGGAGATAGCATAGTTACTCACCTGTAACAGGTGATCTCCGGGAACAGCAGGAATTTAGTCTTCACAACCCACCCACCTCCCCTAGGAGTTGTATCTCTCTCTTTCTCTCTTTCCCTCTCTCTTTGTCTCAGCTTAAAACTGAACTGGAGAGAGACAGTTGGGAAAGGCGGGAAGGCAGCACGCAGGCGCTGTGGGATGCTCCTAAAAGCTTTCCTATTGGACGCTGGGGAGCGTTCCCGCGCAGGCTCTGTCGGTACCGACGATATCCATATGGGAAGACTAAATTCCTGCTGTTCCCGGAGATCACCTGTTACAGGTGAGTAACTATGCTTTCTAGTCCCACAGGTGCTCCTTGTGGCCTTGGTTAAGCCACTTAGCCCTCTGTTGCCTCAGGTACAAAATGTAGATTGTGAGCTCTTTGGGGACAAGAGAAAATATGTATACTGCTTTGACCTGGTGAAAAGTGGTATATAAGCATTGATAACATGGTACTCTGTGCGTGGGATTTTACTTATTTATCTGGATAGGCTGAAGCAAGCCTGGAGTTTCCTCAATGATCTCTGGACTCACTATTTCAATTTTTAGCCTAGTTCAGCTAGCCAGATTGGGTGTGGGGAGGGGGAGTATCGTCCTTTTGCAACCAAATATCACAGGAAGTGCATGGTCCTTTTTATAGTACAAAACTGATTAATTAAAACTTGGCAGAGAAGCCACAATAAATGAAACATGTGCCTTTGCGTCAATGCTGACTCTTGGTGACCCAGCAGCTCCTGGGCTTTCTTGGCAGTGTAACCAAAAGTAGGTTGCTAGGCCTTTCTTCTAAGGCAATGGAGGGTTAAGAAACTTGCTCAAGACCACATGTAGTACCAGTGGGAATTGAACACTGGTCTCTTGGTTACCTGGTGATGCAATCTGAGATTTCTCCAGCAGTCAAATATGTGTAGGTAGAGTGCCATCCTTTGATAGATGTATCCAGTAATAGTGACACAGGCTCCTATATAAACCAAATCTGAAAGCTAGAATAAGGTATAATCCTCTATATAGGGGTCATTGGGGCCATTTTGAATCCCAGCAGCAAGCAGAACAAAAGCAAGTTGCCATCTCTTCTACTCTCACTAGCATTAGAGACGCCTGGTAAGCACAGGGAAGGGATTGAGAGTAGGGCGGATAATGTTGGAGATCTCTGGGGGGGGGGGTAGGAGTTGGAAAGGGGTGAGATGGAAGTGTTATTGTTAGTAGGATTGCCTGGACTACAGAAGCAGAAGATTTGGGGGAGAGGGAAAGAGTAGGGGAATTCAATGCTTTGTTGGAATGATTAGGGACCAAAGGATGTGTTGGTACATGCAGGGGAGGATGATTAAGGTGTGACGGGGCAGGCACTTATGATAGCCAGGCCATCGTGGGAGGGGTGAGGGGGTGGATGATCCAATGCAGCTGAACTGGAGCAGCAATTTTAAGAAGCTACTCCCAACATATTTATGTAGGGGGAGGGGGGAGTTTACTTTTTTTTCCCTATGTGCAGCTTCTTAAAACATAAGAACATCAGATATGCCATACTGGGTCAGACCAAGGTCCATCAAGCCCAGTATCCTGTTTCCAACAGTGGCCAATCTAGGTCATATGTACCTAGCAGTTTCCCCAAAAGACACAGGTTCCATAATGCTTGTACTGGGTCAAGCATTGATACCGTAGGTCCCTTCTTAATAATGGTTTATGGACCTTTCCTCCAGGAACTTGTCCAAACCTTTTTTAAACCCAGCTACACTAAACTAACAGCCTTTACTACATCCTCCGATAGCAAATTCCAGAGTTTGATTACATGTTGAGTGAAAAAATATTTTCTTTTATTAGTCTTAAATAGTTTACCCTGTAGCTTCATTGCATGTCCCCTAGTCTTTCTCTATTCTGATAACATAAACAATCGATCTACATTTACCCTTCCACTCTGTTCATTAATTTATAGACCTCTATCATATCTCCCCTCAGCCGTCTCTTTTCCAGGTTAAAGAGCCCTAACCTTTTTAGCCTTTACCATTTTGGTGGCTCTTCTCTGGACCTTTTCTAATAACGCTATATCCTTTTTAAGATACAGTGACCAGAGTTGCACACAGTATTCAAGGTGCAGTCTCACCATGGAACAATATAGAGGCATTATAATATCTTTTGTTTTATTTTCCATTCCTTTCCTTATGATACCTAGCATTCTAGTTGCTCTCTTGGCCGCCGCTGCACACTGGGCCGAGGGTTTTAACATGTTATCCACAATGACGCCTAAACCTTTTTCCTGGGTTGTGGTTCCTAATGTGGAACCTTGCATCGTGTAACCATAGTTTGGGTTGTTCTTCCCTAGGTGCATAACTTTGCACTTGTCCACATTAAATTTCATCTGCCATTTTACACAATCTTCTTGGGTTTTAACAACTTTAAATAGTTTTGTGTCATCTGCAAATTTGATAACCTCACTCGTTATTCCCTTTTCCAGGTCATTTATGAATATGTCAAAAAGGAGCGGACCCAGCACAGATCCCTGGGGTACACCACTATTCACCTTTCTCCATTGGGAAAATTGGCCATTTAGCCCTACCCTCTGCTTTCTATCTTTTAACCAGTTCCTGATCCACAATAGTACACTGCCTCCTATCCCATGACTCTTTAGTTTTGTCAAAAGTCTCTGATGAGGGACCTTGTCAAAGGCTTTCTGAAAGTCCAGATACACAATATCAACCGACTCACCTTTGTCCACCTGTTTATTCACACTTTCAAAAAAACACAACAGATTAGTAAGACATGGGAACATCCCTACATCTTCCTCAGTAAAGACCGAAGCAAAGAATTCATCCAGTCTCTCCGCTATCGCCATGTCGCCTCTTAGTGCCCCTTTAACCCCTCTATCATCTAATGGACCAACTGACTCTCTCACAGGTTTTTTGCTACGAATGTACTTGAAAAATTCTTTAACAACCTTGTGTTCTATTTTCACCATTGTGAAAATAGAATACAAAGTGAATGTGGCCAATTTAAACATTAGTGCTATCATTCGTTGGTTGATTCCAATAATGTGAGTACTGACAATTGATCACAGGTGCATATAATTTTACATCACAGGTGCATATAATTTTACTGCAACGGGAATATGGTTCTTCTGTTCAAACTGATTTGAATGGTTAATAAGGGTGTCAGTAATCATGTCTGGCAATGTCCCAGTTTTTATACTATTTCTTGATTTTTTAATTGGTCTTGTTTTATTCGATTTCATTTATGTGTCAGATATATGTGTAGATATAGAGTCCAAAGCCATTTCACTGGCCACTTTTTTTAGGAGATATTGGACATTAAGAGATTGAACTGCAAGGGTGCCAATAATGTTTACCACAACTTTATGGAAGGCAATGTTCAAAGCTTTTATGTAGGTGAACAACCCTGCTGAAAACTGCCTCACTTCTGTGGGTAAAAGCAGGGCCAGTGCTAGAGTTTCTGGTGCCTCCCTACAATATATACATCGGCACCCCCCTCCCTCATTTCTATTAATGATGACTACTTTCCACCCACTATTTTTCCAGTACTCCTTTGTGAACTCTTATCACATGCTATTATTTCTCCTTCAGATTGAATGTTGCAAGAATAAATAAAATGTTGCAAGAATAAATAAAAAAATAAATAAAAATAAAATTGCAGTGAAGGGGCAAATGCATAGCTGGACTAAAAATGAATACTGAGCAGTAAATATTTAATATCGTATAAAGAGGCTGTGATATTCTAAGGTTTAATGTGATCAGCAAACAAAATCAATTTATTTATGCAAATAAAAAAAAGAGGTTCTGACTAAAGGGGAGAAGGAAGATGGCGGCGGTGCATGAGGACGCTTTCCTTACCTCTTAAGTTTATTGCCTTATGCCTCATACCGGTCAGAAATGGAAGGCGCTGCTGTGGTCAGAGCCCTCAGGGAGAAATGGGCCAATGGATGTGTTCCTGGTGCTGGGTGGAGGATCTCTGCACAACCCTGGGCCCAATGTCTCATTAAGTCTGGAATGCTGATTTCCTCCAGCTCGGCCGGCAAGCAGGGCCATCGAGGCTGCAGTAAGTAGGGCACCGTTGGAGATTGTGGTGGGTCCCTTTCTCACTAATTGGGCAGCCCCTCTACCCTGGAAGGGATTACTGGGTGATAGAGTTTGGAGCCAGAGTTGCTGGAGAGGGGGGGGGGGCGAGAGGGATCAGCTGGAACCATCGCTGAGAGTGCAGTGTTTGCAGACTTCTCCTGTGCTGCAGACCGGTACATCTGGAGGGCAAACTACAGTGTTGGAACATCGAGTGGTATTGGTGAGACTTACTGTTTTCTCACTTGAGACAGTTTGGGAAGCACTTTGTAAACTCAAACAGTCTTTATCAGGACAATTGTAGGTTATTTCCAGCCAGTTTGACAGTTTTGGGCACAAGGTTGAAGCACATGATTTACTCCTGGGAGAGCTGCCAGTGAAAGTTTCTACATTGGAGCAGAGGGTGGAACATATCTGGACTCAGTACTCAGTACTCAGACTGCTGTTATGCGTGACTCTGAAAACTTGCAACGGAAAGCTGAAGCTCTGGAAATTATGTCTAGAGACAGAAACCTAAGGGTTTTGAATTTTCCTAAGGTTCCGTCTATATCACCGTTGGAACTTTTTAAGAAATTTCTGATGGTGTTCTAAAAATTCCAGTGGAATCTATTCCTCCCGTTTCTTGTGCTTATTACTTGCCAGTTGCTAAGGTTAGGATGGCTGAGGGGGCGGTGGGGGGTCAGGTTTTAAGTTCATCTCCGGTCCTCTCCTGTGATAGCTTGGATTTAACTGGCTTTTTGGAGCAGTCGGAGTCTGACTCCGGGGTGACTGCAACTTTGTTAGTCACCCTGGCATTAGACGTTGACCGAGACTGGTTGTTAAAAATGTATTACCGATCCTCAGTTAAAGAGGTTATGGGTTCCACCATTAGGATTTTCCCTGATGTTTCCAGGGCTACACAGAA
Organism: Ichthyophis bannanicus; assembly: GCA_033557465.1. Lineage (NCBI taxonomy): Eukaryota > Metazoa > Chordata > Amphibia > Gymnophiona > Ichthyophiidae > Ichthyophis > Ichthyophis bannanicus. Next base: position 190,750,255 of record CM066036.1, read on the forward strand.
GAGAAGGAAACAATTTCTGGTTCTTAAATCTGGGGTTCTTCAGCTGAAGGGACTGTTTTTTCTTCGTTTCCCATGTAAATGCCTGGTCAAGTTGGCTGGGATTAATTATGGTTTTCTAGATCCCCAACAGCTGTCTACCTTAATTTCATCTAAAATGATGGTTACCCATGCTGATACCGTTAAACACCCCTAGAGCAAGCCCTTTCTTTTCTTGCTTTGGTAGAGTGAGCTAATTGGCTTAATTGTAACTCCTTCTGTTTTTCATGTTTTCTTTTCATACTGTTTCTCTGGAATTGTGTATCATTCTCCTCTATATTGGGGACTGGTGGGCGCACCTGATAGCATTTTTCTCTTTTTTTTTTCCTTATTGTAGTTAGTTTGGATTTTTCCTTGTGTATTATTCTTGGTGTGTTGCTCTTTTCTTGCAAGATTAATTCTTGTATGTTTGTTGAAAATTGCATAAATTAAATAAATAAAAAAGAGGTTCTACAAAGGTTACAACCACTTTAGTAAACATGCCCCTAGTCTCATTCTGTAACTACTTAGAGGAAAAAGCTTCTAAAACTCCTCAGGATGCAAATTACATATCTAACAAGAAAAGACTGATCTGTATAGTTTTCATAACACCCAGTTAGTGCTGCAATATGTATTCCTTTTCTGAAGCAATCATGATTATTTTGGCCTTGTGTTTTCCATAGGCTCTGTCCCACCTTTCTGCCTCTCACCAAACTTGAGATGTTTTGAAAAGGTGATATTTGCTGTGTGTCATCTTTGTGCAGCCACATATCTTATGTCCACCATCTCCGAAAGTCCTCACCCAGCAAATGTCTGATCTCTTCCTCCTCCCTATTGCAGGTAAAACCAAGTATTCATTGAGAAACCATTGTGGGTTTCCTTTCTTTCTTGGCTCGTACTCATTTGCAGAGTAAATGTTACACAGATGTCATCAACAGAAGTAAAGTCTTCTAAAATTGTCAAAGAGCAGCCAAGTAGAAAAGACTAAAAAGCAAAGCCATTATTCTGCCTGTAGGAATCCAGTGTCCTGCGGCAGACAGAGGGAGATCTTTGCTATGGCTACAGCAGTGCTGCTCTCTTCTGCCGGCAGGAAGTGGGGGTTCCAGAAGCATAAGAAATGTTTGCAAGCACTGAGTCTACTTACTTAAGACTGGACTGGAGGGGACCGCGATAGCCCTTCACTTGTCAGTCTCTATTTGTTCCTCTTCTTAAAATCGCTGGCATGCCATTTCCAAAGCAGTGCTGTCCAGGCACCTTTAATTCTCGCACCGGAAGCTCCCTCCACTCCTTTCCACTCTTCTCTATGGCAGTTAGCATTAGCAGCTCCTTTTGGGACAGAAGGAGAGAACGCCGATGACTGACATACTGGAGAAGCGGCTGCTGCAGTAACCGCACTCCTTTACTTTAAATAGCAGATGATCGGCTCAATGGTGCCCCCCTGTCATTGGCACACACACACACCCTCTCCCCCCCCCCCCCCCGCCATGCTTACTATGCTTACCATGTAGTGCCGGCCGTGGGTAAAGGTTACTCACATAGTTTCATAGCACAGTACCTTTGCAGCAAAAAGGAGAAGGTCCTGGGAGGGGGAACTGGAGCCAGTCAACCATGTATGTCAATGTCATTTTAAAATAGCTATGGCTGGATTAAGTGTCACTCGTTGTCCTTGCTGCAGATCAGATGTAAACTGGACAAGTACTGTAGTGCCCATGGCAGAGCCAGCTTCTGCTTTTTTTAAAACAAACTCTGAGGGGGATGTCCCTTTGCAAATGTGCTTGCAAGCCTAGGGGGACAAAGCTCCTGCAGGTTTACACCCCTCCTGAGCTTCGTAGGAGTTCTCTGCCTGTGCTGCTGCCAGTACGGGGAGATGCTCCAATATCTTGCTTTTAGCTATAAGGCGCACGAACTGCTGCTGCTCCTCGTGACTAAAAATGTGATATCACAGCACCTCCCCCTACCACCAGCTTCCCCAAATGTATATTTATGAAGTATAGTTGAAGCACTGCATGCAAACTTCACTCGTTCACTGTGGATATTCTAGAAACCAGATTGAAGAGAGAGGTCCCAAGATCTGGGCTGAAAATCACTGGGCTAGCATAGAGGTAAGTTTAGAGTTGCCAACTTTTTGAAAGAAAAAAACCCGCCATATGTTGTGCCTGTGCTCCACCCTTATTTATTACATTCTCTTATATACCGTGCTATTCTGCATCAGTGCGGTTTACATTGAACAGGGCATTATAACTTGGAGATAACTATTTTACAGGGAACATGGGCTATGGAGGGTTAAGTGGCTTGCCCAAGACCACAAGGAGCACCTGTGGGACTAGAAACCCCAGTCCTTCCGGCCCAAGGTTGCTGTCCTCTAGTGGGATTTGAAGCCCTGACCTTCTGGCCTGAAGTACCTTGCCCCTTCAACTAGGCCACTCCTCCACCCTTGCCCTACCCTCCAAAATAACTGCAGTGATGGCAGCAGGGCAAGCTAGGCTACATCAGGGTGGGGAGGACTAGGGATTGCAGTATTCAATCCCCAATGAATTTCAGTCCTCTCCTCAATCCTCCAACACACACATTCTCCCCCATATTATATTAAATCCAAACATATATTCTGAATCCACGGAACCCCCTCCCCAGCACCTCTTTCATAGAAACATAGAAATATGACGACAGAAAAAGACCATATGGCCTATCTAGTCTGCCCTTCCATATCAACAACTACAACAGTCCCCTTTTTCCCTTTAGAGATCCTCTCTGTTTGTCCCATGCTTTTTTGAATTCAGTTACTGTCCTCATCTCTACCACCTCCACTGGGAGACTATTCCATGGATCCACTACTCTTTCCATAAAGAAATATTTCCGCATATCACTGCTGAATCTATCTCCCTTCACCTTCATCCCATGTCCCCTCGTAGCAGAACTTGCTTTCAATTGAAAGAGGCTCTCTCCCTGAACATTTATGCCACAGAGGTATTTAAACATCTCAATCATATCACCTCTATCCCACCTTTCCTCTAAGGTGTACATATTAAGATCCTTAAATCTGTCCTCATATGCTTTATAATGAAGACCACTAAGCATTTTAGTAGCCCCCCTCTGCACCGACTCCAGCATTATCACCTCCGTTTTTCTGCTAGCCATTCCTCTCCCTATGCACCCAAGCACCCTTCTAGCTTTTGCTGTCGCCTTTTCTACCTGTTTAGCTACTTTAAGATCATCAGACACAACGACGCCTAGGTCCCGCTCTGCTTTAGTGGACAAAAGTACTTCACCTCCTATACTATATTGCTCCCCTTGGATTGCTGCAGCCCAAATGCATGACCTTACATTTTTTAACATTAAATCCCAGCTGCCAAATTCTAGACCATTCTTCAAGCTTAGCTAGATCCCTCCTCATGTTATCTACACCTTCCTGGGTGTCTACTCTATTGCAGATTTTGGTATCATCCGCAAAGAGGCAAACCTTACCTAACAGCCCTTCCGCTATATCACTAACAAAGATGTTTAAAAAGAATTGGACCAAGGAGAGATCCCTGGGGCACACCGCTGGTAACATTCTTCTCCTCAGAGTGAGCTCCATTTACCTGTACTCTTTGTTGCCTCCCACTCCACCAATTTCTAACCCAAGCAGTAACTTTAGGGTCCATCCCTAGGGTGCTCAGTTTATTTATAAGTCGCCTGTGAGGAACAGTGTCAAAGGCTTTACTGAAATCTAAATACACCACATCTAGGGCTCCCCCTCGGTCCAACTCCCTGGTCACCCAGTCAAAGAAATCAATCAGATTTGTCTGACAAGACCTGCCTCTGGTGAATCCATGCTGCCTCGGATCCTGTAATCCGCTGGACTCCAGAAACCTCACTATTTTCTCTTTCAGCAGCGTTTCCAATAATTTACTCACCACCGAAGTTAAACTAACCGGCCTGTAGTTTTCAACCACATCCTTACTTTTGCTTTTGTGTAAAGGCACCACATGAGCCTCTCTCTAGTCCTTTGGCACCACTCCCGACTCCAACGGGGCATTTCAAAAACGAATGCAGAGCAGAGCTAGGACATTTCCCCCTTAGTATCATCTGAGTAACAGCAACATAAACTCTCTCAGTAACAGGCATATTGTGAAGTAATAAAAAGGTCTACCAAAGAGTCATTCAGGACCTAGAGCAAATTTACCATGCCAACACTAACCTCCAAACCTCACACGTTAAGGTCTCTATCTAGGAAAAGGCAGCACATTAAACATTGCAGTGAGCCCTAGAACATCAAGTGACTGAGTCTGCTCTGAGACATCTGCCGAGTAAAGTCTCGGCATGGGGAAAAAGCCCGCCACATGGTATACTCTTGAAGACTCATCTATTTACCGAATATTTCAATATCCCACCAGCCATGTAACTGTATTGACCATGGCAATCCGCAAACATCCGCAGAGCTCAAACTCTAGGTAACTAGTTAAATTGTTAACAGATTTTGTATATAGTTCTGAAGAAATGTTTTATGTAAACAAAGTTCTGTTCTCTGTAAACCACCTTGAGAATCTGAAAGGCGGTATATAAAAAATGTTAAATAAATAAATACTGCCAGAATCGTGTATGTGCCAGCTGTCATGTTAAGTCAGGCGATGATGACCATTTGTAATGTGAGCCATCGAGTGGAGCCAGTTATATGTGCATGTGCCTTCCTGCCGCCTAGGACCTTGGAGGATGGATCATTCACTCATAGCAATTAAATGCTATTGCCATGCTGTTGTTTTTAAGTCAACTCCTGACCAGGGCCGGTGCTACATTTTTTGCTGCCCTGTGCGAATGAATACTGTGCTACCCACACCCCCATGAATTCCACTGGATCCCTTCACAAGTTTTGCTTTTGTTCCAACAATTACTTTGTGAGTGTATGAACACTGTTTACATGCGGGGTCATTCTGAACCATGTTTAGCGGGCTTGGATGTCTGATCCGGACATCCAGACTCGCTAAACGCCTGGCTCGTGATGCCGGGGACAGCTCCCTGCACGTATTGCCGGTTTATACGGGGAGCTCTGTTCTGGGGCGGGAGGGAGTTGACCGGGGAGAGGGTGAGCAGTGGGCGGCGACTGACCCTGGACGTATAGGGCCGATTCAATGGTCAGCCTTGTACGTCCGGGGCCTTCAATGTAGACGGGGGGACTTATTCCACCTCGAAGGTGGAATAAGTTCCCCTAGACAGCGGGGATCATGACGCGGGATCTGGACAGAAGGTGAGGGGACACGTGTTCCCCGCAGCCCGACCCTGGCCTTGGAAGGCCCTATCGGGGGTCGGGCTGTGGGGAACCACAGATCTGCTTGTCGGCCAATGATCGTGGCTCCATTCAGAAGCTTGGCTGAGTTAGCCGGGTATGTAAAGAATGTGGGGCCGGTCAGAATCGGGGCCTGGTCTGTATGTCCAGACTGGTAGACTCGATTCTGATCCCGCGAGTACATCTAGCCCCATGGGATCAGAATCGGGTCTACCACTGAAAGCCCCGATTCTGACAGGCCATACAGGGATTGGACGGCAAGCACAGAATGACCCCCTAGTGCACTGGGGTTAGAGAAAGGGTATCAGATTTCTTCATGACTTCCTTCCAGTGTCATCTGCCATGTAATCTATGAAATACTACAAAATCCTGCAAAAAGCTCAGAGCATACAGCAAACCTGCCATAGCCTAACAGCACTGCCAGGACTCACACAGCACCAACCCTACCTATAAATAGGCAGCACTATAAAGATAATATCCGGTCCTAGATCAGCAGTACACCTACAAATGGGAAAACAGAACCAATAGGACTGCTACAGATCTTTACAAGGAAACTGCAAGCTAACAGACTACCACATCTTGGTCATATAAGCAAAACACAGAATCAGATACAGAACAAGGAACCACAAGTCAGACATAGAAATAGGCAGATAAAAGTTGTATGGAAAACCTCAAGAAATTAGACTCTGCTTGCAGTGTAATGCTGGAGAAATAGAAACAGAAATGCATTTTCTTTTGTACTGAATAAAATACAAAGACATTATAGATGCACATTTCCCAGATTTGCCACATTCCAATTAATAAATTCAAAATAGAATACTTTTTCTACCTTTTTTGTCTCAACATTTTAATTTTCCCAGTTGCATCCAAGTCTCTCCCCTTTGCTTTCCTTTGTCTGTTTTTGTCTAATTCCATGGTCTGCTGCCTGTCTTCATCCATCCTTCTTGTACATTGATTTTTTTTCCATTCTTTCCTCCGTTTCTTTCTTTTCTGCATATCCACTCAAATTACACTCTCCTTCTCTCCCTCTAGTCCTTAGTCTACCTTTTCTTATCTTTCACCCATCAACTTTCCATCTTTTCTCATCTCCTTCCCAGCCCATCCTCCCTTTTCCCTAACCTTCCCATCCCCCCCCCCCACACACCACTCCTTCCCCCGCCTCTTATCCCCTTCTTTTATGCATTCTCTCTTCTCCTTCCATTTCCACCCTCTATACTCACTCCATTCCCAGCCTTCATTAACTTTTTTAGGACTCCATCACCTCACCAGCCCCATCTCCTTCCCTGTCCGTTATTCATTCATTTTCTTTTGTTTCTTATCCTCACTCATTCTTTGACTTCCTCCTTTAACTACTTTCCGAGCTTTCTATCCTACTCTCACTCATCTCCTTCCTCAGCTCCTCCATAGCCTCTTCCACTTGGTACCACCAGGCCCAGCTTCTCCCCCCCCCTTCCCCTTCCCACAGTCTAGTATCTTCCAACTCCCAAACCTCCACAGTTCAGCATATGCCCATTCTTACCATTCTCCTTCCCCTCCCCCTCCCTTCTACAATCCAGCAAATCTTCTCCTTCCCTTTCCCTTTCCCCTCTCACACAGCTCATCATCTCTCCCTCTCTCCTATAACCTAGCATATCTCCTCTAGCCTTCCCATCCCCTCCCCCATAGCCCAGTACCTCTCCATTCCCTTTCCATTTCCTGTCCCCCTTAAATAGTCCTGCATCATCTCCCTTTCCCCTTTCCCTCCCCCATTCCTACAGTCCGGCATTGACCCTGTTCCCTTCCTACCATCCAGCATCTCCCCTTCTCTCCCCTCACCACAGAACAGCACCTCCCCTTCCCTAGCCCAGTATTCTCTTCTTTCCTTCCAGCATTCCAGCATCTCTACTCTCCTCTTTCCCATACCCAAAATCTAACAACTCTCTCCCCTTCCTCCCATCCCACAGTCCAGCTTCCCCCTTTCCCCTTCCCTTCCCTCCCCCATCTCCCCTCTCTTTCTACCAAGGAGCCAGGGTCTGCTTGGTCCTCACCCATCGGCAATGAGTGTTTGTCAGTAGCTGCCTAACTTCCACCATCTAGATGCCATCAGAAGGAAGATGGCAGGGGCCGACGGGGGGCGCTTGTCCTTACTCTGATACAGTCTGCTGGAGAAGGTTGGGCACAGTGAGCTCAAGTGGGAGGGTGCTGTTCCAGACCCACTATAGTCCGCAGGGGGAGATTGAATACCACAGACTCCAATGGGAGGGAGCTGCTATGGGCCCCGCTATAATCTGCAAGGGGAGATAGGTCATGGCAGGCCTCAATGGGAGGGTGCTGCTCTAAATCCATTGTAAATTGCAGGGGGAGATCAGAGACGGAACTGGCACTGGCTATGTTCGTCTTTCTTCTCCTCCTCCTGCCACCACTGCCCTCTAAGAATTGCCACCATATGCAATTCACAAAAAAACAGCTTTTCCATTGCGAGGTTCTGCTGCAGCCGGCATGGCCATATAAAAACCGGCCAGTTTATAACCCTATATAAGCTACATTAGATCTTTTTAGTGCATATCCCAAAACATTTTGGTAATGGTTGCCTCAATACTAGACTGTTCAAGTGACTTGTATTGGTATTGGACCCTACCATAGAATTGACTAAGAGGGTATTCTACAGAATAGGACTTCCCAAACCTGTCTTAGTAATCCCACATCCAGTCGGGTTTTCAGAATATCCACAGTGAATGGGCATGAGACATATTTGCATATTATACAGATTTATCTCATGTGGAGTTACTGTGGGTTCCTGAAGGATTTGGGAAGCCCTGCTTTAGAAGACCCTTGGATATGGCAACTCCTTTCATTGTGATTTCATTTTTGTCCCAAACATCAGTCTCCTCTGCTGTGATACTCTTGCGTTCTACTTAATTTTAAATTACTAATAATTATGCAAGACATTTGGTATGTGTCCTTGTGATTTAACGTCTTCTTTTTTTCCATTTGACAACTTGCCTATTCATTCTCTTTTACCGAATATAAAAATAACGCAGCCTGAGAAGTGTAGATGTAGGTAGCTTGTAAGACAGCATCTTACTGTATCCACCCACTCCTTCTTACAGCAGTGCATAGAGAAAAAAACCCTCCAAGGCAGTTTCTATTTTTAGGCTGCATAATAAATCTGCAAGCATTGTAGCTTTGATGGGTTAAGCTCCTTCTTACTGAACTAGAGAGAACTAGCATCAAGGATGAAACATTACTATGAAATGTCTCACTAAAAAAATGTTAAAAATAAAATATCTAAAGGTGCTGTAAAATTATATTTTATATTCCAGATTTCTAGGGGAGTATGAGAAGGCTTTCTTCACCCCTTACTCCTGAGGTGGTGTTGGGTAGGGGAAAATATCATTTTCCACGCCCTACTCTGTGGATTTCTTTTTTTCATTTTTGTCCCAAGTCACAATTGGGACAGTCATTCTTGATAAGGCAAATATCCATTCTGCCTGTTCAAAAGAAAGTGGGATCATTATTGATGAATATCTTCAGAGGAAGTACAGATGCAAATGATTTTTTAATATAATCCATTTTCTATATGGGCCTGCTAGACCAGTCCAGACAAGAGGATGTTCCCCTAATCAGCACATGTGGAGACAGAGAAACATACCAGAGGCTTCTTATGACATCATCATACCATTAACAGCCTGTGCCCTGAGGGCATACTCCAATATTTCTGTCTCCAGGAGATGATGGAGGCAAATTTTTATATTTCTGATGAAATCTGGAAAAACAAAGAAAGACTGAAGAATGAAAGACTGATTTTGCTCATGAACAACCACCCATAAGGTAACTTTCTCACTGGAGTGCAGCACTTGAGACTTCTCTAGAGTTACCCTTAAAACCAGTGCTCTTTTGGATAGGGCCATAAGGAGGAGGCAAATTGGTTCAGCTGCACGTGCTTATCATATTAAAGACCTGTTGAACAGCCAGAAAATTAAAAAGAAGTTTGGAAAGGATTCTTCAAAGCTTCACACAACCTTGGTGCCCCTCCCTTTTCCTCCAGAAGATTTGAAGAGGGCTCTTCAGAGGTATGTGACTGTAGATCTGGCAGCAGAGGAGTCCGTAATGCTTTTTACCTGTCTTGAGCTCCTCAGGGGTGAGTACCAAATTAAGTCACTGTCTGATTTGTTTTATGGGGGCTTCTCAATCTTGTCCACTGAACAATGCGCAAGTCGGGTTTGGGCAGTGTATGTGTCTATTATGGTGCCAGTTTTCCCACCTCGTCCAGCTGCCTGTGTGTGGTTACACTTTCCATGCTTTTACATGCCTCTTCCGTGTCCTCTCTGTGTGCATCTGTAGCACGCGGCATGCTGCCCACATGGCCCTAGCGAGCATGTGATATTGCTTTCTGCATAGCCCTAGCATGCATTGCAGCACACATTTTCAGTGCACCCTGAGCCTGTGTTGCCCAGCTGTCAGTGCCTTTGGAGATTCATAGGCTTACTTCTAAGAATTGCTGCCTGGTCTGCAGAAAATGGAGAACCCATCGCTCAATTATGTGATTCTTGCATGGAAGCTTCTGATAAGCCCTTGGAGGGTCCTTTTCCCCTCTCGCAGCAAGGGAACATGGATTCCCTAGCCTCGTCATCTTCATTGCAGGAGTCAGCGGATGTGGTGATTATAAATGGATGATCGCTCTTCTAGCTGTTCCTCTTCTCTTAAGGGTCCGACAGCTGGTATCTCCCTTGAGTATGGGAGCTCCTAATCTCTGGGTTGTCCTCCACAGAATAATTCTCCTTTCTACAGCAAGCTTGTTCTTTCTGGCAGTTTCATCTCAGAACCTTGAGCTTCTGGGTCCTTTCAATCTCTTTCTACTCATTCAGAAGAAGGGCCGGTGGCAAGTCAAAGTCTGGCCTGGGCTCCACCTTCTAAGCAATCTCAGCGAAGACTGGAGTCTGAAGATTCGGATCAACTGTCCTTTGACTGAGGCCCGAAGTCAAATTCCCACTCCTTGGACAATGATTCCAAACTGAAGGACGAGATGTCTTCTCCTTCGGCTTCCTATTAAGTTTCGAATCCAATACAAGATACTCACTCTGGTCCATAAAGTCATCCATACCAGCACTCCCCAATATCTCTCAAACTGCCTTCATCTTTACTCCCCACCCCCCACCATGTCCTCTGCTCAGTCCACGCTAATCATCTGCAACTTCCCTCTGCTTCACAGGCCCAATTGGAATCCACCCGTAACTCCACTTTTTTTTCCTTGGTCCCGCCCTCTGGAATGCCCTCCCCTCTGGAGCTGGCCTTTCCTAAATTCAACTTCCAACTGACAACTCATCTATTCCTGCTCGCTTACTACCTCCCTTCACCCACTACATAGCCCCCTCGCCTCCCATACTGTCTCCATGTTCTCCTTTCTCTTCCCATATGCTCCTCTTTCACTGTATGACTGAACTATCCTGTTCTATCAAAATTTGTCATTCCTTTCCTCCTCTTGATCTTCGCAGCTAATTTTGCTTATTGTGAACAGCTCTGGTGCTTGCGTAAAGGTGCGGTATATTAGATGTACAAATAAAGCTAAAGATCTTGATGAATCCAGTATTATCTGCCTGCTCGCAAAGAACAAACCAGCTGTCCTCATTGCTCAAGTGTCATCCACTCTGCATTTGACTTACCCTCCAATGGCGGAACAAGGTCTACAGATCCATCTCCTTTTGCAGGGCGTTTAGAAGTTTGACACCCTTTCCTTTTCCAGAGATTATCAAAAGCATGATACACTCAGTGGGACTTGCCCGACTCCCTGGTAAAGGGGCTGTGGGTTTCTAGGAAGTTTTATGCCTTGACACAGGAGGATTGTGCTGCCTGGTTCAGCACACCTTGAGAGGATGCGCATGTCACAGCGGTCACAAAATGAACAACCATCCCAGTGAAGGGTAGTACAGCCCTAAAGGACCCCCTGAATTGTAAGATGAACGCTCTCCTGAGGAATCAGTGCTCAACTTATGCTGTTATCCTACGTTGGCTGTGTGTACATGCCTGATAACTCGAGCTCTTCTCCACTGGACTCTTGCCCCACATGATACTACATCCCTCTTGGAATCAGCAACAGCCATTCTGTTGGACACCATGGATGATCTTGTCTGTTTGGCAGCTTAAGACATTGCTCTTTCAACGGTGATACAACATTGGCTATGGCTTTACCACTAGGCAGTGAATAAATCCTTCAACTCCCAGTTGTCCCAACTTGCTTTTAATGGAAATCTTTTATTTGGAGAGGGCTTGGAGAAATAGATTAAGGATTTGGGTGAGTTCAAACCTCATCACCTCCTGGAAGATAGATCGAAGGGGCCTGAGAAGCATTCAGGTGCATCCTCTTCCATAACGTATGCCCGTTTCCCTTACTCATGCTTCTTGGACTCCCGGAGTTCCTGTGATTCCCATAGGTATGGCTCCAGAAAGCCAACCTTCTCTTCTTCTGGTTTTCAGTCCCAGACTCAGTCCTCTCATGGAGCTCGCGGGCCCCGGGATGCAACCACTTCCAGAGATGCTATCTCCAGTCCAGCGCAATGGCAGGTTGGGGGCTCATTCTGGGATGCCTCCAGCAGGCAGCAGGCTGCTCCTTTTCTACCAGGAGTAGGCCTGGATCACCATGGATTGTCGAATGCTAAACACCATTTAGCACGGCTGTGTTCTGGAATTCAGAGAGCCTATCCCGCATGCCTTTGTTGTCTCCCCATGTGGTTTTATGGCCAAGAGAGCCATCTTTCAGATCATGCTTTAAGGATTGCTCCATCTGAGGGCTGTGGTCTCAGTCCCCTCCATTGAGCAGGGCAAGGACCGCTACTCCCATCTACTTTGTGGTACCAAAGAAAGATGGTTACTATCGGCCAATCCTCGACCTCGAGGAAATCAATGCTCACCTATGCACTCTATACTTCCATATAGAAACTCTACGGTCAGTGATCCATGGAGAGTTTATCATGTTGCTGAATCTAGCCAAAGCTTATTTCCATATTCCTATCCATAAGGATCAACAGCATTTTCTTGTTTCGCCGTGCTTGGCTCTCATTTTCAATTTGCCGCTCTTCCCTTTAGCCTCTCTACCATCCCAAAGATGTTCTCAAAAATCATGGTGGTGGCCGCTGCTGCACTGACCTGGATGATTGGTTCATTCAAGTCAGGTCGCAGTCAAAAGCATCTCGAGTTTGAACCATGTGTTACATTTCCAGGAGAATCTCAGCTTGGTGATTAGTCAAGGAAAGAGCCATTTGGAGCCTTCCCAATCACTAGAATACTTGGTAACATGGTTCAACACTTGGTTAAATAATTTCTTCCTACCCAAGGAGAGGGTGAAACACTTGTTGGCCCGACTGGAAGCTTTGTGATCTGAGCAACCTACCAGAGTTTAGGATTATCTACAGCTTCTCGGCTCAATGACCGCATCAATCAAAATGGAGCCTTGGGCACCAACTCATATGAGGCCACTACAGAGGTCCTTGCCATCTCATTAGTTGCCAAGCTCTCAGGATTTCAAGGTCAGGCTTCCCTTCCATCCAGAGGTGGTGTCCAGCCTGCAGTGGTGAATGCAATCTCAGCATCTGAGGAAGGGTATGCCAGTGGATGATCACTTGTGGCTTCTCCTGTCGAAGGATGCCAGCCTGTTTGACTGGGTAGCCCATTGTGAGAACTGAACAGTCTAGAGCCATTGGAGCAGCCGGGAATTGGCATGGCTCATCAACCCTTTTGAGACAAGGGACATTCATCTGACCCTTTTGCACTTCTGTCTAGTGAAGGGTAGAGTGGCATTGGTGTATTCTTCCTCTTTAATCCCTAGCTGGCATTTGTAGAGAAGACCGTCCTCTCAACCAATATGCTGTTGTAAGTGCCACTGGATTCCTTGTGTTGCCCACAATAAGCTTCCATCCTTGGCAATCAGTGGCAACATTTCTGGCCTCATTGATTGTCAGTCATTGGTTCCTTAGGTCTTCCTCAATGTGTTTGAGACAAATTTTCTTTGGTGCTGCTTGTTGAACCCTCCAGTGGACAGGTCGATCTCACCAGAGGAGTTTGTATGGAAGCCAACTGGTGTTCATTCTGCAAACGTGGCCAAACCAATGCAGTCTGCATTTTTGGATTTGTTCTTTGACGGCGAATTGATGGTCGCACCTTGTCCAAATTGTCTCGTTTCGATCGCAGTCATGAAGAGAGACACCCAAAATCTGTCTCAGGCATCACATTTGAAAGACTTTGAGTTTGTTCAAGTCGGGTTTGAGCAGAGTCCATTTTTCCAATCCATACAGGAAAATTGGCAGGATCAGCATTTGGAAGAGGCAAATTTTGGCCTTCTTCCAGAGGCAGCATTTGAGTGAGGCAAATGCTACTGTTGCCTGGCCAATCCTGCTGAAGACTTCAGTGGTAGATAACACCTTCATCTCCTGTACCAGCGATCCCAGGTATTTGAATTCTTGGACTTTCTCAATTTGAATTCCATCGAAGTGAATAATGGCCTGTGATCCATCTGTGGTCATAACTTTGGTCTTGTCCACATTGATTCTTAGGCTGTAGGATTGGGCGATGCGGGTGATATGGAAAAGGGTGTTGGTGGCCTCTGCATCCATGTCAGCAAATATAGCACTGTTGTCTGCGAACATCAAGTTGTTCATACCATACTGGACCCCGCATCTGTCCTTGAATGTTTTCCTCATTATTGCATCGATCACGATATTGGCAAGGAGGGGTGAGGCAACATCTTCCTAGCAGACTCCAGTTTGGATAGGAAATTCCTTGGATAGCTCATTTCGGATTGCATGCTGCTGGTTGAGCCATTGTATAGATGCTCGAAGAAGTTGGATGATCTTCAGTGGCACATGTTTGTTCTCTAGTGCCTTCCAGAGGACAGACCAGTGAACACAGTCAAATGTGGATTTGAAGTCAATGAAGATGATAATGGTTCACTTTCCACACCTGATCCTTTCTTCCACCAGTTGACAAATGGTGAATATTTGATCGGTGCAGCCCCGATATGGCTTAAATATTGCTTACTCTTCTCGGCTAGCCTGTTTCTTGATTGTATGATCTTCATGAACACCTTGCCAATGATTGAAAAGAGGCTGAAGCGACAGTAGTTCTTACATTGCCAGCTGTCATCTTTCTTTAGGAATGGCATGATGATGGCTTTCTTCCATGCTGATGGAACTCGGATGAGTATTAGAAGGACATGAAGCCATTGCAGCAAGATGTTTCCTCTAGCTTTTATCATTTCAGTAGTGACTTGGTCCATTCCTGGCATCTTTCTGTTCTTCAATGATGTTATTGTACACTTCACTTCATCAACTGTTGGCTCACCGTCGAGGAATGAATTCTCCGGCAGGTCGATGGGTGGTGACTCTGGTGGTGGTCCCTGGGGCGGATCATGGATGTATAGCTGTTGGAAGAATTCTTTCCACCATTGCAGGCATGTACCAGGGGAACTCGCAAAGGTGCCATCTGCTTTCTTGATGTTGTCATTGGTCGACTTGTTTTGCCACTCAGTCTCCTAAGGGTCTAATACAGAGTCCGGTACTCATGCCTGGATGCTGCTTCTTCCAGTTTGGCTGCGACACCATTCCAAGTAAGCTTCTCGTTCCGCCTTCATCTTCTTTATGACCTCTTTGTTCAGTCGCCAATACTGTTCAAAGTCAACATGTTTGATTCATTTCCATTTATCCACCAGATCCAGGCATGCATCTGAAATCCATGGCTGTGTCCAATGACGGATGAGTGAGCACAGAGGGATGGCGCATTCCAGGATGGACTCCGATATCTGCTTTTCTTCTGCATCAACATCATCTGATGGTTTGAGTGCTACAAATTTATTGGATAGGGTGATTTGGAATTCTTGTCTGAGTGCTGGATCCCTCAGACAAACCCTGTTCAGTTTGGCTGTGGAGGTGCCTTGCACTTTGCCCGTTGTAATCACAGCTGTATCTTGGCATGGACGAGGTAGTGGTCAGATTCACAGTTGGGCCCAGGGGCAGCTCAAGGCAATCTGCTGCCTGAGGCAAGGAATGAGATGGCGCCCCCCCCCCCACGCACCCCCCATGGCACGACCCCCCCGGCACACACCCCTCCCCCCGGGTGGGGATCTTTCTCAAAACTCCAGTCAGGGACTGAACAAAATAAAAAAATCAATTAGATAATGTGGAGCAAATGCAAGATGTTCACATACCAAGTAACTAAAAGAAAGAGCGAGAACCACAGCAGTTTATAACTACAAATTATAATTCATTTGTCTTTTGTTATAAACTGCATTATGGTACTTGCTTTTTCTTTTTGAACATACATTTTGTATTCACAGAACCCCCTCCTCAACAATGGGTGCAGAGCAGAGGTAGGACATTCATCCACAGAACTCAATAGTTATATTAAAAAAAAGCTGATTCTGGTCATCTCACCAACAACAAATTCTCCAGTACCAGGCATATTGGGAACTAATATGAAACCCTACTAAAGTCACTAAGATCTGCAAGGCCAAATCTACCATACCATACCAGCATACACTTCCAAAACTCATACAATAAGGGGCCTACCAAGAAAAAAGCAGCACTATAAACACTGCAATGGGCCCCAAAACATCCATACACCTATTTGAAAAGCTGAACAAGTCAAATTACTATAGTACAGATCCCTACGTACAAACTCCATGTTAACAGAACACCTGGCCTTGGTCGCACACTCAGAATACAGACCCTCACCAAGTACAGAATTAGTGACCACAATCTAAAGCAAAAGTAAAAATATGTAGACAAAAATTAAAATGAAACCCCAAGAAGCCAGACTCCGCATGCGTTGCCACACCAGATAAGAGATGCAGTTCCCCATACTGTGTGAAATATAGATAGCACAAAGTCCAATCACTAAATTGAAAATAGATTATTTTTTCTACCTTTGTTGTCTGATGATTTTTGATCATGCTGGTCCCGATTTGAGGTTTACGTTTTCCTCTGTCTTCTCTTACCTCTTTTTCTATGGTCTATAGTCCATCTGCCATATCTTGTCTCTCCTTTTGCTTTCTTCATTTTCTTCCATCAGCCTTTTTTCAGTCCCAATAACTCTCCCTAGTATCAGCCCCCTTTACAGCCTCCCCTCCCAGTACCAACCCCCTTGCCTTTCCAGTACCGCCACTGGTGTCTATTCTCTTCCAGTCCCCCTCCTTCCCCATCGTCCAGCACCTTCTAGTTAAAATACCATCCCAGGTATCAGCGAACTTCCAGTCCCAGTGCCCCCTCCCATGTCAGTTCCCTTCCATCTCCCCCTCTCCCCTGTCCTTCCGCCTTCTAGTGCCACCTCCGGGTGTCAGCTCCCTTCCAGCTCCCCCCCCCACCATGTCTGCTTCCTTCCAGCTTCCCCCCATATCTGATCTGCTCCTTTCCAGCTCCTCCCCCCCCCTGCTCCCATCCAGGCCCCCCTGTCTGCTCCCTTCCAGCTCCCCCGTCTGCTCCCCTCCAGGCCCCCCTGTCTGCTCCCTTCCAGCTCCCCCCTTATCTGCTCCCTTCCAGGCCCTCCTTGTCTGCTCCCCTCCAGGCCCCCCCCCTTGTCTGCTCCCTTCCAGGCCCTCCCCCTTGACTGCTCCCTTCCAGCTCCCCCCCATGTCTGCTTCCTTCCAGCTCCCCTCCCCATGTCTGCTCTGCTCCTTTCCAGCTCCCCCCCCTGTCTGTTCCCCTCCAGACCCCCCTATCTGCTCCATTCCCGATACCCCTCTTTTATGCTCGTCTACAGGCGCCCACTACGTATGCTCCCTTCCAGCCCCCCCTTGACTGCTCCCTTCCAGGCCCCCCTTGTCTGCTCCCTTCCCTGTTCCTCCCCCCTCACCTCACTGACTCATCCTTTAAAATCAAATGAAAGCAGCCGCGGGAACATTTCTCCATTCCCGCGGCTCTGCTTTCAAACTGCTGGGTCGCGTCAATCTTCCTGGAGCCGGCGGGGTGGGGGGGGGGCCCAAGGTCATTGCTTCCACCGCCCTTCTGCTTCCGTTGCTGCTGCTTCCTTCAAAACGAAAGCAGCTCTGTTCCCGCGGCTGCTTTCATTTTGGAGGAAGCAGCCAGCAGCAGCGGAAGCGGAAGGGCAGCAGAAGCGATGACCTCGGGCCCTCCCACCCCGCCAGCTCCAGGAAGATTGACACGACCCAGAATTTTGAAAGCAGAGCCGCGGAAATGGAGAAATGTTCCCCCAGCAGTCAGTGCAGGGAGGTAGGCTCCGAGGGCAACAAAATCCTAGTTCAGTCCTAGCCAAAAGCAGTAACTGCTATATGTATTTCCTCTGTGGCCACTCGTGGGTCATGTGCTTCACCACATATACATCCAGGCTGGGTTGTCCTGGTGGTATTAGATTTGCCATGGAGGCCATGGTTCGGAGACTTGATACAGCTCCTGCAGGAACCATCTCTGTGACTGCCCCCAGTCCAGGGGCTGTTATATCAACGGCTGGTCCTTCTGAATGACCTGGCCCCCTTCTCACTTACGACTCATCTCATGAGAGGCATCATTTAGCATGTAAGAGCTGTTTTCCTGCCATAGTTTCCACATCTCCTAAAGGTGAGGAGAGGCTCTACCAACTTGGCCAACTTATGCATCTGGTGTCTTTTCAAGCATGAGTGCCATGAGTGTCAGGTTAGACCTAATACAACAAACTTGCTCTCCTTGCTTGCATTTCTTCAGGATGGTCTGGACCAACGTCTTGCCCTTAGTTTCCTGAAGATTCAGGTTGTAGTCTTGTCCTGCTTCAAAGGACCGGTGGTGTGGCGGTCGATTGCCTTGCACCCAGATGTATCCTATTTCCTTCAAGGGGTTCAGCACCTGCCTCCTCCCATGCATTCAGTTGTTTTCTCGTGGGATCTCTGCCTGGTGCTATGGGCCTTGATGTTGCAGCCCTTCGAACCCTTGAAATGGGAAACACCTAAATATTTTACCCTTCCTGGTCACGATCTGCTCGGCAAAATGTATCTCTGTGCTACAGGTGTTATCATGCAGGGACCCCTTACTTATCATTCTTGGAGGAGGCCATATGCATTTGGTCCATCCCTTCTGTCTTACCGAAGGTGGTATCTTCCTTCTATGTGAATCAGGTGGTCTGACTGCCCTCCTTTTCTAAGGCACAGTGCTAAGAAAAAGACAAGGACCTTCGCCTGGTGGAGAGCATCTATTTGTGCTGTTTTCAGGATTGCGTAAAGGTGACGCATTTGCCAAGTCTACTCTGGGACACTGGATCAAGGAGGCCATTGCATCAGCTTATCTGTTGCAGAACCAGCCAGTTCCACTCGGGCACAAGTATCTTCGTGAGCGGAGAGCAGTTCAGTCGCCCCCTCAGACATTTGTCAGGTGGCAATGTGGGCATCACTTTCCACTTTTGTCAAGCATTACCACTTGGATGTCCATGCTCAGGGAAATGTGACCTTTGGCTCAGAAGTCTTAAAAGTGTCATTTCTTATTCACACCCACTGGAGTTGTAGCTTTGGTACTTCCCACTTGTCTGGACAGGTCTAGCAGGACAATGTGGAAGGTGACATTTTACTTACCAGATAATATCCTTTCCTTTCCTGCTAGGCCATTTCAGGACCTGCCCCTGGAATCTGTTTTGGGCTGATGTACACTGTGGTTGACCCTGAGGGCTCATACCCTTCTGACAAGCCTTTTGTAAAAACTGATCCTGTACATAGTTATGGTTCCTGTTTGATTGAACCTTGTTATCGTTACTAAGTTGCGTGAGGCCAGAAATTCATGACTATATACTTGGGTATTGTGACCCCCTATTAATGCCCCCAGCGAAGGCATGTAGGGCTTAAGGGGTTTGTTTCCTTCTTGAACAGGTATTCCACTATTTCCTGAGGCAAAGCCTTGTGAGAAATGTAGTTCTCTTTTACCGACCAATAAAGGGTAGTGTGACTCAAAAGTGATCAAAGCAAACAAGGATTTATTCCCCTCCGGGGTGAATTTCAACAAGGAAAAATAAGGTACAAAAACCAGGTGCTTCTGGCAGAAGGACAAAATAAAACTTTCAAACTCAAACAGCTTACTTCAGCACAAAAACATGGCTTCCAGCAATCAAGGTAAACAGTTCTGTTTTCTTCACAGCTTTGTACTTTTTAAATCCCAACAATTCTGTATTTCTCTTCAAAGCATTAATTCAACGCAGGGATAATATATCATTAGATAATGTAATTGTACAGTCCATCAATTCCTCCGGAGTATTTACAAACTCTGGCTCTGTCTCCATTAATTCCTCTTGCGAGGCAGGAAATGTTTGTAACTTTAAATCTTGTGCCATGCCTTTCCTCACTGCTTTAGGCTTCTGGCTATACTCTTGAATCAGGTACTGTTTTAAACAAGCATTCTCATCACAGTCATTTTCCTCACAGCCCCAACCCTCCGGGTAGATAAAATCACAGTGATTATTAAAACCCCAGCCTTTAGGCTTACCTCTAAACCTGGCTGACAAAGGTTTACTCTGAGACGTGGGAATGGCTGTAGGTTCCAAACCTGACTTGTGCACAGAAGGTTTAAACTGCCTTCCTGGCTTTCTCTCCTTTCTGTAATCCTCAGGATACTGCAGATAACCTGGTCTGCTTCTGTTGTATCTTCCTCTTGGAGACTCTGTCCTCTCTCTGACTGGAAGCTTGGTTCCTCCCTTCCACGGAGACTCTATCCTTCTCCTCCCTGGGATAACCTTGCTTGCTCCGTTCTCCTCGATACCTTCCAAACCTTCATCGACTCCTTCGATACCTTCCTCCACTCCTCCCATTTCCTCTACTGGGACCTCTTTATGAGTCTGAATTCTAGGGTAGTGCTTAACTCCACCCCCTAACAGGTGTTCTGAATTAGCTCGTGGCTCCCTATCTAATTGGCAGCACAGGTGTGTTTCTTTCCTTTGTGCTTGGTTTCTATGGCCACCATTAGCCATGTGCTCTTGTTTATGCCTCAGCACTGCTCCTGTTTCCTGATTTTTAGCTCTTTCTGAAGGGCTGGAGGGACCCACTATGTCACAGAATAAATACTAGAGTATGGTCCTAGGGGCACAAGCATGAAGATGCCATAAGAAGCCTCTGGAATGTTTCTTTGTCTCCACATCTTCTAGCAGGGGAACACAACCCATTTGTCTGGACTGGTCTAGCAGGACTCAAGGAAAGGACATTAATAAGTAAAATGTCACATTCTAACAACTCGGATACAGAAAACATGAAAGCTGATCCTTCTCCCACCTCTTTCAGTCATCTTCAGACAATAGGACCACAAGGTCCTCATTCTCTTAGTTTCCTGTGTCTCTATGTGCTAGTAATCATCTTCCAGCTAGAGGTCAAATACAGAAAACATGAAAGCTGATCCTTCTCCATCCTTTTTCAGTTATCTACAGACAGCTGGACCACAGGGTCCTCATCCTCTTAGTTTTCTGTGTCCCTATGGGCTAGTATTCATCTTCTAGCTACCAGCTTCACTATCCTTAGTACACATTTCATCTCCTTAGGTTCCTCAAAGTTCATCAGTTTCTATGGTTCCCAGAAACCTTCACTGGGAATCTGTTATGAAGTTATCTGTGGTGTGCCCTAGGGTTCTGTCCTTGCTCCAATTCTTTTTAACATCTTTGTTGGTGATATAGCAGAAGGGCTGTTGGGTAAAGTTTGCCTTTCTTGGATGACACCAAAACCTGTAATAGAGTAGACACCCAGGAAGGTGTAGATAACATGAGGAGGGATCTAGCTAAGCTTGAAGAATGGTCTAGAATTTGGCAGCTGGGATTTAATGTTAAAAAATGTAAGATCATTCATTTGGGCTGCAGCAATCCAAGGGAGCAATATAGTATAGGAGGTGAAGTACTTTTGTCCACTAAAGAAGAGGGGGACCTAGGCATGGTTCTGTCTGATGATCTTAAAGTAGCTAAACAGGTAGAAAAGGCGACAGCAAAAGCTAGAAGGATGCTTGGGTGCATAGGGAGAGGAATGGCTAGCAGAAAAAAGGAGGTGATAGTGCCTCTATAAGTCTTTGGTGTGACCTTATTTGGAGTATTGTGTGCAATTCTGGAGACCGCACCTTCAAAAGGATACAAACAGGATGGAGTCAGTACAGAGGGTGGCTACTAAAATGGTTAGTGGTCTTGATTATAAAGCATATGAGGACAGACTTAAGGATCTTAATATGTACACCTTAGAGGAAAGGCGGGATAGAGGTGATATGACTGAGACGTTTAAATACCTCTGTGGCAGAGATGCACATGGGGAGAGCCTCTTTCGATTGAAAACAAGTTCTGCTCTGAGGGGACATGGGATAAGGGTGAAAGGGGATAGATTCAGGAGTGATATGCGGAAATATTTCTTTACGGAAAGAGTGGTGGATCAATGGAATAGTCTTCCAGTGGAGGTGGTAGAGATGAGGACAGTATCTGAATTCAAAGAAGCATGGGACAAACACAGAGGATCTCTAAAGGAAAAAAGGGGACTGTTGTAGCTGTTGATATGGATGGACAGACTAGATAGGCCATGTGGTCTTTTTCTGTCGTCATTTTTCTATGTTTCTAGAGTCCTACAAGAGAATCTCTCTTCCCTAAATCCAAGCCTTATGACCCAGGAACACAGACCCTTGGAGCCCAGATGCTCTTCCTGAGCCCTGCCACTTCTAAGGATTCTGTGCCTCTGGGGTTGTCCCAAGATGGATCTGATGGCAACTTTGTCCATTGCCAAAGTGCACAGATTCTTCAGTCGCTGCAGGGAAGCAGGCTCCGAGGGCAGTTCAGTCTAGGCCAAAGCAGTAACTGCTGTATGTATTTCCTCTGTGGCCACTTGTGGGTCATGTGCTTCATCACATAAAGCGACATCCCAGCTGGGTTGTCCTGGTGGTGTTAGATTAGCCATGGAGACCCAAGGAGGAGGAGAAAGGAAGGATCTAGCCCTCTCTCTCACAGCAGGTTTTATGTATAAACCTTTTTATTGAACTTGTAAATAGAAAACATGACTCCTCCCATTACCACTCATTGCTAGCACAGCATGTGAATTCTCTAAAATCACCATTGCTTAAGGGGATTAAGTAGCCCTATGAGCCCACAAAACATTTATAGTTAAAATAATATGTTTATAGCAACAACACTTTTGTATATACAAATTTCTATTTATTCTTTCACCAAAAGCTTTAATAGAACAGAAGGTTTAGAAGAGTACTCAGACAGGCATGAGAGGGCAACCTATGGATTTGTGAGGGGGAGGTGGCCCTCACTTCCTCTGCTCTAGTCTGTCTTTTCCTCACAAGTCACCCTATCCTGCTCCCTATCCCTATTCCTCTCACTCTTTTCCATTCCGTTTACATTGTTCCCTCTTTCACCTGCTATTCCCATCCTTCACTTCTGGTACGCTCTCAAATACGCACTTAACCCAGTATTTATTGTTCTCTCTCATGCACATCCCTGGTGTCAATCTTACCTCCCTCTCTTTCACACACAGACAAATATACTAACTTTTTTTTCCCACTGTCACCTCCTCAAGTCAACCCTCTCTAACTATTTCCTCTCTTACTCCATGCAACTATTGCAGGGGATCTTCAAGGGTATCTTCAATAAAGGAAAGTTATTAAGCCATTGTGGTCATCGTTTACTTCTGCTCGCTGTGTCCTCCTCATTCGTCTGCAGGAGTTTTGCTCTCCTTTGTCTTAGCTAATGCTGCTGTCATCATCGCCTGCCACATCATCACTTGTGCTTCCTGCTACACATTACCACCATTGCTGCCTCTAATGCAAGTTCACTTCAGCCCACATGCGCAATCTAAGGATGTGATTGCAGCCTGACTCTATAAGTGCATATATATTCAAAACAGTCATAGAGGAGGTCCACCTTGGTCAGAGTTCCAAAAGGGCTCCTATTTAGTGTCTCTTTTATAAAGGCGTGCAGAATTATTTATTTTTTGGATATTGACTGTATCTATCCTGAGCTGGGATTGTGAATATTTTTCCTTTCTTATTTTATAAAGGCAACATAGGTGCCTATGTGCTTTTATAAAATGGACACAGAAATATCCCAAGAAGGGCACAAATTCTCCACTAAAAATGCATTCCTGCCTCGAAGGTGTAAATGTGTGCATGTACTCTACAGTAGGCATATGCTCACATATTTTATAAAATATACATCTACATACATCTAAATTCTATGTTTGCCCTGCCCAAACTGTACCCCTGGGAATGCCTACGCACAGTTTGAGAATTAGAGTGCACCACTGTGTCAGCACATGTACTTATTTACTGTACACACATGCGGCCATTCAGTTTTATAAGAGCACTTTTCTTCATGTAAACATGCTTTATACATGGAAAATGCTTTATGAATTTATCCCCAATCTGCCAATTATTATACTAGAAGATACTGATACCTTGAGGCCACTGCTGATACTTTAGCGTCCCACGTTTTCTGAGTAGAAAAATGTGACATTATATACATGTATAGTCTAGCGTGTATGAAACCAAAGCGACTTTTGTTGCAGTCTTCTTTATCATACAGTAGATTGGTTTTGTGTTTGGCCAGTATGAAAAATCGTCTATATAGTTGTTGACCTTCAGTTGTGAGCAAGGTCATTACAAAATTTGTATTTCTTATCAGACATTCCTGATGTTTCTAGTGAAAGGCTGCCTAGGATACGGAGCATGCAGAGAATTATGCTGAACAGTAACTCGTAATGTAAACCAGACTGGAAGGCTCCAGATTTTGATTGTTACAGTGTCTGTGGGACCTCTAGTGGTCAGGAATCAGGGATCTCTCTCATCCTTGCTTCCAAAGCTGATTGTTGAACCAATTTTATGGTCAGGGAAGTTATACAGTAACAGATGAGAGACAATGTTTACACTTTTTTTGCAGTTTTCTAGATATTTTAAGTTTTAGGCACAGTTTACATAAGAACATAAGAAATGCCATTCTGGGTCAGACCAGGGTCCATCAAACCCAGTATCCTGTTTCCAACAGTGGCTAATCCAGGTCACAAGTACCTGGCAGGTTCCCAAATGGGTACATAGATTCCACAATGCTTGTCCCAGGGCAAGTAGTGGATTTCCTAGGTCTTCATTAGGTTTATGGACCTTTCCTCTAGGAGCCTGTCCAAATCTTTTTTAAACCCAACTATACTAACAGCTTTTACTACATCCTCCGGTAACAAATTTCAGGGTTTGATTACGCGTTGAGTGAAAAAATATTTTCTCTTATTAATCTTAAATGGATTACATTGTAGCTTCATTGGATGTCCCCTAGTCTTTCTATTTTTTCATGAAGTAAACAACCAGTCTACGTTTACCCGTTCTACTCCATTCATTAATTTATAGACCTCTATAATACTTTTCCTCAGCAGTCTCTTTTCTAAGTTGAAGAGCCCTAACCTTTTAAGCCTTTCCTCATAGGAGTATCCTTCCATCCTCTTTACTATTTTGGTGGCTCTTTGTACCTTTTCTAATTCTGCTATAATCTTTTTTTAAGATATGGACACCAGAATTGCACACAATATACAATGTGCGGTCACACCATGGAACAATACAGAGGCATTATAATATCCTTTGTTTTATTCTCCATTCCTTTCCTTATGATTCCCAGCATTCTATTGGCTTTCTTGGCCGCCACCACACATTGGACAACAGGTTTCAACATATTATCCACGATGACATCTAAATCCTTTTCCTGGGTGGTGGTTCCTAATGTGGAACCTTGCATCATATAACAATAGTTTGGGTTGTTCTTTCCTAGGTGCATAACCTTGCACTTGTCCTCATTTAATTTCATCTGCTATTTGGAAATCCAGTTTTCCAGTTTATCAAGGTCCTCTTGTAATTTTTCACAATCCTCTTGTGCTTTAAGAACTTAGAATAATTTTGTTGCATCTGCAAATTTGATCATCTTACTCATTCCCATTTCCCATTTTCTAGAAATGCCCTCACACTGCAGTGTAGATAGTTTATGTATATAGTTAACCCAGTTATCCAAGTTTGTACTCCTGTTCAATGTAAAACCTGACAGTTTGTCGTTATGGTCGTTTTGTTATGATGTAAACCGCGCTGATTCTAAATAGCGCGGTATATAAGAAACTGTAATAAATAAAATAAATAAATAAATAAATAAATTTATAGTTGTAGTCACCATTATTGTAGTTACCATTACAGTTCATCGCCTTAGGGCCCGATTCTGTCCCGCACGTAGATCCTCTGTGTGTCTGGTCTGAACCGGAT
Source organism: Ichthyophis bannanicus (assembly GCA_033557465.1). Taxonomy (NCBI): domain Eukaryota; kingdom Metazoa; phylum Chordata; class Amphibia; order Gymnophiona; family Ichthyophiidae; genus Ichthyophis; species Ichthyophis bannanicus. Next base: position 190,775,707 of record CM066036.1, read on the forward strand.
GCACAGAGGGGATCGTGATTCTGATCCCGTGGGGAACGTCTAACCTCGCGGAATCAGAATCGCGAACAGTTATGTACGTGCAGGCCAGGACTGCGATTCAGTCCCGCCTGCATGTACATGAAAAGCCCAGCTAACTCAGTCAGGGATTTTAAATGGAGCTGTGGCGCCATGGCGTCCGGTTGCCATGGCACTGCAGCTCCATTTAAAAGCTGTGATGCCGGCCACCAGCAAAAACTGCCTATTCCCCGCAGCCCGACCCCCAAACTGGCCTCCTAAGACCAAGGTTGGGCTGTGGGGAATGTCTCCTGGCCCCCCTGCCCCATCCGTGCCCCAGGCAAAGCAAAAAAAACATCTAGGGAAGATATTCCACCTCGGAGGTGGAATAACTTCCCTGCACATGTCGCTTGTCCTGGGCATATAGGGCCGACATTAGAATCAGCCCTGTACGTCCAGGGCCATTAACCGCCCATTTCTCACCCAGACTCCGCCCCCAAGCCGCCCACCCCCCACCTCCGTCTAACTTCCCCACATGACCAGTGGGGAAGTTAGTCGGGGGTGGGGGCAGGAGCCGGCACGAATAGCAGGGATGGATGTCCCATCGAGCCGTCCATCCCCGCTATTCGTAGCACAGAATAACCCCTTTAATGTCCAATATCTTCTAAAAAAACAGTCACCAGTGAAATGGCTTTGGACTATATATACACACATATATGACACATAAAAGAACCAAATAAAACAAGACCAATTAAAAAAGGAAACACTAGGAAACAGTATAAAAAAATAGTATAAAAGCTACTCTCTGCTTTCTGTCTTTTAATCAGTTGCTGATCCACAACAGTATACTACCTCCTATCCCATGACTTTTTAATTTCGCCAAGAGTCTCTCATGAGGGACCTTGTCAAAGTCTTTCTGAAAACCCAGATACACTATGGCCCAATATTTGAAAGGCATTTACATGGTTTACAGCCAAGTAAATTGTGTAAATGCCTTAAACGTGGATATTCAACGGCACCTACACAGCTAATTGCATTGAATATCTCATACTAAGTCCCGTATGCGCCCCAATGCTATCCGGTTATTATCGGGGCATGTTGGGGGCGTTACGGGGCGGAGCGGAGGCAGTGACTGCCGCTAACCATGTAGCGGTGATATTGGACCACCACATGGTTAGCTATCTGCGGCTAAAACTAGGCCAGCTCTTGGCTTGCCTAGGTCTAGCCACGGATTGCTAACCATGTAGTGATCCAATATTTCCGCAACACAGTTAGGCTCTGTGGGCGATTCCACTTGGTGCCAAACCCGGATATTCAATACCATGGCCGTGGCATTGATTATCCGGGTTTAGAGGTGAGCAGGCAAGGCTATGCACCACAGCCGCTCATAGTTGCCTACTTCAATATTGTGCCCTATATCAACCAACTCACTTTTATCTACCTGTTTCTTCACACCTTCAAAAAAATATAACAGATTAGTAAGACAAGATCTTTTCTTGGCTAAATCCATGTTGGCTTTCTTCTATTAAACCATGACTGCTGTATCTACATGCTCAGTAATTTTATTCTTTATACTGGATTCTACCATTTTACATGATACTGACATCAGGCTCACCAGTCTGTAGTTTCCAGGATCACCCCTGGAATCCTTTTTAAAAAATGGCATTACATTGGCCTTTCTCCAATCTTCAGGTACTAAAGATTACTAATAGTAGGTCTGCAGTCTCTTATTTAAGTTATTTCAGCACTCTCGGATGTATACCATCCTCTCCAGGTGATTTGCTACTCTAGTTTATCAAATGGTTGTAATACATCTTCCCAGTTTATCGAAATCTGTTTCAGTTCTTCTGAAACGAATGTATATCACCTTTCAATAGTAAAGACTGAAGCAAAGAATTCATTCAGTCTCTCCGCTATGGTCTTGTCCTCCCTTAGCGCCCCTTTACCCCTCTATCATCTAATGGTCCAACTGACTCTCTCACAGGTATTTTGCTACAAATGTGCTTGAAAAAGTTTTATTGTGCATTTTTGCTTCCACAGCAATCCTTTTTTTTCAAATTCTCTCTTTGCCTGCCTTATCAATGCCTTGTATCTGACTTGTCAGTGCTTATGTTTCCTGCTTTCATCATTTGGCTACAACAGCCTCTCTGACCTCACCTTTAAACCACGCTGGCAGATTTTTGGCTTTCCTTACACTTTTCTTAAAGCGTGAAATACACGTGGTCTGGGCTTCCAAGATAGTATTTTTAAACAACTCGCATGCTTGATGTAAATCTTTAACCTTTGCAGCTGCTCCTTTTAGCTTTTTCTTAACTATTTTCCTCATTTTATCATGGTCTCCATTTTGAAAGCTAAAAAGACTAGGTCCAAAACAGCTTCCCCTCTTTTCAGTTCATGAGCCAACTGCTCCAAGAAGCAGTCATTTATTTCATCTAGAAACTTTATCTCCCTAGCATCTCCTGCTGTGACATTGACTCAGTCGATACCATAGTAATTGAAATCACTGATTATTACTGTGTTATAACTTTTGTTAGCTTCCCTTATTTCTTTTAGCATTTCATCATCAATCTGTTCATTTCAGCTATACAGATGGTAGCACACCCCACTGCTATTGCCTTCCCCTTTTTACAAGAAATTTCTATCCATAGAGATTCTAGAGTGTGTTTTGTTTCCTGCAAAGCATTTATCTTGTGTGACTCAATGCCCTCTTTAACATAGAGTGCAACTGCTCCACCAATTAAATCTACCCTATCATTGCAATATAGTTTGTATCCACGTATCACAGTATCCCATTGGTTGTCCTCCTTCCACCAGCTCTCTGAGATGCCAATTAATTATATCTAACTTGCCCCAACCAATAGGAGTGGCCTAGTGGTTGGAGCAAGTTACCTCAGGCCAGACAGTCAGGGGTTCAAATCCCACTAGAGGACAGCAACCTTAGGCTGGAAGGACTGGGGTTTCTAGTCCCACAGGTGCTCCTTGTGGTCTAGGACAAGCCACTTGACCCTCCATTGCCCATGTTCCCTATAAAAATAGTTATCTCAAAGTTATAATGCCCTGTTCAATGTAATTTCAGTTTGCTCAATGTAAACTACCTTGATATCATGAAAGGCGGTATATAAGAAATGCTAATAAATAAATAAAATTTAGCGATATATATTCTAGCTCTCCAATCTTGTTTTTTAGACTTCTAGCATTTACACACAGGCATTTTAGAAGTTGCATTTTATTCATATTAACAATTTGGTTGTCAATTGACATGGGTTATTTGGAATCTTTCAGCTCTGTCTGCTGTGTACTTAAGGGCATCTGGGTTACTTTTATCTTTATTGAAACCTCCCTCTCAGGATGCCCTAACTTCCTTCGTTTGCTAGTATCCTTCAAGGAGACATTCTTCGGAACCATGCACTCTTGGGAGACTGTCTGTTTCCCCTATTATCTAATTTAAAAGCGGCTGTATCCCATTTTTAGGGTTAATGCCAGCAGCCTTGTTCCATCCTGGTTAAGGTAGAGCCCATTTCTTTCAGAAAAGCCCCTCCCTTCCTCAGAATGTTACCCAGTCTGTAACAAATCCAAAACCCTCTTCCTTGCACCATCATTTCATCCACGCATTGAGACTCCGGAGCTCTGCCTGCCTTTTGGGTCAAGCATGTGGAAAGGGATGCATTTCTGAGAATGCTACCTTGGAAGTACTGGATTTCAACTTCCTAACTAAAAGTCTAAATTTGGCCTCCAGAACCTCTCTCTCACACTTTCCTATGTCATTGGTACCAACATGTACCAAGATAGCAGGCTCCTCTCGAGCACTATCTAAAATCTTGTCTAGGTTTGCACCAGGCAGGCATGTTATCAGGCAATCCTCATATCCATCAGCCAACCAGCAATCTAAATGCCTAATGATCAAATCACCAACTATAATGGCCATCTTAACCCTTCCCTCATGGCACATGATCCTGAAGAAACTACCTCTGTGCCAGAGGGTTTTACATCACCTGGAGGGCAATCCTAGCTATAGATTTACTTTCTGCCACATCAAGGTGATGCTCTCCTTTCACATGACCTCTCTCCCCCATGGCAAGAGAGAGGTTGCCAGATTGGAGGTGGGACTTCAGTACTATATCCCTGTACATCTTGTCTATATACCTCACTGTCTTCTTTAGCTCCTCCAAGTCTGCTACTCTAGCTTCCCTGAGAGCAAAGAATTCCTTGCACTTAGTGCACACGTAAGACCAGGGGTCCGCAAACTTTTTAAACAGGGGGCCAGTTCACTGTCCCTCAGACCGTTGGAGGGCCGGACTATAGTTTAATCCTGCACCGTGAGTTATCAGACTGGAGGTCATGCTGCTTCCCGGTCGAGAATGGGATGAGCAGCAACAGCACAAGGCACAATGAGAGGATTTTAATAACAGGCATGACAGCACAAGCCAGCAGCCGCCCGCACCCGGCGAACCGGTCCCTGCAACCCCGAAGCTGCCCAGGTCACAGCGAAGGACCAGAACAGGGAGCGGAAGCGCAGCTCTAGGGAAATTCGGCAGCAATCGGAGGCCAGGACCGGGGGCATTGGGCACTGAGGCTCCAAGCTCGGGAAGCATCTCCCGCACCGTCTGTTTACCTCATACTGGATGTACTGCTTCCTCCACTCGGGAGTGATATGCGCCGACAGATGCTCCGCGAACTTCATTCTAAGGCTGCCAGGTCCTTCCGCCACTCACGATGTCAGTAGTGCCAATCTGCTTCTCCCGTACATGAGGCCCTAGCACTGGTGCTTTCCCTCTGCCTACTCCGCTTGCCGTCCGCCTCTGAGCTCCTATTGCTCACAGCCTCCCTCCTGCCGACTGTGGCCCTGCCGCCATCTTACTTCCACTCACTGGGCATGCGTCGACGTGCTTACCTGACGTAATCCCCATGGTAACCACCACTTCTGCGGCTACCGGGTGCAATGTGGAGGGGGCAAGTTCAAGACGCTTTGGGCAGTGCTAGACAGAGTGGGCGGGGAAACATTTGCATACAACTTCCTTTGGGGGCGGGACGCCGCTGCACGTGAAGGCTCCGCAGTCTGCACCGGTTTTACTTTGTGTTTAAGTTGGATTATTTTTTTAGAAGTTGAAGTGAGGCGGCTACTTTGGGGGCAAAAATGCCGCCTTTGACATTTCTCCACCTGAGGCAGCCGCCTCACTTCGCCTCATGGTAGAGCCGCCCCTGAGGACAGGCAGCGGCGGCAAAAACACCCAGCGGGCCAGATAAATGTCCTCGGTGGGCCGCATGTGGCCCGCGGGCCTTAGTTTGAGGACCCCTGCGTAAGACCCCTCATACATGTGACACTCAATGCATGACTGGATAGCCCCATCTTGTTGCTAGACTGCTGTCTGTATCTTAGTTTTAAGGATTTGTTTAGATTTTTAAATTGTTTACTTACTTAAATTTGCTAGGCATAGTTGTATTGGTACAAGCATACCTAATAAGCTTAAGGGACTTTGTTCACCTCAAGATTAATTAATTTTGGGCCTTAATTAATCTATTCCTGATGAGGATAACCAGCTGACCCTAAAAGTGAATTTGACCACCTCTTTCCCTTTAATAGGTTTAAGAGCCTAAGATTGTGGAGGAGTAGGCTAGTGGTTAGAACAACAGCCTAGTATTCAAGAGATCAGGGTTTGATTCCTACCGGCACGCCTTGTGACCTTGGGCAAGACACTTTACCCTCCATTGTCTCAGAAGAAAAGGTTGGTAATATACCTCTGGTCATACTTTGCCATGAAAACCCAGGGGCTGTTGGGTTGTCAGGAGTCAGCATTGACTTGACAGCACTTAAAAACAAAAGAAAAATCCAAAATTATGCCTGGGGTAGACAGGAGAGAAAGAAACACTTAGTAAGAGCTGGCTTGCTACATAGTGCCCTGACCTGTGCTTCTAAGGTAATTGATTCACACAACTTTTGGTTTGATAGAGGGAGCCTTTCAAATTGCCCCTTTGATCTGTCACTTGGCTTTAACACTTATTTAAAACAATTTCACAGATCTCTTGTCTCCTAACTGGAAGGTCTCTATGTAAAGGTCTTTAGAAACAATTTATTGCTTTCTACTAAAATAATATTTACCCTATTCTGCCTTCTATGCTAAGCTAAACTCTGATTTGATTTAAATGAAAAACTCTCTGGTGGTACTAAATTCTGACTGACTTAAATTTAAATGAAAGCTCTCTGGTAGTACTAAGCCCTGGATGCCTTAACAAAAACACTGAATTCTAAAAATATACAGATTTATCAGCTTTAAACCAAAGAATTCCCTTTCCCCCAAGATTTAGAGAATTCCCGAACAGATAAATACTTACAAGTGCAGATTTCCCTTTTGGTAGTCCTTCAAGACTACATACCCACATGCATTACATAAGAACATAAGAAATGCCAAATTGGGTCAGATCAAGGTCCATCAAGCACAGTATCCTATTTCCAACTGTGGCCAATCCAGGTCACAAGTACCTGGCAGGTTCCCAAAAAGTCACACAGGTTCCATAATGCTCATCCTGGGGCAAGCAGTGGATTTCTTTAATAATGGTTTAAGGACTTGTCCTCCAGGAACTTGTCCAAATCTTTTTTAAACCCAGCTACATTAACAACTTTTACTACATCCTCCAGTAACGAATTCCAGAGTTTGATTACGCATTGAGTGAAAGAATATTTTGTCTTATGAGTCTTAAATGGGTTATGGTGTAGCTTCATTGTGTGCCCCCTAGTTTTTCTACTTTCTAATGGCGGAAACAACCGATCTACATTTACCTGTTCCATTCCATTCATTAATATACAGACCTCTATCATATCTCCCTTCAGCCGTCTCTTTTCCAGTTGAAAAGCCCTGACCTTATAAGCCTTTCCTCATAGGGGTATCCTTTCATCCCCTTTACCATTTTGGTGGCTCTTCTCTGTACCTTTTCTAATTCTGCTATATCTGTTTTAAGATATGGTGACCAGAATTGCATGCAGTAATCAAGGTGCGAACCATGGAACAATACAGAGGCATTATAATATCCTTGATTTTATTCTCCATTCCTTTCCTTATGATTCCTTACGTTCTGTTGGCTTTCTTGGTCACCACTGGGTGGAGTGTTTCAATATATTATCCACAATGACACCTAAATCATTTTCCTGTGTGGCGGTTCCTAATGTCAAACCTTGTATCGTGTAACCGTAGTTTGGATTGTTCTTTCCTAGGTACATAACTTTGCACTTGTTCACATTAAATTTCATCTGCCACATCCAGTCTTCCAAGTTATCAAGGTCCTCTTGCAATTTTTCACAATCCTCTTGCATCTTAACAACTTTGAATAATTTTGTGTCATCTGCAAATTTGATCACTTCACTCGTTATTCCCAATTCAAGATCATTTATGAATATGTTAAAAAGCAGCAGGCCCAGCACAGATCCCTGGGGTACTCCACTATCCAAATTCTAAAGCTTGTCTTGATTAGACAAATTCATGTATGTTTTTCTTTTTATTCAGAATCAGCTTGCATACAGTAGAAAAGCAGATTTTCTGTTTTGTAATTAGCCCTTTAGTACCTTTATTTTAAGGATGTATTCTAAATTCTGTGACTACATAAAATCCATAGAGATATCTGATATATCTGAAGGCACATTGTCTGCTTTATTTTATTCAGGGCCTTTACATGAAAAAAGTAAATGAGCAACATTTAGGCTTTAGGATAAAGTCTTGCAATAACATTTATGCAAGTTTTGTTTTTATATATGTTCCCTTGTCGGACATATAAACCTTGAAGTGTAATTGGTCTATTTTAAGGCTGCTAGCAAATTGATTAATGTATTTTTGTGCTACCTTTTGGGGACATTTTCTGATGCACAGTAATGTTAACAAGGCTCGAAGTAGAAATAGTGCATTCATTTAGGTCCATGCAGAAATAATGAAGGCGTACTTTTCAGGCTGTGTGCACATATCTGCCCAAGTACATGCATTCTCCTGTACAAATTCTCCTCTCAGAAACCTTTTGAATCTCCCGACCTTATTCTGCAAGTAGATAGGACACCAGGCTTAAAAGCTGTAAGGGAAGGGGGAGAAAGACATAAACACAAGCACAGATACACACAGTGGTTGGAGCAAGTTACCTCAGGCCAGAGGGCCAGGGGTTCAAATCCTGTTATAGGAGAGCAACCTTGTGCAGGAAGGACTGGAGTTTCTAGTCCCACAGGTGCTCCTTGTGGTCTTGGGCAAGACACTATTGCCTTAGATACAAAAACATAGATTGTAAGTCCTTCAGGTACAAGGGAAAAATATATATACAGTACCTGAATGTACACCACTTTGACTGGTAGAACAGTGGTATATAAGCCTAGTTAAATAAAATACTCCAATCCTAATAAGCAAAGTAGGTTAACAGTGGTTATTAGAGCATTTAATTTGATTAGCCATGGTTTTATGCATTTTGCCTAGTTAGCTATTTTCTGAAGGGAAGATGTTTATGAGGTCACTGTATGTGTGTACTGATAAACCTTTTTGTTTGGTGCCCAATCCATACCAAATGTTCAGAACGTGTCATGGGGTGGGGTTTTGTTTAGGATCCATTCTGTGTGGATGAATCCCAGCAAGAAAGCATTATCACTTCTACATGGAAACTCTAAACTTTAGTAGCTACAAAATAAAGAATCAGTTTGATCATTTGAGACCAAAATTCTCTCTATTACCTTGGAAAAAAGGAAGTTTATTACACATACCTTAACAATTTGGCTGCAAGATATTATGATAAATAATTCAGAAATACCTGCATGCCGTTGTAATTAGGATAGTGGGATGGTGGAGGGTAAAGTTAGAAGGCATGGAAAGAATGTCCTGTATGGGAAGAAATCTTGCAGTCACTCTGGGAGATATCCTTTCAGTAGGGACGAAAAACTGGACAGATTTAAATGGCAAAACAGTCATTTTCTGCCATCATAGTCTCTTTTGCTATGCTATATTCTGAAAACTTGACTGATCTGCAGCCCTCGAGGTTCCCTGCCCCTTGCTTTAAGAGCATCAGCATTGGTGAATGTTATTTTGCCTAGTTTTGGCTCTACTGCTGCTTCTTTTAGCGTTGCTCATAAATTGTGTTGGTTTTCTGAGACAGGATTTGAGTTAGGGAATTTTTTAAAACATAAGGTAAGCATCTTTCATCCTGGGGAAGCCTCCTGCTGTTTTGTGTATGGCAGTGCTATTTCCTTCTAAAATCAGTCTGCAACTATTCATACTGTATCCACATTAAAGCCATGTAATGACTTTGTCGAAGTCTAGCTAAAATGAATCCAGCTGCACCCTGATTTACATGGGCACAAAGTAGTGAGCCTGGCTAACCAGGAACATTTTCAAGAAACACGCATGACCTGGAAAACTACAGAGTTCATCATAATAACTTCAGAAGTCCAAGAGAACATTTAAAGCAACTCTACAGGGAGAACATCTTTAAACTCAGCGGAGAACCTTCCTGTCTGTGGGAAAAGAGAAGACTCCAACCTTTCTTCAATGAACTTTCTCGCCAAAAGTCAAAAGTCCCATCTCAATCCCACCAATCTGGTTTGAGAACTACTGTTTAAAAGAACAAACATCCACTGCATAACCACTTCACCCTGAAGAAAGCCACAGTATGATGGTTGAAACATCGGTTTCAATTACTAAGGTGCAGCACGATTCGTAAAACTGCAAAGATCATCAGTACCAAAGGATATTTACCTGTGGTTCATAGACTACATCAAGGCCTTTGCATAAATCATGAAAAACTATGGGCCATACAGTATTAAGAAGAATGGGTATACTTGAACATCTGATAGTTCTCATGCACAACCTTTATATTTATCAAGAAGTAATGGTTTGAATAGAAGAAGAATGGTTTAAAATCTGCAAAGGTGTACGACAAGGCTGAATACTTTCCATATTGCTGTAATTACATTTGCCTTTTTCTAAGTTTTTGTCACTAATGGGATCATTCCGAGGCACGTTGTGACATCCATCCCTGTCCCGATCCCATCTAACTTCCCCACGTGTTGTACGGGGAAGTTAGACGGGGGCAGGAAAGGGGCGGATCGGGGGCAGGGTTAGGTTAGGCAGTGGGCAGTTGTCGGCCCCGGAAATACAGGGCTGATTCCAATGTCAGCCCTGTACGTCCGGGGCCAGCGGCTTGAATGAGAAACGTATTCCACCTCGAAGGTGGAATAAGTTCCCCTAGTCGGTGGGTGATGGTGGACCTGGGGCTCAAAAAGTGCAACAGGGGACAGAGGACATTCCCCACAGCCTGATCCTGGCCTTGGGAGGCCAGATTGGGGGTCGGGCTGCAGGGAAAACACTTTCTGAGCCGGCGGCAGGGTATCGCGTTTTTTGAATGGAGCCACGGTGCCATGGCAACCAGACGCCATGGCACCGCGACTCCATTGAAAAGCCCTGACTGAATCAGGGTCCCAACCTACACATACAGGCCTGGATGTGATTCTGATCCCGCAGAGTTAGACGTACCCCGCAGGATCAGAATCCCAGCTAACTGTGTGTCCGGTTCTGACCAGGCGCACAGAGGGCCGGGACATCCAGGTCTGAATCGGGCCCTATTCTAATTGTGTATTACATTGACATTTGGTCATCCACCTATACCTACTATACATCCCCTTTGGGAATTTCTTCATAGAGGTGATTAATAAAGTTTAATAAATAAAAGACTAATTGGAATTACTTGGGAAGAAGATTTTTCCCATGAGATGTGATGATCCATTTTCAGTTTGTTACATTCCTGGAGACTGATAGCACCCAAAAATGAAGGTTTTTCTAAATGTGTCACTAGTTTGTTACGAACTTGATCTGAGTTCTATGGGGCAAGACTAGGGGGCTTGTTTACAAAGCCGCGGTAGCGGTTTGCGATCGTAATCGGAGCCGCGGCCCCATTGATTTCAATGGGGCCGCGGCTGCGATCGCGATCGCGAACCACTACCGCGGCTTTGTAAACAAGCCCCTAGGACTTACTGGCACACTATTTGTGTAGAGAGGAAATGGGCCAAGAAAAAGTTCATTTCTGCAGATGCTGATGTATGCAATCTACATAAACCTTTAGTGCACATTCTTCTGCTGAATAATGTTTTAAGATTGATTCTTTTCTAGAATCAAGGTCAATAAGCGTTGAAAAAGTTATTTCTGTCTAGAAGAATTATGTGACAAGAAAATGAAGGCCAGAAGACATAGTAGGGAAAGTTACCTTCTGACTATAAATCTCTTTGTTGACCATGAAAAGAGAGCCTGAAAAAAACCTATTTTAGGAAAAATAGAATGGAGTGGATATTGGACAGAGTGGTAGAGGGGCACTGAAGCTATCATATCTAGGTAATTGGAGGGACCGGTAATTTTATAAAACTTTTCCACATGTAAAATACTGATTTACATGCAAAAAAGGCCTCGTATAAAATGAGGCCATAGGCATGATGAAATTCTGGAACATACAGTATTTCCAAAGTAGGCATGCTCAGGAGAGGATTTGGAGCAAAGCATGGACAGAGTTGCAGTATACGAGGTGTGACAAAAAAGAGACAAGACTGTGGCAGCCATGTCCATGATTCAATGCCAGTTGGCTAACCGCTTATGTCATTGTGTTGTGCAACATCTCGCCACTATTCTGCTATAATATTTTTCATCTCTCTCGTTCTGTTTTTCTTTTTCAGGTTTTTTTTTGTAGCACACTGCTCCATTGCTTTGTCACGCAACTGGAGGTGGCAGAAATATGGAGCAAAGAATCAATTTGGAATTTCTGGTTAAGTTGGAGAAGGGCCTAACTGAGTGTCTCCAACTTCTCCAAAAGGCTTATGGAGAAGATGCAATGTCAAGGCTACGAGTCTTCGAGTCGCACAAACGCTTCAAGACTAGCTGCAAGGAGGTGGAGGATGACCCCAAGTCAGGACGGCCTTCCACGATAAAGACAGCTGAGAACATTGACAGAGTGAACCAGCTGGTGTAGAATGATCACAGACTGACAGTGCGGATGATAGCTGAGGAACTCAGCCTGAACATGGAGTCAGTGCGGACCATCTTGGTGCAGGAGCTGGGGATACGGAAGGTGTGCGCCAAGATGGTCCCGAAGCTTTTATTGGACAACCAGAAGGAGCACGGGTCAATGTTTGTCGAGACTTGCTAGAGAAGATCAGAGAAGATCCAGAGTTCATTGGCCGAGTCATCACAGGAGACGAGACTTTGGCCTTCCAGTATGACCCTGAAAGCAAGAGACAGAGCCTGCAGTGGAAGATTCGACTGTCACCCAGACTCAAGAAGGCACGCATGTCCAAATCAAGGATCAAGGTCATGCTGATCGCATTTTTCGACCAGAAGGGAGTGGTTCATCATGAGTTTGTGCCTGAGGGTCAGACAGTCAACCAACACTTCTACCAGCAGTTCCTCAATCGCCTCCATAACCAGGTTCGGCGCAGCAGGCGGGCTCTGTGGAGAGACAAGCCGTGGCTGCTCCACCACGACAATGCGCCTGCACACACCGCACTCAGTGTGAGACAGTTCTTGGCCAACAAACAGATCACTGCTCTTGACCACCCTCCTTATTCCCCAGATCTCGCACTGTGCGACTTCTGGCTCTTCTCCAGGCTGAAGATTGTGCTCAAAGGAACTTATTTTGCCTCTATAGAAGAGATCAAGGCCACTGTGACGAGGGAGTTGAGCTCAAGGAGGAGGACCTTACCGAGTGCTTCCATACATGGCAGAAGCGAAGGCAGAAGTGCATTAACTCTGGGGAGGGATTACTTTGAAGGGGACAATGCGTAATTTCTCTGTAGATTTTGTAATAAAACATTTATGGGACAATCTCGTTTCTTTTTGTCACACCTCGTACATGTGCAATTTCTGCAGGATTTGTGCTAGTATTTTATAAAATCACATAGGCAACAATGATGTGATTTTATAAAATAAGCAAAAATAGGCACTTTCCTGCTCTGTTATAAAATGACCCTCGTACCCTTTTACTGAAGTTCATTAGGTGCAAAAACCTAACACGCAATTAGCACAAAAACTAGCATGCATCTAGTTTAAAGCCTCCTCGGTAACTATCAGGGGTATAACCAGCATTTTCCTGGCAGTTAGTGCACGGATGCTTACCTTAACGCATGGCGCAAGTACCATGGGTGAACCTGCCCGAATGGAACATTGGCAGTGCATAATATGTCCCCCCACTAACTGTAATGTGTTCACCATGCTTATTCTGCACCCCTACTCTACCCATTCAGCACCCCAACACTCGAATGGCAGTGAGTTCGTGAATCCACATGTGGTAACTGTCATGCCCCTGCAGTAACAGTTACCGTGGGCTCAGGTTTGCAGTTACTCCATGCAAAAATGTGCATTAACCGCTTAGAGAACTTTAGTAAAAGAGCCCTTTAGTTTTTATGTAGGCATAGTTATTGCCCTCTGTTCATTCCTTAAAAAATTGCCCCCAAAGAGCCTCGATGATGGTTATGCTTTAAATAGGGCTTTCCAAAAGTGTCCTGGGAACCCCACAGTCAATCTGTTTTTGAGGATATCCACAGTGAATATACCTGATAAATCAATTTATATACATTGGAGACCCAGTATATGCACATTTGTCTTATGTATTGTATATTCTATAGATATCCTGAAAACCCGACTGACTAGGGGGTACGCAAACAGGTTAGGGAGATTCTGCTTTAATACAATCTTAATGGCAAATACTTACCATATTTTCTTTGGGAAATAGCCAAAAATGTAGCATTTTAAGGAAAATCATTTTTATTAGCATTATTTCAAACAAACACAGTAGCATATTAATGTCAAAGAGCAACAGACCCTCCTGAATCGCGTACAGCACATGCGCTTAGCTGATACATGAATACTGTTGATATCTACTCCTATGGGCTGCCCCACCCCGCACAGGAACTTCTCCTCCCCCCCCCCCCACCCCCGTGCAGGGCTAAAGCAAGCGGCACCCAGCTCCACTAGCCCACCAACCGACAGCATCTAAACCCCAATACAGACATCAAAAGACAATATATATATCATAACAGCAGTACATAACATCATACCCAGTCCCCCGAAAGCAAGATATCAGCATAACGAGTTATCATAAGAACACAAGGGATAGAAACATCAAAAGGGTGAACAATAATAAACAGATCAGGGTACTCAAAACCATCAATGTAGCAGAAAGGATGGTACTGCCTAGTTCGCTGTGTAAGGCCCTGCGCCCCCCAATTAGTATCCCCCTTCCTAGCCCCCCATCTAACCATCCCCCCACTCTATTCGCTGCCCCCCCATACTACCCACCCCACTCCCCACCTCCCCCAGACTCCACTCCCTTCACCCCTCTGTACTTCCCCTTTCCCAACCCCACCCCCCCTCCCTCTCGCTCTTCTCCCCCCACAGACTCACTCTGTTGATTACTCCAAAGCCGCCAAACTCGTTACAGAGAGGCAACTAAGCACACAGTAACCGGACTATCAACATAAAAACAGGATACACATACATGCTCCCCTTCCAGTCCCGCTATACAGTACCATATCCCCGCTGCTCCTCAGGCTGCAATCAAAGGCCGAGCGCCCTACAGTGCGCTATGGGCTGAAGCTCCATCTCTGATCGCACCGTCCTACCGCCTCCCCTCCCATGGACCTCGCTGAGCGCAGCTCCAGAGCTTTCAAGTCCCGCATTGCTTGCTGCCATTCCCCTACTCCTGGGGCTTGGTCTGCAAGCCAATGTCGCAAGATACATTTCTTAGCCACTAAAAAACCTTTCTCACAGAGCTTGTGCCTCCCACTCACTAAGGGCAGCTTCTCTTCGCAGGACCCCAAAAGTACCCATTCCGGGGGACAACTCAACGTCTGACACACCCAGCTGCTTAAAGTAGCTTGAACCTCCAACCAAAAGCCCTGAATATGTGTACAGTCCCAAAACCGATGAACTAGAGATCCAACAGCTACACCACACATTATACAGGTATCCGTTTCTATTAGCCCCACCCGCGCCGCCCAAACATTATGGCCATAAGCTCGCCAGAGAAACTTGTATTGTACCTCCTGCATCTGTGCCGACTCAGAGAGCTCCTTAATCGCTCCAAAGGCCACTGCAAGCCTCTCTACGGTTACAGTGGGCATATTATCTCTCTGCCATCTCCCCGCCAGACGCTCTAGTCCTCTGAGCTCCGCCGCGGATCTACCGCCCGGCACTAATTCACTCCGCAGCAACTTTGCTGTGCGTTTCCCTTCTAATGCGCGAAAGAGAGCTAGCATGCCCTTTCCCGCCAGCACCAGACCCTTACACTTCTGGAGACTCCGGACATAGTGTCGCACCTGTAGATAAAAGTAAAAATCCTGCTGCGCTAGCTGGTACCTCTCTCTCAACGAGGTAAAGGAATCCAACTCCTCTGCTCCTACAATTGTCAAATGTCCAATGTAATGTAAGCCGTTCTGGGCCCACTCTCTCGCTACCCGTCCGTCAACTCCTGGGCTGAAATTCACGTTCCCCCACAAGGGGATGCAATCCGTCCATTTCCAAGCTACTCCTTTCTGGTGACTTAGGGTCCTCCAGGCCTGCCGCAGCCCACTCAAGAACCTGGACCCCCTCCAGCCAGCCGGCCACGCACCGGGCGGACAATGCAACAACATAACCCTATGCTGATCTCCAGACCTAGCATTAAGCAGATCTAGCGGTAGAATCTCCCCAGTACCCTCTATCCAATCCCTTAAGGCCCTCGTCAGATACAGTAGATTGTAAGTCCGCAAAGAAAGCAGTCCCGCCCCCCCTACCTCCGTAGATCCCATTAACGTTGCCATGGCAATCCAAGGCTTACGCCCTCTCCACAAAAATCGAGATAAATGTCCTTGTAATAGTTGCATATCTTTTCGTGAGATCCACACTGGAATATGCCTCAAGACATATAACCATTTGGGGACTTCTATCATATTAAAGAGTGCTATACGGCCCTTCAGCGAAAGAGGCAACTCCTGCCATCGCTTTAACTTAGCTATTGTGCTTTCCAGTCTTGGCGGAATATTAGCACTATACAAATGTGTTGTTGAAGCCGGGATCTGTATTCCCAGATATCGGAGCTGCCCGTCCGCCCAGACTAAGTGGAAAGCACCTCTCCAAGCATTCCGCACGTTACCGCTGACGTCGAGTGCCAAAGACTTAGCCTTATTTACCTTTAATCCCGAGAAGGTCCCAAAGCTTTCAATCAGCTGTAGGGCATTCTCCAGCGAGGACTGGGGATCCGTCAGACACAGCATCATATCGTCTGCAAATGCACTAACTTTTAGTCCACCCTTCTGCCACTGCATGCCCTGCACAGTCTCCGATTGCAATAGGGTGAGCAGAAGCGGCTCAAGCTGGAGTACGAACAGCAGGGGCGAAAACGGGCAACCCTGCCTGGTTCCCCGCTTTAACACGAAGGTGTCTGACTTGTCCCCCCCCAACTGTAATAAACGCTAGGGGATCTGTATATAAGGCTTTCACCCACTCAACAAAGACCCCCTCCATACCAAATCTGCGCAATGTCCCAAACATATACTCCCAAGAGACTCTATCAAAAGCCTTTTCGGCATCTAGACTAACTAACAACAGCGGTGTCCCCTCGTGCACACAGCGCTCCATCCCCAATAATATGCTGTTCATATTCTTTGCCGCTTCTCGCCCTCGCACAAAGCCCGCCTGGTGCATGCCCACCAGATCCGGTAGTAAAACCTGCAATCTCTCCGCTAAGACAGAGGCCAACACCTTCATATCGTAATTTATCAAAGAGATCGGCCTATAGGCCGCCGGATCCTCCGGATTTTTACCCTCCTTATATATAAGAGAAATGGATGCCGTTCGCATATCCCTGGGAAATCTCCCACTCTCCAACACCTCAGCGTATAACGCTGCTAAAGTCGGCGTCACCTGACTTTCTAACATTTTGTAAAACTCGGACCCGTATCCATCCGGACCCGGAACCTTATGAGGCTTCCCCTTCCGGATCACTTTCTGAATTTCACCCCCTGTTATAGGTTTATTCAAGTCTAATAATGCCTGTTGAGAAATCTGGGGCAATATAACATTATCTAAGAACCTCCTCTCCTCTCTACGATCCTCCGCATCCGGAGTATACAGCGTCTCGTAAAATCGGCGAAAGACTTCCGCTATCTTTTTAGGGTCACTGTGCTTTCTACCTTCTGTATCGCGGACTATGGTAATAACTCTGGCACCTCCTCCCTCCTTCACTAAGCGCGCAGGCAGTTTACCAGATCTGTTGCCGTACCTGAACAACTGATGTCTATAGTACTGTAGCGAAAAGACGGCACACTCTTGCAACAGATCATTCAGTTGCTTTTGGGTCTCCAAATACTCCGGCAACCTCCTCCCCTTCAGGCCTCTCACAGCCTGCCTCTTCAAGTCCTCAAGATTATGGGTCAACCATGTAATGGTGTGACTGAGTTCTTTCCTCTCCCTTGCCATGTAAGCGATAACATGCCCCCTCAGTACCGCCTTGCCTGCCTCCCAGAATGTGGCCACCGAGTTACTACTCCCTTCATTGAATTCGAGGTACTCATCCCATTTTTGCTGTAAAAATAGCTGGAACCTCTTGTCCTGCCACTTTTGTCTAGGGAAAGACCATTTATAGCTCCCCGCACCTGCACTTTTCCAATCCAGGACTACCATGGCATGATCTGATACTACTATGGGCCTTAATTCAGCCTTCAACACCTTCCCAAAGTCTCGCTCCGAGACCAGTATGTAGTCTATTCTTGACCAGGTTCCATGCACATGAGACAAATGGGTATAGTCACACTCCCCCTCGTGCAACACTCTCCAAACGTCTAATAAACCGCCCATCTGACATAGATAACTTACCCCTCGTCGGACCCATCCCCCTCACTGCTTAGGATGAGATTTATCTAAAGCTGGGTCATGCGGACAGTTAAAGTCTCCTGCCAAAATTACGGGGACCTTCGGGGCTGCCGCTATCTTCCGCAACACGTTCCTAAAAAACTCATGCTCATAAACATTCGGGGCATAAACATTACCTATAAATAGTGTGAGACCACGCCGGTCCTAGGCGGTTGCCTAGACCCGGGTATAGCCTTGAGTTGTGGAAATTAAGGACCCTGTAGTCGTGACCAGAGTGAAATTAAGGTTGGGTTTTATTCCCTTTCCCTTGAGGATGTCACAGAATAAGGACAACAGAAAAGAACGGTTGCTTCACCGGTGTAGAGGATGCTTAACAAATAATAATTATGCTTCTTTCCAGCAAGTAAAAGTCCATAACATTTCCAATGTGCAAAAATACACTTTCTTTCTTGCTCCTTTCCTTAACAAAGAGACTCTATGTTATCAGCCACACATAAAGCACATTCCATGGGCTCAGGGATGTTTTCTGTGCTATAGGTCTCCCACTGCATAGGGCCAGGACCTGGTCCTGTGTATGGACACTGAGCCCCTGTGAAGCTGTTCTCCGAGCCTTGCCCTGGGGAAACCTCAGTTGCTGCAAGTTGGAGCTGCTTTTGAGTGTCCCAGATAGCAGGAGCTGTGCTGGGGATTTCTTCCCACGGCTTAGGCCAATAAGAGTTCACTAGCTTGTTGTAAGCCTGGCTTTTCCCACGGAGACCCCCTTCTCTCCCTTCACAAAAGATAGGGTACTTATCTTTTCCTGTGGAGAAGATGGTTTCAACCTCCTCTGCTTCTAGCCAAGGCTTTCTCTCTGCCCTGCAGCCTGCTCTTCTTTGGGAACACCGGTTACTGTGCATGGCTGAAGGAAACTCACTTCCTGCCTTCAGTGAGCTTCCCTGGACATGACCTCTGCCTTCTGTTGGCTGGGCTGTTTGCCTCGGTATGAGGACCCCTCTGGCTGGGAAGACTTTGCTACTGTCTTTCTTAGCCCTCCAGGGTTTATCAGCCTGCCTTTCTTCAGCCCTGGTTCTCCAAGGCAACGTGTCTTTCTGTAATTGCTTGGGAGTTCTGTTCTCACCTGGAACTGCAGTCAGACTTCCTTTGGTCTCTGCTTTCCTCCTCAAAGTCAAACTCCTGCTCCAGCCCTAATCCAGGCTCCAGCTTCCCTTCTCTCTCCTTCTCTTTCTCCTTCCACTTCTGCATCTGTGGGATTTCCCACCTGTTTTTATCTCTCTGCTCAACTAACGTGGAACGTGAGTCTAAGTCCAGGTGAGCCTGATTGGAACCCTCAATTCTTACTGCGTCACTAAAACCATGTGGAAAGTTTGTTTTCCTTTTCCCTGCCTCTCTGCATTGTGAATGCTGCAACTGCCCATGTGGCTGCAAGGTAAGCTCTTCTTTCTTTTTACTTTCTAATATTTCAGGGTCTGTGTTATCTAACACCTGACAGGTACGCTCTTCCTTTGCATTGTTCTTTAATGTTTCAGGCTTACTGCTGTCTAGCTCCTGACAAGTAAGCTCTTCCCCTGCACTACTCTTTAATATTCCAGGTTTTGTGCTGTCTACCTCATGACATATCCCCCCTCTTAAGCTATTTCGGGCTGGGGGACATATGTCCTTACAGCACGAAATACAGGTTATGGCACTCGCCTTGACCGGCCGCTGTACCTGCAACTTCCCAACTGCTGCTGACCGCTCCTGCCAGGGTTTCAGGACATTGATGTGATACACCTGACGGCATCCCTTGTCCGTTTCCACCACGTAAGAGACTGGTCCCTTGCGATCTATTACCGTGTAGGGCCCCCTCCACTGAGCTTCAAATTTCGGACCAGGGTCCGCTACCATCACGACTACCTTATCCCCAATTGTGAGCTGATGGGGCTTTTTCCCCCGGTCGTAATATTTTTTTTGCTGCCGTTGACTACCCTGTAAATGTTGTTCAGCCGCTTGTGAGGCCCTCTGCAACCGCGATCTAAGTTCCTGTAGGAACTGCGGTATTCCTACTTCCTCTCGTTTTGGCTCCACCCACTGATCCCTTAAAATGTCAAGGATGCCCCTTGGAGCTCGGCCGAACATTAATTCGTATGGGGAAACTCCTAATGAGGCCTGTGTGCGCTCCCTGCTTGCATACAAAGCAAATGGGAGCATAATGTCCCAATCGGCCATTTTCCCGTCTAATCCCCACCTTAACAATTGTTTGAGGGTCTGATTAAACCGTTCTACCATCCCGTTGGCCTGGGGATGGTATGCTGATGTCTTCAAATGACGGATCCCGAAGGCATCCCAGACTTGGGTCAAGTATCGGGATAGGAAATTGCTCCCCCTATCTGTTAGCATTTCCTTCGGGAACCCTACTTCACAAAATATCTTGATTATTTCCCCCGCTATTGTTCTTGCTGAAATGTTCCTCAGCGGTATAGCCCAGGGGAACCGGGTGGCCTGATCCATTATGACTAGGATATATTGGAACCCTCTAGGGGTCTTTACTAAGGGACCTACGATGTCTATCGCCATCCGTCGTATCGGTTCGGATATCGTGGGTATTGGTATCAAGGGCACCCCCTTTGGTTTTGCGGCAGAGACCCTCTGACACGCAGGGCATGCCTCGCAGAAACGTTTGGTTTCCTGGAACACACCCGGCCAATAGAAATGGGCCAGCACCTGATCCAGGGTACCTACAACCCCTTTGTGCGCCCCTACCAGGTGGTCATGGGCCAACCTCATTACCGTTGCCTTAAAAGCGATGGGTACTACTAATTGTTTCCTCACAGCCCCAGTCTGTGGATCGTTACTTTCCCTATACAGCAACTCCTCTTCTAGAAAAAATCTGGGAAGAGCGTCTCCATCGGACTGGGCATATTCAAAAGTGCGCCATAAGGCGGGATCCGCTTTTTGTTCCTTCGCAAATGAGGGAAACTTTTGTACTAGCTCTTCGGGTACCCAGGGAAAACCTATTCCCTCTCCTGCCCCTGCCCTTAGCTGGGCCCTATTGTGGCGCTCTCGCCTCTTATCACCCTTACTTTTCTTCTCTGCTTTCTTTGGAGGGTTGATCAAACCTTCATGGCTGGGTAGTTCTCCTAGCCCTTCCTCTAGGGGTTTATCCTCTTCTTCTCCCTGAGGTGCAGCTTCTTCCTCCGAAGGAGGGTCACTATCCTCCTCGGGTTCAAAGTTCTCCCGTGAACTGTGGGCCTGGGACCTTGTGGACACTAGTCCCCTTTTCTCTTGCCTGCCCTCCCCTATGCCCCTATAAAAATGTGGCCAATCTTGACCCAAAACTATGTCATAGGGTAAACGGGGAATTACTGCTACTAGGAGCTTCCTATGTGTGCCTAGCGCTTTTACTAACACTCTATATTGAGGATAAGAGGTGGATGACCCGTGTATACAACGGATCTTGCTATTGCCTTCTGGCTGATTCAGGGGAACTGCCTCAGTATCCTGTAGAAGGCCCCAAAATTTCTCTGACACCATTGTTTGTTCAGCTCCTGAATCCAATAAAGCCTTGGCCAACACCCCCTGCACTTCCACATTCAGGCGAAAACCTTCTTGCTTGTATTGTGCTTTTTCACCCATTAGTGCTGTGCGCTCTTTGCATTCATACCTCTTGTGACCCCTCCTCCCACATTTAAAACATACTATGCGAGAGTCATTTGCTATACCTTTACTCCTACATTTTTCTGTAGCTGGTATACTTAAACCTGGGTCTTTCATTATTCTACCAGAGTTTGCCATGCCACGCGAGTCGCTCGCTCCTCTGTATGATCCATGGGCTACCTGAGCCTCCATGAATCTCTCTGTTAGGAGAGCAGCCTCATCTGTCGTCTGGCAATTCTGTAGCGTGAGGAATGACCTTACCTCAGCTGGCACAGCTTCGAAGAACTGCTCTAACACAAGCATATCTAAAATGTGCTCTATTGTCTTCCCTTCTGGCATGAGCCACTTCCATACTAGGCTACGAATCCGTTGGCCTAGTGCCTTCGGAGTTTCACCTTGTTGGATTTTTGTAGCTCTCAACATTCTACGGTATACCATAGGTGACAGGCCTAGCCTATCCCGTATGGCTGCTTTCACATTAGTATACTCATTAGCCTGGGCGGCTGGCATAGCCTTGTATGCCGCCAGGGCTTCTCCCGTCAGGGAGGTAGCTAGGCGAACCGCCCATTGTTGCTCGGGCCAGCCTGCACCACGAGCTACACGCTCAAAGGCTTCAAGAAAATCGTCTATATTGTCTTTTCCTGACCACTGTCCAAAAGACAAAATTCAACATGTCTGTGGGCCTACCCCACCAAAGTATCCTTCGGTTTTCTTCTCGGCTTGCCGCTCCTGCAGTACCACCTGCAACAAGTCCGTCAGCGGCTTTTGCTGTATCTGCATGGCGGCTAGGGCTTGTTCTTGGCACTGCTGGGCAAGTTCGCGTTGCTTCTCGAACTGGAGCCCATCCACTTCAGGATATCCGCTGGAGTCTCCATGTTGACAACCTGCAATAATCAGAGAAGAAAAAAAAACCAAGTGCGGAACCTCTCTTTTTTTTTTTTTTTTTTTCCAATGCTACCAGACTAGGATTCTCAGTCCCTCAGATACCTCCTCAGAATCCCACCCTGGCTGTACCCAGATACTATTACCTGAGTCAGGTGGTGATTCTGGCCTTGAGAAGGCCCTTGACTGCTCCCGATCCTGTGAATTGTCTGGACGTGGTTCACCGCCGTCCTGGATGCGTCCTCTGGCGCTGGTGACTCCGTCCCTCTTGTACGGTGTCCTCTTTTCCTGGCATCCAAGAACTACACCATTTGTGAGACCACGCCGGTCCTAGGCGGTTGCCTAGACCCGGGTATAGCCTTGAGTTGTGGAAATTAAGGACCCTGTAGTCGTGACCAGAGTGAAATTAAGGTTGGGTTTTATTCCCTTTCCCTTGAGGATGTCACAGAATAAGGACAACGGAAAAGAACGGTTGCTTCACCGGTGTAGAGGATGCTTAACAAATAATAATTATGCTTCTTTCCAGCAAGTAAAAGTCCATAACATTTCCAATGTGCAAAAATACACTTTCTTTCTTGCTCCTTTCCTTAATAAAGAGACTCTATGTTATCAGCCACACATAAAGCACATTCCATGGGCTCAGGGATGTTTTCTGTGCTATAGGTCTCCCACTGCATAGGGCCAGGACCTGGTCCTGTGTATGGACACTGAGCCCCTGTGAAGCTGTTCTCCGAGCCTTGCCCTGGGGAAACCTCAGTTGCTGCAAGTTGGAGCTGCTTTTGAGTGTCCCAGATAGCAGGAGCTGTGCTGGGGATTTCTTCCCACGGCTTAGGCCAATAAGAGTTCACTAGCTTCTTGTAAGCCTGGCTTTTCCCACGGAGACCCCCTTCTCTCCCTTCACAAAAGATAGGGTACTTATCTTTTCCTGTGGAGAAGATGGTTTCAACCTCCTCTGCTTCTAGCCAAGGCTTTCTCTCTGCCCTGCAGCCTGCTCTTCTTTGGGAACACCGGTTACTGTGCATGGCTGAAGGAAACTCACTTCCTGCCTTCAGTGAGCTTCCCTGGACATGACCTCTGCCTTCTGTTGGCTGGGCTGTTTGCCTCGGTATGAGGACCCCTCTGGCTGGGAAGACTTTGCTACTGTCTTTCTTAGCCCTCCAGGGTTTATCAGCCTGCCTTTCTTCAGCCCTGGTTCTCCAAGGCAACGTGTCTTTCTGTAATTGCTTGGGAGTTCTGTTCTCACCTTCTCTCCAAGCCTGCCTGGAACTGCAGTCAGACTTCCTTTGGTCTCTGCTTTCCTCCTCACAGTCAAACTCCTGCTCCAGCCCTAATCCAGGCTCCAGCTTCCCTTCTCTCTCCTTCTCCTTCTCCTTCCACTTCTGCCTCTGTGGGATTTCCCACCTGTTTTTATCTCTCTGCTCAACTAACGTGGAACGTGAGTCTAGGTCCAGGTGAGCCTGATTGGAACCCTCAATTCTTACTGCGTCACTAAAACCATGTGGAAAGTTTGTTTTCCTTTTCCCTGCCTCTCTGCATTGTGAATGCTGCAACTGCCCATGTGGCTGCAAGGTAAGCTCTTCTTTCTTTTTACTTTCTAATATTTCAGGGTCTGTGTTATCTAACACCTGACAGGTACGCTCTTCCTTTGCATTGTTCTTTAATGTTTCAGGCTTAGTGCTGTCTAGCTCCTGACAAGTAAGCTCTTCCCCTGCACTACTCTTTAATATTCCAGGTTTTGTGCTGTCTACCTCATGACAATAGTTCTATGCCATTCAGACGCACATGCAGGAACAGGAACCTACCCTGGGGGTCCCTCTCCTCGGCCAATACTTCCACCTGGATCCCTTTCCGTACTAACACCGCCACCCCTTTTTTCCTTCCCCCCCTGAGGCAGCATACACATGTCCAACCCAGTCCCTCTGAAGTTTGAGATGCTCCACAGCACTTAAATGTGTTTATTGCAACAGAGCTACGTGGACCAGCTCCTTTTTCAGGGCTTGGAGGACCTTCGTCCTCTTAACAGGGGTGTTTATGCCTCCCACATTCCAGGAGACTAGTCGAATATCAGGACCCACCTACATCATGATTGTGATATGCTCCACTATGATGCTACATGTTACACATCCAGCTGCGTAGGGCCGCCCAGCCTCAGCCCCCACAGTGATCCTCTCCCAGGCCCTTACTTGTGCATAGTCCCTCTGATTAAGGCAGCTCGCGTGATACTCAGCCCCCCCATTCTCCCACCCCCCTCTTATGTCCCCCTCCCCCCCCCCCTCCCTCAACTGCGGCCCCCCTCCCCCCGTCCCCATCCCCAAACCCTCTAAAATCATTACTATGTTATACCTCAGTTCAACATCACTGAGGTCGAGTCCCCAACCGATGCTGCAGGGGTGCCTCGAAGCAGCAAGACCCCCCCCCCAAACCCTCATCTCAATTACAGCACACAACGATAGTTATAATCATCTCCCCTCCAGATACCTTCCAATGCCCTCATAGCCTACAGAACAGAACATTTTAAACAAACACTTATACTATAGCATGCTCCATCTCAGGCGTGTAGGCAGCTCCAGTGAAAGTCCTCAAGTGTATCAGCCATATCTGGCCCCAAACTGCAGCCATACTTCCTACACGAGCTCCGATCTGCCCTGGCGGCGGCCATCATTCATCAGGACAGTGCCTCCACCGGGTCCCCAGTCGGGGGTCGCTCCAGCCTCTCCACAAACCTCTTTGCCGCCTCCACCTTCTCAAAAGTGTAATTCTTCCCTTGATAGAACACTCTCAAGGTGGCAGGGAAGGCTAGCGTAAAGCGCAGATGATGTTTAAAGATCTCTGAGCAGACCATAGAGAACTCCCTCCGCTTTGCGGCAACAGATGCCGAGTAGTCTTGAAACAATAAAAGTTTCTGATTCTCCATCCGCAGCTCACCTTTCTTCCGATAGGCCTGCAGCACCTGCATTTTATGTTGGGAATTGAGAACTCGCAGTATTACCACCCTCGGCCTGCTCCCCTCGGTCCGCCAAGCTCCAATGCGATGCGCCCTTTCAATTTTGAATTGGCCCACCAGGGTGTCTAGGCCAAGCTCTTCCGACAGCCATTTTTCCAGCATGGGGAGTAACATGTGTTCCGTAGTCGACTCCAGTATCCCCACTATACACAAATTATTTCTGCGTGATCTATTTTCAAGATCATCGATTTTTAATTGTAAAGCGTCTGTTTGCTTCTTGTGTTCCAGAGTCACCTTTTCCTGCTTGCCTTCCCCATCCTCAAGGAATGCCACGCGGTTCTCGAGCTCCTCCACTCTCCGACCGAACTCCGCCAACGCTTCTCCCACTCCTTCGAGTTTTTTCATAATAAGGTCGAATTTGGGGTCCAGCAATTTAACTACTTCTTTGGCCAGCTCCTCCGGTGCTGAGTCTATGCTCTCACCTCCGGGTGAAGATGGCTGCCGCAGCCCAGCAGATGTCGGCCCAGGCCCCGATTTTCCAGCTTTCTCTCTGTCTTTTCTGGCAGGCAAAGGCATCTTTCTCTCCCGCTGTAGACCACCAAGAACAAGTCTCCAGTTCTATACTCTCCGCCTATTCCAGAGGTTCAATTAGTGCATATGGGGGTGATTAAAGCAGATTAATGTTCGAGGCAACCCCGGAGCGAGCAAGGAAACGTCCTCACTCACTCATGCATCACGTGGACTCCTCCAAATGTAGCATTTTAGTACCTACAAAACAATCCCAGAAATCAGATTTTCCATCTGAAATGCACAGCTCTTGCACCCTAACATGACACTGCATTTGTGGAACATGGAATAATTTCCGCTACTTGATCGTGAGTTGGAGCTGGGGTGAAACACTAATTAAAAGCTTTTTTTTCAGGGCAGAGTGCTCATACGTGCTCAAATCCTTTGTATCTGTTAGAGCACAACACAAAGCAAGAGTTGCATGTCTCTCAACACTAACCCTCCTTGCCTTATTCTCGGTCCAGATCTTTCATCTGAAGCAGATGAAACACATGGAGGATTAAATTTTCATCATGTTTGCTCTCCATCCTGGCATGCTTTTTCTTGGATATGTTTAGGTTTTGATTTCTAGCCCCTCTGTGCAGCAGTTATTGACATAGCTATGGCTGGGGGTCCAGTTTGTGTACCTTATGCCTTTGCAGATCCAGCATACTGATTATCTCTTTTGCAGCTGAGTGGGGAGCTAGTGCAGCTTGATAAAATGAGCTTCATTCCTCGTGGAATTCTACTATTTAGACTTACAGCTTAGAAAAGGGTATATTCCAGTCTAATTGTAATGCATGGTTCTCTCTATATGTAAAGATCATTTTTTTAATGTTTGGATTGCACAAGGATAGATTTTCAAAGTTCTGTTGGGTGTCTCAGTTAGACAGATTAAGCTGATTTTGTATCTGCAACAGAGCTAGTTAGGTTGCAACAGAAAATATGCTTAAATCCAGGGCTGGATTCAGGTGCAGGCAATCTAGGCACATGCCTATGGCTCAAATGTTTCCCACAGCCCTGTCATCTGCACTGCTGACTCAGGCAACCAGAGTTGCCAATCGTCTGGCTTTTTTTTAGGACTTTACAGATTTTTTTCATCAGTGTCCAAAAGCCAGAAGGATGGTAAAGTATCTGGATAATTTTGGGAGTTTAAACCTTTATTGGAGCTCTCCAGTCTTCTTCCCTACCTGAGTAAGCCAGAGTTTTTTTGGTTGGAGTAATAGTACACAGAATACATCCTGGGGTCTTTTTCTTCCAGTAGTATCTTTATTTACGGTATATCAATCTGAGGCAAGTTCTTATTTTGATAACTAAACTGGGTTTATCAGCAGTTTTTTGAATTAATTAGGTTTGCACATACCATAAAAGTAATGAACCTTATTCCTAAGCCAGTGTATGTGGAGTATGATCTCAGTCTCTCAAATTTCTTGCTAACGCTTGCAATATTGTCTGCGTCATGCTAAAGAGAGCTTCCATTTGGAGTTCATAGGATGTAACATTCTGGCAATCTATGAAGGTGTGCTTGGAAGTCAGTTTTACTAAAGTCTGTAACACCCAACACAATGGTAAATCTTTCTGTATCTGTTTCCTTGGTCTCTGATTGCATTGCTTAGTACTTGAGGATCTTCTCTCTCCTACACGATTCACAGAATAATCACTTGGCACTGACACCTCTGTTATCAATGCCATTTTTCTCTTTTACTACTCTGTCCAGGTTTTTTTTTTTTTTTTTTGCATCATGCATTTTGAATTGGGAATGTCCCAGATGGTCATAACCTTTTCAGTCTAGGAATTTACCAGGTAACTATTTTTTGAAAATTGTGTTAATTCTGCCTACACTCTGTATTATTTGAGGCACCGAAGAAAGCTAAACTCTATTGCTTCTTCTATTTGTGAGGCCTTTTAACTCTTAAAGAGTGAGATTTGCAAGTGATATGTTCAAGGCATCCAGGCTAAATACTGACTTCTCTGAGACTACTTTTGGAATCTGATTCCCTTCGGCTCCTGTTCACCTCCTTTGTGTTTCCTTACCCTTCCCCTAGATATATCCTAGTCCCCAGTTGTTATGTTGTCTGTCTTGACTGTTGTGTTGTCTGTTTTGACTAGACTGTAAGCTCTTAGGAGCAGGGACCGTCTCTTACATGTATCCGTACAGTGCTGGGTACACCTTGTAGTGCTCCAGAAATGCTTAATAATAGTAGTAGTAGTAAAAGAGTTGACCCTCAATCTCCCTTGAGGCAGTCCAGATTTGGTATTTCTGGTTTGTACTAGAGGCAATAGAGAGAGAAGATTATTTGCCAAATTTCCTAGTTCTCCATGCTCCCTCAGATTCAGAACCAGGCCCTGCAGTTTCACTACACTACTTCTGCAGAGGTGAAAAGAGGGGGAAAGGCCATGAAAAGAGATCCTGGGAGAGGGAAAGAAAAAAATTGAATGTAGGGAGATGGGGTTGAGAAAAGAAGTAGGGGTCCATGGTAAGGATCCATAACTGTATGTTTGCCTAAGGCCCAATAATATGTTCATCGATATCCAAATCCAAATAGAGCCATTCAAAATCTGGGTGACTAGGTTTAAGCCTGTAATTGATTTCCCTAGTTTTGGCAGTCTAAATCCTCCCAGTCCATTTTTTCAGTTGCTAAACTTTATCTAGACAATTCCCAAAGAGGCATTTTCTTTAACCCCTCCCCCATTTTTCTTTTGGTCGTGGGCCTTTATTGGTAGGAGTTGTCTCCCTCCTCTTTTTTTCTTGTAATTTCCAAAGAGGACGGTATATTAACCTATGATGATGTTCACAATTACAATATAGCACCTTAGAAGCGTCACTTATACTACTGGCATTTTTAAGACATTTTATTTAACGATTGCAAACACTGGTGAAAAATCTGTGTAAAATTGTACTAATCGGATCAACCTATAAATGGATAATGAAACAATGCATCTTATAACTTTCGAAAATGAACGCAGATCCAGTCACACAAAAAACCTAACTACACTTCAAGCAGGTGAACCTTTTTTGCACTGGCAAATATATTCAGTTACTATTTACTCTTATAAAAACACAGAGATAATGAGAACACCAAATCTTTTAGGATGTTTAAGCTGGATGCATTAGAGAAATGGAGTAAATTACTGTAGTTTCCCTGTTTCACCTTGGAGTATCCAGAAGTTAGTGATTGGTAATTAGTACTTCACTGATTGTTATAAAGAACTTCTGTTTTTTTTGTTTCACTGACAAAGGCTAATAACTTCAAAACGAAGAAGCAGATAAAAATCATTTAGTCTTTTATTATGAATAAATTATAGGTTGATGACAGGCATATAGAAGAAGAGCTGATCTGGATATCACTGAAAGCTTTTCTTATTAGGTCACATGATCTGCGAACTTTAGTAATGGGTTTAATAGCACGAGAAATCTTTAGCAATACGGCATTTATTATTTAGAGTCCACCATTTCAATTTATGGCATTTACCAACGTATACACCGTATGGATTCCTGCCATTGTTTCTCTAAAATGTACATCCAGCTTCCTGTCATTACAGCTTGTTCTAACATAAATGTTACACCTCCCGGCTAAGACATGGTGCTGTTCTCCTGCCGTCTTTAAACAATGGCAATATCCATGGCAGACAATTCACTGATTCCCTTCACACTCCCTTTGGGGTTTTTTTGGAAGAGGCTGGCTGTTCGCCTCCCTCCTCTGAGAAATCTCATGCTATAATGAGTATGACCCATGCAAATAATTAGGCAAAGTGACAGCACATACCCTCGCTGGAAGAATACATTTTTTTCTACAAATACCTCCCAGCTGAAATCCTGGAAACCTTACAAAGGTAAACAGACTGGATGGAAGATTAATGAGCTACTTGGCACAAATATGCTGAATATGTAACATATAAAATCTTCATGGATGACATCAGATAAAATAGGAAAACTGTAATTTTTGAATGTTTGTTTATAGCATATGTTTGGAGCATTTTAATCCTGTGTTGACCAACCAGAAGAAGACTTTTTGTTTTCCTTGTTCAAGTAGGGGTTGACTCACCCATTTTGCAGCTAGTGAATAAGTCTTTTCCATTCAGTGCTATAGGAGAGAACAGGGAGTTTAATGAGCTATTTTGAGCCCACTGTGTTCCATGATGTGGAATGAATTAGCTGACTCATTGCCCTTTTTCAAACATGCAAAGTCATGCTAGAGACCTTCTTCCCTTATTTTGAAAAATCTGGGAAACTACTGAGAATTTTCAAGCCATAATGTCAGTGTGACGCAAGGACAAGAAGTCAAAAATGCCTATTTGCACCTTTCTCTATCTCACCTCTTTATGAAACATTTTTTCAATTAAATATAACCATACCAAGTCTGGTATTAGTCTTAAGAAAAGAACAATTACATAAATGAAGGAAAAACAAAACATGTACAGGACTATATAATGTGCAGTTTGCCACTGCAGAGGCTGGGATTAATTAATTAAGCATCTCTTAGAAAAAGAGATTTCAAGATTCCTGGACATCCAGAAGAACAAATATGCAGTTGTTAAGATCTCGTTCAAAAAATCAGATCTCATAAATAGGACAAACATATACTAACACTTACAATTCAAAGTAGGATAATATATAAAACCACAATAACTACATATAAAGCTTTAAATAACATGGCCCCAATCCCATTAAGCAAACTAATTAGCATGGAATCTCAAAAAACCACACACAGAAAAGGATACTCAAATAAACTAAATACTCCTATTGATTTCATAAAAGCAAATAAATTAACTAACAACAGAGCTTTTTCCCATGCTGCCCCAACTATTTGGAATTCCCTTCCGGAGGACCTACGAACTATAACCGAAATGATGGAACTCCGTAAAAAACTAAAAACCTACTTATTCTCCATGCACTACGGCAACATAGATAACCCCTTGATACAATCAGATAAAGGTTAAAAATCATGACTGAGTAATACTATTTCCAACAACTTAACAGACAATACACTATTATAAAAACACCATGATTCAATTCTAAAGTACCCACAACATATATTTGTATATAGTTTATTGTATATAATTTACCAGCCAATTTTGCTATTATGCATAAGTTCATGCTGTTTACATTTACTTTTATTGTTACAAAATGTTCAATGTAAAACTAAGCTTTTGCTTTGTGGATTGTTGTTTTATTGTAAACCGCAACTGAACTCTGGAAGTTGCGGGTTATAAATGTATGCTAAATAAATAAAAATAAAATAAAATACAACATGAAACATCACAATTAAATGTAGGAACATCCATTAAATCAGGGGACGGAGAATTCTCCGGAATTCTCCATCCCCTGATTTAATGGATGTTCCGACATTTAATTGTGATGTTTCATGTTGTAAGTGTTAGTATATGTTTGTCCTATTTATGGGATCTGATTTTTTGAACGGGTTTTATTTGCAGATCTAGAATTTGGCAAATTTTTTTGGTTGTTAAGATCTCAGCATTGATATTGAAGCTGATACCATACCACTTGTATGTCATGAAACAATTAAAACATTTTAGAACCAGGGTCGAATTTAAGATTTTGGCACCTATAAGTAGGTTCAGAGGATGAAAGCAGTGATTCTCCCTTGGAGCCCAGAAGCCAATGGGGAAGGGGGGTCCTCCTGAAGACTAGAAATTAGGGGTAGAAATATAGACCAGAATGCCATAGTTGCAGTGGAATAAGTGAGTGGCCCTGAAGTAAGTGGTACAAAGCTCCTTTTCGTCCTGGGCACTCAGTGCCATCAACAGATGGTGCCTTAGGCAGTTGTCTGTGCCTACATCCAGGCCTGTTCAGTACATAACTGCATCTTCATTGTATATAAGAGGAACCTCCACCATCACTTTTTTTATGATGTGCTGTGCAACAGGTAGAAGAAATACAAGGTGCAAATGAAGACCCCTGTTCTAAGGAGATTTTACAGGTTATGGGACCTTTTCACTCTCAAGAACAAGCTGTTGCTTGTGGGAAATGTGAGAGCAGGTCTTCTACCAAAAACTCCACTTGCCTGTGAGCTAGAGGAGTTCCTGGACCTTGCAAGTGAAACTTCAGCATGTGGTTGAGGGGCTGAGCTCCACAAAGGGAACTAGGCTGATCTTGGAGAGAGTAAGTGGAGCCTGAGAGGGGATACTGAAAAGGGTAGGAATGGGAAAGGGGTGGGAAAAAGTGTGAGAAGGCTGTTGCAAGTGGAGGAAAAGAGCAGATAGCAACTGCAAGAACTTTATGTGATGATGGACAGAGCCAGTGATGGGAGCGTGAGGCACTTACTGAATGGGCACACAAGCACACATTAGCCGTACTCTCCTTGGGCTTGTTGGTCTTATTTTCCTTTCAGTACCTGGCACTGGAGATCAATTGGCAGTTGTTTTGGGAGCTTTGGGAATCTTTCTAGTCCTTGCGGGAGACTGTAGTTTACTTTTAAAGAATGGTCTGTTGCTTGATATAGCCTAAATCACAGTCATTCCATAAGAACTGGAAAGATGCCAAAGTTCCAAAAACGTCTGGAAATTGATCCACTGAGTACTGAAAAGAGAGAAAGGTTGGCAAGCTTAAGTCTCACCCCAGGGAAGTGGAGGTTTTGGTGGAAGACATAGTTTCGCATTTCCCAATAGCTTCATAAAATATACACTCTGACCACTGACAAAACTATCAGCTCTGAAGCAAGGCTGAACAACTCTTCTGAGTACATATAAATGGTTCAGAGCTGCAATGAAAACACAGGCGCCTCCTTACACTCAGATTGCACTAAAATCATGTTTAAAATATGTTCATTGAATTTGCTTAAACTTTTCTATAGCAGAGTGACATCAGCAGAGCATTTCTGTATGAGACCTGAAAAATGAGAATAAGTCCAATGTGTACTTTAATGAGGTAGATAAAGTATTCGCTGCCTCAAAATGGAGTGTGCATAAAGCCTGTCTTGTGCTCAGTATTGGCTTATTCACAGCTATTTAGGCACTGGAAGAGCCTGTTTTCAAGCTTAGACATTTAGCTGACCATCTTTGCCAGCTATTTATCACAATTTCCTTTCTAGCCTTTATATAAATTAGTTAACCCCCAGGTAATTAAGTGTATTCTTGACTATGGGGGTTATTTTAGAAGCCCCATTCGTGCATTGGATGTCTGAAAATGGTCACTCAGACGTCTAAATCACAAGGACGTCATCATCGAACCCATTTTAGAAACCGGGTATATGGGTATCCCTAGCGCGAGGATGATCAAATAGAAGGAGGCATGTCAGAAGATTGGCCTGAGTGGAAAAATGAACATGCACATTTCTGTGCCATTTCAGAATGGCACAAAAACGTCTGGCCATGGTTGTTGAGGCATCCATGCTTATACCTGCTCCTGACCACGAACAGGGTGCAAAACAGTGCTCATTTTATGGCTATAACACTTTCAGGGCAAAGAGCAATATGTGCCTTCATCAGTTAATATCTTCTGGATAACGAAACTGCCATGTAAATACATACATAATCACCTCACTCAACACGACCACCGCGCAGACCGATCCCTGCCCAGCCTTTTGGATTAAGGATCTTCGGTGTGCATTTAGCCCCTTCATTGCAAGAATCATAAACCTCTCCTTCACTACTGGCTCCTTCCCATCTGCATTAAAGCTCACATCCATCAGGCCACTTCTAAAAAACGCTAAACTAGACCCAAAGAGGCCAGACTCCTACAGGCCTATAGCCAGTATCCCCCTCTTAGCAAAGATCTTTGAGAAAGAGGCACAGCGCCAAATCCAAGACCACATTGACTCCGCAGCCCCTCTAGACCATTCTCAACACGGCTTCAGAGAATTCCATGGCGTTGAGACACTGCTTACCACTCTCTTCAATGATGTTCTCAATACCATAGACAACATCCGACAAGGCATTGTGCTAATCTTCTTGGATATAGCAGCAGCGTTTGACTCGGTAAATCACGAGATTCTCCTCGGTCGACTGAAAGAAAAAGGCATCTGCAACTCAGCACTTGAATGGTGTAAATCAGGGGTCTCAAACTCAAATTGCTTTGAGGGCCAAATGAGGACTTGTAGAGTAACCCGGGGGCCGCACAAGAAACAGGCCTCATTTGCATAAGGGCATCATTTGCATAAATATTTGCATAATGTTACCATACACTAACTTTTAGTAAACATGCAGAACATACACCATCACCAAACAAGGAATCACAATTTAGAAACAGGAAGACAATTAAACTGGGAACCCCAAAAGCCAAACTTAGAATGTACAACACTGTAGAAATAAAACTATAAATTGATTTCCTCTTGTATTAAATAAAGTGCAGACGTTAAAGATGCACATTTCCAAGAGCTGACATATTTCAGTTAATAAATTCAAAATAAAGAGATATTTTTCTACCTTTTGTGCATTTTTTGTTCCAGCCACTTTCTTCTGGTTTCTTCGTGTCTTCTGCTAACGCTCTATTGTCTGCTGTCCATTTGTCCTTTCTTCTTTCCTAGTTTTTTTCCATTCTCTCTACATCTGCTTTAACATAATAATCATTCTCCTTTTGCTCTTTCCTCATTCCTATTTCATCCACTCAAATTTTACTCCTCCATCCTCAATCCCCACTTACTCTCCCAATACCCGGCCAATTGTAGATTTTTCTTCCCTCCCACACAAAATATATTTCCCCTCTCCATTTCACTCTCCCAGCCCCATCCCATTCTAATCGTCCCCCAACATCAACTCCCTTCTAGCTCCTGCCCCACCCAGCATCCGCTCCCTTCTAGTCCCCGCATCATCAGCCCATTTCCAGTCCTAGCTCCCTCCCCTCACAGCCCATTTCCTTTCCAAGCCCCCCTCCCCATCAGCCCATTTCCATTCCAAGCCCCCTTCCACTCAGCCCATTTCCATTCCAAGACCCTGTCCCCATCAGCTATTTGCAGTTCAAGCTCCCCCTTCTACTTGGCCCATTTCCAGTCCTAGCACCCCCCCCCCCAGTCCATTACCAGTTCTAGCCCCCCCCCCCCCATAGCCCATTATCAGTCCTAAGCCCCCCAACAGCCCACTTCCAGTCCTAACCTTTCCATCGCCCCATCTTCATTCTTAGCCCCCATAACCCCATTTTCAGTCTTAGCCCCCCAATCAGACCACCTCCAGTCCTAACCCCCATCACCCCATTTTCAGTACTATCCCCCATCACCCCATTTTAAGTCCTAACCCCCCCCCCATTACTAGTCCTAACCCCCCCCCCCCCCATTACTAGTCCTAATCCCCTCCCCCCCATCAGCCCAAGTAAATTTAGTTGTAGCTTTTTCCCAAGCTGGAAGCCAGGAGAGTCAACAGGATATAGCTGCCGTCCCTGTGGGCCCGAGTACCCCCTGCGATCCGCTCTCCAACGACCTGGCCCGCAGGCCTTCTTTCTGTGCAGGTCGCTGCTCACTCGCCGGGCTGCAGGCTCTTGACCGTGCTCACCTGAGATCGCTGGGGCTGCACGGCTCAGGCAGGCTTACAGTAGCAGCAGGCGGAGCGAAGCGGCTCCAACCGCGGCTTTTCCGCTGGCGCTCACAGTTGCAGTCAGCAGGTGACAGAAAGCAGCACCTGCCTCGGGGGCACGCTCTTCCTCCTCCCGCACCCGTAAATCGCCACCGACCGGTCTCTCAGGCACTGGAGAGGATCCACACACTGTCATCAACCTGGAACGGTGAAGCCCCGGGCGGGGGGGGAAATGTTGCTGTTTAGCGGACGTTAGCTTTAGTTGGGGGAATCCCGGCAGCAGCAGCAGAAGCCGGGGGGGTTTTTTTTTGGCCTCTGCATCGCGGGCCGCACAAAGGTCTCTCGCGGGCCGCGTGTTTGAGACCCCTGGTGTAAATCATACCTCGATACCAGAATGCAATACGTTAAATCTGCAACAGGAGAATCAAAACTCTTCCATCAAAGACAAGGCGTTCCGCAAGGGTCCTCACTCTCATCCCTCATGTTCAACATCTATATGCAGCCTATCTGCGATATCATAAGGTCTTTCAATGTGAAATGTATGATATACGCCGACGATATCCTACTCTACATGCCATTTTCCACAATGCAAATGGATTTATTGCCTATAACAAACTGCTTCGACGCAGTCTCACAATGGCTCCTGTCACAGAACCTCCGCATTCAGCATAAGAAAACTGAGGTTCTCTTTATCACAAGAGACCCCAACTTCACTCCACCACCACATATAAGTGTCAAGGGAGCTGACCTAGGCACCAAGGAAACAATAAAATACCTCGGAGTCACACTAGACCATAGGCTCGATATGAAATCACACATAAACAATATCGTGAAATCTGTGTACTTCAAAATACGCACGCTCAGACACCTACGTCCCCTACTAGACCACGAAGACTTCAGAACCATCTACCAAGCTCTGATACTACCGCATTTCGACTTCGCCAACTCCATTCTACAAGGACTCCCACAATCCACCGTAAGCGCCTTACAGCTTGCCATGAACTGCCAGGGTTCTTCTAGGAGCGCCCAAAAATGAACACATCACACCTATCCTCAAACAGCTCCATTGGCTCCCTATACACGGAAGACTTACATTCAAAACCCTTATTCTCACTTTTAAGGCCATAAATGGTTTATCGTCCACATCACTTTCTAAACTCATCCAAACCGTCCCATCAAACAGAAATAGGAGACAGGCAGCATTAAACTCACTAACAACCCCAAAGGCTATAACAACGTGCAGCCTATCAACGTCAAACAGAGCTTTCATGTTTAGCGCACCAAAATGCTGGAATTCTCTCACACCTGATCTCCGCGCCATAACCGACCTAACCCAGTTCAGAAAGGCCCTTAAACTGCACCTTTTCATCAAATACTACCCCACATGAAGCGTAACATAATAGCCCCACCCTAATACAATCCACATGAAGCGTAACATAATAGCCCCTCCCTAATACAATCCACAGTCTCTCTCCTTGTTCCAAGCATTCCTGCTAATTTTATGTAAATAGTTTGAGCATGTTATCTAGTTAATAGATTATATACTCCATGTAAATAGTTCTGCCATGTTATCCAAGTTGATACTCCTGTTATATGTAATACCAAACAGCCTGTTGTTCTGGTTTCTTTATGTTATCTGTAAACCGCGCTGATGTCAAAGAGTGCGGTATATAAGAAGTTGAAATAAATAAATAAATAAATAAAATACACCAAACATTAGCAGGCTGCCACCACATATCCAAGTTTCTGAAATGTCCGGCTGGGATGTGCATATCACTAAACATATGCACATCCCAGGCGGACATTTCTATCACTAAACATAGACATCCTCCTTCTGAAATATGCTGGTTGGGATGTTCAAGCACCCATTTCTGTGGCCAAACAATTTGAGGGCATCCACATTTCTAAAATAGCCTACACCTATGCATATACCTGCCCTTTTATCACGGTTCTTTATATACCACCCTTCATGACACCAGGGTGGTTTACACTTCAAAAAGTAACAAAGAATGGCAGGGCCGAAAAACAGAAAAGAACTACAATGTTTGACAGGACAGCAATACAATCACACATCAGTAGAAAAACAAGAGAATAGACAAGAGGCGAGATACAGTGGAGAGAATTTAAGGGTAGGAGGAGGGAAGGTTATAGGTAACCTGAAAGAAGTGAGTTTTGAGAAGGGACTTGAATTTTTGGAATGAGGGTTCTAAGCAGATGTCTGTAGGTAGGGAATTCCAGAGTGATGGACTCAGGACTAGCTGTACAGGCCCATTGGCAGACACGGCTGCTGGGACGTCCATCTTTCTAGTAAGAACAGAACAATTTCAAATGGCACTTATATACGCCTTCCTTCTCTGCTGGCACTCCCCTGGATTTTTGAATGTGCTCTGGATGTCCCAGATTCTCCCTAGACGTCCCTTCTAAAATGCCACTTCATGAGATTTATCATCATTTAGCATATGAAGGAGTATTGAAATGGCAACAAATTATTGAGTCAGGCATGTTTAATCACTCTTTCAACAAAGAGTTAAGCAAAAAAGAACAGCCCACGGGAACAGACCTAGAAAGAGGGGGACAGGCGAAATTGCCAAGAGAAACAAAGTGAGATAGGAAGGGTTATTTGGCATGCAAAGGCTCAAAATAAGAAAATATTTTCCAATTAGTAGAGAAAGTGGGAAAGCTTTTTAAAATATATAAGTGAAAATAAGTCCAAAAGAGGAATACTAAGGCTTAAAGGGTTAAGTGGAGAATCAGAAGATAGATACCTTGAAAAATACTTTTCCTTGCTATTCACAAGAGGGAGAAGGTGATGGATCAAAGGCAAAAGGGAATGAAATATGGGACTGTCTCAGAACACATTATCATTTGATAAGGAGGAACTGGGCAATTTGGCAGCTCTGCATCTGAAAGGCATAAATACAGGGCCAAATATGAGTGGAAACAGCCTCCTGCAGAAGTTCAAACTCCTCCACACCTGCAGCCTCAGTTATACTCGGTTGCTCACCAGATTCAGCCTTAAGCAAACCCCGCTCTCGAGCCACCACTCCCACTTCTTTGGAGAAAGCTTCGACTCTGCGTGCAAGAGGAGTCGCCGGAGGTGTCGGAGCTGGGGGAGGTACATGCCCATTAGGGGAGAGAGATACCTCAATGGCAGGCAATGCCAAAAATGCTTCAGCCGATGAAACGGAGCCCGCTCGAATCTCCCCAACTTGTTGCTCAGTTAGACGAACAAAACGATCCATGGGTCCCTCAATAGCAGATACAGGCTCCGCGGGAGGAACCTTTTGCTTGCCTTTCCGTTTAGGCCTTTCGGTCCGTTACAGCTCTGGCACCATCTTGAAACAAGCCACTCCCCCAGCCTGAGGATCTCTCTTCCTTTATCAGTTCTCATATTGTTACTTCCTCTCCTTCCTGAGTGTTTCCCCATTAATATATAGAATGCTCGGTTCTCTGACCCTTCTTGTTTATTCTTTTTGCTTTGTTTCCTGTAACACTCATAATTGGGAGTGCCTGTCCCTCTTATGTTTCTTGTGCTGCTCCCTCCATTATAGTGGACTAATGATACTCTTGGAAAAAAAAAAGGAAATGTTTCTGTATTTGGTTTCTGATTATTTTTGCTGCAAGTTGTATCTTTATCTGTACAAGCATGTTGCTTGGATATAAATTGAAAAATTTGCATAAATAAAGGAAAAAAAAAAGCAAGGAATTACAGAGAGAAAATTCAGCTAACAATATAATATATACAAAATCAATAATAATAATATTTTAAAAAAAGGCAGAGATCCATGATGAAAAATCAAAGAATAGAACGATTAGCTACCAGACAAATGGGCATCTAGTGTTTTCCAGATCTTTTCTACTTTAGCTATACAGCCCAAGGATACAGACGCAGCCTCCTCTAATTTACGAGTTAGACAAACTGCATGCTACCAAAATGTCACATTTAAATAGGAAGTATCTTTCTAACTTCTCAGGATGTGCTGCACAGCAAGAGATAACAAAACATTGACAAGCATTGCATCATATTTAGTAAGATTCTCACTCACACACTGTGAACGAAATAACACAATCTGCAAAGATAATTGGTATACAGATCAAATATTTCACAAATGTACTAACATAGTCCTTTACAAAAATCTTGAACAGAAGAACATTCATAAGTCATATGCGACAGGGTTTCCACCCTACTGAGCAG
Organism: Ichthyophis bannanicus; assembly: GCA_033557465.1. Classification (NCBI taxonomy): domain Eukaryota; kingdom Metazoa; phylum Chordata; class Amphibia; order Gymnophiona; family Ichthyophiidae; genus Ichthyophis; species Ichthyophis bannanicus. The sequence goes on from CM066036.1 coordinate 190,815,209, forward strand.
CACCAACATTTGCTGGATTGCAGAAGACCCGCTCTACACATCCAAACAGGGGTCCAATATGCACAATGGGCTAGAAAATATAGTAACTGAACAAGACTACTTGACATAGTAGGATGCACAGTGTGCCCCCAAAACAAGCTCCAATTGATCTTATCTTGTGGGATGCCAGGGTCATATTCCCAAGCTCATTGAAGATCCAACAGTGAAGAGCTTTCGTTACATATCAATATTGCATAAAAGTCAGAGGAAGCCTGCCCTCTGCCCTAATCCCCCTGTACAAATCAGGCAGTTCAGACGAAGGGCAACTCCCCCCCTGCCCAAAGTGAGTCCTGTGCCAAGCTCAGGCGTGTGACCCTCAGTGCTTGAGATGGTGACAGCCCAAAGGTAACAACCAAGTATACTTGGCTCACCATGGTCCCATCTACAAACAATTGTCCAATGCTATGAATTCCCTTATCAAACCACCCCTTCCAAAAAATCTTCCTACCATTAATCCACACTGGCGGATTGTACCATAAAGAAGACCCTTCAGCGGAGGAGGGGGAGCCAAGATGGCAGACGCATGTTAGCCGGTGCTCTGAATGCTCCTGACCAATGTTCCCTCTAATTTTCTGTAGGCTGTGTGCGCATAAAATATCAGCTGTGTGCGGCTTTTGAAGGAAGGTTAAATTTTTGTGCGCCACATAACGACACTCTGAGTTTGTCGTCAGGTGCTCCCAGTGGCCAGTGGCTGTAAGGGCATGCTGAGCATTTTTATTATTTTTAAAGGAGCAATGGCTCTTTAAGGCCCAGTGCAGTTTGGTCCTTGGAGTTTTAGCTCCTTGTGAGAACAAATTATATAAGCCAAAAGTGGAGGGTAATAAGGCTTTATTTCCCCTTTAACTCAAGGGTTCACTAAGACATAAGAAAATAAAGATAGTCCTTCTTTATAAAGGGTTCCACCAAATAAGCAGGCAAACAACTGTTATAAGCTTCACAATTGAATGCAGGGTTCAACTGAGGATTCCTTCATTCCAAAGTAAATTAAGCAAGCAGGCAAATAAACTGTTATAAGCTTCACAATTAATTGCAGGGTTTCTTTTATATTTACAGTTCTACTAAGGACTCAAGACTAGTAGTAGCACAAAAAGTACAATCCATGGATTCATCTTGAGGAATGGGAATAGTATTCTCAAACTCCATTTCCATGGACTCTGCATCACTGGCTTCTCCCTCTGAATAAGTGCTTTCCCTTGAGGCTACAAGTTTACAGGGTCTGTCTCTGTTTCTTTGCTTCCAGTAAGACTCTTCTATTAAGCCCTTAGGTATTGTTTTGAAAAGCTCTGCTTTGTTCCCTCTTCTCATATACTGAGTGTCTGCTTTATCAGAGTTTCTAGGAGCAAGGCTTTCTTTTAAAAGTAAAGAGCCACCATACCTTGGCTTCCTGCAGCTGCTACACCTGGAGCTTTCTCTCTGACGTACTTCCCTCGGGAGACAGGTTTTCTTGTGCAGTGCTTTGCCTTCCTGAAGCCCAGGAAAACCTGGTGAGGATTCCCAACCTCTGTGCTTCTGTGTAAAGGTAGCTTTGCTATAGGAACCTCTCCTCCTTGTACCTTGTAATCCTGGTCCAGCGAATCCAGGTGAATGTAGGCTTCTCTTAAAGCATGGCTCCTTGGTTTTCTGTGCTGCTCTTTCAGCTGTTACTGCTCTTGTTGTGCTGCTTGATCCAGCTACGTTACTTGGGCTGGGAGTGTCACTCCTTCCAGCCAAACTGCTTCTCCTGGCAGCCTCTCTCTGGACTCCGTCTCTCTGTGCTCTGCCCCTTTGGACTCTATCCCTCTGGATAATCTCTGTCTAGATTCTGTCCCTCTGGGCTTGCTCCGTGTGGACTCTCTCCTTCTCCACACTCCTTCTCCTTCCTTCTGGCTGAACTGCTGCCGGCTGAGTTCCCTCCGAGTGGATTCCTCCCGACTGGATTCCTCCCGACTTCTGGGCTGCCTTTCCTTTATAAAGGCATTTTACCTTTGAACTCCCGGGCTTGCCTTCAGGTGCAGCTGGTTAACTCTTATACAATCAGTGGCTGGGCGTGTTGACTCAGCCTCTGTAGGATTACTCCTGCCCCCTCTAGCTGTGCTGTGAGGTAATTGCATCTTCTGCACATCCACAGCTCTATGAAAGACAGGGTTTTTTCCTAAACCTGCACCTTCCGTGGCTCCAGCCTCATGACAAGTTATATACTTTAAAATTTGACTACACGTCAGAATACAGTATGTACACCACATTGATTTTAATCAAATTAAATGAAAATAAATGATTACTAAATGAAGCGGGAAATTTCTAGTAATTACAATCATAACTTTTAAATTTTAAGACATCTGTGTTGTTTTCTATCAGAATCAGAGCCGTAATTTTTGTGCACTCTGTTGTAAAGTATGTGCGCTCTCTCGGCGAGGTGTGTGCGCGCGCACATGCGCACAGCTTAGAGGGAACAGTGCTCCTGACCTTACTTTTTTTCTTCTCACATCTTACCCTCAATATGCCTCGCAAATGGAAAGCAAAGCTTTGGGAGCTGCCATGGAGCATGTCAGCAGCTAAGGGTCCTCTCAATGCTTTCGTGAGGCTCACTGGTATGGAAGGAACTCTGGTGCAACCAAGCTTACTAGGGTCAGTGGAAGTGGAAGATGGCTCTCTGCATCCCTCAGAGCTGCACGTTACACTCAGCCCAAAGATACAGTCTGCCCCAGCTTAGCCCTCTTCTCATGACGTGGGACTAATAGAGGCCGACTCCTCCAGTTCTCAAGGAGTTGAGGCCGGTACGCTGAAAGATGAGGGAATTCCAAGGTAGTGGTGGTGAGCAGTTTGCTCAACTCCAATTAGTGAATCCTACAGCTGGCTAAGCCTCATGGCTAATATTTTAGCCAAGATTTTATAATCTACATTCAGAAGGGAGATGGGCCAATAATTGCCAACTAAAGTGGGATCACGGCCAGGCATAGCAATTAACACCACATTAGCCTCAGAAAATCTTGTAGTGGCCAGGGACTGAGACAACAGACTATGAAATAATGCCTTCAATTTTGGTGCGAGAATAGGAGCAAATTGTTGGTAAAACCCCACCATATAACCGTCCAGACCCAGGACCTTGTTTCTAGGAAAGCTCTTTATCGCGGATAAAACCTCTCCTTGCCTTACCGGTGCACCCAGTTGCTCACCAGCCTGTTTAGAGAGTTTAGGACTACCCTCCATAGACAGAAAGGCCTCATGCCTCTCATCATTGGCCGCATTAGCATTAGAGAATAACTTCTTATAAGAGGACGCAAAGCATTTAACATGTCCTCTGATTTTGTGAGAATTAGCGAGTCTTCTGAATGAATGGACGTAATGTAATGCTTAGCTCTTTGAACCTTTAATAGTTGAGCCAATAGCTTTCCAGATTTGTCACTTTCAGCATAGTAAACTGTTCGCTGTACCAGCAGTTCACATTCAGTTTGCTGTGATAGAAGTTTGTTAAACAATGCAAAAGGTGCTTATACGCAAGATTATCACTAAACCTTGCATGAATGCCTTCCAGCCGAATTATTTCTTCTTCCAATTTTTTAGACCTTTCAATATCTCTCTTATGAAGCCAAGCAGTGAGGCTAATGACTTTGCCATGCCTTAAAGCCTCCCAGATAACACTATAATGCATTTGCTTATTCTCCTTATTTCTAAAGAAGTCATTTTTTGCTTCACCTATTATATCTACAAAAGTTGCCTCAAGTAATAAATTATCTTGGAAGTGCCAGGGAGGCTTAGATTCAGGCAGAGCCCAGGGCAGAAATCCAAGTAGCATGGCTGTATAATCAGAAATGTGTACAGGCCTTATGCTGCATTCATTAACTTTTGAAAAAAGTGACTTAGACACAAAAAGATAATCAATTTGTGAATATGTTTGGTGTGGAAAAGAAAAAAGTATATTCACATGCAGAAGGGTATAAGCAATGCCAAGCAGATACAATCCAGCAAGTTATGTAGCTTTAGGGGTGACTTAGGGATGATCATTAAGCACAGTATTGAAATCACACCTAAGTAAAATTTCAGCAGTGTTTAAGGACAAGAGTATTTGAGATAACCCTTCAAAGAAGTCTTGGGTGTCACAAGTTGAAGCATAAACATTGGTAAAGGTATATCTACATTTAGCCAAGACCACATCGCAGTTTTCTGCTGTAAAACTTGCAAAGAAACACCCTTTCTGAAAAGGATGGACCCACTATTATTTTGTTAACCCCAGGTGAAAAAACATGATTATCTAACCATCCCACCTTGAGCTTGACACAGGACTCATAGGACATATGAGTTTCTTGGAGAAACAAGACACCTGCTTTCATACAAGATGACAAAATATTGTTTTATACTTAATAGGGTGGTTTAGATCATTTACATTTAGTGAAACAATTTTAAGACCCATAAAAGACTTTATGCATGGTGGTCACTTGATAAGACTGGCAAGGAAGATGTGACTGAATAGGGCTCCTGTCTAGGGCCCCAAAAATCAGCAAAAAAATCAAGCATTCCGGCAACCTCATACCCCAATATTGGTAGGCAGATGGTCCACGGTCATCCCGAAGGCTGCAGGTCTGGCATAGGACTGGTGGGGAATGCCCAGGCGCTCACTGAAAGCATGGCCTACTCAACCCCCCAAATTAGTGAAGAAAATGGCTGCTGAGCCTGGCAAAAAGGCTTCGCCGGCCACAGGAGACCTGGCAGCGGAAATCTCAAAGGTGGTCTCTGCAGCTTTAGAAGATCGCCTCAACAAACTGCAATTGATAGTGTGATGGGGCCCGTATGATAGACCCTCTGTGAACCCTATTAGGCGGCTGCCTAGGGTTTTAAGTTTCAAGCTGCCTTTTCTACTAAAAAGAGTCTTTCAGTCGAATGGTAAAGCAAAATAAATCAGGGCTTTATTCCCTTTCCCGAAACAGATATTCTTTGGATACAAACACAACAAACAGCATCAAAACAAAAGACGGCTACAGAGAAAAATATCTTCTTTTCCTTTGTTATTAGCACAAGGTTGTTTTCTTCAGGGTTAACATAAAGAAATGACATCATCTGAAAAACATATCGTGCAATCCATAGGGACTGGGTCTGAAGGATAGCTGTTATTCTCCCACTGCATTACTTCGGGTTCACTCCCGATAATACAAGGGTCACACTCTTTACATGTGCTGGCTTCCTGAAAACCCTCCTGTGGTACATGGATCACTTTTCCCACAAAGTGTTCTTTAAACCTAGGGCTGTGAATGCCCGGTATGAGAATATCTTCTTGCTGGCTTTCCTTTCCCTTCCCACCTAGTGGGAACACTGGATATCTTTCAGCCTTAAAGTTACTTCCAGGGCCACGCCCTTTAGAACATACAGAGCTTTTAGCCTCTTCTTTAGAAAAACAAGGTTCCCACCTTTCTACCTTGTTTCTGGCTCTTGCTTCTGTGCTGTTGAGAACTTTCTCCCGGACTCTCCAACCACCCTCAGAGCTAGCAAGGTCCTGGTTACGTCCCTGGCTGCTTCTTGCTCTGATGTCACACCTACTGTTTCCTTCTACCGGCAAACTTCCTTCAGCATGACCTGTGTTCATTGGTTGCTTGCTCAGTCCTCCTGAGTTGCTGCCCCTCCTCCTGCTCCTACTGGGACTCTCTCTAGGACTGCTTCTGAGTCTCTCCTCTCTGGGTCTGCCCCTTCCTGGTTCTAACCAGGAACTTATATGCTTCCCTTCTCTGCACGTTACGTGGGACTTTGGGAACAGGTGCTCCTGATGAGCCTTTCTGTTTCTCCCTACGTCAGGACTATTACAGGGAAAATTCATTCTAATGCCTTTTGGCTTTTCCTGTGCTGAATGCATTTGCTGCTCAGCTGTTTCTACGTGTACTGAGTTTTGCTGTTCAGTTAAATCTGAGGTAAGTTCCTCGTTTTCTCTTACCTCCATGTGCTCTATACTGCCTACTGTGTCACAATGGTCAATGACATTAAAGACCATTTTGAGGCCCAACTTACCCAATTAATGGAGTTAGAACAACGGGTAGCAGTGCAGGAAATACCATGGAGCAGATGGCGGCATGAGTCGAGCAGCTGGAGAAGGAGCAGAAAAGAATGACTGAGCAGCTTGAAGACCAAGAGAATCGAGCACAGCACAAGAACTTGCATGTGATAAGCTTGCCTGAAGCGCTGGCAGACGCGCAGTTATACGAATTCTATGAGAAGTGACTCCCAAACGCACTGGGACTTCAGGGGCAGTGAGCAGCATGGAGGTGCGAGCGGGCACATAGGATCGGGCTGAAGCGGAATGATGGAGCACGACCCCGACCAGCCATTGCCAGATACCTGGTATGGGCAGAAAAAGAGGCCATTCTGCGCGCATACCGGCAAAGTAAGAAATTAATGTATGAGAACCACCAGCTGCTACTATTCAATGACTTTTCTGCGCGGGTAGGCCTGAGGCAAAAATAATTTTCTCTGGTTTGTACAGCCTTACATCAGCGGTGGATAAAATTTGCCTTGCTGTTTCCACACAAACTAAAGGTCATGCAGGGAGGAGCCATACTCTATCTACATAGTGTGGAGGAAGGCTGAAAGTTCCTGGAGTGCAACAGCGATGCAGCAAGGGAAGATAAGTAGCAAGTGGAAGTTAGGACTGAGACATCTTCATGTGTGACATGCTGGTGAGTATGCCCTATTCCACAGAAAGGTTAATAGGGGGAGCAGTTTGGCAGGCCTCCGTATTAATCTGGGTAAATCGGAAGCGTGGCTGCTGGGGGAGGAAGTGGGGAGGGCACAGCCGTCAACCCACATCTTTAAGTGGTCCCTGGAGCCCCTTAAATATCTGGGTATATACTTGCACTGGAACCAATGGGTAGTTTATCAGAAAAATATTTTGGTTAAGATTCTGCAACTAAAATATTTGTGTGATCATTGGAGAGACCTACCCTTATCCTTCTATGGGTGAGTGACATTGGTATGAATGGCAGTCTTCCCTAAAACTTTGTATCAACTGCAGATGCTTCCTATTTGAGTGCATCTGAGGGAGGAAAAACAGGTTGAAGGAATCATTTGGTCCGTCCTGTGGCAGGGCCAGAGAACCAGAATTAGCTATGAAAAACTCATCCAACCAATAGAGCAGGGGAGAATTGGTCTGCCGGATCTGAGGGTGTGGCTTCTCTCATGCGGTGGATATACAAAGCCGTGCACCATATGGAGCGAAATACCACCCTGGGTTTGCTGGACTGCTGGAGTCACCCATACAGATTAATAAATTTACTCCAGGGCCCGCGGAGGGGGTACTGCAGCATAGGGAATTTGGGGCACTTGTAGCCCCTCTCCACAAAGCATGGCGATGGTGGGCAGCGTGAGGGCATCCTAGCTGGCAAGTGACCCCCTTCCTCCAGGTGGTGGGCAACCCCGACTTCCCACTGGGGGTGGGCTCTGCTCAGTTTGCACTCTGGGAGCTTGTTGGGACCTTTGCCGGCTCCTACGAGAGGGGCAGGGATCATTTCCTGCCTTTGCATATCTGCGGGACGAGCATGGTCTGCTGGCTTCACAAAGCTTCCAATATCTGCATGTACGCCACTACTGCCATCACTTGGATGCATGATTCTCTGGGAGCCTGGTGAGTATTGAGCGAGACGAGGACCTACGTAATTTGGCTCCGAAGTGGAACATGCTATCCTACTGGAGCAAAATGCTTAGGGACATGCTGGGTTCACCACATATGGCCACATTGGCTCATAGCTGGGCAGAGGATATTGCAGATGAGGTGACCCCAGAACAACTGGAGTGTTATTTCCAAGGCAAAGCCACGGTGACGTGCAATGCCCAATATCAGGAGATGCAATACCAGATTCTAAACTGCTGCTATTTCACCAGGGCCAGGGGATTGGAGCTAGGTCTGTGGCACACGGGACAATGCGAGAAATGCTGTGCAGAGGAGGAGACCTTTCGACACGCTTTCCTGGAGTGCCCTAAACTTATCGAACTTTGGTGTGGGGTGCTGGAGAATCTGGGAAGCATCATAGGAAAGCACGTTGAATGGACTTACGGCCTACTTATGTTAGGAGATGAGACACCACTACAGCTGCAAAGGGTTCATAAAGCTGAAAGCAAATTTTTCTTGTTAGGTATATGGGGGGTAAAGAAGACAATCCTGCAGTACTGGGTGGGAGAGCAGCCTCTGACATTCCTATAATGGGTGAACAACATGCATAATTTAGCACAGGGTGGACAGTGTGTATATAAACATGAGACAGCATCACGACGGGTCCGCTATAAATGGCTTTGGCTCGTTACAGTTACGATTTCCAAGGGGGGTGGGGAATGTAGGGTGATGGTTTAGAATGGTTGTTTCCTAATGACAAGACCAAGGGAGTTCCCCGATGGTGAAGCACACTGTTGAGTTCTGGTTTACAAGGTGTATATACCTACAATGTTGCTGCTGTTGGAAATATGACCGTTAAACAGGTATTCTCTGTATGTATGTATGTATTTATTTATTTTATTTATTTATTTAACTTTCTTATATACCGTGCTCTTTAATATCAGTGCGGTTTACATGTAACATATTTGTGCAGTGCAGGAGACCTGCACTGAACTTACAATATAACAGGGGGTCTTGTACAGGATTCAAACAGGGTAACTATATACAAATTAATTCTTAACATATGTACATGTATGTTTAAGAGTTAAATAAAGTTGTTTAAAAAAAAAGACTTTACAAATGAGAGAGAGCCAAAAAGATGCTAAAATGAATCTCTGCCATGTTAAAAGAAATCAAATGACAAAAAAACCCTCCCATACAAAAAACAAATACACCTGCACCCCATCCCCAAACAATGGCCACCAGCATGTACTATCTCACTCAGTCAGCCAACCATTTTTATTTATTTAGCTAGGTATATATACCACTTTTCTACAAGTCAAAGAAGTGTATATTTGGGTATTATGTATATATATATATATATATATATATATATACACATACACAGTACCCGAATGTATATATATATTTCTCTTGTCAGCTCATAATGTATATTTTGTACCTGAGGTAATGGAGGGTGAAGTGGCTTGCCCAAGGAGCACCTGTAGGACTAGAAACCCCAGTCTTTCTGGCCCAAGGTTGCTGTCCTCTAGCTAGATTTGAACCTCTGTCCTTTGGTAACTTGTCCCAACCACTATGCCACTCCTCCCTCAACCATGCATTCCATACATCACCCTTAGCATACACTGTCACTCAATTCCACAGGCATACAGACAAGAACCCTTTTTTCCCCTTTTTCTTTTTTTTCTTCCTTCTTTCCTCTCCAAAGCACTTGACATTTAACTTTTCTCTAACATCACCCCACTCTGATGGTTGGTTTTGCTAAAATTCATGAGACAATTAAATAGGGATCAAAAGATCCAAACATGTGCATTTATCAGCTATCCCTTAACCATAAATCCAGTTCAATTCTTTCCCAAGAGGAAGCACGAATAGAGGTTGATATTCAATAAAAAACAAGCACTTCTAAGGCTGTGCATTTGTCAGCATGTACTTGGTTCGTTTGGGTGCCTAAAACATTTTTGTGCAGGCAAATTGCTTTTAAAAATCACACCATGCAATGCTATTGGAGGCACATTCTTTAAAGCCTTATATGAGTTTGGGGAGATGAGCTCCTATATAAGAGTCCTACCAAAAGAACAATATCATTCTTACCTAGCTCAAACGCATTCAATCCACTAACGTGGCAAAGTGTAACTTCAGTACCATGAAACCATGCATCCATGCATTCACATGCATCTGGCACTTACACCCAAAACAAGCTCAGTCAAACAACAACCCCAAAAGCACCACGCACTGCAATGCCCTTTCAAATCATATAGCATACATACATTTAAGTTGTCAAAGCTGTAACTGGGTAAGGGCACACTATACCGCTATTCCATCACCCAGATTCATCTTCTACACTAGCAACTAGCAATCGTACCAAGGCACAATTGCATCTTTAATCACAGCATCAACAAATCACCCTCCCTCCACAAAATTCCACACGTTCATACCAAGCAATCACTGCAACTTCCAATAAGCACTTAACAAGAGCAGATCCGAGTGCGCTTCTCACACTGGAACCCATTCAGAGCACATTTCACACACTGCGGAAGTTGCCTCCAACAGACACACAAATGTAACATCAAATGAAAACACTGGAAGAAAAAAAAAAGAAAAAATTTAAAAACATGTAGGGCTGATATTCTTCTGGGCAGGCTATGTGCCGAAGCTAACCAGGCAGCAGCGATATTGCATGCTTCTCAGTTAGCGCTTGCTCTATAAAGATAGGCAAGGGTTTTCCTCGCCTGTCTTTTCGGTGCAGATCACTAACCAGGCAGCATACAATATTGCTGCTGCCTGGTTATCTCGTGCCCCTGTCTCTACTTTGCCTCAGAACGCCCCGACACGCCCCAATGCTAGCTGGATAGTATCGGGGCATGTAGGCGACATAGATGGGGATATTCAGTGACGCTATCCATGATTCAACGGCACTGCCCGTATTTGTGCCATTGAATATCCGCATCTAAGGCATTTGCATGGTTTACTAGGCTGTAAACTGTGTAAATGCCCTTTGAACATCAGGCCCATACTCACCATGAAGAGCTAAGTCACACCTACACTGATACATCCTGCCACTTGTGATGGCGCAGCCAAGAGAGATCATAAGAAAAGAGGGAAAAATCAGTCATTTTCCCCAGAGAAAGGAACCAAATCCAGGAGTTTAGGGGTTAAAACTCCTGGTTCAGTAAAAAACTCCCTGCAGAAAGTTTGTAGTGAAGAGACACGCCCTAGCTCCATAGTTACCAGCCCTGCTCACGAGGGACAGCTGGGGGAGTGGCTAGGAGGCAGAAAGGGAAATCACAGATATAAACGGCAGGAACTTGGAGAAAGGCAAGGAGGCTTTGAAAGGCTAAAGAGGCTAGAGGGCCTAGAGAGCCTTGGAGAGAACCGAGGAGGGTTAGAGAACCCAGGAAGGCTAAAGAGGCTAGAGGGCCTAGAGAGCCTGGAGAGGAAGTGCATTGAGAGACGGACTGCCAGAGAAGGTGAAACTTTCATTGAGAGAGGAAGGACAAGGAGGAGTCCTAGCTCTGATTCTGGAACCGGTTGGAATAGGGCAGAAGGTCCCAGAAGGGGAGGAGGCCCTAGGAGCTCCAGAGTACTAACCAAGGAAGGAACACGGAGAGCCAGGAAAACTTCACCAGAGACCTCTTGGAGGAAGGCAAGGCCAGCCAGAGGTATTGAAGTTAGCCCAGTGACCTGTAAGAGAGAAAGGAGAACTCCGTTTAGAGGGAAAGCTTACCCAGGGGAAATTGCAAGCCATGTGAGTAGCAGAAAGCATTCTCCTGAAATTTATATGGAAACAGAGCTTACAGCAGAAAAGCCTGCCAGAAGCTTACTTCCACAAACTAAGGTGAGCCGTTTAAAATCCTCTACTAATTTTCTGAAAGTTAAGAAACCTCCTAATTGTAAAAGCACTCCTCAGAAGAGAGAAGAGTCTGCATTAAGCAGAGTGTTGAAAATCCTAGAGAGATTAAAGCATGATAGGTCTGAGATTGAATCCAATGCTTCTCTAACAGAGTCAGATGTGGAAAGCATGGATTTAGGAGCCCCTGTGATAAATGAAGCAAGCTCAGACATAGAAATGGATTGCTCTCTAGTTTATAAGAAATAAGGAAAGCTAGACGGTTTCTAGATACTCTGAAAACCTAGCAGCTGCTTTCAAGAAGAGCACGGCTGAGCAGAATATGCAAATGAGGTTGCTGAGATTCTAAGCTCTGACTGTGTGTTTAAAGGACTGTTGGCTAAGAAGTATAGAGTTGCAATACAGCAAATAGAGAAACTGAATGTGAGAAGAAGGAAACAGTATGCAATAGAGTTTGTACAATACTGGAGAATTGCAAACTGCACCTGTTTTAAAGCCACGTTGGAAGTTGTTTTTTTTGTCTGCACAAGAGTTTCACTGCTGTTTTTGTATGAAGAAATACTTTCTGTTGTTTTGATTGCCAAGCTGAATATGGAAGCACTTTATGTTTGATTACTCTGGGAAAAACACCCGCACTTATGTTCTGATATTTTGAACTATAAATAAGAAGTTCATTTGGCTGAAGAAAAAAAAAAAAAAATCCTGCGAGCCTATAAACCTTCTCGGCTGAGTCATTTCAACCGCACAACTACAATTATAGGCAGTCATCGAGGGAAACATATATAAAGTTCACGTCTCCAGTCTCTAGGCAACTGCCTGGCTGACAGAGGCGCGACACACTACATACATTCTGCCACACCATTCAGATAAATAACACAGGTACACTACCAAAAAGCTGCCTTCAGTTTTGCAACTGATTCCTATAGATTTTGGGGTGCTGAATCCAGGAAAAATAGCCAAAATGTTCCATCACGTCACGTTTTCTTGCAAAATTAGATTTCTTACCCATATAAGGAATGTTCACATAATTTCTTTTTAGCCGACTGCAGTTTATTTTCTTGGCCCAAAATAGAGGTTGTAATGGTTAACTAACTAGAAACACTCCCTCATGATATTTTAGAGTGTTTTGTATTCATTTTATACATTAACAGGACAATTGGGAGGCGGGGGGCTAAATCCAGTACTCGCGCTGGCGCATGTTCTTTCCTGTTCGCCTCGCCTCGTTCGCTCGCTCAAACACGGTGGTTGCGACATGAACGTTCCTGTCAAATTTCAGTTTCTTGCAAGTTCATTATTACCTTTTGTTTGCTCAGTCGTAATCCAGCTTTATTCCGAAGTGGTTCACTACAGTTGTAGTTTGCAGTGCTGTGTATTTGTGATGGCTCACAGAGCCAGAGGTTGCGTCAACTCTCCGGACAGTTTTTGTTTTATTTGTGGGGAATATACCGTGAAAAAGCGGCAGAGGAACATTTCTGCATTTATTTAAAAAGTATATTTCGCCTATTTCGGTTTGAAGTTAGGCGATCAAGACAAACCGTGGGCTCCTCACAAAGTGTGCAAGACATGTGAGGAAGATCTACGCTTATGGATGAAAGGTAAAAAACAAGCATTTCATTTCGGAATACCTATGATGTGGCGTGAACAAAGAGACCACAGCAGTGACTGCTATTTTTGCTCTTGCATTGTGAAGGGATACAACTTAAAAAATAAGAACGTAATAAGTTACCCCAACCTTCCCTCAGCAATTAGGCCTATGCCTCATAGCAACGAAGTACCTGTGCCTGAACCACCAAAATCTTTGGATCATATTTGTGTGGACGGTTCTGATCATGATGAGACTCATCAGATGGCTTTTCCCGATGAGTCCAGTACTTCCGAGTTTGAAACTGAACCAGATCCGAAACCTGAACTTTTCTCTCAAGCTGAATTGAATGATTTAGTCCGGGATTTAGGACTCCCAAAAGATGCTGCCCAACTGCTAGGTTCTCGGCTTAAACAGAAAAATCTATTGTCACCAGGAACAACTTTTTATTGGTACCGCAACCGCGAGACACAATTTTTGAAGTATTTTAGCAAAGAGGAAGATTTGGTATTTTGCAACGATATATACGGAGTGATGGAAAAGTTTAAACTCAAGTATGATCCTGCTGAATGGCGGCTGTTCATTGATTCGTCAAAAGACAGCATAAAAGGTGTTCTTCTTCATAATGGCAACACATTCGCTTCAGTTCCTATTGCTCACTCTGTTATTCTCCAAGAAAAATACGAGAATTTGGCCCTGATTCTTCAGAAGATTCGTTATGATGAGCATAAGTGGATGATTTGTGGAGACTTTAAAATTCTATCCATACTATTAGGGCAGCAATCCGGTTTCACCAAATATCCCTGCTTCCTTTGCTTGTGGGATAGCCGGGCCCGCGACCTACACTGGGGGAAAAAAGACTGGCCAATTCGGGAGTATTTGAGACCCGGTGAGAAAAATGTTCTTCATGAGAGCTTGGTACCTCGTGATAAAATTCTATTACCACCTCTCCACATTAAGTTGGGTCTCATTAAGCAATTCATCAAGTCCCTTCCAAAAGATGGTGAGTGCTTTCGGTACCTTTGCTCAAAGTTCCCCCGACTTTCTGAAGCAAAGCTAAAGGAAGGAGTGTTTGTTGGCCCTGATATAAGGAAACTCATTTCAGATGGAGCATTCGCTGAAACGATGTCTGAGAAGGAAAAAGAAGCCTGGGATTCCTTCAAGGATGTTGTTCTCAAATTCTTGGGGAACAGGCGGGATGAGAACTATAAGGATATTGTTGCCAGGATGCTCAATGCCTTCAAAGAACAAGGCTGTAACATGAGCCTGAAAGTCCATTTCTTGCACTCCCATATGAACTACTTTCCCGAAAACTTGGGGGGCGTACAGTGAAGAACAAGGTGAAAGGTTTCACCAGGACATCAAGGACGCAGAGAGAAGGTACCAAGGAAGATGGAACACCACTATGATGGCTGATTTCTGCTGGTTGCTGCTGCGGGAAACCCCAGATGAAAAATACGCCAAGCAGCGCACCAAGAGAAGCATTCGGGGGAAGAAGAAATGGGCCCACCAGGAGATTGATTGACCCAAGAATGACTTTAAAATCTAAACTGTGTTGACAAATATCGTGTTTTTACTAAACTTTGAAATAAAAATTTGCTAGTTATTACCACAGTGTCGGATCTCATTTATTAGAATTTTATTTTCACACCATCGGGTGTTTGTCTTTATGTATTGCAATGGTGCGGTTTGCGTTTTCTATTCTTACATACATACCTGTACAACATTTTTTGCACATTTCTTTGCTTTGCTTTGTGTCTAACCTCGCTCTTATATGCTCAATGTTTGTGCACATGTATGTGGCTGTTTTAAGTGCAGACAATTTTGCTACCATCACAGTGTGTTTTGTTGACATTACTCTATTCTTATGTGCTGCCTTGTTACAATTTTCTTTATTCTTATTTGAATAACTACTAAACAATTAGTATAAAGAATTCATCCAAGAAACTTTTATCTCGATCGCACTCAATCTGAAACGTTCACCTCAAACTGCTAACCCAATGTAGCAAAAAATCTGTACGTGATGGAGCAAATTGGTTACCAGATTTGGATTCAGCGCACCAAAAAACGTAAAAATCAATCGAAACATTAGAGGCAGTTTAAAAAAAAAATTTTTAGTGTACCTGTGTAATAAATGATTAAGAACCAAATTAATATACATAAATGCCCAACCAACCACTGCCAGTATCGATATTAGAGAATTTACAGCACACACAGAGCTGGCAAACCACTGCAAGTAGAGCACACACTCACTGTTAATAGCTGTGTCACACCTGAACCATTAAAACCTGCCATTGCATACATTCTTCTTCAGCATCCAAACAAATAATAAATGACAGAGGACTGGATGTACACACACTGGATGTACACAAATGCCTAATCAACCAGCACAAACATCAATAGGAGGGTTCTTGCAGCTCTCATTGAAGATGAACAATGCAAGAATAACTGAAGCATTTTTATACTGCCAAGTACTTTTTTATGCAAGGTATGTCATTACAAACATGCTAATATTTACTTTCTCTTATAATATATTAGCGTGCACTGAGATTACTTAGCACTTTTCTGGGTATGAAAAAGACTGGTATAAAGTCTAGTTTGCATCAGCAAAATACTGTTAGTGAGAATAACAGCTTAGGAGATGCACGTTTTAACCGAGGAATGTGGCATCAGAGGCATCCACGAGTATATTGCAGAGACGGGCACGATCAGAAACATGCATTTGTCCAGAATGAGGCAATCGCAGGGATGTCCAAAACCATTTCAGCACCTACCCATATCTGATAATATTAGCGGGGACGGATTTCTCCTCTTCATTCTATGGCCTGTGCCTGCACCCATGCGCGGCTCTCACTCTGAATACGTGCACAGGGCTGGCTGAAGAGCATGTTGGTTGTGCCTTGCCGGATACTTCTACATGCTGATTCCATAAACACGAGCACGTCTTTACCCGCAGATACGGAGTTAGGACTGAATCGCGCCTGTACCTGGTTTAAACGTGTCCCCTGGAGATAACTGGCCTATATAGAATCTGCCTCTTAGGCTCTACTGTTTGTGTACTGTGTTTATTTATGGAGGTTACATTACAAAAGGACATTGACAATAGTGAAGCAATTCAAAGGAGGCCACCCAAATAGAGTATAGGAAGAAAAAAGGGAAAATATGAGACAAACATTCAAATGTGTAACAGGCTTCAATAAAGGACTAGAAAGTAGTATTTTCCAAAGAAAGAAAAGCTGAAGGGGTCTTATTATGAAACTGAAGGGAGGAAAGGTCTAAAGGAATGTGAGAAAATACATTTTCACTGAGAGAGGGGTAGACATTTGCTACAGTCTACCAAGAAAGGTGGTGGGATCCAAAATAGTGATAGAATTCAAGCATGGACAGGGTAGACATAAAAGGCCCAAAATTCAAAGGGCATTTACATGGCTTACAGCCTAGTAAACCATGTAAATGCCTTAGATGAGGATATTCACTGGCATATACATGGTTAGTGCAGTTGAATATCTTCATCTAGGTCCCTTATGTGCCCCGATGCTATCCCCTTAGCATCAAGGCATGTTGGGACATTCCGGGGCAAAGCGGAGACGGTGACTGCCGCTAACCGAGTAGTGGTGATATTGGACGCTCTCTGGTTAATGATCTGCGGCTAAAACTAGGTCAGCTTTTGGCTCATCTAGTTTTAGCCGTGAACTGCTAATCAGGTAGCAGTCCAATATCGCCGATACCCAGTTAGGCTCTGCAGCTGAATGCCTTCAGTGCCAAACCCAGATATTGTGATGAGGTGAGTGCAGCCCAGCTAGGGAAAACTGAAAAAAAGAAGGATTTTTTTTCATTGCGGGGGATGGGAGCACAAAATCCTAGGCTCCATATTAGAAGCACTGAAAGAAACCTAGAGGGCAGAGCTAAGGGTAAACCAATCACAGACCACAGGACAACCCTGCAGAGGAGTAGGAGGTCCAAGTGGGAGGAGCTAGGAAGGGAGTTGCCCAGCTCAACAGTTAACAGAGGAAGAACAAACAAAAGAGAGAGACACAGTTTGAGTTTGTGGGAGGAGGAAGGAGCTGTGAGCAGAAGGTCCAGGAGGAGTGCAGGAGCAAGCACCAGTGGCAGCTGCAGTTCAAGGCCTAGCCCAGGTTCAAGTCCAATTCCCAGGAGGCACAGACAGGAGAGATCTGGGGCCAAGCTGTGGAAAACCCTTGCAGCCAAGGAGAGCAGCAAATGGAGGAACCATTATAAAGGCAGCCAAGAAAGGTACGCAGGGAATGAGCAGTGCCACCAGAATAGTTCTTGCTCTGACTCAGAGGAGACTTTCGTACATCTGAAGCCTCAGCACAGCAAGAAGTATCTCAGGAGGGAGGTTAAGCAGGAGAGACACACAGGAGACCGGCTTGGAGAAGCCAAGGCCAGGCAGTGTGAGAGACTGTTTAACATTGCGAAGACTCTTAAGGAAAAGACACCAGAGCACTTCCAGAAAGCACCCAGCTGTAGCTCACTTGAGAGCATGGAGGTAGGCCCTGAAGAAAGTGTTATTGAGTCAGAAGCCTCTGAGATGGAATGTGAGCTGTGCACTAAAATACAATAGTAATGTGACTTAGAAAACAGTGAAATATAAAAGGAAGCTGTTGCAAGTTAAAGGCAGTTTTCAAGAGTTGAAAGAGAAGAGTAACCCTGAAGACAAGAGGTTAGGAATCTCTCTTAGGAAACAAAAAACTGCAGAACTTCAGTGAAGGCCCAAACAGCTAGAACTGTTTGTATGGGAGTGGCAACAGCAGGTTGGAAGCTGTGAAGAGTTTTACAAATGCTTTTGTTTTGTAAGGTCAAGCAAATGCAGTGAAGAATAGAAACTGCTGTGAGTTTTGTTTGGACATTTTGATTTGGAGAAATTATCCTGTATTTCTTTTGTCTGGAAAAAGTGCTTAAAGAATTTTTATGTTCATCACTTGCCAACTTTGGAAACCGAATAAAAATTTCCTGTGCGCTTTAAATAACCACTTGGCTTTTCTTATTGACACAACTACAACCCTCGAAGGGATACAGATGGCCAGCCGTCCCTACTAGGCAACCGCCTGGTAGGGGCGCGAGCGTCACAATATTCAATGCTGTCACCGCGGCATTGAATATCCGGGTCTAAGGGTCGGCGAGCAGGACTATGCGCTAACGCAGCGCATAGCCTGCCCAAATGAATATCAGGCCCAAAGACTTTATTTACGGGGGAAGGGGAAAGACCAAAGATCAAGTAAGATCTATAACAGTAGAATAAGCATGCAGAACTGGGCAGACTAGGTGAACCCAATGGTCCTTTTCTGCTGACATTTTTTGTATTGCTAAGGATGTGCTGAAAAGAAGATATGGTGCAAACTGGCTTTAGCCTACAATATATACATATTTCTTTATCTTTGGGAGAATGCAAGGCAATGTGGAGGTGTATCCTAATGGTTAAAGCACTGGCTTAGGAGCCAAGAGACCAGAGTTCAGTTCCCACTAGCATGCCTTGGGCAAGTTGTTTAACCCTCTGTTGCCCCAGAAAAATCCAAGTTATCAATGTCCCTGTTTAATGTATGTTATTTACCAAGTTTAAGTTACAATATAAACCACTTTGACTGAAATGATAAAGCAGTATAAAAAAAACTCTTAAAAGTTTGCGGTCTCCTAATTTCTTTAAATATTTGTCTTTGCTGTGCAAATGATATCAGTAAAGAAGCTGTCATTGCTTTCCTCTATTTCCTGATATATCTTCTCATGCTGCAGAATAGAACTGCCAAAATGCCTCTCAGAAATCTCTCTCTATATATACAGGAGAAACGTAATTTTATAGGCATACGGAACTTTGGAAGCCCCCTCTTACTGGTATTGGCAGGCAGCTATGCCCCAACTCCTGCAGATGGATCATATATGAGCTAGAGGGGGCCGCAAAGCTGGCAACCCTTCTTTAACATCTGGGGAAAGCACTTACAGGCACTGAGTCCAAGAACTAGGAGCCACGTTTTGAATTTTCCCTAGACATTTTGGATATTTGGTGAGCGCTGTATTCAGAGATAGGATTGCAACTCCTCTTGCTCCCTCAGGAAGAGGGAGATGATTAGGAAAGAGTAGGATATGAGAACTCAGCAGGTTAATATAGGGAGTGAATCAATTGTTTATGGAGTGATGATGGAAGGAACTGTGAAGGGAGATGTGGTGTCTTTGGTTAGATATGAGGCAGATCTTTCTGTCATTCTTCTGTGTGCCAACTTTTTTTGGACTTTTGTGCCCCCAGTGGGAGAGGTCCTCAGAATGCAAGGCCTGATCCCCATCTTTCGACTATGTTTCTTTCTTGGAAAGGAGCTGAGGAGGGCGAGAGGGGGAGGGATAGTTCGAGGGGGCAGGGATTGGAAAAAGAAAAGGTTTTATTCGATTTGGAAGTTGTTGAATCTATATGCCTGTTCAATGGTTTGTTGACATCACAATGGGTCTTGTCTGTGTATAATTAACAAATATTTGAATATATTAGCAGTAGGAAAGCTCCAGGCTTTTTGTTGCCCAGAAGCATTGTGCACAAATGCTTGCATCAACACACATGCATGCTCCATCTCTGTCCCAACAGTTGAAGTGGGCAGGGGGCATGTCTGTACACCCCAACATGTAATTTCTTCCTCGCTAGAGATACAGCCCTTTGGAGAGGGTCCTGGTATGGCCAAAAAACAGCAGGGCTCAGCTGCAGTGCTTCCAATCTCTGCATGAAAAGGCAAAGCCAGGTATCAGAGGGGAAGGCAGTGTATGCCACACTGTGTAGAGGAGAAGCCAACATGGGGGGGGGGGGGCATCACCTCTTTAAATAATACCTGGATATTCAATGCTGGGGCCATATCCGGCTACCGGCATTGAATATCTGGGCTGCCTGGTTAACATTTTAGCAAATCGATCAGCAGCGATATTCAGCCACTGGTTAAACAGCTAAACCAGCTAATGTTAGGATAGCCTTTTTTCTGCCTACTTTAGCTTGTTTAGCTTAGCCGGTTAGCAGCTGAATATCGCCACTGACCGGCTAAAGTATGTTGCTGCCCCCGATCCATCGGCAGAACGCCCTGATGCTAAATGATTAGCATCAAAAATTTAAACCTGCTAGGAAGGGATGTTCAGTGGCACTAACTGCTTCAGTGCCACTGGATATCCTGCTGAGCGCAGTTTAGCTGGTTAACAGGTCTGCTAACTGGCTAAACCGCTGTGAATATGTCTTCCAACAGAACTGCTGAAGAAGTAGAAAAACTGGAGGAAGTATCAACAGTGACTGGAGAGGAGGAGAGTTGCTACTGCTGCCGCTGCCTACAGGGTTCTACTAGACAGGGCCGGCCTGTCCATTGGGCAAGTATGTTGTTTGCACAGGGCCCCGCGTTTCAGGGGGCCCCGCACCAACAGCATCCCGCATTGAACACCGGCAGGCAGGGCCCTTCGAGGGAGCCAGAGAGGCCCCGGCTCACCTCTAACAGCTGCCGAAGTGAAGCACGTCTTTTTCCTTCACTTCAGCAGCTGTACTGAAGTTTAGAATGCTGCCGCGTTGAGCACTGGAAACAGGAGGTCCCCTTTGGCCTCAGCGCGGCAGCGTTCTAAACATCAGTACAGCTGCCGAAGTGAAGGAAAAAGACGTGCTTCACTTCGGCAGCTCTTAGAGGTCAGCCGGGGCCTCTCCAGCTCCCTCTAAAGCATTTTAGACAGCCATGGGGCTCTTCAGGCGGGGAGGGGGGGCTTGGACTGGAAATGGTCTGTGGGGGGGGCAGCTAGGACTGGAAATGGGCTGAGTGGAGGGGGGGCTTGAACTGGAAATAGATGATGGGGAGGGGGCTTGAAATGAAAATGGGCTGAGTGGGGGGGGGGCTTGGGCTGGAAATTGTGGGGGGAGCTAGGACTGGAAAAGGGCTGTGGAGGGGGGACTTGAACTGGAAATAGCTGATGGGGAGGGGGACTTGGAATGGAAATGGGCTGTGGGGGGAACTAGGACTGGAATTGGGCTGAGTGGAGGGGGGCTTGAACTGGAAATGGGCTGATGGGGGACTAGGATTGGAAATGGGCTGATGCGGGGACTAGAAGGGAGCGGATGCTGGGTGGAGCTGGAACTAGAAGGGAGCTGATGTTGGGGAGGACTAGAATGGAATGGGGCTGGGAGAGTGAAATGGAGAGGGGAAAAAATATTTTGTGTGGGAGGGAAGAAAAATCTACGATTGGCCGGGTATTGGGAGAGAAAGTGGAGATTGAGGATGAAGGGGTAAAATTTGAGTGGATGAAAAAGGAATAAAGAAAGAGATGAAGGAAAGAGCAAAAGTGGAAAGATCAGTATGTTAAAGCAGATGTAGAGAGAGAATAGAAAAAAACTAGAAGAAAGGACAAATGGGCAGCAGACAACGGAGAGATAGCAGAAGACACGAAGAAACCAGAAGAAAGTGACTGGAGCAATTGCAACTGAAAAATAAAATGCACAAACAACAAAAGGTAGAAAAATACTTTTTATTTTGAATTTATTAACTGGAATATGTCAGTTCTGGGAAATGTGCATCTTTATCATCTGCATTTTGTTTAGTACAAGAGGAAATTAATTTATAGTTTTATTTCTGCAGCATTGTTGTACATTCCAGGTTTGGCTTTTGGGGTTCCCATTTTAATTATTGTCTTCCTATTTCTAAATTTTGAGTCCTTGTTCTTTGTTTGGTGATGGTCTCTGTTCTGATGATGTAACAGAGCTGAGGTATTCTATTTATGTAGTTTCTGTTTGACAGTGACACTTGTTCTCTTTCCTCAGTACGAGATGTATTGGTATTATCCATACACTCATTAAGAGGCACGTTTACTAAAAGTTAGTGCATGTTAACATTATGCAAATATTTATGCAAATGAGGCCCCGCACCAAATCTCCGCACATGGCCCCGCACCCCCCTTCGGCCGCCCCTTCAACTAGAGACACTGGTGGATGGCCTAGGAGACTGAAAGAGTGGAGAGGAGAGCGAAGGAGAGAGAGAGGGGGAAAGACAGATGGGGAGAAGATAGAGGCACAGAGAGAGAGAGAGCTGAGAAGAGGAAGGAGATAGGCAAAGAGGTATAAAAAAGTGAGACGAGAAAGAAGGATAGAGAGAAAGGGGACCAGGTGGAAGGGGATAATGAGACAAGGAAGTGACTAGTGGGGAGAGAGAACAAATGGTGGAAGCAGAAAAAGGCATAGAGAAGGGGGAGTGATTGAGTGACTGGTTTGGAGAGGAAGGTAGGGGGTTAGAGAGAGAGTGTGACTGGTGGTAAGAGGAAGGGAGCAAAGAGAAAGTCTGGGTTTGTGTGGGCTGAGGCTGTTCAGGACAGAGGTGATGGGGTCACAGGGAGTCAACAGGCTCCTCTGCTGAATTTTTCTGGGTATCAACTAGTTATCATATATTGTCTCAAGAAAATCATTACTGTTTTTTTAATTTTGCTTTTGTTGAGATTCATTGACATTCCACAAGAAACATTTGTCTAGAGGAATGGCTTAGAATAATTAGTTATTGGAAGGTGGAGCAGAAGATAGGCTAGTTTCAAAGCAGTAAGCAGGGGCAAACATATTGGAAGGACATCTAGGAGGCAAACGAAATGGAGAAGGAAGCCAAGAGCTTAGTTGATAAGTAAAGACTACTCAAACAATGGGCTCAAAGATGTGAAAAATTAGGGGAAAGCTGTTACTATTTCGATAGGTGCAGCAAGCTATTGTTATAAACCAAGGCAACCTCAGTTCCTCCCACATCCCCTCTCTTTGTCTGAGAAATGGGTGACCCTCCTGTGATGTTGGTTTTTCTCTCTCTCCACTTTCTTCTCTCGCTCTCATACAAACTTCTTCTATATTTGGCTTCCACAGTGGAACATATTCAAAAACATGTGAAAGTCGAAAGGTACCCAGTTCCAGCTGTAGTTTAGAAAAGGCACAGCCAAACATGGAGTCTTTACTGAAATACATATTGGGATGTGCAAGCGTGTACATGTATTTGCTGACACAGAGCTGGAGGAGTCATTTTGCAAATGTACACATGGGCAAAAACCATGGAGGTCACTCGGCAACT
The DNA here is from genome assembly GCA_033557465.1 of Ichthyophis bannanicus. Classification (NCBI taxonomy): domain Eukaryota; kingdom Metazoa; phylum Chordata; class Amphibia; order Gymnophiona; family Ichthyophiidae; genus Ichthyophis; species Ichthyophis bannanicus. The sequence goes on from CM066036.1 coordinate 190,838,293, forward strand.
TACACATGCAAGTTGGTATTTTACAAACCTGTAAGTTTAAATGCTGTCAATTAACTACAGAAGCTACTATCTTTAATTCATTTCAGTTTGGAGGGAGAAATATTCAGTGGAAGATTAAGGAGGATAGGCAAGCCAAAGAAGAGCCCAATCATAGCAACTCAAACCGCTGACCAGTCAAATGAGAAAAGTACCTGAAGGAGACGTTGGCAGGGTGGGAGGAGATAAGGGAAGTGGAATTGCAGTGGGCTAAACTAAGAGAGGCAATAAAAGGGGCAACGGATATATATGTAAGGGAAGTAAATAAAAACAGGAGGAAAAGGAAACCTATATAGTTTACCAAAGAAGTGGCTGCACAAATAAAGACAAAAAACACAGCTTTCACAAAATTCCGGTCACAAAAAGAGGCACAAAAAAATAATAAAAAAGAGACAAAGAGAAATAAGGATAACAAAAGCAAAGGTGGAAGAAAAGATGGCTATATATTTGAAGCGTGGAGGCAAAATGTTTTGAGGTTTATTCAGGAGAAGAGGAAGATCAGAGGTGGAATTGCAAGACTTAAAAGTGTAAGGATGCATTTGTGGAAAGTGACATTGAAAAAGCAACAGTGTTAAATAAATACTCCTGTATTCACGAAAGAAAATCCTGGAGAAGGACCACATATGATTGACAAATATACCACTTGTCAGACGGCTGCCTGGGTGAGAATGTTCACAGTCTTGGCAAGTGCATATATCAATATGATTGGCAAGGGATTGTGGGCAATGCAGTCCATTCACACCAGACACAGCTGCTCACAATAAATAGTTGTGCTTGAGGGTAAAGCCAATAAGATATTTATTTATGGGGTTATTTCTCCCAACACAGATATGCTTGGTAGCACATAAATCAGGTTACTTGCTTTCAGTGTTAAACTTGGAAAAACAAAATCAGGAAAACAACATTTGAACTTGTCAGGCAATCAAAGCAAAAGAACAAAGACCTGGTTGGTAACAAACTGGTCTTTTCTGTAGGCTTTAGCTAATATTTTCTTAGCAATGTATCAAACAACAAACAAAATCCACAAAGAAAGGAAAAACTGTTCTTTTCAGGTTCACTTATATCTTCCCACATAGATTCAGAAGTGATTCTCTCAGAGCTCACAAGCAATTAGGTAAGGCTCAATTGCTAGCAGTTACCCAGCTGAAACCCCTTAGCTGGCTTGCTTTCTACTGCGTGGCTAAAAATCCTACTCAGGAGCTTTTCTGAGTAGATTAAAGAACAAGTTTGTATTTCTTTGTGATGGTTGCTGTACTTTGTAACAGAAAATTACCAAAGGAGTTTAGACAGAGAGCAGTCCATGTAAACACAGCCTTTATCTGCAATCCCTCCCCCTTCTTCAACAATCATGGGTTCAATATCCTGGATTGGCACAGATGAATTTCTCAATGGAGCACTTTCAGGAGAATACTTGTTTCCCTGCTGTCTTTCAAGGTTATAGCTAGGGCATAGATCAGTGTTCATACCTGAACTCCCATTGATGTTAGAGTTCCTCTCTCTATATAGCCTGGCCAGTATGTAGTCCAGTTCTTATGTCCAGCCTTCCAATCCAGATCCCTGGACACTGGATCTCTCTTCACATACCTTCTAGCACGGGTCTTAGGGTCCCTTCCACATGCAGCCGTCTCCCTCACAGGTACCGTCTGGAGATTCCTAGCTCTGCAGCACCATTCCTCTGGCTTTCCCCAGTCCAATGGTGTATGCTGGCCCTTGGAATGCCTCCCAGTATATGTACTGCTCCAGACTCCTCTAGACCTCCCAAAGGCTTTTCTCTTCTTTCTTCCAAAGGGTTTCTTGCCCTCTCTGTCTGTCCGGTTTGGCTTCTGCTTCTGATGATCCTCCAGATGAAACTGAGGATGAGGATATCCAAGTTGATCATGAAGATGATGAGGATAATTCTCTGTAGAATAAACTCTACCTTTATTCTGCTTAGATGAGTGCTCCTCCCTAACACAGCACAGCTGTGCTGAATCAGGCCCTGCCCTTTGAGATGAGTGCTTAGGGATTACCTCATAGCCCTTCTGATTGAACACACGTTTCCCCACTTCAGCTCCTCTAATGGCTGTTGGAAACCTGGTGCATTCTGGGACTGGTAGTCTTTTATGGGAAAATTCTGTTTTCTTATTTCTACCAGAACTGATAGGTTGCTTGTTCAGAGTCACTTCACCTTCTCTATAGCTCCTTCCTGAGCTATGATAAGCTTCCTTATCACACCACTCCAGGTCCAGAAAAGAGTACAAACACAAGCGAGGTGAAAAGCAGAAAACCTTTATTTGTAGTACCTGACAGAGCCGTGTTTCGGCTCTAGCCTTGGTCAGGAGTATAACCTCAGGGGTAAAAATAGTACAAACAAGATCAATTATAAAGGTAATAAAAACCATTAAGAATATTACATAACATACAAAGAAAATCTAATGGTCATGAATAAAACAATAAAGAAATTATATAACCAACTTAAAAAACATGTTATCATGAAAGTGATCTATAATATAAAACTAAAATAAAAAAGAGAAAGAGAGTGACTAACACAAAAGGAAAAAGAACACGGGGTGCATGAGATGATACAAAAAGGTACAAGCGGAACAAAGGTACAAGGGGGAGAAGGGGAGGGGAGGGGAAAAAAGGAGGGAGGAGAAGGGGAGAGGGAAAGGGAAGGTGAGCAAGAGTCATCTGGCTTAGGTACACTGAACTCAAGGCACCTTTGGCCCAGGCACCCCATGATGGTGGTTCAACTGGTAAATGACATCAGTTGAACCTCGGCTGATGTCAGTGGTATCAGCTTAACTTCCATTTTTCAAGATGGCCGGTGGCAGAAGAGGACAGTTGATGCTTCCCTAGGGCAAATGTGGGCAAATTGTTGGAGGCTGTCCAATCTGAGGACCTCCCTGTGTCGGGGTCTCAGACCAGGGAGGTTACTTACATGGGGTACCATGGCTCAGGATGACCAAGATAGGAGTGCCATGGGATCTGGAGCTGTAGGTCCTCAAGTTGCAGATCCCATCTCTAGGGATTCCCAAATTGGGCTCCCATACTGAGGCTTTGCTTCAATTCTTAAAGTGGAGTAACATTTCAGAGCTAATAGACAAGCACAAAGCTTTACTTATATGTAATGCAATTTGCTGCACTGGAAATAATTCTGTATGAAGCTCATTAGCATGCATTTCTATGCTAAAAGCAGTAAGATTTACACAATGGTTTACTTCTGGTGTAGCACTGGTTTTGTGTGCACTATGATGCACTACATCGGAACTAATCATATAGCACAAAAACAAGTGCTGAACCAGAACTAATGTGCTGTGCTGAGATTAGCACAGTTTATTATATTGACACCTTAGATTGTACGCCATCTAAGGGCAGGGAAATACCTACAGTACCTGAATGTAATACGTTGAGTTACCAGTGAAAAGATGTGACCTAACTATGTATGTTAAACACAAGGCACACCTGGAGGAGTCTAAAGACCTAAAATAAAGCAATGTTCCTTTAATCTATATCAAGCATTAAACAACTGCAAATGCCCTATTCAGTGGGAATCATGTGTCATTGAGTCAACGTCAACTGTTAGCAACTATTTGCTCAGTTTTCTTGGCAAAGTGTTACCAGAAGTAGATTACCAAGCTTTTCTGCCATAGTGTAAGACTACAGCACCTGGTATTGCACGGTGCTTTCTCATCTAAGTACTGACCAAGCCCAATGCTGCTTAGCTTCCAAGATCAGACAAGACTGGGCACATTCACGGTGCCGTGGCTGTAGCGCAGTGTGGATTATTACTGCTATAATACCATATTGTATGATAATTACAAAAAGTCCTCTTAAGTTTTTCTTTAAAAATTCTTGAAATGGCCAATAGATTTTGTATAACTTTTTGCAAGAATTTTCCATAATTCAAATTTCTCTGTTTCTCCTCAACTTTGCAATAATAGACTTTGCCTTTGAGAAAATGTCCAATAGTTTTTGATTACTGAGAGAAAAGATTTTGTATTAAAACCAGAAGTAAACTCGTGAAAGTAAAACTATAGCAAATTTTTACAAAATTATTTGTACACCAAGAGCTACTGTAAGTATTATGTTTGTCGTGTTAGTCTTCTTGCATGCATAGGAATAAGGGTTGACAATCAAGTTGAAGGTGGTAAGTTAGTCCAATGAAAAGGCTAATACAGCACACCCAATGAAGGATAATTCTCTAAAGCTAGTCACAGATGTAATATGTTCATCCAATAAAAAGGCATCACCTACAACTTATTTGTTAGCCTTTATTTCTTTGTAAATCAAGACATTTGTTTGTTTGTTTGTTTGTTTTTCACATCCTGAGTTATAATATAAAGCATCCTTCTGCTCATGAATACAACACAAATGAATATATGGCACTTTACATATGCAATTTATATATAACAGTGGAATAAAAAGTAGTACTGTATTTGATGAACATATAATGTTGCAGTCTTTAAATAGTTTAAATCATGGATCATGCTTCTGTTCTCTGTTTATCACCAAATGACAGTGGTATGTTGACAGGAATAAGCACTACCTCTTATTTAAAAGGTGTTTTTAGAGTTAGTTTAGCTAAATTTATGAACGGGAGGAATCAAATTATTACTTGCTATCTTGATGATTTGCAAACGAGCGTTTATTTGCTCCACTGTTGAAGAAGTGAGGTGAAAGTGTGTATGATGATGACTGGAAGAGCACAAAGAAGCTGGGAGAGAATGATAAATGAAAGAAAATAAACATCTTGTAACAAGGGAGCTAGTATCAGACATGTTTCCAAATACTAGAATCTAAAGCTACAAAAGAAAAAAAAAGCCTTGAATTAGGTCTTTTCAAAAGATCAGCATGCCCTTTAAACAGCAACTCTATAGAGTTTATCACAATGATTTCCAGATAAATTATGACCATCTTCTTTATTTTATATTGTACCTTGAACCTAACAGAAGAGGATCAATGCTCTTTGAATCTTGAATCATAAGTACATACATTTTCTCCTCGCTTTCTATCAGGCTGAGTTGCTGCGGCCTTCTTTTCCTGTCTATACCTGCATAATGCATGAACATAAACGTAGAAGGAAGTTGTGGTTTGTCTCTCGTTTGTACAGCCGAAATGTTAAATGTCACTTGTTTTCTTCTCTGCAGAGAGCAGGGGACACACTCAGTGGAGACTCTGAAAGGTAATCTGATTTTGTGTATGCTGTTGGAGTGTATCATGAATTCTGTGCAGACGTGTATGGTTCCTGACACTTGCTTAGTTAAAAGAGGGGGCTTACTTAAGATACACAGCTTGCCCCTTAACCTTTACCACCAGATAAGCTGGAAACCTGTTTCATACCAGGTTAAAGATGAAAAATAATCTGTCTCCAGTCACTTGTATTGTATTTAAAACTGGTTTCCAGCATACTTGTGAAGAGTCGTAAAGATTATCGTAAACTTTGAAAATGATGAACTCTCAGTGATGTATGATGATGGCAATGATGGTGATGAAGACTGCAGTATAAACAGTAGCTCACAAGAAATATCTTTGATATTTTCTCTTCCTTGTTATTTTTGGGGAAGCTGATATGAATAAGGTCATGTTAATGAAGATTTTTATAGGAAAATGTGTAAAAGGTAAAAATTATAATTATATATATGCAATATGTTTTGTGCGACAGCAGGATGTTTTAGAAAACAGCATGCAACAACAGTAATTTCATCTATCCCATGGTGATTTAATGTTTGGTAGCATCACAAGATTCTAGTTAATCTATTTTCCTGGTTGGTGGAGGAAAAGGGATCAAGGTGTCCAGGAGGTTTCATGCACCTCCAACCACAGTAAAAAAAAAATCTTAATAATGAAGCATTACAAATCTTCTGCTTTTCTGCCTTAACATTTGCTTCAGTGCTTTTGCTTAACTGGTACATTAGGTCGTGGGTCCAGTGAAGCAGACAAAAACGACTTTTGGTTTCTAATACCATAGACAAAGAGTGACTTCTTAAACTCAGTGTCAAATGCTGGAGACCTGAAAAGCAGAATGCAATCAAGATTCAAAATTGTAACCTTTGCTTCAGTCTGTTGAAGCATCACTTTCCTCTCTGTATGTAAGACATAATGTGTTTGTCAACAAATAAAACATACCAGCAAAATCAATAGATCTGGGCTCTGAAGATTCCATCATGTGTTTATGGGTGACTGATGACCTAATTCAGGCTTGATTGAAGGAAGCTACCAGTGAATTACAAAAGCGTATCAATGGCATTATAACCGTAAAATAACACTGTTAACACAATTTCTCTAGCTGTCTTTTATCCATGTCAGCAGCTAGCTAAATTTTGTAAACTAGCATCTTGCTTGTTTTTCTGGTTCTGCTGCTTTCCTTTTATTTCTTATTCTCACTTCTCTCTTTCTCTTTTACACAAATACTTTTATTTATTTTCTGTGCTTTTATGCATTATGGGGGTCATTCTGAACAGGGAATAGCGGGGATGTACTTCCGGTTCGGACGTATAACTCCTGCTAGTTCCTGTTTGGCAATTCAGCACAAGGAGCTCCCTGCATGTATAGGGCATATGTGAGGGGGGCTCCAGACGAGGGTGGGAGGGGGCAGTGATGGGGAGGAGAGTGGGTGGGATGGGGGCAGGGTGCACAGCCTGGACATACAGAGCCAATTCCGGTCACGGCCCTGTATGTCCGACTCTGAGAGAATAGATGGGGGACTAATTCCACCTTATTTTATGATGTTGCCAGCCAGCCACGGACGACACCCCAAAACAGGTGAGTGTCAGCATGGGTTTCCCTGTAGCCCGATCCCAGCCTTGGCAAGCTCCTTTAGGGGTCGGGCAGCAGTGAAAAGCACTTTCCTAACCTGTGCGGTGGATTGGGGCTCCTGCATGGCGTCCCGGAGGCATGGCAGGGAGGGTACGCACACAGGGCCTGAACTGGGGCACGTCCTACCTGTGCAGCCCCTTTGCCCCAATTCTGCTCCCACAGAAATGTATAGCTCCCGTGGTACAGAATCAGATCCTGACTTGCTAAATAGTAATAGTAGTTAGAATCGGGTGCAAATCCAGCCTGTCCTTTTGGACATCCGGACGTGCCCCGAGCAGAATTGGCCTCTTCATGGAATACTGGATGTGCACCTTTTTTGTTTAATACGGATATATCCCCATTTTAAAAGCCAGTTTTCTCAGGTTGGCCTGGTGGTTCACTGATATGCAAAAGGACCTTGGTTTCACCCCCAGATTAGATAGGGTTAGGAATGCTGCTGAGGCATAATGGTTCACAGCCTCCCTGGGGGGGGGAAATGAAACAAAATCATTGGTTAAGACTAACATCTAATGGTGACACGCAGTGCATGGCCACCAGTCCAGGACCTTCATTTCAATGACTGGACTAACGTGAATTGGGAGGGGATGTAAAAATAGGGAAAATCCCCAGGTAGCTGTAGTTGAAGGTTTGACATGCCACATCCCAACCCTGATTCTGACTGAGCTGGAAGTATAGAGGAACAGGTGGAAACTTCAGGTCAGAAAAGGAAGTCTCTTTCATTTAGTCTACACCTCAGTCACTCCTGCTGTGTTACTTGTTTGCACACATGGACTTCTGATTGGGGTGGGCCAGGCATCACCCCGATTTACTCAGCTCTATGATGATTGGGGGAGAACCTTTCGAAATAAATCTTAAGGATTTGTTAACTGACAAATTAATTGTCTAAACAATTTTGGCTCACTTGAAGGAAAATGTATATCTTCAGCCGGGACTGGTTTGAATTTGATAGAAATTTCATATTTCGCCAGTCTTTGGGGGGAAATCAGTTGCAATGGACTTGGATGCAATCCAAAAAAATATGTGACATATAGCTGAAAAATACACTTTGGATCATCCAAAAGCAAATCCACCAATCTGAGAAATTCCCTTTTAGATTTTTCTTCCTCACAAAGGCTTGTGAACAAATCATTGAGTCTTTGAACATTTTTGCAGATTCCTTGAATTGTTCCCTGGGCCCTTTTTGAAGAAATGTGCACAACTGCTATCAGCTTCACAGGGGCTTGTGGCAGCACGCCTCACTGCTCACAGGACCGGCTTGCATGCTGTTCTCACAAACATTCTGGCAAAAACATTTTGTTGAACTGCTTTATGTGAATACAAAACATCTTATCAAAAGGGCAACGGTTTGTTGGAATCCACAAGTGGAATGTATAGTATAAAGTGAGCTTAGGTTCCGTAAAAACAGGTATCCATTTCTTACAAGGTTCCTGCAAACAGAGATCACAATATAGCAAGTTGAAAAAAGCATGCTGCAAACATTGCAGAAAAGCATTTGTGCTGAGGGAGCACTTGGTTGGGACGTATGTATGTGTGAATAAGTAAGTGTATGGGGGGACTAACTGCAAGTGAGTATGAAGAGGTAATGAGTTGGAGGGTTGAGTGAGTTGATGGAGGGTTTATCATTGGTAGGGAACTGAGTGACTGAGCGGATGGGGAAGTTATTAGTGGGGGAGGGCTGAGTGGATAGGGGATTATGAGTGGGGGGGGCTGAGTGAGTGGATAGGGATTATGAGTGGCAAGGAGACTGAGTGAGTGCAGAGAAAGCCGACTGAACACTATGGATAAGTTTAAGTGAATGAGGGGTGGGGAGGGTGTGAGTTCAGACTGCCGAAAGGGGAGAATGAGTCAGTCCCTCCCCACCCCCTGCTCCTTTCCTCTTATCCCTTCTCCTCTGTTCTCTCTTCTTTTCCCCTTTCCTTTTCTTTCCTTCCTCTGTCTTCTCCTCTGAAAGCTCTTTCCATTTCATCCCCTTCTCTTCCCCCTTCCTCTCTATCACCTTCCTTTTCCCGTTCCCTTCCTTTCTTCCCCTCTTACCTCAGCAGTACTGCTGCATGTGCAGGTCTCCTCCTGCCTCTTCTGCTGGCTGAACTGGGTACCTCATCACTACTCGTGTGTTTGTGCTACCATAGTCCACTTCATCCTCTTCTGCAGGTGGATGTGGGAACCTCAGGAGCACTTTACTCAGGCCCTTCCTTCCCCACTCCTGGCTCCTCACTACATACTTTGGGTAGTGAGGCCTAGCCTCCTTACCACCATTCTGCTGTGGGTTGCTGCTCTCCTCCTTGTACTATCTATATAAGGATGGACAGAGACAGATAGACAGATTAATCCTTGGTAGTAGGCAGGATGCCTGTTGTGAAGCATAGAAACAGAGAAAATGATGGCAAAGACCATATGGCCTATCCATTCTGCCTATTCATAAGAATGATTAAGTTCTACCATCCCTTTGTCTCCCTCAGGGATCATCTATGCTTGTCCCTTATGTACTCGTCTCCACTACCTCCACAGGGAGGCTGTTCCACCTAACCACTATCCTTTCTATAAAGAAATATTTCCTCAGATTGCTCCTGGGACTATCCCCTTTCACCTTCAACCAGGACCCCTCATTCCAGAGCCTTCTTTCAACTACAAAAGGGCCGCCTCCTGTATATTTATACCCCAGAGGTATTTGGATGGAAAGTGGAAAGAGATGTTTACAGTATACATATTAAAATCTTTTGAGTCTATCACCACATGCCTTATGATCAAGACCATGGACCATTCTAGTAGCCACACTCTGAACTGACTCCATCCTATTTATACCTTTTTGAAGATGCACTCTCCAGAATTGTACACAGTACTACAAATGAGGTCTCACCATTCCTCTCCCTATACTCCCAAGTGTCCTTCTGGCTTTTGCAGTCATCTTTTCTATCTGCTTGGCCACTTTAAGATCATCCAATATGGTCACCCTCAGGTATGACTCTTCTTTCATGCATTGAAGTACTTCACCCCTATACTGTACCTCTCCCTTGGGTTTTTGCAGCTTTGTTGCTTTTCATCTAAGAGCTCTCCCATCTTTAACAGACTAATCAAAATGGCTTTTAGTCAATGTAATTGTTGTGGTGCTTTAATCCTCAGGAGAACAATTTGGAGCTTTTGAGCTTGTCCTATATGTCTTAAGCTATCTGCTATGGAAAGAGAATTGATACATTCAAGGGAAGAATTAACTGCAATAAAGCAAACCTCTTCCAAGATACAACTTCAAAACAATCCATTACCACTCCCACAAAAAATAAAAAATACCAAAATAAATGGATCACAATAGGTTCTGGGAGATTACAACCTGTGATATGGAGACATCCACTCTACCTCAAGATACCCTTGTATAATACCTTCTCTGCCTTGGAAAATGAGGATGCCCCATTAATGGAAACTGAGGTGTCCTTAGACAAGAAGGATGACACAGTATACCAGAAATGTCCCAGGTGTTGTCAGAACATTTCAGAACAGTAAACTATTAATACTAGGTGATTCCATTATTAGAGGCATTAACTTGGGAACTCAGTTCCAGGGTCAGAAGGTGGTCAGATGCCTTCCAGGGTCTTCAGCCAGCAAGAATATAAAACAGATTGTTAGGGAAGTCACAGAGGGAAAGTAAGGATTCTAAAACTGATGTTATCTACCTGGGAACCAATGATTTGGCTAGAAACAGTACCTCTACAGTGCAAAGAGACTTCAGAATTTTTGGAGAGAGCCTTAATCCCTTAGTTAACACTATAGCATTCTCGGAAGTTCTACCTGTTCATGATAAGAGAGACTGCATCGCAAAAGCAGTTTTAATGCATAGCTCCAAACCTGGTATAAACATGAAGGTTTTGGATATATAGGCAGCTGAGGTAATAGATGGATCAACAAGAGGCTATACTGTAATGATAGTCTACATCTTTCTGTAACAGGAAGAAAGATCCTAGGTGAAAAGTTCAGCCAATACGTAGACAGGCATTTAAACTAGGAAAATGTGGCAATGAGTGGAAAACAAGTTTAGGTTGTTACCCCCAGCAGAAGTATATTAATGATAAAAATATTAAGAGACATAATTTTAACTCATGCATCAATAACACAAGTGAAGAGGAATCAGGAATACAGCACAAGCAAAATAGAGGAAAGTCTACCAAAACCTGCTGGAAGTTAATGAGCACAAATGTTTACAATCTAGGTCAATGGTTCTCAACCCAGTCCTCTTGGCCCCCCAGGCCAGTCAGGTTTTCAGGATATGTCTATGTTAGAAATAGTATTAAAGCAGCTGAAATGAAGAGGACTTGAGGAAAAGAAGAAGCACTGTGGATTGGTTTGGAAAGAGGAGATTGTGCTACCATCCATGCTGGTGTAGTCTACAGGCCTCCAACACAAATGGAGGAAATGGACAGAGACTTGATCAATGACATTGAAAAGGTAGTCAAAAAGGGCAAGGTGGTGATACTGGGGGACTTTAATCTGCCAGATATGGATTAGAGTATCTTATCTGCGAATATGGAAAGAAGTAGGAAGATCATGGATGCCCTACAATAAGCGTTGCCCAGGCAGCTGGTGAAGCAACCCATCAAAGTACGGTCAACACTAGATCTGGTGCTCACTAACAGAGACAGTGTGTCTAATGTCAGGTGGGTGCCCACATAAGCAACAGTGATCACCACATAGTATGTTTTGAGGTAAAAGCCAAGGCAGAGTCCGATTGCAGCAGACTCAGAGGCCTAGATTTCAAAAATGCTGACTTTAGTAAAATGGGAAAGTACCTGAAGCTGGCAGGTAGGAGGAGATAAGGGAAATGGAAGGGCAGTGTGCTAAACTGAAAGAGGCCATAACAAGGTTAATGGATTTTTATGTAAGGAAAGTACATAAAAACAAGAGGAAAAGGAAACTGATATGGTTCTCCAAGGAAGTAGCTGCAAAAATAAAGTTGTTCACAATTTTCACAGAATCACAAAAAGAGGAACACATAAAATAATACCAGATTAAGCTGAAAGAGGATAAAAAAAGAAATTAGGATGGCAAAAGTACACGTGGAAGAAAAAATGTCTACAAATGTGAAGATAGGTGTTAAGAGTTTTCTCAGGTATACTGGAGAAAAGATGATGGTGAGAGGTGGAATTGCAAGACTCAAAGATGCTGAGGACAAATTTGTGGAAAGTGATAAGGGAAAAGCAGAATTGCTAAACAAATACTTCTGTTCTATGTTCACAAAAGAAAATCCCAGAGAAGGGCCATGCATGGCTGACAAAGATAACAAGGGTAACGGAATCAATATAACACCAGTCACAGAAGAAGATGTTTGTGAACAACTTGCAAAACTGAAAGTGGACAAGGCCATGGAACAGGTTCAGATACATCTTTACAGTAATTTGTGGAATTTCTTTACAGAAAGAGTGGTAGATGCATGGAATAGTCTCCCAGTGGAGGTAGTAGAGACAAACACCGTATCTGAATTCAAGAAAGCATGGGACAAACACAGAGGATCTCTAAAGGAAAAAGTACTGTAGAGCTTAGTGGTTTATATGGAAGAGCAGACTGGTCTTTATCTGCATCATGTTTCTATCCCAGGATACTGAAGGAGCTCAGGGAGGTTTGGCAGGACCTTTAAAAGATATGTTTAATAGATTCCTGGACATTAGGGAGGTGCCACAGGATTGGAAAAGGACTGACATAATCTCTCTTCACAAATGTGGCAACAGAGAAGAGGTAGCAAACCACAAGCTAGTAAGCCTTACCTCAGTGATGGGAAAAATAATAGAGATGCTGCTGAAAGAAAGAATAGTGTTTTTTTAGAAGCCAATGGGTTGTGAGATCCAAGGCAACATGGCTTTACCTTGGGTTAGAAATTGGTTGGGTGGGAGGCGACAAAGAGTACAAGTAAATGGAGCTCGCTCTGAGGAGAAGGATGTTACCAGTGGTGTGCCCCAGGGATCTGTACTTGGACCGATTCTTTTTAACATCTTTGTTAGTGATATAGCGGAAGGGCTGTCGGGTAAGGTTTGCCTCTTTGCGGATGATACCAAAATCTGCAATGGAGTAGACACCCAGCAAGGTGTAGATAACATGAGGAGGGATCTAGCTAAGCTTGAAGAATGGTCTAGAATTTGGTAGCTAGGATTTAATGTTAAAAAATGTAAGATCATGCATTTGGGCTGCAGCAATCCAAGGGAGCAATATAGTATAGGGGGTGAAGTACTTTTGTCCACTAAAGAAGAGCGGGACCTAGGCATGGTTGTGTCTGATGATCTTAAAGTAGCTAAACAGGTATAAAAGGCGACGGCAAAAGCTAGAAGGATGCTTGGGTGCATACGGAGAGGAATGGCTAGCAGAAAAAAGGAGGTGATAATGCCTCTCTATAAGTCTTTGGTGCGACCTCATTTGGAGTATAGTGTGCAATTCTGGAGACCGCACCTTCAAAAGGATGTGAACAGGATGGAGTCGGTGCAGAGGGTGGCTACTAAAATGATTAGTGGTCTTCATTATAAAGCATATGAGGACAGACTGAAGGATCTTAATATGTACACCTTAGAGGAAAGGCGGGATAGAGGTGATATGATTGAGATGTTTAAATACCTCCGTGGCATAAATGTTCAGGGAGAGAGCCTCTTTCAATTGAAAGCAAGTTCTGCTACAAGGGGCCATGGGATGAGGGTGAAGGGAGATAGATTCAGGAGTGATATGCGGAAATATTTCTTTACGGAAAGAGTAGTGGATCCATGGAATAGTCTCCCAGTGGAGGTGGTAGAGATGAGGATAGTAACTGAATTCAAAAAAGCATGGGACAAACACAGAGGATCTCTAAAGGTAAAAAGGGGACTGTTGTAGTTGTTGATATGGAAGGAAAGACTAGATAGGCCATGTGGTCTTTTTCTGTCATCATATTTCTATGTTTCTACCAAGGGAAGACCGTGCCAAACAAATCTGATTGATTTATTTGACTGGGTGACCAAGGAACTAGATCAAGAACATGCAATGGATGTGGTCTACTTAAATTTCAGCAAAGCCTTTGATACTGTTCCTAATAGGAGGCTTGTGAATAAATTGAGCAGCCTGGGGATGAATCCCAAGAACTGGTTGACTGATAGACTACAGAGGATAGTGGTGAATGGAACTCACTCTGAAGAAAGGAGGGTGAGTAGTGGAGTACTTCAGGGATCGGTCCTAGGACTGTTACTGCTCAAAGTCTTTGTGACTGATATTGCTGAACGGCTAAAAGGTAAAGTTTGCATTTCTGCAGATGATACGAAGATAGGCAAAAGAGTGGACGCTTTGGAGGGAGTAGACTACATGAGAAAAGATCTACAAAAATTAGAAGAATGGTCAAATGCTTGACAATTGAGATTTAATGCAAAAAAGTAGAAAGTGATGCACTTGGGATGCAGAAACCCGAAGGAGCTGTGCATGACTGGGGATGAGAGGCTGGTGTGTATGAACCTCTCAGGGTTATAGTATCTGAGGATCTCAAGGTGGTGAAACAGTGTGACAAGGTGTTGGCCAAAGCCAGAAGGATGTTAGGCTGTATACAGAAAGGAATAATCAGCAAGAAGGAGGTATTAGTGCCCCTGTACAGGTCGTTGGTGAGGCCCACTTGGAGTATTGTGTTCAGTTTTGGAGACCGTACCGTGTCACCATGTCTTTCACATCTAGCGCTCTCCCCTGATCCCACTCTCTGATCCCTCAGTCAAATATATCAATCCAATTCATCTGACAAGGCCTACTTCTAGTAAATCCTGATTGGGATCCTCTAAACCAGAGGTTCCCAACTCCAGTCCTGGAGGGCCAAACACCATTCAGGTTTTCAGGCTGTCCCTAATAAATATGCATGAGATGCATTTGCATGCACTGCCCTCATTGTATTCAAATGTATCTCATGCATATTCATTAGGGACAGCCTGAAAACCTGAATGGTGTTTGGCCGTCCAGGACTGGAGTTGGGAACCTCTGCTCTAAACCCTTGGATTTCAGAAACTGCACCATCCTCTGCCTTAGCAGAATTTCCATTAATTTATTTATGACAGAGGTCAAACTAATAGGTCTGTAGTTACTAAACTCTTCTTTACTTCCTTTTATGTGGACAAGAACCACATTCATCCATGTCAAGTCATCTACGATCATGCTCCATTCTAAGGAATTCCATCTGGCCCCATTACTTTGTTCACTTTCAGTTTAGCTAGCTCCTCATGAACACAGTCTTCTGAACAATGATCTCCCTTTCCTTTTATTCAATTTACTTTCCTAACAAAAAGGTTTGTTGCCCTTAAAATATCATTTTTGCATACAGTTTTTCTGCTTTCCCCAATTGTTCCAATCCAGCTAACAATGACTGAGGTATTCTCTCATCTTTGCACAGTTGATTTTCCTGAAGTTTAGGAGTCTCACTTTTCAAATAAACTATCTCCATCTGTGTCCTAATATTGAAGCTCACCATTTGGCGATCACTGCATACCAAATGATTACCCACTACACATCAGAAACTCTCCCCATTCATAAGTATTAGAACGCTAAGGCACCTCAGGCCCATGTTACCTCATAATGACTTCAGGACCATTTTCCAGGCACTCATTCTACCACACTTTGATTACGCAAATGTTGCCCTGTATGGACTCCCCAAGAACACCCTTAATCCGCTGCAACTTGCCATGAATGCGGCTGCGCGTGTTCTCTGTGGTTTAGCAAGATCAGACCATATCACCCCGATACTTAAGGAACTCCACTGGCTACCAATTCATTGCAGGTTAACATACAAAATCCTTCTCATCATCTTCAAGATCATCAATAACCTAGCCCCCACGACACTCAATGACCTTATCACCCTCACCCCGAAAAACAGAATCAGAAGGTCAGTAACCGACAACACCTTGATCATCCCCAAAGAGTCCATCAAGTGCACCCAGACGACCAAGAAAAGAACCTTCGCCTTCTATGCACCAAAATGCTGGAACAAACTTCCACCAGAAATTAGATCCATCAAAAACCTTATTCAGTTCCGTAAGGCAATCAAACACCACATTTTCCTACTTCACTTTGCTCAAGCATCCACCCCACCTCTGCTCACCCACTCACCAATGTCCACAAACCTTACCCTGTCACAAATATTTTGAGCTTGCCTTAGCCCTCCTTGTATATACAAACCTAATCTAATTGTATTTTGTACATATGTTTATTGTTACCCTGTTGCTCCAAGTTTAAACTCCTGTTACAATGTAAGCTCCAAGTTTAAACTCCTGTTACAATGTAAACACAGAACAGTCTTCTGACTGTGCACCCTTGTTATATGTGAACCACACTGATAACAAATAGCGCGGTATATAAAAGTTGTTAAATAAATAAGTATCCAATACAGTATGGCTCCTTTCTGCATGGGTTCCATTACTAGTTGCTGGAACAGTTCTCCCTATAATAAATCCAGGATCTGCTTACTTCTAAAATACACTGCAGCAGGGATGTCCCAGTCAACATTTGGCATTTTGAAATCACTCATCAGTAGCAATTCTCCTTTCAAAGCCATATTGTGAATGTCTTCAGTTAAATCTCTATTTCTTCTGCCTGCAAGGGAGGTCTGTATATCACACCAATGTAAAGAAATTTTCCATTTCTTCTTCAGACTAACACACAGTGTCTCTTCCTTCTCTTGTAAGCCCTACAGTTCTGAGGCTTTAATATTATTTTTGTATAGCACCTTTCCTCTTCCTCCCTTTCTTCGTATCCTGCCTTTCCAGATTAGATTATAGCTTGGGTAACTGTAGACTTTGGAGTTTGGACACATCTTGCAAAGAGAGAGATCATTCGAGGAAGACATAATGCTTGGCAAGCTAGAAGGTCAACGCAAAAGACGAAGGCCGGCAATGAGATGGATCAATACAATAACAACAGCTATGGGTGCCACTTTATCAACAATGAGCTGCCTGACTGAAGACCAAACACAGTTTAGATCAACTATCCAGAAGTTCGCCATGAGTCAACACCAACTCGACAACACTTAACAACAACAACAACAACTGTGATCCTGGTCATTTTTTTCAGTGTTCTATGTTTCTGTGACTGCCACTATATCGAAATCAATCTTTTCCTTTACATTTTCTAAATCTGGAATTTTAATTCGCATATTATGGACATTAGTATACACAACTCTTGAGATCAGGGCCAGCACTGGGGGGTGGCAAAGAGAGCAATTTCTCTGGACCCCAAGTCTGCCTCAAGCTGAAGAAGGCGTAGCCTGCAGGCAGGAGTTTGGGGCCTCCTAACTAGTTTCTACCTTGATCCTTTTCTATACTATTTTTTCATGTTTTACTTACCTAAGGGCTTTTACTTACCTGGGACTTTGTTCACCTGTCTCCGATGATCCTAGTTTAAAGCCCTCCTCAGCAAATTAGCCAGTCTGTTGCAGAAGGCACTTCTTCCCTTCTTCAATAAGTGGATAACATCTCTGTTCAGCAGCCCTTGGAAAATCATGCCAGGATCTAGGAAGCTGAAACACTCTTGATAACACCATCCATGCAGCCAGGCATTTATCTCCAGGATGAAAGTCTCTCGGCCGTGGCCTGACCCACGACAGGGAGGATTGAGAACTCCACCTGTGCACCTGACTCCTTCACCTTTTCTTCCACAGCCTCAAAATCACTTTGGATGTTCTCAGGTGGGAACCTAGCAGTATCATTTTTGCCAACATGGATGAGCAGTATTGGATAATAGTCAGTAGGCCTGAGGAATCTCAGCAAACTCTCCATAACATCTCCGATCATGGCACCAAGCAGATAGTACAGCTCCCTGGACATCATGTCTGGATAGCAGATGGATGTCTCTGTACCTCTCGGAAGGGAGTCATCAGCCACCGCTACCTACTTCCCAGTGGTTTTCGAGCTCTGTTACCTCTTGTTTCTGGGATGTTGCCTCTTCTGCTTCAAAGGCTGTATACTGGTTCCTCAATTCAAGGGAAGGTGGATTCTTCAGGCTCTGATGATCTTTGTACAGCTGTCATCTTTTCATATAGTGTTATCCTTGTAAATGGACACACTATACTATACTCCCCAGATAAATAAACATATTTTGTTGTACTGCAGACTCCAATACTAGGCGAGCAAACAAGTGGGACTATACATAGGTAATCTGAACAAAGGTATTAATTGTCACATAAAAATGGCTAGGTTTTGGAGATTTTAGATCCTCTAGTAGCATTTCATCAATGTACCTCTCACTGTCATGGGTGCTTCTTAGCCTTGCCATCTCCTCTCTCAGTTCCTCAGCTTTTTTCCTGAGGGATTCAACCTGCAGGCATCTGGCGTGCTGAACCAGGGATCTGGCTGTCCATCTGGATGAATGTAGAAGTGATA
Organism: Ichthyophis bannanicus; assembly: GCA_033557465.1. NCBI lineage: Eukaryota > Metazoa > Chordata > Amphibia > Gymnophiona > Ichthyophiidae > Ichthyophis > Ichthyophis bannanicus. The sequence continues at coordinate 190,856,469 of CM066036.1, forward strand.
TACCATGATGTTTCCCAGCCATATTTCTGCTGTTGGATCTTTGGCACTTGTTTGAAAAAAATGAGAAAAAAGGCCTACCAAAATCCCTCTCTGTCCCCTCCACTTCTGTGTGATTGTATTACTCTGTCCTATCAGAAATTGGCCTTCCTTTCCCTCTTTTGTTCTTCATAGCAAACTTTATTTATTGTAAACCTCCCTGGTACCTATGTAAGGCGCGTTATGTTAAGTGTGCAAATAAAGATAAATAAAGATACCCTGTCCTCAGCTGTCCTGTTAGTAAAAAGCAAAACAAATCTAGCCCTTTTTATATGAATACCTTTGTTCAGATTACCTGTGTATAGTCCTATTTGTTTGCTCGCCTAATACTGGGGTCTGCTGTAGTACAAAATATGTTTATTTATCTGGGGAGTGTAGTACAGTGTGTTCCATTTATATAATTATCTCAAGGATTTATTACGATATTGCTAATCAAAAACTCCTGAAACATACTATATTGATTCATTTCCAGAAGAACCTAAATTTGGCCTATTTTCTTATTTTCCTAATTTGCCTATCCAAATATTAAACTATCTAAGCTAACTCAATAATTGGGGGATCTGGTCTATATCGCAAGATTCAGCACTGTAGTGAATGGGAGCTAGGGTCAGAAGTAAAATATCTCTCATTTCAGTGGTACGGTGGCTTCTAAGAGTCTTTATTCCCTTCCCTCCTCGTTCAACTTGAAGGCCAGAGGAAAGAAAAAAGGAAATCCTGCAGCAAGGAAAAATGCCTGACCTACACAGAAAACTCACCTTCTGCCAAAAGCTACAAAACATAAATCTGCAACTGAAGCAGCAAACTATGTTATGCAACAAAACTAGCCCCCTTTAAGAACTCTCAGGCAGAGAACTTGTAGTAAAAGTCACAGAATTATTTGGCTTAAAATGAAGCCCCTCCAAGGCTAAAAAGAAATTTGACAAAGCAAATATGTTGCCCCATGATTCATTTCATCCGTAGTCTACACTTGTGTTTAGGGCTTGATTTACTAAAGGTGTTTTCCCTTCTCTGCCTCTTGAGAAGAATAAAGCTCAATCAGGCATTTGGACATTGAAAATCATACTTCTTTTTTTTTCAGGCTTAAATAGTTATTTTCCACTTATTCATTTCTTGCAGTTAAAGTATTCTTCGATGACTTCTTTTGCCTGAGACTCTGCCATAATCCTTAACCACCACACAACTGCAGCCAACTACTTTTCTGGGTTTACCTTCTCAGTTGATTTTGCAGAGGCCTACCCACTCACCCAGTTTCTTCTTGTCATCAGCCTTGATCAGGTTGATCTGAGGAAAGTCATACTTCTTGACGTAGAATATTTTCATAGTGGTGGAAGAGGAATTGGTTTTCTAAGAAGGATTTCTTGGTTAAAACTAGCTGCATTTCCTCTGACTGCACAACAGTTTCACAACCTTAACAAGGTTTTCTCATGCAGCAGAATTTTGGTGTGATCATCAAAAAATATCTGCCTGAGGCTCTCCACAACTTCAAACAAAATGAATCCATTTGTCTTTCATTTTAAATTCACGAGTTCCGTTGCGTAAAACAGCTGTTAGCATCACTACAAAAAGTGGCATTCCCAGTCTGAAAGATCATGTTGAGCATGTTTAGGAAAGAATTAATCACAAGCTATGTCTCAGCTTTTATTCCTGCTTGCTACTGGACTTTAAGTCTCCATCAGCCTTTCAGGTTCTGTAAGCTATTCTTTGTAGTTACTGGGATTACTTATTTTATTGTGGTTTTTTAAATTTGCCTTTAATACAAGCAGAATAACAAGGGAATTGCAGAGTTTAAGGAAATAATCCAACATTTAAAAAAACAAACAAACATACTGTATCAAAATAACCTGCATCGTAGTTCATGGCATAGGGGCAAGCCATATGGACACAGAGACAAAAAAAAAAGTTGAATAGTCAAGAGAACCTCTCCTAATAAAGATATGAAGTAATATCAAAAATAGAAACAAAGATCAGATGCGGGCCAAGCTCTACTTATTATCTAGGAGGTTCTCCAACTGTAATATTTAACCCCATTAATAGAAATCAAACATTTACAAGGAAAGCATAGGAAAAAAGTCTCTCCTGCAGCCAGAACTCTAGGCTTCAGCTGCAGGAAGGACTTCCTCTGCATTTGAGTATAACGCAATACATCTGGGGCCTATTAGGGGAGCGACAAACATCCCATCTGTTACCGTCTGCAGTGGACCAAGATTAGGAGGAGGAGTCCTATCTATGGGACTAAGAGAGGCCCCTGGTGGGATCGATGAGGAAAAATCCAGTGTATTTGCTTCCAATGCAGCTTTAACATCTGTCATAACATGTGCGTGTTGATCCATAGGTCCAGATGGAACTTTAGGTTTGGATGATAACGTCGCACTCATCTTCTTCATCGATTTGATTTTCCTCTTTCTCCCACCATGGGGTATCTTCTGTGGCTAAATGGGGCCCCCAATTGGCCTCGAAGGCCTTTGGTCACGTGCCCCTTCGGACTTACAACCGCGGGCTGCATCCACAGCCATGGAAGAGCTGCGGGATCTTAAATAGTATCTGTAGTATCCTGGGGCACTCTTAGATGATGTCAAAGATAGGGCAGCCCCGTCCAACAAAGCCTCTCACCACCAGCGCAGAACTGAGAGCTCCTGCAAATGCCAACACAGCAAGACATCACAATCACAGCAGCACGCTCCCCTGGGATTTTTTTTTTCATATTATGTCACTCTTCTTTCCATCTAATATCTGCTTGGCGGTTACAAACATTCAGGCCGATGCAGAAAACTAGCGCAGCCTTTAAGCACAGATAATGCCACTTTTAAGCACATTTACTGCTACTGCCAAATGCAGAAAAGAGACAGCTGCGCACATACATAAACAGCAAGGGAAAAACTACCACACAATTAATGCCAAGAGAATTTAAATATATTTAAATTATAGGCAAATGAGCTGCACATAATAAACTGGTATGCAAATATTGGCTGCCCTCAATGCCGAGAAACGCTTGAAGGATTTTGCAACCAGTCTAAGTGCCAATATCTCTACGCCTGGGTCTCAGGTGACTTAAACATCTAGCACATGCCCCCAACAGTATTTTGACGGCATTGGGTGCTTTCCCCGATGCCTGGATCATCTTCCCCTAAATGATCCAGGCATCGGGGACAGCCTCCAATACCATCAAAACACTGTCGAGGGCCACTGCCCCCGACAGAAAGCAAATCCCTAGTGGCCCAGGTGGCCTAGCAGCCCCAATCCCCCTACCAACCAAAGTAAAAAGAATCCATGGTGGCCAAGTGGCCCTGAATACCCCATCCCCCTCCTGATACCTTTAGAAATGAGTGGGAGCGCTGCCCATGCGCTCCCGCTGTTGCCCCACCATCTTGAAGAATGGTGGCGTCTGGCCCGTTGCAGTGCATCCTGGGATGCGCCAGGCAAGGTCAGACTGCCATTTAAGGTAGAATATGCCTTATATGGCAGTCTGACTCTGCCCAGTGCATCCCAAGATGCACCACACAGGACCAGGCAGTGCCATTTTTAAAGATGGCAGGGCAACAACGGGATTGCGTGGGCAGCGCTCCTACTCGTTTCTGAAGGTACTGGGAGGGGGATGGTGGGTTTGGGGCTGCTGGTCTACCAGAGCTTATTTTGCTTCAGCGGATGGGGGGATCAGGGCCACTGGGCCACCATGGATTATTTTACATGGGCGAATGGGGGGGAATCAGGGTTGCTGGGCCACCCTGGAGTTGCTTTCTGTCGGGGGCACCTGCCCCTGACACTATTTTGATGGCATCAGGGGCTTTCCCCAATGCCTGAATCATCTGAAGGAAATTTCCCCTCAACTGATCCAGGCATCAGAGAAAGCCCCCAATGCCATCAAAATACTTTCGGGGCTCCTATGCAAATTAGCCACACAGTGCCTGTTTCTCTGGGAGAGTATGCCAAACTTGCGCCAACTTCTTGTGCACATGTGTTTGGCTTGCTCTCTCAGTTTAACGCTGCCATTTTGCACACAGTTTAATGCGTGGCTAACTTGTATGCTCACCCCTTTCTGCATGCACGTGCTGAAGTCGTGCGCTATTGGTGTGCTGCAAATAGGCATAAAAAGTTGATAGAGGGTGACTACAGCACCCGCTTTCTGCATCAGCCTAATTGTCTGACCCAAGGAATCTGATCTGGAAGTGAACGTGGGTCTTTTGCATGGCAATGCACAGCAATGCTGCTGGTCCAGATGGCCAAGCTCTTCTTTTTCTAACTGCAATGCGAAATCTTATGCAACATAATGTTGGAAACTTGTAAGAAATATGGAACTCGCATGTGCTATTTGAGCAAATTTCAATGAATTAAGGAATTTTGTCTCCAAATTTGTTGAGACGCATGGTCGCTATGCAACATGTAGATAGACCAAGGTCCGGATTCATTAGGGCTTTCTCTTATTCTGTGCCTCTGGGAAAGACATTGATGTATTCGGTCCTTATACCATGTCAGATTCATTATAACAGCAAATCCAGTTTAGCATGTCAGTGTCCAGTGCTAATGTATCTTATCACAATATCCTGTTTCCTCCTAGGGAAGGATCTGCTGTGCATGTCACATGTCCATAGCCTTCAAATGAATTAGCTGATTTAAGCATTTTAGGATGCATTTTTAAAAGGTTACTTAACTGCAATGTATGCAATGTCCTTTTCAGAACTGATTGATTTAATGTCAGGGGCTAGATGGACAGTGGAAGTTGAATGTACTCTTAACTGTGATATTTTTGTAGATACTTCTTGATGTTTTTTCAGGGATTAGTACGAGTTATCTGTGGAGGGAGAGGACTGTTGGGATGGTGGGTAAATCGGAAGTTAAGGGTAGTAATGACCAGGTATTGAGGAGAAAGGAGCAGTTAATTAATAAATTTCAGTTTGGTGCTGAAGGTAGTGTAGCATTGAAAGTTTTATGGTTGCATTATTGAATAAGATTTATCAGGTTTATTGATAATGGAGACAACATGGTGGTGATTTTTTAAAAAATTGATACAGTCTTTGATACAGCTCTTCATGATCTGTTGAAACTGTATTTGAGAGAAATAGATAAGGCAGAATCAGTTTTGCAGGAGATTTTTTCATTCTTAAGTAAATGGAAATAACAGGTAGTTATGAGACAGCTGTGCTCAAGAGTTTGGGAGATGGGATGTTTGGTCCAACAAGAGTCAGTTCTTTCCCCTCCCTTGTTTAATATTTTTAAATCTCCTTTGTGCAGATTTCTTGAGTCTACAGATTTTTTACTAGAGCAGGAAAGCAACTGGATAAAGCTGAGTGAGGGATAAGGAGCAGTACCTTGCTGGTTCAAAATGAATTATTTTAATTTACTGGATATTACTAAGACAGAGGCCCTATGCGTAGTGAAAGGGGAGCTGGACCTGGATTTTGATGTTCAGATTGAGAGGAAGCACACTTTGTTACAATCGTTTTGATTAGGAATTTATGAATCTGGTTAAATACAAGGCTTTACTGTGATATACGCTTTTCAGAGTCTGTGCAAAAGACTTTGTATTAGCTCCATATGATTCAACAAATTAAGAAGGGAAGTTACTAAATACAGCGCTGGCCCCAGAGTTGGTTCAAGGTGTCGACGCCCTAGGCAAACCTTAAGCCTTCTGCCCCCCTGGCTGTCAGAATCTCTTGTTCAGCTTTGAATGCCCTGTTCTGTGTCACTCCCAAGAAGATTCTGCCCTAGGCAACCGCCCGGTTTGCCTAATGGTTGGGCTGGCCCTGGCAAAGCCCAGGGAAAATCTTGGGTTTACCAAAGCTTAAGAATATAAGAACATAAGATATGCCATACTGCAGAGGTTTCCAACTCCAGTCCTGGAGGGCCAAACACCATTCAGGTTTTCAGGCTGTCCCTAATAAATATACATGAGATGCATTTGCATGCACTGTCCCCATTGTATTCAAATGTATCTCATGCATATTCATTAGGGACAGCCTGAAAACCTGAATGGTGTTTGGCCCTCCAGGACTGGAGTTGGGAACATCTGCCATACTGGGTCAGTCCAAGGTCCTCAAGCCCAGTATCCTGTTTCCAACAGTGGCCAATCTAGGTCACAAGTACCTAGCAGTTTCCACAAAAGACATAGGTTCCACAATGCTTGTATTGGGGCAAGCAGTGGATATTCTGGGTCCACTTTAATAATGGTTTATGGACCTTTCCTCCAGGAACTTGTCCAAACCTTATTTAAACCCAGCTACACTAACAGCTTTTACTACATCCTCCGGTAGAAAATTCCAGAGTTTGATTACACGTTGAGTGAAAAAAATATTTTCTCTTATTAGTCTTAAATAGGTTACCCTGTAGCTTCATTGCATGCCCCCTGGTCTTTCTATATTTTGATGGTGTAAACAGTCGATCTACATTTACCCGTTCCACTCCATTCATTCATTTATAGACCTCTATCATATCTCTCTTCAGCCATCTCTCTTCCATGTTGAAGAGCCCTAGCCTTTTTAGCCTCTCTTCATAGGGGTATTCTTCCATCCCCTTTACCATTTTGGTGGCTCTTCTCTGTATCTTTTCTAATAATGCTATATCCTTTTTAAGATACGGCGACCAGAATTGCATGCAATATTCAAGGTGCGGTCATACCATGGAACTATACAGAGGCATTATAACATCCTTTGTTTTATTCTCCATTCCGTTCCTTATGATACTTAGCATTCTAGTTGCTCTCTTGGCCACCGCTGCACACTGGGCAGAAGATTTTAACATGTTATCCACGATGACACCTAAATCTTTTTCCTGGGTGGTTGTTCTTAATGTGGAATATTGCATTTTGTAATCATAGGTTGGGTTTTTCTTTCCTAGGTGCATAACTTTGCACTTGTCCACATTAAATTTCATCTGCCATCTGGATGCCCAGTCTTCCATTTTATCAAGATCCTCTTGCAATTTTCCACAATCCTCATGGGTTTTAACAACTTTGAACAGTTTTGTGTCATCTGAAAATTTGATAACTTCAACTCGTTATTCCCATTTCCAGGTCATTTATGAATATGTCAAAAAGCAGCGGACCCAGCACAGATCCCTGGGGTACTCCACTATTCACCTTTCTCCATTGAGAAAATTGGCCATTTAGCCCTACCGTCTGCTTTCTATCTTTTAACCAGTTCCTGATCCACAATAGTACACTGCCTCCTATCCCATGACTTTTTAATTTTTCCAAAAGTCTCTCATAAGGGACCTTGTCAAAGGCTTTCTGAAAGTCCAGATGCACTATATCAACCGACTCACCTTTGTCTACCTATTTATTCACACCTTCAAAAAAACATAATAGATTAGTAAGACAAGACTTTCTTTGCAGAAGTCAATACCGCAGGTTTGTAACTTCCTCAAAAAATGAATAACACAGCTTGCAATCAACCCTGCAAGCTGCATTCTTCAGCTTTCCTGAAGCATCCGTCCCTAGTGCTCCCAGAGAGCCTCTTTTAAAGGGTATAACACTTGGAACAGAATAATTGCAGAGTAGGGGGACCCCCTCTTCTTCCCCAGCAAAGACTCCCACCCCAAAGACACCCCAAAATGGGCCTTCCACCCCACCAAACACACATTCCAAGTACCCCCTCCCCCTGTAGGGTGATCCTCTTTTGCCCTTATAAAGCAGCTTGACCTCTAGCTGTACCATGAGACTACTTCTAAGAGTCATGGGTGCCATTTTGATCTTGGTGCAAATAGAGCAACAGCAACTGAGGATTGCTCCTACAAAGATACCCCTAGACCAGAGGTTCCCAACGTCGGTCCTCGGGGAACCCCAGGCCAGTCGGGTTTCAGAGTACCCACAATGAATATGCATGAGATAGATTTGCATACAACAGTGCATGCAGATCTATCTCATGCATATTCATTGTGGGTACTCTGAAAACCCGACTGGTCTGGGGTTCCCCGAGAACCGACGTTGGGAACCACTGCCCTAGACTCAACAGGGAAGCTTAATGTAGGCCCAGGGGACCTAGAGAGGAATAGGAATCTTCCTTAGAGGTCATCTTACAGAGGGTGTGGAAGCTTGGACTATGTCTTTTGGGGGTGAGAGTCAGTGTGACGATGTGGGGGGTATCTTCAAGGGGCAGTCTTTGCTGGGGAGAGGAGGAGGGAGGCTCCCAAACCATGCTCCTTCTCTTTTATGCACTGGTCCCTTTAAGATGGCACCTGGGAGCATCAGGCCACATGTTAACATTATTTTTCAGGAATAACAGAGCTTGCAAAGTTCAATACAAGCTATTTTATTTCCAAAATAATGAAGTGTTTTGCATACATTTGCATGCTTTCCATCTCATTATTAAGCAACATACCTATAACTAATGTGTATTATGGTAAAACAGTTCAAGATTTTGCTGTTTAACTCACATTAGTAACTACAGGCCCGATATTCAGTTGGGCAGGCTATGCACTGCTATGGCATGCCCGCTGACCCTTAATCCCAGATATTCAATGTAATAGTCATACTTGGCCCCAGTACTGAATATCCGGGGAGCACTGCACATGCAGAAGCCACAGTAGCTAACTGGGCAGCATCGATATATAGGCAAGATTTTTTCTTGCCTATCTTTTAGGCACAGGTTGCTAACCGGGCAGCATGTAATATCGCTGCTGCCCAGTTATCAATCGTCTCTGCCTCTGCTCCTCCCAGAATGCCTCCAACATGCCCCGATGCTAAGCGGTTAGCATCGGGGTGCTTAAGGGCCATAATCTGTAAACCGTGTAACTGCCCTTCAAATATCGGGCCTTACCTCTACAAATCCAGCTTACCACCAGAGATGCTGAATTTGGTCAAATAAGTACAAATTCTTACTAGACTAGATTATAGGAATGCAATGTTTGTGGATCTACCTAAAAAAATAATTTCAATGATTACAATTGCTGCAGAATACAGTAATTTGATTAAAAGTCTGGAGGTTAGAGAACATGTCACATCTCTGTTTAAAAGACTCTGCTTGGTTCCAGTCCTGGTGCCATTTTCTAAGACTAGACATGGTTTAAGACCACAATACTTATCAGAATCAGCATGGTTGTATAATCCTATTTGTCATCTGCATTATTCCCAGGACCTTTTGTGTATACCCACCTTTGCAATGCAATGTGTGCCTTCGAGTCAGTCCTGACTCCTGGCGACCCAGAAGCTCCTGGGTTTTCTTGGCAGTGTCACCGGAAGTAGATTGCCAGAGGAGATGGAATTGCAATTTACCAGGAAGAGAGTATTTTCTTTGGTGAACCCCAACTCTCTCTATTTGTGTTCTCGTAAGGAAATGAAGGCTTATGGATAAGGCTATCAGTCTTGAGGGTTTGGGTTTATTAGGTCATCTAGACTAGGTTGTGATTATTGTATTAGATTAGTTGTATGGAGATTTTCATATGTTATGGATGTGGATTGTTTTACGGGTTCTTTATTTTAAATCACTGCATGCAGCTTTCTGGGAGTGATACATACTTTTGATTAAATACGTAGGGCCTCTTTTACTAAATTCTTAGCACATGCTATCTGCTGCATAGCCCATTTTATTTCTTTGGGCTCTGTGGCAGAAAATACATGCTAAGTGTTAGTAAAAGGAGCCCATAGTGCTGTAACATTGATGTATGTATATTAGTGGCACGCCTTCCACATGCACACGATATTGAAAATGAGGTGTACACACATAGTTTTCAAATATGCTTCAGAATCTCTTTAGGAACTGGTTAAAAGTGCAGGTACACTTTATACAGGGTAAAAGTCCACTCAGACAGATATGACTGATTGGAGCATGTGAAGTCTATTTTTATCCATGAGAAAAGATGCCTAAGCCTTTGAAAATGCGCCCTTCTTATTTATATGCAAGGTCTCCCTTTTATAGTCAGTGCATTGCAGGATCATGTCATGAGGAGCTCCTTCAGTGTATGCCTGTGGCAAATATCCTTAGCAAATAGTCCTGCAGTAACATATTTGATTTAGCAGTTCTTGAAATCTGAAATTCTTTTTGATGGTGTTTGTGAATCACAAGCAAACACCTAACAGCAGCGCCATACCTAAGCCTGTGCGAGTGGTACAGCCACACAGAGAGCAAAAAAAATAGTGGCACATTTAGGGTTGGCAACTGGGTGGTTTTCTGCCATCCGCCAGCCTCGGATTCCCACCCCCCCCCCCCACTGCCTGCCTAGCCAGCCCTTGTCCCACTGCCGCTTTCCTGTTCCCTTGGCGGCAGCGGACCTCCAATTTTAAAAAATGTGGGTCTTTGCAACTCTGCATTTGCATGGTTGGTCTAGTGACTAGTCCCTCCCTCCTCTGATGTGAGCATACATCAGAGGAAAGAGGGATCAGACAAGTCATGCAAACACGGAGTCGGAATACATCAGAAGGAGGGACCAGACCAGCCATGCAAATGCAGAGTTGCAAAACCTGCATTTTTTTTTAATTGGAGGAGATCCACTGTTGCCGCCGCCAAGAAAACAGGAAAAGCGCCGATGGGACAAGGGCAGGCAGCGCAGGGCAGAGCCGGCTAGACATGAGGAGGTGGGGTAAGATGGGGAGATGCTGGACATGGGGGGATGAGGCAGAAGGGCTGTGCTGAGTGTTGGGGATAGGGGCAAATGTCAAAAGTCTGATGTCATTGGGGGGCACCAGGTTTGCAAGTTTCAAAGGGCACATTTATGGCTTGGTACGGCCCTGCCTAACACCGTAAAGATAAATGATAGTAGCATACAGCCTGATTAGTTCTTGTTTTCTAAAACCACCTCCCCCACCACAATCAATCATTTTCTAGGGGTTTTGTCCTTTGAAAGGCAGAACTACAAGTCCTAGAATGAGTGAGTGAAGGCTTTTAGATAATCAGATTTGGATCAGGTGGGAGCCCTGAAGTCCAACTCACTGCTCTATGACTGCAGATTTCCTTTACACTCCTCATTTCTTGAGCTAGCACATAAACCTTTAAAATGAGCCTGAAATAGGATTAGAAATTCTAAATAAGTGCCTTGGCTTGAGTTATACTGCTCTGTCATGGTTTCGGTTAGATGCTGCTACATCTGTAATCTGCACAAATGCATAGAAACACCACAAAATTTCAATTCATTTTCTGAGTCACTTTGGTGATACATGATTTGGGTAGTCAGCCCTTTTCTTATCAAGCACTAGAAACAGGGTGTTTGACAGCAGGTGAAGATTGTCAAGCCTATCTAGACTGTGCACTTGCCTGTCTCACTAAAGTACTGCAGCCTGCCAAAAGTCTCTTTGAACTATGGGCAACAGGGGTGGCTGTCCCGGGCCCCTGCACACTGGGTAAACACTGCCCCAGCCCCCAAAGTTACTGATTCACCAACCACGGTCTATTTCCTTCATGTCAGAAACATTACCGAATTGTGATTATGCCATGGGATTTTATTTCTGGAAGCATTTACACCCCCCACCCCCACAAAAAAAAAGAAATGCAAATTTTGCCCAGAAAAGTCCCTGCTGCTTGCTTATCAGTACTTCCCCCTTCTTCATTGCTCCACCTCCAGCATACAACATTTTGGGGTGCTCTGCTTCTTACTCTTCTACAATGGCACTGTGTGTGTGTGTGTGTGCATGCACGCACTTGCGAATGCACCACAAATTAGGGCTCATCCTCAAAAGTTTGTCCAAGACCCCATAAGAGGTTAAAGCGGCCCTGCGCCCTACTTCTGACATTATCTGAACTTTCTCACACTTAAGTGTCTTCTGTTCTGTCTTCTTGAATTCTGATCTAAGCTCCTGGGGAAGGCTGTTACTTTTATATACTATCCTGTATTAGAAAAAATATTTCATTATGTTGCTCCAAATATTGTGACCTCTTATCCTAGAACCGTGGTTTTCAACCAGTCCTTGGGATGCATCCACCCAATCCAGTTTTCAGGTTATGCTTAGTGAATATTTATGAGATACATGTGAATACGATAGAGGTAATGCATGCAATTCATCTCATGAATATTGTGGCGACCACCCCTACCAGGCAGTTGCCTAGTAGGGACGAGAGACCATCTTGTATTCCTTTTCTAAAGGGTTGTAGTTGTGTAGTCAGAAATGAACCAAGTGGATGTTTCAAAGCGCACAGGAATTTTTATTAGCTTCCTTTAGGTAAGATGGTAACAATCTTCAAAGCAACTTTACACTCAGGACAAAGAAACAAAAGATAATCTTCTCCAATTAAAGCAAATGTCAAAACAGTGTTTTCCGTGGAATTATTTACAATGGCTTTCCTTTTCTTTCCCTTTAAGATGCTTCTTACTTCAGCAATCATAAAGGCACATGTATTTACAACTTACAATCAAAGCCAGTAGGGCTGCTAGCTCTTTCTTTGCTGTTTTTAGTTAAACAGTTCTCAGCTGTCTAGCCCCGCCTTGGTTGCACTAGCCACTTCTTTAGGAAAGAACCTTAGTGCTTCAATATAAGACTCACTCTCCTTTACTTCAGGCTTTCAGCTATAACAAAGTTGTAACAGCTTTCTTAATTTCTTTCTGCTATTTGGCTTCCATTAATTAGCATCAATACAAACAGCACAGTCCATCTCAGAACAAGAAGAACCCATGTCAGTTCCTCTACCATCTACCTCCATACTTTCTTCTGAGCTGCATGTTGGTAAAGCTTGGAAACGTTCAGGCACTTTTTCCTTTAAGTCATTTAAAAGCTCAAATAGCCTATTCCACTGCACTGCCCCTCCTTCTCTTGGCAGAACTTCAACAGGCTTCTCCTGTTCAACTTTTCTTGAAAACCCCTTCTTTCTAATCTGGGTTTTCCCAGGTACAAATCCCTCTTCAGAATCAGAGCAAGAGATATAAGCCTTAGGCTTCACTGCTTTCTTTCTCCTACCTTGGAGTTTTACTGCAGGACTTCCATATCTGGAGCTTCTGTTGGCTGTAGCTATCTCTGCCTCAGAGCCAGTCGGGGAATCAGGGTAAGATTTCCTCTCCACTTCCTGGGGCTTCTTCTGTCTGAAGACACATCCTTCACCTGAGGAGTCTAGGCTCTCTTGCCTTAGCTTTTCCAACGCCAGCCTTCTCTCTCTCTCTCTCTTGCCAGTATACTTGGTCCTCTCCCTGGAATCTTCTCTGTAGCTCTCTTGGCTGCAGTCCTGGCTGCTCTTGCTCTCCTTGCACTTGTCCTTGTTCCTGTTCCTGTTTCTCCTTCCGTCTATCTCTCTGTTTGTTTGCTCAAACTTAAACGTGGAGCAGGGCACCTCCCCTTCTGACTCCACCCCCATGTACCTCCTACTCTTACCTAGGGTTGCCATGGAGTCTGGGTGTGGCCTTGGCCTAGCTCTACCCTCATGGTTTCTCTCACTGCTTTTACTAGGGTGTATGTGTTCTGGTGTACCCATCCCCCGCAAAGAAGAAAAAGTTATTTTTCCCTTTATTTCTTCATGCTGGACTGCACTCTCCCTACCACAATATTTATTGAGGATATCCTGAAATTCCGATTGGTTGGTTGTGTCCTGAGACCACTGTTTGAGGATTACCTTTAATATATTTACTCTTGTACCTCTTGTACAGGGCGAAGGGTCAGCTGGACCGTGAGTCAGACAGCTCCCAAGCAGGCCCTTCTTCCATCCAAAGGGGAAACACACAGGGAAGACTCACCACTTCCCAATAAACCTCACCTTATGCAGGAGAGTACTCTCCTACACGATAATTACTTTCTCACATATTTTTCTTTGCCAAAAGGATCCTTTATTCATTTCCTATTTTACAGAAACAAACAGACTGAGAACAAAGAAAAAGCATTCTAGTAGAATTACAGATCTTGCTATCTCTCACAGCAAACAAACAGGGTCATTCTGTACTTATCTGGGTGCAGATCTCCTAAACACCTAAAAGCAAGAATGTCTGCTCCTCCCTGACTCAGAAATAGCAAACAAAAGTACATCCTTCTGTCTATAACAGCGAGTGAGAGAATGTGTGACAGGCATTCGGACAAAAGAAATCAGTGTTAGACACACAAAGGACACTAGATCAATTTTAGACAAGACAAACTAGCACACACACAAAACTCTCAGACACGCCAATAGGGATATTGGGGCCATAGGGAACCCAGGGAATCCATACCCCACACAGCCTTCACTGCGCAGGAAACAAACTCATGGCCTATCTGGTTCTGTCACATTATATACCCTTGCTCAGGGCCATACTTGCTATTCAGGGCATTTTTCTCTAATTACCTAATTTTTTCCAGCTGTCTAGGACCCCCACATTTGTGATTTGCCATTTCATTCTACTCCTGTCTGTACCCCTCTCCGTTGACCTTTTATTTAGGCCCATGTCCGCGATTATCAGCCTGGGCCTTGTTAGATTTATATTGTTATCTGACCTTTGCCCCACTCACTCAGTTCTTTTTCCTTGGTTCTCTTCCACCCCTCAGTTCCCAAGAAATATACCTCGTTAACTCTCTGTGTTCTGACAATTATACTGGGGGCCATTTGTTCTTCTTCATGCTCAGCTGGCATGTTTATATCTCATGGTTGCCTTTTACACTCTCTCTGTCCACCACTTACTGATAAGTGTATTTTCATATTTTTTCCATATGATGTCACATACCTCTGAAAGCTTCACGTATGCACCTCAGTACAATTTCATTTTTTTTTGTATTAACCCTTTCTCCTCTGGCTCCCACACTCTTTTAAACTTCCATGTCAAGAGTAATCCGTCTATCATTCCAATATTTCCTGAGTTTAGCTTGATTTACTTTTGATGTTCCTATTTGTTTATATAAAAATAAGCCTTGTTGTTAACAATAAAACATTTTTTTTTTAAAATTCCATTCTCCCCTCCCCCCCAACTGCCCAACACATTTTACTGCATCATGTATATCTGGAGAGGAATTTTAGAAAGGACTTCCAAGTGCAATCTTGGGCATCTAAGCCAGAATATCTGAAAAGAAAAGCAGGAACATCCAGGTGCAGACACAATTTCACAAACACGTACGTGTCCAATATGGTCGTCTACGGAGGCGGCTATATAGACATCCCCAGAACACTATATCAGAACCTGGACGTCTAGGATTAGCCTAATGGTTAGAGTAGTGGACTAGGACTAGGGAAGCCAGGACTCAAATCTCACTGCTGCTGTCATTGTGATTGTGCTGAGTTTGGGGGTTGATGGAATGTTATCTTCTCTATACCCCCTGAATGTTTTTCAGCCAAAACAAACATTATCTCAGTGATTATTCATGCCTGGATCAGGTCCAAAGGTATATGCTACTCCGGATGTCCAGGACATTTCTGAGATCAGGCAGGGACAGCCACATTCATAGGAATGCCATGTCTCCACCATGCCCTCATTCATGGATTCCATAAGAGCGTGTCCTGGGTACGGCTGGGCAAACCTTTGAAGTATACATGGATTCCTTAAGAGCATGTCCTGGGCAAACTTCCACTTTCATTGAACCTTTTGTAAAATACAATGCAAATTTTGAAAATCCCAGTTTCAGCGTCCCTTTCTAGATCTAGGTAACCTATACAAAATGGGTTTTAGCTTGTTGGAGAAACACGTGGACTACACTGTGGGGCATGTTTACTGTAATGCACTAAGTTGGCATGTGATTTGGCTGCAAAATTAGCATGGAGGCCCACACTAACCTCAGGGGGCATGTGCATTCATCCCCCTGCTATTGATCACATTGCAACTGCGCAGTACCATGCTAACTGGCACACAGGTGCACTTGATGCCACCCATTGAGGTGACGTTAAGTGCACCTGTACTAAAGGAAACAATGCAGTTTGCACAATCAAGAGATGCCCATGCTAGCCACATTGTGCCATCAATGTAACCCATTTAAGACTAATAAAAGAAAATATTTTTTCACTCAATGCGTAATAAAACTCTGGAATTTGTTACTGGAGGATGTAGTAAAAGCTGTTAGTGTAGCTGGGTTTAAAAAAGATTTGGACAGGTTCTTCAAGGAAAAGTCCATAAACCATTATTAAAGAGATCCCGGGAAATCCACTGCTTGCCCTGGGACGAGCATTGCGGAACCTGTGCGCCTTTTGGGAACCTGTCAGGTACTCGTGACCTGGATTGGCCACTGTTGGAAACAGGATACTGGGCTTGATGGACCTTCGTCTGACCCAGTTTGGCATATCTTATGTTCTTATGTTCCATCCCTAACCTGCCGAATCCCCTTTCAACTGTGTCCTAATCAGTTTGCGTGGATTTTTTAGTGTGAGGCCGTGTTCTAACTATTAGCAGGGTGCACTTACCACGCGCTAAACCCCATGCACTATAGTAAACATACCCCTGCACGTCTGCTCATGCAGACTGCTATCTGTATCTCTAGACATTATTTTATAATGATCTATCTCTTCTTGTATAACAAGAAAGTTACCATTGTATATAGTTGAATAATTAAGATGTACAAGGTTTTCCTAAGTTGAATCCTGTTAGATCTCCCGTTACATGTAAACTCACGACAGCCTATTGCTATCTGTGAGCACTTTATGTTTACTGTAAACCGCGCTGATGAGAAAGAGTGCGGTATATAAGAACGTTAAATAAATAAAAAATAATAATCAAAACTAACCAGACTTAAAGTGAGGGTGGAGGAATCCTACATGGAGATGCAGACTTAATAACTTGATGCTTATTTATGATTATTCTGTGCCTTCTGTGAAAAACCAATGTCATTATTGAGAGTGCTGATTAGTTTTACATCACAACCACCAGGTATCGGCACAAAGATCATAAGGAAAATGACTCAGTCCTGAAAATAATTAATTACAGCTTAGGAGCTCGGAGGAAGAGAGGAAGGCAACAGCGTGCATTCGCATTACTTCCTTTGTTGCACCAGGGCGCTGCTGTCTGCTTTGGTAAAGCAGCAGCCTCAAAGGTGGCATGACATGTTAGCAACACCCATAATTATGAGATGTGAAAGCTTCAGGAAAAAGCGTGCAGGGAATAGATCAGCTGTGCATACTGAGGGAAGAATGGCACTGAATTTTTACACTTTGCTGAAGATGGACAAAAACCTCTCATTTGTAACCTTCCATTAAGCAATAGCAGATCCTCCTCCTTTCTGCCCTGTAAAGCAGAAAAGCGTGTTGGATAAGTCAGTGGGCAGTTAAACAAATTAAATGTTTAAGACCCCTTTCTTTCTTGCTCTAATTTATGTTCCTTGGAGCAGCGCCGTACTTAGCCCCATGCGAGTGGTGCAGTTCACAGGGCACAAAGAAATGAGGGCACATTTGGGGCTGCTGACCTCGGCTCCCCCCACACTGCCTGCCCTTGCCCAGCTGCCGCTGCTTTTAATGTTGCCTTTCAGCGGTGGTGATGGAGGCAGCAGCGACATCCAATTGAAAAAAAACCCCACAGGTCTTTCCGACTCAGTGCTTCCATGTTGGCCTGATCTCTCCCTCCTTCTGACGTATGCTTGCATCAGAGGAGGGAGGGACCAGACCAGTGATCAAGCACGGAGTTGCAAAGACCTGTGTTTATTTATTTATTTATTTATTAACAATTCTTATATACCGCACTATTAGCCATCAGCGCAGTTTACATTGAACAGAAACATCCGACAATTTACATATGTCTGGTCATTACATTTACACGACTATTCTGGGTCTGATTCTCAGAGGGTTAATAAATCTATATAATATAACTAGTGCCCTCAAAATTTGACAAGAAAGCCTAACCAAATAGGATTTCTCTTATTCTGTCGTTGCCTGCAATCCAAAATACAAAATTCTTCTTAATATGTTAATTTAGTTTTTATTCATTTTTCTTTTTTCTTATGTTTTTCCTTTTCTCTCAAAACTTAAATATTAATAAATATACATCTTAATTCTTAAAAATAGAAAGTGCAGGTCTCAGACTAACACCGGCAGCGCTCATTTGCATAAATCAAAAAGCAGCATGCCTTCACGCATCAACGACCTTCTCAGCACTTGTCTATTGGCAGAAAAAATTAACAGGGATTAGCAGCTTTTCCAACACTTCCTGTTAGATGCTTTCTTCAATCATTTTTAGCATCTATTTATTCATGTTGTTTATAGTATAAGATTGTGCTTATCTTTAGAATATGAAGATGTTAAATCACCCCGACGCCACCAAAAGGGTACCGCAAAAATGCGTTTCGTATCTCTTCCTCAGGGGGGATATTTTACTTCATAGCATGATCTTAAAATGGAGCGCGAGTATTCATTTTCTGTGGCTTCTCAAACACGCGGCGTTCTGTGACATATTGGTGAACACGTTTCAGGAAGATATGTTTGAGAAGCCACAGAAAATGAATACTCGCGCTCCATTTTAAGATCGTGCTATGAAGTAAAATATCCCCCCTGAGGAAGAGATACGAAACGCATTTTTGCGGTACCCTTTTGGTGGCGTCGGGGTGATTTAACATCTTCATATTCTAAAGATAAGCACAATCTTATACTATAAACAACATGAATAAATAGATGCTAAAAATGATTGAAGAAAGCATCTAACAGGAAGTGTTGGAAAAGCTGCTAATCCCTGTTAATTTTTTCTGCCAATAGACAAGTGCTGAGAAGGTCGTTGATGCGTGAAGGCATGCTGCTTTTTGATTTATGCAAATGAGCGCTGCTGGTGTTAGTCTGAGACCTGCACTTTCTATTTTTAAGAATTAAGATGTATATTTATTAATATTTAAGTTTTGAGAGAAAAGGAAAAACATAAGAAAAAAGAAAGAAAAAAGAAAAATGAATAAAAACTAAATTAACATATTAAGAAGAATTTTGTATTTTGGATTGCAGGCAACGACAGAATAAGAGAAATCCTATTTGGTTAGGCTTTCTTGTCAAATTTTGAGGGCACTAGTTATATTATATAGATTGGTCATTACATTTAACAGGAAGTAGAACTTGGATAAACGGGTTAACTATATACATTGGTGGTTCGCCTGATAATGGACACGGTCAACTATATACATAGGTGGTACAACAATACAGGAAACTACTTGTTATTTACATTGTGGGGTAAGCCTGTTGCGTGGGTCTGCCTGTTTGACTACTTCTGCTACTCGCTTGGGAGTTATGTTCGGAGCTGTCATTGAGATATTTAAGGAAGAGGAAATGTTTTAACGCTTTTCTGAACTGGCTCAAGTTGGGGATTGCTCTGATTTGTGCTGGTAAAGCGTTCCATAGAGTTGGGGCGCAGAGTTGGAAGGCTCTGTTAGCTGTTGATCTGGTGCATCTTGTGTGCATCTTTCACTTGTTTGAACGGCTGGTCTTGTTCCTCCCTCCTCTGACGCAAGCATTCGTCAGAGGAGAAAAGGATCAGATGTGCATGCAAGCGCGGATTCAGAAAGACACGCATTTTTTTTCAACTAGATGTCGCTGCTTCCACCACCACTACCAAGGCAACACTAAAAGCGGCGGCAGGGGCTAGGCAAGGGCAGACAGCGAAGGGGGGGGGAAGCCAGCTGGATATGGGGGTAAGATAGGGAGATGCATGGGACAAATGGCAATCCTGTGTTGGCGGGGGAGAGGTGCACCAGGTGTGCAAGACACACAGGGCATATTTATGGCTTGGTAAGACCCTGCCTTGGAGTAATATCTCCAAATTAGATAGTACAAGAAATAACTTGTTTACCTGAACTTGTAACTTGCCGTGAACTCGGATCTGGAAAGGCAAGTAATTAAATCTCAAATCTATTCCAATTGAGTTCATTCTGTGCATACCATGAGAGGAATGAATCTTATCCCGGTGCCAGGATATGTTGGAGATTATCTCACTCTCTCAGATTTGCTGCTGATGTTCATCGCAGCACTCGCATTGTTCCAAAGAGAGTCTCCTTCTGGAGATCATAAGGTGCCGTATACACAGGAGACAAACAGTTTCAAGATGCTCTTGGAAATTCTTTTTATCAGGCCTGTGGCAACCAATACAATTGGGACAATTCCTGTATCTTTCTGCCACGCTTTCTGGGTCTTAGATTAAATTTGTAGGTACTCGAGGATCTTCTTTCTTCAGCAATTGGTGTTTCAAGTCTTTTGAAAGCTCTTTCTGCTTTCCTGTTCTCCCTGCTATGTATCACAGCAAGCTGGGGGCATCAATGTGTCAAGCCTGAATGAAACCTCTCGTAGGCACCACACAGATGCCCAGAGCACATCAATATATTCTGGACAGCTGAAGCGGCAAATCAAGGCGAGTGGTTTTTAAACATGGGCTGCCTACTTTCCACTCCCAAAAAGCATAAAAACTACAAAAATAAAACATATTCTGACAAAAAAGCAAAAGGACAACTGAGTGAATAAGCAGACAAATAGGTTTTTGAAAAAGAAAGTGATGATATATGCTGTAAGAATCGTGTGCTGCTTTTCATTCAGTAGATTTATTTTTATTGAAAACACTACCATTTATGAAATGTTGGACTTTTTGGTTGCCCTGGACCCAGTACAAGCATTGTGGAACTTGTGTCTCTTGGGGAAACTGCTAGGTACATGTGACCTAGATTGGCCACTGTTGGAAACAGAGTACTGGGCTTGATGGACCTTGGTCTGACCCAGTATGGCATATCTTATGTTCTTATGGGGAGATTTTGTCTTTCTTTAAATACAGTTGTCTTCGCTGCTTTGCAGGGCTGTCGCTGATTTTAGCGTCAAGGTAGAGATGCAAAAACAGATTCCTGTGTAAAAGGTGTGGGATAACAAGGCCGTTAGGTGCATTTTGAGCACTCTATGCTGGGTTATGTGAATGCAGTGGTATGACAATTAGGACAACTGAAGGCTTTTGAAGATGAATAGTCATAGATGCCTCCGTCAGTGTCACTGCCATCCTTTCACATTAGGAAATGTTTTTAGCAGCTACAGCAGAAGAGGAGAAAAAAAAGCTGGTGAAGGACATGTCAGTTGCCAAACAGATTAGGAGAGCTCACTAAGCTGTGTGAACAAGTGTGAAGTGAAACAGCACGGAAGGAAATGAATTTGTGGTGTCGCTCACATTTATTTATTTAGCTGCATTCACATGGTGAAATTGGGTATATGTCAATTTTCTCATCTGAGGAAAAAAATGCAAAATGCCAACAATGTATATGTGTGTCTAGTATATGTGTGTGTGCAATATATATACATCCTAATTGTGTATGAGCAGTGTGCATGTGTGTGCACAATCTGTATGTATAATATGCACAAGTATACAGTACATGAATATACAGTGAGAGTCATTTTTTAAGCATGAAAGTAGATGCTTACTTTCTTTATAAAATACTAGCATAAGTGGCAGAGAGTCCCTTAAGGCACAAACATTTAACCACCCTAAAGCTGGTGTAAATGCCCACAATATGCATATAATTTAGTGTTTTGCCTGCTCCATCCATGTGTACATGCCATTAAATCAATGCATGTACTTTTATGCTGGGCACTATTTAATAAAAGGTCATTTGCATGCATTTTTGACCACATAATGCACATAACTAACTAAAATAGCCCCTGTTTGGAATGTACTTTACCGCTTAAAGTAGGCCCTTCCTTATAAAATTACCCTCAATGTGTGCATATAGAACAGGTGGATACATGCAAGAAGGGTCGCTTAGTTTCATGAGAGTTGTCATGCACATATTTTGGACCTATTTTATAAATTAAAGTACGTACATAATTTAATTCATAAAATAGGGACATGTGCCAAATCTAGGTGCAACCACTTACGCCGACCCTAGTCTTGGTATAAATATCCCTGCCTAGATTTGTAGAAAATGTTTTATTTATTTATTTAAAAGTATTTATAGTCCGCTTTATCCTTGAATCAAAATATGTGTAGGTTGTAAGATTTTATAACTTCCCATAGAAATTTAGGCTCTGCCTTGTGCTCGCCCGCTCCGAAAGTATGTTCCTTTGCTCAAATGCCCTTAAGTGCCTGCGCCCACACATGAGTCATTGAAAATAGGGGACTTGCGCTCATTGATGGTGTGTAACTTTACGTGACTCCTTATAAAATCACCTCCACAGTGTTTGTATGTTTAAAGAGGGTAATTTTATAAGGCCACATCTGAGTTAACATGAGTTTTTAGGCACATCAGTCACACCTATTTTATATAGTGAAGAGCACGGGTCCTTTATAAAATAGGGTATAAGTAGTGGGAAACGTGCATTGAATCTAGACATGATCCCTCATACCAGCCCTATGGCTGACGTAAATGACCAGGCGTATCCTATGCATGTGCGCCTTTATTTTATAATGTACATGCAAAAATGCACTCTCCGCCCAAGCTCCTCCTATGTGAATATATAGAGTGAAAGTACAGTACATGCCATTAGCTAACGTGTATGCTTATTGAATAGTGGCTGGATAAAGTATTCATGTAAAGGCTTATCGAGGTGTGTAAATCATTGAAAATACTTTATTTAAGCGTGTTGATGATGCATATCTTTATTTGGCTCCTTATAAAATTACTCCCAAAAGTATATATGCATTTTTGTGCTGCTATTTTGCAGACTGTATGTACACATGTTTATATAAGACAGAATAAATTCATGTGTAGGATATATTTGGCAAAGATACTAAAGTGCAGATGACCTTGCAATTCACCTTTCCTTAAAGATAAAAGTGATTTGTTGTTAATATTATTATGTGGAAATCATATTATGTGAGCACAATTGTCATCACCTTTTGAATAAATACATATGCTAAAACCCAGAGGCACTAAGCATTTTCCCATAAGCACACATGAGGACAACTCTTGAGTATATATGGCCATAAAAATCTCAAACAAAATGTTGAAATCTGATATGCATAGTTATTAGTTACCTGCCCAGTGCTCCTAAAAGTCCTCTTCCTGCCCTTTTATGAAGGACCAAGAGTGGATCAAGCTTTAGTTTCCGTTAAGTACTTTTGAATGGATCAAACCTTTCCTTCTTTTATTAAACTGGAGTGAAATACATTCATGGGTATTACAATAATGCTCAACTCTAGTCTGTCTGGTTCCACGCTGTAGTTCTGCAGTGGGTCTGTCTACAAGCACCTTTTTGTGTGGAACTCCAGTGGGGGCCTGGCCTATGCCATATTTCAGGAGTTCCATGATGGCAATAGATACACAGAAGTCAAATCCAGGTCATTCAGTGTAACTGAAGGAACAATACAATCCAGAATACCAACCTATGCATGCAAAAGTGCTCACAAATTTCCCATACTAACTTGTGCTAATGCTCAGTACACATGCCATACTAGTGAACCGAATACACAATATAAATTTTGGGGGTTTAGAAAGCTAAAGCCACTAGGGTTACATTCTAGCTGATTTGTCGACTGTAAAAGTGAGCACTTTGTCTTTGTTCTAGGTATGCTAATTCTGTTGCTGACCGTCAAGGAAACACATCCATGAGGAAGGTAAATATTTGGCACAATTATCATTAAAATATTTTAAACTGATATATTTCTGTTTCATGCTTGTGATGTTTTTTTTTTATCTTCTCCTTGAATCATGCCTGTTTTGCATGAAATGTTTGTCTCCGGGGCTTTTTGAAAGCTGTAAGAAATATTAGAATACATTTTTTTGCTACAACAGAGATGTAGGTTGTATAATTATATAAAGCGACATAAATTGTACAATGGTGATAGAACATAAACTGTATTATGAAATGTAGCATTAGATGCATCATGTATGCCTCCTTTCACCAGATTTCCAGCACAGGACCTCCAGTAACAATAAAAGGAAGTGGGAGATGAGAGCACATACAGTGTGCATCTTCACAGTTATGAGCTGACAGTATGGCTGTCGTGATAATGTTTGGAAGATTATGAACCCGATTCTGGGATGCGGGTTGCGTTGCTGTACGTCCCGGTGGGACGTGCAGTCCCGCAATCCGTCCGAGCCCGCATCCCCCTCCGGCTCTCCCTGTATGTCTTGATGCTCAGAATGGGGAGAGCCGGCGGGGGGGGGGGGGGGGGGTGGGAACAGGGGGGTGTGGGGGTGGGCCAGCATGGAAGTACGTACAGGGCTGATTCAAGTCACAGCCCTGTACGTCCGCTGGGCCCGTGGGGACGTGCTGCTTATTCCACCTCAAAGGTAGAATAAGCAACAAAAACTCGGCAATCAGTCCCGGGGATCTCCCACCGAGGCCGGGTGCAGAGGGTCCCCACCGCCTGATCCAGGCCATGGCAGGCCGGCCTTGGGGCGAGCGGCAGGGAAAAGGGGGGCCAGAGCCACAGAAGTTGGGGGCACCTGCGGGGAGGACGTCCCCGCAGGTGGCAGGGGCATGCTGGGCTGTCCTCCGGCCCAATTCTGGCCACCATGGGAATGTTTTGTTCCTGTGGTCCAGAATTGAGTCCAAATGGGCCCATCTTGCTTGGGACAGCTGGATGACCTGGATATGCCCCTACCAGAACTGGGCTCCACAGGTCAACATTAGCGACCCATTCAATGAGTTGCTTTAGTTATACAGACCACTAAGAGTCTTCATTCCATGCAGCCTCTCTCAATGAGGTTTGCCCCTTCTTCAGTTAATTCCACCTGTATCCCACCCGGTTTGATTCATCTCAATCATGGACTCACTGTTTAACTCAGAGCCTCTTTCTCATTCTCTGTTATGTGTCTTGTCAGTCTTGACTAGACAGTAAGCTCCAAAGAGTAGGGACTGTCCTTTATATGTCTCTCTACAGCCTACAGTCCCCCAAGGGAGCACCAAACCACGTAAAGAACAGAACCCAGTCTAAAACTCGTAGTAAACCAGGAAGGATTCTTTATTATTCTATTGCACATACATTAGCTCACCAGCTGGTAAGCTAATGTATGTGCAATAGGGCTGGTGAGCTAATGTATGTGCAATAGAATAATAAAGAATCCTTCCTGGTTTACCACGAGTTTTAGACTGGGTTCTCTACAGCCTACATACATTAAACAAATGGTGATAATAAAGTAAGAATAATCCCTTATCTGATATTTGTCCTACATCTAAGTTGTTCTTTTTTTTTTTTTTTAGCTTTCAAGAAATTAATACTTATAGAAACAAAATGATGGCAGATGAAGACTATAGGGCATATTCAATCTGCCCATCCATTCAGCTCCTAAGCTCTACAATCCCTTCCTCTATCCCTTAGAGGTCCTGCCTTCTTGAATTCAGATACAGTCATAGAAACATGGAAAATGAGAAGTGCATACCTTTCAGCACTGAAATGCTGGGCAGCAAGAGTGCTTGTTTCCCCTTTACTGCTTTCTATGTGTATTTCACCCCTTTCTAAAGGAACACTTATTGTTCCTACTAATCATTTATATAGCAGTACAAAGTGTACACCGTGCTGTACATATAGGGGGTTATTCCGAGGCACGAATAGCGGGGATAGACGTCCCATTGGGATGTCCATCCCTGCTATTCCTGCCTTTTCCCGGTCCCAACTACCTTCCCTGCATCTTGAACGAGGAAGGTAGATGGGGACGGGAAAGAGGCAGATCAGGGGCAGCGTTAGGGTGGGCAGTGGGTGGTCGTCGGCCCCGGATGTACAAGGCCAATTCTAATGTTGGCCCTGTACGTCTGGGTCGACGGTTTAATCGGGGAGCTTATTCCAACTCTGAGGTGGAATAAGTTCCCCGAATCAGGCAGAGGACGGCGGCCTGGGGCATGGCAGTGGTGGGAAGGGGTGGAGAGCATTCCCCGCAGCCTGACCCTGGCCTTGGGAGGCTAGATCGGGGGCTGGGCTGCGAGGAAAACATTGTAGGAGCCGGCGGCCGGGGATTGTGGCTTTACACGGCTCCATTGTAAAGCCCAGGTCTGTTCGCGATTCCGATCCCATGTGGCTAGACGTGCCCTGCCAGATCAGAATCGCGACTTTCTCTGTGTGTCCAGATCCGGCTGGGCACACAGAGGGCCTGTATGTCTGGATTGGAATCAGGCCCATAGAAGAGAAGGGGTCATTTCAGTTTTCAGGGTCATTTAATTCTTGACTCCAAACCATTCCTACCAATATCAGGCTATTAAAATATTTGTTTTTTGTCAGACCTTGAGTTCACATTCCGTAGTTTCAAACTGAAATATTCAACAGCTCAACTCCATTTTACTTTTATTAAAACATGTCCGAAACGTTTCAATAGAACTAACCAAGGGAGTACTATTCAAATGTTTTGGACATGTTTTAATAAAAGTAGAATGGACTTGAGCTGTTGAAATTGATAGAAGATGTGAAGTGGCATTTTAGAAAGGGCATCCAAGTGCAGTCTGGAACGTCCAGGGCAGAACGTGCAGAACAACTCCAGGGACGTCTATGTTTTGGCCTGATTTTAGAAACAGATGCTCCCAGCATGGATGCCCATGCCCTGTATAGATATCCGCAGTATGAAACCGTGGGGCGCAGACATCCATCTCAAACAAGGTTGCATATGGGGACATCCAGCGGCATGGCAAATTGAGAACATGAGACCCCCATTCCTCATCAGTGTTCATTGACAAATTATAAAATAAAGAGGATATGAGAGTACCTCCTTCTCCACCCCCTCCAGACATTTGCCTGACAAAATGAGCACTTTTTAGATGCCTTGTAATGCTTGGATCAGGTATAACCTTTGATGTGGCTCAGGACATTTCTGAAATTGGGTGCGGACATCAAAGTTCTTGGGGACATCCCAGCCATGCCTCCACCACGCCCCCTTTCTAACTTGGATGTTCTCACACTGGAGGTGCCTACAAACTCGGCTTCTAAAATGGCTCTGGGGATGCCTCTGTGCTTTGGACATCTCTGTGCCTGTTTTCAGACTTCCAAGGTAGGAATAGGGCTTCTAAAATAACCCCCATAAAAGGCAACAACAAAAATAACAATTAAAAGTGGAGTGGAGAGGAGGAGTAGCTTAGTGGTTAGAACACTGGCTTGGGAATCAAGAGACCAGGGTTTGATTCTCACTAGTACTCCTTGTGGCCTTGGGCAAGTCACTTAACCCTCCACGCCCCAGAAGAATCCAAGTTATCAATGTCCCTGTTTAATGAACACAACCAAGTTTAAGTTACAATGTAAACTGCTTTGACTAAAATAATAAAGCAGCATAAAAAAACATTAAATAAGACAATCAAAAACACAGCAAAGGTCTAAAAAAAATATAGCACCCTTCCTTTCAACAGTGTTTTTCCCTCTCTGTGTACTGAAAATGTTAAGGAGGTAATTCTGTAAATGGTGGCTAGATTTATGCACATATTTACATGCTTTAATAGCACCTATACGATAAAGTCAAATACACATGGATTTGAATTTATAGAATACTAGCATAAGCAGCCATGAACACTTCCAGCTCTCGAGAGCAGGTGTAAATAACCACACGTATCTTTCACATCCTGTGCCATACTCCACACTTGTACACACCCACAGTGAGAGGATGTGCCACCGGTCTATGGCATGCACTTTCTGAATAGCGACCGACAAAGCTCTATGAGTAGGTGGTCATTTATGCACATAAACCACTAAAATCCCGCATGATTTACGCATGAAAACACACAGAAATCTAGCCACAGCTTACAGAATTTACCCTCTAAAAGTCTCTATGATCCAAGAATTTCTTTCCTTTTCCACGTTTTTTTATGAGTATTGTCTTTTGTGTTTAAGACAACTAAGAATTTTACTTCTCTTTAGCAGAAGGAAAGATGACTTTAACTTCAGTCAAAGGAGAGTATACCCACAACAAATTAATACACCACCTACAGCACATGAACAGATGTTGCCTAGTGCTCCAAATGCATGTTCCTTCTAAGCCGATGATAGGCACATTTCACACTTAAAAATACTGGTACAGTAAGGAAATTTGGTTGAGAACTGCAATTTCCAAGTTATAAAAAAGGAAGCCTTTAGAAGTTAACGCAAATAGTACAAGACTGTCAGATTTATTGGTAAGAACTCCTTTTTATAATTTCTAAAACATGGTACTTGGAAGTTAAGATCATTTTCATGTGAACATGCCAGCGTGCTTCTTAGAAAAGAGCATTTTGTTTTTCCCCCTCCCCCCCCCCCAAGAAATACTACTACTGGGGGGTCAGAGATGCCATTTTGAACCTGAGTTATTTTCCTATTCAGGTGGCCTTACAATCTAAGAACACAAAATTTGCCATACTGGGACAGACCAATGGTCCATCAAGCCCTATATTCTCTTTCCAACAGTGGCCAGTCCAGGTCACAAGCACCTGACAGAATCCCAAAAGCAGGGCCGGCCCGTCCATTGAGCGAGAATGTTTTTTGCACAGGGCCTCGCGTTTCAGGGGGCCCCGCGCAAAAACATTCTGATCCAAAAGTAAAATTTAAAAAAAATTTTAAAAAGCTGTCTGCTGCCGCTTCCAGGGCCGCCGCGGCAGAATCGAGTGTGCCACGAGCCCTCCCCTGTATCAGCTCTCTCTTTCCAGCAGCAGTCACACGCGCCGGCTTTCAAAGCGCGAGGGGAGAGTTTCTCCCTCGCTGCTCTGTTAAGCCCGCGGGGGCTGATGGGAACTTCCCATCAGCCCCCGCGGGCTTAACAGAGCCGCGAAAGGGAAACTAGTCCCTTCGCGCTCTGAAAGCTGGCGCGTGTGACTGCCGCTGGAAAAAGAGAGCTGATACAGGGGAGGGCAGGCTCTGCCGGGCACAGGGGGGGCCCCGCGGCACACTCGATTCTGCCGCGGCGGCCCCGGAAGCGGCAGCAGACAGCTTTTTTTTATTTTAAATTTTCCCTGGGCTGGGCTGGGGGCGGGGGGTTAGGAGTGGTGATGGGCACTGGGGGGGGTAGGAGTGGTGCTGGGTGCTGGGGGGGCTTAAACTAAAAATTGGGTGATGGGGGATTAGGACTGGAAATGGGCTGGTGGGATTAGGACTGGAAGTGGGATGATGGGGGGTGAGGACATGTCATGGGCTATGGGGGGCTTAAACTAAAAATTGGGTGATGGGGGATTAGGACTGGAAATGGGCTGGTGGGATTAGGACTGGGAGTGGGCTGATGGGGAGGTTAGGACTGGTAATGGGCTATGGGGGTGGTTTAAAATAAAAATTGGGTGATGGGGGATTAGGACTGGAAATGGGCTGGTGGGATTAGGACTGGGAGTGGGCTGATGGGGAGGTTAGGACTGGTAATGGGCTATGGGGGGGCTTAAACTGAAAATTGGGTGCTGGGGGATTAGGACTGGAAATGGGCTGGTGGGATTAGGACTGGGAGTGGGCTATGGGGGGCTAGGACTGGTAATGGGTTGGGGTTGCTAGGACTGGAAATGGGCTGAGTGGAAGGGGGCTTGAACTGCAAATAGCTGATGGGGACGGGGCTTGGAATGGAAATGGGCTGAGGGGAAGTGGGGGGCTTGAACTGCAAATAGCTGATGGGGACGGGGCTTGGAATGGAAATGGTCTGAGGGGAAGTGGGGGGCTTGAACTGCAAATAGCTGATGGGGAGGGGGACTTGGAATGGAAATGGTCTGAGGGGAAGTGGGGGGCTTGAACTGCAAATAGCTGATGGGAAGGGGGGCTTGGAATGGGCTCTTAGGGGAGGGAGCTAGGACAGGAAATGGGCTGATGGAGGGGCTAGGATAGGACTGGGAATTGGGTGTTGGGGGAGCTAAGATTGAAAATGGGCTGTGGTGGGGGCTTGGATTGAAATGGACTCATGGAGGGACTAGAACTGGAAGTAGGCTCATGGGGGGCTTGGATTAGAAATGGGCTGAGTGGAGAGGAGCTAGGATTTAACATGGGCTGATGGTGGGGCTAGGAAAGGACTAGAAATGGGCTGATGGGAGGCTGGTATTGGAAATGAGCTGATGAAGGGACTCGGATAGGACTGGAAATGGATGGGGGAGCTAGGACTGGAAATGGACTGATGGGGGGCCAGGACTGGAAATGGGCTGATGTGGGGACTAGAAGGGAGCGGATACTGGGTGGGGCTGGAACTAAAAGGGAGCTGATGTTGGGGGAGATTAGAAGGGGATGGGGCTGGGAGAGTGAAATGGAGAGGGGAAAAATATTTTGTGTGGGAGAGAAGAAAAATGTACAATTGGCTGGGTATTGGGAGACTAAGTGGGGATTGAGGATGGAGGGGTAAAATTTGAGTGGATGAAATAGGAATGAGGAAAGAGCAAAAGGAGAAAGATTATTATGTTAAAGCAGATGTAGAGAGAGAATGGAAAAAAACTAGAAGAGAAGAAAGGACAAATGGACAGCAGACGATGGAGAGATAGCAGAAGACACAAATAAACCAGAAGAAAGTGGCTGGAACAATTGCAACTGAAAAAAAAAATGCACAAAAGGTACAAAGATATCTCTTTATTTTGAATTTATTAACTGGAATATGTCAGCTCTGGGAAATGTGCCTCATTAATGTCTGTGCTTTGTTTAGTACAAGAGGAAATTAATTTATAGTTTTATTTCTACATTGTTGTTGTACATTCCAAGTTTGGCTTTTAGGGTTCCCAGTTTAATTATTGTCTTCCTGTTTTTTAATTGTGATTCCTTGTTTAGTGATGGTCTATGTTCTGCATGTGTAACTGAGCTGAGATATTCTGTTTATGTAATTCCTATTTGACATTGTCACTTGTTCTCTTTCCCCAGTAGGTCATGTATTGTTATTCTCTGAAATGTATTGGTTTAATATTTGCAGTGTTGCCTTTTGATAGGTAGGGTATGGTGCTTTATGAGTCCTGGTAGTGCTGTTAGGATACGGTGGGTTTGCTATGGGTTCTAAATGGGCAGTGTTTGTAGTAGTTCCTAATGTGCCTGGCGGTTGGCACTGGATTATAGTAATGTAGAAATCTTTGTCTTTCTTTATCCATACACTCATGAAGAGGCATGTTTACTAAAAGTTAGTGTATGGTAATACTATGCAAATATTTATGCAAATGAGGCCCCTTATGCAAATGAGGCCCCGCACCGAGTCTCCGCACATGGCCCCGCACCCCCCTTGGGCCGCCCCTGCCCAAAAGGTACACAAATTCCATGATGCTTACCTTAGGGATAAGCAATAGCTTTCCCCTAGTCTACTTTAATAATAGTTTATTGATTTTTTTCTCCAGGAATTACTATTGCTACTAATAATAGCCCTACAAAGTATTAATTTATATACAGAACAAATCATCAGAGAAGCAAGATTGTATGAAGGCAACCAAGGTGTGAAGATTGGTGGAAGACTCATCAACAACTTTCACTATGCTGATGATACCACATTACTGGCTGAAAGTGAAGACGATTTTAAATATTTGCTAGATCATGGAATATAGTCTTAAGATGGGTCTGCACCTTAACATTAAGAAGACAAAGATCCTACTGGCAAAATCAGTAAGTTCATCATTGATGGAGAAGAAATTGAAATAGTTGACAGCTTTAACTTACTTGGATCAGCAATCAGTAAAGAAAGGACCAGCAGTCAAGAAATCCGACAACATATTGCTCTTGGTAGAATGGCTATGAAGGACCTAGACAAGATTCTCCAGAGCAAGGATGTCTCTCTCCATACAAAGATGCGACTTGTGCAGGCCATGGTATTTTCATTAACGTCATATGGATATGAAAGTTGGACAGTGAAAAAGATAGGCAGGAAGAAAATTGATGACTTTGAATTATGGTGCTGGCCACGAATACTGTGTATTCTGTGGACTGCCTGAAGAACAAACCAGTCAGTACTTGAGGAGATCAAACCTAAGCTTTCCTTAGAAGCTCAGATGACAAGACTTTAACTTTCATACTTTGGACATATCATGCGAAGAGAGAGATGATTGGAGAAAGACACAATGCTTGGCAAGGTAGAAGGTCATCGTAAAAGAGGAAGGCTGGCAATGAGATGGATCAATACAATAACAGCAGCTACGGGTACCAGTCTGTCAACAATGAGCCACTTGGCTGAAGACCAAACAAAGTTTAGGTCGGCTATCCAGAGGGTCGCCAGGAGTCAACACCGACTCAATGGCACTTAACAACAACAACAAAGCATACGCATGTAAGAAACAGTCCCTGTTCAATAGAGCTTACAGTACAATCTTTTCAATAAAGAGACAGACAAACACAACAAACAGAGGACTAGGGTAGAATTAAAGGGAAATGGTTACAACCAGGGCCGGGCCAACCACAAGGCAAACTAGGCAGTTGCCTAAGGTGGCAACCTCTGGGAGGGGGGGGGGAGGCGGCAAAGAGCAGGGCATTCAAAGCTAAACAATCGATTTTGACAGGGAGATGTAAGGCTTAAAATTTGCCTAGGACACCAACACCTTAAACCAGCTCTGGGGCTGACCCTGGTTACAGTATAATGCACAAGGGTAGTAAACAGAAGAATAAGGAGATCAGGATCCAAATACAGTCTCAAAGAGGTAGGTTTTTAGCCTGGATTTGAATAGGACTAGAGATGGAGCCTGACACACCGACTCAGTAGCCTGTTCCGGGCATATGGTGTAGCAAGGTGGAATGAACAAAGTCTGGAGTTGGCAGTTGAATCGAAGGGCACAGATATAAGTGATTTGCCTGATGAGCAGAGGGGTTTAGGGAGAGATAAGAGAGGAGAAGTAATGAGGAGCTGCAGAGTAAATGCACTTATAGGTCAGTAAGAGAAGTATGAAATGGATCTGGCAAGGGAGCCAGTGAAGTGATTGAGAAGAGGGGTTACATCAGTGCAGCAACACTGGCTATGAGATTAGCTGTGCAGCAGAGTTTTGAATGGATGAAGGGAAGAGATGATTCTGGGGAAGACCAGCAAGGAGCAGGTTACAATAGTCTAAACAGGAGATGATTAAAGAACTTATCCCAACCTTTTTTAAACCAAGTTACACTAAGAGCTGCTACTGCATCCTCTGGCAATGAATTCCTTATGCATTGAGTAGAAAAATATTTTCTCCGATTAGTTTTAAATTTACTACTATGTAGCTTCATTGCATATCCCCTAGTCTTTATACTTTTTGAAGGAACAAACAACCAATTCACATTTATGCATTCTATTCCACTCATTATAGACCTCTATCATATCTCCCCTCTGCCGCCTCTTCTGCAAGCTGAAGAGCCCTAACCGTTTAAGCATTTCCTTCCGTCCTCTTTATCATTTTGATCACCCTTCTCTGTATCTTAGCCAAATCCACTATGTATTTTTTTACATGCAATAACTAGAACTGCACGCAATACTCAAGATGCAGTTGCACCATGGTGCAATATCCAGACATTGTGATTTCCTGATTTTTTAATTCATTCTTTTCTTTTTAATTCATGCAAAAATTGCAATGTGTGCCTTTAAATCAATGCTGACTCCTGGCAACCCAGCAGCTCTTGGGGTTTCTTGGCAGTGTGACTGGAAGTAGATTACCAGGACTTTCTTCCGAGACAATCGATGGTTAAGTGACTTGCCCAAGGCCAAAAGGAGTGCTAGTGGAAATCAAATCCTGATCTCATGGTTACCAAGCCAGTGCACTCCTAGTATTTTATTATGTTTCTTGGCTGCCGCTGCATACTGAGCAGACGATGTCAACATATTATCCACAATGACGCCTAAATCTTTTTCCTGGGTGGTGGTTCCTAATGTAGAACCTTGCATCATGTAACCATAGTTTGGGTTGTTCTTCCCTAAGTGCATAACTTTACTCGTGTTCCCATTGCATTTCATCTATCATTTGGATGCCTAGTTTGTCAATTTCTTAAGGTCCTCTTGCAATATTTTCCTGTGATTTAAGAACTCTGAATAATTTTGTGTTGTCTGCAGATTTGATCACCTCACTTCTTGTTCCCCTTTCCAGGTTAGTTAAAAATATATTAAAAGGTAGTTGAGGATGAAGTGAACGTGCAGCACATAACTCTGTTGTGGCTTTGAAATTGACTGTGCATATTGGTCATTCCTTTGCCCAGGGCACTTAGTATTTTCAGCAAGCATTCTCTTAATAAATATGTTATATTTTCTATAGCTCTCTCCATCTATCTGTAAATTCTTTTAGTGCAATAAGAGAAAATAAACTAACCTTTAAAACAGAACTTTTGGGGAT
The DNA here is from genome assembly GCA_033557465.1 of Ichthyophis bannanicus. Classification (NCBI taxonomy): domain Eukaryota; kingdom Metazoa; phylum Chordata; class Amphibia; order Gymnophiona; family Ichthyophiidae; genus Ichthyophis; species Ichthyophis bannanicus. The sequence goes on from CM066036.1 coordinate 190,890,320, forward strand.
CATAATACTTTCAATGGTGATACAGCCAGAAGGGGTTCAGAATTATGGGTGCAGATTATTTTAATTAGCTGAAGGAAACGAGACAGATATAAATTGTGTCTATAAAACTAGGTGGTTGTTTCAAAGTATTTGTTGTATTAATAGCTCAGAACTTGGTTCTCTGATTCTACCATCATTGGAATCTACCCAGTGGTGAATCTCAGAAAGACAGCACCAGGAATATTTTATCATAGCAGTGATATAATGACAGTGCTTATTAGATACCAGCAAGGACCTGGCTTATCTAAGTAAATTTTGTATCCCATCTTGCATTAGATGTTCTGCCTGAGTGTCACCTAAATAGCAGTTTCTTGTAACATAATATTTAGTGTGAACCAGTATTCTTACTCAGAAAGCAAGAAGTTTTGCTTCAGAGAGGCAGCCAAAAGAGATTAACGTGCTCTAGTGTTCCTCTTCCCTGACATCCGTCTCACACTCCAGCAAAATCCAAATCTTTCACAGCAGTTCTCAGACACAGAAAAGGACTGCACCAGTTCTCCTCTGATCTGTCCTTTCACAGAGTCTCTGCCTTCTTCATTTCAAATTTTGGGTTTTCTTCCAATTTCAAGGTGATCTCTCATACTGTATATATATAATCAGAGATGGAAAAGTTATTGATTGGGAGGAAGTATGGCTGGGTAAACAAGTGTTTTTTTAATTGCTTTTTAGTGGGTTTAGGCATCTCAAGATTTCATCTTTGAAAGTATCAGTCACTCGATTTAGACAACAAAATGTGTTTAGAAATCTTCATTTAAAAATTAGTGGTAGCAAAAGGTTGGCTGTGTTTCTCAGAAATGTGACTATTTCCCACAGATTATGGCACATGGCTTAACTGAATGCCATGGCGTGGTCTTGTGATATAATTCAGCACTCTCAAAAAGGGGTGGGGGGATTTTCAAAGTGATTAATGTGGTTAGTAGACCTGCTAACCACATTAATCGTGGCAGGTGGGACATTCAGCAAGTGTAATGCATGTAGGGCTGCCAGTAAATTCCCTGATTCAAGCCAGCTAGCCTTAGGGTGTTCCAACAGCACCCAGGGATAACTGACTAATAGCGATATTCAGCCGCTAGCTGGTTATCCCTCAGCAGTGAAAGCTGGGCACCTGAAAGGCTAACTTTCGCCGCTGAAGTTAACCTGACCACTGCTGAACTTGTCCCTTGTCCCTTGTCCAACCCAGATATTCAATGCGGTGGCCAGATATGGCCATGGGATTGTCTATCTGGGTTTAAAGTTCAGCAGCAGTGACTAGCCGCCACTGCTGAATAATCTCCCTGGTTTGTTCAAACATGGCACAACTGACGAATGAAGAAAGAGTCACACTAAAGTATTCCTAGCCTTCCCCAATTGCAGGCAGTGTTGTCTCAAGGCACATTGCATTCAGGTACAATAAGTCTCCAAGGGGTGCTCACAGTGTAACAGCCTCATATAATATAACTGTGCTAATATCAGCTTAGATTTTTAATGCATTTTTCTTTACTTCCATGCTAAGTTTTTACTTTGCTTCCAATGTAATAAGCTAGTTATATGCAAAAAGCAACAAAGTAGAACTTCAGGCTAAATCATTAGCAATGGGCCCTATATTCAAAGAGATTAACACAATTAGCAGGCCTGAGAACTGTGTTAATCCTTCTATACGGGATATTCAGTGGCACTAACACGGTTAGTGCTGCTGAATATCCCTGCATGTCCCAATACTAACTGGTTAGCATCAGGGTGTTCTACGGCACCCCTGAGACAGAGTACCCCGGCCTATCTTTGAAAATGGGAGCAGTTTGGCTGAGCTTAAAAACATCAGCTGAGTTTCCAGAGGAGGATATCCAGTGCTTCCCAGGACCAGCTAAGAACTATTGGTCCACTGGGGGGCGAGGGGTTGTCAGAAGTTTAAGGGATCTCTGGTCTAGGGCCTCTCTGTGCCAGCTCCCAGGCCAATGGTGCTCTGGCTCAGGGTGTCTTGGTCAGAAATGCCCTGGGAGCTCTGAGTCACCAACTTATGGATCACATCTCCAGGGGTCCCCATCTTGGGGATCCCTTGCTGATTTTTAATTTCCCATTGATTTCAATTGCAATCAATGGGAATTTAAAACTGCTTCACCACGGGAGGTTTTACTTCATCTCCGGAGATAAAGTAGAGTTTCAGTGGTGACCTGAATGTTTGCTGCATTGAAAGTAACTGGGTATGCAGCTCAGCATGCATTTCCATACTAAATTGCAGTAAGATTTGCACAGCAGTTTATTTCCAGTTTAGTGCTGACTTTGCGTGCTGCACTGGAAAGAATTACAGCACACGGTTAGCTTAAGAAGTTTAAGTTGGGGCTGGTGAATAGCTGTCCTAACTTTAACTGCTTGAGCTATCCACTTAGCAGCTGAATATTACCGCTAACTGGAGAGCAGCCTCGGGGGCCAATCAGCCCAGATATTCAATGGTGGACACCGGATATTTTTTTTATTTATTTATTTTATTTAGCTGTATTTATATCCCGCTTTTCACTGGGTCAAAGCAGTCAATTGGGAGATACATTTAACACGAGGGGATATGACACACATACGCTAATACTTACAGGGAACATGGGCAATGGAGAGTTAAGTGGCTTGCCCAAGACCACAAGGAGTGCCTATAGGACTAGAAATCCCAGTCCCTCCGGCCTGAGATTGCTGTTCCCAGGTGGGATTTGAACCTCCGGCCCGAAGTACCTTGTCCTAACCACTAGGCCACTCCTCCCACTTTATATATCTTTTGCCACTGACTATTCCGTTTTAATGAAAGTGGCAGCAGTTCGATGTGTTATTTTACCTAGCTGCTGCCGTTGAACTTTATCACTTTATCTTTTATTGAACTAACATAAGAATTTACCAAAGATGACGGGCTCTCTCTCTCTCTCTTTGCCTATGCAATTTCCAGAGCTCATATTGTGATGATGAAGGCAGTTCAGAGGCTATGGAATGCCAGGAGAATGAACTCTGTGCCTTTAAGAGTGAGAGCATTCAGGGTTTCCCCAGCAACTGAGAACCTTTGACTCATAGCACAGTCACCATTAAGCCCCGCCCACTTAAGCACGTCAGGGCTGGAGTGAAGCCTAGCAGCTCCCACGTGTGCTGGGAAAGAGGCGTGGTCCCTGAGAGGGAGCAGTTTAAAACTCCTGTGTTTGGAGAGTCAGGGAGACGAGGACCGGAAAGTGAAGGAGGAAGACGAGGAGAGGAGAGAAGAAGGAGTGGCAGTGAACCCAGAGGACCTGGAAGAGAATCCAGAGGAACTGGAGCTAGAGGAGAAGGGGCCCAAGGAGGCACGAAAAGTGCTGGGCTCAAGCTCAAAGACAAGCAGTGGGATCTGCTTGGAACCGGTCCAAGGCAGTCTCAGCAGAAAGGAAGTTTGATACAACAGAGAGAAGTGTCTGCAGAGAGAAAGCAGCATGGCTCTGGCAAGGAAAGAGGAAAGCAACTAAACGGCCCTGAACTAGGGCAAGTGTGTCTTCCAGAATTCCTGCCTGAAAGAAAGTTAAGAGAATTAGTTCCTGATAGAAGAATTAATTATAATAGCCAGCTAAGCTCTAGCAGTAGAAACAACAGCTTGTCTGCATGTCAGCAACCCCAGCTCTCTGAAGAAATAGAGCAGAAAAAGGTTCTATTAGAGAGGTTGAATGAAATGCTCCAGAAACAAACTAGTCAGCTCTACAGCCAGGTACCCTCTGAAGAATATTGTGAGGATGCCATTGAGGAAATGGATATAGGAAGCTGCTATGAAGACTATGAAGATAGCTCCAATGAGATGCAGTGTTCTTATTGTAAAGCTAATGAATTAGAAGTGTGTTAAGCTTAAAACATGTTTGAATGAGTGAATGCCATAGTAAGGAACTTACCTGATTGAAGGACGCAGCACAGAGAACAGCTGAACGTTGTTAATCAAGCGGTTGCTGTGTAAGGCCTGAAACTGAAGGGAAAGCTCAGTGGACATTTTTAAAGCTGTTTCTGTTATAAAGGAGCTGTGAAGTAAACACTCCCATAAGAAGCTAATGTGCCCATCAGAAGCTTTATAATCTGAGCTTTGGAAGCAAGTTCCTAAGAAGCTATTTATTGCTGATACCAGTAATCCTGTGCATACTTTTGTAAAAGTTATACCTTTGCTTTGGAGAAGAATCCCATTATTGTTTATTCAGCCTGTTACTTGTGAATATGATGGAAACCCCAGAACACAACAAATAAATATTATTCTGTTTCGCCTGACCACTTGTCTGCACAACTACTTTTGCCTAATAAGGATAAGTGAAACTACATATCCCAGCAGCCCTCCTGGCAGCCATATTGGGAGGACTTATCCTAGGGCAGCAAGGCGACTCCATCCTGGTGCCCGGCTATATGCCCAGCCAGGTGGGGGCGACAATATGCAATCTACTGGGATAATTCTCTGCTGGTTGAAAAGCCTGCCAAATTCAAAGAGATTTTGCTACTCATCTTAAGACTAAAAGTCTTCAAAAATGAAATTGTTTAAAACACTGGAATAGGATATTCTTATGATAGAACAGTGGGGGGGGGGGGGAGAGAGAACAAGCTAAATTCTTCTAACTACTTTGAGGGATTCCTAGAGAGTGGGTAGAATGAGTCTTCCAGATTTATTTTTAGCACTAATTTTAATTAATTTCCATGTTTTCTGGATATTGTAAACTACTTTGATGGCCACTAAACCAAATGATGGTATATTAAATCTTGCAAATAAACAAAAATATGACATGTATTTTGTGACACATGAGGGACTTAGTGGGGCAGACTTCTGTTTTTAAACCAACAGAGTAGGAAAGGGCTTATGTGCACCCTTTGCATTTACTGAATATGATGAATGCCAAGCAAGCTTTTCTCCCTCCCTATCGTAAACAAAGTGCTTTAGTGGCTCTGGTAAGATACATTTGACATTACCTATGTTGCAGATACTGTCAATATGTACATGAGTCCATGTTCTCGCCTGGAGTGGAATCTGAGGTATTTGTTGTGTGGGCCCAGAAAGGAGTTGAAATTCTGGCACAGATTACACAGGTACACTACCAAAAAACTGCCTCCAGTTTTGCAACTGATTCCTATAGATTTTGGGGTGCTGAATCCAGGAAAAATAGCCAAAATGTTCCATCACGTCACGTTTTCTTGCAAAATTAGATTTCTTACCCATATAAGGAATGTTCACATAATTTCTTTTCAGCCGACTGCAGTTTATTTTCTTGGCCCAAAATAGAGGTTATAATGGTTAACTAACTAGAAACACTCCCTCATGATATTTTAGAGTGTTTTGTATTCATTTTATACATTAACAGGACAATTGGGAGGCGGGGGGCTAAATCCAGTACTCGCGCTGGCGCATGTTCTTTCCTGTTCGCCTCGCCTCGTTCGCTCGCTCAGACACGGTGGTTGCGACATGAACGTTCCTGTCAAATTTCAGTTTCTTGCAAGTTCATTATTACCTTTTGTTTGCTCAGTCGTAATCCAGCTTTATTCCGAAGTGGTTCACTACAGTTGTAGTTTGCAGTGCTGTGTATTTGTGATGGCTCACAGAGCCAGAGGTTGCGTCAACTCTCCGGACAGTTTTTGTTTTATTTGTGGGGAATATACCATGAAAAAGCGGCAGAGGAACATTTCTGCATTTATTAAAAAAGTATATTTCGCCTATTTCGGTTTGAAGTTAGGCGATCAAGACAAACCGTGGGCTCCTCACAAAGTGTGCAAAACATGTGAGGAAGATCTACGCTTATGGATGAAAGGTAAAAAACAAGCATTTCGTTTCGGAATACCTATGATGTGGCGTGAACAAAGAGACCACAGCAGTGACTGCTATTTTTGCTCTTGCATTGTGAAGGGATACAACTTAAAAAATAAGAACGTAATAAGTTACCCCAACCTTCCCTCAGCAATTAGGCCTATGCCTCATAGCAACGAAGTACCTGTGCCTGAACCACCAAAATCTTTGGATCATATTTGTGTGGACGGTTCTGATCATGATGAGACTCATCAGATGGCTTTTCCCGATGAGTCCAGTACTTCCGAGTTTGAAACTGAACCAGATCCGAAACTTGAACTTTTCTCTCAAGCTGAATTGAATGATTTAGTCCGGGATTTAGGACTCCCAAAAGATGCTGCCCAACTGCTAGGTTCTCGGCTTAAACAGAAAAATCTATTGTCACCAGGAACAACTTTTTATTGGTACCGCAACCGCGAGACACAATTTTTGAAGTATTTCAGCAAAGAGGAAGATTTGGTATTTTGCAACGATATATACGGAGTGATGGAAAAGTTTAAACTCAAGTATGATCCTGCTGAATGGCAGCTGTTCATTGATTCGTCAAAAGACAGCATAAAAGGTGTTCTTCTTCATAATGGCAACACATTCGCTTCAGTTCCTATTGCTCACTCTGTTATTCTCCAAGAAAAATACGAGAATTTGGCCCTGATTCTTCAGAAGATTTGTTATGATGAGCATAAGTGGATGATTTGTGGAGACTTTAAAATTCTATCCATGCTATTAGGGCAGCAATCCGGTTTCACCAAATATCCCTGCTTCCTTTGCTTGTGGGATAGCCGGGCCCGCGACCTACACTGGGGGAAAAAAGACTGGCCAATTCGGGAGTATTTGAGACCCGGTGAGAAAAATGTTCTTCATGAGAGCTTGGTACCTCGTGATAAAATTCTATTACCACCTCTCCACATAAAGTTGGGTCTCATTAAGCAATTCATCAAGTCCCTTCCAAAAGATGGTGAGTGCTTTCGGTACCTTTGCTCAAAGTTCCCCCGACTTTCTGAAGCAAAGCTAAAGGAAGGAGTGTTTGTTGGCCCTGATATAAGGAAACTCATTTCAGATGAAGCATTCGCTGAAACGATGTCTGAGAAGGAAAAAGAAGCCTGGGATTCCTTCAAGGATGTTGTTCTCAAATTCTTGGGGAACAGGCGGGATGAGAACTATAAGGATATTGTTGCCAGGATGCTCAATGCCTTCAAAGAACAAGGCTGTAACATGAGCCTGAAAGTCCATTTCTTGCACTCCCATGTGAACTACTTTCCCGAAAACTTGGGGGCGTACTGTGAAGAACAAGGTGAAAGGTTTCACCAGGACATCAAGGACGCAGAGAGAAGGTACCAAGGAAGATGGAACACCACTATGATGGCTGATTTCTGCTGGTTGCTGCTGCGGGAAACCCCAGATGAAAAATACGCCAAGCAGCGCACCAAGAGAAGCATTCGGGGGAAGAAGAAACGGGCCCACCAGGAGATTGATTGACCCAAGAATGACTTTAAAATCTAAACTGTGTTGACAAATATCGTGTTTTTACTAAACTTTGAAATAAAAATTTGCTAGTTATCACCACAGTGTCGGATCTCATTTATTAGAATTTTATTTTCACACCATCGGGTGTTTGTCTTCATGTATTGCAATGGTGCGGTTTGCGTTTTCTATTCTTACATACATACCTGTACAACATTTTTTGCACATTTCTTTGCTTTGCTTTGTGTCTAACCTCGCTCTTATATGCTCAATGTTTGTGCACATGTATGTGGCTGTTTTAAGTGCAGACAATTTTGCTACCATCACAGTGTGTTTTGTTGACATTACTCTATTCTTATGCGCTGCCTTGTTACAATTTTCTTTATTCTTATTTGAATAACTACTAAACAATTAGTATAAAGAATTCATCCAAGAAACTTTTATCTCGATCGCACTCAATCTGAAACGTTCACCTCAAACTGCTAACCCAATGTAGCAAACAATCTGTACGTGATGGAGCAAATTGGTTACCAGATTTGGGTTCAGCGCACCAAAAAACGTAAAAATCAATCGAAACATTAGAGGCAGTTTAAAAAAATTTTTTTTTAGTGTACCTGTGTTATTGATGTCTAGTGGACAATGTTATCCTTTCAGCAACTTCTCCAGAAGTATATATTAGAGCCTAGATACCTCCATGGCATAAATGCACAAGAGGAGAGCCTCTTTTGATTGAAAGCAAACTCTGCTATGAGTGGACATAGGATGAGGGTGAAAGGGGATAGATTCAGGAGTAATATGTGAAAATATTACTTTATGGAAAGAGTGGTAGATGCGTGGAATAGTCTCCCAGTGGAGGTAGTAGAGATGAGGACAGTATCTGAATTCAAGAATGGGACAACACAGAAGATCTCTAAAGGAAAAAAAGGACTATTGTAGTTGATATGAAAGGGCAGACTAGATAGGCCATATGGTCTTTTTCTGCTATCAAGTTTCTATGTTTCTATGATATATTTATGCTTATTTACAAGCCGGACACTATGTACAATCGCTTCATCCAGAAACTTTGTGAAAGTTTTTTAAATTGGATGCTAGAAAGCTAATATCTATTTCATTGATTCATAGTAAATCACTTGAACTTGAACCCTAACACCAATTAGACGTAACAGCTGATTAGTAATAGTAGTAGTGGCTGGGAAGTGGTCACAGGAACTCCATGTAACTGTAACGTTTAATTAGAAAGGTTGCTAGGATCCAAGGATTACTGTGGCCTCATGTTTTTGAAGGACTGTGGGTTTTTGGGGGGAAACTAAAAAATTATTTGCTAGAATTGTTGGGCCAGTAAGTAGCTTTGACTCCACTGGGGGTGTGGGGGGGGCTTTAGTAGACAGCACTGAGATGAAAAAACCTTAAGCTGACGTTTCCAAGATTGTTACTCAAAAGATATGGCTGGTGGAGAAGTGATGTATTATTTCTCCAGGAACAAGCAGGAAGTCAGTCCTCACATATGGGTGAAGTCGGCACCAACGGAGCCCTCGTGGAAGCATCTTCCCAGCTTTCAAAGAAAGCCTTTGGGAGATGCCACCACACATGCGTGGTCCCTTTCGCACCCAAGTGTGCCATCTTACTCAGTCTCCTTTTCTCAACAGAGCCCTTCAGACATCTGTCTGCTACCCCGGAAAAAGTTGATATTTTTGCCAGAGTTTAATACTTTCTTCTCTGGTTGTGCACCAGTACTCTTCCCACCACCCAAGCCCTCTGCCCCGGCATCGAGTCTCGGGTCTGTAGCCTTTTTTCCTCTTGGCGCCTTCGCGCCCTTTTTCCAGCTGGCAGCATCGCGAGTCTTTGACCTTGCTGGGGTACTTTTTTCCCCTATGGCTACCAGTGGAGAAGTGTGATCGGTGTACAAAAATTATGTCCCTTACCGATGTCTATGCTGCCTAGGGCCCGACCACAACCCCGAGACCTGTGGTCTTGGTAAAAAGATGTCTACCAGGGCCCTCAAGAGCCACCAGCAGCAGCATGATAAGTTTTTCCCAGAGTCCCTGGTGCTTCCAAAGGCCAAGGCCCCATCTGAAGACTCGTACTCCTGTGGCACCCCTGTAGACACTGGCGGACGCAGGGGGTCTTCAGAAAGGGGGTCTCCTTCAAGGGAACACAAGAAGAAGAAGAAATCCTTGAAAGCAGCATCCCTGGATGGTTCCGACAGGCCAGATAAGCCCCGATCCAGGTCCCACAGTCCATGCCACTCGTTCGAAGGCTCGGAACAGGAGCGGCCCACCAAGGTCTCCCGGAAATATTCGTCCAAGTATTGGCCCCGGACACTGAGGCCAACCTCATTGAGGACTCCCCTTCGGGGGAACCAGTTCTGGTCCCGAATTCCTCGGTGTCCGCACTGATGGCTGCAGAGCCTTTTGGCACAGCTTGTCTGCCTTCATGGACCACCAGTGGGTGTTGATGTCCAGCAAGGTTGGTTCCTCTGCCCAGACCACTAGGCCTTTGATGTTGAGGATGTCCCTCAAGACCATCGAGACCATACGGCCTCATGTCGATCCTCAGCCGAGGTCTCGATCCAAGTCCCGTACTACAAGACCAAGGTCCTGGAGCCTCTGGGCTTCCCTCACCCCTCAAGTCTTTAACCGACTACTCAGAATGGAAGACTGAGGATGAGGAGTCCCCTGACACCCATCGCCACCACAAAGTCCCCTTGGACCCGTCCTCCTATGAGTCTTGGCATCAGTCCCTGCCCAAGGACATGGCATTCCTCGACTTTGTGTGGGACATGTCAAGGCACTAGCATTCCCAATGGAATCAGAGGAGGACCCTTGGACAGAGGACTTAGAAATCCTCCAGTATGAGACCCCACCAAGGGAATCGCTGCCGGTGCCCATTCCACCCATCCTGAAATGGCTAATGTTCCACATGTGGGAAAAACCAGCTTCGGTGCCTATTGTGAGCAAGCAGTTCTACTGGATGTATCAGGTCTGCCGGAGCCTGGGCTTCTAAAAGGCACAACTGCCATATAACTCCATGGTGGCGGAGTTGGCCATGTGTCGGCTGAAGAGCCAGAAGACGCACTCCTCGGTGCTCCCGGGTAGGGAGGCCCGCACCTTGGAAGCCCTCAGCAGAAAGTGCTACCAGGGCTCAATGTTCATTGGCCGGATCCAGGCCTACCAGTTGTACATGAGCATGTACCTGAGAGACCTGGTGAAGGAGTTTGCCGGGTTCTCAGCTGGTCTCTCCGAAGAACCACTGCAGCAGTTCAAGAACCTGGCCAGAGCCATCCATGAGTGCTCCAAGTTCATGACTCAAGCAGCCTATGATGGTTTCGAGTCAGCGGCTAGAGTAGCTGAGGCAGGCATCAGTGCCCGGCACCAGGCTTGGCTACAGTCTTCCGACCTTGAGAAATGGGTTCAGGACAAATTGGTCAATGTTCCATGACAAAGGGAGAACGTCTTTGGCAAACCCATGATAGAAATGGACACCAAGTTGGAGACCAAGCTCATGACGAGGTCCAGGCTCTCCAAAAAGACCACTATCCTCTCCCGATAGAAGGGCTCGGGTAAAAAGCCCTTTTACCTGAGGAAAGGGGCTGCTTACAGAAACTACCCACATTTTTAAGCCTCCCCAGCTCCTCAGCAAGGTCAGCAGGCTATGGGACATGGGCAAGGCCCTCGTAAGCAGAAGGGTCCCAAGCCCCAGGTGTCGGCTCTGACCCAGCATGGGGGGGAGCTTTTGACTCCTTGGGCATAGCTTCTCTACCCCATGGAGGACAGCAGCCCACAAGAGGACATCTGATTCATATGCCCACAGGTGGCCAGCCATCACCACCAATTTCTGGGTGCTCCAGGTGGTCAGGGAGGACTACCTTCTCTACCTGGAACAGACATCTTCTCCTTTCTTCCCAGGAGAGCCCCCCAGGTCTCCCCTTCATTGGGACCTTCTACTGCAAGAACTCTCATGCCTTCTCGAGGACAAGGTGGTGGAACCAGTACCCCAACATCTCAGGGGCAAAGGGTTTGACTCCAGATATTTCCTCATGCCAGAAAGGACAGGTGGTCTACAGCCTGCTGAACCTGAACAAGTTCCTGGTGAGGGAGAAGTTCAAGATGCTTTCCCTTGGAACATTGCTTCTTTACCTCTAGCAGGAAGATTGGTTATGCTCCTTCCATCTGAAGGATGCTTATACCCACATCCTCATCCATCCAAACCACAGGCAGTATCTTCACTTCATGGTAGGAGAAGACCACTACCAGTAAAGGTTATTACCCTTTGGCCTGGTATCCATCCCCAGGGGCTTCACCAAATGCCTGGCAGTAGTGGCTGCCTACCTCTGTTTCCAAGGGGTATTTGTCTTCCCCTACCTGTATGACTGGCTTATAAAAGAAGGCATGGCCACCAAGGTGCACCAAGCTACGGCACACACCATCCATGTCCTACAACATCTGGGGTTTGTGATAAACCATCCCAAGTCCTACCTCCTCCCGACACAATGTTTAGAGTTCATAGGGGTAAAACTGGACACCGTTCAGGCAAAGACCTTCCTCCCCCTGGACCAGGCCGACCACCTCAGAACATTGGCCACAGACGTGCAACACCATATCTCGGTAATGGTGTTGCACGTTCAATACAGTTAAATAAATAAATAAATAAATAATGGCTTGGCTTCTGCTGTGCCTACTCAGCCTCATGGCCTCCACAGTCCATGTCACCCCAGAGGCTCATCTGCCCAGTGGTGCCTTCGAGACCAGTGGACACAGGCCATGGGCCACCTCCAAGACAGAGTCTCAGTGACCCACCAGTTGGCGGACTCCCTGAATTGGTATATCTAGCCCTCCGAGTTTTTCGCCACCATCTGAGGCACCAACCAGTGCTGATCCAAACAGACAACCAAGTGGTATTGTTCTACATGAACAAGCAAGGGGCATGGGGTCTCGCACCCTTTGCTGCTAGTGCTGACACTCTGCTCTTATACAATTCATCAGGGAATGCCCCTACGGGCAGTATATATACCAGGCCAGGACAATGCCCTGGCGGACAGACTGAGCAAGTTCCTTCAACCACTCAAGTGGCAGTTGAACCCCAGAGTGGCCACCCAGCTCTTCCAACTCCGGGGGAGCCCACGGGTGGACCTTTTCACCAGCCTGGACAATTACCAGTTGCTCTGCTTCTGTTCCTGCCAGCCCTAACTGGGCTGGATAGCGGCAGATGCGTTCCTTGTTCCGTGGTTGTAAGGCCTCATGTATGCCTTCCCACCCACGCTGTTGATCACCAAGACCCTCTTCAAGGCTCTTCGTGATAAAGCATTTCTGATCGTGGTGGATTCACGGTGGCCCAGGCAGCCATGGTTCCTGCTTGCTCCTCTGATTGTCAGTGGAAGCACCAATCCCCCTGGGGAGTTCCTCGGGACCCTTGTCTGAAGAAGAGAGCTCTCTCCTGCACCCCAATCTGGGGTCACTATCACTGACAGCATGGCTTCTGAAAGGGTAACCTTGGCACTTTCAACCTCTTTGGGAAAGTGCAGGAGATCCTTCTCGCCTCCCGTAAGACCTCCTCCGGGAGGGCTTACGCCTTGAAATGGTGCCCCTTCTCAGTGTGGTGCACGGAGCAATGGGTGAACCCATTATCCTGCCCAGTGCAGCTGGTGCTGCAGTACCTTCATCTCTCATAATCCGGGCTCAAATCAAACTCCATCAGGATGGTGCACCACCACCCTGTTGAAGGCAAGCCCCTCTCTGCCCAGCCTCTGGTGACCCACTTTCTGAGGGGACTCCTGCTGTCAAAACTCCCGTCTGCCCTCCGATGACAGAGTGGGACCTCAATGTAGTGCTGGCACAGCTCGCCAGCCCACGCTTCAAGCCCCTGGCTACCTGCCACCTGAGGTATCTCTCATGGAAAGTTGTGTTCCTGGTGGTGCTTACCTCCACTCGCAGGGTCAGTGAGCTCCAAGCCATGGTGGCAGAGGCGCCATATACCAGGTTCTACAAGAACAGGGTCATGCTACGCATGCACCACAAATTCCTCCCGAAGGTGGTGTCTTCTTTTTACATCAACCAGGAGGTGGTGCTACCCACCTTCTTCCTGAGACCTCACTCCAGAAGGGCGGAGACTGTCATTCACACATTAGACTGTAAGAGGGCCCTGTCCTTCTACATTCAATGTACTAGAGCCACCAAAAAGCTTTTCAGCTCTTTATTTCCTATGACCCCAGTCATCTGGGGGAGGCAGTGACCAAGCAAACCTGTCCACCTTGGTGGTGGACTGTATTGCCCTTGCCTATGAGCAGGCTCAGCGCATGTTGGATGGCCAGATCATGGCACACAGTGTCAGGGCTATGGTGGCCTCTGTGACAAACCTGCACTTCGTCCCAATGTTGGACATCTGGCGGGCCGCCACTTGGTCTTCAGTCCATACCTTCACAGCTCATTAATGCCTGGAGAGGGAGTCCCAGTGGGACAGCACCTTAGGCCAGGTCGTGCTCCGTAATCTTTTCAGGGGTCTAGGCAACTCCTACCCTCTGACCTTTTTCTGTTCAGGCTACCGGAGCATTGGTTCCCATCAGACACATGGGTCCTACTGCAGTCTGTATCAATTGCTGCTGCTCACAGCTCCCCCTGAGGGCAACCGTGTTTTTTCTCTATGGGTTTTCAATAGCCTGTAGCTAGGGATTCTCATATGTGAGGACTGGCTTTCTGCTTGTTTCCGGAGAAAGTGTAGTTAGTCATCTGCAACAGGTGTTCTCCGGGGACAGCAGGAATCAGTCCTAACTACCCTCCCTCCTCCCCTTGGAGTTGCTGTTCAGTTTTTGCCATATTCCTTTGTCGGCTCTAGCTATGTCATCTGGCAGAGTAAGATGTCACTCTTGGGTGGGAAGGGGACCGCACATGCATGGTGGCATCTCCCAAAAGCTTTCTTTGAAAGCTGGGGAGATGCTTCTGCAAGAGCTCCATCTGTGCCAATGTCACCCATATGTGAAGACTAATTCATGCTGTACCCGCAGAACATCTGTTACAGGTGAGTAACTATGCCTAATCACTGGAGAAACATCCTCTTGCCTTCCTTTGAGCCTGGTGTAACCTTTTCTAAGGGCTTATTTTGATGGAATGCATGATGTCCCATAGGTTAGAGAGGTAGAAGGCATCTTTTCTGGCATTGAGGATCTCCCTCCTAGGGTACATAATGAAGTTTTAAATTTTTGACTTGTGGTCTTGGGGAATCTTATTGGGGGGAGGGGGCATAGATTACTAGCTTCTCTTGTTACGCGCATGTGTGTGTGTAATAGAAGGGTGATTAATCGTATGTTCAGTGCTATAGTAGTGTCCCTTAACAGTTGTTTTTGAGAAGCATCAAGATCCTTGCTCTCTACATGTTTATATGCTTTGCCATTTAAGGGGGTGGGAGGGTAGGGAGGTTAAGACTTCCATTTTTTGCAGTAGTCCCTTATTGTGTGCAAGGATCGCCACATACAGGGTACAGAAAAGCTCTGTAGTGTTCGTGGCTGAGTGGATGCATGTGGGTCAAGGTAAAGGAGATAACTGGGATAAATTAAGGGGAAGGGTTAAAAATAAAAACTATTATTGTTCATTTGATATTGTCTTGTTACTCAGCATGTTCTGATAATATGTACTGTACTGATTTTCTACTGATAGTTTTCAAAGTAAAACAACCGGTGAACCTTAGATCTCGCCTTACTTACACCATCTCCTCTTCTTGTAAAGTTAGAGCAACTGTATTATTTAAGCTGCAGTTGCTCAGACTAAGACTAAGCAACAGATATTAAGTTTTGTTTCCAAAAATATCAAGCCATATTTCATAAAACATACATCTGTACTGGTTCTTTTCCTGCCAGAGAAAAAAAAATCATGTAACTGGCTACAGTACAAACACTTCCAAATGGCAGGTTGTGGCAGACTATATTGCTTTTTTTATAGATTGGTGGGGATTAAAGTTTGCCAAAAACATATTTATATTTTCCTACATGAGAGTCTTACATGTTAATATTTGCAGCTGAAACCTTCCAAAGGTAGACCAGAAGATAAGAGAGTCATAAATAGATCACATTTTAAGCCATTGCCCATGAACCGCCAGTCTAGAGAAAAGCTTCCAAATTAGTGTTACTGCCCTTATACAAAAGTATTATTCTTAGGACCCCATATACTAACAGGTGCAAAATGGCAGGCCGCATAGATCAAAACATCAATCAACTAAGTTCAAAAACTTAAGGGTTCAAAAGATTTATGCTCCTGATTTTGAGTTAGGCTCCTAAATTGGCCTTTTTGAAAACATATTTGGGCTGAGTTCCTAAATTATGCTCATAATTTCATTAAACTCCTATATTAAGGAGCCTCAAAGTAGATGGCAACAGGTGGATTTGGAAGAAAGACCGGAGAGGAGAGATGTGATAGAGATGTTTAAATACCTCTGTGGCATAAATGCACAGGAGGAGAGTCTCTTTCAATTGAAAGTAAACTCTATAACGAGGCAGCATAGGATGAAGGTGAAAGGAGATAGACTCAGGAGTAATTTATGAAAATATTTCTTTATGGAAAGAGTGGTAGATGTGTGGAACAGTCTCTCAGTGGAAGTAGTAGAGAAAAAGACTGTATCTGAATTCAAGAAAGCATAGGACAAACACAGGAGATCTCTAGAGGAAAAAAAGGGACTGTAGAGCTTAGTAGTTGGTATGGAAGGGCGGACTGGATAGACCATATGGTCTTTATCTGCCATCATATTTCTATGGAAAAAAGTCAAGAGCTTAGCACTGTTTTTCAGCACTAAGCTATAAACTGGGCTCATAAATATAGGCAAATGAATGGTACTCATCAGAGGTCTGTGTATGCTATGCAGTCCTTTGTGTACACGTTCTCTCTCTCTTCTGTGTACAAAACATGGATAACTCTTTTCTTCAAAACCATTTTATATAGGAACAGAAATACATGAGTATTCAAAGAGGGTATTTTAATAACAGGTCACAAGTTGGAAGGCCAAGTACATACTGTCGTGACCCCAGCCCTGGCTGAGGGCCTAGAGGCATAGGGCTGCCAATTTTAGTCCTCTAATAAAGGCATTAAACACTATTCTTGTCCACAGTGAGGCATTCTGGGACTTGTAGTTTTTCCTCGTTCAAGGATAGTCGTGTAAGCCAAGGGTTAAAGGCAAAGACAAAAGTTTATTTTTCCCCAAAAACACTAAGGTTCAAACACACAACGTCAGAATATTCTTCTCCAAGCAATACTTCAGAAATTATATATAAGCTGGAACTGAGGAAGCTTCATAAGCTTTTGAAACATGTGCAGTTGTTTTCATAAGGTAATCAGCAAAACAAAATACAGCTTCTCTGTTTAAGCAAAGTTAAATGTCCTCATTTACCTTCTGCTTCTTTAAACACCAAAATTTAGAAGCTGGCAACGTTCTCTTGAGTTAGTAGGTATTTCTTAGCAAACCAAAACTAGGTTCATTTACACTGCTTCTCAAGACCTTTCTTTATCAAGCATTTCTTATCAACAGACTTTCATAGCTTCTGTCTGGCATAATGTACAATCCATTGGCAATTCACCTGATATGGAGTTTTGCTCCGCACAGTCCACTTGCATATCCTCTTGTTCTAAAGCATATACGTCTGGCTCTGAACTCCCACAATCTGCTCCTCGGTGAATGCTCTGGGGAAATCCCTGGACCTCCCTCCAGCACTGGTTTCCCCGGTAAGGAATGTCTGTACCTCTAGTATGAGATATCTCTCCCTGGTTCAGTTGCCTTGGTTCCTCTCCGCAGTTCAGCCATGGTTCCTTGCTCCAGGCTGGGTTCTGGTTACTTCTAGCTATAGCCTTGTTCACCCACCTTTGAGCAGCTTGAAACCTTTGGTCTGAGACCCGAGGTAGAAGACTTCCCTGCTTTCTTTCTCTAAGCAAAGCACACGTGGTTTCTTGGCTCTCAGGCTCCTTCCACGTCCTTCTCCTTCCCCTGATGTTTCCTCCTCTGAGTTCCTCTCTCTGAACTCCTGGAATAGCTGAAACATGCTGAACTCTCTGAACTTGCCCACGATTCTGGACTGGAACTGGAACACAAACAGTTTGAACTGCAACCTGATCCTGAACCCCCTTCTCCCCTTCTGAGCAGGGTTTATAAGGCTGCTTCTTAGCTAGCCTTTCTCTGTCTCTGCACAGGTGTTTGCCATTACCCCCTAAGCTTGCACTTATGTCAGCAGAGCTTGGGTGTGGCAAACTGGCTCTATCAACTCCGTGCTTTCTTTCTTTGACTACAGTCTGGAACCTGTGAATTTCAGGAATGTCTCTTTCCTTAAAGGTATATTCACTATCTTTTCCTATTTCCATCGGTTCAGCAGGGCTCTCCTCATCACAGTACCTATTTTAAGCCTCTTTTATAGACACATTGGCACCTGTGTCTTTTTTTTTTAAGATATTACCACAAAAGCTGCAGAAATCATGGTTAAAATGCAGCCGCATACTATTAGACCAGTTTGGGATACACATATAGGTGTGTATTTTATAGCCTGAGTAACTCATAATTCCACTCAAACCTCTCCCCCAAACACACCTATGCCAGGATTACAAGTATACGCCTGCTTGGCGTAGCACATACTTTTATGTATAAGGTAATTTTATAATGGGCATTTTACATGTTTATACTGGCATATACACATGAACAATCCTCTATAAAGTTACCCCAAAATGCTAATTCTATACATCCACATATCATCCAGCAAAATACTAGCCTATATCAGGGTCTTGATTCTTCATGTTACTCCTACTTGCTAATTTCAAATGCTTATCATGAACTTTTAACTAGGACGTGCAATTATTACTGCACAATTTGATTTGTTTGACATCTTAAAAAATGTCATGTTCACTAAACTGATTTTAACATGCTTCCTCAACCTACAAATTAATATGTGTTAAATTGATTAATATGAGAAATTAACTGGAAAAATTTCCAACAACCATGAAAAGGTCTGAAAATGATTCAAAACTTAACCAAAATGCTTTTCCATGCGCATCATTTAAAATAGGGATGCGCATGAAAAAACATTTTGGTTAAGTCTTGGGTCATTTTCAGACCTTTTCATGATTGTTGGAAATTTTTCCAGTTCATTTCTCATATTAATCAACTTAACACATATTAATTTACTTTCCTTGGCTAAATATCTGTGAATGTTATCCGATTGTATTTATTATTGTATGTTTTGTTACAGTCTTTCTGTCTGGGGCTTATCTTGTTCTAGGGATAGACCTGGTATGGATTTAGCCAAGGAAAGTCTTGCATTACTAATCTGTTGATACTTTTTTGAAGGTGTGACTAAACAAGTAGACCAAGGTGAGCCAGTCGATACAGTGTATCTGGATTTTCAGAAAGCCTTTGACAAGGTCCTGCATGACAGACTCTTGGCGAAATTAAAAAGTCATGGGATAGGAGGCAGGAACTGGTTAAAAGATAGAAAGCAGAGAGCAGGGCTAAATGGCCAGTTTTCTCAATGGCTTTTTAACATATTCAGAAATGACCTGTAAATGGGAATAACGAGTGAGGTGATTATTCAAAGTTATTAAAACACAAGAGGACCTTGTTAAATTGGAAGACTGAATATCCAAATGGCAAATTAAATTTAATGTGGACAAGTGCAGAGTTATTCACTTAGGGGGTCATTCCAACAGGCCCCTGGGCACCCGATCAGAATCAGACCCACTGGGATAGATGTGATTCTGATCCCGCGGAGCACGTCTACTCATACTGGGTCAGACCAAGTCAGGAACAAAATCACGACTAGGCCTGTACATGCAGGCAGGGACCCGATTCCTATAGCTACACATACAGGCCCCTCCTCAGCTAACTCAGTCAAGGCTCCTGAATGGAGCTGCGGCGCCATGGCATCCAGTTGCCATGGCACCACGGCTCCATTCAGGAGCCATGATCCCCAGCTGCCAATGACTGTCTCCTTTCCCCTCAGCCCAACCCCTGATCTAGCCTCCCATGGCCAGGGTCGGGCTGCGAAGAATCTTCTGCACCCACCTCACCTTTCTTCCATGGCTGGTGCTCCTGCCCCCCCCCCCGACGTCTAGGGGGACTTATTCCAGCTCCAAGGTGGAATATGTCCCCCATCCAGTATGCCGGCCACGGACGTACAAGGCCGGCATCAGAATTGGCCCTGTACATCCGGGGCCGCGGACCACCTACTGCCTGCCCTAACTCCACCTCTGCACTGCCCCCTTCCCGCCCCCATCTAGCCTCCCCATACAAACACCTTGTTCGTACAGGGGAAGGTTAGCCGGAGATGTAGAGGGGGCCGAATAGCAGGGATGGACATCCATCACTGCTATTTGCTGCCCAGAATGACCCTATTAGGGAAGAACAAACCAAACTATGGTTACATGATGCAAGGTTCCACATTAGGAACCACCACCCAGGAAAAGGATTTAGATGTCATCATGGATGATACATTGAAATTCTCTGCCCAGTGTGCAGCGATGGCCAAGAAAGCAAATAGACTACTAGGAAACATAAGGATATTATAATGCTTCTATATCATTCCATGGTGTGACCATACCTTGAATATTGTGTGCAGTTCTGTTTGCAATATCTTAAAAAGGATATAGCAGAGTTAGAAAAGATACAGAGAAGAGCTACCAAAATGGTAAAGGGGATGTAAGGATACTCCTATGAGGAAAGGCTTAAAGGTTAGGTTTCTTCACTTGTAAAAGAGATGGCTGAAGGGAGATATGATAGAGGTCTATAAATTAATGAATGGAGTAGAAAGAGTAAACATAGATTGATTGTTTACTCCTTCAAAAAGTAGAAAGACTAGGGGACACTCAATTAAGCTACAATGTAGCCAATTTAAGACTAATAAGAGAAAATATTTTTTCATTCAATGAGTAATCAACCTCTGGAATTCGTTATCAGAGGATGTAGTAAAAGCTGTTAACGTAGCTGGATTTAGAAAAGGTTTGGACAAGTTCCTGGAGGAAAAGTCCATAAACCATTATTAAAGAGGACCAGGGAAATCTACTGCTTACCCCAGGATAAGCAATGTGGAATCTGCCTCCTTTTTTGGAAGCTAACAGGTAGTTGTGACCTGGATTGGCCACTCTTGGCAACAGGATACTGGGCTTGATGGACCTTGGTCTGACCCAGTATGGAATTTCTTATGTTATGCTCAAAAGAATACCAATCTGAAAATAAAAGTCCCAGTAAGGTTCAGTTTAGTAAGTTAGACCAAGGCTAGGGAGAAGTCATCAGCAGGAAAATGAACGCTGCAGGAGGGGAGCCTTTCCATCTTGTCCTTCCCGCTGAAGCATGTTCCCTGGTTTTTTGTCACTTGCTGGGCCTACCTAAAGAATGCTCGGACTCCAGCATTTCATATACATATCATTGTGGGTCACTGTCGAAAGGCAGCCTGCAGATAGGGCAGAACACTTTTACACCTCCAAAGGGACAGTTCAAAGGGGGTGACACATTAGACAGCTCCCAAGGGAGCAACTGGAGTGACTGGGGTCCTGTCATAAAGCTTGTTCTTCAAGAAGGTCAATTTCTCCCTGGGTTAGTTTTGCGCATACCATGACAGTCATGAACCTCACTTAAAGAGAATGGGGTGACCGTTATCAAGTTGGGGGATTTTGTTTGCACAAAGCTCTTCTCGGTAGTTTGTGGGGGATGATTTATATTAATTATTAATTTTATTAGTATGTCTTTATTTTAGTGTATTTATTCCACCATACAGTAACTAAATCTATCCCTAGTAAATGTAGGGAGTAAGATTTAGTTGGGTGTTTAATTTTTATGAATTATATTTAATAGTTTGTTTTGAATTTCATATTTCTGATTATGAATTTTACTCTGTTTTTGGGAAGTTCACAGAATGTTTTGAATGGGAGGCAATAAAATAAAACAGATTTATCTTGTGACTTGGAATCTCATGGACGTCTTAATCATGATAAGATTTATAAGTGCTTGACCACCAATTATACGCCAACTATAAAAGTTTTTCAGATCTTCCTCAATATGGATTGAATCAAATATTGTTAAACTATCTGTAGCTATGATGATGAAAACTCCAATTTGGGATCACTGAAAAGAATCTCTCACATCTGCAGTTTAAATGGGGACCTATTACTTTAAAAATAGTTATATTCTAATTAGGTACTTGAGGTGAAAGAATAAATTACCCATTAACAGTCAGTACATTTGAAGATTAGCCATATCACTTGTACAAAATTAATTTTACAGCCATGATATTGCTGAACTAAACATATTTGCAGTTTTCCTTTTGTAACATTCTATGATCAGATCATCAGAACATTCTTTTCCTGTAATGTAATATCAAGGGAGCTATCCTGATCGACTGGCTTTTTTATCCTTCAATATAATCTCATTAGTTGTCAGACTAACTTTGTGCAAAAGTGCCCAAACTCCTTCAGTAGAATTTAATTATTTGGGCAACTGGCCAGATCATGTCCAACCTGATATTGTTATAATTGACACATTTTTTCACAGATCTCTTTGAACAAGGTTTCTAAGCAAATGAAACTGTTTATTTCTGTAAGCCCCAAGTAGGCTGTATATTATTTGATGTCAATGTCATTAAGCTTTTTTTATCTGAAGCTGGAGGTAAGAACATCCCTAACTGGGTGGCAGAAATCAAACTAATATCCAATGCACAAACAGTGACCTACTGTACTAGATATTAACATTTGAGTGTCTATGCCAACCAGAGGTGTGCCAACTATGGCCTGCATGCCAAGTATGGCCCATAGGCACCTTTAATTTAGTTTGCACAAGCAGTCCCAATATTCCCTTTTTTCTAGCCTGCTGCAGATCTCATGTCCAGTGCTACCCTGGTGGTGTCATCAAGGAAGATCCTAAGTGCCCACTTTTGATGACATGGTGAGGCCTTCAATGAACAGGAAATAATGCAAAAACACCTTGGATATAAACCAAAATATCCTGAAATTAATACTATAAGGAACCCTAATTTTTAATCAATTAACAGAGGAGAAAAGATCTCAGATAACAATATATCCCTCTAATCGGCAGTCACTCGCCAGCAGGGGAAGATTCAAGTACTATCAGTTATCTAAAAACTCCTCTGTATTTATATTTTATTGCTCAATAATTTAAATGCTGAGTAGCTAAGCTTAGCTTCTCTAGCCCACCATAGTAAAGCCAATCACTAATATACATTTACCAAGGCATAAATTTGCTCCTGAAACTTAATTTTTACAAAAAGGTACCGTCCCCCTCTATCCTGCTGTACTGCAATCACCTTATGAGGAAGTTGCATATTCACTAGAATTCCTACACCCCCTTTCTTGTGCTCTATCGGATTGGATGAGTACCATTGGCCCTGAAATATTTTATGTGCTACCCTCCATTCATCACGTTTCCTCAAATGTGTTTCTTGTATGAATATAATATCCCCTTTAAGTCTATTTATTTCTTTATACATTCTCTGCTGCTTTATAGGGGAATTTAAATCACGTGCATTCATGGTCACCACACGTATTTTAGCCATTCACCGCCCTTTGTGTTATCTATGCGCTCTTTTGCTGTTGAGCAGAGATCCATTACCTTACCTTTCGCTTTATACCTCCCTCCCTCCCTCCCTACCCCTCCCTGTCCCTTCCCCCTCTTGTCTTCCCTCCTTTCTTCTCCATAGAGGCATGAATCATCAACCGACATCCAGAAAAATATGAAAAACCAAAAGAAATTGCACATAAAGCTCTATCCCCCTCTCATCTTCTTTCTTGCTGTACATTACACTCCATTCTCTCCATACACATAATTTCAATACTCCATCGCCAGTCTAAACCTTTGTCTTTGTTTTCTTTTTCTTTTCCAATGTCTCTTTCATCCTCTATCTTCTTGCTGTGGCATATTCTTCTTCTCTGCTGGTATAGCCGACAATTTCCCTGAGGTGCTCGCTTCCAGCCGCCTTCACCACTTTGTATTCTCAAAGTTTTTGCATTTGGGGCTTGGCCGGTCTCTATAAATTGGTCCAGCCCGCCTCCTTAATTGCTCTCTAGTGGCATCTTCTGTGTTTTTTGCATATGTTGTCACTCTCGCGATGTTAAACTGTAGGCCAAAGGGAAACAGCCATTTCACAAATGTACATATGGGAAAAATTGATGTGTAAATGCCAGAATTTTACAACGCACTTATATAAGTGCCAGCACTTGTATGTGCAGCTGAGCCATTTGGAAAACTTAGAAATTCCGATGTATCGTGATTCCTGCCCTCTAGGACTTTCCGCTTCCGCCTCCCTCTGATGCAGACTTCCGGGTTGCATGGGGGTGGGAGTGGCTGCAGGGTGGCCGCAGGATTGAGGGCTCGCGTAGAGCACTTTACTGTACAGCGCTGTGTATGACTGTAGAGCTATATAAATGCTCAGTAGTTGTAGTAGTAGTTCTAATCCATGCACTGGCCCTGCTCTTAATTAATACAGGGGACTCTTAACCTTATTTCAATTTGGATAGTGAAACAAACGTTAGAGATTAAGGGGGACATCCTCCTTAATCGCTCCTGTAAAGGGATGGCTAAAAGGAGCACTTTTTTAATGTGTAAATCGCAATGTGGACAATTTTCAGTTTCCACATGCAGTCCCTATATAAAATGGAAAAGCTGCGTAGATTTTTGTCCTGCCATGACACAGCCCCATCCCACCCCCTACAATTTTGGCATGGTATGGACAACTACATTTAAATCGGACTCTTTCTCAAATGACTATTTACACATGAATGCAATTTACACATATAAATGCCTGATTCTACATGTGAAAATTGTGAATATAGCTTCTAAACTATCCCCCATAGTGGAATATAGAGATTCCCAGCATGTTTGAAAGCACATTTTAGAAAGGATGTGGATATTGGAACTGAGACTTTGAAGAAGCTAAGATGTATTCAGTTCTGATGGTATTTCTGAAAGGACTCTGCTAAATGTGAAGCTGTTTCTAAAATACATATCCATATGCAGTGGGGGGAGTCATTTTACAAAAGGTACACATGGGAAAAATCGATGGGAGAAATCTGCCAACTTACACATGCAAATACCGGCGTTTCTCATCTTACACATGCAAATGGTGGCAGCGCCCACATGCAGCTGAGTCATTTCACAAACACAGACGTGTGACTGCTGGTATATAACTGTAGAGGCCTCCATCTTCATCTAAAAACAATTTAGAATTTATTTTTGGGCACATATTTACAACGTTGTTATTGCAGACTAGATATAAAATTAGCTTTTCTGCAGTGCCACTTATATTCCATTGCACTGGATAAGAATCTCTTGGGACCCTTTTTACTGACACTAAGCTTAAGTGCATTAGATTGCTCAAGCTAAGTATTAGCAAAAGGGGTCCATGAGGAGTTAAGAGCAGGAAAACATACTATAAGAGGCTTTATCTAACCATTTAGTGTTGCTGAATATTGCTGTGATCACATTGTCGCTGGCTGCTAACCAGCCAAAATGTTTTGAATATGCCCCTCCCCAAACAATTACTAAAGGTTAACGCATGTTAATTTTATTAATGCGTGTTAAGTGCCTTTGCATCCATAGAAATAAAAGGGCTATGGGCACGTAATTATTATTAACACGCGTTAAAACGTTTAGTAAAAGTGCCTCCTATTTGCCACAATATAGCATCTGAAAACCATAAACTTGAAATAATGTCTGACTTCAAAGTAGCATATTTGCCAGAATATAACAGGTGAAAATAATAAGTTTGAAATCAAGGTTGGCTTCCAATAAGCATCACACAAATAGCAAAAGAACAATCCACTGCAAAATAATACAATATCAGCAACGAGCAGGAAATATCAGATGGCTAAAAAAATGTTTCCAATAAAATTGCATAAATACCAAATTTTAATCATAAAATATAATAAATACATAAAACATATTAAACAAATGCTAAAACAACATAAACACATTAAATAGTCATTAGAACATATAAAAATGTTTGGCCCAATATTCAACACTGGCAGCTAGCACCCCTACAGTGGTTAGCCACCGGTACTGAACCAAACTTTAAACCCAGATATTCAATGTCGAGACCGTGTCCAGGCTTTTACATTGGATTTCCAAGTTGCCCAGATTGCCACAGAGCTAACCAGGTGGCAGCAATATTTAGCAGCTGCCCGGTTAGCTTCTGCAGCAAACGCTAGGCTAGTGTTGCCTGCTCCTGACTTTCTCCAGGTGTTGCTGATCAGGCAGTGGCTCAATATTGCTGCTGCCCGGTTAATGTTATGTTCCGCCCCCAGAATGCACCCAGCACACCCCGATGCTAACCGGTCTAGCATTGGGACTTGTAGTGGCAGCACCCACGGATATTCAGCGGCACTAACCATGTCAGTGCTGCTGAATATTCCACTGAGTGGCATTTACACAGTTTGCAGGTATGCAAACCGTGTAAATACCTTTGAATAGCTCCCCATTAACTTGAAGCAATACTGTATTAAAACACATACAGCCCAACATAGCTATGTTTTGACATAATGTTTGCATCGGGGGCATGTATAAAGCATAATTATAAAAATAAAGCAGCAATTCAATGGATTCACAGGGGAGGGTTCCCCTAAGACACTATAGAGTGAATTAAAAAGAGAATAAAAAAGAGAAAAAACCCTTTAAAACTGTTTCTTTAGGAATGTGGTAGGATGTGGCGTGCAGTGACCAGGGGCTTTTAAAATACCAGGCACACAAATGTTCATGGACAAACAAAAACCCACTTTTATTGTGCTTCAATCGGCATTCCCTCCCCAGCCTGTTGCTTTCACAAGCTGGTTCACAGCACCCTTTCCCTGGTCAACAAGTTAAAATTCAGAAAGTCCAGTCATTCACTTCTTGAGTTTCCTACCTCACAGCAGGACTCCTTCCCCAGCCTGGCTTGTAAGGAGCTTTCTGTCTCCAGGAGCCTCTCCCTCTCCTGCAGCCTACTGTGTTCTTAACCTACCCCCTGTGAGGCACGCCCTCCCAGCCCTGAACTCTGGGATGAGACTCTCTTAAAGGGGGCTGTTGATAATCCCTATGGAGGGGACAGGTAGCATTCTATATGCCCTCTCACAAGGAAGAAGAAAAGCTTCAAGCTGAGTAGGATCCAGAAAGATATATGAATGATCCTGATATCTCACTAGGCATTTACAGAGGAATCTTAGAATAAAAAGACGCCCCAATAGCATCTTGCCTGTGTGGTCTTAGCCATTCAGGGAACATCTGAACCTTTTGATCACAAAAGAGTCCAATCCACCTTCTTTTTTGGAATCTTATTTCTTCCCAAAAGGCACATAAAACCATTGAGTTACCAAAGCATTACTAGCCATATTAAATTTCAGTACATCCTTCAAATACATGGGGCAAAATTCTTTTACTGATAGCAATCTTAGAAACACTAGGAGACACAATGAAGCTGCAATGTAGCGCATTTAAGACCAATCAGAGAAAATCTTTTTTCCACCAATGTGTCCTCAAACTCTGGATTTCGTCGCCAGAGGATGTAGTAAAAGCTGTTAGTAGATTTGGGCTTTAAAGAAGTTTGGACAAGTTCTTAGAGGAAACGTCCATAAACCATTATCAAAGTGGACTGGGGAAATCCACTGCTTACCTCTGGAATAAGCAACATGGAATCTGTCTACCTTTTGATAACCTGACAGGTACTTGTGACCTGGTTTGGCCACTGTGGGAAACAGGATACTGGGCTTGATGGACCTTTTAAACCACCCCAGTATTGCACATCTTTTGAATCGCCTTTTCCTACCCTCTCCCTCTTAGGAACACCTGAAAAAGCTATGCCACTCTGCCTTCTATTTCCTTGGCCTCTACCTTTATCTTTATCTTTATTAAGGTATTTGATATACCACCGATTGGAAGCCATCTAAAAAATTTTAAAAAAACAGCCTCACTTCTTCGCTCCATCTAGAATCTTCTTTTGTAAAATTCAAGGCACAACTCAAGACCCACCTATTTTGTACAGCCTTTGACATTCCATCCGATTCCATTTAGTGGTCTCTATCAGTGTTTGCCCTTCCCAATTTACCTTCTCCCATTAATCTCTGCTTCTGTTGTCCCATCTTGTGCACCCCCACTTTCCTATTTATTATTGACATTCTTTTCTTTTCTAGGGTTTATGTTATTTTATTGTAAACCGCTCTGCTGTTCCCACTAAGGGCGGTCTATCAAGTATTAACAAATGAAATGAAATCTTATGTTCTTAAATTCAATATTCTGATGTTCCTTCATCTACTTAAATTCTCCACCAATTCAAATTTGCATTGAAGAGCCGTGCTATTTTTAACAAAGCTTCCAACTCCTTGCTGGACTGTGAATAACTGGGACTCAACAGCCCCCATATGCTCTTCCATGCTGGTTGACAGTTTCCAGCTCTTTTAGCTTGGCCAGAACTTGTTGAGAAAATCAGAAACTTGAAAAACATTCATACTCACTGCCACTTCAATCCACTGTAAAGCTCCCAAATATCGTCAAGTATGACTTTCTCCAGGAACAAGCAGGAAGTCAGTCCTCACATATGGGTGATGTCAGCACCGACAGAGCCTGCATGGAAGTATCTCCCCAGCTTTCAAAGAAAGCCTTTGGGAGATGCACAATGCATGTGTGGTCCCCTTCCCGCCCAAGGGTGCCATCTTGACTCAGTCTCCTTTTTACCGCAGAGCCCTTTGGGCATTGTTCAGTTTCCCTTGGAAAAAGTGTGATTTTTTTGTTACATTTTGTCTAGTTTGTGTACCGGTTCCTTCCTGCACCCGAGCCAGCTCGCCTTGGCGTTGCTCCTCAGATTTGATCATTCGTTTTTCTCCTTTTTCATCAAGGTGCCCATCAAACCAGTCTTTGTGCCCTTTTTCAGCCAAAGGCCTCGAACCCCTTTTTCCAATGGCTTCCAGTGGCTTCAAGAAGTGTAACAGTTGTGGCAAAATGATGTCTCTCATTGACCTGCACGACTGCTACCTCCGGTGCCTAGGACAGGAGCCTAACGACTCTGACTGTGAATTCTGCAGAACTATGACCTCAAAGGCCCTAAAGAGCCATCACCAGTAGCAGGAGACATTTTTCCAGAAGTCTGATTCTGCGCCAGAGTCTCTGGTGACAAGGCAAAAGGAAAAGGAGACCGCTATGGTTTTCGAAGGAAGTAGCTGAAAAAGTGAAGAAAAAGAGGGAGGCCTTCATGAAATACAAGAGATCACAGAGAGAGGAAGACAGGCATCTGTATTTGGAAAAACTTAGAGAAGCTAGCAAAGTAGTCAAGAAGGCAAAGATTCAAAAGGAGGAGGAAATAGCCAATGCAATAAAATGGGGGGATAAGACATTATTCAGATATAGTAGTGAGAAGAGGAAGGGCAAAAGTGGTATTGTCAGACTCAAGGGTGCAAGGGGGGGGGGGGGATATGTAGAAGCTGATAAGAATAAAGCAGAATTGCTTAACAAATATTTTTGTTCTGTGTTCACAGATGAAGAACCAGGAGCAGGACCTCAGAAAACACCCACAAATAGGAACAGAAGCGAGGGACATCTTGAACAATTTTCAGAAGACTGTGTTCGTGAGATACTAGCTCAACTTAAAGTAGACAAAGCGATGGGACCGGATGTGATACACCCTAGAATACTGAGGGAACTTGGGGATGTTCTAGCAACTCCACTGACTGACCTTTTCAATGCCTCATTGGAGTCGGGAGTGGTGCCAAAGGACTGGAGAGAGGCTCATGTGGTGCCTTTACACAAAAGCGGAAGTAAGGATGTGGTTGAAAACTACAGGCCGGTTAGTTTAACTTCGGTGGTGAGTAAATTATTGGAAACGCTGCTGAAAGAGAAAATAGTGAGGTTTCTGGAGTCCAGTGGATTACAGGATCCGAGGCAGCATGGATTCACCAGAGGCAGGTCTTGTCAGACAAATCTGATTGATTTCTTTGACTGGGTGACCAGGGAGTTGGACTGAGGGAGAGCTCTAGATGTGGTGTATTTAGATTTCAGTAAAGCCTTTGACACTGTTCCTCACAGGCGACTTATAAACAAACTGAGCACCCTAGGGATGGACCCTAAAGTTACTGCTTGGGTTAGAAATTGGTTGGGTGGGAGGCGACAAAGAGTACAAGTAAATGGAGCTCACTCTGAGGAGAAGGATGTTACCAGTGGTGTGCCCCAAGGATCTGTCCTTGGTCCGATTCTTTTTAACATCTTTGTTAGTGATATAGCGGAAGGGCTGTCGGGTAAGGTTTGCCTCTTTGAAGATGATACCAAAATCTGCAATAGAGTAGACACCCAGGAAGGTGTAGATAACATGAGCAGGGATCTAGCTAAGCTTGAAGAAAGGTCTAGAATTTGACAGCTGGGATTTAATGTTAAAAAATGTAAGGTCATGCATTTCGGCTGCAGCAATCCAAGGGAGCAATACAGTATAGGAGGTGAAGTACTTTTGTCCACTAAAGAAGAGTGGGACCTAGGCGTGGTTGTGTGTGATGATCTTAAAGTAGCTAAACAGGTAGAAAAGGCGACGGCAAAAGCTAGAAGGATGCTTGGGTGCATACGGAGAGGAATGGCTAGCAGAAAAAAGGAGGTGATAATGCCTCTCTATAAGTCTTTGGTGCGACCTCATTTGGAGTATAGTGTGCAATTCTGGAGACCGCACCTTCAAAAGGATGTGAACAGGATGGAGTCGGTGCAGAGGGTGGCTACTAAAATGATTAGTGGGCTTCATTATAAAGCATATGAGGACAGACTTAAGGATCTTAATATGTACACCTTAGAGGAACGGCGGGATAGAGGTGATATGATTGAGTTGTTTAAATACCTCCGTGGCATAAATGTTCAGGGAGAGAGCCTCTTTCAATTGAAAGCAAGTTCTGCTACAAGGGGACATGGGATGAGGGTGAAGGGAGATAGATTCAGGAGTGATATGCGTAAATATTTCTTTGCGGAAAGAGTAGTGGATCCATGGAATAGTCTCCCAGTGGAGGTGGTAGAGATGAGGACAGTAACTGAATTCAAAAAAGCATGGGACCAACACAGAGGATCTCTAAAGGTAAAAAGTGGACTGTTGTAGTTGTTGATATGGAAGGACAGACTAGATAGGCCATGTCTTTTTCTGTCATCATGTTTCTATGTTTCTATTGTAACAAGGAAGATCTGTCCCTTGCTTCAGAAGAACAAAAGTCTGCTAGCTGCAGCTTAGATTCTGACAGGCAGGCAAGCCACAGGATCCCCAGTTACCATAGGCAACGTAAACAGACTCAGACACGAGGTCTGCAGCCCCACCTAGCTAGAAAGCACTCACCAGCTTTTGATTCAAACGGCTTTCACCTGTGTAAGGGAACGCCCAGGAAGCAGTATAAGAAATGCTTAGAACACACAGAGAGTGTGGGCAGAGGAGAGTCAGAGAGGAACTGGCCAGAGTCAGGAGACTCAGGAGAAAGCTCACAAGATTCTGAGGACACAGACACAGAGTCAGAGCTGCATGAAACTTCAGGCAGGAAGCTGCCAATGAGCTCACACAGAAACCCACGGAGGAATTCACACAGAGAGGTCAGCTGTAAGGATTTGTTACCTGTGACGCAGCTTGATTTTCCAAGGCACCGAGCCGTGCTGAGTGAATGGAAAGCAGTGAAAGGAAAACCGTATGTATCTGAGAAGTGTGGCAGCTTAAAGCAATTATAAGCCCTAGAGAGGGAAAGAAACGCAGTTGAAGATATTTGTATGTCTGAGTCTGAAGAGCTTGTGCCAGTTAAACCCCGCAGAAGATTTCTTAGAGAGAAATCTTCACATAATAGAAAAGAGCAGTTCTATGATTTTCAGCCAAACTTGAAAGGCAGGAAGCACAGATGTTTTAAGGGTAAAACTTATCAAGAGAAGTGTCTCTCTCCTTCCTGCTATTACAAGTATTACGATAGCTATTTGCCCTGCTATGGAGAAGGCTGTCTAGAGAAACCTGATGAAGAAACAGGACTAAGAAAGGTACAAACTTTCTATTGTAATGAAGATGTTTGTAATGAGAAAACACAGCTTGAGCCTATGATAACAGAGTCTAGCATTGAAACTCCATTTGAGGAAGCCATGGATTGTACACTGCTGTTATCCGATAAGATTTCTTCTTTATGCTGAAGCCAAGATAAGAGAGTATCTTGAGAGTGCTGAGAAAAGCAGAGAAGAGACTACCAGAATAGCAGATGAACTGTATGCTGTGAATTATAAGTTCTTTGAGAAGCAGAATGCTAGATTTATGTTTCCTTCAGTTACTTATCAGAAGTATGGTTGTATCCTAAGTTTTTGTATTATAATCTTTTGAAAATCCAAACCCTTCTTGAAAACCTGACCACTTTGACTCACAACTACAACTTTCGATAAGAAAGGTCAGGCCCAGCAGTCTGGCTGTTAGCTTTGCCACAGTCTAGCCCCTGCTGGTCACATAAATGGCGTAGTTGGCAGGATTTTTTTAAAAATAATACTATACTACAAAAGGCTTTCTTCAAGAGGATACAACTGGTTGAAAGAAAAAGTCAAGTTAGGAAAATCCTGAAGGAAGAAAAACCTGGTTTGGACTTTACAGCAACTGGATTTCCCACATCCTGATCTGGAAGGAGGCGTGGACAAGACCTTTCTCAACGTGAGATCCTACACCGTGCTAAGGTACAAGTAGGTGGGCACGGGTGGTGAGGATTATTGAGAAAGGAGAGGGGAGTTGTACCCTGAGAGGCAGACAGAGGAAAAAAAAAAATTGTGCCGCACTTG
Organism: Ichthyophis bannanicus; assembly: GCA_033557465.1. Taxonomy (NCBI): domain Eukaryota; kingdom Metazoa; phylum Chordata; class Amphibia; order Gymnophiona; family Ichthyophiidae; genus Ichthyophis; species Ichthyophis bannanicus. The sequence goes on from CM066036.1 coordinate 190,922,325, forward strand.
GTGGGCCCTGCTTTTTTTCTCCCTGCAGGTACGCTTCAACGCCGAGATGGATCCCCAGGATATGCAGAAGTGGATGGAAGCCCAATGGAAAGCCCAGAGTGAATTTGCAAGAATGACACAGGAACGGACTATGGCAGCGCTAGCCGCGCAGTTACAGCTGCTCCTGGACTTATTGGCAGCTCTGGTAAAGAGGACGCATGCTGCTGACGGGGATAACACATCAATACCCCAGGCGGTAGGCCTACAAAATTGCAGTGCATTGGCACTAGGACAATTACAAAGTACTGATAACTTTGATGACTTCTCGGACGCTTTTGAGCGAATTGCTGAAGCGGCTAAATGGCCACTAGACCAGTGGGCCGTTAGGTTCGCAATGTCCCTGACTGGAGAGGCATTAGCGGCCTACAAGGCAATGCCCGCAGGTCTAGCATCCAGTTACCCAGATGTAAAGTTAGCGGTAAGAGATAGATTAGGATTAACTCCTATTCATTACCGGCATCTCTTCAGAGAGGCTAGGCTTATGCCTAAAGAAACGCCTAAGGCTTTAATGCAGAGATTAAAAGGCTTGGCAACAAAATGGCTTGCTCCGGAGAAAGCAACAGTGGAGTCTTTAATGGACGCTGTGCTCCTTGAGCAATATTTTGAGGCCGTGCCACCAGAGATTAAGGCTTTCTTAATGTTACAACAATGTAACTCCACTAAGGAAGCGGCTAGATTTACTGAGTGCTATTTTGAGGCAGAGTTAGCCGGGGCTTCCAGGGGTAGCGTTTTAAAGGTTGCAGGCATGGAAAGGATGCCAAGGTTAAGAAAGACCTATAATTATGGGGCAAGTGAGGAAAATGTGAAAAAGTATGATTCCATAAAATGCTTTCACTGTGGAAAAACTGGTCACATACGCAGGGAGTGTAAAGAGCATACTGCCCTTGTGTCAGGAGGAGAGAGACACATTGGGGAGGGATTTGTGATCAATGTACGGGTGGAGGGTGTAGATGCTGTAGAGCTCCTGGATTCAGGAGCAGACCAAAGTATGGTTTCCCTAAAAATGTGGCAGACCATTCAGGCTCATAATCCATCCGTCCCATACAAAACAGGCCAGAATGTAAGAGTGAAATGTGTGCATGGAACCTCCTCATATTACACATTATATAGTGTGCGTGTGGAAGGGCTAGGCACTAGTGGGGAAGTACCCGTGATAGTGATCCCAAAACTCCCAAGAGAGATCGTGTTGGGGAGAGATTGGCCTCCTTTTCGGAAGGGCCTCAAGGAAGGTCTAAGTGAAAGAACAGGCTTAATTTCTACTAGATCCCAGAGTAAGGCCTCAGGGACAGGGACCAGTTCGCTAACTGAGCCGGAGGAAGCACCTGAGGATAGGGACATACCCCCAGAACGAGAGGATAGCTTGGAAAGGGAACCACAAGACACGTTTCCCTCTCATGAGGATTTGATTAACCTTCCCAACAAAGCTAAGAAGAATAGGGCCGAAAGACGCCAGGAAAGAAGGCCTAGGTCTCAAGGAAGGGAAGACCTGGAAGCCGGGGAGGGGTTACCTTGGGTACCGGCTGAGCTGGTAAAAAAATTCCCTTCTTTCCCAAAAGAGCAGCAAGGTGATCCAGCCTTAAAAAGGGCATTTGAAAATGCTCAAGAGGCTAGAACAAATTCACCCCAATTTCTTAAGGATCTCAGGAACCATTTAGAACGGACATCCCAAGTATCCATGGACAATCTGCAGGTTAGCCAGCGCCGTCAGAAAAAGTATTATGACCGGGGGACAAAAACAAGGCATTTATCCATAGGTGATAAAGTGTTAATCCTGGTAGCAGATGCCGGTTTGAAATTCGAGGCCAGGTGGAAAGGCCCTGGCACAGTTATTGAAAAGGCGGGTCCCGTTTCCTACAGGGTAGAGAACGAAAGGGGGCGCCGCCAAGTATATCACCTTAACCTGCTAAAACCTTGGCAGGAAAGGTCAGCAGCAGTGAGGTTGGTACACGTAGAGAGCCGAACATTTGACTTAAGTGGGATTACGCGCTGTCCGACGAGGACGTCTGCAGCTCATAATATCTTAAGGGGGGGATATGTAACAAGGAAGATCTGTCCCTTGCTTCAGAAGCACAAAGGTCTGCTAGCTGCAGCTTAGATTCTGACAGGCAGGCAAGCCACAGGATCCCCAGTTACCATAGGCAACGTAAACAGACTCAGACACGAGGTCTGCAGCCCCGCCTAGCTAGAAAGCACTCACCAGCTTTTGATTCAAACGGCTTTCACCTGTGTAAGGGAACGCCCAGGAAGCAGTATAAGAAATGCTTAGAACACACAGAGAGTGTGGGCGGAGGAGAGTCAGAGAGGAACTGGCCAGAGTCAGGAGACTCAGGAGAGCTCACAAGATTCTGAGGACACAGACACAGAGTCAGAGCTGCATGAAACTTCAGGCAGGAAGCTGCCAAGGAGCTCACACAGAAACCCACGGAGGAATTCACACAGAGAGGTCAGCTGTAAGGATTTGTTACCTGTGACGCAGCTTGATTTTCCAAGGCACCAAGCCGTGCAGAGTGAATGGAAAGCAGTGAAAGGAAAACCGTATGTATCTGAGAAGTGTGGCAGCTTAAAGCAATTACAAGCCCTAGAGAGGGAAAGAAGCGCAGTATTACGATAGCTATTTGCCCTGCTATGGAGAAGGCTGTCTAGAGAAACCTGATGAAGAAACAGGACTAAGAAAGGTACAAACTTTCTATTGTAATGAAGATGTTTGTAATGAGAAAACACAGCTTGAGCCTATGATAACAGAGTCTAGCATTAAAACTCCATTTGAGGAAGCCATGGATTGTACGCTGCTGTTATCCGATAAGATTTCTTCTTTATGCTGAAGCCAAGATAAGAGAGTGTCTTGAGAGTGCTGAGAAAAGCAGAGAAGAGACTGCCAGAATAGCAGATGAACTGTATGCTGTGAATTATAAGTTCTTTGAGAAGCAGAATGCTAGATTTATGTTTCCTTCAGTTACTTACCAGAAGTATGGTTGTATCCTAAGTTTTTGTATTATAATCTTTTGAAAATCCAACCCCGGGAGGGGAATAAACCCTTCTTGAAAACCTGACCACTTTGACTCACAACTACAACTTTCTATAAGAAAGGTCAGGCCCAGCAGTCTGGCTGTTAGCTTTGCCACAGTCCAGCCCCTGCTGGTCACACTATGTTTCCAGGGCCCTCTATGATACCTCGGTGCACCGTGAAACCCATGCCCCTTCAGACTCCCATGGCCATGGTTCCTCTGAGCAGAAATCCCCGGAGGAGGAGCACAAGAAAAAGAAACCCTCAAAGACTACCTCAGAGGACGGGTCCGGGAAGAAGGGGAAATCTCCGCAGTCCCAGGCATGAGTCAGAGGAGTTGGAGAGAGAGTGGCCTTCCAAGCTGTCCCACAAGGAGTTGTCGGCACCCACAGATCGGTTTTGGATCCCTGAGGCCATCCTCAATGAGGACTCCCCATCGAGAGTATCGACACCGAGCCTGAAGCCCTTGGTGCCCACATTGAAGGCTACAGAGCCAACTGGTATGGAGGCCAGCATGGTGGCCTTAGAGAGCAGTATATCTGCCCTCATGGCCATGCAGTAGGCATTTATGTCTGGTTCGTCCAGTTCATCTGCCCTGATGATGGGACCTTCAACATCGAGGGCTTCCCTGAATGTTGAGCTGATCCTCGAGTGCCACCAGCCTTGAGAGAGCCCCTGGCACCAGACAAGGTCTTAGTCCTGTTCCTCAGGGCACCGGTCCTCTCTGGTGAGCACCTGTGTCTGCAGATCCTCCGAGGTCATGGACCACCTGGAGCGGACCTTGACCAAGGTGATTGTGCGACATCGGACATATACTCAGACTTCGAGTCCAAATGGGAGACCGAGGATGAAGACTCCCTGGTGTGATGATGTGCATGCTGCAGAGCCCTTTAAAACTAGAAAAAACACTGAAATTTGTTCCCATAAGCGGGGGATGGGCTCACTGAAACACAATTCCCACATAGAGAGTGAAACTAAGGCACACAGAAGCAGGGTTACCTTGAAGCCACACCCAGCCTCTAGGGCAGCTGCAAGCAGAGAGAGGGTGGGGCCAGGGAAGCAAACAATTCACAGAACATATAAACTGCGTCACACAGGAAGTGAGGGAAAACTGGAGGATCAGCTGGGAGTTGATTCTAGAGTTCAGCACACACGAGGACCATGCACAGGACAGTGCAGAGGCAAGTGCAATACTAAGGAGAAACTGGCAGACTCCCGAGGACAGAGTCTCTCTAGAAGATCAGCTGAGCTAACAGAGGACTCAGACACTGATCAAACAGGATCTGCTCATACACCAGAGAGACTGCAGAGAAGGACTGCTCAAAGGCAGGACAGGCTGCAGGCTAGGAGCCAAGTGAGAAGGCCAAGAGACCGGGAGAGGAAGCAGCACTTCAAGGCTGTGTCTTCTGGTGGGTCCAGGAAGACTGGTCAACACTTACAAGGCAAGTGTAAAGGGTGTGGGCATAGAAGGAGCTGGGAGAGAATTCAGGACTTTACTTCTGAGTCAGAATATAGCAGCTCTAGCCCTGAGCCTCTATACAGACAATGTAAAAAGTCTGTTAGAAGGAGAGTCACTGCCAGCCCAAAAGCTTATGCATTTCCTGAAGATGATTTATTAAGAGGGAGAAAGGCAAGAGGTTCCAACCCGGTTATAAAGGGGAACCAGAAGCTAAAGTGGGGAAAACTTTTAAAGCTGTTGAAGAACGTACAACAGGTTGAGCCAGAGGTTACCCCAAGCACAGAGCCATATAATTCCCCAGCAGAAATGGATGTGGACTGTTTCTCTAATAATTCAGTGTCCTCAGCCGAATCAATGGATTGCAGTCTGTGTGTGACTAATATATAATGCTTTTACTAAATGCTGTGTGAAAGAAGTAAGAAGGCAACAGAAGTGCTAGAATCACTGTATGCTTGAAAACAGACAGGAAGATATCCAAACCCTCATGTGTAAAAGTAGCTGGTTCTATTGCTGCTGTAACCTCAGCTAAATAAGCTAACGGTTTTAAACTGAGAGGTGGCACTTTGATTGATGTCTTGAACTTATGCCAGCAGAGAAAGTAAAGCTCCACTATTTCTAAGTTTGTGAATGATGCACAAATGGTATCTTTGCTGTATCTGTAAATAATAGAAGTACTACTACCAAGAGTGAAGAAGTTTATTTGTAGAATTCACCTTGGACATTCTTTGGAGAAGAATCCTATTTTGGTTAATGTGATTTTGCCTTTTTCTTGAGCTTTTTGCCACAAATGATTTACTTGAAGAAAAACAAATAAAAAGCAATTTATGTTACAAATTGCCCTGTGCCTCTTCCATTCGGGCTGCTAAATAAAAGCAAACCACAACTACATTAAAAGAGGTGATCTTCGTGTCCTATTAGGCGGGCGCCTGCACAAATACAACAGTAAGCGTCCAAAAGCAGAAACAATCTGCCTTGCCGGCCCTAGGGGGCGTAGGCGCACGGAGTGGTAGGCCACACTGGACATGAGGCGACACCGAGACGTGCCCTCAGACCTGTCTCCCCTGATGCAATGACGCCATTCCCTGCCCAAGGATGTTGCCTTTCTTAATTTTGTGCAGGACATGGCCAAGGCTCTCACTATTGAGACTGAGGCTGAGGAGGACCCATGCACTGAGGAACTGGAGATACTGCAAGACAAAGCAACCTCCACGGAAACCCTTATGGTACTGGTGCCCCTGATCCTCGACCGCCTCCTCCTCTGGATGGGGGAAACACCAGCGTTGGTACCAATTGTCAGTAGGCGCCTCAACACCATGTACTGGGTACGCCGAAGTCCTGGGTTCCAAAAGACCCAGTTCCCCACAACTCAATGGCCAAGAAGTTGCTAATCCGCCAGCTCAAAAGCCAAAAAATTCATTTGTTGGTGCCACCCGAAAGAGAGGCTCGAACCCTCGACATCCTCAGCTGGAAGGCCTTTCAGGGCTCAATGCTATCTTGATGGATCGAATCCTATCAGCTCTATATTGGCATGTACCTGACGGAACTATCAAGGGAGCTTGGTGGATTTTTGGCAGGCCTCGATGGGGAACCCCTACAGAGGTTTAAGACCCTGACCTCGGCCGTAAAAGAGTGCTTGAAGTTTTTGTCTTGAGCAGCCTATGATGGCTTTGAGACATCAGCCAGAGTGGCTGCCACAGGCATCAGGGCACGATGCCAAGCTTGGCTGCAGTCATCTGGCCTAGAGCAATGGGTGCAAGACAAACTGATAGGTTCTCTCCTTTGCAGGGGACATCAGTTTGGGAAACCCATGGCAGACAAGGCTGAAGAGATAGAAACCGAGTTCCTGATAAGAATCAATCTCTCGAAGAAGACCTCAGTGCAACCCCGGAAGAAAGCCCCAAGGAAGAAGGGTGGCTTTGGCGGTACCCTGCATTTCCAGGCCGCCTTGGCTCACCAACAGGGCCAGCAACAAAAAAGCCAGAGACATGGTCCTCGAAAGCAGAAGGCCCTGAAGTCCCAGGCACAGCCTGGGGAGGCGCTTTTGACTGCCTGGGTGCAACCTCCCCTCCCCAGGGGATTCTCTGCAGCCCACAGGGGGGCCCTAGCCCTGTTTGCCCATGAATGGGAGAAATGCAGAAAGGAGATTGACATACACATAAACAACACAAGTATGTGCACACGACAGTTACCTTGGTATGAAAATTCTCTGCGTGTATCGTTCAGCGAATAATCAAAGGTTAGGCATTCAAGAGCAAATGTCTTTTGCTTCTTATCCTTGTGTGTTTTTTGGACTCACTTATATCATTCATGTTTTTGGGCAAAATAGTGTTGATTATTATGGGCTCAGTGCCAAAAGAACCTGCATGTCCTGTGCATAAAACATGAGTGCTTGACATTTATGCGCATGCGCACGCGGCTATTTGTAGCATGTCTGTGGATTGCGAATGCATTGGCTCCCCTCTTTTGAACTTTACACCAAAGATTTGCACACAGCTCATTTGCATACATGCCCCTTGCTGCGTACCAGCGCTGAAGTCTTACACCATCAGCACACAACAAAAACACATGCACAGCTTATTTAGCGTGCGACTTCAGTGCCAGCTTTCTGCACTAGCCTGTAGCTCCCTTAGCATATAAACTCCCTGTATATGAATTTTCAGCAGCAGTATACAGATAGTTCCACTAAAAATTCTTGGAGACCACCCAGCAGTACCTGTATTGTGCCTCTGAAAATTTACATATAAAGGGTATATACATGTAGGAGGTAATTCTATAATGAGCCGCAGACATTTGCATGCCATGAATGTGCTTAAATCACCAATGTTAAATGTATTAATTTATTCTTATATACCGCATTTCTGAGGATCAGTGTGGTTTATAAGGAACAAAGTTCAATATTACTTGAAACAGGTGTATATGGAATGGTTAAATCTTATAAATGGAACAGGTAGATAACGCTATTTATAACACAGAACTGTAACTATATATAATTAGAGAGTTGCTCATATCTTTGAGCGATTATGTATAGGAAGAAAGTTGCTTACATCTGAGGGTGTATTAGGGATAGATAGATAAGAAGTGGGCACTTACACGTGTAGTGTAGACACCAGTATTCTGTAAGTATACGTGTCAGTTGCATAGTTTTGAAGTGGGTGAGTACAGAAGCGTAACTTGTGCTAATTGTGGGCATTTACACCAAGTCTAGGATTGGTGTAAATAGTCATACCTAGATTTGGCATGCATTTCTCACCACTTACGCCCCTATTCTAGAAAGTAAAGTATGGTGGCTCTTATAGAATTACCTTATTAGAGAGTAATTTTATGAACTCCTGCATAGTTAATGAACATTTTTAGGCACATATTTCATGCCTATTTTATAAAGTCTAGTATGCATGTACATCACTTTATAAAATAATGACATAAATGTCTGAAAATGAGCCCTAGGGTTGGTGTAAATGACTGTACTCTTGTGCTCCACCCATGGCCTACCCCGCCCCATTGCATGCCCACAGTGAAAGTATGTTCCGCCCATGTCCCACCCAAATTCCGCCCCTTTGCATGCCCACAGTGAAAGAACCTACAATTGGATATACGCAAGTACCTATAGAATTGTGATCAGGTCATTTATGTGTGTAAGTGCCCACTTGCACACCTATATGACTAAATACCTAGATGTAAACATATTGGGAGGCATTTTAGAAGCCCTATTTGTAAATTGGACATCTGAAATTGCAGAGACATCTCCGGACCCCATACCCATTTTAGAAGCCAGGTATATTGATGTCCCTAGGGTGAGAACGTCCAAGCAGCAAAGGGGGTGTGATCTGGGCAGAGCAAGTGAGATGTACATTGTGGTGTGATTTCAAAACAACACAAGCACATTTGGTCCTGGCTGGTGAGAGGTCCATGCTTATACTTCCTCCTGACCATGGATGTTACTCTTCCAGGGGAAAGCATATAACACCTTTTCATCACCACAAATATTTTTATTTTATTTTATTTATTTATTTAACAGGTCTTCTATACTGCCCCATCTTCCATTCAGGGTGGTTTACATTATAATGTCAACAACAACTTTACAGTAAATAGGGAATTAAACTTGGAGAGTCATACATACAACATATAACAATTTAGATATAACATATAAGAATTGAGATGTATTATTCTGCAGTAGTATTCTACAGTGGAGCCATAGACCTTTAGATTAAATCATTTGTTACATCGGAGTATTGTAAGGGGGTAGTGGTAAAGTCAGTAAAGGGGGACCGGTTGTGTAAGGAAGGGTATGCGGTAAGGACTGGTTGTGTAAGGCAGGACTAGAAGATGTTCGTCAAGTAATGTTGGCATAATGCTCTGCGAATAAGAACGTCTATATGGCTTTGCAAAAATCCTGGAGGTCCATGGTGGCTCTTATAGTTTCTGACAATGAGTTTCAAAGCGTTGGTGCACATAGAGAGGGCGCTCTATTGCAGGTTAGTTGCTTTGCTTTAGTTTTTGTCTTTGGGATGAGCAAAAGGTTTCTAGTGGAGGCTCATCGGTTTCTAGTTTCTGGTCTCTCTCGACCATTGGTTGGAGGGTGATTGGAGCCATCTGGTGAATTATCTTAAAGCTGATAGGAGTGATCTGAATTTGGATCTTTGAAGGATTGGGAGCCAGTGCGATTGTTTTAATGTAGAGGTTATGTGGATGTCCCTCGGTATCCGAGATATTATTCTTGCTGCTGTGTTTTGTATTAGCTGTAGTAGTCAGATGCTATGTTTTGGCAGACCTTGATAAATGGAGTTGCAGTAATCTAGTATTGGCATAATCATTGCTTGACAAACATTGCAGAAGCTGTTCTCATCCAGAAGTGGTTGGAGTCTTTGTATTGTTCGTAGCTTATGGTAAGCTGATCTTGTTGCTTTGGATATGTGTGTTTGGAAGTTTAAGTTATGGTCCAGTATGACTCCGAGGTATCTCACTTCCTGCTTAATCTTTATGCTGTTCTGATGCATATTAAATTTGTTCAGGAATATGAAAGAGCTGTTACGGGTTATGATGAGTGCTTCCGATTTGGTATAGTTTATGTAGAGGTTTTGTTGATGTAGCCAGTTGGTCATTGTATTTATATCCCGGTGAAAAGCGGGATATAAATACAGTTAAATAAATAAATTAAATAAATAGACAAGATATAATCCTGGAGAAATCAGGTTGAGTGGTGTGGAATGGGGCAAAGACCATTATATCATCCACATAAATTCAGTATTCAATATTGTAACTTTTTATTAAATCGCACAAGGGGTTGTAGGTATATATTGAATAGTACTGCGGAGAGCGCTGATCCCTGCAGAATCCCTTGTGGTTGGCCAAGTATCTTTGAGTAGTTGGTACCAGCTTAGTGTATGTTGTTTGCGCAAGTATTGGCTCCTCTCCTTTATTCCAAAGTTTTGCGCACAGCTCATTTGCATGCATGCCTTTGCTGCATACCAGCGCTGAAGTCTTACGCTATCAGCACACTACAAAAACACGTACAAAGCCCTTGACCTTCCTCCTGATTACACAGTTATTACTGCCCTTCAATAAGGATTTACCTCCACTAACTTTCCTTGCTTGATCCTGTCCCTTGCCCTCTCCTTTAGATGGTAGGAATGTAAATGTCTTTCCTGTCTTACAATGGATTTATTTTCCTTTCTTTTATTAATTTTATATTTGTAAACTGCCTTGATGCGGTATATCAAATTTTAAATAAACCATTTTGGATATTTACAGCCAGCAATACAGGTTCTGTTCACATACTGAGGGTGATTTTATAACAGGGTGCCTAGGATAAGAGGGTAAGCCCTCCAGCGCTGCATCACGGTTTCTTTCTCTTATTTTCTCCCTTTTTTGACACTGTGATCCAGTGCCGGAGTATATTGGGAAGCACTGTGATGCGGCTTGGGAGCTATTGCTGGAGAGGGGAGGTAGCAGTGGCAATGAGGGTGGGGGGCAGCAGGATGGAGGGCCCACCTAGGATGCCTCCAGTTCTTGCACTGGCCCTGATTCCAACTGCTGTAAATAATAAATAAATGAGCAGCCCCGCAGTGCCAACGCTCTAGACAAGTGACTGGTTCACCTAATGGTAACGCCAGTCCTGGCTGGTATTTTATAAAAGGTCATTGATGCTCGTCTGTGGCCGCATACACACAAAAATGACTTTATACAATTAGTGCAAAACAAATGATACCTTAAGGACCAAATATCCACACAATACAAAAATCCCTAATATAGACTGAAAAAAGGCTCTCTCAAGGACACTATAAAGCTCCAATTTACTTTCATGAGGAGAAATAAATTTCAGTACTATTACCCGTCCCTCTATTAGGTGCAGGATATTGCCCGTGTCACAGGGAATATGGTGTTCATACAGACATCACCGATCTAAAAAAAACTCTGCATAATTATGTAGAAATGAAACATATTCTTCACACATTGTGGCACATGAAGAATGTGTTTCATTTGTACATAATTATGAGGCATTTTTTAGACTGATGATGTCTGTATGAACACCATAACCCCCACGGGCAATACCCTGCGCCTAATAGAGGGACGGGTAATAGCACTGAGGTTGTTTTCTCATGAAAATAAGTTGGAGCTTTACAGTATCCTTGAGAAAGCCTTTTTTAGTCTGCATTAGGGATTTATGTATTCTGTGTTTATACAATTACCCCCATCTATGCTTTGGTTCATTGCTATATCTTTTCGCCATGGCTCATGCTTTCTCTAAAGACCTTGCCTAGACTCTTAGGGGCATGTTTATTAAAGCGCGCTAATGGTTAGCATGCATTTTAGCATGCAGTAAGCACTTAGCGCAAAACCATAGTAATGGTTACCACACGGTAAATACAGCCAGCATGGTAAAGGTCCTGAACTAACTGCTCAGCACATAGCAGGCAGGGGCTAGGCAGCTTAGGGACGGAGGGTGGGTATGAACTGCACATTGCAATTAGTGCGGGGTGCGCTTAACATCACCTCAGTGGGTAGCATTAATGCACCCGGGTTAATTGTGAATGAAGTTATAGCACAGTAAGGTATTTTTCAGTGCAGTAACTGCAGGGAGACTTGCTGGGCATGCCCCCAACAGCGCACAGGAAAAGTGGCCACACGTTAGTAAGCATGACCCTTAATTTCATCAAGTCTGCTTCAAGCGTAGTAGCCCCAGTACCGAGTATCTCTTGCTTTCATAAATATCAGAAATAGAGGGTCATAAGCATATGGCAACGCAAAGATACAAGTGGTTTGTGGTAACAAATACACTCTTAAAATATACAAGATGAGAGCTTTCCAACATTAGCTGCTAAAAAAGGTCACCCATTGCATAGGCTTTAATGCCAGCTGCATCCTCATTTATCCTTCTGGGAATATGCTAGCTTTCCTTTTCATAGCTAGAGAAATCTGAAATGGATGCTGTTGAATTTCATCCAAGTCTAGTTATCACTCTCTTTTCTTTATTTGTAAATTGTTGACTTTTGTTTTATAAGCCCAGACAAACTGCTCTGGGTTGACACCTATTATTCTGGTCTCTTCCATTACAACTGGGTTTAACTTTCTTATCTGCCTCTCAGTATCCCAAGACCAGTCTACCTAAACACATCTACAAAACTGATGTAGGGATACCCACTGTGAACACCCGCTGATGAGCAAATGGTTCTGTATCCTGCTAGACTTTCTTTAATATATACAGGATTTAATTCTATCTTAGCTGGTCATCAGATTCATATTTTGCATACGTTAAACAGACTTTTGTTTATCGTATATTTATTAACTGCCCATCTACGACAGCCTAAGGCGGTCTCAGTTTAAAGAAGAAAGCAATGCTCTTAGTTCAAATTCTTTCAGCTATTAAAATGAGAAATCCTCTATGTAAGCAAAATAAATGTTTAATTACTATTGTAATTTTAGTGATTACATATAAATCAGCTTATAGCAGCAGCAAATTTTTACGGTTGACATTATTATCTCATAATACCTGCATTATTAGAGCTGCTGTGGTTTTTGTAATTACTAGCTTATTCCCTTAGTATATCCTGGGCATAACAATGTCATCCTTTCTAGATTTACTGTTTAATCTTTGTTGTTTGCTAGGGTAATTCAACAGTGTTCATTATAGCTAATCTATTGGTACGCATTTGTTGCACTGTTGAGATTTTCTATTGTCAGTGGTCCCTAGTGCAGACAGTGCTGACAGGAGTTTCAGATCCAAGCAGACAGCTGGAATATCATATCATAATATTCTGCACAGTTTTTGGTATGTGTGTCACAATGGTCTGTGACGTTCAATTCTGTCAGAAAGCAATTTAGAGGGTCATTTGTTAACCTTGAGGAGGCCATTTTAGAAGTCTTGCAAGGCCTCTACATGTATAAACAGCACCATGTACATGTATAGATTAACGACACGTGTAAATGGTCCTTTCAGAATGCCACTGTTTACATGTGTAGAAGCTCAGCATGCACAAATTTAAAGGGGGCATGTCATGGGCACAGTTTGGCAAGGCCAGAAATGTACAGTGGGAAATATGCACACATTCAAAATAATTTTTCCCATCAGCATTTGCACATCTGAACCCCATCTAACTTTCATAAAAGTGTCCATTTCAGCCAGGGATTAAAACAAGGCATTGAGGGGTAATTGTCCTGAATCACCTGTTTTTAAATTTTGCCATCAAATTGTTTTTATTTTGTTGCTTTGCTACTTAATTGGCTCCAACTCTAAATATCAGTCTTTGAAATGGGGCCCCTGCCGATAGTTATGTGCGGAAGTCGTGAAATTGCCGCTTCCTCGTGTAATCGCTGTCTCTTACACTTAGAAGCTGCGGGGCGATGCTGCTCTTTATCTCTACATGCAGTTGTTTGAAAGACCTGCTCTCAATGTATGCGACAACAGCTAGAATGGGAATACTCTGCCTCCCTAGAATATTCCCCTTCTCTTCCCCAGGACTTCTGCAGGGATGGCGTGCAAAAAAACCTTTACACAGCACTGCTTTTTGTGTGGACTTACATATACTGATGGTCATTTTCAAAGCACTGCTTTATCTGGGGAGATGGAGTTTTATAAAATTGATGCCCCCCGTATATGAGTAAAATTGCACGTGAACAACCTTGCGTGTAACTTTATCCACTGGTTGAAGAAGCATTTTCCAAGGGTGGGGTTGGGGGCAGGGCTTGCACTTACATGCATACTGTTTGATTTTCTAAAGTAAGTGCGGTGTCTGTAAATGCACGTATACAGTGTTGCTGGGGTAATTCGCAAAGTGAAAATACAGGTGGACTTTTGCTGTCAAAATCTAGCAGGTAGTTAAAAAATTACCCTATACAGATTTGCAATTAAATAGTGCTGTTTGCAAGCTCAGGTTCTTTGTCTGGAAACCATTCCTCTATATTAGCTTTTCTGAAAACCCACGCACAGTAGGGGAGATTGGCTGCGCGATCGGAAAGCCTACCAACTTATTAGAATAGGTACAAAGCATACGTAAGCTGCATCTGTCCTGCTCTTGCCTATTCCATTTATCTATCACGCTGCTTTCCAGAGATGTCCTCTTGACTACAGCCAGTCTGGATGAATCGTTGAAAAGCATATATGCATTTGGCACCTGCACCAAACTTAGAGGTGTGGGTATGTTTTTTAATTAGCGTAACTGAACATATAATTGTGTATATGACCATAGTTATATGACTGAAAAGGGGGTGAGATTTGGGACATTCTGGGGTGGGCCAATTACAGGCATAATGCATATATGCAAGCTAAGCAGCAATAATCAGCCACTAAAAGGTACATTTTAGAAAGGACATAAAGAGGGGAATTCCCATATTCATGTCAGGACGTGGAGACTTATGTCAGTATTATACAAAACGTTCTGCCAATTGTAGAGCCCCTTGTAAATTAACTGCATGACGGCCTGTGTACAGTTCACCATGTCTGGCAGGAGCTGTGATTTTAAGCAGTATTGGGGGGGGGGGGGAACATGGAAAACTTCCCCTCCTAGACGTGGAGCAGCCTCTTATAATTGCTGCTCTGTCACTGAAGGCATACCCAGTCAGCAGCACTGGTCATCCTTCCCTCCAATGGACGCCCTGACAGGTGCAAACCCCCTCCACGCCACCCCTTGACTCCACCTCTCCCCAACCTAGTGTTCCAAGACCCCCTCCCGCTAATCTTTAGCGAGTCACTCCCCCCCAAGTAGATCAGAGGCCCACCCTGCCAACTCCCTTCCCTCCCCAAAGAACAGCAACTAAGGTCACCCCACAAGCAAACCTGATCCCTCCATCAAGGTCCCCTGAAATGCACAAGACACACTAGCTGATACCCCCAAACAACCTCTCTTCTGGCAGGTCACTCAGTACCCTCCATCCCACCCCACCCCCCAATCTCCATTCCTAGGCTTGCCAGGGTGTCATTGGTGGCCAGTTGGAAGAAGGAGCATTGCCCATTCGTTTCTGCTCAGCATGCTGTAGGAGCCAACATGACCCCAATGACCTCTAGCAGTAACCTAAATAGATCGTGTCATTGAATATATCTAGCATTTGAACCCCTCTAAATTAAATGTTTCAACTTATATGCTGCCTGTCCTGCTGAATTTTAGTTCTGTATCTCCAGTATATGCAAATGTATCTCATGAATATTCATTGTGGATATCAAGTAAACTGGACAGGCTGTGGTGCCAATATGTCAGCTTTGGGAAGCTCTGTTCTACATCTTCTAATGACCTGCTGTGTGAGAGCACTGTCACTGGCTCGAACTGCCTTTATTTAAAGCCCATTTAAAATGGACGTCATCATCACAATGTAAGAGTGATAGTTATAATTCACTTAGAACTGTTACTATAAGCAATATAGGTCAAGAATCCTCACATGACCACATGATCCATGTTCCAAAGACTCTAAAGGAGAAATCAGATCTCAGAAAGTTTAGGGATTTGCTAGCTCTGTTGTTTCAAGTTTGTCTTTGTTTTCACTATACACCATGGCTAATTCTCTATTATCTGTTTTCAGAAAATGGCTGCAGAACAGGGACATAAAGCCCTGATAAGCAGAGCCCTTAAATCACCAACTAGGACATTAATACAGCAGGGTGCACACTGAAACAATCTTCATTAAGCTTTTCGGAGCAGATGTGCTGTCTGCTTATCTCTAGAGCAGCTAGACTAAGGCTTCATACACACTGCAGTAAACCAAATGAACAAAATCTAATGAATATTAATTTTCTCATTGAAAACTTGCTGGTATCATTCTATTAAGTAATTTTGAACAAGTATGCAAGTGCATGGTAAACCAACCTAATACTTTTGTGGCTGCGTTCTTTAACCAGGCCGATGCAGAAAACCGGACCTGACGCACGCTGAAGACAACTTTAACACGACCTGACAACGCATATTTTTATCGCCAGATTCAGCAAAGATAGGGCATGCAAATGACCCCTGCATTAACCATGCACATGCAAATGAGCCATTGCGGCATTAGACTGGGAGAGCAAGCCAACACATGCGCCCAAGAAGTCTGCACTAATTTGGCTTGCTCTCTGGGCACCACTTGACTAATTTGTATAGCAGCCTCAACAGTATTTTGATGGTATTGGGGGATGATCGCGACATTGGGAAAAGCCTCCGATGCACTCAAAAAACTGTTGAGGGCCATGCCCCACAATAAAATGATCCTTAGTGGTCTAGTGGCCCCTTCCCCCTAAATAAAAGAAGAACCTGGTGGTCTAGTGGCCCCTTCCCCCACCCACCCTCCATTAAATAAAAAACAAAACCTTGTGGTCTAGAGGCCCCTACATGGTCGTCTGGTGGCCCCCAAAATGCACCTTAAGCGGGAGTGCTGCCTACACATTCCCACTCTACGTCAGCCATATTACAAAATGATGGGTTCTAGCCCTGCATGGTGCATCCTGGGATGCACCGGGTGAGGTCAGACTGCCATATAAGGTAGATTATGCTTTATATGGCAGTCTGATCTCACCTGGTGCATCCCAGGATGCACTGCACGGGACCAGACACTGCCATTTTGCAAGATGGCGGATGCAGAGCAAGAGTGCATAGGTAGCGCTCCCACTTAAGGTGCATTTGGGGGCCACCAGAGCACCAGGTAGGGGCCTCTAGACCACCGGGTTTTGTTTTTTTATTTAGAGGGAAATGAATATGGGGGGAGGGATTATGGAGGATAACCCCCTTAATCTCTCCTGTAAAGAGCTGGCTGAAATGTACGCTTTTTTAAAATCTTCATGGGCCTTGGAACTGGTGTAAATTCCAACAAGGAGTTTGTTGGGCTTACATGTACATTTCTTGTATGAAATAGGGAATGTTGTTGCTGTTAAGTGCCGTTAAATCTATGTTGTCCTAAATTATGTGTGATTTTCAGTCAGGCAGTTAATTCTTGATAGATTGGCTTCTCTAGCAGTTGTTAGTGTATAGACCATTAGAGAAAGACATTATACTTGGCAAGATTGAAGGTCGATGCAAAATAGGAAGGCCAGCAATGCGATGGATCTATATAATCATAGTGGTTATGGATGCTACTTTATCAGCAATTAGCTGCCTGACTGATATAGGGAATAGATTTTTATCGTACCCAAAATACGTCCCTAACGCTGCCTCCCCCTTCTCAAAACTTCCACATACTGAAGACATCCATATGTAAAGTGGACTCTTTTTCTAAAATAGCCGTTTCTGTGTGTAGGCATTTTAGATGTTTTGTGCCTGATTCCACATGTGTAAATCATGAGTGAGGCTTGCAAATGAAACCCCAAAATGTATAGTCCAATAAAGAAGCATCATCTTATATGCTTTGCTTGTTTTATTTACTAATTCATAGATGCACTGAAAAAAATTGAATATGCAGACTTCACAACCAGTAAACGCTGGTAGTGTGTGGGCATATCTTTACAGAAATGAAAATGTACTGTTAGTATAATCATTTTGGTCTCTCTGTCGTTTGCTGGACAGAGGGCCGGTGTGACCCACTATAAATACTATGCAATTGTACAAGGTACCAACTTTGGGGATGAATGGAACAACATTAACCAATATGAAATCTGGTAACCGTACTCTAACTCTGCTACTCTAGGCACCAGTAAGCATTGTTCAGACAGTCATAAAGTTATTGTGATAAAAAAAAGAGAATCTGCCGAGGACAGTTAGAATTCAAAGTGGATAAGGGTGGGGAGGAGTGGCAGCACAAACATCATTTACACAAGGCAGCAAAACAGAGTTCACTGGTTCTGGCCCTGGCTAGACAAAATACATTGTAATAACTTTTCTCTTTTCTCCCTTCCTTCTGTTTAGTCTTTCCACTACGCTTCCCTGAGGGTAAAAAAGAAGAAGAGATCAAGAGGTAAAACCAGTGGCGTATGAATATTTTTAAATAAATGATTAATGAAGATTTTAAACTGTTTCAAGTTTTGTATGCATATGTTAAAGTTTCCCATAAGCAATGCTAAAATTGCTATGTGACGTTTCTGCCAAATTTAACAAATTTAGGAGCCCTTGTTACTAAAGTGCGCTAAGCAGTTAACATGTGCTTTCATGCACAGTAGCTGTCTGCAAGGGCCACAGGGGCATGAGAGTTACTGCAGGCTTAGTCACGTGCTAACTGCCTATCGCGTCTTAGGGTGGTTAATTGGAGGGTAGGGGCAGAGAGTGACCTGGAGAGCACATTGCAGTTAGCGTTGGGGGCATATCACATGCTGCCAATATTGCAGTTAACACAGATGCAACTCTTGACACCTTAATAGATGGAGGAAGTTGAGCCTGCGATACACACTCATGCGTTCATGGGAGGGAACATGCTGGCTATGCCCCCCAACAGTTAACCTCAGAGATTTTGCACTTAACGCACATTAATTTCAGCGCTAAATGCCTGTTAGGTGCAAAAACCTAACACACGTTAGTAAAAGGGCCTTTTTTTTTTACCAGCATATTAGGGAATAGCAGCAAAACTAAAAGGTTTTCAAAATTGATCTGCACCTCTTATATCATCCTAAAATATATGGAGACAGTTTTGGAAGCAATGCATATTGTTTACATGTTTAAAAAGTGTTGACCGGATATTCAAAATGACCTAGCCATATAGCAGTGGCCACTATAAGGAATAAGTCCCTTTTTCTTTAGTAATACAATGAGGCTCATTCTATAATCTCCCAGGCAGGTGAGGCATGTTGCCACAGGCGTATGTGGGTGTTGTTTTATAAAGTAAAATATGTGCATACTTTATAGGGTAGGGGCATACAGTTGTACCTACACCTAACTGCAGCAGTTATGTCTGCTCTAGAGCAGGCGTAGCCAGCTGCTCTTAGATTTGGAGAAAACTGAGCCTTTCGAATACTGGGCCCTATGTGTCTTTGTAAAATAGCCTCAAAGTAGGTGCTTACTTGGTCCATCACACACAGGCAACCTATTATAAAATTTACCATCCACATGCCATCCAAACTGTCAAAAGATCAGAGAGGAAAAATCTCAATTGGTGTGCTCGTCACTGTGGTACTGTTTATTTGATTTTGTGCATTGCTCTGATGGCTAGCATTGTCCAAAGCAGTTAAGCAAATTTTCTGGATAAATTAAATAGATGACACCAAAAGGGATTAAATTTACATCTTACAATTTAGATATGTGAAACCCTAATAAATTACCGGGCATGCTTACTAAGCCCCCTGCTGTTAACGTGGATATGGACCTTGCTACTAGCCTTTGGCTTCATGCTACGTGCAGGAGGGTGGGCACATCTGTCCCCCTGCATTTAGTGCACTGTGCAGGGCTGGCCCATCCACTAGGTGAGCAAGGAGGCTGCCTATTGCAGCCAGTCCAGGTGGGCAGCAACAGCAGCACACATGACAGGCCACGCCACAAGCTGCCACCAATTCTGTTTGGGGAAGAGGCGGGCAAAGGCCGCAGCAGTATTTCCAAAAGCGGCTGCTTTTTGCCACCGCTTTCTTGCCCGCAGCAGGCCATGTCCTTCAGCACACATGATCTGCCGCTTCTGACCCACCTCTGACAGTAAGTTGCGTTGGAAGGGGATTAGAAGAAGCAGGCCATTTGTGCTGAAGCACACCAGTAGAGAGCGAGTAGTCGAAAACTATATTTATTAAGAACCACAAGGGATTGTCTGTAGACACACAGGAATACTAGACACTAAACCTGACACGGCCGTGTTTCGGCAGAGCCTTTGTCAGGGGTTACTGCTACAAAAAAATAAGATTATAAATAATGTTAAAATCATAAAAAATGAACATGTAAGTCATGAAAACTAATAATAAAATATTGCAATTAAATACATATCATAAATAAGCAACAAAAGCATACATTATCTAATATCATCCTAAAACTTTATCCTAAATGGACAAACCATAAAAATGGATAAAAATTAAAATGGAAGACTGCAGTGAAATAAATGAAATATGAACACAAAGTTGGCGGGAGGATCTGTAAGAACACTAAAAAAATTATACATCAGTTATAGACATTTCTTAAAAAGGCCTAAAAAATTAAATATATTCAATAGTCATTAAAAGTAAATGCACAAATTGACAACAATATAGTAAATACAGATAATAATACATCTAAAATTTACCATCCACATACCATTCAAAGTGTCAGAGGATCAGAGAGGAAAAATCTCAATTGGGTGTTTCTTATCACTGTGATATTGTTTATTTGATTTTCTGCATTGCTCTAATGGCTAGCATTGTCCAAGGCAGTTAAGCAAATTTTCTAGAATAAAATTGACATGAAGCATGATAAAATCTTTGTAATATATTATGTTACCCATGGAGCAATGAGACTAAGGGGTATGTTTACTAAACCGTCTTAATGTTACCGGCGCTAGTTGCAGCGTTAATGTGAAGAATGCCATATAAGGTAGTGGGCATACCGGAGGGAAGGTTGCAAGGAATTGGTATCACGCGATAGTGGGCGCCGTGGCACGTTAACGCGCATTAACCCTAAGTTCATGCCAGCGCAGTGTTAGAAGCTATAAAGATGTAGCCAACTGGTTACTGCAATGACTGTGGAGGCAGAGGTCATGGGTTCGATTCTGCAGTGGTGTTATGTAAGAAGGCTGTCTAAGGCATTTCCTTTTAATTTAAATCAGTGCTGCCAGCAAAAAACACCCTCATGGTGCCGTAACCTAAGGTGCCGCATAAGGCGCCCTATAAGGCACTCCATAGGGCACATTATAAAGTGCCCTATCCGCCAAGGCACCTTATAATGTGCCCTATAGGGCGCCTTATGAGGCACCTTAGGTTAAGGCACTGTAAGGGTGTTTTTGCTGGCAGCACTGATCTAAATTAAAAGGAAAAGCCTCATTAAATAACACCACTGTGGGATCAAACCCATGACCTCTGCCACCACAGTCACTGAAGTAACCAGTGGGCTATATCTCTATAGTGTCCAACATACCGCTGGCTGGCTACAGAAAGACTGCAGGTCACCACACAAACTGTCTGCTGTGGTTCCAGGATAGGGTAAACCCACCCATACCCATGATGCACTGCACATGCAAATTCAGCAGCCTATATTGATCACAAGATGGGGTATGCGCCTCTATAGCACTCCGGCCTGGTAGGGGGAACTGACCGTGTGTGTTACTGGCACAGAGTAGCTACAGACCGTGACATTGTGCGGTTCCTGTGCTCACCCTGAGGATGAGGTGAGGCGCCCAGCACCAGGTCCGCAGCACATGGCATGACTGAGATAGGCTGTTTATGTTTATGTTTATTTTAAATTTGATATACCGCTCAGGCCGAAGCATTAGAGCGGTTTACAATAATATATCATTTGCGGAAATACGAAAGGAACGCCATTTGTAAGATAGGACAGAGTAGAGGACAGAAACAGTCAAAAGAATAGGTAGAGAAAAGAAGAGGAACAGCAGGTTACCATAATATGAGCGTATGACAATCCAGTCCACAATTTCAATGCTCACTTCAGGATGAACGCCACAGACCAATGCCTAAGGGCCACGCCAAAGGGCCCTCTCGCGAGGCCCTCAGGCGCGGACCCGCAAGGCGCGGGCGCGTCCCCGAAGCTGCGATTTCATCCGTTGATGCTGGCTTCTCATAGGCAGGCAATGGGAGGGAGGAGGGGCTCCTGCTCACAGCTCCGGTCTCTTCGCTGATCTCCTGAGCGCCCCCGAAGCTGCGATTTCAGCCGTTGATGCTGGCTTCTCATAGGCAGGCAATGGGAGGGAGGAGGGGCTCCTGCAGGTCCCCATCAGTGCCAGTGTGTGATATGTAGTCCTTGCAGACACACCTAGGATACACCCGTGTCCATCTATATTTCCCAGTCACGTCTAGCCCTTGTGGACTATGATGCACCCAGAATAGTGCATATCCTGTGCGGTTGCCATGGTCACATGTTATAAGAGATGGGTGGTGTTTGAACCCAAAAGCAGATTATGTAGAACCACCCAACCCGCCCTCTGTGGGCCAGGGAGGGGGACAAGATCTCCCACCAACAGATCCACATTCTACATTTCTGCAATGGTGGCAGTAGAGGGGACCATCAACCCCAGTCCTGCTGGGGAATAGGCACCCTACAGGGCAGTCAGTGCAGATCTGTACACATCACATAGGGCACTGGTAGACAGGCAGTAGGCCTGAAAGGTTCAGCTGCCCCCCACCACTATCTGACATTCACCATCAGAGGGCACAGACAGTCTCCACCCGCTGCACCCTGCAAGGTGTTCCAGCCATACACATGCTAACTGCAGACAGTCTGCTAGCTAGTACATAGTGCATGTTCCTGGAAGAACTGTGTGCACCCAAAAATGGGATGTGAGCATACATACCAAGCACGTATGCCAGTGATTGGGCCCCAGAAAAGAGAACTCATAGATATCACTTGAGAGAAATACTGTATAGAACTATGGGGGAACCTAGCCATGCCGTGGTCATTGCTCAGTCAGGGTGAGAGTGACCTCCCAGCATGACATGCTGTGGCCACCCTGTCCGTGCAGGTGGTGGTCGGGCACTACAATGTCCCAGCCATTGTCCTATGCCCTGTGCAGATGCATCCTGCCCAGACCGCTGTGTCCGGGCCATACCCACAATACCTTGTTCCTCATTATGCACATTGGCAGGCTAACACTGGAGACAGTGCAAGCATTGGGGGCTCAGTAAGGGGTAGGCATCCACAAAACACTGGGTAGACATACACACACTCCCACACCTATGTCAGCATTGTGCAAAGAGAGAGGTGGTTGGCAGCCCTGGCCGCCACACCAGTCCTGGGCACAGTGCAGGCATTGCTTTGGTACTCAATACTGTTAGGGTCACTCTCCGGGGTGGTAAACACTGTCAGCAGCAAAATATGAAACACACTCCACATATATCAAAAGGTTGCTATGATGAATCTCTGTTAACAAATTGTGTTTAATGTAGGATCTGTTATCTGACATTGATCATAGCAACCTTTTGATATATGTGGAATGTATTTCCATGTTTATGACGGCATTGCTAAGGTATGCAGGTGCTAGTATTGGTAGATGCTGCTCCGTGCAGGGCCCAACAGCCTGACTCTCCATGAGGCTTTGGATAGTGGAGCCTGTGGGTGTGGGTGTTTGTGCCCCTGTTGGCCTATGCTCTAGGGCAGAGGTTCCCAACTCCAGTCCTGGTGGGGCCAACACGATTAAGGTTTTCATACTGTCCCTAATGAATATGCATGAGATACATTTGCATACAATGGGGGCAGTGCATACAAATGCATCACAAGCATATTTCTTTAGGGACAGCATGAAACCTGAATGGTGTTTGGCCCTCCAGGACTGCAATTGGGAACCTCTGCTCTAGGGACTGCACATGTCTATGGTGTATGTGCTCTGTAGGGTAAAATATAGGCATTAATGGCGTGTTTCTTTTATCTGCAATAAAGGTTCCTTCTTTATTACCACGGTTTAATACTGGGTAAAATATAGGGACATGGTCTGAAGGAGCCACAGCTGGGACTTGAACCTGTGACCTTCTGCCCCTGAACACACTGGCTGTGTGTACTGCACCAAACTGTTGCCACAGAGGCAGGTCATTCCCTGGGGATACCATTACTGTTCGTCAGACAGACCTTGTCTTTTGCAGTGCATGGCACCCACCAAAATAGGGCTTGGCCTTGGTCTGCTGTGGGCAGATGCCACTGCCCCCTCCACCACCAGCACCCTTCCGCCACCATGCTGACATGCCCTTATGCCGGTGGTGCTGGTGGTGCACAGTCCCAGGCCATCCAGTGTGCTGGTAGGCGGCTGTCTATGGTACGTGAAATGGGGTAGGGCTGTCTGCATAGACATTCACGCTTCCCCCAGGCACTACCTGCCAATGTTATGTGCCCTTTGGGGTACTTGCTGGGTAACGTCCATTGTGGCACTATGGGACACACACTCGTGGACATGTTTGTCCTTGGTCAGTTGGTAGGTACTTATGACCTACCAACTGGTAGGTCATATGGTAGGTACTTATGACCTAGATTGGCCACTGTTGGAAATAGGATACTGGGCTTGATGGACCGTGGTCTGACCCAGTATGGCATATCTTATGTTCTTATGTTCTTATGTTGCTGTCTTGCTGGTTTTCCGTTTCTACATTCCTATGTGTCACCTAAGCATCTGCCTAGTCCACCCTGTGCCCCAGCTGCCCCACTGCATGTCCTGCCTGCAGCCCCCTGTACACCATTTGCAGCCTCACCATAGTGCCCTTTCGTACTTGGGCAGTATGCTGTTGCTGCACATGTATCATTACTATCACTTTTCTTGGTCTCCCTACCTTTGCTGTACATTGCTGACTGAAATGGTTTCTCTCTCCTGCAAATGTGCCTCTATCGCAAGGTTTTCACTGGCGTTAACTTTCAGACCCTGATTTCACAGCGTTAGTGTGCCTGGAACCTCTCCCCACCCACTCTCTGCCCATTGACCTCTTATCTCCGCCCTTTGGGGAGCCTTACTCCACCCTCTGTGCGCTGCAACGTTAGCGCTGTTTAGTAAACATGCCCCTAAGATTGCATATATACACTTTTTTATTATAAGCACCAGTCAGTTATTTTTACTATAATCTTAGCACTAACCTTAATACTCGGAGCTGCCAACTGGAAGCATCTTCATCACCATGACTACCGTTTTGCACCAAGCTAATCTTTTATATGCCGACTCGGCATTTTACAAGCTTTCCATTGACACGAACGTTTAGTAGAATGCTCTACTACGTGGCGGTAGTATAACCTTAAAGTTGGACTTCCGTTAAATTATTTTACCAGCTCATAGATTGTGAGCCCTTCGGGGACAAGGGAATAAAAAGTACCTGTTAGTATACATGTAAACCGCACTGATTCTAAAGAGCGCGGTATAAAAAATAAATAAATAAATAAAATATTAAGATACTCACTTTTTAATGTGGGTCACATAGATTGCTCTTGTTTTTGTTAAAATGGCAGTCAGCATCTAGGTTTCCAAGTTCCTCAATGGCCCCGATATGGTTTTTAGTTTTCAGTACTTACAAGTCCTAATTATTATCTATTTATTTATTTATTTATTCTTATCGCTATTAGAACAATGTGTTCTGCCGTTGTCTATTGGCTACCCATATGTGTGCTTAATAGTTTAGAAGTTTTTTAACCTGCTGGGTTTAATGTAACGCACTCTCCGGTTAGGTGTGTTTTTGATCACTAAGACTCAAGTTGATTTCATCTCAACACAAAAATTGCACATTCTAGTGAGTCGACCCATGGTTCTTATGTACAATTCCTCTCCCCTCCTTGTTTTAGATTCATTCAAGGTATAGAGAGTTGCAGAACTAATCGGTCATGATTTGACCATACTGCTTGTATATTGCAGCCGTCTCAGACTTTGTATTATTCTTCATGTAAGTTCATACATTGTCAGCTGTTACTCTGCATTTTACTGCCAGCAGTCTCATTACTCCATAAATAACATGTATTTATTTATTTATTTGACTGTTGTTGGGTTTTTTTCTTTATACCGCTTTTCACCGGAGCAAAGCGGTGTACATTACAGCAACTTGTATTACATATAACAGTAGAGGGCGGGAGAGGGTGGGCGTAGGGAGGAGCGAGGATGGGCTGGAGGCAGGACCGGGACCCTGGATGTACAGGGCTGATTCTGGTGTTATGTCTGAGGGTTGCAGTTTGGGCAGGGAACATATGCCACCTCGGAGGTGGAATAAGTTCCCCTGAGGTTAGAGGCGGCCGAGGAACGGACTGGAAGAGGGGGCGAGTAGGAACGGGGGTCCTTGCAGCCCCATCTCAGTCTCAGAAGGCCTGACAGGGGGTCAGACGGTGGGGAACAGGGCTTTGAATGCAGCATTGGCAATTGGGGCTCCAGCATGGAACCACAGTGCCATGGCAACAGGACGCAATGGCACTGTGGCTCCATGCCGGAGCCCGGCTGAGCTATCTGGGCAAGATCCAGGACATCCAGGGGGCCTAAATTGAGGCACGCCCTGCCCGTCCATGCTGGCTGCACCTGATTCTAATCCCACTGGGACGTCTAGCCTCTGCGGGATCAGAATCAGGTGCCAATCCGGTCTGGACATGCCCCGATCGGAATTGGCCTCATAGAACCTTCCACCATCACAATCAACTTTGTGTTCCTATTTAATTTAGTTCTCTGTAGTCTTCCATTTTAATTTTTCTTAATTTTTATAGTTTATACATTTATGATAATGTTTTAGGATGATATTAGATAATGTTTGCCTTTGTTGCTTATTTATGATATGTATTTAATTGCTATGTTTTATTATTTGTTTTTATGATTTGCATGTTCATTTTTTATGATTTTAACATTATTTATAATCTTATGTTTGTAATACTAACCACTAATAAAGGCTCTGCCGAAACACTGCCGTGTTGAGTTTAGCATCTAGTATTCCTGTATGTCTACAGACAATCCCTTGTGGTTCTTAATAAATTTAGCTTTGGACTACTTGCTCTCTACTGGTGTGCTTTGGATCATGCGAGTTTCCCTGTGCTTTGTTTGTTGGACATGGCCTGCTGCAGGCATGAAAGCAGCAGCAAAAAGCCGCCACTTTTTGAAATATTGCCACTGCCGGCCTCTCCCTCCTGAGATGGAATCAGCGGCAACTGGGGGGGGGGCAGCATCGGCAATTGGGCGGCGGCGAGGACGGCAGAAACCCTTGGGCTGGGCAGTAAAATGGTTGCGAAAGCAACAAACTCCATCCATTGAGAAGGTGTTAGTTGAACTTGTGGTACTTATGGTAGCGCATTCTACAAACACCTGCATTACCTGCACCATTTTGGGAACGCCCTGTCCCTCCCAATCTCTACCCCAACACATGCTGCAAGGGTAGTATGGGTTTTTAGTGCGGGGCCCTGCGCTACTTTTTAGCATGGTGCCAATGTTCCTATGCAGGTAGCCCACTTTAGTAAACATGCCCTAAATGAGCTTATAAAAGTTCTTTCCTGCTTTATGCTTACCAAGAGATACTTTTCTAAATCAGATCCTGCATGTTCAAATATGAAGCTGTTAATTTAATGGCTTTTTTAAGAGAAACTGAATGCATTATAGAAGTTGTTAACATATGGCTAAACCATCATATTTTCTTTTGATTTCCAGGGAGCTCATCGACCAGTGGGAGCAGGAGGCGAATTTCTTGCAAAGACCTTGGCCATGGTGACTGCGAAGGTTGGCTATGGAAGAAAAAAGATGCCAAAGGCTACTTTACGCAGAAATGGAAAAAATACTGGTTTATTCTGAAGGATTCTTCACTGTATTGGTACACCAACCAAAATGTAAGTAAACACCAAAGTGGAGAGCATATTATTTTAGGCAGGCTTTTCTGCCAGACTAGGCCAATTTTCCTTTGTTTATTTGGAGTGCTTGTTCCTGCTTCCTGGTATGCTGCGATCGGGATTCACTATCCTGCCCCATGCAAAAGGAAGTGAAATTGGAGGGAGATGGGAGCAGGAACGGAACCACAGCATCGGAGCTGAAGGTAACCCTGGTGCTTCAGTGCCATTTTAAAAGCATTGCTGCCGCCTGTTGGTTACTATTTGAATTACAGGGAACCGTAATACTGTGGCATATGTGGGTAAGAGGGGGATGAAAAATGAGAATCGTCATCCCATATGGTTAACTTGATACTGTTGACTTGTATAATGTCTTGTTGGAGAGTATTTATGGAGATTGTTTTTATTTTTCATTGGTTAATAAAGACGATTTACACTAAAAGTATTGCTGCCAGTGCACGTCCTGGAGAGGGCTGGCAGCAGTGGCAATGGATGAGCTCGGAGGGCTGGCACTCTAGACCACCACCTAGTTCTCCTGATGATAGCGCCGGCCCTGCATATTAACTAACTTACACTTATAAGTTGGACTGCTGAATATGTATAGCTATGTATGATATATGCAATTTTGTGGTGGTCTTATATGAATGCATTTATCCAGGTAGTGACGGAATATCTCTCCTCTCCGGATAAATATCTCAGAATGTCCATAGATCCTCCCAAATTGATATGGATAAATTTAGGCTGTATCAAAATGTTCGCTGACTGCATTAAGTGCTTCTGAATGACAATCCCATCTTTGGAATATGACAGCTTTGGCACTGGGGGATTCTGAATGATTACTGTACAGTAGTTAGAGCCATAATCTATGATTCCTAAAAGCTCTTTGAATCTTATGTATTCTGTTTATTTCATTGTGCCTCCATTTACTCGGTTGTAATTAACTAATAATGATAGTGGAGATTTCCAGAATGGTAGCTGTATTAATCCGTAGAAGTAATGGGATGATCAATTCATTGGTTCTTCTATAAAGTGCCATCAGCCTTGTTTTCAGTTTTAATAATAATAGCAATTACATTATTCCTTCTCCCATCTACATTATGATAGTTCTCATGCAAATTATGCCACAGTATTGATGGCAATATTTTTCACCCAGAAAGGCATTAAACAGATAGTTGCTGTTCTTACTATTATAATTTTTACCTTGCAATCTAAATTAGCCACAGGGATTGTATAGCCTGCACAATCAGTTGTTAACAAGATAAAGTGGAATGAGGGCCAGCGCAGTTGTTCAGCAGCACAATGTAAAATTCAGCATCAGCAAAGTCTTGCTGAGTACCTTTATGTGGTGACCTCGTTTTATTAAATCTAAACCAACTCTTAGCAAGGCGACACTACAATTGAAGTATGATAAGAAAGTATAGAAAGAATACATACCGGCTGCACATTGCCCATGATTAAAAGGTTCCCACCTGTACAGTATCATGCACTCTAGGGTTAGAGATGGTGGTAGTGACAGAGCAGACACTGCGGATGTAGATAATGTCCCTTTTGTGGAAATACAGGCCGATGCAGAAAGCCGGTGCTGAAGTCGCGCGCTATCGGCTTTTAATGCCTATTTGCAGTGCACTGATAGCGCGCAACTTCAGCGCACAGATGAACATAAGAACATAAGATCATAAGATATGCCATACTGGGTCAGACCAAGGTCCATCAAGCCCAGTATCCTGTTTCCAACAGTGGCCAATCTAGGTCATATGTACCTAGCAGTTTCCCCAAAAGACACAGGTTCCACAATGCTTGTACTGGGACAAGCATTGATATCCTGGGTCCCTTCTTAATAATGGTTTATGGACCTTTCCTCCAGGAACTTGTCCAAACCTTTTTTAAACCCAGCTACACTAACAGCCTTTACTACATCCTCAGGTAACAAATTCCAGAGTTTGATTACACGTTGAGTGAAAAAATATTTTCTTTTATTAGTCTTAAATAGTTTACCCTGTAGCTTCATTGCATGTCCCCTAGTCTTTCTATATTCTGATAACGTAAACAATCGATCTACGTTTACCCGTTCCACTCCGTTCATTAATTTATAGACTTCTATCATATCTCCCCTCAGCCGTCTCTTTTCCAGGTTAAAGAGCCCTAACCTTTTTAGCCTTTCTTCATAGGAGTATCCTTCCATCCCCTTTACCATGAAAAAAGGGATGAGCACGTAAATTAGACACACATTAAACCACCTGGGCGCAAAATGGCAGCATTAAACTGGGAGAGCAAGCCAAACACATGCGCTGAAGTCGTCGGCGCTAGTTTGGCATGCTCTCCCAGAGAAACGGGCACTGCGTAGCTAATTTGCATAGGAGACCCAATAGTATTTTGATGGCATCAGGGGCTTTCTCCGATGCCTGGATCATCTGAGGGGAAATGTCAAGCTCCCCTTAGATAATCCAGGCATCAGGGAAAGCCCCCAGTACCATCAAAAATACTGTCGGGAGATGTGCCCCAACAGAAAGTGAATCCCTGGTGGCCTAGCAGCCCCGATCCCCCCACCCGCCAAGTAAAGACACTCTGTGGTGGCCCAGAGGTCCAATCCCCCCACCTGCCAAACCAAAAAAATCCCTGGTGGCCCAGCAGCCCCTAACCCCCACCCCCAAAATAAAACCCAACCCTGGTAGCCCAGCGATCCCGATCACACCTCCTGGTACCTTCAGAAATGAGCGGGAGCACCGCCCATGTGCTCCTGTTCTTGTCCCACCATCTTAAAAATGGCGGCACCTGACCTCATGCAATGCATCCTGGGATATACCAGGTGGGGTTAGACTGCCATATATATGCATATTCTACCATTTATGGCAGTCTGACCTCACCCGGTGCATCCCAGGATGCACCGCATGGGGCCAGGCGCTGCCATTTTTCAAGATGATGGACAAGAGCAGGAGCACATGAGTGGCGCTACCACTCATTTCTGAAGGTACCAGGAGGCAGGTTCGTGGTTGCTGGGCCAACAGGGTTGTTTTTTTACTTCAGGGGGTGGGGGTTCATAGCCACTAGGCCACTGGGGATATTTTTGGTTTGGTGGTGGGGAGTTTGCTGCCGCTGGGTCACCAGGGATTTTGTTTTGTTTTGCAGGTATAGGTTTGGGGCCAATGAGCCACCAGGGAATTTTTGGGTGAGTGGAGGGTTTGGGGCCACTGGGTCATCAGGCATTTATTTGTGTTTGACTGGTGGGAGTTTCAGGGCTGCTGGACCACCAGGGATTTGCTTTCTGTATTTTGATGGCATTGGGGAAAGCACCCAATGCCATCAAAATACTGTCGGGGGCACACGCTAGTGTTTAAGCCATCTTAGACCCAGGCATAGAGATATTGGCACTAAGACTGGTTGCGAAATCCTCTACGCTGTCTCTACATCGGTTGCAGCCATTATTTGCATATCAGTTTCTTATGTGCAGCTCATTTACCTACAATTTATGCTCATGGCATTAATTGTGCGTTTGTTTTACCATCACTGTTTACATATGTGTCCGTCTCTTTTCTGCATTTGACAGTAGTAGTAAGTGTGCTTAAGAGTAGCATTAGCTGTGCTTTAAGGATGTGCTAGTTTTCTGCATTGGCTGATAGACCATTATGAACTTCTTCATGATGACACTGCAATAGGAGGTACCATAGAAGTTAATGAGAAAGTTAAGAGGATTAACAATTAAGTGGTCTCTGCACCTAAACAGGAGATAATGTACTGCTGACTATAGGCTACAAGTAAACATCCAGAATCCAGCTCTATCATTTAACTTGGATAAGTACTCTGACAAGTAGGAGGAATAAGTGAGAATCCACCAGTACACCTAGGGAAGAAAGCAACTGAATTTGCAAAACAAGAGAAAAATTCTTTAGAAAATTAGATCAGCAATCAAGGAAAATCAAGTGGCAAATGCACAAATGCAGTGGGAATTGGAAAGTGTTGGTTCAGGAACCATTCATCAATCAAAGCTGGACATATGAATGATTATGTACAGGTGAACTGAATCCCTAAGGATGAGAGATTGATTATTGCAGCCCAAGACAGTGGATTACAGATGAGATGGTTCACAGCAGGCATTGAAAAAGCTGGTAAACCAGACATATATAGATTTTGCAAGGAAGAGTTGGAAACTGTTAATCATCTTATAAAGTTCTTATCGGAGAAAATTTCTGTACAGAAAGGCATAATAAAGTGACATGTCTCATCCATTGAAAACTTTATAAATACTACAACTTCAACGTAACAGAAAAAATCTGGGATCATAACCCTGAGAGAACTAAAGAAAATGAATGGGTTATGATTATCGAGGATATTCCCATTACAACCAATAAGCTTGATGCAAGATAACTGGACATACAGTAGTTATATCAGTAGTTATGCTCTGTAATGTTCTCACTAGATTGTAAGCTCCGATGAGCATGACTCTGACGGGCAGGGATTTTTAAGTCAACAATCATGATTATCTGAACACCCTTCCAACTGCAATCCTCTAAAAATGCAGAACTGGACATCATACTTTTAAATATTAAACTTTGCTATGTATGTATATGTGGCCACCCTACCAGCAGGTAAAAGAATATACTGTGAGCCCTTACAGGCCGATGCAGAAAGACTAACGAGCCCTTTACACAAAGATAATGCAACTTATAAGCACAAGTTCCAACAGACCAAATGCAGAAAAGAGACTGACGTTCGCATAAACAGCAAAGGAAAAACAAGCGCACACAGTACGCCAAGCATATTTAAATTACAGGCAAACGAGCTGTGCGTTTTAAAATGACATGCTAATATTGTCTGCGCCCAATGCAGATAAACGCATAGAGGATTTCATAACCAGCCGAAGTGCCAATATCTCTATGCTTGGGTCTGAGGTAGCTTAAATGTCCTGCACGTACCCCTAACAGTATTTTGATGGCATCGGGGAATTTCCCCAATGCCTGGATCATCTGAGGCCCCAATCCCTCCAACCACCCAATTAAAAATAAGCCTGGTGGTCCAGCAACCTCGATCTCCCCCACCCACCCAATTAAAAATAAGCCTGGTGGCCCAGCGGCCCCAAACCCCCCACTCCCCTCCCAGTACCTTTACAATGGAGCGGGTGCGTTGCCCACACGCACCTGCTCCTGCACCACCACCTTGAAAAATGGTAGTGCCTGGCCCCATGTGGTGCATCCTGGGATATACCAGGTGGGGTCAGGCTGCTAGAAATGTCTTATATGGCAGTCTGACCCTGCTCAGTGCATCCCAGGATGCACCTGCACCATTTTTCAAGATGGCGGCACAGGAGTGGGTGCGCATGGGCAACACTCCCACTCGATTGTAAAGCGACCGGGAGAGGGGTGGGGGTTCAGAGCCACTGGGCCACCAGGCTTATTTTTAATTGGGTGGGTGTGGTGATTGGGGCTGCTGGGCCACCAGGGATTTGATTTCTGTCATTGGCCCCCAGGCAGTATTTTGATGGCATCAGGGGCTTTCCCCGATGCCTGGATCATCTGAGGAGAAGTTTGACACTTCATCTCAGATGATCCAGGCATCTGAGAAAGCCCCTGATGCCATCCAATTACTGTTGGGGAGCATATGCAAATTAGCCACGTGCTGCCCCTGTTTCTCAGGGACAAAATACCAAATTTGCACTGACTTCTGTGTGCATGTGTTTGGCTTCTTCTCCCAGTTTAACACTGCCATTTGCGCCACAGTTTAACCGTGGCTAATTTGCATATGCACCCGTTTCTGCATGCCAGCACTAAAGTCGTGTGATATCAGTGCGTTGCATAGAGGCATACAGAGAAGAGTATGCGACTTCAGAGCCGGCTTTCTGCATCGGCCCAGCATAGAGCTTATGTGGTGTTTTGCTTTGACTGCTGCTGCTCTGTACCTAGTGGTTAGACTGGCCCTAGAGAGGAGTAGCCTAGTGGTTAGAGCAGTGGCCTGGTGACCAAATGACACCAAGGTTCAAATGCCACTGTAGCCTTGGGCAAGTCACTTAACCCTCAAGTACAAACTTAGGGGCCAATGCAGAAAAGCTTATCAGACAGCAAGCTAGCACTGGAAAAATGCCCAAAAAACAACCACGCTAAATTGCAGTGCACTTGGCTGCATAATTAATTACACCCAATGTAAAAAAAAACACACTGAAACTCAGCACAGTTTTATACACTGTTTTTAATGCTGGATCTTCACGCCAGCTTCATGCAAGCATAAAGATCCAGCTGGGAGCAAAACCATCATTTGAGATGATCCAGGCATCAGGAAAAGCACACAGTGTCATCAGCACACTGTTGGGGGGCAGCTGCCTCCCCTGGACACCGACCCCCTGACAAAAACAAAAACCCTGGGGGCCCAATGGCCCCAATACCCCACAGACATAAAAACCTTGGTGGTCCAAGTGGACATGAACCCCTCCACCCCCCATGCCAGGGTGCAACATGGGGGGGTCACTTTGCCAGTCGAACCCCGCCCATTGCATCCCAAGATGCACCACACAGGGCCAGGCACCACCATTTTACAAGGGAGAGGAGTATGTGGGCAATGTTCCCGCCCCATCTGTTAGGGTACTGGGGGGGGGGGTAGAGGGGTTTGGGGCCACCAGGCCACAATGGGTTTTTTTGTTTGGATGAGGTTGGATCGGGGCCACTGGGCCACCAGAGGGTTTTTTTTCTTTTATGGGGTCGGTGTCCGAGGGGGGGAGAGGCACAAGCCCAGTGACAGTGTGTTGATGATATTGAGGGCTTTCCCTGGTGCCTGGATCATCTGAAGCAAAGAGTCAAACTTCATCTCAGATGACCCTGTTTGTCTGAGACAGCATGCCAAACTTGCGCCAACTTCTGTGCGCATATGTTTGGATTGCTCTCTCAATTTAACACTGACTATTGGCGCACTGGATAATTTGCATATTGTATCCCAGTGCAAAGAGTCAGCATTAAACTCTCGCTATGAAACCCTGTGCTAGAGTTCTAGAGCTTTAAGCACTGGGCTCTAGTGCAAGGATTCTGCATCCGCCTGTTAGATTGTAAGCCCTCTGGGGACAGGAAAATATCTATTTATCTGACTATAACTCACCTTGACCTACTACTGGAAAGGTGTGAGCTAAATACTACTAAATAAATAAGTTGTGCAGTCACGTAACAACAGCACTTAACAGCCAGTCCTAAGAACCACAATTCAGCACTTGGAAGGAAGTGTGGCTGTATTACCCCAAGCTTGCTTAAAGGGAACAAGTGGGCTATAAAAATATAAATAAGGATAAAACACTCTGGGTAGTTAAATCTGATGGCTCATTGTGCTGGTTCCCAGTCCAGTTCTGACTGAGCTAGGAGAAAAGAAAGTCACAACTATTTGGCCATAAAAGATAAGGTGGAACATTAGATAAAGAACATCACATTAGTCTACTTAAAAGGTCAGAAAAGAAGTTTATTCAAACATTTGCATTCAACTTTTTAAACGTTAAATCATGGAGGCCATATTAAATCTTGGAAATCAAACACAAATGTCCTAAGATTAATACAAATAAAGTATTCCCTGCTCTTGAATGTGGCTCATTTTGCCAGTTTCAATTCCATCACTGAAAAATATATCATTAAGTCCACAATGCTTATGACCTGGAAAAATGTGGGAGACACTAGCTCACAGAGCCTGACTCCTGAGCTACTGGAGATGACTAAAATCAGTATGGAAAGCTGACTCCTATTGTTATTTACCACATGTTGCCGGAAATGCCATAGTGTTAGCCGATGTACTTGTTCAAGTCGCTTATATTCAGAGTGTTTCTCCTAATACAGGGAGAAAAGATGTTGAATATATAATGCTATTTACTCTTCCTTTTGTTTTAAATTGTATTCCCATTATTCCGACATTTTCCTTAGAGGTCTGATCACCATTTGGAATTGTGTGATGTTAATAATCTTCTAAGCATCTACAAAAGTCCAGCACATAGCAACGTGGGCAGTTTTTGTGTTTCTAGAGCTTCAAAGCAATGAATTCTATTGCAATAGTGCAGGGTATACATGTTTGTATAGAAATGAAGGGCCCAGTTTTCAAAGGCATTTACATTGGTAACTGCCCTAGTTACCCGTGTAAATGCCTTATCTGGGAATTTCGAAAGGCACCTACATGGATAGTTCCCTTCAAAAATCCCGGATAAGTCCCTAACATGCCCAGATGCTATGCAGTTACCATCGGTACATGTTAGGGGTGTTCCAGGGCGGAGTGGGGGTGGAGGAAATGGCTAAAAGGGTACCACCAATTTTAAATGCTATCTGCTTAGCCCTCTGCACCTTAAAGGCGAGGTTTTTGCTCGCTATCTTTCAGGTGCAGGCGCTAAGTGGGTAGCATTGAAAATCGTTGCTCCCAGCTAGCTCCTGCCACTGTTCCCTCTAAGCTGTGCGCGTGTGCGCGCGCACACACCTCGCCGAAAGAGCGCACATACTTTACAACAGAGCGCACAAAAATTACAGCTCTGATTCTGACAGAAAACAACACAGACGTCTTAAAATTTAAAAGTTATGATTGTAATTACTAGAAATTTCCCGCTTCATTTAGTAATCGTCTATTTTCATTTAATTTGATTAAAATCAATGTAGTGTACATACTGTATTCTGACGTGTAGTCAAATTTTAAAGTATATAACTCAGAGTGTCGTTATGTGGCGCACAAAAATTTAACCTTCCTTCAAAAGCTGCACACACTGATATTTTATGCGCACACAGGCTACAGAAAATTAGAGGGAACATTGGCTCCTGCGGCTTCCGAGTTGTGCGGTGAGACACGGATTTTCAGTGCCGGGGCCGCATATGACCCCGGCATTGAAAATCCGGGTTAGACGGATGACAGGCGGGCTATGTGCTGACGTGGCGCATAGCAGGCCCAGATGAAAATTGGGCCCGAAGGTTCTAGCATTTAAAAACATTTATCTAAATAGCAGCATCTGATCTCCATAAAAGTGCCACTAGCTAGGTCTATCCGCTGATTTTCAGCAGTCCTTTCCTGATAGAGCCACTGAAAATCACACTGAAGGCCCTGCACTATTCAGATAGTGCCGTGGCAGAAGTGGGCAGTGCCATGGTGGAATGTGGGCAGAGCATGGGCGAACCTGGCAATTATCCAGATAGCGATGATATTTAGTCCGCTATCCAGATAAACTCTCATGGTAACTTAGGACAGCCTTTTATGCCATCTGGAGAGTTTATCAGGATAATGGACTGAATATTGCCGCTTTCCAGATAATTGCTGGCACTCTCTGCACTACAAGGGTAATTTTATAGGGCGCGCCTACATTTACACATGTGTGTGCATGCAGGTATTTTAGTGACCTACTCACGTTAGTGACCACTTACAAGCATGACACTAAATAGATAAATAAATAATGTAAGCAGTCGTTAAGCTAGGTGGCTCTTATAAAATTACCCTCTTAGGGAATTGTTTAGTAAGCCACATACATTTCCACACCATCAATGCACGTGAGTCGGCTATTTTCAATTATTTATGCCTGGGGATTTTCAGTTACACACATACTTTAAATGGTCGCTATTCTAGAAGTGTGGACATAAGACCGCCGATGCATAATTTTGGTGTGTGTGTACCCAGAGGCGGAGCATGGGCAAAGTGTGGGCAGAGCGGATGTTTATGCAAGTAAATTTTACAATACTATACTTATGCATATTCTTTACAAAATCTGCAGGGCACTTACACCAACTCCAGGGTTGGCATAAGTGGTCGCGTTTTGATTTGGTGCGCATATCTCATCACTTGCACCCATGTTTTATAAAGGACACACATACTTTATAAAATAACCATAAAATATCCACATTGGAACATGCATTAACCTAGCCACGCAATATAAACTTATCCTCTTAATGGCTGCCCGAAGTGCTTTGGATACTACTGAAAGTACTTTTCACATTTGGAGCAGTTTTGCATTTTCATTAACAGCAAAGAACTGATGTTATCACAGTTGGTTTAATGAACTAACAATTCCTTTACCTCCTAGAAAACTGTGGGACAAGCAAGATACACTAAATGGTGTTCTTTATCTTTGTTAATTGCCATTGACCTGGGACTTGATGCCATCAGATTTATTTAGCCAATTTGGACTTTCATTTCTTCCACTTGATCTGTTAACCCTTTTTTTTAACAATAGGATGAAAAAGCAGAAGGTTTT
Source organism: Ichthyophis bannanicus (assembly GCA_033557465.1). NCBI lineage: Eukaryota > Metazoa > Chordata > Amphibia > Gymnophiona > Ichthyophiidae > Ichthyophis > Ichthyophis bannanicus. The sequence continues at coordinate 190,959,746 of CM066036.1, forward strand.
ATCAGCCTGCCTGAATTCAGGATAGACCGAGCTATTGAGTGCAGAAGAAAACAGTGAGTATGGGACAGCAACCTGTACAAACTTGCACTACAAGCATTATCAGCAACATGCAGTCATGGCTTTATCTCTACTGTTCTTAAGGTACAAGTGTTTTCCCCATGTTTCTGAATTATCTTGAACAAGGGCAGTAATTTGTCTTTCTGTCCCCATTCCAGTATAGCCCTGCTTTTGAGGACTGGGGACTTTATTCATTAAGGAGGTAATAACCAGTCTATGTACTGTTTTGCAAACTCCATGTTAATTTTAACCCATGGGATTTGCAGCAATAATGAAAGCAAAACTGCAAAGGAAGGATTTCATTATTACCTAATGAAAGATCACCCACAGATTTCTCTGCAAGTCATTTTTCGGTTGCAAACAATACGTTAGTTTTGCATTGTTGACCCCCTAGGATGCCTTCAAGGAACAGTGTGGTGGCATATGCTAGTGGTTAGTATAGTTAGCTGAGAAGCACCAAACCCACTAACACCAGTGCTAATACTTAAATTCATGCATATATTCATGGGCCGCTATTCTTGTGAAGGCACGTTTTAGAAAGGCCATCTAGGTGAAATCTGGGATGTCCATATAGAAATATCTAGTTCACCAACGAAATCACAAAGTCCACGTTAATTGAAGACACCCAGTACGAAAACGTGGTAAGGAAAGACAGAGCTTATTTTATTGAACTTAGGACCTAGAATGACTTGCCAATAGGACCCGACACAGGCCGTGTTTCGATTACCCTTCTTCAGAGGTCATCTGGTGTGCTACATTCATAAATACATAAACAAAAATTATAAAAATCAAACTGTGATACAACTTTAAATCATAACATTGATAAATTGAAATCAATAAATTACAATAAAAGCTAATCGTGAATATAAAAACAATTAAATAATAAATAATAAGACACAGGATCCTGGGTTTTATTATTAATTTTTTTAATTGTTTTTATATTCACGATTAGGTTTTATTGTAATTTATTGATTTCAATTTATCAATGTTATGATAAAATAAGCTCTTTCTTTCCTTACCACGTCTTTGCACTGGGTGGCATATAGAAACATCTGAAATTCAGTGAGAGGGTCAGCAATGAAGGTGGGCACATATAAGTGTTTTCTGAAATGGGCCCATCTCCACTCTAAAAGATGAATGTCTCTGTCAGAAAGAAAAGATGCGAGAATGTAAGAACTATACCCCAGACACGTGCAAGTTTCAAGGTGATTTTAGAAACATGAACGTGTCCAACAAGGAAGGCCGTGGGCTCGGTAACATAGTCATGTCCATGATGGTATTCTGAAACGGGCACATGTATCGCTCTCCACAAACACATCCCAACTTGCCATTTTGCCAAAAAGGAGATGTGCAGTGCTGCAGCAGCTGGGAAAAAGACCCCTCTATTTACAGGCATGCTTTTTTGAAGGAGCAAAAATTATTGGGGGAGTGAGAGGCCATTTTCTTCTTCTCTGTGTAATTGTTAAGTTCCCAAAATGAGTACTTTTCAGATGGCTATTTGTTCCTAGGAATTCGTATAGGCATGACTATGTATGCTGGTAGGTTTAGACATGCAGGTGATTGGGACATCTGAATAGCTGATTTTAGATGTCCAAATCACGACTAGGACTTCTAAAATAACCCCTATGGTCAATACTGTTGAATATACTCATACAGTCTATATGCTGCCACTATATATTTAGAACTGCTATTTAGCCACTGCTATTTAGCTGCTATCCAGATAAATTTGTTCCACTCTTTAATTATGTGGATAGTATTGAGCTACTCAGATGGATCTTTGACCAGATAGAGCGGAATTTTAGAAGATCCATCCAAGTGCAATCTCGAACGTCTGAGCCAGAACATCTGGAAAAAATGCAGGCACATCCAGGTACAGACATGATTTCACAAACCTGAACGTGCTCGATATGTATGTCTGCAGGGGAATCTACCTAGACATCTCCAGAATGGTATTACCAAATACAGACATCTAGGATAGCATAATGGTTAGAGTAGTTGGCTAGGAACAGGGCAGCCAGGGTTCAAATCCTGCTGCGCTGTCATTGACATTGTGATGACTACTAGGGATGAGTAAGTGCATTCTTCTCTACACCTTCTCAAGATGACATGGGACAGACACAGTGGATCTCTTTACAGCAACAGGATAAAATAAACTTAACTATCTAATTTCTCAACAAATAGGAGTGTCCTACATGGAGCTGTGGGTTCACCCCTAAACAAAGACATGGGGAGGGGTGGCCTGCACAGAGCAGCAAGTGCACCTACTCTTGCCATCTTACTGGGCAGACAAGATGGACCATACTGGTCTTTATCTGCCATCATTTACTATGTTACTATGGATATTTTCAGCTAAAACAAGCATTTTTCATGTCGCTGTTTATGCCTTGGAGCAGTTTGGGTTAGACGTGGCACCAGACATCCATGATTTCCAGGAGGGGTGTCCCAATTCCTGCAAATGCCCTAACAACACCTCCAGGTTCCTGGGAATGCCCTGGCCACACTTCCTCCACAGCCTCACTCAGATTTGGACGTCTCCAGTCCACAGCCCCACTCAGATTTGGACGTCTCCAGTCCACAGCCCCACTCAGATTTGGACATCTCCAGAGCCAGCTTCTAAAATGGTTCTCAAGATGTCTCTGTGCTTTGGATGTCTCTAAGCCTGTTTTCGGATGTTCAAAGCATGAATAAGGCTTCTAAAATGACCCCATGCTGTCCATACAAAGGCTGAAAAATCTACACGTGGAGAGTAATTTTATAAACACCCATGGAGTTAACTTGCATTGCCATATGTGTGTTTGAACCTTTTTACAAAGTGAAGTATGCACATACTTTATAAAATAAGGGTGTAAGTGGTTTAAGAATGCTCGTCAAACTCTATGACTGATGTAAATGTCCATACCTAGATTTTTCAGCAATGCACGCAAGTTATAGTAGTTTATCACATATGCACGTAAATTTATGCTCCATCTATGCTCCACCCAAACCCCTCCTCTCTGGGTTCCCACAGTGAAAGTATATGCGAGAGGACTTATACACGCTCTTACAAAATAGCGAACACCTAAATTGAGCACGTACATTCCCATTCATCCTTTGAAAATAGATGATTACACACATAAATGGTGAGTATCTTTACGCAGCTCCTTATAAAATCAGTCCTTATCAAATTTTACATTTGCCTGGCTACCATTTGAATATTGGCTCCATAATTTCCACTCATGCACAATTTCTAAATATCAACAGGTGTGCACACTGATCGCATTGTATAGTTGGCAAACAAAAAGTGAACAATTATCAAAATTAATGCACAACTTGACCAATTTTGTGTTTTCCTGCTTGTTTAATTTAGAGTCACATTTTCTATAAAGCACTGATTTATCAAAGCTAAGTATAAGTAAGCCCTTTTTTCTGTCAGGCCATGAGATTTTGGGGCCAGCACAACTTAGTACACAATTCAGCAGCAGCTTTAAGCAAAGTTGTCCTACAAAATTTTATGATTTATGATAAGCTTTTATTCTTATCTGTCCTGTGATACTGTTCTAAATAAAAATAAATCGAATTCCAGAGCCAGGAGTCCAGTGAATAATTTTTATTTCATTCTCGCGAGAACGGTTGTCGCTCACTATAGCAGGCACAAATCTTTATTCCATCTCACTCCTTTTATACATTTTATCTTTCCCCTTCCTGCTATCATGGTTATACCCCATTGGTTGATGTTTACAGTAAGTTACATGCATGCTCCTTGTTCATACAATTTCAAAGTTCTCATGGGAAGCAAAGGACTTTTTCTGTACTTTTTCCGTTCATATAATTTCACTGTTAATCATTAACTCACAGAGAATGAAAGCTTCTGTTACTGCACCCTGATCTCTAATGCTTTTATACAACAGAATCATACAAAATATTTTTATGGTTATAAAAACTATGCTCGTTTATGTGACTATTCCTTGTAAAAATAGCATCTCCTAAATTCTCTATCCCCAACAGATACAGAGCACTTATTTCTGGATCAAATGGTTCTAGATATGTTATTACATTAAATAATTTAGTGCTTCAGTGGTCTCAGGGTTATTGGAAAGTGCCATCCCACACAAGATGAGGTGAAAGAAATATTGTGAGAATTACTGCAGGTTCTGAAAGATGAACACTTGGGGGTATGTTTACTAAACCGTCTCAATGTAGCAGCACTGACGTTATCGCGTGATACGTAACATTATCACGCAATAACATCAGCAGCAGCATTAAGGCACACTAACGCTGTGAAAGCCGGGTCTGAAGGGTGGAGTAAGGCTCCCCAGAGGGAAGAGATAGGGGTCAATGGGCGGGGAGAGGCTCCATGCACACTAATGCTGTGAAATGAAGGTCTGAAAATTAGTGCCAGTGAAAACCTCGCGCTAGAGGCACATTTGCAGGAGAGAGAAACCATTTCAGTCAGCAATGTACAGCAAAGGCAGGGAAACCCAGAAAAGTGATAGTAGTGATACATGTGCAGGAACCAAAAAGGCAAATAAACATACAAAATGACCAGAACCACATTTGAAATCCCAATAACCAAGCTAGCCAATAGTGATATTAATGATAAACATAAAGCAACACTACTGACAAAGCGTAAAAAGGAAGATATCATGTTTGAAGGGCCTATGCTCTGTCCCCCTACAAAGTGAATGAGCCCACATTGAAATTGTTTATTGTTTATTGTTTACTGTTTACAGAACATTTGATATACCGCCCCCCATTACGTCGGGGTGGTTTACAATATAAATAAAACATTAGATAAGAGAGAGAAAAAGAAATTACAACAAATTAGAGGAAAGGAGAGATGGTGAATAGAGGGTATAAAGAAGGAGAGGAGAGTGGGGTTATGAGATGTCATAGAGAGTCATGAAAAGCGGAGGAGAAAAAATGGGTTTTGAGGAGAGAGTGGAATTTGGGGTAGGATTCTTCTAAGCGGAGGGCCATGGGCAGTGAATTCCAGAGGGAGGGACCGAGGTAGAAAAAAGCTGACTTACGAGTGGATTGGAAGTGTGCACGAGAGGGGACTGGAAGGTGTAGGCAGTTCACATGAATGGACCGAAGGCTGCGAGTAGGAACGTGAAAAGTGAGCAAATCAGAGAGGTATTGGGGTCTGTGGAGGTAAATAGCGGTAATCAGGGTTTTTGTCGTTTATATTGGGCAGGTTTGTTATAGCGTGCACATGTGCAGCAACAGCAGAGTGGGCACGTAGGAAAGGGCAACTGTACAATTCTGTAAATGGGATACAGGGGGCTGCAGGCGGCACATGCTGTGGTCCAGCTGGGGCACAGTGCAGACTAGGCAGATGCCTAGGTGGCACATACGAATGCCGAAACTGTAAAGCAGCAAGACAGCAACTGACGAGGGTCCAACATGGGCACGAGTGTGTGTCCCACAGTGCCATAGGGGATATTACCCAGCAGGTACCCCCAAGGGCACATAACATTGGCAGGCGGTGCCGGGGGGAAGCGCGCATGTCCATGTAGGCATCCCTAGCTGAGAACCCACATCATAGGCAGCTGCCTACTGGCACACTGGATGGCCTGGGATTGTGCACCACCAGCACCACCGACATAAGGGCATGTCAGCATGGTGGCGGAGGGGTGCTGGTGGCGGAGGGAGCAGTGGCATCTGCTCACAGCAGACCACGGCCAAGCCCCGTTTAGGTGGGTGCCTTGCACTGCAACAGACAAGGTCTGTCTGACGAACAGTCATGGTATACCCAGAGAATAATCTGCCCCTGTGGCAACAATTTGGTACAGTACACACAGCCAGTGTGTTCAGGAGCAGAAGGTCACAAGATCAAGCCCCAGCTGTGGCTCCTGCCAACCCTGTCTCCACATTTTACCCAGTACTAAACCATGGTAATAAAGACGGAACCTTTATTGCAGATAAAATAAACATGCCTGAAACACCTATATTTTACTCTACAGAGCACAGACACCATAAACATGTGCAATCCCTAGAGCAGAGTTTCCCAACTACAGTCCTGGAGGGCCAAACACCATTCAGGTTTCATGCTGTCCCTAATAAATATGCCTGTGCTGCATTTGTATGCGCCGCCCCCATTGCATGCAAATGTATCTCATGCATATTCATTAGGGAGAGCATGAAAACCTGAACAGTGTTTGGCCCACCAGGACCGGAGTTGGGAACCTCTGCCCTAGAGCAGCAGCCAACAGGGGCATAAACACCCACACCCACAGGCTCCACTATCCAACGCCTCATGGAGAGTCAGGCTGTTGGGCCCTGTGCAGAGCAGCATCTCCCAGTACTAGCATCTGCATACCTTAGCAATGCCGTCCTAAACTTAGGAACACGTTCCACATATATCAAAAGGTTGCTATGATTAATGTAAGATAACAAATCCTAAGTTAAACACGATTTGTTGATAGAGATTCATCATACAACCTTTCTGATATCTGTGGAGTGTGTTTCAGTTATTGGTTCTGACAGTGTTTACCACCCCGGGGAGTGACCCCAACAGTTTTGCGCACCATAGCAATGCCTGCACTGTGCCCAGGACTGGTGTGGCAGCCAGGGCTGCCACAACCCTCTATATTTGCACAATGCTGGCATAGATGTGGGAGTGTGTGTCTGTCTATCCAGTGTGTTGTGGCTGCCTACACCTTACTGAGCCCACACTGCTTGCACTGTTTCCAGTGTTAGCCTGCCAATGTGCATAATGAGGAGCAAGGTGCTGTGGGTATGGCCTGGACAGGGTGGCATGGGAAGGATGCATCTGCACAGGGTATAAGGCAATGGCTGGGACATTGTACTGCCTGACCACCACCTGCATGGACAGGGTGGTCACAGCATGTCCTGCTGGGAGGTCACTCTCACCCTTACTGAGTAGTGACCACGGCATGGCTAGGTTCCCCCATAGTGCTATATAGTATTTCTCTCAAGTGATATTTATGGGTTCTCTTTTCTGAGGCCCAATCACTGACATACCTGCTTGGTATGTGTGCTCACATCCCATTTTTGGGTGCACACAGTTCCTCCAGGAACATGCACTATATACTAGCTATCAGGCTGTCTGCAGTTAGCATGTGTATGGCTGGAATGCCTTGCAGGGTGCAGCAGGTGGAGACTGACTGTGCCCTCTGCTGGTGAATGTGAGATAGTGGTGGGGGGCAGCTGACCTGCTCCAGCATTCTGTCTGTCTGCCATTGCCTTATGTGATGTGTACAGATCTGCATCGACTGCCCTGTAGAGTGCCTGTTCCCCAGCAGGACTGGGGTTGATGGTCCTCTCTACTGCCACCATTGCAAAGATGTACAATGTGGATCTGTTGGTGGAAGATCCTGTCCTCCCACCAAGCCACAGAGGGTGGGTTGGGTGGTGCTACATAATCCGCTTTTGAGCCCAAACACCCCCCTTCAGTTATAACATGTGACCATGGCACCCACACAAGATATGCACTATTCTGGATGCATCATAGTCCACATAGTCATAGTCTAGCAGGGCTAGACGTGACTGGGAAATACAGATGGACACAGGTGTATCCTAGTTGTGTTTGCAAGGGCTACCTATATATATCCACTGATGGGGACCTGCAGCATAGCCTATTTCAGGCAAGCCAGGAGCTGTGGACCTGGTGCTGGGCGCCCCACCTCACCTTCAGGGTGAGCACAGGTCCCGCACAATGTCACAGTCTGTAGCAACTCTGTGCCAGTAACACACACGGTCAGTTCCCCATACCAGGCCGAGGTGCTGTGGGGGTGCATACCCCATCTTGTGATCAGCTGTAGACTGCTGATCTGCATGTGCAGTGCATCATGGGTACGGGTGGGTTTACCCTATCCTGGTAACCACAGCAGACAGTTTGTGTGGTGACCTGCAGTCTTTCTGTAGCCAGTCAGCAGTGTGTTAGTAGCTATAGAGATGTAGCCCACTGGTTACTTCAGTGACTGTGGAGGCAGGGGTCATGGGTTTGATCCCACAGTGGTGTTGCTTAATAAGGCTGTCTGAGGCTTTTCCTTTTAATTTACATCAGTGCTGCCAGCAAAATGCACCCTCACATTGCTGTAACCTTAAGTTGCCTCATAAGGTGCCCTATAGGCGCCCTATAAGGCGCATAAGGTGCCCTATAATGCACCCTATAACGAGCCCTTTAGGGCACATTAGCAGGCGCCTTGGCGGACAGGGCACTTTATAATGTGCCCTATGGAGTGAATTATAGGGCACCTTATGCGGCACCTTATGCGGCACTGTGAGGGTGTTTTTGTTGGCAGCACTGATTTAACTTAAAAATGGAAATGCCTCAGACAGCATTGATTTAGATTAAAATGAATTGTCTCAGACAGCCTTCCTACATAACACCACTGTGGGATCAAACCCATGACCCCTGCCTCTGCAGGCATTGCAGTAACCAGTGGGCTACATCTTTATAGCTTCTAACATTGCACTTGCATGAACTTAGGTTTAACGCGCATTAATGTGCCACGGCGCCCACTATCGCGCGATACAGATTTTTGCTACCTTAGGACCGGAACACCCACTCCTTATATGGCATTCTTCACATTATCGCTGCAACTAGCGCTGGTAACATTAGGACGGTTTAATAAACACACCCCTTGGTTTTAGGATTTTACTGTGGTAGACAAATCCTATGTATATGCATATGCAATCCCACATTATTTGTTCAAAATTGAATTCTGCATTTTGTCAACTGCAAATAAGTTACAATCCTCATCATTATTTATCCAAAGATTATTGGGCACTGTCATTCACATTTTAGAAACATAGAAACATGACGGCAAGAAAAGAGCACATGGCCTATCTAGTCTGCCCTTCCGTATCAACCACTACAACAGTCCCCTTGTTTCCTTTAGAGATCCTCTGTGTTTGTCCCATGCTATTTTGATTTCAGATACTGTCCTCTTCTCTACCACCTCCACTGGGAGATTATTCCATGCATCTACCACTTTTTCTGTAAAGAAACATTTCTGCATATTACTCCTGAGTCTATCTCCTTTCACCCTCATAGCAGAGCTTACTTTCAATTGATCACTTAGACTAGCCTAATATTACAAAGGCCCACACTGGGATTTGAACCCTGGCCACCCTGCGTCTAACCCACTACTTTAGCCATTAGGCTATTAACCTCTGTACTAGTTGATTTGTATTTTAATTGCTGTCAAGTCAGTGCTTACTCCAGACAAGCCAGTAGCCCCTGAGCTTTCTTGGCAGGGTATTACCAGAAGTAGATTGCCAGGCCTTTTCTTTTGAGACAGTAGAGAGTAAAGTGACTTGCCCAAAGAGCACCAGTGGGAATTGAACAAAGCTGACCATGAAGGAACTTGAACCCTTACTCTTCTGATCAGAAGTCAGGTGCCATATCCATTAGGCCACACAGCCCCAACTCTGGCTTTTTTTTTGGACATCTGGATCACTGCAATGCCTTATCGGTGACACAAAGGCTGACATATTTTATGTAGCTGAATCCAGGCTGGCAATGACTAGTTATTCTTAACCAGATGTGTCCTTATGTCTACACATTTGAACATCAGCGAAGATCTGTGGAGCAAGGAAAGGAGGGCTGAGGGAAGCTTGTTAGCTTACTTTTGGATACAAAATTTTGCAAACTGAAGGATGTAAATTTAGTGCTGTCTTTTTGAACATGGGGCTTATGTCTGATTTATCACCATACGGGCATTAGAGAAGTTGACCTTTTATACATGGTAAAATCCATTGGTTCCACAAAAGTAGATGCTAGTTGATTTTCACTTTCATGCTGATGTTCATACATTGCCCTTAGAGGATAAAGATTTTCTTTCAATTAAGAATTCACTGGATCTATCCCAGATGATAATGGATAATGTTCCCCACTCATAATAAAGGAAGGACTGTTTTTTCTTCCCAAAAAGTCAAATTTAAATATAGTCCCTGTTAACTTTAATTCTATGGCAGTTTCATGTTCCGGTCATTACCTAACTGGTTTCACCCAGAGACCTCAGACTAGTTAAGAGACAAATCTCACATTTCACAGGTGAGAAGAATAAGAAACAAGACAAGCTTGAAAAAGGTTTTGCGGATCCAAGATGGTGGCAGGCAGTGTCTAGGCTCTGGTGCTTTGTTCCCTGATGGGACGGAAGAGAAAGGCAAAGCTCAGTGTGCTACCTCAGGCCACCATGCTGACCTCGACTCCAATTTCTGGTCCTTTGGATGCCTTTTTTCGACGTCAGGAGCTGCACGACACTTGGGGCTGGGTAGCTCGACATCTCTCTAGAGCAGTGACCTCACGCCCCCGGAAGCACAGCAGTCTCGGAAGCAGTTTTATTTATTTAACTATTTCTTTTATACCGCCCCTTCCAGAGATCAAGGGCGGTTTACATATAACAGGTTAACAGTCTTGTACACATTTGTATACATTCTTTACATAGAACACTAGAAATTAACTATTTACATTGAACAATAAAATTTAACTTAGTGGGTATTAAAGCAGAACAAAACATCAAACTTTTTTACAAATGTATATTTACAGTGTGTGGTGTGTAGTGCGGGTATTTGTGTAGTTGCTGGAATTTAGTTCCTTTTATGTCTTCTTTGGGGCGTGTGTGAGGGTGGGCAGGCATGCGGTTATGGTGTTGGGATTAAGGGAGTTTGTGTAATTGTTTCCACGTTTGTAGTGGGGCTGGCTTTGGGGGAGTAGGGGATTTCAAAATGTTCAGTGAACAGGTAAGTCTTTAATTCTTTTCTGAATTGGATGAGGTCTTTTATGGTGCGAAGTTCAATAGGGAGGTTGTTCCAGAGTGTAGGAGCAGTGAATGAGAATGCTCTGGAGCTAGTGGTTTTCTTAGTCTTCCGGATGGCTTTTGGTATGATAAGGGAGTGGGCTGTGTTTTGTCTGTGGGCCCTTGTCGATGTTGGAGAGTGCAGTAATGTGGATAGGTGTGAGGGGGTTATGTCATTTATAAGTTTATAGGTTGTTAGGATAATTTTGTATTTAATTCGACTGTTTATAGGGAGCCAGTGGAGTTCTAGCAGTATTGGGGTTACGTGATCTGTTAAGCGAGCTTTAGCAATTACTTTAGCACAGATGTTTTGAGCTCTTTGTAGGAGGTATGTGTTTTTTTGAGGAAGGCCTATAAGGAGACTATTGCAATAGTCGAAATGAGGGGTGATCAGGGTACTTACTACAGATCTAAAGTCTTGTGTTTCGAGGAGTGGTCTTAGGTGTTGAATAGTTTTGAGTTTGTAGAAAATAGTTTTTACTGTTTGTTTTATGTGTGGTATCATGGTGAGAGTGTGGTCTATTATTACTCCTAAGTATTTTACTTGTTTTTTAACAGGTATGGAGGTTTTGTTGATTGTGATTGTTTCAGGGTAAGTGTTTTCAGTCATAGATGACCTCGTTACAAACATTGCCTCAGTTTTTTTGAGGTTGATGCTGAGGTGGTTAGATTCCATCCAGGAGGAGGTCTCTGCCATGCATTTGGATAGTGAGTCATATGTAGGGTTTTTAATGGTTATGGGGATAGCTAGCATGATGTCATCGGCATAAATAAAATGGTTAATCTTGTGTTTTTTAAATATGTTTGTTATCGGTTGGAGGTACAGGTTAAATAGGAGGGCTGAAAGGGCCGATCCTTGGGGTATTCCCTGTCCTTGTGGGAATGTTTCTGATTCTTGTTGGTCAATTTGGACTCGTATTAATCTATGTGAGATGTAGGATTTGAACCAGTTAAGGACCGTCCCGCCTATTCCTAGGTTCTCTAATCTGTTGATCAGTGTCGGGTGATTGATGTTATCGAAGGCGGCTGAGATATCTATAAATAGGAGTAAGAAACCATGGTGTTTGTCATCTGTGCCCCTGATGAGAAAGTCCATTAGTGTGATTAGGAGGGTTTCTACTCCGTGGGATGGGCGGAAGCCAAATTGGTGTGAGTCAAGTGGTTTGTGCTCATCAATGTGTTCCTGTAAATGAATTTGGATTGTTTTCTCTATTATTTTGGCAATGAATGGAATGCTGGCTATGGGTCTGTATGAGTTCGGGTCTTTTGAGTCAAGCTTATTATTCTTTATTATTGGTCGGAGTGTTGTGAGTTTTAGGGCATCAGGCATGATGCCTTGTGAAAGGGATTGATTAACTATATCTTGTATGTTTACCGCCAGTTCATTTTTTGCACACTTAATCCATGATACAGGGCATGGGTCGAGTGGGGAGGTGGTGGTGTTTATCATTGTTATAATTTTGAGGAGTTGCTTTTGTTCTACCAACTGGAAATTTGTCCATATGTGGGTGGTTGTTGTGTTTGATAATAATGGAGTCGGGGTAATGGTCTTGTTTTTTAGTTTTTCTGCAAAATGTTCTGCTAGTGATTGTATATTCATTGCTTGTTGTTTAGGTTCGGTGTTATTAGTTTTGGTTAGTGTTCTTACTATCGCGAATAACTCCCTAGGGCGGTTGATGGATGAGTTTATTATTTTGGAGTGGTAGTCTCTTTTTGATTTGTTGATTGCGTTTTTGTATTCTATAAGTAGGAGCATGTATTGGGATTTGTTTTCCTCAGATTTAAGTTTTCTCCATCTCTTTTCTAGTCTCCTCAGTTGTTTTTTTAGTTGTGTCAGCTCTTTGGTGAACCATTTTTCTGTCTTTTTTGTTTTTTTATGTAAGACTCGTGTGGGGAGCGCTGCTTTTTGAATCGTTAGATTCCAATGAGCTATGGTTGAGTTGATGTCTGGTGAGACTGTGTTTAGTTTGGGTAGTACTTTGTCAAGGAATGTGTCATTGTCAAAGCGTATGAAACGTGATGTATGTGGAATTGTGCTTGTATTGTTTTTTGGGATTTGTGCCGGTAGCTGGATTGTGATAAGATGGTGGTCTGACCAGGGTACTTCTGTTATATTCGGAGTGTAATGTGGTAAGTGACTGCAGAGTGTGGATGAGAGGAAGATTACGTCAAGTATGTTGCCTTTCTTGTGTGTGGGAGCATGTATTATCTGAGTGAACCCCATTTGTGTCATAGCATCTATGAAGTTATCTGATTGTGTGTGGTTCAATGATGGGAGGTTCAAATCACCAAGGAGTATAAGTGGTTTGCTTTGCGTCGCTGTGCAAGCGAGTTCTAGAATAGGGGTGAGGTTTTTGTAATCGGATGCTGGGGGTCTGTATATGAGGGTGAGAGCCAAGGTTTTATTTTCTATGTTAATGATGTCCATTCCATCTATATTATTTAGGTTTTTTAGGGTGAATTGTAGGTTTTTTGGTGAGAATTAATACACCCCCTCCTCTTTTTATATTCCGTTGGCAATTGAATATGTCATATTGATATGTGGTTAGTTGGTTTAGTAGTATAGAGTCAGTAGGTGAGAGCCATGTTTCAGTAATACAGATAATGTCAGGGGATGTGTCGTTTATTATGTCGTTAATTATTGGTATTTTGTTTCTTATAGATCGTATGTTTATTAGGGTGAGTTGTAATTTGGTCTTTGTATTGTCAGCTTGGTCAATTATATTGTTTATGGGTTGGTGTTTTATTTGGATGAGACGGTGATGGCGTTTATGGGAGGTGTGACGCGAATAGTGATTGTGAGAGTTTGGGTTTGTATAGCTATGTATTGGATTCTGGTACTGATTGTAGGTGATTGGGACGTAATTATAAGGGTTCCGGTAATGATTGTGGATGATTGGGATGTTTTTGTATGGGCTTTGATTGATTTTGTAAGTGTATATGTGTTGAGTTAGGAGGGTTATTAAAAAGAGGGTAAGAGGGAGATTTATAACACAGGTACACTAAAAAAAATTTTTTTTAAACTGCCTCTAATGTTTCGATTGATTTTTACGTTTTTTGGTGCGCTGAATCCAAATCTGGTAACCAATTTGCTCCATCACGTACAGATTTTTTGCTACATTGGGTTAGCAGTTTGAGGTGAACGTTTCAGATTGAGTGCGATCGAGATAAAAGTTTCTTGGATGAATTATTTATACTAATTGTTTAGTAGTTATTCAAATAAGAATAAAGAAAATTGTAACAAGGCAGCACATAAGAATAGAGTAATGTCAACAAAACACACTGTGATGGTAGCAAAATTGTCTGCACTTAAAACAACCACATACATGTGCACAAACATTGAGCATATAAGAGCGAGGTTAGACACAAAGCAAAGCAAAGAAATGTGCAAAAAATGTTGTACAGGTATGTATGTAAGAATAGAAAACGCAAACCGCACCATTGCAATACATGAAGACAAACACCCGATGGTGTGAAAATAAAATTCTAATAAATGAGATCCGACACTGTGGTAATAACTAGCAAATTTTTATTTCAAAGTTTAGTAAAAACACGATATTTGTCAACACAGTTTAGATTTTAAAGTCATTCTTGGGTCAATCAATCTCCTGGTGGGCCCGTTTCTTCTTCCCCCGAATGCTTCTCTTGGTGCGCTGCTTGGCGTATTTTTCATCTGGGGTTTCCCGCAGCAGCAACCAGCAGAAATCAGCCATCATAGTGGTGTTCCATCTTCCTTGGTACCTTCTCTCTGCGTCCTTGATGTCCTGGTGAAACCTTTCACCTTGTTCTTCACTGTACGCCCCCAAGTTTTCGGGAAAGTAGTTCACATGGGGGTGCAAGAAATGGACTTTCAGGCTCATGTTACAGCCTTGTTCTTTGAAGGCATTGAGCATCCTGGCAACAATATCCTTATAATTCTCATCCCGCCTGTTCCCCAAGAATTTGAGAACAACATCCTTGAAGGAATCCCAGGCTTCTTTTTCCTTCTCAGACATCGTTTCAGCGAATGCTCCATCTGAAATGAGTTTCCTTATATCAGGGCCAACAAACACTCCTTCCTTTAGCTTTGCTTCAGAAAGTCGGGGGAACTTTGAGCAAAGATACCGAAAGCACTCACCATCTTTTGGAAGGGACTTGATGAATTGCTTAATGAGACCCAACTTAATGTGGAGAGGTGGTAATAGAATTGTATCATGAGGTACCAAGCTCTCATGAAGAACATTTTTCTCACCGGGTCTCAAATACTCCCGAATTGGCCAGTCTTTTTTCCCCCAGTGTAGGTCACGGGCCCGGCTATCCCACAAGCAAAGGAAGCAGGGATATTTGGTGAAACCGGATTGCTGCCCTAATAGCATGGATAGAATTTTAAAGTCTCCACAAATCATCCACTTATGCTCATCATAACGAATTTTCTGAAGAATCAGGGCCAAATTCTCGTATTTTTCTTGGAGAATAACAGAGTGAGCAATAGGAACTGAAGCGAATGTGTTGCCATTATGAAGAACACCTTTTATGCTGTCTTTTGACGAATCAATGAACAGCCGCCATTCAGCAGGATCATACTTGAGTTTAAACTTTTCCATCACTCCGTATATATCGTTGCAAAATACCAAATCTTCCTCTTTGCTGAAATACTTCAAAAATTGTGTCTCGCGGTTGCGGTACCAATAAAAAGTTGTTCCTGGTGACAATAGATTTTTCTGTTTAAGCCGAGAACCTAGCAGTTGGGCAGCATCTTTTGGGAGTCCTAAATCCCGGACTAAATCATTCAATTCAGCTTGAGAGAAAAGTTCAGGTTTCGGATCTGGTTCAGTTTCAAACTCGGAAGTACTGGACTCATCGGGAAAAGCCATCTGATGAGTCTCATCATGATCAGAACCGTCCACACAAATATGATCCAAAGATTTTGGTGGTTCAGGCACAGGTACTTCGTTGCTATGAGGCATAGGCCTAATTGCTGAGGGAAGGTTGGGGTAACTTATTACGTTCTTATTTTTTAAGTTGTATCCCTTCACAATGCAAGAGCAAAAATAGCAGTCACTGCTGTGGTCTCTTTGTTCACGCCAAATCATAGGTATTCCGAAACGAAATGCTTGTTTTTTACCTTTCATCCATAAGCGTAGATCTTCCTCACATGTCTTGCACACTTTGTGAGGAGCCCACGGTTTGTCTTGATCGCCTAACTTCAAACCGAAATAGGCGGAATATACTTTTTTAATAAATGCAGAAATGTTCCTCTGCCGCTTTTTCACGGTATATTCCCCACAAATAAAACAAAAACTGTCTGGAGAGTTGACGCAACCTCTGGATCTGTGAGCCATCACAAATACACAGCACTACCAACTACAACTGTAGTGAACCACTTCGGAATAAAGCTGGATTGCGACTGAGCAAACAAAAGGTAATAATGAACTTGCAAGAAACTGAAATTTGACAGGAACGTTCATGTCGCAACCACCGTGTTTGAGCGAGCGAGCGAACGAGGCGAGGCGAACAAGAAAGAACATGCGCCAGCGCGAGTACTGGATTTAGCCCCCGCCTCCCAATTGTCCTGTTAATGTATAAAATGAATACAAAACACTCTAAAATATCATGAGGGAGTGTTTCTAGTTAGTTAACCATTACAACCTCTATTTTGGGCCAAGAAAATAAACTGCAGTCGGCTAAAAAGAAATTATGTGAACATTCCTTATATGGGTAAGAAATCTAATTTTGCAAGAAAACGTGACGTGATGGAACATTTTGGCTATTTTTCCTGGATTCAGCACCCCAAAATCTATAGGAATCAGTTGCAAAACTGGAGGCAGTTTTTTGGTAGTGTACCTGTGTAATCTTAGTAGGAGACATTGTGTTCATTTTTCTTTTGAGGTAGAGGGTTGAATGGTGAGGGAGTTGGTTAGAGGGAGGGAGATTATTGCTGGTAACAGTATTTCTAAACAACAGTGCAGGATGGGTATTCACTACTGGCAACAGTATTTTTATGAGTGAGTTTGTTGGGAGATAATAGTTGCATGTAATGATTACTAGCAACGGTGTATCTTTCTATTACTGACAACAGTGTATCTTTCTATTAGGAGACAATTGTATGCAATGCTTTCTGACTACAGTACATTTAGTTGTTAGGAGATCGCAGTTGTATGCAATGATTACTGACAACAGTAAATCTAGCTTGGGAGGTAACACTTGCTTTTAACAATTACTGATTACTGACAACAGTATGTATTTTGTTATATACTAATGTGCATGAATGCTAGGAAATATATAGTTCATTTTGGTGTGGAATACTTGCTGTGATCAGAGAGCCTTCGCTGAGGGTATGAGCGAGCTCAACTTTAAAAGGAGCTCAAGCTGCTTATAGTCATGTGAGATTTGAAACCAGCGAAGATCCAGCGTTATTGTTTGTGGTAGCAAAGTTTCTGTTTGGAGCTGTTTGCTTGTGCCGCTGATTTTTGGTGCCCCTTCTTTCGGTCTCCGCCTAAGGGCCACGCCAAAGGGCCCTCTGGCGAGGCCCTCAGGCGCGGGCCCGCCAGGCGCGGGCGCGCCCGATAGCGCTGCGACTTTTAAAGGCTGAGTGCTGCCCCGATTGGACAGCACTTTGAAGATGGCTGCAGTTTCCCACCGCGGCACCCCCGCTGGAGGCTCGATCCCTGCCCAGGGAGAGCTGATGATGGTGGGGATGCAGGAGCGCCCGATAGCGCTGCGGCTTTTAAAGGCTGAGTGCTGCCCCGATTGGACAGCACTTTGAAGATGGCTGCAGTTTCCCGCCGCGGCACCCCCGCTGGAGGCTCGATCCCTGCCCAGGGAGAGCTGATGATGGTGGGGATGCAGGAGCGCCCGATAGCACTGCGGCTTTTAAAGGATGAGTGCTGCCCCGATTGGACAGCATTTTGAAGATGGCTGCAGTTTCCCGCCGCGGCACCCCTGCTGGAGGCTCGATCCCTGCCCAGGGAGAGCTGATGATGGTGGGGATGCAGGAGCGCCCGATAGCGCTGCGGCTTTTAAAGGCTGAGTGCTGCCCCGATTGGACAGCACTTTGAAGATGGCTGCAGTTTCCCGCCGCGGCACCCCCGCTGGAGGCTCGATCCCTGCCCAGGGAGAGCTGATGATGGTGGGGATGCAGGAGCACCCGATAGCGCTGCGGCTTTTAAAGGCTGAGTGCTGCCCCGATTGGACAGCACTTTGAAGATGGCTGCAGTTTCCCGCCGCGGCACCCCCGCTGGAGGCTCGATCCCTGCCCAGGGAGAGCTGATGATGGTGGGGATGCAGGAGCGCCCGATAGCGCTGCGGCTTTTAAAGGCTGAGTGCTGCCCCGATTGGACAGCACTTTGAAGATGGCTGCAGTTTCCCGCCGCGGCACCCCCGCTGGAGGCTCGATCCCTGCCCAGGGAGAGCTGATGATGGTGGGGATGCAGGAGCGCCCGATAGCGGAAGCAGTCTCGGAAGCAGTTGTGCTCAGGATTGGCTCATGGAGGTGCAGAGACGCTGGACTCTCTGGAGTTGGGAATTGTTGTGTCCTTACTGGGGTCGCCTTCACAAAGCATGGCAGATGGTGGTGTTCGCCTGCAGGGTCAACAATCTGGGCTGGCTCCAGAGAACAGAGGTTCTGCCTCAGCATCTGGAGATGGCGTTGGGAAGTCCCCCTCGTACCTGCAGACCAGTGCAGTGAAGCCAATCGTGCAGCATGGGGTTGGAGTATCTTTTCCTTTACAGCATCCTGATCAATTCACCCTGGAGGCTATCTGTTTAGCTATTAATCAACTTGGAGAGACTCTCACGAATTGGATAGTTGAGATTCAAGGACAGGTTGCCTCTAACACTGAAGGTTTGGCACAATCGGTGCAGGATTTGGGTTCGATAAAGAATAGGGTGGAAGATGTAACTGTAAGGACCCAGCATTTGGAGACTTTGTCTGATATGTTTATTAAAGACCCTAATCATTTGAAAACTAGATTGGAGCAGTTAGACAATTATACAAAGCTTACTCATCTTTGTTTGATTAATTTTCCTTGCTCCCCTGCTATTTCAGCTAGGGAAATGTTTAAACAATATTTGGTGGAAATTCTGGGTGTCCCAGCGGACTCATGCCCTCCTATAGTAAAAATGTATTACCTTCCAAGGGGCCAGAATTCCTCAGCTAATGCTGAGGCTACTGGGCTTGGGCAATTTGTTAAATATCTCAGAATTGTTAAAAACATCAGATACCTCTAGTGTTAGGCCTGCAACCTGTTTAGTAACTTTTGCTTTAGTTTCTGACCAAGAATTGCTTTTAGTGTTGTTTTTTAGGAAAAGAAACTTGATGTTTAAGGGGTGCCTTGTTTGGATTTTTCCGGACCTGGCTAAGGAAACCCGTCGTCGCAGGAAAGAGTTTCTGGTACTGCGCCTGCGGGTTCTTCAGCTTGGGGGTTTATATTTTCTTAAGTATCCATGTAAATGCTTGGTGAAATTGCAAGGTAATTCTTTTGTATTTCTTTATCTTTCTCAATTGATTTCCTTTTTGAATTCTAAGGGCCCTTGGCGGGAGGGGGGGGGAATGAGCGGGTCTCCTACGCTGTGTATTGGTATATCTGGCTGTTGATGTCTGTATGTTTCCTTTGGATAGTTTATTTTCCGCTCTTGGATCCCTATATTGTGGGCTAGCGGAGGGGTTTGCTTTTTGAATTATATCCGTTTATTATATTTCTGTATTATTTTGCTAGAAGCGTCCACCTTTTCTGTTGCAAGTGATTTAACTTGTAATGCTACATTGAAAATTCAATAAAACAAAAAAAGAAGACGTTTTCAAAACTGTAGAATTTGAAGCTGCTAGGTTTTATAGTTGGTGAGACTGTTGACAGTCTGGTTGAAAGATGGCACAGTAATGTATCAAACAAAAAACTGCACAGGTATATCTTAAACCACCCAAAGTTGCTGGATATTGATCAATAATAACTTTTAATTATAATCCTTTCCTCAATTGTGTAAATTGGAGACTGTGCAGTCTCTGAAGAATGAGCCATGATCTATGCTGTGGATAGAAGCCCTGAGGAAGCCCTTGTTAAGGGTGAAACCATTGGCCAGGTTGGCTAAACTATTCTAAGCAAGAAGACCATGGCTTACTAGTGCTATTGTGAACCTGGGAAGATCAAGATTCGGTGGGGACAGATATCTTTTTGGAACTTTTTTGTGCATATTTATATTTTTCATTATCTGCTATAGATTTGAATTTTGAATAAATGAATGTTGAATTGTCTGGAACAATGATGACAATCTAACCCCATTTCTTGTTGAAGAGGGGTTGATCTCCCATTTCACAATAAAGGAAAACATTATTATAAAACTTAATTACTGATCAATACTCTGCCCCTTTGGGTGGTTTAAGATATACCTATGCAATGTTTTGTTTTATTCAACAAGGGCCAACCCAAGGGTTTCTGCCACCCCAGGCAGGAGCCCCAGCCATGCCGCCCCCTGCCAGGCTGATCCTCCGCTGCGGCGACGGCAACAGAAGTTTAAAATGGCTTTGTGCTATTGCTTTGGTGCCCTCGGCAAGCCATGTGCTTGGACACACATAGCCTGCCACTTCTGACACCTCCCCCTCCCCAATAGGTAGTTAAATCAGAGAGGGGTCAAAAGGGACAGGCCATGGAGGTGTTTGTTTGTAACAGTATTATATCAGAAATTGTTGAGGCTATTGCTTTTCTGAGAAGTATTACAATTAGAGCTCATATTGTACCCTGGTTCTCCAGTGACCTCGCCCAGACAAAGCATTTATTATGCTGTGCTGAGGGACAATAGCTCAAGTCTTCTTCCAAAATGCAAAAGGAAAACTATTAGCTCTTACTAGGCCAGTGTTGAGAAAGCTAACAAAGACTATTGTTCTGAATACTCTTATATCATTTAATCATCCCAGAGAGCTTATTCATGCCATAAAAAGATTGTCTACCCCTAACTGAATGGAACTTTTGACCTATGCAGTTCATGTGAATCATTGGCTAAATATTTAGGGGCTGCGACTGCTTTCATTTGAACCAGATATTCAGCACTGGAGTTTATCTGGCGTCCAGCGCTGAATATGTGGTTTCACCGGGCTACACAGTTGTTCTTCAGTCTGCAGCGATATTCATCTGCTAACCAGCTAACATTAGGGCAGCCATGGACCTCTTCTAACTTTATGTGGCTGGTTAGAGCTGAATATTGTTGCTAAGTGGCTAGCTGCTACAATTGCCTCTGCCCCACCCACAGACTGCCCTGGTTTTAACCGGGTGTCTTTTCTGCGTTCTATGGGGGATATTCAGTGGCACTATCCAGACAGAGCCGCCGTATATTGGGACGGCTGCAGTCAGGGGCGGCCCAAGGGGGGTGCGGGGCCATGTGCGGAGACTCGGTGCGGGGCCTCATTTGCATAAGGGGCCTCATTTGCATAAATATTTGCATAATGTTACCATACACTAACTTTTAGTAAACATGCCTCTTAATGAGTGTATGAATAAAGAAAGACTAAAAGACTTCTACATTACTATAATCCAGTGCCAACCGCCAGACACATTAGGAACTACTACAAACACTGCCCATTTAGAACCCATAGCAAACCCGCCGTATCCTAACAGCACTACCAGGACTCACAAAGCACCATACTCTACCAATCAAAAGGCAACACTGCAAATATTAAACCAATACATTTCAGAGAACAACAATACATGACCTACTGGGGAAAGAGAACAAGTGGCAATGTCAAATAGGAATTACATAAACAGAATACCTCAGCTCAGTTACACATGCAGAACATAGACCGTCACCAAACAAGGAATCACAATTTAGAAACAGGAAGACAATAATTAAACTGGGAATCCCAAAAGCCAAACTTGGAATGTACAACACTGTAAAAATAAAACTATACATTAATTTGCTCTTGTACTAAACAAAGCGCAGACGTTAATGATGCACATTTCCCAGAGCTGACATATTCCAATTAATAAATTCAAAATAAAGAGATATTTTTCTACCTTTTGTGCATTTTTTTTTCAGCTGCAATTGCTCCAGCACTTTCTTCTGGTTTCTTCGTGTCTTCCGCTAACTCTTCATCGTCTGCTGTCCATTTGTCTTTTCTTCTCTCTTCTAGATTTTTTCCATTCTCTCTCTACATCTGCTTTAACATACTAATCTTTCTCCTTTTGCTCTTTCCTCATTCCTATTTCATCCACTCAAATTTTACCCCTCCATCCTCAATCCCCACTTACTCTCCCAATATCCGGACAATTGTAGATTTGTCTTCCCTCCCACACAAAATATTTTTTCCCTCTCCATTTCACTCTCCCAGCTCCATCCCATTCTAATCCTCCCCCAACATCAGCTCCATTCTAGTTCCAGTCCCACCCAGCATCCGCTCCCTTCTAGTCCCCGCATCAGCCCATTTCCAGTCCTAGCCCCCCATAAGCCCATTTCCAGTCCTAGCTCCCCCATCTATTTGCAGTCCCATCCGAGTCCCTCCATCAGCTCATTTCCAATCCCAGCCCCCCATGAGCCCATTTCTAGTCCTTTCCTAGCCCCACCATCAGCCCATGTCAAATCCTAGCTCCCCTCCACTCAGCCCATTTCCAATCCAAGCCCCCCATGAGCCTACTTCCAGTTCTAGCCCCT
Organism: Ichthyophis bannanicus; assembly: GCA_033557465.1. Lineage (NCBI taxonomy): Eukaryota > Metazoa > Chordata > Amphibia > Gymnophiona > Ichthyophiidae > Ichthyophis > Ichthyophis bannanicus. The sequence goes on from CM066036.1 coordinate 190,982,167, forward strand.
TCATGAGTCCATTTCAATCCAAACCCCCACCACAGCCCATTTCCAATCTTAGCACCCCCCAACAGCCAATTTCCAGTCCTATTCTAGCCCCTCCATCAGCCCATTTCCTGTCCTAGCCCTCCCCCCCACTCACCCATTTCCAGTCCTAGCTCCCTCCCCCTCACAACCCATTTCCATTCCAAGCCCCCGTCCCCATCAGCTATTTGCAGTTCAAGCCCTCCTTCCACTCAGCCCATTTCCAGTCTTAGCCCCCCCATAGCCCATTACCAGTCCTAACCCCCCCATCACCCTATTTCCAGTCCTAGCCCCCCCCCAAAGCCCATTACGTCCTACCCCCCCCCCCATCACCCTATTTCCAGTCCTAGCCCCCCCATCAGCCCATTTCCAGTCTTAGCCCCCCCATAGCCCATTACCAGTCCTATCCCCCCATCACCCTATTTCCAGTCCTAGCCCCCCCCATAGCCAATTACCAGTCCTACCCCCCCCCATCAGCCCATTTCCAGTCCTAAACCCCCCCCCCACCCACCACCACCACCACCCCACTTCCAGCCTTATCCCCCTCCCCATAGCCCATTACCAATCCTACCCCCCCATCAGCCCACTTAGCCCCCCCCCCATAGCCCATTACCAGTCCTAACCCCCCCATCAGCCCACTTCCAGTCTTAGCCTCCCCCCCCATGGCCCATTACCAGTCCTAACCACCCCCCCCATCAGCCCACTTCCAGTCTTAGCCTCCCCCCCATGGCCCATTACCAGTCCTAACCACCCCCCCATGGTCCTTTACCATCCCCAACCACCCCCCCCATCAGCCCACTTCCAGTTTATCATCCCCCCCCCCATAGCCCTTTACCAATCCTAAACCCCCTTCCCCCCTATAATCCCAAATTAAAACAAAAAAAAAAAAAAAAAAAAACAGCTGCTTCTGCCGCGGCAGCATCAAGAGCTCTGCCGCGGGGCCCCCCCCCCTGCCCGGCAGAGCCTCCCTGCATCATCAGCTTTCTTCAAGTCCCAAAACGCGGGCTTCTTTCAGAGCCGCGAGAGTTTCCTTTCTCGCGGCTCTATTAATCCCGCCGAGGGTGATGGGAAATCCCATCAGCCCCGGTGGGATTAACAGAGCCGCGAGAAAAGAAACTCTCGCGGCTCTGAAAGAAGCCCGCGTTTTGGGACTTGAAGAAAGCTGATGATGCAGGGAGGCTCTGCCGGGCAGGGGGGGGCCCCGCGGCAGAGCTCTTGATGCTGCCGCGGCAAAAGCAGCCGGTTTGTTTTTTTTTAAACTTGGGATGCTGAAGAATGTTTTTTGCGCGGGGCCCCCTGAAACGCGGGGCCCTGTGCAAAAAACATTCTTGCTCAATGGACGGGCCGGCCCTGGCTGCAGTATAGCCAGCTAGCAGGTCCTGATAATTGATTAAACCCTTTTGCAGATGTCCCCCTTTGAGTCTAAAATGGAGGTGGAGATCTCTGTAGTTGTCCACATGCTAGACATGTCCATAGTTACATCAGGTGTATTGAACCCGTGGCAGGAATTGGTTCCAACAACTGCCAAGTTGATGGGTGAAATACTTAATCATATTTCTATTAGCACTTGCAGATTTGATCCATGCCCTGTTTGGTAACTGAAGGCATTAAAATCTTTTTTTTTTTTCAGTTTTTAACTCCAGTGTCTCCTTCATAGTGGAATGTCTATACCCTTCTTTGAAAAACAGCCACTGTTGGACGTATTCTAGAAAAAACAACATTGGATATTGGGGAGCCTAAGGGGTATGTCGGAAGAAAGGCCTGGCAATCTTCTTCCGGTCACACTGCCAAGAAAACCCAGGAGCTGCTGGGTCACCAGGAGTCAGCACTGACTCAAAGGTGCACATTGTATTGCAAGGGGTATGTCTATCAAACTGGGCTAAGAGCACAAGCTATTTGTAATAGGTTCCACTGAATAATACGGGACCTAGTTGCAAATAACCCATGCTGTTAGCCCAGCTTAGTAAACATGCCCCTAAGAGTTATCAACCCATTTTCTAGCCTTCCTCGGCTTGCAAAAGTAATTGAGTAAAATGCAGAGTTGCCTAGTTACCCATTTCCAGGAGTGAGATTGTTTTGCCAGGTCTGGTTTTAATTTTGCATTGCAATGGATTATAGTGTTTGTAGTCACTGATTTAAGCCATTCGAATCAGTGCTGCAGTTTCCATAATGCATCAGGAGATTTGCAGAAATCCAGGACTGGCTTAAAATCTCACTCCTGAACCTGGGTAATTTGGCAACTCTGAAATTGTTCTTGAACAACATGCATTCAGAATAAAGAACAGTCCTTTGGACTGTTGTCAATTTGTTTCAGACTGTATTGCTGTTGGTCTCTATTTTAGATGCTAAATTATGTCAGCTGCAAACTATTTATTTATTTTATTTATTTAGACAGATTTGTATGCCACCTTATCCTTCAATCAAGGTGGTCACGTCACATCACAATTGGAGGGTTACCTTTAACATTAGGGTACATGTAAACATTTGGGCAGTACACTTAACAGCAAACATTTAGACAGTACACTTAACAGTATTTAGGTAGTACAATTGAGGGTTAACATTTAACGGGAGAGTATTTAATAACTTGGTATGATAAACTTGTGTGTATGGATGGGATGAGTGCGTGCTTAGTTGGGGGAGGAAATAGTGTATCTGTTTAGGTAGGGGATGCTGCCTGAATGCTCATATGATCTCCAGGAAAAAGCAGGAATCTAGTCATCACATATGGGTATCGTCGGTACCGACGGAGCCTGCGCGGGAACGCTCCCCAGCATCCAATTAGAACGCTTTTGGGAGCATGCCAGAGCAGCTGCGTGCTGCCTTCCCGCCTTTCCCAACTGCCTCTCTCCAGTTTTTCTTTTTCCACGGAGCCAGCAGGTCGTGTTCCTGTCACCGCAGAAGAATTTCTTTATTTCTTTATTTCTTTTTGTGGTCACGTCTGCCTTCTTCGACGCTCTACCGGTACCACCGGTCTTTCTTTTCCTATTTCTAAAAAGAAAATATATATATATATATATATATATATATATATATATATATATTTCTTTTTCTCTTTTCTTCAGGTGCACCCGCCTTTTTGGGCCTTAGGCCCAAAAACTTCCTTAACATGGAAAAACCTGCCTCAGGTTTTAAAAAGTGCACCAAGTGTGGCGGTACCATTTCCGTCACCGACACCCATGAATGGTGTTTAAAATGTTTAGGTCCTGACCACTCCATTATGGATTGTGTGTCCTGTGCCATGATGTCTAAAAGAGGTCGGCAGAACCGAGCGGCAAAGCTCAGTACCCTGTTTTCCTCTGATGCAGCTTCGGTGGCATCAACGTCTTCCAGGGCTTCTTCTTCCTCCCGTGGATCTCAGATAACTAAACATAAATCCAGACGGTCCTCGAAGGGTAGATCTCCTTCTAAGCATCGAGATGCCTCTGGCGTTGCCCTAGAGGATTCTGCACCGGCAAAATTATGCCGGCGGGAGGCTTCGGCTTTAAAGCATTATCGGGGTTCCAGGATGTTCTAGATGGCTCGGCCTCGACAGATCTCCTGGTGCCATGCTCTGGGGTACCGGTGGCTCGGTACCGACTTCCAGGCATCGGCGGTGTCCATGGACCAGAGAATTCTGAGCATGGAACGCAGTCTGGTGGCTTTCCTTGCGGCATCGACGCCCTTGGTACCGCGACAGACAACTCCACCGGTACCGGCGCTAGCACCAGCATCGGTATCGGCACCGGTACCGGTAGCATCGACATCAGCATCGGTGTCTGCCATGCCGGTACTCTGTCCTACGATGCCCTCCGGTACCGATTCTCCGGTACCGGTTATTCCCGGTACCGACCTTTGTGGGTACAGATATCAGGCTCTGCAGGAGCATCCGGACAGACGATACTTCGAGTCCTCAGAAGAATCTGAGGATTCTGAAGGTTCTGTCGATGCAGAGATACTTCTTCCAGAGGAGTCCTCCTCCACTAAACGCAGGATGTCTCCTCCAGAGGACATGTCTTTCCAAGACTTTATCAGGGAGGTGGATCGGGGCCTGTCCATCACTGTGGCCCCTGAAACAGAGCCAAGGGCCAAGGAGTTGGAAATTTTACAATATCCCAAAACTCCTAAGGAGGCAGCTACCTTACCCATTCATGAGATTCTATATGATCTCATGTTGAGGATGTGGGAAACATCTCTTACCACCTCTCCTCTTTCTCGTAGGTTAGATACTATGTATCGTGTCCCTCCTTGTCCTGGGTTCCATAAAACTCAGCTTCCTCACCACTATATTGTGGTGGAGTCAGCTATGAGAAGGATTAGAAGTGCAAAAAGACATGCCTCTAATCCTCCAGGACGTGAATGCAGAACCCTGGATGCTTTTGGACGTAGAGTCTTTCAAGCTTCCATGCTTGCTGCAAGAATCAGTTCCTATAGTCTCTACATGGGAATGTTCCTAAAGGAGGTCACAGATAATTTACAGACTTTAAGTCCTTTCATTTCTGAGGAGAAAAGATAGGATTTTCTCACTTGGGTCAAACATGCCCAAGATGTCTCTAAATTCTCCAACCGTGCAGCCTTTGACTGCTTTGAGTGTATAAGCAGAACCTCGGCTATTGCCATAGGTGCACGTAGAATTGCTTGGCTCCAGGCATCTGATTTAGAGCTCTGGGTACAAGATAAATTGGGAAATATCCCTTGTACTGGTGAGAACCTGTTTGGGAAAGATTGGCAAGAAAAAGCCAATGAAATAGATGCTGAAAATTCCACTTTGGATAGACTATCCAAGTCCACTGCTGATCCTGTTAGAAAGAAGTTGTTCAAGAAAACACCTTTTTCTAAAAAGAAAAGATTTTATCCTGCTTATACTCAGCAGGCATCTTCTACAGGTCAGTTTTCAACCAAACGTCAGCAACCACCCAAACAGAAGAAAGCAAAGGCTGCTAGGCCTCCACCGGCTCAGCAGCCTCAGCCTCCTCAGGACTTAGGACTTTCAGCTAGAGAACTTAGCCTTTCTGGTTCTGGAAGGACCAGAACCGTCCACCATTCCAGGAGGGTTATGTCATTTTGCCCCCAGATGGGGGCAAATAACAGCAGAGCATTGGACACTCTCCATCATAAAGGAGGGGTACAAACTTCATTTTTCAAGCATGCCCCCTCACACAATAGTGAAGCAGTTCAATTCTCCGACACCTCTTATCAACCTCTTAGGTCAAGAGGTTGCCATTCTTCTTGCCCAAGGGGCGATAGAAGAAGTGCCTCTTCATCAACAGGGCACAGGGTTCTATTCCCCTTATTTTCTTATCCAAAAGAAAAGAGGGGGATACAGACCTATATTAGATCTCAGAGAATTGAACAAATTCCTTGTCAAGGAGAAATTCAAGATGATTTCTCTCGGTGCTCTGCTTCCATACCTTCAGAGTCAGGATTGGCTTTGTTCTCTAGATCTCAAGGATGCGTACACCCATGTACTCATCCATCCAACCCACAGAAAGTTCCTTCGGTTCCTTTTTCAAGGAAAGCACTACCAATACAGGGTGCTTCCTTTTGGTCTGGCCTCTGCTCCAAGGGTGTTCACGAAATGCATGGCTGTGGTAGCAGCATTTCTCCGTACTCTGGGAATATTCATCTTCCCTTACTTGGACGACTGGCTCATTCGAGCTCCAACACAGTCAGAGGCCAAGACTTCTCTGTCCTGCACAATGCGTATCCTTCAGTATTTAGGGCTGGTAATAAACATCCCAAAATCCAGTCTGACTCCCACTCAATCTTTAGAGTTCATAGGAGCTCTGCTGGATACCACAAGAGCAAGGGCCTAACTCCCCCAGACCCGTTGCCTTCACTTAGTGCAGTTAGCTTCTCAAGCAGCGCTAAAGCCTCACCTAACTGCTCAAGAAATGTTGCAATTACTGGGCCACATGGCATCCACCGTGCATGTGGTTCCATATGCTCGCCTCCACATAAGGGCAGCTCAGTGGACTTTATCCACCCAATGAACCCAGGCATTAGGGTGCCTGTCAAACAAAATAGCAAACACAAGTCGCCTCATTTTGTCCCTCCAGTGGTGGAGGTCCACTCAAAATCTGTTGCTGGGGTGCCCCTTCCAACAACCCTTACCCCAAGCAACTCTCAGAACAGATGCTTCTCCAAAGGGTTGGGGAGCTCATCTGCAAGACTTCTCCACTCAGGGTACCTGGTCTCCACAAGAGAGTTGTCTACATATCAATCTCTTGGAACTCAGAGCAATTTTCCTGGCTCTGCGAGTGTTCCACTTCCTGCTCAGCTACAAGACAGTCCTCATTCACACGGACAATCAGGTAGCCATGTACTATGTGAACAAGCAGGGGGGAATGGGCTCTCTGTCGCTTTGCAACGAAGCTTTGCGACTATGGGCCCTCGCCAGAGAGCATCAGATTCATCTGCTGGCAGTATATCTTCCAGGCATTCAAAACTCTTGGGCGGACAGACTCAGTCGAGTTCTCCTTCAACACGAGTGGTCTCTGCATACAGACCAGGTGACCAGGATATTTCAACTTTGGGGAACCACGGACATAGACCTCTTTGCAAGTCCGTGGAATGCCAAACTTCCCCGGTTCTGTTCCAGAATTCCGGCTCAGGGGGCTCAGGCCAAGGATGCTTTCCTCCTTTACTGGGGTCAAGACTTCCTGTATGCCTTTCCACCCATTCCCCTATTTCCCAAAACCCTCTTCAAGCTTCAGAGAGACAGAGGCCACATAATCCTCATAGCACCACATTAGCCATGGCAAGTGTGGTACCCTCTGCTTCTACATCTCTCTCAAGCTCCCTCCCTGGAGTTAGGGTCTGCTCCAGATCTCCTATCTCAGGAGAACGGGATGTTATGACATCCCAATCCCCAGTCCCTGCATCTCAGGGCTTGGTTGCTGAAGGCCTAGATCTCCAAGATCTTCATCTTTCTCAGCAAGTGAAAGATGTTCTTTGTGCTTCCAGAAAACCTTCCACTAGACGTTCTTATGCTTTCAAGTGGAAAAGGTTTACTATTTGGTGTTCAGAAAAGGGTCTTATCCCCCTTGCTATACCTCTAGAATCTTTACTGGAGTATCTCCTCCATTTGTCTAATGCAGGCTTTAAGACAAATTCAGTAAGAGTCCATTTGAGTGCTATTGCAGCTTCTCTTAAACCTCTAAATGGACAACCTATTTCCTCTCATCCTCTTATAGCAAGATTCATGAGAGGCCTCCTTCTAACTAAGCCTCCCATTAGACCACCTCCGGTGGCATGGGACTTGAACCTGGTTCTTGGGCAGCTCATGAAGCCACCTTTGGAACCCTTAGCTACCACCTCCTTGAAATTCCTTTCTTGGAAGGCTATCTTTCTCATTGAAATCACATCAGCACGCCGCATTAGTGAATTGCAAGCACTAGTAGCTAATCCACCTTATACAAGGTTCCATCATGACAAGGTAGTCCTTAGGACTCATCCACACTTTATGCCTAAGGTGGTCTCGCCTTTTCATCTCAACCTGTCTTTTTTCCAGGATCTCATGCATCAAATGCAGAGAGGAATCTTCATACCTTGGACTGTAAAAGAGCTCTAGCTTTTTACTTACAAAGGACACAGCAACATAGAAAGCCCTCTCAACTCTTTGTTGCTTTTGATCCTTCTCATTTGGGACTTCCAGTCTCCAAGAGAACACTATCTAACTGGATTGCTCATTGTATTTCTTTCGCCTATCAGAGTAAGAACCTTTCTCTGGAGGGCCATGTCACAGCTCACAATGTGAGAGCCATGGCAGCCTCAATGGCTCATCTAAACTCTGTGTCTATTGACGACATCTGTCGAGCAGCCACTTGGGCCTCCGTTCATACCTTCACAGCCACAGCCACAGTCACTGCTTGGACAAGGACTCCCGCCGGGATGCCTTGTTTGGTCAGGCTGTTCTCAAACACCTGTTCCATACCTAATCAACTCCTACCCACCATCCCTGATAGTATGCCAGAGATCCATGAGGGGACGTAGAGCCCTTCTCAGGGATACACAACTTCTGGGGTCTCTCCCTGGCACCTAAAGCTAGGGAGTCCCCATATGTGATGACTAGATTCCTGCTTGTTCCTGGAGATAGCATAGTTACTCACCTGTAACAGGTGATCTCCGGGAACAGCAGGAATTTAGTCCTCACAACCCACCCACCTCCCCTAGGAGTTGTATCTCTCTATCTCTCTCTTTTCCTTTTCCTCGCTCTCTCTCTTTGTCTCAGCTCTAAAACTCAACTGGAGAGAGGCAGTTGGGAAAGGCGGGAAGGCAGCACGCAGGCGCTGTGGGATGCTCCCAAAAGCGTTCTAATTGGACGCTGGGGAGCGTTCCCGCGCATGCTCCATCGGTACCGACGATACCCATATGTGAGGACTAAATTCCTGCTGTTCCCGGAGATCATCTGTTACAGGTGAGTAACTATGCTTTTCTATAAATAAGAATGTTTTGAGGTCTTTGCGGAAGTCTGTAAGGTCATCTAATTCCGTCAGGCTCATTGGGAGGGAGTTCCATAGTGTGGATTCCAGTAGTGATGGTGCTCTTTTTGAAGTTGTTTGTTTGGTTTTGTGATATCCTGCAGGTGTGCCGATTATGTTGTTGTTATTGCTACTTCTTCGTCTATTGCTGTTAGCTGATTACAGTAATATTTTTCAACATCACTGCTGCATTTGACACAGCCAATCATCTAATTTTGTTTGAGAGGCTGGCAAGTTATGATACTGGGATTACAGTCCACACCTAATTCAGTTCATACACTTGCGTTTTTATTTCTTTTTTCATTTTAATTCATTTTGTTTTATTCTGTTTGGTTGGGGGGTTTATGGGTTACTTTTTAGTGTAGGCTGGTTAGTTTCATTGTTCATTAACTTACCATTTGTACAGAGCCCAATTCCATCCCTGACATCCAGGCCCTCTGTGCACCCAGTCGGAACCGGATGCACAGAGAGAGTCGTGGTTCTGATCCCGCGGGGCACATCTAGCCCCGCGGGATCAGATTTGTGAACAGGCCTGTATGTGCAGGCCAGGACCCTGATTCCTCCTGGCCTGCACATACAGGCCTTGCCTGACTAACTCAGTCAGGGCTTTTCAATGGAGCAGCAGCGCCATGGCGACCAGTTGCCATGGCACCGCGGCTCCATTGAAAGCCGCGATCCCCAGCCACTGGCTCTCAAAGTGCTTTCCCCGCAGTCCGACCCCCGATCTAGCCTCCCAGGGCCAGGGTCGGGCTGTGAGGAATGCCCTCTGCCCCTTATTGCCCCTTCCCAGCCCCAGGCCTGCCATTCCTCCTGCGTTGGGGAACTTATTCCACCTCAGAGGTGGAATAAGTTCCCCATCCAAGCTATCGGCCCCAGACATATAGGGCCGACATTGGAATCAGCCCTGTACATCTGGGGCTGACGACCGCCCACTGCCCGCCCTAACGCCGCCCTCGATCTGCACTTTCCCCACCCCCATCTAATTTCCCTGTACAACAAGCGGGGAAGTCAGACTGGGTTAGGAGGGGGAACAAATAGCGCGGATGGACGTCCCAACGGGACATCCATCCCCACTATTCATACCACAGAAAGAGCCTAATAGTGTTACAAGGCATACATTGTGCTGTGCACATGCATAGGAGAGACCGCCCCTGCTCAAAACACAGCTTACAATCTATGTTAGATAGACAAATATAACAAACAGGGGACTAGAGGAAATGTTTATAGTATTCATTGGTGGTAAACAGAAGAATAAGGGGGTCAGGATCGAAATGCAGCCTCAAAGTGCCATTATGTATTGGCACAGGCTTTTTGATTTTATTATCTGTTGAAAACTAAACAATGTGCACTAAAACATGTGGGGGCTATTTTTAGAATAGGCTGCCTAGGATGGGAGGCCAAGTATGCACCTGTTATAAATCTTTTTATAAAGACATCTAAGCATCCAAACTTGCTCCATGAAAGCTGCAGAAATTGCAACTAAACCATAGCTATGGACCTTTCCATTTTGTCAGGAAAATCATCAGTGCATCTGTTCTATAAAGCACATGCATAAATCGTGATTCCAACTGTGCTCTGCCCAAAATCTACCCCCAAACATACCTACACCCGAGTCACATAAAAATACATGTGTTCTTCTCTTCGGCCATACTTTTGCTTGGGGAAATTTTATAAGCAGCATTTTACATGCGCATATATGCAGATATGAGCTAAAAAGGCTTTATAAAATGATCCCTTTTGAGGTTAGCTTTGTATAGATTGTGCAGGGGGGGGAATGGATGTCTGAGTCCACCTGTTCAAAGTCATGCTACTAGGGAATGTGGAGCCTTTTATAAAATGTATATAGGAAATCATTTTATAACAGGCTGTGGAAAGTTAAGCACCATTTACATGTGTAAATCACAGCATTTTAATGATCTATATGCGTAAATGGACCTTTATATGTGTACATTAGCCAGTCCCTATTTTATAGGTACATGCACAGGGCCAACGTCACGTGCTTTCACTGTAGTAATGCACATGGATGGAGCACACAAGTACATACTTAAATTATAAAATACTATTATTTACATGCGTTCCGGACATAGCTAGACTTGGGCATTTACATCGGCCTAGATTTAACGTGCATTTTGGAGCCCCTAAACCCCCTATTTCATAAAATAAAGTGCACACATACTTTATGAAATACAGTAGGCATGGCATTTCCACAGCAAATCATGCATTAACTACATGGGACTTTATAAAATTGCCCTCATAGTGGCATAGAAGACATGCACATGTATGGAGCAATGTACAGGACACAGAGCCACTTTATAAGAAAGGTAAAATCTGATAAATGGCTTAGGAGGGTTTCTTAGGACCTATCCTTAGCCTATCAGTGGACGTATTAAGAATCTTTTGTTGGGGAAGCAGTACCAAAGCTCCTTTTGAGGGTTTTGGTCTGAAGTCATTTTCCTTCTTATTTGAGAAGAAAAGTAACAGTTATGTAAAAAATATATGAATTTCAGTACTCATAAAGGTGGTGACAATAAGGGGGTCATTTTAGAAGCTCTATTCTTGTTTTGGACGTCCGAAAATGGTTATGCAGACGTTCACATCATGGAGATGCCCCGGAAACATTTTACAAAGCAGTTATAGAAACGTTCCCAGTGCAGGGGTGTCCCTCTAAGACAGGGGGCGTGGTGGGGCATGTCCAGGGCATTCCGAAGACCTTAGACATATGTGCCCAATGTCAGAAATGGGCAGCAAGTCTCTGCTCGTATCCAAATCTACACCTGCTCCAGGGCATGATTAGGCATCTAAAAAGTGCTCCTTAAACAATCAAGGGGGTCTAGAGGAAATGGTACTGTAATATCCTCAGCACTGTTCACAACCATAAAAAGAATTCATAGGTATTGAGGAAATCTGTTTTGCGGTTATCATTCTGTCATGTCTCCACTAGCAGAATGACAGGCCCCCTCCCTAGAATACTGCTGCAGGGACGTCCACATAGCCGTCCCCAACAACAACCATAGCAGATAGACTGTATCCACGCGTCTGAAACTGTGCCCGAACCTGGACATGCCTGGCCTTTTTTGAAATGTTTTCTCCTGGATGTCCCTGACTGCTCCTGGATGGCATATCTATAATGTGCCTTCACACACAGAGGAGTGGAAGTTATGTTGTATTGGACATTTTATTATCAAGAACAACAACATTTTTATTCAAGATAATTTTTCAGCTTTACTAGGCAATACATAGGAGAGAGCAGAGATGAAATGTTTTTGACATACAGGGAAATTCATTTTGGGTCCATATGTTCAGAGTGAGCTTAGTCTCCTTTTTTAAGTCATTGCATTTATTTAAGGCTTGCTCACCAGGTAAGTGCCAGTGTTTATGTTTGTTCAGTTTCTTCATATACCATCCAGGCTGAAGGGCATCAGAGAAGTTTACAATCACTACAAGCAGGTACTGGAAACATTCCCTTATCCCCAAAGGGTTCACAATCTATGAGTACCTGAGGCAATGGAAGGTTAAGTGGCTTGCCCAAGGCCACAAGGAGTGCCTATAGGACTAGAAACCCCAGTCCCTCTGGCCTGAGATTGCTGTCCCCAGGTGGGAATTGAACCCCTGGCCCTCCAGCCTGAGGGTACCTTGTCCTAACCACTAGGGAGATTCAGCAGAACTACCTGGAGAGTGCTGCTGGATATCTCCTCTGACTGCCATGTCATTGGGGGAGTCAGTGGGTGGGGTGAGGTGGTCCCCGGCATTATCCCATTAGCAGTAATTTTCAGTCTGCCAAGTGGATAACAAAGTGCATAACATTAGGCCACAAAAAAGACAGGCCTAACTTTGGGGCATGTTTACTAAAGGTTAATGCAAGTTAACTTTCATTAGTGCACGCACCAAGTATTGCTGTGGCTCTTTTATTTCTGTGGGAAATGGTAGTGCTCAAAACACGTTAATATTTGTTATTGCACATTAACCTTTAGCAAACAAGCCCCATGATATATCTACCAGTCCGTGCTGAAACCAGATATTCATTGTCAGAGGATATTCGAATTCTGGTACTGGCTCGTATCCGGTTACACTTTTGAATCAGTGCTTAAAAAACACCAACTGTGGAGTTTAAATATCAGCCCATTACTTACTTTCTGCAATGTATTTTTAGGAAGTTTGGGATGAAATGGAAAAAAAGAGATAAAAAATAAAAAGAAGAAAAGCTTTTTTAATTATTATTTAAGATATAATAAGTCAATATATGCTATTAAATTAAAGGAAATTACCACATATATTTATGTACTATATTATTGTTTTCAATTTTATAGACATACATACTCACAACAAGAGCACTTCAAATGGGATGCGGATGAGTGTCAGACATACATATGCATATGGTGCCGCTCATATGTGTAATTGGCAACTTTTGTAAGCAAACACACACAGTAGCTAGGAGGAATGGAACCTTCCTCAGAAAGTCAAACTTTGTCCTAGGGGAGGTGACTCAGTGAGGTGAGCAAACCTCAACCACCATGCAGTCCTCCAAATCTCAGATCCAAAAGACAAATTAGTCAGAGGTCATGCATGGACTTCAGCAGATGTAAATGCCAATGGGTAAAAATGTCTAGAGATTTGTGTATTATAAAATACAGAATACACGTGTACTTTGGAGGACCACCCCAAACACACTTCCTCTCTGTACATGTAAAAGCCCAGGTGTTGCTATTTGCACATAAATAGTACTACCTTGTCTGAAATTGTCATATATATATATTTATGCCAATTCACACATCTAAGCGCACTATTTCTATGTGCACAGGGCACCCATGCCTTTCTCAGAAGTTGAAGGCGAGTTAATTCAGGTACAGTAGGTATTTTAAAAAATGACCTCATTGGTGCATGCTAAGATTTAGTAGGCACTACAAATTTTAGTGCACACTAAACAAAATGAAAGGAAAGGAAATGCATATCACATTTTTATTAGGGATTAAATAAATATTTGAAATGAATTAAAATAACTTGTGTGCACCCAAGACTGCTTTGACTTGGGCAACTATTTTATTTTAACTTGGTGTTAAAGTCTCTCAAAGTGCAATGGGATAGAAAACTCTTTTTCCATAATATGGCATTTCACTTTATTTTTCCATGAGTATAAATGGTTTTAAAAAAAACATTAAATGGAAAGTCCTCCAAGATAATTCCATGACTTTGCTTTCTGCTCAACTGCGTTATCGCCACTTGCTTGAAGCACAAGACGCAGGTTTCATTCATAAGATGTTTGCACTAGGACATTAGACAATAAACTAGGCTTGCAGTTCCTTACATTTTTACCTCTCAGCAATGACACACGGTGAGTTTCACCTTCATTGTTCTGTCACTTCTATGTGATGATAATTTATAACTCCAAAAATTGGAACAGATATGTAATCCTTTGTAACAGTGTAGGGATTTGACTATAGCTGTGTCTGAATTTGAAGAAATATGGTGCATGAGATGTAAGATGGGCATGAATGTTGCAAGTGGTTATCTTCAGTTTCAGAAAATCCCACTAGAGAAGGCTGGCGCCAGCTGATCTGCTAAACGCCCAACAGGCAAGAGGTGATAATGTAAAGAGCAGCAGCTTCGTCGCTCCAGCTGTGGACAGAGATTTAGCTGTCACACACACACATTTTAAGATGTGACAGGGCAAAATGATAGAGAAGCAAGCAATGAAGAAGGAGTTGTAGCATTAGTCTGCAATTTGGAGTCAGAAACTGCAGGTACAGATCTTGAGACCTCCAGTGAATGGAAAAGGCTGTAACACATGTTCTTACACAACGCTGGCATTCAGCACAAGCTTCTGTAACAAGGCAGAGGAAAGACTCTAGTGCCAAGAATAAAATGCATTTGTTGCACGAGGAAAGGACATGAGCTCGTATCCTTGAGCATTCATTAGCATAATAAAGTTATTTCCTGCCAACAACTTTCTTGATTCTGCTGAAAACAATTTAATTCTGTAACGAGTAACTTGCAGGCACTTTTTTAATAACAGAGTAAATTGCTCTCACAGGTATTTTATGATAAGAGTAATTTATAAAGTCATGCCTGGCTGATGCGTGTTTAAATGTTCATATTTGTGCCTATTATATAAAGTCCAGTACATGCATACTTGACTTTATAATATTCTGGCTGGTGTAAATTACCACACCTCTTTTTTGCAAGTACAGTTCTAGTCAACATTATTGGTGCTCTTGTAGTTCAATATCTCCTAAAAAAAAAGTGGCTTTGACTATATGTTGTTGTTGTTGTTGTTGTTAAGTGCCGTCGAGTCGGAGTCGACTCATGGCGACCCTCTGGATAGCTATCCTAAATTGTGTTCGGCCTTCAGTCAGGCGGCTCATTGTTGACAGACTGGTACCCGTAGCTGCTGTTATTGTATCGATCCATCTCATTGCTGGCCTTCCTCTTTTGCGTTGACCTTCTATCTTGCCAAGCATAATGTCTTTCTCTAATGATCTCTCTCTTCGCATGATGTGTCCAAAGTATGAAAGTCGAAGTCTTGTCATCTGAGCTTCTAAAGAAAGCTTAGGTTTGATCTCCTCTAGTACCGACTGGTTTGTTCTTCAGGCAGTCCATGATATACACAGTATTCGCCACCAGCACCATAATTCAAAGGCATCAATTTTCTTCCTGTCTATCTTTTTCACTGTCCAGCTTTCACATCCATATGATGTTATTGAAAATACCATGGCTTGAACAAGTCGAATCTTTGTATGGAGAGAGACATCTCTGCTCTTGAGAATCTTATCTAGGTCTTTCATAGCCATTCTGCCAAGAGCAATGCGTCGTCTGATTTCTTGACTGCTTGTTGCTTCTTTATTGATAGTTGATCCAAGTAGGTTAAAGTTGTTCACAATTTCAATTTCTTCTCCTTCAATGATGAACCTGTTGATTATGCCAGTTGTCATGATCTTTGTCTTCTTTACATTAAGGTGCAGGCCCATTTTGAGACTATGTTCTTTGATTGTGAGAAGCAAATGTTTCAGATCATCTTCACTTTCAGCCAGTAATGTGGTATCATCAGCATAGCGAAGGTTGTTGATGAGTATTCCACCAATCTTCACACCTCTGTTGTCTTCATACAATCCTGCTTCTCTGATGATTTGTTCTGCATATAAATTAAACAGATAGGGGGAAAGTATGCAGCCTTGTCTTACACCTTTGCTTATTTTAAACCATTCTGTTTCTCCTTGTTCCGTTCGAACTGTTGCTTCTTGATCAATGTATAGATTGCGCAAGAGAACGATCAAGTGTTCTGGTATACCCATGCTTCTTAATGTGGCCCAGAGTTTCTCATGGTTTACACAGTCAAAAGCCTTGCTATAGTCGATAAAGCACAAATAGATATCCTTTTGGTATTCTTTAGTCTTTTCAAGGATCCATCTCACATCCTCAATGATGTCTCTCGTTCCTCGCCCTTTCCTGAACCCTGCTTGCACTTCAGGTAGTTCTTGTTCCAGGTATGGTTGTAGTCTCTTTTGAATAATCTTCAGTAGAATCTTGCTGGCATGTGGGATTAGAGCGATTGTGCAATAATTTTCACAGTCAGTTGGATCACCTTTCTTTAGTATTGGTATAAACACAGATCTTTTCCAGTCATTTGGCCATGATGTTGTCTTCCATATTTCTTGGCAGAGCCTTGTGAGTACGGTAACAGCTGCATCAGATTGCTGCACTACTTCTATGGAAATGCTATCAATGCCTGGTGCTTTGTTCTTTGATAAGGCTTTCAATGCTGCTTCAACTTCTTCTTTCATCACCAATGGTTCCCGATCATAAGGTACAGGTTGAAACATCTGTTGGTCCACTTGATCTTTATCATATAAAAACTCTGTATATTCCTTCCACCTTTTCTTGATCTTCTCAGCATCATTCAACATAGAACCTTGAGCATCTTGTAACATTCCAATTCGAGGCTGGAACTTTTTCTTTAACTCTCGTAGCTTTAGGAAAGCCGATCCTGTTCTTCCTCTAATAGTTTCTGCTTCTATTTCCTTGCAAGTGTCATTGTAGTACTTTTCCTTGTCCTGTCTTGCTGCACATTGGAAATCTCTGTTGAGTTCTGTGAATGTCTTTCTTTCTCCTCTGGCTTTAGCTTCTCTGCGTTTCTGGGCAATTTTCAGAGTTTCTTCCGTCATCCATTTTGGCCGTTTTTGCTTTTTCACCTTTTGTAGAGACTTCTCGCTTTCTTCCAACACAACCTTCTTGATGTCATTCCATAACTCTTCCGGAGCTCTGTCATTTGTATCTAAAGCAGCAAATCGATTTTGCAGGCAGTCTTTAAATTCCAGTGGTATATTCTCAAGGTCATATTTTGCTGCATTCATGAGTGGTTTGCTCTTTTTCAACTTTAGCTTGAGTTTGCATACTAGTAGTTGATGATCTGTAACTACAATTACAATTAAAATCGACTAAATAACTACTTGTAAATCTTGTAAATAGATATATGTAATAAATCAAAATATGTAAATAAGTTCGTCTGTTATTTAACAACTTGTCTGTTATTTAACAAGTTTTACCATATTTAGTCATTCATGATTAATGTATATAGCAAAATTGTACCAAGTTAACAAATGTTCCATGTAAAACAGCTAAATTGTACCTAGTTAACAAATGTTCCATGTAAAACAGACTTGTAAATCTGTTCATTCCTTGTTCATTGTAAACCGCACCTGATCTGTGGAAGGTAGCGGTATATAAGCAACTGTTAAATAAAATAAATAAATAAATAAATAAAATCTGTACCACAGTCAGCTCCAGGATTTTTCTTTGTTGATGTTACAGAGCTTTTCCATCGTTGACTTCCACATATGTAGTCAATTTGATTTTTATATAATCCATTCGGTGAAGTCCATGTGTACAGTCGCCGCTTGTGTTGCTGGAAGAAGGTGTTTGAGATGAATAGATCATTGGTCTTGCAGAATTCTATCAGTCTTTCTCCAGCTTCATTTCTGTTGCCAAGTCCATATTTTCCAACTACTTTGCCTTCTTCTTTGTTGCCAACTTTTGCGTTCCAGTCACCCATGACTATCAGGATATCCTGTTTGCATGTTCTGTCAATTTCAGCTTGTACTTGTTCATAGAACTCTTCAATTTCATTCTCTTCTGCAGCTGTTGTTGGGGCATATACTTGAATTATAGTTGTGTTGATAGGCAATCCTCGTAGACGAATAGAGATTAAGCGTTCGCTGACTGCATTGTATTTCATTACAGTTCTTGCAAGTTTCTTCTTTATTATAAATGCAACACCATTTCTTCTTTGTCTTTCATTTCCAGCATAGTAGACCATGTGATCATCTGATGCAAAGTGCCCCATGCCAGTCCATTTCAGTTCGATGACACCCAACAGATCAAGTTGTACACATTCCATTTCATTCTTGACCACCTCCAACTTCCCTTGGTTCATGCTTTGTACGTACCATGTTCCAATGTGTAAGACATCTTTACAGCTTCTGACTCTCATTTCATGCGCAGCTACATCAGCAGTCAGACTTCCCGAGGGCTTTGATCCAACCACATCATAAATGCTGGCTTTACTCTGAAAAGTCTTCAGCTCTTCCCCAGTAGCTAGTTGAGTGCCTTCTGACCTGGGGGTCTCATCTTCCAGCACCATAGCACAATTTGTTTTGTTGTAACTATCCATTGGGTTTTCATGGCAAGATACAGAAGTAGATTGCCGGGCCTTTGTTCCGCGCAGTTTAAGTTTGGTGTTGTTGCCGTTGTCACAAAAATGTGATCCTCTGCCGTCAACACTGTCCCATTCTGCTGCTGCCCAGATGGGTGGTTTGTCTTGGTCTGGCACCTCAGCTGAGACCTGTCCATCTTGGGAGACCCTGCCAGTAGTTAAACTACCGATAGTTTAGCTCTCAGCATCACTGATGCACGCAAGCCCTCACAGCACGACAAGCTGCAAACCAATATGCACACATATTTGACACATAAAAGAATCAAATAAAACAAGACCAATTAAAAAAGGAAATAGTAGGAAATAGTATAAAAACTGGAACATTGTCAGGACACGATTATTGCAACTACTGTGTCCTGTATGAATGATATGCTCACAAATTAATAACAACACTCATTCCACAATTTTTTGTTGGACCATTTCATTCAAAGCCTCTACTAATCAGCTGATTTTAGCATATTAGTCCTGAAAGCAACTGATTAGTAGCGACTTTGAATGAAATAGTCCGACAAAAAATTGTAGAATGAGTGTTATTAATTTGTGAACATATCATTAATACAGGACTCAGTAGTTGCAATAGTGTAAATATTCTCCTGTAAAGATTCAACTAGGAAGACTTAGGACATGATTATAGATACCCTTATAAACAATTCAAATCAGTTTTAACAAAAGAACCACATTCCCACTGCAATAAAATTAGACGCACCTGCGATCAATTGTCAGTACTCACAAGACTTGAATCAACCCAAGAATGATGGCTTTAATGTCTAAAATGGTTACATTCACTCCCTGTTCCATTTTCTCAATGGTGAAGAAAAGAGAGCTGCCTGAGACCGTCAGAAAAGTCATTATCATTAAACATCAAATCTCCAAAGACCTTGGGATTTCTATGTCTACAATGCTCAATGTTATTAAGAGGTTTTCTGCTCATGGAACTCTCGAGAACCTCCAAGGATGTGGTGAGAAGAGGAAAGTTAATCCAAGAAGTCTTCAAAAGTTAGTGCGAACTGTTGGAAAAACACCATGTACAACATCCAAAGAGCTTAAGGCTGACCTGGAGCAATTTGGAGTGGTGGTTTCAACCCACACCATACGCTGCGCACTAAACAAAGAAGGATGTCATGGGCAATAGTGAATAGTGCGGTATATAAAAAATGTTAAATAAATAAAAATAAACAAAGATCAAGGATGATCCCACTGCTCAAAGACAGCCATAAAAAGGCACACCTGATCTTTGTCCAAACCCTTCTTCAGAAACCACAATCCTTCTGGGAAAATGTTCTGTGGACAGATGAAACCAAACGAGCTCTTTGGCAATGCAGACCAGCGATACATTTACAGGTGACGAAATGAAGCTTATAAGGAAAAAAAACACCCTTCCCACAGTTAAATATGGTGGAGGTTCCATGTTGTGGAGCTGTTTTGCTGCCTCAGGAACGTATTAAAAGGAATCATGAAAACAAAGGACAACCAAGGTATTCTGGAGCGAAATATGCTTCCTAATGTCAGAAAGCTAGGTAAGGGTCGAAGGTCATGGGTCCTCCAGCAGGACAATTACCCAAAGCATACATCCAAAAGTACAAAAGAATGATTAAAAAAGACAAAAGATGGACTGTTTTAAATTGGCCAGCAATGAGTCCTGATCTCACTCCAATCAAGGAAAGGGCCGGCCTGTCCATTGTGCGATAATGTTGTTCGCACAGGGCCCTGCACTTCAGGGGGCCCCCGCGAATACCATTATGGCACATCGGATGGCTTCAGAGAGAGCCGGGGAAGCCCGCGCGAGGCCCCAGCTCCCTCTATACAACCGCCAGCATGACGATCCTTTTCCTTCACGCTGGCGGCTGTTTCTGTGAAGCCACGATTGCTGGGAAAGGTTAAAGGCAGAAAACTTGCAAATTTAAACAATAAAGAGGGCTTGAAATTTTAAACATTTGAATGTTCACTTTTACAAAAATTTGCAATTTTAAACATTAACAGATAACTTGTAATTTTATGCAGTATCATTGTGACTTTGAAAGACTTGGACAGTCTTTTATAGCATCAACTCTACTTATATACATCTTAGTGAGTGTGGTTGGAAGGTTGAATGGTGTAGATGGCTTTGCTTGTGTAAATCGGCTTGTGGAGTGGTTAGTGTGATTGGGGGTCTTCGTTGAATTGTTCAATCAATAGAGTGGTTTTGAGCAACTTTCGGAAATCTTTTATATCGGTTGTTGATCTTAGATTTTCTGGGAGGACATTCCAAATTCATTCATTCATGAGCTGGAACAAATTGCAGTTGAAGAGTGGGAGAAACTATCAGCAGACAGATTATGAAACCATGTAACTGCCTCTCAGCAGGGTATTCAGTGGCACTAACATGGTTAGTGATGCTGAATATGCACAGATACTGCCACTATTCTCCCTGATGCTACATGGTTAGTATCATGGCATCCCAGAGGGGAGGAGTAGCATAGTGGTTAGAACACCTGCCTAGTACCCAGATGATCAAGGTTTTGATTCCCATTGGCACTCCTTGTGATGTTGGGCAAGTCACTTTACTCTCAAAAGAAAAGGCCTGGCAAACTACTTCTGGTGACACATTGCCAAGAAAACCTAGAAGCTACTGCGTTACCAGGAGACAGCACCAAAAGAACCACAGTTAGTGCTGCCGAATATCCCCAGATACTGCAGCTATATACCGTGATGCCATATCCTTAGTATCAGGGCATTCTGCAGGCAGTACCCTGGGGCAACCAGTCAGTGGCAATTTTCAGCCACTACCTGGTTATTCTTCCGTGGCAAAAGGCACAGCAGGAACTGTCTTAACTCTTGCTAAGCAGGCAGTGGCTGAATATCACTGCTGCACAGTTAGCTATCAGCTTCTGCAGCCAACCTTGAAATTCAATGCTGGTGGCTGCTGTCGCAAGCCCAGCCCCCGAGCCACGTGCTTAAAGGGTCAGGGTGGACATTATTGTTTTCATCCAAGGGAGAAACCTTTCTTAGCCCAGATGCATGCTGGTACTAGTAGTCCCTTTCTTGAAATAATTAGTTGTGAAAGCCATGTGTAAGGTAAAGGATAAGGTTTATTCCCATAATACACAAACAAAGGTTCAACGAAGGAAAACAGGATTCTTACCTCATTCAGGATTTTCAAAAAGGTATTTACAGAATTCAAAAGTTAGACGTGCTTCACAGTCTTATTAGCTATGCAGGTGTTAGAACAAACCAGTTCATGGAAACAAAAGCAAGCTTCTTCTTTTAGCTTATCAAAACTGTATTTTAACGTATACCCTGCGAGATATACTTCTGCCAAGGATTCCAAACTCCCGGCTAGACAAAGTGTACAATCCATGAGACAGTCACGTAGCAAGAAATCGGGTTCAGCAGGGTCTATTTGCATCTCTTTCTGTTCTGACGATATATCTGCTGGCCCTGAGCTTTCCTCATGTAATTCTGGCTTCACTTCAGAGTTTCTCTCTAAAATTCTCCAGCCTTGCTCTACCTGGTTTCGAAAACAGGTAATAGGACTTTTAGTTAGCACTTTTTGTACAGGTTCCCAAACCTCTCTCCAGCTGTGTTTACTGCACCTACGGCTCTCTGGCTTCCATGCCTTTCTAGGGCTTGGCCACAATTCCTGGTTCAGTGTTGTGTTTCTCAGACTCCTGAGCTGAGTCTTGTGCACCCACCTCTGAACTCCTTGTAGCTCACGGTCAGGAAAGGAAGAATGCAGGTACCTCTGCTCTCTGAGCTGTGCTTCTCTGGTACTTTCTTTACCAGGCACTTTCCAGGTCCCTCTCCTTTCTCTGTCTTCCTTGAAGACTTCTCCCTGGAGCTTTCCACCGTGGAACTGTTTCTCTTGGAACTTGTTCCTTCTCTGTAAGGACCGCAAATCCAACTGCCTCTCCTTCTCTCCTCGGAGCTGTCTCCTTTCTCTCTCTTCTACGTCTGCTGCTGCCGCTGCTGCTGCTGCTGCTTTTTCTGTCCTGTCTAAGCCATGCTTATAAAGCTGTTTCTCAGTTAGGGTTTCTCTCACCCTGACCAGGTGTGTCTGATTATCCCTTGAGTTAGTTATTGCATCATCCAAGCTTGGGTGTGTCAGCCTACCCTCTGATTCTTCGTGCTTGCTCCCTCTGGCTGCGCTTTGCAGTAACTGCACTTTAGGTCTGTCACTTTCTATAAAGGGATCAGTGATTTTTCCTATCTCCATAGGTTCACTGGCCTCTGCTTCATCAAACTGCATATGGCGCCGGCACTGAATATCTGGGTCAATGTTTCAGTGGCAGCAGCTTGGCACCGTACTTGTGCAAGCTACTGCCACTGAATATCGGGCCCTAAGTGCATAACTTGCATAAACATATGTTAAAATATTAACATAGGGTAATAAATAAGGCCCTGGGGTCATAAGTCATCTAAGATGGGCAAATACCCACTGGATGTGAAATGTAACTCATCTTGAGCTCTGGTTTGGAAAGGAAAGTAATTAAATCTAAAATCCAGATCCAAACCATGAAAGCTCTTTGGCCACTTAAAAATTGCCCACAGAGTGGTAAAACAGAACTTACTGGGCCTGATATTCAAAAAAAGCTGAGCTCCTAGATTTAAGACCCTAAACTAAAATTAGCCCCTAAATTTGTGCCCTATTTTCAGCCATACTTAGAAGTCTACATTTTCAGCTGAAAATTCATCCTAATTTTTTTGCTCCTAAATGTAGGCCTGCCATTCAATTGCCTAGATTTATAAGCCTAATTTAAGTGTCCTCAAAAAGCTCCTGTTGCCGCCCAATTTGTATGCTCCAAAATTTAGAAGTTTAGTGAAATTTTGAGGAAAAGAAAGTAGGCACTCAAACCTAGTAAATTTTTGAAAGAGGTCAATTTTGGAGCTTAACTCTCAAAGTTAGGAGCATAAATCCTTTGAATATCGGGCCCACTATATAAAATATCATCACCCCAGTGTCTGGTGATACCATCAGCCTCTTCTCTAATGTCTTGTGTGATGATGTCTATGTTATTGGATGGTGCTCTCTCATTCTCTGAGGATGCTAGCTCCAAAAGATCTTCTGGATATTTCTAATCAATTTGAACTATGCAATAACATGGCCTCCATCTCTGAAATTCAATCTTCACCAGTTTCAAAATAGCTCTAACAGCATGGCTCTTTGATTGGGTTCTTAGAGCAGAGTGTTGAGGACTGTCTCCTGTGATTCCCCATCCCCTTATCAGACTCTTTCTTCCCTCTCAAGGAACCATGTTACTGCCACTGAATATCCCAGCTAGAGGATTAACATGGTTAGCAGGTCTGAGAACCATGTTAGTTCCTTTGAATATCAGTCTCTTAGGGGCCGATATTCAGCAGCAGCGGCTAGGGCTTGCTGCCACTGAACCTTAACCCCAATTCAATGCCGGGGCCATATCCGGCTACCAGCATTGAATATCCAGATCGCCGCATGGTGTGGAAGCTAGCTGGGCAGTGGAGATATTGAGCCACTGCCTGCTAAGCTCCCACGGGTAAAGATAGGCTAGATTTTCCTATGCCTATCTTTACCAGTGGGTTGCTAACCAGGCAGCGGCTCAAAATCACCACTGCCCGGTTAGCGATGGGTGCTGCCTCTGCTCCACTCTGGAACGCCCACAACATGCTCTGATGCTACATGGTTGGCATTGGGGCATGTAGCAGCAGCATCTGCAGATATCCAGCGGCACTAACCATGTTAGTGCCACTGAACATCAATCTAAGTGGCATTTACCCATTTCACAAGTCTGTAAACCATCGGGTTATTCTGTACCTTCTCCCGGCCGCGACTAACTTCACCGGTTGTACGGGGAAGTTAGATGGGGTCAGGGAAGGGGCAGCTCGGGGGCAGAGTCTGGGTGGACTGTTGCCGGCCCTGTAGGTACAGGGCCGATTCTAATGTCGGCTCTGTACGCCCAGGGCCGGCGACATATGCAGGGAAGTTATTCCACCTCCAAGGTGGAATAAGTTCCCTGGACATTTTTAAAGCATGTGCCCAGGGCATGGATGGGGCGGTGGGGGGGGGGGGGCATGGGACATTCCCCACAGCCTGATCCTGGCTTTAGGAGGCCAGATTGGGGATCGGGCTGCGGGGAATTAGCAATTTTTGCCGGGGCCGACATTGCGGCTTTTAAATGGAGCCGTGTTACCATGGCAACCGGATGCCATGGCGCCACGGCTCCATTTAAAAGCCCTGACTGAGTTAGTGGGGCTTTTCATGTACGTGCAGGCCGGATTGAATTGCAGTCCCGGTATGCACATGCATGACTGTTCGCGATTCTGATCTTGTGGGGCTAGACGTGCCCTGCGGGATCAGAATTACAATCCCCTCTCTACGTCCGGCTCAGACCCGGACATACAGAGGGGATCTATGTGTGGGAAGGAATTGGGCTCCATGTAAATATCTTTGAATATCTTGCCGAAAGTATTTAGGGATCTCTTCCTTCAAGCTTCCTCATAACTTCCCTACTATCCTGACAAATGCCCACCCTGAAAAATATAGCCCCACACAAATGCCTCACAACCCTGCAAACTGCCCAACCGCACCACAAATTGCCCCACCCCAATAAATAACATTCCACTACTGCTCCACCACCCACCACCCAACTCCCGCAAACTGCCCTACCCTTGAAACTATCCCCACACAACTGCCCAAACCATACACAGTCCCTCTACCCCAGAAAAATCAAACACTAACAGACACACCAGCCCACAAAGATACATACACAAACAAAATAGATACACATATACAAAACAAGTAAACATGCAAAACAGAAATATGCATATACACACACAAAATAACACAGAGGCAAGACGCACACACACACAGACAGACAATGCATATACAAACTGACGGGTGTGTGCATGCACACACATACATATAGTGAGTTTGAAAAGGATTCTATGAGCTATGCTCTGCATGCTTTTCTCACTGATATCCCTACACAGCAATATAAGGATAACAGATGAAGTTGTTATTTGATTATTATATATATTTATATCTTATTTATATAAGATTTTTGAGACCATAATTTACATGACAGAAATCCTTTAGCATCACTTCTAAAAAAAATGTAAAAACAAATAGTTATTGCCATGTTAATGCTGAGATCTGCATGTTTTATAGAAACTTAAAAGACTCAAGACTTCTCTAGTGATGCTACAAAACAGTGAGGTGCATGTTTACTAATGTGGGCTAAGCAGTTAGCGTGGGATGTAATGTCTGCTAACCGTAAGCGTGGACTCATGCTAATAGCTGTCATATACTGAAACCAGCCAGAGTGGCAAATATCCCATACTAACTGCTTAGCATGAGTTGGGATGGTAAGGGGCCACGGACAGCTAGCACACGGTATGTTAGTGCATGCTGTCACAGCTACCGATAGCATAGGTGCACAATGCTATCTCAAGAGGTGGCATTAAGTGAACCAACCCTACCAGCAATTAGGTAATGTGGACACTGCCTAGATCTAATTAAAAAAGTGTCAATTTTCTGATCCAATTCACAACCTTTTGGTCACTACCCCCATCCTCCCAATCCAATCCCCAATCGCTGTTGTGACCCTCACTGATCCAGTTCCAGATTACTTCCCCCTCTGATCACAACCCTCTTCAGCTCAATACCTGCCCCTCCACTCAGCCTATCACCCCTATCACTTACACTAGACTACCAGAGAAACTTTTGGGTATGGGGCAGGAGCAGTCCTCCTCTGCTCATGCCCTGTTGCCACCCATGCTGAAAATGGTGGCTCTGACCTGTAGCAGTGGTTTTGTAGCACTACTACTAGGGGTTAATCTGCCAAATAATGAGTGATTGCCCTTATCTGGCAGATTGACCCTTAGCAGTAGTACTGCAAAACTACCACTAGGGAGCCAGAGCTACCATTTTGAACCAGGCAGCAATGGGGCAGGAGCAGAGGGGGATTGTTCCTACCCTATACACTAAATTAACAGAGATACTTTTGGATAAGTGATGGGGAGAGGGTCAGCTGTGAGCTGAGGAGAGGTTATGATGGGGAGGCAGTGATCGGGGATCAGATTGGGGTGTCAGGGCTGTGATTGGGGATTGGATCGGGGGCAGGACAGTGATCAGAAGACTAGCAATTGGATTGGGGGAGTGACTGCTAGGAGGTGATTTTTCATAGTTCTACAGTATGTTAGATTTGAGCAGCACTGGGACTCTAGTTAAAGGCATCAGCAGACAGTGTGGCTGCATCTGCACTGATGATGCATTTACAGTAGCTCAGGCCGATGCGGTAAGAATGTGCCTGGTGTGCTAACTGCAGAGCACTGGCTGGCCATGCTCCTAACAGCGCACAGCCTTTGCACTTCTGCCACACCTTAATTTTTGCTGTTGAAGTATGGTAAGTGCAAAAACGTATTGCACTTTAGTAAACATCCCCAAGAGGGTAGCTTACAAACAACAGCAGCAACAGAAGGAGACAGGCAAGATCAATGAAGCACTGCCATGCTGATAGCCACAGGTTACTCTGGGTTTTATTTACTTAAATAAGCATGTGCAGGCAGATTCAATAACATGCACGTCCGGCCTGCACACACGTCTAAATTTAACCTAATTCTGCATCTGCAGGTCTAGATGCGCCTGCAGGTCTGGAATCAGGGAGGTAGACGTGTCTGGCGCCGCACGGGCAAAACACTATTCAGCCGGCCCATGCACACATCTGGTGCGTGACCCGCGCATGGGTGCAGGCATGGGCCATGCAATATAATGGAGAAACCCATCCCCCTTCAATATTATGGGACACAAGTAAACATTTTGGATGCCCCCGTGTCCACCATATTCTGAAAAGTTGCACATTTCAGATCCTGCATGTCTCTACAAGGATGCCGCTCCTTGGTAAAAACATGCATCTCCTAAGCTGCCCTTCACACTGCCAGTAGTTTGCTGATGCACACTAGACATAAATACCAATGAGAAATGACTGCTGATGCAAATTAGGAGTGGAGGAGTAACCTAATAGTTAAAAACACTGGCTTGAGATCCCAGAGACCAGGGTTCAATTCCCACTAGCACTCCTTGTGGCCTTGGGCAAGTCACTTAACCCTCCATTGTCTCAGAAAAATCCAAGTTATCAATGTCCGTATTTAATGTACATTACCAAGTTTAAGTTTCAATGTAAACCACTTTGATTGAAATGATAAAGTGGTATAAAAAACCTGTTAAATAAATAAATATACCAATCCTCAGACCTTGAAAAGTGCCAGGTAATCCCAGTGCACCCTAATATGGTATGAGAAAATGTAAATATAAACATGTAAGTCATGACATAGCTTGTATTAAAATGGCACCAGTGATTCCTGCCTTGGTCATCTCTCCCAACACACATTAAACTTCTAAGGATGGACCCTTACCAAGTGCACAAAACCCAAAATTAACCTTGCAGTTCCCCAAAGGATGCATAATATTGCTGAGCAACAAATGTATGCCCTTTTCATGCCTATGGCCTATAAATGCACTCATTCTGCTGTTCCGCACTACCTCGCCTCTCTTAGCTCGTCCTACACACCTCCACAGGAACGTCGCTCTTCTGACAGATCGCTTCTATCTGTGCCCTTCTCTTCTACTGCCAACTCCAAACTTCACTCCTTTCACCTTGCTGCTCCTTATGCCTGGAACAAACTACTTGAGTCTGTACATCAGGCTTCTTCTCTGGCCCTTCTCAAATCCAGACTGAATGCTCACCTCTTTGTTGCCATTTTTGGATCTGATCCGCCTACTCTCCCTTGTGCTTCCTTACCATTCCTCCTAGATGTATCCTGTCCACAGCTGCTGTGTTGTCTGTCTTGACTAGATTGTAAGCTCTGCCGAGCAGGGACCATCTTTTACGTGTGTCTGTGCAGCGCTGCATACACTTTGTAGTGCAATACAAATGATCAGTAGTAATAGTAGTAGTAGTAGTATGGCCTTCTGGTTATTTCATATGATTCCCACATATCTGAATACTGGCATTTCTCACAGCAGCTATACCTGTCCCATCGTGGTGCATGTCTGTCTGTATACATCTGCTGTCTGTGGGTCAATCCCTGCCTTCCCACAGTCTACTTTATGGCACTGCTCCCCTGATCAAGCCTGTGTGGGCATGGGATGGGGATCCCTGTGCCATCATATCCAGGTAGCCAGCCTCCAGATATATCACCACTCTCACAGCTTGCATAGATCCTGGACTGGGGAAGAATGTAGGCCTCATGGCACAATCTGAGGGATGTTTGCACAACATCAGTCATGTCTCCCAGTGCCTTGCACAGCTGCTGTATGATTTTCCTATCACACTGACACATGGTGACATTGGGGTCATCCATATGGTCCAGGTACTGGCCAGCCATTCATGGCCTCCCTGAATTGCAGAGCAGCACACCTGATCCTCCCGTGTTGCCCCCAAACCACACACTTTCTCTTGCAGTCACAAAAGACATCATTCTGCCAAACTAAACCTATAATTAACAGCTGCTATACCATAATGGCATGACGTCCCAGGAATACACATATGATCTCCATTTCTCACTCCAACATGATTTGTTTTCAGACTCACTCACATACTATTCTTACATCAACTGTCCCAGTTTTCAGAACACAGTATTTGTTAGGATCCCCTGGATTCGCTCGTTTAGCACAAACAGCATATTTCAACATAGCCAGAATAAACACTATTGCTCTTCTTAATATTTCTTTAAAGGTGTTTATTAATGTTTCTTTACCTTACAATATTCCTTCACCTCTGCTTTCTGTTCTTTATAACTGCATCTTGTGTTTTTCCAGACTGCAGTCACACCAGTTCAGCATATACTTGTCACAACCATTATTCAATATGGGACGAATTGAAGAGCACAGCGGAATATTTTCTAAGTCTTGGCCTTATTCCACATTTCAGCGAGAATAACGGGGATGTCTGCGGGGATATTGCAGAACGTACATGGGTCTTTCTGGAATACACTATGCATGTCTCAGTGGCTACCACGTCCCCATTCCGCCGCTTCTGGGCACATTCTGAGATCCTCATTCTAGCGTGATGGATGTGCAGAATAAGGTCGGGGATGTTTTCAGCACATGAACATCCCCACCGCATGTACAAACACCTTATTCATGTTCTGGGATGATGTCCATTACCTGTCTAATGTACAATCTTTATTAACTGACCCAAATACCCCAGCAGGTCAGATCCACAGAACTCACAGTTCATTTAAGTCTGGGTCAGACCTCCAAATTATACTTAGGCTCAAGGTAGGCAGATTCAAAAAGAAACTTCAGTTCAGAATACATAGGATCAAAAAGGCTGCAAATCTTTACATCTGTGTTCCTCTGCATGGCTCATAGCACCCACCTACAATATTCTTAGCAATCTTTTTGAATCCCTAAGGACCAATCCAGATTTTCAGGGGTGGGGTTGCAGATCTGGGCTTGAGACTGCAGGTAAGCCCTTTTTGGGTTGCTCAGAGGCAGACTCCAGCCCTCAAGCAAGACTGATCCCCCACTTCCAACCCAAGCAACACTCTTTTTGCCCTTACACATAGGGAAATAGATGATTAAAAATGAAAGGGGAATTCTATTAGGGACACATTAGAATTCTGTTCTCTCTTTTTCCCACCCATTTATGACTCCCCTCTTCTAAAATGTTGGAGAATGTATCCACAAAAGAAATGGAATGGTTTCATTAGCTGTACATGTTTTAAACTTAAGAAACATACACAGACTTGCTTTTTTAGGTATAGGATTATGTACTCCCATTCTATTTATGTTCTGTAATGCTTTGTGTTTAAAAATATAGGGGTCAGTTTCAAAAGGTCAGATATTTTAACAGCATGATTTTCAGCTGTGACATTTAAATATCCACTGGCTGTTTAGCGACAGTATCCAGATTTGCATCTGATTACCCAGATTGTGTAGCCACTATCTTGCCACTTACACAGATAAATGGCGAGTCTCAGCCGCTCTCCGTATAAGTTATCTGGAAAGCAATTTAGGCCAGCTTTTTTATGTAGCTCAGGCTATCTGAATGATCTAGCCAGATAGTGGCAGAAAATCGCTACTATCTAAACAAGTGCCGTGATTATGTAGATAATGGCTGCACCACCTACAGACAGCCCCTGCACTAACCAGATAGTGCCGAGGTGGTGTGTGGAGACGTTCATTGGCACTATCCAGGTAGTCAACCAAAAACCATGTATCGTCACTTCTCAGAGCTTAAAATACGCCAAGTAACATTCCCAGTTGAATAATCTGCTAGCTTTGTTAATAATTTACTATCCAGGTAGTGCCAGTCAATTGCTCTCTCGGTACCTCCATGGTTATCTGGATAAGGGCCTTTGAAAATTGACTCCAAGTGTTTATGAAATTGGACCTTGAATTCCTGACTGTGTCTGCAGTGCCTACAACATATAGCTGTTGTTCCTAAGTGCCTCAAGTCGATGTCAACTCATGGTAACCCTGTGGATAATTGTCCTAAACTGCGTTCACTCTTCAGTCAGGCATCTAACTGTTGACAGAGTGGCATCCACAGCTGCTGTTATTGTTTCACTTCATTGCATGCCGGTCTTCCTCTTTTGCATTGACCTTCAATTTTCCAAGCATGATGTCTTTCTCTAATGATCTGTCTCTTTGCATGATGTGTCCATAGTATGAAAGTCAAATTCTTGTCATTTGAGCTTATAAAGAAAGCTTAAGTTTGACCTCCTCTAGTACCAACTGATGTGTTCTTTGGGCAGTCCATGGGATACACAGTATTCTTAATCGGCACTATAATTCAAAAGCATTGATTTTCTTCCTAATTTTCTTATGCACTGTCCAACCTTTGCATCCATATGATATTGAAAATACTGTGGCTTGGACAAGTTGAATCTTTGTGTGCAGGTCCTTCATAGCTATTCTGCCAAGAGCAATGTATCATTTATTGTTTGACTGCCTGTTATTTCTTTATTGATTATTGATGCAAACAGGTTAAAGTTGTCTACTATATCTATGATAGTCTGTTTCCCCATGCAATCATGTCTCATGCCTAGTTGATATTTAATGTCTCTGCTGAAATGGTGCTATATTACCCATCAGAACTAAATTTTCTTTTTATTTTGTAGTGCTTTCAAAGCATGCCATCCGAAAATTAAGAGCTTCTTCTTTGCAACCGACTGCCTTGAAGAAATGAACAGGTAGGTTGTGCTTTGCATAGCACAGTGCATTAGAATTGATATCCAGTATGTGACTGCAGAAAAACTTGTTTCAGATGAACATCCATAACATTCTTCTGCATAACATTATATTTAACTTACTGAATGGTTTGGCACCGGAATGGGGTGGAATGACATTCCAGCACTTCTTTAGGAGGCAGAAACAGGACTTGACAAATCCCAGGCACCCACTGGGATCCCATCTTACCCCTCCCAACACACACGCACACAAACCCATGATCGCAGGCAGCAGAGAATGAGACCCCTTCTGTCTGCCCGCAGGAATCCGATCTCCTGCGGGCAGACAGAAGGGTCTTTGCCCCGACTGCGGCTCTCTTCTGCTTGAGGGAGATTGGATCCCTGCTGGCAGAAGAGGAAGTTTCAATCATGGCAAAAGCCCCGCCTGTCTGCCCATGGGAGATCCATACCTGCAGGCAGGACATGTGGCTCAGAGGCAGCAGGTTGCCCTTGGGTATCCCTCCTCCCACAGGCAGGACAGGAGAGTGTGAGGCTCAGAGGCAGCAGGCTGCCCGCAGGGATCCCATCTTCTGTGGGCAGAAGAGGAGGGGGGATCATAGCAAAAAATCCCCTTCTGTCCTGCTTGTGAGAGATCAATCTCCCACAGGCAGAAGAGGAGGAGAAAACTGCAATGCCAACAAAGCCCCTTGTCTGCCCATGGGAGATCAATCCCCTTGGGCTGGACAGGAGGGAAAAGCCTAGAAGGCAGTAGGCTGCCCACAGGCAGAGGACAGCCAGATCCTACTGAAAAAAAAAAGGTTAGACAGGAGGGGAGGGGGGAGTGAGGCAGCAAACATTTAAAGGGGCAGTAGATTTGTTTTAAAAAGGGAGGATAGGGATAATGGAGGACAGGAGGTAGGAGTGCTAGGGGAGAGAGAGAAGGGGAGAGAGTCTGGAAGGGAACAGAGCATGGGCAGGGGTTGGAAGAGGGAGGGAAGAGTGCAGGGTGTTGGAGGTTAAAAGGATGAATACAGGGACAAAAGAGCACAATGTGTGTATTTATGCCAAACGATGCATCCCCCCATCCAGAATACACTCATATATACAAGCATGCCTCCCCTATATGACAGAGGCACTCCACCTCTGTACCATAGGTGCACACAAACCCACACACAACACATAGACCCTCACTCCACACCACACAGTACTCACACACATACACACACACACACACAGGACCATCCCCTCCACTAAGCAAGCTAGGCAGCCCCCTAGGGCACCCACCCCCCCTCGCTGACATGGCCCCCCCCAGCTGATGCCCCCTCCCAGCTGCCGCCGATTCCATTTGGGGGGGGGAGGCAGGCAGCAGCACTATTTTTGTTTGCATATGTTTTTCTAATTTGTAAATTCTTATACTTTACTAGGTAAAGGTCTGTTTTTCCCATGTGCAGCTGAGGTGAGGGATTCTGTTAACGTGTTTTTATTTATTTATTTAGCAACTTTTCTATACTGCTGTATCTACTAGTCATGGTGATTTACAGGAAACAATTAGAACAAGAATGTTACATGGAATAAAGGCAATGATATAAACTTTGGCATGTGCCGCTAGTAAGAGGGCGGCTAGGAGTCTGAGCCAAAATGTTTGAGGATAATGAAAGTTTTTAGCTTGCGGTGAAATTCTCCAATATCTGTGTGTGAGCATATCTCTGAGGGGAGCGAATTCAAGATGGTTGGTGCATAGAAGCAGAAGGCTCTATTAGAGGTGGAGATGTTGGTGCAGGTGATAGATGCTGGTACCGCGAGGAGATTGTGAGTGTCTTTTCCCCATGTTCTCTTACTTAGGGGCTGGTTAAGTAGAGGCTGAGAGGTGGTGGACTCTCCTAAAGACAGTCAGTACAGCTTTGTATTTTACCCTGTTGTAGATGGGAAGCCAGTGTAGCTGCTTCAATATGGGTGTTATGTGTGAATACCAACTTGTACCTGTGATTACTCTGCCTACTGCATTCTGTGTGAGCTATAGGGGGTATAGGATGGATTTAGGGAGTCCCTGGTAGATAATATTAGCATGGTCAAACAGGGCTGTACCGAGGGAAGATCGCGCCCTGTGCGACTTGCACATCGGGCGTGTGCCCCCCCCATGGCAGGAGAGAAGAGGCGCGCCCGATGTGCAAATTGCTGACATGCTAAGCAGATCTTTCCCTCCCTGCAAGAGCAGGGAGGGAAAGATCTGCTTAGCATGCTGGTGGAAGGCTTAAGGGGCACATTTTCGCTTTCTTCCGTTGCCTGCCGCCGCTGAGAGAAGAAAAAATGGCGGCGGCAGGCAATGGAAGAAAGCTTAAGGGGCGCATTTTAGATTTCTTCTGTTGCCTGCCGCCGCTGAGAGAAGAAAAAGTGGCAGTGGCAGGCAATGGAAGAAAGCTAAAATGCGCCCCTTAAGCCTTTGTGCCCTGTGCAACCGCACCGCTCGCACAGGGCTAGGTACGGGCCTGTGGTCAAATATGGGGGTGATACAGACTTGGCAGATGTTTCTAAAGTCATTGTGGCAAGCAAGGGTTGGAGGTTCTGTAGAGTCTTGAAACAGAAGTATGCAGATCTGGTAACATTCTTGATGTATGCGTGGAAGTCCAGGTTTTGGTCCAGGAGTATGGCCAGGTATTTTACTTGCTGTTTTACTTGCAATGTTAGGTTCGCAAGGTTCACTATGGCTGGAGGAAAGAAGGTGGGGTGCCTAGTTATGTGAAGGACTGCTTTATTAGGGTTAATGAGCAGATTGTGGAGGCTTAGCCAATAAGTGATTGCTTCAATGCATTGGCTGATTATGGAGTAGTTGGGGCTGCTGGTGGAGAATGGTGTGTAAATTAGGATGTCGTCGGCATATAGATGATAGAGGATCTTGTATTTCTGAATTCTATTGCAGAGGGGTTGGATAAAAATGTTAAACAGCAAAGAAGATAGTGCTGAGCCCTGTGACAGGCCTTGGAGAAGCTTGAATAGGTTAGAAGCTTCCCATCCTATTCTGACTTGTTGTGAACGGTTGGTTAAGTAAGACTGAAACCACTGTAAGGTTTTGTCTCTAAGGCCAATCGTGTGGAGATGTGAGATGAGGTGAGTATGCATAACTGAATCAAAGGTTGTGGAAATGTCCATGAATATAAGGTTGAAGTCTTGTGTCGTTTTCTTTGTGCCTTTTATTAAAGTATCTTGGAGAGAGGTCAGTAGAGTTTCCTTGCCATGAAAAGGCTTAAAGCCATGCTGGTGTTCATTGAGGGGGGGGAGTGGGAGTCTACAAACTCTTGTGGCTGAAGTTGCGCTGCCTTCTCAATGATTTTGGCAAAGGAGGGTATGCTTGAAATGGGTCTGTAAGAGAAAGGCACAGGGGTCAAGTGTGGGGATTTTATTAATGGCCTGATTGAAGTTTCCTTCAGGACAATAGGCATATAGCCCAGAGAAAGTGATGACTGGGCAATTTGCAAAATGACTGGGGTGAGCTCTTGCTTGGTGATTTTGATCCAAGAGAATGGGCACGGATCCAAAGGGGATTTTATTTATTTATTTATTTAACAATTTTTCTATACCGCCTTTTCGTTCAATCAAGGCGGTTTACAGTAAACTTCAGCTTATACACAGAACTTGAAAAATATCAACTTATACAATGAACTTGCTAAGATCAACAGTAACATTATTTATTTATTTATTTTTATTTTATTTAAAGCTTTTCTATACCGCGCTCTTTAAAATCAGTGTGGTTTACAAGTAACATTCATATGTACAATTCAGGCAGTAACCTGCATTGGGCTTACATTGACAGGTATTGTAACTTGGATTTAGAACTGGGGTAACTATATACAAACTGAGTAATGTGTCACTGAGCTGTTGTAGCGAAATGACGTGCTCTAATAACTATGTACAGGATTGTCAATTATTTACAGATTAGACAGTTGGGCTGATGAGTGCGGTTGCCTCAACATGATAAGGCAACATCAACGTGATGCATGTCTAAATACAGCAGATGGCATGGCTGGGGTGTGTCCAAGGTGGTCCACCGAATCTAGACCTGTGAACCCGATTTCAGAAATGGCGTATCTAGGCAGACGTCCAAATCTGTACCTGCTCTAGGGCACAGCTAAGCACCAGAAGAGTTAAGTTTTGCCGGTATACCTCTCGAAGGGTGTAGAGGAAACATTACTCTGGTATTCCTAGTACCCTCCATAACTAAAACAAACTTTCACGTGATAACTTAAAAGCTGGGTAGTCTCTTATAACATTATATAAAACTATATACATTTTAAAAGAGTAATAGGATGTTTATATGTTGTGGATGTCATGTCTTGTGTAACTCATTTTGTGGGGTGGTTAAGGTTGATTGGTGGTCTTCATTGAATTGTTCAATGAATAGGGTGGTTTTAAGTAGCTTCTGGAATTCTTTTATATCTGTTGTTGATTTTAGATTATCTGGATGTAGTGCTGTTGAGATTTGAAATGATGTCTTCCCTCCCCCTTCACATGCATGGAGGTTATGGACATTCAACAGAGACTTATTCATTTTCACCATTCAACCATTAACACAAGAGGACCCAGTACAAGACAACCCGATCAACCTTAATGCCATTATCTCCAAATGGGACTTACTCTGTATTTACACGTAACAAAATACAGATCCTTGCCGACTACCTTTTTGACAATAGCCTGGACATTATGGGCCCGATATTCAAAAGGCATTTACATAGTTTTACAGCCAAGTAAACCATGTAAATGCCTTACATGGGGATATTCAGCGTCACCTATACAGTTCCCTACATGCCCTGATGCTATCAGGGTAGCATCGGGGCATGTTGTGGGTGTTCTGGGTGGACTGGAGGCAGAGAATACTGCTAACTGGGCAGCTGCGATATTGGATGCTGCCCGGTAAGCGATTTGTGCCTTAAAGATAGGTGAGGAAAACCCTTGCCTATCTTTAAAGTGCAGGAGCTAACTGGGCAGCATCCAATATTGCTGCTGCCCAGTTAGCTTCGGCGGCTTCCAGCTTTTGCGGTGATCACCAGATATTCAATGCCATCGCCACAGCACTGAATACCCGGTTTAGAGGCTGAAGATCCAGACATCTGAAAATCGAGCCCTATGAGGCCCTATGAGCCCTATGAGGCCCTATGAGCCCTATGAGGCAAATTGAGCCCTATGAGCTGAAAATCAAGCCCTATCAGAGTGCGTCTGATTGAAACGGGATGCACAGAGGCAGACCTGATTCTGATCCCACGGGGGTTAGACGTGCCCCGCGGGATCAGAATTGGGTCTAGGGTCTGTACATGCAGGCCAGGACCCGATTATGATCAGCCTGCCTGTTAAAACCCCTGCCCGGCTAACTCAGTCAGGCTCCTGAATGGAGCCACAGTGCCATGGCATCCCATTGCCATGGCACCGCAGCTCCATTCAGGGGCTATGATCCCTGGCCACCGACTACATTCTTCTTTCTGTGCAGCCCAACTACTGATCTGGCCTTCCATGGCCAGGGTTGGGCTGTGGGGAATCCCCTGCACCCCCTCACCTTTTCAAAGCCGCCCAGGCCTGCCATCCCCCAACGTCCAGGGGGACGTATTCAACCTCCAAGGTGGAATAAGTCCCCCATCCAGTTTGCTGACCCCAGACATACAGAGCCAACCTCAGAATCAGACCTGTATGTCCGGCGTTGCAGACCGCCCATGCCCCGCCCTCGCTCTGCCTCCACAATGCCCCCTCCTGTCCCCGACTAAGTCTCCCTGTACAAATTCCTTGTTTGTATGGGGAGGCTTCTGCCGGAAATGGAAGTGGGGCAAATAGCAGGGATGGATGTCCCAACGGGGCGTCCATCCCCGCTATTCACGGGACAGAATAGAGCCCTATGTGTATTACAGAATCCTGGTTCACAGAATCAGATAACGTGGTACTCATTCAGCTGCTAACACCCAATTACAATATATTCACTTGCACAAGAAACAAGCGCAGAGGCAGAGGAGTATTCATTTTAGCCACAAAACACCTCAAATTCCACACCCTCAACAACAGCACAGATAAGGGCTTAGATACCTTAACTATTACTAACAACACATTGACCTTATGCCTAGCTTACAGACCCCTAAGTGCCTGCCCAGATGACCCCTACTAGCAATGGTATGCAGCCACTCCAATCAACTGCTTCTCCTAGCTGATCTCAACTTCTCCTCCCTTACCCCAAGACCGCTAAGTCTAACATGGTTCAGATCTTACCTTACTCATCGCAACTCCAAGTGAAAATCGGAACCATGAAATCAGCACCTTTCTCACTGGACTAAGGAGTCCCACAAGGATCCGCATTTTCATCCTTTCTTTTCAATATCGTTCTATAGCCATTATGCACAATCATGCAGGCACACAACATACTATTCCACATATACACCAATGACATTGTGATCTACACTCCATTCTCTACAAGCAAACCAGCACTCTCAATCAGAAAGAAATGATTCACAGCAATCACAAACTGGCTCATGCAACACAACATGACCATAAACCATATGCAATAGAAGTGCTATACATCACCAAAGACAACAACTTTACTTCACCTTCGACTATAACCATCGACAGAACCCAGCTCCAAGTAAAACCTGAAGTCCGTTATCTAGGAGTAACACTAGATCAAAACCTAACCCTCTCCCCTCACATCAGTAACATCATGAAAGCCATATATTACAACCTAAGATATTCTAGCACCTCAAACAACTGCTGGATGCCCATGACTTTCGTACAGTTGTCCAAGCACTCATCTTCCCCCATTTGGACTACTGCAACCTTATCTTCTATGGCCTGCCTAAATGCGCAATACATCACTCCATTTAGCCCAAAATACAGCAGCAAGGATTCTCTGCAATCCCTCCAGAACAGAACACATCACTCAAATCCTCAAAAAACTACATTGGCTACCCATCGCGCAGAGAATAAATTACAGATCCTTACTTACTATCTTCAAAACAATACACTATCTATCAGCAATTCACCTACAATCGCTCATGCAGAAAACACCCAGCACCAGGTCCAGAAGAAAACATGCCATCAACACACTTCATACTCCTCCAATAATCACCAAGACAAATCTCTTGACTTCCAGGAAGGTCTTTTCCCTATTTGCCCCAACTCTTTGGAACGCACTACTGGATGAACTTCTTGCCATCAATGACATAGCAAACTTCAGAAAAAAAACTGAAAATACAACTCTTCCTTGAGCACTTAATGGACCTTATGAAAGGAGCAACTGTAATGGACAACTACACCTTCCAGCTACTCTCCACCCTGCCTTAGCCCACCCTTACCTCGCCCCACAATCCCCAATGCTGAAAACAGCATATATATTAAGTTACCTTAAATAGTTCCATGTTATTGTTACTGCAGTAGTTACAAGTTTGTTATAATGTTCCAATCTTTTATCTAAAGCTATGTTGGCCTTTTTGTTCTTATGTAAACTGCTTAGACTTGTAGATTAAGTGGTATATAAAAATAGCTAAATAAATAAATAAAATAAATAAAAATCCTATTTCTGCTTTGCATCTGTTGCAAGAGAGTTTTATTGGTGAATCTGGGAGTTCTCTATATCAATGAATAATTATATCTGCAATTTACACGATCTTCCGCTTTCTTTTTCATCGGACCTGCCCTGTGGAATTCTCTCCCCTCATCCCTTCGCCTGGAGTCCAATCACAGCACTTTTAAAAAAGACTTCAAAACTCACCTCTTCTCCACAGCCTTCGGCCTTCCCTCCCCCTAGTGTGACATGCCTTAAGTTCTATCTCCTTCCTGTGTGTATCCTCTCCTTGTTTTGTCTTGTCTCCTTTCTCTCTCCTTTCTCAAAACCGTTGTAAACTTCCTTTCCATTTCTCTGGCCCTGAGCCTGTTCTTTAGTTTGTATATTGTACACCGCTTTGCTTGTCCCAGAAAGGCAGTTTATCAAATAAAAGTACCATAACCATAACCATAACCATCCTGTTAGACAAATGAATAAATATGCCCCATTCAAAGGCAATTATGCGTTTTCTGGCCTATGTCTTTTTTCAAAAACTATACAGATAATATCGGGCTAAATGGCCAGATATTATCTGTATATTTGTGGGCCATGTTAGAGAAGGAGCAAGGGTAGGCCAGAAAATTATCCAGATAGTGGCAATATTCAGCCACTATTTAGGTAATTTACATGTTTAGTTTAGGCCTGCCAAATAACAGGCCTAGCCTAAGCAGATAGTTTATTCACCAATGCTGTAAACAAAAGTATGCAAACACTTTGGCCCTGGCCCCGCCCCATAGCTCACTTCCGGTCCCACCCACAGTTCCACTTTTTATCTACAAATTAAACCCTGGTTTGGAGCATTTCTGCATGTAATTTATTCCCAGCCAGTATCCTGGATACAAGATGTAGTTTTCTTCTTTAGGTGTCTTTATCAGAAACCTTTGCTAACAATATAAAACCTAACATGCTGATAAATACCTGGAGGTGGTTGTTCATATCATTTGGTCCTGCAAGTCTGAAGCTGCTTCTGGTGAGAGCTTCCCTCTTCAACATTTCACCCTTTTCAGTGGCTAGTCTGTTCTTATTGAATAGTTCTTCACTTTCACTTGCAAATAAAATTTTGCATTTAATATTCTGCTTGTTTCTGTGCAGTGAGCTTCTGTAATGCATGATCATGCAGAGCAGCTCATTAACTAGTTAGATTACATGTGAAATATGCTTTACAGGTTTTTCATAAATACAGAATTGCACTTCAGTGAGGTGTTATTTGTTTTACAAAATTTTGTATTGCTACATTTCATGAACTAATTTTCCACCTGACTCATTTGCATGGGTGAAGAATAGCACAGAAAATTCCTTATTTGTACACACAAAATGGCACACTTCATCATGTAACCCTCAGGAATACATTTACTAAGCTGGGCTAATGATTAGCAGGGGCTGTTTACAACTACAGTAGGTCCCATTGAATGTGCTGCTGGTCTTTCTGCTGTCCACTAGAACAATAGTACTGATAATCTTCTACCAAAGTTAGAGCTCAGCGGCATAGGTGCTTTTTTTATACCGAATGTGCATGTTGATTAGAAAATACTATAATTTATGCACATACTTGCAAAAGTAGGCAAAGTAATATACACCGGCTTTGAGGCTGGTGTAAGTCATGCTGTTCTCTGCCAATTACACTAGTATTTTATAAACTTAAGTGCATGTGTATTTGACTTTATAAAATAGGCATGAAAAGGGTCAACTTTATAAAATTACCCTCCACACGTGGAGATTTTAAGAATAGTGCTGCTTATACATATAGATGGCGGAATGCAGAGTTTCTCTGTACAGAAAGGAACTAAGTTCAGGACAATTCTCCACAGTATAGAGCAGGGGTTGCTATCAGTTTCCCTTTATGATAATAGCACACCGAGAGGAGGCACTTGAGGACCTACCTGTCCAGCACCAAAATTCTCTGCAGAATGGCAGGAGCTGGCTCCTTCACTTCCGCTGCAGAGCCTGCCTTTCGGCCTCTGACTGCCAGCACTACAACAGCAGGTACTTCTCATGAGATACAGGAGATACCCACTCTCATGTTCTAATGCTTGCACGGTGCTGGTGGCAGGAGGCTGGGCTGTAGGAGTGAAGGCGCAAACTCCCGTCACTGTTGGGAATTCCAACCCTTGAAGCAGATGGGAGAACGGGGATGATGCTGGGAAGGAGGGAAAGAGGCTGAAAGCTGACATGAAAGATGGGGCTGGAAGAAGGAGTATTGGGGTTGATTTGGGGGCTGGGAACAGGGGAAGGGGACTGTTACTAAGGGATGGGGTTGGGAAAAGAAGTTTTGATGCTGTGGCTGGGAGAAGAGGGCTGGAGGCTGACATGAGAGCAGGGGACTATGCTGGTGGACCGTGGAAGTGAGAGAAGTGATGCTGGGGATAGGTGGGAGAAGAGGGCTAATGCTTGGGCTAGAAGAAGGGGGCTAGTGCTAACACTGAACGAAGAGGTTTATGCTGGAAATTGTCTTTGGAATCATTGGATAGAATCTGTCTAAAAAAACACAGATTGTATAAAAAAAATTTGAATACACCTATTTATCTGGCCCTGGAAAAACATCTAATTGCCTCAAAAATAAATACCTACAATTCTAAATGATAAACCCCTGGGATTAGAAACCCTATATATATATATAATTTACTTTTCCTGCTATTATTTTAAATGAAGATACAGTATGATGATTCCTTTGAGGTAACACTTGAAACACTAAAAGCCTGATTAACTCTGTCAGTGCTGCTCATCCCTTTCTGGAATCATATAATATCCCATCAAATCAGAAACCAGAATAAATATCCCATCAAAGAAGGTTCTGATAAAAGACAGCTGAACAGTATTTTTTTTGTCGGAGCTGCTAAACCAAAGAAGGCAGAAAAGGCCGCCTCCTCGCCTTTTGTCATCTGGCTCTTTAACCTATAGGATTAGGAGGCCTCCTTTTCAATAGGGGATTTTCCTCTCCTATTGGTTGGTAAGTGAAGGGGATGCATTGATTGACTGGTGTCGGCCTCCGTCCCGGTCATGACATCAGACGCCATTTCTTATAATTACTGGACAGTTGCTCGTTGGATTTCCAGCCCGTGCTCACAAGACTGCAGGACTAAATTCTTTTTCAACCTGACGCAGGGTCGAGAGTGGAGACCTGAAACGTGGCACGTGGTTTGATGTCTTCTGGTGCAGTGTGAAGCACAAATTGGAATTAAAAGTTTCAAGATAAGTGATTTAAATGTTTTGTTCACTTTAAAACCTGATTAAAAGGGAGCAGCCACAGCGAGGAGGCGGCCTTTTCTGCCTTCTTTGGTTTAGCAGCTCTGACAAAAAAAATACTGTTCAGCTGTCTTTTATCAGGACCTTCTTTGATGGAGCATCCCTCTCTGGAGGCATAACTAGCCAGTCAGGTTTTCAGGATTACCACAATGAGGCCACTTCCGATCGGGATCTGTCCAGCCCATCTGGATGTCCAAAATCTGTATGGGCCTGATCTGCACCTGATTCTGATCCCGCAGGGGCTATATGTCCCCACAGGATCAGAATCGAGTGCAACCAGCCTGGATGGGCAGCACATGCCCCGATTCCGGCCCGCTTGACATCCTGGATCCTGTCCATCCCATCACCATGGCACTGCGGCTCCGTGCAGGAGCCCCGATCGCCTGCACTGCCTTCAAAGGGCGTTTTCCCTGCTGTCCAAACTCCGATCGGGCTTTCCGGGGCTGGGATCAGGCTGCGGGGAATCCCCTCCCCTGCTCACCTGCATACTGGGGTCCCGACATGATTGTCCCCCGTCTAAGTCACCCAGCTCGGACATACAGGGCCACCACTGGAAGAGGCCCTGCACATCTGGGTTCAGTGTCACGCCTCCGGCCCGCCCTCGCTTCTCCCTCAGCCTGCCCCCTCCCACTCTTGTACAGAGCTCCCTGCACCTCTCTGTGGAAGTACGGGGAACTCTTTGGCAGAAATATAACCAGGCATTTAGCGGGGAATATACGTTTATATATTCTTCTTTCCCTTCCCATCAAGAATGGCATTCCTTTCCATGAATTACTATTTTATTGTAGAGCACTTTGATATTACACTGAACGGCAGTACACTATAAACTCAATAATGATAAAGATGTTTCAGAAACTATTATTACATGCAGCCATCACATATCTTAGATGCTTAATGCCTGTTAGCAAACCCCTCCAACTAATCAGACTTTTAGTTATCAGTTCAGATGCCTTATTTTCATTAGGGGAACCTTCTGCAAGATTCAAATGCCCAGCATAATTTGAAAAGCTCCCCCCCCCCCCCCACACACACACTTTAATTTTAATTAGAGAAATCAGCAGGATATTAATAATTAAACTGCATCCAATGGATTTAAAGCACATACAGTAAAAGCTGTCAAAGATCATATTTAACAACTGATAACGTTTATTGCCAGTTAAGGTTTGAAAGGAAAGAAATCCCAGAGGCCTATATTCTGTGAAAACTGGAGGTTTGCAAAAAAAAAAACAAACCATTGCACAGGAATAAATCTTCATAGGTCAAAGTCGAATAGTCTCCAGATCATGCCAGATCTCATTTTTGCTGCATGAACAGATACCCTCCAGGGTCACCATCTCCAGTTCCCTCAGCAATTTTAAAGAATTAAGGATAAAAATAGAAGCAGGGCTACTAAAATCATTTTTTCCTTACATTCTTTGTAGTAAAGCTCAGTAGCTTTGACATTTAGAGTGCATAAGTGAGAACATTCTGTGTTTTCTCCAGGCTTTGTATCGCTACCCACAAATCTCTCTAAATCAAAGACTGCAGTAGAACAGCTACCAATTGTTTTCAAATATATTGGAGCTTTTACATTACCTGGCAAGCTCCCAGCCTGACAAAATGCATCTTGTCAAATTTTCTAAGAGATTTTAGGAGGTTGAAATGCCATCCAGTGTCACTGTAAAGAAAATGGTCCATTGACTTCTGGCAGTAATACTGCAAGGCTACCGCTATTTTGAATCTGGAGCCCAATGAAGCAGAAGTGACCAAGAATC
Source organism: Ichthyophis bannanicus (assembly GCA_033557465.1). Lineage (NCBI taxonomy): Eukaryota > Metazoa > Chordata > Amphibia > Gymnophiona > Ichthyophiidae > Ichthyophis > Ichthyophis bannanicus. Next base: position 191,026,036 of record CM066036.1, read on the forward strand.
ACTCCGTTCTCCCCAAACTACCAGGGAGAGCCACCGGTAGATGCTAGGGGATGGATTGGGGATGAGGATCTGGTCTGGGGGAGAGGTTTGGGGTACTGAACTGCTTCAGGGGCCTTGGGGGGAAGGGTAGTGAACTGCTTTAGGAAGATCGATGGGTTGGGGAGGTACTGAACAAGCATGGGGGTAAGGGGATAGGTTGATGTTGGGAGCAGCGATTTTTACCAAGCCACTCCTACACGAAATTTGAGAAAAGCAGGACACTTTTTTTCCACATGCAACTTTTTTAAAATTGCTTTTCCCTCTGAACATGCCAGCAAATATTTGTGTGTTTGCTAATATCTATTTTTTAATTATTTACTTAAAAATGTATAGTCCGCACAATCCTAAGATCTTGGCAGGTTACAGCACAACATGCAAAATGAAAATGAAACAAATTACATATAAAAAAACAAACAATACTTTTAAATAAAATAAAAATAAAAACAAATAAAAACTGCCTGCACCTGTATGCCCAATCTAAATAGGAGGTGGTGAAAGAGTGAATAAGGATCTTAATAATATGTTCAGAAAGGAAGGGACAAATATTGCTGAAGTTATAGAAAAAGAAACAAGTTTTAGCTATCTGTTGGATATTTATTTATTTAATCAGTTTTATATATCACTTTCTGACACATCAAGGTGGTTTACATCGAACAGTAACTAAATGTGCAGAGAAAGAGGAGTCAAGGTTGCAAGCTAAAGAGACACGGAGGATGACAGTGTTATCCACAAAAATAGAGGGAGAAGGAAGGAGGGAGGTAGGTTTGAGGAAAAAGATAAGAAGCTCTGTCTTCACCATGTTCAGTTTCAGATGGCGATGGGACATCCAGGCAGCAATGTCAGACAAGCAAGTTGAGATTTGGAACTGGATTCCTGGAGAGATTTCTGGTGCAGAGAGGTATCTTTTGAAGATACCTTACTGTAAACCATGTGTTCCTGAGCAGTTATTATCAGTTTTCCTCCAAGATCTAGTTTAAAAGTTGCTCTATTTCCATTTAAGTGTTAGTATTATAATGGATAGCAGTGCTTTTTAGAATTCCTAAGGAGGAGTAGCCTAGTGGTTGGGGCAAGGTACTTCAGGCCGGAAGGTCAGGGGTTCAAATCCCACTAGAGGACAGCAACCTTGGGCCGGAAGGACTGGGGTTTCTAGTCCCACAGATGCTCCTTGTGGTCTTGGGCAAGCCACTTAACCCTCCATTGCCCATGTTCCCTGTAAGTATTAGTGTATGTGTCTCATATCCCCACGTGTTAAATGTATCCCCCAATTGTGTTGTGACCGCTTTGATTGAAGGATAAGGCGGTATACAAAACTGTCTAAATAAATAAATCAAGAAATGAGAGTGGGTATGAGTTCTATATGGTTAGCCTTTCAGAATTAAAAATGTAATTTAATAGAAGCGCACAGGCATAAATTATCACCAAAAGAATGTACATGAGCAGCATTTTAAACAATATGGGGGTTATTTTAGAAGCTTCATTCATGATTTGGACATCTGAAAACAGGCATTCAGACATGCAAATCACAGAGACGTCCTTGGACCCATGTTAGAAAGCCAGGTATCTAGAAGTTGCTGGTGCGAGCACAGGGGCATGGTGGAGGTGGAGCAACGGAGATGGACGTCATGATGCAATTTCAGAATGGCGCAAGCATGTCTGGCCCTGGTTGCTGAGGCATCCATGCCTATACCTGCTCCAGACCATGGATAAAGGGCAAACACGTGTTTGTTTCGTGGCTGTGACATTTCCAGGGGGAAGAGCACAATGCACTTTCATCGCCATAGTTCATAGTTTCTGTCCAAAAACCTCCACATATAAATACATAATCCAAACATATCACTGGCCCACTGCCACAGATATGATTATCTTAAATGACTGGCTGGGATGTGCAAGTCTCATACATAGTCGCCACTCTTCTGAAATACCCCAGCTGACACATCCAAGTAACCATTTCTGAGACTGCAATTCAGGGATGTCAATATTTGTGAAATATCAAATATCAAGTCGTCACTTCACAAAACTAGATGCTATATAGCTCCAAAATAATATGACTAGCTCTACTTTTTCACCATTGACCAATTCTATTTTGGGAGTGTTATATTTCTTCTATAGCGAACAGATCTCAGAATCGAATTGGCTATAGACTGCTGACACTGTCATGGTACAGCCAGATGCCATCAACACATCAATGATCTGTATTTTCGCTATTATTTTAATTTATTTGCTCTTTTTTTTCTCTTATTTTCAATAATTTATTTACTCTTATTTTTTTCTTTTCTATTTTCAATTTCTTATTTTTAATAAAATGTACTGCTATAAAAGCCTAATGTTTCTTCTGTTTATGTGTAGTCTTTTCAAAAAGATTTTGAAACAACCAATGCTGCGAGGTAAATCGAACACTTCTCTAAACGATTAATCCGCTTCTGTCTGCTGTAATCAAAGTCCATGAATCAACAGATTAACCAAAGTTCATGAATCAGAGGGTTAATGAGAGATATTCACACAGCGTGTTTCTGATAGACTTATATCGAAGACTGTGCTGGTTCAGCCTGATCTTCAATCTCGTTCAAAGTTTGCTCCATGCATTATGGCTGCTCATGGCTACACCGCTCATTGCTGGGCTGCTCATGCACAGGACTTTAACTTAAAAGCTTCTTCTGCAGTATCGAAATTATTGTATTCGATTCCCAACGCATTAATGGGCGCCAAAGCGTTTCACTGTTAGCGTTTCATCAGGGGACTGCGGTCGCTTCCAAGCTGAATCTCGCGGCGTCTTTTTAGAGATTCAGCTTGGAAGCGACCGCAGTCCCCTGATGAAACGCTAACAGTGAAACGCTTTGGCGCCCATTAATGCGTTGGGAATCGAATACAATAATTTCGATACTGCAGAAGAAGCTTTTAAGTTAAAGTCCTGTGCATGAGCAGCCCAGCAATGAGCGGTGTAGCCATGAGCAGCCATAATGCATGGAGCAAACTTTGAACGAGATTGAAGATCAGGCTGAACCAGCACAGTCTTCGATATAAGTCTATCAGAAACACGCTGTGTGAATATCTCTCATTAACCCTCTGATTCATGAACTTTGGTTAATCTGTTGATTCATGGACTTTGATTACAGCAGACAGAAGCGGATTAATCGTTTAGAGAAGTGTTCGATTTACCTCGCAGCATTGGTTGTTTCAAAATCTTTTTGAAAAGACTACACATAAACAGAAGAAACATTAGGCTTTTATAGCGGTACATTTTATTAAAAATAAGAAATTGAAAATAGAAAAGAAAAAAATAAGAGTAAATAAATTATTGAAAATAAGAGAAAAAAAAGAGCAAATAAATTAAAATAATAGCGAAAATACAGATCATTGATGTGTTGATGGCATCTGGCTGTACCATGACAGTGTCAGCAGTCTATAGCCAATTCGATTCTGAGATCTGTTCGCTATAGAAGAAATATAACACTCCCAAAATAGAATTGGTCAATGGTAATATTTGTGAAATGACCTACACATATGCACATACTCAGCATTGCTATCTGCAGGTCCATCGCCAGAACTGTTAACTGGAATGGTCATCTTTCAGGACAAAGACGGGACCATTTCAGAAGGTACTTATACGTGCCACCCTTCACAGCTGCCACTCTTCAGAATTTTTAGACATTTTGCTCTGAACATCCCAGATTCTTACTAGACGTCCCTTCTAAAATCCTACGTCACTTGAATACTGAAGCCCAACTCTTTTTTTTTTATTTATGCAATTTTACATTTTATACAAGAAAGAAAACTTGTACAGAAAGGGCACAACCATAACATAATAGGAAAATCTTCCCACCATAGACAAAATCAACTAAACATAAGCCCACAAGTCCACAATATAATGGCAAGATAGGTCACAATGTATAAGATGAATTGGATACAATGCAAATACAAGAAATTAAACAGACAGAGAAGGAGTGCAAACAATATATTCCGAATTAGCCCTCCTTACTAGAGTAACTACTTTGAGGGAGAGTGGAAGAGGGGCCCTGCACATCAAGTAATTTAGAGGCAATTAAGGCAGCCAACTGAGCCCAACTCGCTATATGATATGTAAAAATACTACCAACTTAAGATGTCATCATAGCTCCATAAACAATATTAACATAACACCATAAAAATTCTTTAAATATCACATTTCTAAATTATCTTCTCCAATTCATAATTCTGATATCCAGCAGTACTTACCAGTCCATATCTTTAGCAGCCTGTATCCAAAAAGGTAGATCCAGAGTATATCCTACAATTGTCCCAAAACATATTACAATTTATCCACCTTCAGTGCCACAATGTATCCAACCTGGCTGGAGGTTTCACCCCAAACAGGGCACTGTTCCCTCTAAGCTGTGCGCGTGTGCGCGCGCACACACCTCATTGAGTGAGCGCACATACTTTACAACAGAGCGCACAAAAGTTACGGTTCTGATTCTGATATAAAACAACACAGACGTTCTTAAAATTGAAAAGTTGTTGTGTATTTATGGTTTTCACAAGTTCTACAATATTTTCTAGTGCAATCAATGTGGTGTACATACTGTATTCTGACGTGTAGTCAAATTTTAAAGTATATAACTCCGAGTGTCGTTATGTGGCGCACAAAAATTTAACCTTCCTTCAAAAGCTGCACAGCTGATATTTTATGCGCACACAGCCTACAGAAAATTAGAGGGAACATTGAAACAGGGGCTTTATCAGGATAAACCATATTACAAAGTAGATAGCAGAAAAGCAACACACAAAAATATTTAAAAAACCCAAAAAACTGTCTCTACCTATTGCACAGTGTAAGCTCTCAAAAATCATCCCTTCAAAATGGCAGTGCATGCGCTCTGTATTTAAACAACCAACCAGCCAATCAAGGGGCACATATGATCATCATAGAAAACACTGCCACTCAATGGCAGCATTAAGCCTTTGAGGAACTAAAGAATGCCAACGGAAACTATATTCTTGCTCCCACTGAAGCAAACATTTCGCTGAATAGTTATATTGAGAGTCCTTCAGTTGTTCCACAACAAAAAACTTTAAATCGCTTTGTCAGTGAGCTGCAGACAACCAATGTGTAACAAAAGGGGAAGTAGTACATTGACGCCCGATAACCGTATGATTTTTATTTGCTGTCATGTTTCTATGAATAAAAGCCATATAGATATGTATTTCATTCGTTTTAAGATGAGATAGAAATGCAAGTGATCTCTGCTCTGTTTCTGTGGTGCAAATTAGGAATGATCAGGTCAGTATTCAAAAAACAGTAATACTTTCAGCGTCGCACTGAACGTATAACTCGTTAAAAAAAGTTGGGAGACTTGTATTTGTGAAGTGGCATTTTAGAAAGGGTGTCCAAGTGCAATCTAGGATGTCCAGGGCAAAACATACCTGGAAAATGCCAAGGACATCTATGTTCCAGCCTGAATTTGAAAACATAGATGCCCCCAACATGAACACCCGTGCTGGCATCTGCATAGACATCCCCACTACAAACACTTGGGGCAGGACATCTTTCTCCAACTAGTTTGCATACTGGGACATCCATTGGTAAAATGAAAACAAGAATCCTCCTTCCCCATCAGTATTTATTGTCATCATGGAAAATATAGGGGATATGAGTGTGCCTCCTTCTCCATACCCTCAAGGATATTTGATTGGCATAATGAGCACTTTTCCTGTGCTTATTTGTGCCGGGGAGCAGGTATAAACTTCAACGCAGCTCAGGACGTGCAGGGCGTTTGTGAAACCAGGCAAGGATGTCCAGGTTCTTGGGAACACCTTGGACATACCTACACCATGCCCATGTTCCTACTTGGATGTCCTTGCACCAGGGACATCTTTAAAACCATTTTCTAAAATGCCTCCAGGGACATCTCTATGCTTTGACATAGAGTAGTTACTCACCTGTAACAGGTGTTCTCCAGGAGCAGCAGGAATCAGTCCTCACATATGGGTGACGTCGGCGCCGACGGAGCCTTCGCGGAGCAATTTTCCCCAGCTTTCGAAGAAAGCCTTTGGGAATTGCAGCGCGCATGCGCGGTCCCCTTCCCGCTCAAGGGTGCCATCTTGCTCAGTCAGATGACATAGCGAAAAGACAGCAAAAAAAGTTAGCAGAAACATGTAATAAGAATGACTGCAACTCCAAGGGGAGGAGGGAGGGTAGTGAGGACTGATTCCTGCTGCTCCTGGAGAACACCTGTTACAGGTGAGTAACTACTCTTTCTCCAGGACCAAGCAGGAAGTCAGTCCTCACTTATGGGACTCCCAAGCTTAAGGCTACCGGAGACCTCAAGCCGAAAAATGAGCTCCCTCAAGCTCAACAGTACAGAAGGAAGGAATCTTCTCTGAAAACGAATCCGGCCGGTAGCCCAACACCAGGGCCGGAGGGTAGGAGTTGCCTAGACCTCAAAGAGATTGTGGAGGACTGCCTGTCCGAAAGCACTGTCCCTGCGGGACTCCCTCTCCAGCCAGTAATGAGCCGCCAACGTCTGGCTTGAAGACCAAGTAGCGGCCCGGCAGATGTCTGCCAACGGAACAGAGCAGAGATGAGCCACTGACGCAGCCTTCGCCCTGACACGGTGAGCCATGACTCGACTCTCTAAGGAGAGGCCGGCTGCCCCATAAGCCCAGGTGATACAGTCAGCTACCCAGATGGACAAAGTATGCTTAGAGACGGGTACTCCCAACCGATTGGGGTCAAAAGATACGAAAAGCTGGACAGCTTTCCTATGCTCTCGCGTACGGTCAAGATAGAAGGATAAGGCTCTTCTACAATCCAGGGTATGCAGAACAGTTTCAGCTCGGCTGGTATGCGGCCTGGGAAAGAAGGTCGGAAGAACCACCTCTTGATTGATGTGAAAAGTGGAGACCACCTTCGGAAGAAACTTAGGGTGAGTCCGTAAGACCACCCTATTCTTGTAGAACCTAGTGTATGGGGGCTCCGACACTAGGGCCTGTAGTTCACTAACACGCCTAGCGGAGGTAAGGGCTACCAAGAAGAGAGTTTTCCAGGAGAGGAAACGAAGAGGGCAGGTAGCCATGGGCTCAAAAGGCGGACAGGTAAGCCTTTGCAAGACCACATTGAGATCCCAGTCAGGAGCTGGAGGGCGCAACGGAGGCTTAAGCAGAAGAAGGCCCCTGAGAAAACGCGCCACCAAGCGGTGCGAGGAAAGAGGCTGGCCCTCCACCGGCGAATGATGTGCAGAGAGAGCACTGAGATGGACCCTGACAGAGTTGGATTTGAGGCCCAGATCGGAGAGGTGAAGCAAATACTGCAGTACCACCGATACTAAGCAGGCGAAGGGGTCCTCAGAGCGCTGAGAACACCAGACCGAGAAGCGACGCCATTTAAGGGCGTAAGATTTCCGGGTGGAAGGTCGCCGAGACGCCAGGATGACAGCTTCCACCTCCGGAGGAAGCAGGAGCGGAGCTAGGACTACCCTTTCAGCAGCCAGGCCATCAGATGAAGGGCCCGGAGGTTGGGGTGCAGGAGAGTACCCTGATCCTGGGTCAGAAGATCGGGCTGAAACCCCAGAGGAAGAGGAGTGTCCACCGCTAGCTGTAGGAGTAGAGGGAACCAGGGTTGTCTCGGCCACCTGGGCGCCACCAGGATCACTGAGGTCCTGTCCTGGACAACTTTGAACAGCGTCTGGGACACAAGTGGCGTAGGAGGAAAGGCATACAGTAGGCCCATGGACCACGAGATGAGGAAAGCATCCGGCGCTACTCTGAGAGGATGCGGGTGCCGGGAGCAGAACCTGGGAAGTTGCCGGTTGAGAGGACTGGCAAAGAGATCCACGGTGGGGAGGCCCCACCGGCGGAAGATCCGCTGGACAACTACGGGGTTCAACCTCCATTCGTGCGGCTGCAGAATCCGGCTCAGTTTGTCGGCCAGGCAATTTTCCTGCCCGGGCAGGTAAACAGCCTTGAGGAGGATGTCGTGGTCGACTGCCCAAGAGCACAGTCTCCGAGCCTCCTGACATAGAAGGAGGGAGCCCGTGCCCCCCTGTTTGTTCACGTAGAACATGGCCACCTGATTGTCCGTCTGTACCAGCACAGACCGACGAGAAGTGAGGTGAAAGAAGGTCCGCAGAGCTAGGCGGATCGCCCGCAGCTCCAGGAAGTTTATCTGCTGAGCAGCCTCCCAAGGTGTCCAAAGGCCTTGAGTGCATGTTCCCTGGCAATGCGCTCCCCATCCCAGGAGAGAGGCATCTGTTGTTAGCACCTGGGAAGGTGGAGGAGACTGAAAGGTCATGCCGAGTACCAGATTGGGCAGGTGAAGCCACCATTGCAGAGAGGAGACCAGGCGGTCGGAGATCTGTATTAAGTCCATCAGTCTCCCTGTGGCCTGATGCCATTGAGTGCGAAGGCTCCACTGAGCAGGTTCTCATATGTAGACGGGCATTCGGAGTGACATGGACCGTGGAGGCCATATGACCGAGCAGTTGCAGGAATGGTCTGGCAGAGACCGGTGACGCGCTGTGGAACCTGCCGGCCAGAGCTATGAGCCTGTTGGCCCGTTCCAGAGGCAAGAAGGCACGAGCCTGCAGAGAGTCCAGCCATGCTCCTATGAAGTCGAGATCCTGAGAGGGGAGCAAAGTGGACTTTTCGAATTTTATGACGAAGCCCAAGTGCTGAAGCAGGGCCACTGTACGTTGAGTGGCCTGAGTGACCTCTAGGGAAGACTGTGCCCGGATGAGCCAATCGTCCAGGTAGGGGAAGACGAAGAGGCCTTGAAGCCTCAGGAAGGCTGCCACCACTGCCAGGCATTTCGTGAACACCCTGGGAGCGGAGGAAAGGCCAAAGGGCAGTACGCGGTACTGATAATGATTCCCTGCCACCACAAATCTTAGATATTGTCAGTGGTCCGGATGAATAAGGATGTGAGTATAAGCATCCTTTAGATCCAAGTAGCATAGCCAAATCTCCCTGCTGGAGGTAGGGCAGTAGGATTCCAAGAGTAAGCATCTTGAACTTTTCCCGCTGCAGGAACTTGTTGAGGTTGCATAAGTCCAGGATGGGTCTGAGGCCTCCTGTTCTTTTTGGTATCAGGAAGTACCTCGAGTAAAACCCGTGACCCCACAGGTGTTGGGGCACTGGCTCCACAGCCTGTTCCTGAAGCAGACTTTGCAGCTCCTGAAGGAGTAAGTCCCTGTGCAGAGGGGGTCTTGGAGGCTCCCCTGGAAAGTAGGGGGGAGGCACCTGGTGAAAATGTAAGAGGTAGCCCTTTTGAACCACCTGCAGCACCCAGGAATCGGATGTTATGGCTGACCACCTGTGGGCAAAGTGGGCCAGCCGGCCCCCCGTGCTGAGCGAAGGCCGCGGAGGGGGAGAGGCTATGCCGGCATAGTCAAAAACCCCCACCCTGCTGAGCAGGGGCCTGTGTAGTGGGCTTGGGGACCTTCTGCCTATGGGACCCATTACCCTGTCCCTTAGCCTGCTGACCCTGATGGGGAGCTGCTGAGGCTTGATATTGAGGGTGGTGTTGTTTATAGGCAGACACCTTCCTCGGGTAAAAGGGCTTTTTCCCCGAGCCCTTCCTCTTCTGTGAAGGGGCAGAGGTCTTTCTGGATAGGCAAGTCCTGGTGAGAGTCTCGGACTCGAGTTCTGCCGCCTTTTCAGCCATGGGCTTACCAAAGAGGTTTTCACCTCTGCAGGGGACATCGACCAACTTGTCCTGCACCCATGGCTTGAGGTCGGATGACTGAAGCCAAGCCTGACGGCAAGCACCGATGCCGGCTCCGGCTACTCGAGCCGATGCTTCGAAGCCATCGTAGGCTGCTCGAGAAATAAACTTTGAGCACTCGCGAATACCAGTGGACAAGGCCTGGAACCTCTGCAAAGGTTCCTCGGAGAGACCAGCAGAGAACCCGGCAATTTCTTTTGCCAGGTCTCGAAGATACATGCCCATATATAGCTGGTATGTCTGGACTCGGCAAGCAAGCATAGAGCCCTGGAAGCACTTCCTACCGAGGCCATCCAGGTTCCGGGCCTCCTTACCCGGAGGCACCGAGGAGTGCATCTTTTGACTCTTAAGTCGATGCATGGCCGATTCCACCACCATGGAATGGTGCGGTAGTTGTGCCTTTTGGAACCCGGGGCTCTTACAGACTCGATACATGGAATCGACCCGCTTGCTTAACACCGGCGTCGAGGCCGGGCTCTCCCACATGCGGAAGAGCAGCCGCTCCAGCATCGGAGGAACCGGTACAGTAAAGGCCTCCTTCGGGGGAGAGTCATATTGGAGGGCCTCGAGCTCTTCGGCTCGAAGCTCCTCCTCTGGATCCGCGGGGAAGGCCAAAGCCTTGGCCATGTCCCTCACGAAATCGGAGAACCAGGTATCCTCCGGGGGGGATTGTCTCCGAGGCTCCAACTCGGGCGAGTCGGAGGGGACGCACCGAGTCTGAAAAGACCCGGGTGACTCGTCCTCCTCCGTGTCCCAGCCCGACTCCTCGTGGAGGAATCGAGTGGCTCCGTGCGGGCGAGTGCCGAGGACCTCCACCCCGACACTGAGGCCGGCGTCGACGACCTCGGTCCGAACGGGAGGCCGAGGGAGACCTTGGCCGAGGATCGACTCGAGCTCGCATGGACTCGAGGATCGGCTCGGCCTCCGGGGTCGACGTCGACGTCCCGGTGGTCGGGGCAGATGCACTGGCGAGGCCGGTCATCAATGCCCGCTGCTGGTCCATGAAGGCAGCGATACTGCACTCCAAGGCTGTCAATCTGAGACCAAACTCAGAAGACCCAGCAGCCCCCAACTCGGGCCCCGACGGCGTCGGGCCCGATGTCGGCTCCCTCGGAGGTGAGTCCACGAGGACTACAGTACTCACGTGTCCAGGAGACTCCACTTCGAGACGAGGATGCTTCGAAGGCCTCTCCGCTTCCGAGGACCCGGGGCAGCTGGCGGGGCTATGCGACCTGGCCCTCGAGGGACCAGGAGCGTCCTCCGACGCCGCCCTCGCGGGTTTCTTCTTCCAACGATGTTCCCGGGCAGGAGACCCCCGCTCAGAGGAACTCCGACGATGCTCGGGGCCGGAGTCACGAGACGTCGAAGCCTCTGACGAGGTCCGGGCCCGACCGGACGTGGAGTCAGAGAAGATTCGTTCCTTTTGTGACTGCCGACTCCTCAATGCCTTCGAGGACATTTTGTTGCACGGACCACAACTCATCGAGTTATGGTTGGGTCCGAGGCAACGGAGGCAGCAGTCATGTGTGTCGGTAAGAGACATGAGTCTGGTACAGCGATCACACTTTTTAAACCCGCTGGCAGCCATCGGGGGAAAAAGGGCCCCTGCGAGGTCGAAAGACCGTGCTGCCAGGGAAAAAGAAAAAAAGTGGCGGGAACTCCCGTTACAAAGGACAAAAAATGAAAAATGTGAACGGACTCGATATTGGAGTATCGAGGCCGGGCGGGAAAAGGACACGGCGTCGAACCGAGAAAAAAACGAACGAAAAAAATCAACTTTTTCAGAGGCGATCACAAACTACGTCTGTAGGGCTCCACGGAAAAAAGGAGACTGAGCAAGATGGCACCCTTGAGCGGGAAGGGGACCGCGCATGCGCGCTGCAATTCCCAAAGGCTTTCTTCGAAAGCTGGGGAAAATTGCTCCGCGAGGGCTCCGTCGGCGCCGACGTCACCCATAAGTGAGGACTGACTTCCTGCTTGGTCCTGGAGATTTGTATGCCCATTTTCAGATGTCCAAAGCAGAAATAGGGCTTCTAAACTGACCTCCATTAGGTATGTTCATTTAAACATATAATGCTATATGGAGAGCAGGGAGGGTAGGATTGAAGAGTTCTGTGGCAAATACAAGTAGACTATGACGGTAATTCTGTAAAGGGTGCTAGATTTCTGCACGAGTTTACTTATGGAAAGCAAGATATTCTAATGAAGTACGTGCCTAAATGATCATTTATGCATGAAGTTTAGTCCATTACTATTTCAAAAGCACGCACCCCAAACCAATGGCATGTATTTTCAATATGAGTGTACACAGGGACAGAGTTTGGATGGAGCATAGGCAGACCACAAATTTATGTGCTCACTTTACAGAGTAGCCCCAATGTGTGTCAGATATGCATGGTCATTTATATCTGCTCCAGAGCTGGTGGAAGTGGCCGCGAAGCTATTTATGCACAGCCACTTAAATTAGTATTTATAAAGGAAAATCTGCATGGATTTCACTTTATAGAACAGGCACTATTAAATGCATATGTATAAGCACTGATATACAGTATGTCCCCTATAGGTTTTGATTACATGTTTGGCTCAGATGTGAAATAACCAGGTATAATCAGGACATAATGTATATTTAAACATGTTGTCATTAAGTGCTGTTGGCTCTATGCCAGCTCATGATGATCCTGTGGATAGTTGTCCTAAACTCTGTTCGTTCTTCAGTCAGGTGATGCCTTGTTGGTAGCGTGGCATCCATAGCTGCTGTTATTTTATCGATCTATCTCATTACTGGCCTTCCTCTTTTGTGTTGACCTTCAACTTGCCAAGCATGATGTCTTTTTCTAATGATCTCTCTCTTCGCATGATGTGTCCAAAGTATGAAAGTCAAAGTCTTGTCATCTGAGCTTCTAAAGAAAACTTTGGATTGATCTCCTCTAGTACTGACTGGTTTGTTCTTTGGGCAGTCCATGATACACATGGTATTCATTGCCAGCTCCATAATTCAAAGGCATCAATTTTCTTCCTATCTTTTTCACTGTCCAACTTTCATATCCCTATGACGTTATTGAAAGTACCATGGCTTGGACAACTCAAATCTTTGTATGGAGAGATACATTTCTGCTCTTGAGAATCTTGTCTAGGTTCTTCATAGCCATTCTGCCAAGAACAGTAAGTCATCAGATCTCTTAACTGCTTGTCATTTCTTTATTGATTACACAGGTACACTACCAAAAAACTGCCTCCAGTTTTGCAACTGATTCCTATAGATTTTGGGGTGCTGAATCCAGGAAAAATAGCCAAAATGTTCCATCACATCACGTTTTCTTGCAAAATTAGATTTCTTACCCATATAAGGAATGTTCACATAATTTCTTTTTAGCCGACTGCAGTTTATTTTCTTGGCCCAAAATAGAGGTTGCAATGGTTAACTAACTAGAAACACTCCCTCATGATATTTCAGAGTGTTTTGTATTCATTTTATACATTAACAGGACAATTGGGAGGCGGGGGGCTAAATCCAGTACTCGCGCTGGCGCATGTTCTTTCCTGTTCGCCTCGCCTCGTTCGCTCGCTCAAACACGGTGGTTGCGACATGAACGTTCCTGTCAAATTTCAGTTTCTTGCAAGTTCATTATTACCTTTTGTTTGCTCAGTCGTAATCCAGCTTTATTCCGAAGTGGTTCACTACAGTTGTAGTTTGCAGTGCTGTGTATTTGTGATGGCTCACAGAGCCAGAAGTTGCGTCAACTCTCCGGACAGTTTTTGTTTTATTTGTGGGGAATATACCGTGAAAAAGCGGCAGAGGAACATTTCTGCATTTATTAAAAAAGTATATTTCGCCTATTTCGGTTTGAAGTTAGGCGATCAAGACAAACCGTGGGCTCCTCAAAAAGTGTGCAAGACATGTGAGGAAGATCTACGCTTATGGATGAAAGGTAAAAAACAAGCATTTCGTTTCGGAATACCTATGATGTGGCGTGAACAAAGAGACCACAGCAGTGACTGCTATTTTTGCTCTTGCATTGTGAAGGGATACAACTTAAAAAATAAGAACGTAATAAGTTACCCCAACCTTCCCTCAGCAATTAGGCCTATGCCTCATAGCAACGAAGTACCTGTGCCTGAACCACCAAAATCTTTGGATCATATTTGTGTGGACGGTTCTGATCATGATGAGACTCATCAGATGGCTTTTCCCGATGAGTCCAGTACTTCCGAGTTTGAAACTGAACCAGATCCGAAACCTGAACTTTTCTCTCAAGCTGAATTGAATGATTTAGTCCGGGATTTAGGACTCCCAAAAGATGCTGCCCAACTGCTAGGTTCTCGGCTTAAACAGAAAAATCTATTGTCACCAGGAACAACTTTTTATTGGTACCGCAACCACAAGACACAATTTTTGAAGTATTTCAGCAAAGAGGAAGATTTGGTATTTTGCAACGATATATACGGAGTGATGGAAAAGTTTAAACTCAAGTATGATCCTGCTGAATGGCGGCTGTTCATTGATTCGTCAAAAGACAGCATAAAAGGTGTTCTTCTTCATAATGGCAACACATTCGCTTCAGTTCCTATTGCTCACTCTGTTATTCTCCAAGAAAAATACGAGAATTTGGCCCTGATTCTTCAGAAGATTCGTTATGATGAGCATAAGTGGATGATTTGTGGAGACTTTAAAATTCTATCCATGCTATTAGGGCAGCAATCCGGTTTCACCAAATATCCCTGCTTCCTTTGCTTGTGGGATAGCCGGGCCCGCGACCTACACTGGGGGAAAAAAGACTGGCCAATTCGGGAGTATTTGAGACCCGGTGAGAAAAATGTTCTTCATGAGAGCTTGGTACCTCGTGATAAAATTCTATTACCACCTCTCCACATTAAGTTGGGTCTCATTAAGCAATTCATCAAGTCCCTTCCAAAAGATGGTGAGTGCTTTCGGTACCTTTGCTCAAAGTTCCCCCAACTTTCTGAAGCAAAGCTAAAGGAAGGAGTGTTTGTTGGCCCTGATATAAGGAAACTCATTTCAGATGGAGCATTCGCTGAAACGATGTCTGAGAAGGAAAAAGAAGCCTGGGATTCCTTCAAGGATGTTGTTCTCAAATTCTTGGGGAACAGGCGGGATGAGAACTATAAGGATATTGTTGCCAGGATGCTCAATGCCTTCAAAGAACAAGGCTGTAACATGAGCCTGAAAGTCCATTTCTTGCACTCCCATGTGAACTACTTTCCCGAAAACTTGGGGGCGTACAGTGAAGAACAAGGTGAAAGGTTTCACCAGGACATCAAGGACGCAGAGAGAAGGTACCAAGGAAGATGGAACACCACTATGATGGCTGATTTCTGCTGGTTGCTGCTGCGGGAAACCCCAGATGAAAATTACGCCAAGCAGCGCACCAAGAGAAGCATTCGGGGGAAGAAGAAACGGGCCCACCAGGAGATTGATTGACCCAAGAATGACTTTAAAATCTAAACTGTGTTGACAAATATCGTGTTTTTACTAAACTTTGAAATAAAAATTTGCTAGTTATTACCACAGTGTCGGATCTCATTTATTAGAATTTTATTTTCACACCATCGGGTGTTTGTCTTCATGTATTGCAATGGTGCGGTTTGCGTTTTCTATTCTTACATACATACCTGTACAACATTTTTTGCACATTTCTTTGCTTTGCTTTGTGTCTAACCTCACTCTTATATGCTCAATGTTTGTGCACATGTATGTGGCTGTTTTAAGTGCAGACAATTTTGCTACCATCACAGTGTGTTTTGTTGACATTACTCTATTCTTATGTGCTGCCTTGTTACAATTTTCTTTATTCTTATTTCAATAACTACTAAACAATTAGTATAAAGAATTCATCCAAGAAACTTTTATCTCGATCGCACTCAATCTGAAACGTTCACCTCAAACTGCTAACCCAATGTAGCAAAAAATCTGTACGTGATGGAGCAAATTGGTTACCAGATTTGGATTCAGCGCACCAAAAAACGTAAAAATCAATCGAAACATTAGAGGCAGTTTAAAAAAAAATGTTTTTAGTGTACCTGTGTTATTGATCCAAGCAGGTTAAAGTTGTCCACTATTTCACATTACTGATGATATTAGGAGCCTTATATATCTTGTATGTAGGAGCTCTGATATGTGTCACTTCTACGTTTAAGCATATGTATAATTTCTAAGTCAATTCAGGGCCTAGCTGTGCATGTAGTGCTACTGAATATAAAAATAACTTGAATTCCACAGACGTTTTACTGAAAATTGACCTGGGTAACCTTAATAGTGTCAGCATTTCTATAACATGAGGTTTTTAATGAAAGTTTTCAAAGGATACAGCAAGATAACTTAAAATTGGCATAAATTAAATGAAGTGGTCGAGATTCAATCTAATTAAACATACTGAAGTGAAACCTTTAAAACCATCATTACTGGGTGGTAGATTTAACACTTAATGATAGGAAGAGAAAACAAAAGGTGAAATTTATATACGATACAGGACAGAATGAAACCTCAAATTTTCACAGAATACACCAGACCTCTTTTTGACAGCAATTTTCAAAGGCATTTCCATGCATAAAATGGGGCTTTTAGAAATTGCTCGACATATATGCACATACATTTATGCATGCGTAAACAGTTTGGGGATCATTCTGACCAGCGAATATAGGGGATGTACATCCGTTTTGGACGTACAACCCCTGCTATTCGCTGGGACCATATTCAGAGCTTCCCACATGGGGCGCACTAAACGGGGGCAGGAAGGGGAGGGCTGGAGGAGGAGAGTGGGCAGAGCGGGGGTGGGCTGCCTAACCCGGAAGTACAGGGCCTATTTAAGCCACGGCCCTTTGCGTCCACCAGAGGCAGGATAGACATGGGACTTATTCCACCTCGGAGGTGGATTAAGTCCTGGGGCCGGCAGCGATCAGGGCATGCAGAACCCCCAAAGGCACAGAGAGGCTGCAGATAGGCCACCGCCGCCCAATCCCGGCCCTGGCTGCCCCCACTGAGGGTCAAGCAGTGGGGAAAGAAGCCCATGACTGCGGTCAGACTTTGCTTGCTCCTTCTGGGTGTCCCGGTGCCATGGCGATGGGACACCATGTCACCAGCACTCCAGCAGGAGCAATGTGCTGTGAAGATGGGCAGGCACTTGGATGGGGACTGGGGCACAATGCAGTGCATGCCGGCTCGTCAAAGTGCCCTGATTCTGCTCCCACATTTGCAGAATTTGGTGCAACTTGGCTATGTACATTTTCTGCATGTCCAGAGGACCCAGACGTGCAGGGTGCAGAACTGGCCTCAACGCACCTAAATGTATGCATATATCAGGGAAGTGTTTCTGCAGGCAGGGCCAAGTTTGAAAGTATATTTACACACATATTTTGGAGTTCTAAAACTATGTAGTTGATATTCAATGGTGATGGGCAGCACTGTTAAAGCAACTGGCCTTTGTTGCTTTAATTAAGACAAAGATAGTCAATGCCGGGGTTATATCCTACAATCGGCACTGAATAACCAGGATGGCTGGATAGCTCTGCAGCTAACCGGGCAGCAGTTATATTCAGTCACTGCCCAGTTAGCTTAAGCAGCTATCTGTTCTTGTTGTTGTTGTTGAGTGCCGTCAAGTCGGAGTCGACTCGTGGCAACCCTCTGGATAGCTATCCTAAATTGTGTTCGGTCTTCAGTCAGGCGGCTCATTGATGACAGACTGGTACTGGTACTGCTTTAAGATAACTGCCTAGCGGCTGAATATTGCCACTGACCAGTTATCTTCCGTGCTGCCCCCAGAACATCCCAGTGCTACGCGGTTAGCCTCGGGGCATCTAGTGGCATTACAGCGGGATATTTCGTGGCACAAACTGACTCTGTGCAACCGAATATCCCACTCAGCATGATTTGCAGGACTGGCTAAACGCATTCATCATTTGAGTATGCACCTCATGTGCCTATGTTTTCACAGAAAAATACCCAAACAAATAGGTTCAAATCTGTGTGACTATTTCTCAACCCATGATATGTGCAATAGTTGTGCACTACATGTTGGGGGCATGTACAGCATGGCCTCAGCAGATACCACACTGAATCAGACTCTAAAGCATGCCAGTGGCACTGCAGATGCATTTCATGCCAACTGTTGAGGTGGTGATACTTGCACCCACACTAACTGCAACATTGATGGCAAACACGTCAAGCCTTGCACTAACCACAATGTGCAGACATGTCCACCCTCTGCCCCTGTCCCACCCGTTTCCTTCCATGTCATTTGCTAAACAGATAGTGCAGAATTAACCCTGTGCTGTCTGTTTAGTGCACTCATTGTTATCACAGCCCATTAGCTCACACCAGTGGCGTACTAAGGGTGGGGTGGTGGGAGTGGTCCACCCCGAGTGTAGACAGTAAGGCAGTGCATTGTCTGCAGAGAATGCACTTTGCAAGCAGTGGTGTGTGGTCAGGGCCTTCAAGGGATTTACTGAATCCCCAGTTCAGCTGCGATGCCCTTTTTTTTTTGTAATGCTTGCAGCGCAACCTAATTCAAGTGACAGGTGAGATTATTCACCTATAGCTATCTTTCCTCATTCCCCTACCACCACCACAATAATAAAAAACATAAAGATGGAGCTATTTTGATTCAGGCGCTCCTTGAAAGTCCTGCTGGCCTGGCCTCCTCTAACGCGTACCTTCACTTCAGAGAGGACGGAACCAGCAAGGCCTTCGAGGAGCGCTGGAGTAATGGAGGTCCCATGTTTGCATGAATTTATTTTTTGCTGTAGCCTGTGGAGATGTGTTGGTTGCAGCAGGAAACATTATGTATGGGTATGGGCTGGTAAGGCAAATGCATGAATGGGAGATAAGAGGTTGGAGAGGCAATGCAGGAACCACGTAGCAGGGGGAGGGAAGAGAGGTAGGTGATGCTAAACATAGAGGTGGGGGAGGACTAGGGAGACCAAAGAGAGCTGCAAAACCAGCTGGTCTCGTATAGAGGAGGGGGTGTTAAAAAAAAAAAAAGATCCACTCCGGGTGTCAAATACTCTAGCTACACTACTGACACACTCTTAAGCCCTGTGAGCTTTAAACTACTGTTATATCATTTGAAAAGAGACATATAATGTTGTTAAGTAAAAGTAATTTTCTTGATGGATAAATTAATCTCATTTAGACCGTGCAAATGGTAGAAAGGGAAAATGGTAGAAACCATCATAAAGAACAAAATTACGCAGCATGTAGATAGTCATGGCCTAATGGGAGACAGCCAACATGGCTTTAGACAAGGAAGATCTTGTCTTACTAATCTGATATGTTTTTTTGAAGGTGTGCATAAACAGGTAGACAAAGGTGAGTCGGTTGATATAGTGTATCTGGATTTTCAGAAAGCTTTTGACAAGGTCCCCCATCAGAGACTTTTGGCAAAGCTAAAAAGTCATGGGATAGGAGGCAGTGTACTATTGTGGATCGGGAACTGGTTAAAAGATAGAAAGCAGAGAGTAGGGCTAAATGGCCAATATTCCCAATGGAAAAAGGTGAATAGTGGAGTACCCCAGGGATCTGTACTGGGTCCGCTGCTTTTTGACATATTCATAAATGACCTGGAAAAGGGAATAACGAGTGAGGTTATCAAATTTGCAGATGACACAAAACTGTTTAAAGCTGTTAAAACCCAAGAGGAAAGTGGAAAACTGCAGGAGGACCTGGATAAATTGGAAGACTGGGCATCCAAATGGCAAATGAAATTTAATGTGGACAAGTGCAAAGTCATGCACCTAGGAAAGAACAACCCACACTATAGTTACTCGATGCAAGGCTCCACATTAGAAGCCACCACCCAGGAAAAAGATTTAGGAGTCATCGTGGATAACATGTTAAAACCCTCCACCCAGTGTGCAGCGGCGGCCAAGAAAGCAAACAGAATGCTAGGTATCATAAGGAAAGGGATGGAGAATAAAACAAAGGATATTATAATGCCTCTGTATCGCTCCATGGTACGACCGCACCTTGAATATTGTGTGCAATTCTGGTCACCGTATCTTAAAAAGGACATAGCGTTATTAGAAAAAGTACAGAGAAGAGCCACCAAATTGGTGAAGGGGATGGAAGGCTACTCCTATGAAGAGAGGCTAAAAAGGTTAGGGCTCTTTAGCCTGGAAAAGAGACGGCTGAGGGGAGATATGATAGAGGTCTATAAATTAATGAATGGAGTGGAACAGATAAACGTGGATCAATTGTTTACGCTATCAGAATATAGAAAGACTAGGGGACATGTAATGAAGCTACAGGGTAAACTATTTAAGACAAATAAGAGAAAATATTTTTTCACTCAACGTGTAATCAAACTCTGGAATCTGTTACCGGAGGATGTGGTAAGGGCTGATAGTATAGCTGGGTTTAAAAAAGGTTTGGACAAGTTCCTGGAGGAAAGGTCCATAAACCACTATTAAAAAGGGACCCAGGATATCAATGCTTGACCCAGTACAAGCATTGTGGAACTTGTGTCTTTTGGGGAAACTGCTAGGTACGTATGACCTAGATTGGCCACTGTTGGAAACAGGATACTGGGCTTGATGGACCTCGGTCTGACCCAGTATGGCATGTCTTATGTTCTTAAGGATTTCTGGCATGCAAACGGGTTTATAGTGTCTCGGATAAGCAAAGTTGTGTGTGTAGCTTAAAGGCTGAAGGGTTAACATACAATTCTCATTAAGTATATAAAAAAGATGCATTCACAAAGAAAGCTTAAATTGTTATGGTTCACCTGTCACCTGTTTTAGCTGTCTAGAGTTTATTCATCTGTTGCCGGCCTGACAAATTTGAGAAGATGCTGCATGGAACAACAGCAACAGAATCACGTCAAATTATCAAATTAGAGAGAATGCTTAGAGTTTTTCCCTTGAGTGAGTTTATTTGTTAAGACCCAGCTACTGCGGCAGACATAATAGCAGGAATGCAGCAGACAGCTGAAGTCCTTGGACAGATCAACTCATTAATGGGACTGTTCACACATTTATTTTTATGTGCAAACTGAATTAGAATGTTTTTCCTTAAAGAAAAAGAATTTAGACAACCATCCTACGTATGACGCCTAGTAGGCATGCACTGAGCTAGTCATTCTGTGTGTGGTGCACAGCATTGTGCTATTGTAGTTCAGCAAATAATGAAAGAAGCCCAATGAAGAACTGAAAAACTACATACAACACAAATAGACAACTATATGAAAATATAAAGATAAGAGTATACATTGCGTAACTTCCATGGTATCATAACTATTGACAAATGATTTGAGGCAATCTGCTCATTAATGATAAGAGATACCACAGAGGTGACTCAGTCAGAGAAAAGATACAGCTTGTATCACTTGCACATGGACACAAGCTGTGTCAGGTGTGGCTGGGATTGTAAGTGACCAGCAAGAAGGTAAATAACAAAGTCTCCAGGAACAAGCAGGAATGCAGTCTTCACATATGGGTATCGTCGGTTCCAATTGAGCCCATGCGGGAACACTCCCCAGCAGCCAGTAGGAAAGCTTTTGGGAGCACTCCAGTGCACCTGTGCATCTGCCTTCCTGCCTTCCAACTCCTCAGTTCTTCATTTTCCATGGAGCCAGCAGAAAGCATCTTTCCTGTCACTGCTGAAAAACGTTTATTTTTTTTTATTCAATCTTTGCTCTGTCTTTCCGTCGATGCCAGTACCTTCCTGATACCAGCCCTGATACTAATTTTTCCTTTTCTTTCAAGTTTTTGTTTTCTTTTTCCTTTCTCTTCGGGCATTTCACTGCCACCTTAGGCCTCGGCCTAAATTTTTTCCGTTTGTCACCATGGACAAACATATCAGTGGCTTTAAAAAATGTTCCAAGTGCTCCGGTACTATGTCAATCACTGATTCTCAAGACTAGTGTGGGTTTCTTCAGGGGGAAGTTGTTCATTACAGCACTCAAATATTCTATTGCCTTCTTTGATTGTGCAGCGTATTCATCAATATCTTCAAAAAAGTAGCACTACCAACAAAATGGTCACAATTAGCTTTGTTATCATGCCTTGCATTTCGCCATCATCTACAAACGAATTATACAGCCAATTCCTTTATTCTATCCCATTCACTAACCTTTGCAATTCTCGCTGTTCCATTCGTGGCTCAAAACCAACCGGTCTCTAAAAAAACGCCGCGCATGCGGAATTATAGCTATGCCGGCTTTTAAACCCCACGCATCTGCGTGTTTCTTTGAACCACATTTAAAGGGCCATTACGAACCGGGTAATTTATAGGTTTACATATGTGGATCAAAAAGCTTGTATAGTCAGCAAAACTTACATACCCCCTTTTTCACTATACGTTGCATTTCTGAAAAATCCTACATATTGAAAATATCAACAGTCTCTTAGATAGCTCCAATGTACACTCTCAATTAAAAGGGTTATCTCAGGCATCAAAATGAATTGTAGCTGGTTTGATGATCAACATTTGAGTGCTGTAATGAACAACTTCCCCCTGAAGAAACCCACGTCTGTGAAACGCACAAACGGAGCCGGATGGTGGCGTCGGGGCAATTAATAAGATAAGACAAGCACACAACTTTTCTTAGATATTGTAGAGTATAAGTTTCTCTGAAGATACAACAGTAGAAAGTAATTACAGATATAAAAGGGATGCGTTTGAGAGAGGTCGTTGATGCAAAATGGGCGCAGTGGTTAAAGACATAGTCTGATATGACTGTTGCCATATGGAGTCTGAGACCTCTAAATTCCCTATTATCTGTGATGAGATACTTGTTTAATTGAATAACAGAAACAACATAAGAAATCATATGGTGTTGCAATAGAGAAAATTTCATAGCCTAACGATTAATTGGAGGGACATTTATATCGTGTTGGTCAACAATTACCCTCTGTGAGAAGACACTTCATTTTGAGCTTTAAAATGTTAGCAACTTCATTCCAAACATTTCTAGCAGAACAGGCAAGTACAAAGCTTCTGGGTTTTCTCAGTTTTAAACCTTACAGCTTCTTCACCTTTGCTTTACACACAAAGAACAGTTCATTTGAGAGTCGGCAGAACTATTATCAGAATCATAGTTGTCTACCTGCATGCTCTCATCCTCGGGGTCAGTTAGCATCTGGCTGGAATCAGCTTGTGGGATTTCAGGTTTTATTTCTTCTAATAACTTTAAAACCTTCTCCCACTGAGACCTCTTTCTAGGTTGAGGAATGTTGGAAGGGCTGAGGGAATTCTTATCCTTCAATAAACTATGCAAGGTTTCAAATGGGCTCACCTTACTTCTAGTAACAGAGCTCTTTACAGACCTTCCTCGAGGCGAAGCTCTTCCCCCAGGTTCTGGCAGGACCACGCCCGTGCCCTGCTCAAAGACAGCACTTTCCTCAGGATAAACCCTCCTGTCTTCAGGGCCTGCTGTAATGCTCCTACAACATGGGCTTCCTTCAGAGCTGTAGTTTCCTGTGTGCTGGCTGCAACGAGAACCTTTCCTGAGGCTGCTTCTAGAACACCTCCCTCTCTCAGCTTCCTTGCAAGAACCTTCCCCTTCTCCTCCTGGTTCCTCGGTTGTCCCTTCTCTTCCTGGTTCCCCGGTTGTCTCTTCTCTTGCTGTTTCCTCAGGCTTAAATGACTGGGGCTGCCCTATGACTTCAAACCCCGCCCCCAGGAGTTCCCCATTACCTACCCTGGTTGCCTTGGAGCTAGGGCGTGGCTTGCACTCAGCAACTCTATGTGTGTGTTTTTTTTCCTCGGCTGGAGTTTCAAAGTCAAAACTCCCTGAACTATTCTTCTGCTTAGGGGTAAATGTCTGTTTTCTATCCATTTCCCTGGGCTCTACTACAGTCTCGCCACCACAATACTCATCTTTCTATATATCTCAGCAGCATTCAACACCATTTCCCACAGCATTCTCCTCCACCGTCTACAAGAATCTGGCATGCAGGATAAGGTTCTCCAGTGGTTTCAGTCATACTTGACAGACAGGTATCAGCTAATCCGAACAAGCTCCGACACTTCAGCCCCCTACCGCCAGACCCAAGGAATACCTCAGGGCTCTGCACTGTCAGCACTGCTTTTCAACATTTATTTACAACCACTCTGCTCAATAATATAGTCACACAGCATCAGCTTTCACATATATACAGATGACATGATGCTATATGGACCAATAACCACTACAAACCCCACAAACACACAGTTACTGCATTGTTTCAAGGACATCTCCAGATGGCTCCAAGAAAACAATCTCACGATCACCCTCATGAAGAAGGAAGCATTATTCGTCACAAAGGATCAAAACTTCACTCCACCACCTTAGGAGCAACCCAAATATGAGTTCAAATGCAAATAAAATACCTAAAAGTCATACTCGACCAAACCCTCTCACTCAAGCAACAGATAGCAAAGACCACAAGAATGATATTCTTCAAAACCAAAATTATACAGTGCCTCAGACACCTCCTAGACCCCCAGGACTTCAGCTTGGTAATTCAAGCAGACACTCCCCACCTCAACTACTGCAATGCAATATATCAAGGACTCCCGCTCTCCATTCTCTACCCTCTATGCAGAGCCCTTAATACAGCTGCCAGGATTATGCAGAGGGCAAGGAAAATGACCATATCACCCCAATACTAAAACACCTCCACATCCTCCCCCTGGAATCCCAGATCAAGTATAAAACCTTACTATTGATTCATAAAGTGCTACACCAACAAAAAAACGTCCTATCTACACACCCTCCTACTACAACCAAACTCTTTCTTTAAGGCGCAGAGGCTAAGTGGGTAGCATCGAGAATCGTTGCTACCTACTTAGCCTTGGTGGCTGTCGGCACATCCAGTCAAACCTGGATTTTCACTTCTGTCACCATGGAAGTGAAAATCTGGGTTAAGGAGGTCGGCGGGCAGGCTATATGCCGACTCGGTGCATAGCCTGCCTAAATCAAAATCGGGCCCGTTATGACTTGTTCGATGTATCACTTGTTTTTTAATGGAAACTACTTTGACCCGGCAAAAAGCAGTATATAAGCATAGTTAAATAAAGAAAAAATAAAGAAAATTCCTTGTTCGGTAAAAGTTCAAAATGATTTCCCTCGGCACTCTTCTGCCATACCTTCAGAGATACGACTGTCTATGTTTTCTAGACCTCGAGGAGGCTTATACTCATTTGCTGATCCACCATCACCACAGACAGTGTCTGTGCTTTCAAATTCAGCAAATCCACTACCAGTATTGGGTGCTGTCTTTCAGGGTAGCTTCCGCACCCAGAGTATTCACAAAATGCATGGCAGTGGTCGCAGCATGCTTACATGCTTTGGGGTCTTTTGTCTTCCCCTACTTATATGACTGGCTGATAATGGGAGAATCCCCAGAAGTCGTAAAACAGTTGCTTTCTCAAACAATCATGGTGCTCCAAAGTCTAGGCTTTGTGCTAAACTTTCCAATGTCTTACCTGGTTCCATCCCAGCAACTCGAGTTCATCAGAGCATTTTTAGACACTTATCAGGACCGAGCTTTCTTTCCTTAGGATCGCTCTGCTCATTTCGTCGAGCTGGCCCTCACTATACAAGTTCAAAGTGCTGTAACAGCTCGAAACATGATGCATCTTCTGGGACACAAGGCCTCCATGGTCTACATCATCCCATATGCCCGTCTGCACATGAGACAAGCCTAGTAGACCCTTTTGTGCCAATAGACTCAGGTGACCGGGCATCTCTCAGAAAAGATTTGCGTCACTCCTCCTCTTGTCATCTCCCTTCACTAGCGGTGTTCCCCCCAAAATCTTATCTCGCCCACCTCCCGCCTTTTTCCATGTCGGGGTCATATGCGGCCGAAAATCCGGGTGTTGCCACACAGCTAGGAAGCTGCAGGAGCTACCCATGTAGCACCAATTTTCAATGCTACACAGTTAGCCCCAGCACCTTAAAGATAGGCAAGGTTTTCCCTTGCCTATCTTTAAGGTGCAGAGCGCTAACCATGTAGCATCAAAAATAGGTGCTACATGGGTAGCTCCATGGCCCGCCTTTATTCCTCACTGGAATGCCACCAACACGCCCCGATGCTATGCGGATAGCATCTGGGCGCGTTGGGGACATATCCAGGATTTTCAAAAGGCACTACCCATGTAGGTGCCCTTCGAAAATCCCGGATAAGGCCTTTGCATGGGTAACCAGGGAAGTTACCCATGCAAAGACCTTTAAAAATCGGGCTCTATGTGAACAAGCAGAGAGGAATGGGCTCTTATCCCCTCTGCCAAGAAGCCCTTTGACTCAGATCTTTTGCCATTGCATGCCGCATCCACCTCCGAGCATTGTATCTCCCAGGCGAACTCAATAACCTGATGGACAGACTCTGCCATATCCTACATCCACACAAGTGGACTCTGCATCAGGACATGGCATCTTGTATCTTCAACATGTGGGGGACCCCAAAAATAGATCTGTTCGCCACTTCAGGGAATGCGCATCTTCCGCTTTTTTGCTCAAGGATTTCCTCCAGACACAGTCTGGCAGCGGATGCCTTTCTCCTTCATTGGGGCATGGACTTGCTTTATGCATTCCTGCCAACAACCCTGATACCCAAAACTCTGTTCAAGGTGCAAGCCAACAGAAGCTCCGTGATTCTTATATCCCCTTATTGGCCCCGTCAGCTGTGGTTTCCTCTGCTGCTTTGTCTTGCACAGACTCCACCCCTTAATTTGGGTCATGCCCCCGACCTCCTCACTCAGGATCAGGGGCAACTCCTCCACCCCAATCCACAAGCCCTCTGTCTCATGGCCTGGCAGCTGAAGGCATGATCTTTGATGACCTCGACCTCCCTCTACCAGTCAGGGACATCTTGCTTGTTTCCTGCAAGCCATCTACCAGATGGTCTTATGTCTTCAAATGGCAACGGTTCACCCTTTGTTGCATGCCACAGCAAATTAGCCCTTCTAATTGCCCAGTGGAGCATCTTCTACAGTATCTTCTCCACTTTTCTTCCACAGGACTTAAGACTAACTGTTCAAGTTCATCTTAGTGCCATTGCAGCTTTTCTCTGTCCACTGAATAGGCATCCCATTTCCTTGCACCTTTTGGTGCAACAATTCATGTGGAGTCTTCTGCTTTCCAAGCCACTGATCAAACCACCACCAGTGGCTTATGACCTCAATGTGGTCCTAGCACAACTTCTAAAAGCCCCGTTTGAACCTCTGGCTGCCACTTCTCTAAAACTCTTATCGTGGAAGGTCATCATCCTCATTGCCCTCACCTCAGCTCGTTGCATCAGTGAATTACAAGCTTTGGTGGCAGATCCCCCCCCCCTACACTCAATTCCACCAAGAAAAGGTAGTTCTCCATTCCCATCCTCATTTCCTTCCAAAAGTAGTCTCAGCTTTTCAACTCAACCAATGTGTGATGCTGCTGGACTTCTTTCCCCGACTGCATGCCTCAAAGGTTGAGGCTATCACAAAAAGTTCACCATTAAATACCCCTAAAGTCACTTTTTTAATTCTTTTGTCGAAGCTGACTGTAGGAGAGGTGGTATGGATTCAACCACTCACACCAAGCAGTAAGCTGCCTTTTATTCAAAACAGGTTCTTCACCAATGAAAATGATATTTATAATTTTTTTAAACTTATCTTATTTAAAACACTCCACCGGAGAGGTAAGTTGCTCAAAAAGAATTCCCTTTACACGACGCACGCGTTTCGGGTATCAAACCCTGTATCAAGTGCTCAGATGTAAAAGCAAAAAATGGCAACATTGCTGAAAGACGCCGTCTTCTGCGGCCGCGGTAGAGGTAGTTACCTATAGGCTGGATAGCTGCAGTTTTAAAGAAGAACCAACCAATAGAAAAGGAAACACCCACTGCAAAGGGAATCCCTTATCTAATTGGTACAACAAAATGACGACACGTCCCACGAAAATAGTGCGTCAAATCACACTTAGCCAATCGATCTCTCGATTAAGGCCAGCCGGTTCTACTGAATTCAAAAGGAATATCCATCTCTGTTCCAACCATTGCAGATGTTTCTCATGGTCTCCCCCTCTGGGGTTCTCCGGTACGTGATCTATTACGGTCCATCGGAGATCCTCAAAGACATGTTGAAAAGCAACACAGTGTTGTACTATCGGGGCTGTTTCAATCCGCTGACGTAACCGCGAGGCATGCTCTATTAATCGTTTTTTAATAGGACGAATCGTTCTACCTATATATAACAACCGACATGGGCAGCATAATAGATAAACCACATATGTGGATGTACAAGATGTGTCCCAACGACGTTGATACACATGTGAAGTTACTGGATGAGACCAGGACGTACCAGTCCATGCTGTGGCACAGTATAAACAGGCATTACAGGGATTGTGACCTGTCACAACAGAGCGGTATTCTATGCGATCTGATCGCAAAGAAGTTTTCATTAGACGATCACCCAACGAAGGACCCCTAGAGAAGGCCACTCGCAAAGGTTGTTGAAAGCATGCATGAAGGCGCAAAATAGGCCAATGAGCTTGTAGAATTTTCATAACAGCAGAACTTCGATCAGTAAAGGGTAACACCCCGGTAATAGAAGGCTCCTGGGAAGATCTATTATTCGTATATTGCTGATCCAGCAGCCAATCACGATGGACATGTAAAGCTCGTTGTAGGCACGTCGAACAATTAAATCTGGGTAGCCTCTAGCTGAAAGTCGGGAGCATAATTCCAGAGCATGTCGCCTATAATCAGCTTCAGTATCACAAATCCTACGAAGACGCAAAAATTGCCCAAAGGGCAAACCCCGACGCAGGTGGCCAGGATGGCAGCTTTGATAATGTAGAAGGCTATTCCTTTGAACAGATTTTCGATAAAGAGAAGATGACACCTTCCCATCAGCAATACCAAGTTGCATGTCTAGAAATTCAATAGTAGTGGAGCTAATTTTCTCAGTAAACTTGATGTTATGCCGCAAAGAATTAAGGAATGTTACAAACTGTTGTAAAGAAGGCAGATCAGATGTCCAAATGAAAAAAACATCATCCAAGAAACGTTTCCACGTCAAGACATTGAAAAATTCAATGGATGTAAAAATGGAAGAGCTTTCCATCTCAGCCATATACAAGGTGGCAATGGAAGGCGCCACTGTAGCACCCATAGCAATCCCAGTTTTTTGTTGATAGAACTTCTTATCTGACAAAAAATAATTCTTGGTCAAAACCAAATCAATTAGTTGATGTAGAAAATCCCGGGGTATGCGAGAAGGGGCCATGGTAAAACAGCTATGTAAAAGCTCTAATGCCGCCCTCTGATCAATATTCGTATATAGCGATACAACATCTAAGGTCACCAAAAATGCGGCACCTGGAATCGTTAAAGAAGAAATGACCTGTAAAAAATGTGTTGAATCCCGTATGTATGATGATACTTTACATGCCTCCTGTTTCAAAAAAACATCACAAAAAATAGATAATGGCTCCAGTACCGAACCCTTACAGGAAACAATAGGACGTCCAGGGGGAGAAGTCAGGGATTTATGGATTTTCGGAACTAAATATATTGTTGGAATCTTCGGGTGTGTATTAACCAAGAAAGTCCGTTCTTTGGACGTTATCCATCCACCTTGATAAGCTAAATCTACCAGCTCAGTAATTTCTTTTAGGAGCCGTAGTGTAGGATCCCCATCCAAAACAGTATATGTAGATTGGTCATCTAAATGGCTTTTTAATAATTGTTGATAAAAATCCACATTCTGTAATACCAAGGCACCCCCTTTATCAGCTTTCCGTATAACTAATGTTTGGTCAGATTCCAACTCCCGTAAAGCCACACGATCCGTAGCAGTAAGATTTGAAAATCAGGAGAAATGGTCAGATTCAAGACCTGCCAGATCTCTCAATACTAGTCTTTGATATGTAGACAGTATAGGATCAGGTGTAGTGCTCAGAGGAATCCATTTAGAGTGAGGCTTTACTACTGACTCATCCACAACCATGGGTTTCCCATGAAAAAAATGGATGATATTCAATTTTCTAAAAAATCGGTGTAAACTTACACGCATCCGAAAAGAGTCGTAATGAGTGGTAGGCACAAACGAAAGACCAAACTGTAACAGATGTTCCTGAGCTGGCGATAATGGACGATCAGTAAGATTGACAACTATTGAAGATGTTGTTTGGACCGTTGCCTGGTGTTCGGGGGTTCCCAATTGTCGTCGCGATAATCTCCCCGGTAATATCGGCGGCCCCGAGGGGCCCGAAAAACCGGTCTGCCTCGATTAGTGCCCCGGGCTCCCGCGTCTGTGGCACTGTCATCCGTGTCATCAGAGGAACGGTCAAAAGTTACAGTTTTCTTATTAGTAGTGTTCTGATCTGTCTTTTCATACATCCAATAGTACACCTTACCCCCTTCATAATCAGTTTTATCTCGCATGAACTTGGTATGTTTCAAAGATTTTATATAATCGAAAAAACTTTTTATTTGACGATCAGTTTCTTCAAGTTTGATTTTATAAGGATCTGCACCCAGTGATGCCTTTAAAGCCACTTGGGCCTCAGTGATTTGTTTTTGAATTATCTCTTCTTCCAATATGGTCCGCTCCAATATTAATGCAATAAGGTCGAAACTACATTTATTAAGGATGCGATTCCATTTATCAATGAAATCGTTATCCCATTTAAACATCTTCGGGGCTCTGGTCATACGAAGATCCCGAGGAATAATTCTGGTTTTTAAATATTGAGTCATTCCTGCCCCGTGCAGCTGAGCGCGAACCAAACGCTTGCATAGAGATTTATATGCCTGCACTGAGGCACCAGAGCTCCCCCCTGAGCTATCCTCATCAAACAAACAGGGACGTTGACGAAGTTTTTCCAAATGTTCTTCAGAGAATGCAAAAGTGTCCACAGCCATTAGCAAAGAGGCACAAATATACAATCCAAAAGAAAAAAACCCCCAATGTGTGAACAAATAAAGGAGCTATCACAAAAAGTTCACCATTAAATACCCCTAAAGTCACTTTTTTAATTCTTTTGTCGAAGCTGACTGTAGGAGAGGTGGTATGGATTCAACCACTCACACCAAGCAGTAAGCTGCCTTTTATTCAAAACAGGTTCTTCACCAATGAAAATGATATTTATAATTTTTTAACACTTATCTTATTTAAAACACTCCACCGGAGAGGTAAGTTGCTCAAAAAGAATTCCCTTTACACGACGCGCGCGTTTCGGGTATCAAACCCTGTATCAAGTGCTCAGATGTAAAAGCAAAAAATGGCAACATTGCTGAAAGACGCCGTCTTCTGCGGCCGCGGTAGAGGTAGTTACCTATAGGCTGGATAGCTGCAGTTTTAAAGAAGAACCAACCAATAGAAAAGGAAACACCCACTGCAAAGGGAATCCCTTATCTAATTGGTACAACAAAATGACGACACGTCCCACGAAAATAGTGCGTCAAATCACACTTAGCCAATCGATCTCTCGATTAAGGCCAGCCGGTTCTACTGAATTCAAAAGGAATATCCATCTCTGTTCCAACCATTGCAGATGTTTCTCACGGTCTCCCCCTCTGGGGTTCTCCGGTACATGATCTATTACGGTCCATCGGAGATCCTCAAAGACATGTTG
This sequence comes from Ichthyophis bannanicus, assembly GCA_033557465.1. Classification (NCBI taxonomy): domain Eukaryota; kingdom Metazoa; phylum Chordata; class Amphibia; order Gymnophiona; family Ichthyophiidae; genus Ichthyophis; species Ichthyophis bannanicus. The sequence goes on from CM066036.1 coordinate 191,057,326, forward strand.
AAAAGCAACACAGTGTTGTACTATCGGGGCTGTTTCAATCCGCTGATGTAACCGCGAGGCATGCTCTATTAATCGTTTTTTAATAGGACAAATCGTTCTACCTATATATAACAACCGACATGGGCAGCATAATAGATAAACCACATATGTGGATGTACAAGATGTGTCCCAACGAAGTTGATACACATGTGAAGTTACTGGATGAGACCAGGACGTACCAGTCCATGCTGTGGCACAGTATAAACAGGCATTACAGGGATTGTGACCTGTCACAACAGAGCGGTATTCTATGCGATCTGATCGCAAAGAAGTTTTCATTAGACGATCACCCAACGAAGGACCCCTAGAGAAGGCCACTCGCAAAGGTAGTTGAAAGCATGCATGAAGGCGCAAAATAGGCCAATGAGCTTGTAGAATTTTCATAACAGCAGAACTTCGATCAGTAAAGGGTAACACCCCGGTAATAGAAGGCTCCTGGGAAGATCTATTATTCGTATATTGCTGATCCAGCAGCCAATCACGATGGACATGTAAAGCTCGTTTGTAGGCACGTCGAACAATTAAATCTGGGTAGCCTCTAGCTGAAAGTCGGGAGCATAATTCCAGAGCATGTCGCCTATAAAGGTTGAGGCAGCATTGCATACTTTGGATTGCAAGCTTGCAAGGCTTTTAGGCTTTTAGGAAATCCTCTAAATTATTTATTTCCTTTGACTGAAGCCACTTAGGTCTTCCCGTGCCAAAACGCACCCTATCCAATTGGATAGTGGACTACATTTCTTTTGCCTATGCTCAGACGGGACTCTCTCTCGAGGGTCACATTACCACTCATAACATGAGGGCCATGGCAACCTCAGTCACCAATCTCCATTTTGTCTCCATAGAGGAGATCTGCTGGGCAGCTACCTGGTCCTCTGTTCACATTTTCATTGCTCACTACTGCCTTGACAGGGACTGCCTTTGAGAAGCTGTCTTTGGCCAGGCTGTTCTTTAGCATCTTTTTGGGACTTAATCACTTCTACTATTACACTTCTTTGGCACCCAACTTGCTCCATGCTCCATGCTCTTGCTTACTGCACTTGAGTCCATACCTTTGTGTCCATACCTTCTTGGCTCCATTCTTTAGCCTCAAAGATGTCTTTTATGTCTGGTGCCTGGGAGTTAGTGAATCCCATATGTGAAGACTCCATTCCTGCTTGTTCCTGGAGATAGTGTAGTTACTCACTTGTAAGAAGTGATCTTGGGGAACAGCAGGAATCAGTCTTCACAACCCACCCTCCTCTCTAGAAGTTGTTGGGTATTATTTTCCTCTGTTCTCAGCTGCAAACTCAACTGAGGAGAGGAGTTGGGAAGGCAGACGCGCAGATGTAGCAGAGTGCTCCGAAAAGCTTTCCTATTGGATACTGGGTAACGTTTCCACACGGGCTCTGTTGGTACCATTACCTATATGTGAAGAATGATTCCTGCTGTTCCCAGAGATCACCTGTTATGGGTGAGTAACTGCGCTATACTTGCCATGCAGCTCTTTATTTATTTACCTATTAAGATGTCTTAGTCATCCAATTGCCTTAACTTTGGCTGTTAAGACGAATTAGTAAATGTGCTAATTAGTACTGGAGCTGGAGGAGAATATTTTTCATCTTTTGTCAGACAGTGAATGCATTATTACAATATTTATTATAATACTTTGGTTGTGTTACCATACAAAGAGGTAAATACATAAAAAAGATTGAATTAGCACGTGTTTCAATGTTGTGAGTAGTAGCAGCAATTGTCCAAGCTTCGGCCTTACCAACTGACAATTCATGCATAATTCATAAGTATTCATAAGTCAGTTGCATTCATAATTCAATGAGCCACATAAGAAATGCCATACTGGGTCAGTCTAAAGTCCATCGAGCCCAGTATCCTGTTTCCAACAGTGGCCAATACAGGTCACAAGTACCTGGCAGATTCCCAAACAGGCACACAGGTTCCACAATGCTCATCCCAGGGTAAACAGTGGATTTCCCGGGTCCTCTTTAATAATATTTTATGGACCTTTTGTCCAGGAACTTGTCCAAACCTTTTTTAAACGCAGCTACACTAACAGCTTTTACTACATCTTCTGGTAACTAATTCCAGAGTTTGATTATGCAGGGCCGTAGGCTAACTGCAGGGAGGCAGTTATATCCCCCTGCAGTTGCTGCATTTCAGCGTGGCCAAACAGCTGCCAATGCAACTAAGGCCACCCACTAAGGTGGCATTAGTTGCATTCACGCTACTTGCACTGAGTCTTTATGTTAGTTTCTGCTGACAATGCAGATGTTTGTGTGAGAATTCTTTCTCTTGCCTCATTTTTCAATAAAGTATAATTTTGGGAAAGAAATCCTGTAAACCCAATAGTAATGGGTAAAAGCATTTTTGACTACATATGTCTGTTTTTAGTTTGTACTGATATATTCCCTGCTTAGTGAAGATCTATCTCTGATCTGCATACGTGTGACTGAGGTATATGTTCTGACAACATGGAGTTTCTATGTAGGGAGCTGTAGTAATCTGGCTTGTTTAGTTTTCTGAATAGCAATATGAATGTTCTAGGGCCCACTGCAATATTTATAATGCTGCCCTTTTCTGGGTATGCGCCATGTTGTGTGAGTTTTGGAATTTAGTGCTGTTATGGATAGTAGATTTGCTCTATGGGTCCTGTACTCTGGGTTCTTGGTGAGGTCAACTGTAGGGTGTTGGTTGGGGGAGAGGTACTGGAATATGTATTGTTTTTGAGATTTGCAGTTTTGCGTTCTTTATGCTGCCAGACTGAAATTTAAAATATTTTGTCAGTTCAGATTCAAGGAAATTTCAAATTTCAAGGGAATGTCTCAGTTTAATTTTGTTTAGTAACCTGATAGCTTCACAGCTGCTGAGTTTCGGACTTTTCCAGCTCTAGCACAATCCAATCCAGCATTAAATTCATGGCTACTAGGATTAGTTTATCTCATTTTATATCTTCCCTCCTCATCAATAATCTGGTCATAGCAAAATAAATCTGATGTGCAAATATAATGGTTTGATTGGGGGGAAGGGGCTGTGTAAGTGGCTTTTTGTTAATCAAATGTAATGTTTTATTATTATGTTTGTTTTATTGTAACATCTGTTTTACTAAATTGCATGTATATCTTTGGAAGCCACCTAGGATTTTAGATTGATGGCATATACATTTTAAACGAAGTGTACTAAATTTATGCAAATTATACTGCAGTGGATCTCATGCACATGGCCCTACTACTACTACTACTACTTAGCATTTATATAGCGCTACCAGTCGTACGCAGCACTGTACAGCACAGACATGTAAGAGACAATCCCTGCTCATCAGAGCTTACAACCTAGTCAAGACAAAACACACAAAACACGGAAGGTGTAGGCAGGGGTGGAACAAGGGAGAGAAAAGGAGATCACTTGAGTCAAGATCCAAAAGCAGCAGCAAAGAGCTGAGCTTTCAACCTGGACTTGAAGAGGGTTAGAGTAGGTGCCTGGCGTACAGACACGGGTAGTTTGTTCCAGGCGTAAGGTGCAGCAAGGTGAAAGGAACAAAGTCTGGAGTTAGCAGTAGGACATCATCCTCATGCTGCCCCTGGGGGGAGGGGGGGAAGTAGGCGGGGGGTACTGGGAAAGCAGAAACCTCAGATTGGGACCAGCATAATCAGAGAATAAAATGGTCAGAGAACAAAGGTAGAAGAGAATTTTATTTTCAGTTTAATGATTGCACTTGGTGCTATCTTTATATTTTATACAGTACATGGACATGCATCTCTTTCTATTTCTCTGGTTTTGCATTGTATGCAGAATCTGACTTTTTGGGGTTGTAGTTTAATTGTTATCTACATATGTTTATTTTTAGGTTATGGTTACTTATTCTATACTTGGTGAGGGTCTGTGTTCTGAGAGTGTGACCAAGACTAGGAGTTTGTATGTAGGGAGCTTATATGTAGGGATGTAGTTTATAATAGCAAAATAAAAATGAGTTATAATTTACATAGTAACATATGCACTGGTGACATATGAACATAAGAACAAAAGAAATGCCATACTGGGTCAGACTAAAGTCCATCAAGCCCGGTATCCTGTTTCCTGTGCTGTGGTTCTCGCTCCTTCTTTTAGTTCCTTGGTGTGCAAACATCTTGAATTTCCTCCATATTATATAATCCGCTTTTTGGTTTGGTTCAGTCCCTGTCTGGAATTTTGAGAAAGCCCCCTTCACACACACACACTATGGGGGAGGGGGCACCATCTCATCCCTCGCCTCAGGCAGCAGATTGCCTTGTGCCGCACCTGCCCAAAGATAAATATTTACAAGTGCAGATCTATTTCCAGCTGTAGTAGCCCCTTTTGGTAGTCTTTCAAGACTGCATTCATTCTCAGAAGATATTGGAGTAACCTTATAGAGCAACGGCTATGACCTTGACAAATGTGACATCCATGAAGGCATTGAGATAACATGCATGAAGGCAATCTGAGCACTTTTCAAATCATTTAGAATCCCTTCAGCAAAGGCTTCAACGATCCTGTGAGCAGTGAGTGAGAATCAGCTGTGCCTACTTAGTTGGGAACTGTGTGTGAGAGAGAACTGCAGCCAATCTGAGCACTTTTCAAATCATTTAGAATCCCTTCAGCAAAGGCTTCAACGATCCTGTGAGCAGTGAGTGAGAATCAGCTGTGCCTACTTAGTTGGGAACTGTGTGTGAGAGAGAACTGCAGCCAATCTGAGCACTTTTCAAATCATTTAGAATCCCTTCAGCAAAGGCTTCAACGATCCTGTGAGCAGTGAGTGAGAATCAGCTGTGCCTACTTAGTTGGGAACTGTGTGTGAGAGAGAACTGCAGCCAATCTGAGCACTTTTCAAATCATTTAGAATCCCTTCAGCAAAGGCGCGCCCGCGCCTTGCGGGCCCGCGCCTGAGGGCCTCGCAAGAGGGCCCTTTGGCGTGGCCCTTAGGCGTGGAACGAAGGCGCTTAGAGATCAGGATCAGCGTTTTAACACGCAGGTGAAAGATTTGAATATCGGCAATTTAATATTTACATCCAGCAGTTGCCGGTTCTCTAAGCAAGCTCAAGAAGAAGTGTTGTCTACGTATCCTTTTCGTGAGCTTCCATCTGCCTCTTTTTCCCTGCAAGAAACACTGTGAAAGTCGTTGGAGCTAAAGAAGGTATGTCATTAGTTTTATGCGAATTGGCAGCAACAGCCTTCGTTAGTTAAAAAAAGAAGTATCATAGTCATGGTCAAGCCCACCTTCCACCCCAAATTTCTCTTGGACACCCTTATCATCCTTCAACGATTAGGCACACCCCACTTACAGCTCCAACATTTATATATATGGCTTCTAACAATCATATCAATATACCACATTTGGAATTGCTCTTCCACGAGATCTCACAGTAAATCCTGTAACAAACATGATGTTGGCAGCCACCTCAATCATTTGAATCCTAAAGCATGCCCTAAAAAACCCCACACACTAAACATCACCTCTATAGAACTTATGAATACTAGATCAGTAAGAAACAAAATTCATTTAATCAGAGATCACATTGTGGACCAGCACCCAGACATTTTATGCATTACAGAATCTTGGCTCTCCCCCTCTGATAGTGTCCTCCTCAACCAACTGGTCCCCTCTACATACTCCGCCTTTAATAATCCTCGCACTCTAAAGAGAGGTGGCGGAGTTCTAATCATTGCTAAAGACTCATTGCAACTTCAAACACTCACTTCTAGCAACTCTGAGCATTGCAGTTCTATTGCAGTGGGAAACAAGTATCTAACTATTTGCCTTGTTTATAGGGCCCCCCACGCACCAGCTGAAGAGCTAACTACCACTCTTGAAACTGTCTGTGCAATCACCACAAATCACAAACCTTTAATCTTACTAGGTGACTTTAATCTCAGCTCTGCAACTAACAATGATAGGCAAACCTTCCTTCAGGCAATGGACTCTTTACTATTCTCTCAGCTAATAACCACTCCCACCCATAGACATGGTTCCACACCAGACCTAGTTTTTGCCCCAAATTATCTCTTAGACAAGGGATTTATTTCCTCACCCATAATCACCCCGATTCCTTGGTCTGATCATCACAGAATCAAAATTGAATTGACAAACAATACGGCCAAGTTCAACATAACACATTCTGCTTCATTTGGAATCAGAAGATTTAAAGCTTTCAAAAAAGATCAATTCTTAAAAGACACACTACCCTACCTCAACTCGGATGAACCTAACTTGGACAAACTGGTTAAGAATTGGAACATTACCATCAGTACAGCAGCAAAATCCAAACCGTACATAAAATCAAAGAACGTAAGACAACACGCTCCATGGTACTCCAATACAATTCGCAACGCTAAAAGAGAATTAAGAAAGCTAGAACGCCACTGGAGACGCTCCAAATCTCCAACTGCACAAAACACTTACTTAACAAAGCAAAAAAGATATAATGATCTTATTAACGATACAAAACGAGAGCATCACACAAACACCATTCTGAAAGCCTACAATAAACCCAGAGAACTCTTTGAGATAGTAAAAGACCTAACTAAAGAACCAAGTCCTGACAAAGACATACAAATCAACCCTCAAACCTTTGCAAACTTTCTCCATGAGAAAATAGGTCACATACCAACTCAAATACATACCGAAACCTACAGCTCCATCACAACAACAACAACAATAACAACAAGTTGGGACAGTTTCCACACTCCTTCAACCAAACAGATTTCGGATATCATCTCTGCTCTCAATACTAGCACTGCCCCTACTGATCCTTGCCCAGTTCAATGGCTCAAAGCAACCAAGCATAACTTCCTCAGTTATATACACAATATCGTATCCATATCCCTATCTCAAGGAATAATACCCGAACAACTTAAACTAGCCTCAATAAGGCCTATCCTCAAAAAAACAAACCTGGATAAGAACAATCCAGCGGCTTATAGGCCAATCTCTAGCATACCATTCCTAGCCAAAGTAATAGAAAAAGCAGTACAGCTACAACTCCAAGACCATGTTGACGACCATGCCCCACTCGATCTACATCAACATGGCTTTCGCCCCAACCATGGAGTTGAAACACTGCTGCTATATCTGTTCAATGATATCACCCAGACCATAGACAATTACAGGCAAGGATCTTTATTGATCTTCTTAGATATTTCAGCGGCTTTCGACACAGTTGACCACACTATCCTCCTATCAAGATTGGAAAGTATCGGTATCTCTGGTACTGTCCTTAGTTGGTTTAACTCTTATTTAACAAACAGGCAGTTTCAGGTTAAAATTGGAAACAACACTTCACAGCCTACAAATATCAAGCAAGGAGTACCTCAGGGATCTGCGCTTTCTTCCCTTCTATTCAACATTTTTATTCAGCCAATTTGTCAAATTATGGCAGCCCATCAAATAAGTTATACGATTTATGCAGATGACATCATGATTTATACACCGATTGATCTCATTAACCCCGACTACAGCAAGATCACAAATTGCCTTGACAACATGTCTTCCTGGCTCACATGCAATAACCTTGCCTTAAACTACAATAAAACAGAGGCGCTTATTGTCACTCGAAACACCGACTTCAACCCCCCACCTTTCATTAAATACAACAACATTACAATACCAGTTAAGGATGAAGTTAGATATCTTGGAATTACCCTCGATAAAGGTCTAACCCTCCAGTCACACATCAGAAAAACTGTGAGGTCTGCATACTACAGAATGAAAGTGATTAGACGCCTCAAGCCCTTACTCTCATATGACCACTTCCGGTCTGTCTGCCAAGCCTTAATAACTCCTATTCTGGACTTTTGTAATCCTATCTACTACGGTCTTTCAAAACACTCACTTAAACCTCTTCAGATGGCTCAGAACACGGCAGCCAGAATTATTGCTGGCTCAGCATCTCAAGATCACATTACCCCTACTCTCAAAGAGCTCCACTGGCTTCCAATAAGCCAGCGCGTCAAATACAAGATGGTAATTAATATATTCAAGATCAGACATAAATGCTCTGCTTTTAGCCTTCATAACCTCTTACTCCAGAATAACAACAGGCCAAGACGAATAACTACATCAAACACCCTCAGCACCCCAAGTAGTTTCAGAAAAGCGTGTAAATGTACTACACAAAGGGCAATTTCCTTATCGGCCCCACTTATATGGAACTCTCTCCCTCCCGATGTGCGATCCATGGATGATTTAAAGGAGTTCAGAAAACAACTGAAATTTGTACTCTTCACTGAGTACTATGGCACAGACATCTAACAGTCTCTATTATTATAGCCTGCATATAACTTGTTTTACTGTAACGGTTCCTTGATGTTGCGTATCCCAATTTTACCTTCACTCTTTAGTTTAGTCAGTGTATGCCCCCTGTCTCTGTTCTCCCTTCTTGTGTCTGGTAACCGCTTTGATTTAAGGAAAAGGCGGTATAGAAAACCTGTTAAATAAATAAATAAATAAATAAATGATTAAAAGCTAAACTTCAATGAGCATGAGGAGGCTATATATTTCAGAAATGGCTTCTCTAGTTTTAGAAGCTATAGGCCAGATGCAGAGACACAAATCGCAGGGTCCAACCCCCTTTCTGGCCAGGCACTCAATCCTTAGTCCAGCCCTCCCCACACATACTGAGGGGTAGTGTGGGAAGCATTGGATGGAGGCAGGAGGGGGAGGGCCATAGGTGGGGAGTGGGTGGAGTGGAGACGGGCTATAGCACCCAGACATACAGGGCCTATTCAGGTCATGACCCTGTACGTCTGGCAGGGGAGAGATAGGCATGGGAATTATTCCACTTCGGAGGTGGAATAAGTCCCATTGACTACAGGATTTAGGTAAGACAGCCCCACTAAACAGGTCGGACAGATGCAGGGGTGTTCCCATCACCCAATCCCATCTCTGGCTGCCTGCGCTGAGAGTCAGGTGGCGGGGAAATGAGGGTTTCCTCCATTTGCGGCATTTCTGCACTCCTGCTGGGTGTCCCATTGCTATAGCAACGGGATGTCACGGCACTGGCACACCAGCAGGAGCATAGGGCTGGCTGGATGGGCTGTAGGGAGGATGTCCTGCGCCACTGAATCAGGGTTACGCCAGGACATCTAAATGCCCGATCCTGCAACCGCGGGACCATCTAGCAGAATCGGGTGCAATTTGGGGCCATCCATTTTTTGGATGTCCGGATGCCCCATACGTGCCCCTGTTGGAATTGGGCTCCACATGGATTATTAAAACTTGATAAGATATGGAAAAGGAACTGGAGTTATTGTTGGACTTCAATCAAAAAGGAAGATAGCAAAGCCTGATATAGCTTCCACTGCAGGTGGTGAAGGCTAGTACTTCATCAGGTTGGGGGCATGTTTAGGACTGATAAAGTAGTCAGTGGTATGAAAAGGATTGAAGTTTCAGGTAAAATACTTTGGGGATAATGAACAAATGTTGTGTTGAATATGGAAATTATTATGCTCATCTACCCAAAGTGGAAGAATCTTTACTGGACAGGATGAATGAGAAAATGTGGTCTTTCGTGTCATTTATTAACTATAGATCAATTCCAATGTGATTTGTCTGGTTAACTTTGAGAATTAACCAGGAAAATTGTCATTTTTCAAAATTCAGGCTCACAGACTAGTTAAATTTGGCCAAACATCATGTTGTTGTAAAGTGCCGTTGAGTCGTTGTCGACTCCTGGAGATTCTCTGGATAGTTGACCTAAACTTTGTTTGGTCTTCAGCCAAGCATCTTATTGTTGATAGAGTGGTATCCATAGTTGCTATTATTGTATAAATCCATCCCATTGCCGGCCTTCCTTTTATACAGTGACCTTCTACCTTGCCAAGCATTATGTCTTTCTCCAATGATCTCTCTCTTCGCATGATGTGTCCAAAGTATGAAAGTCAAAGTCTTGTCACCTGAGCTTCAAAGAAAAACTTAGGTTTGATCTCCTCTACTACTGACTGGTTTGTTCTTCGGGCAGTCCATGATATACATAATATTCATCGCCAGCACCATAATTCAAAGGCATCAATTTTCTTCCTGTCTATCTTTTTCATTGTCCAACTTTTGCATCCATACGACATTATTGAAAATACCATGGCCTGGACAAGTCGAATATTTGTATAGAGAGAAACATCTCTGCTCTTGAGAATCTTGTCTAGGTCCTTCATAGCCATTCTACCAAGAGCAATATGTTGTCGGATTTCTTGACTGCTAGTCCTTTCTTTATTGATTGTTGATCCAAGTAAGTTAAAGCTGTTAACTATTTCAATTTCTTTTCCATCAGCAATGAACTTATTGATTTTGCCAATTGTCAGGATCTTTGTCTTCTTAATGTTAAGGTGCAGACCCTTTTTAAGACTATGTTCCTTGATCTTGAGTAGCAAATGTTTGAGATCATCTTCACTTTCAGCCATTAATGTGGTATCAACAGCATAGCGAAGGTTGTTGATGAGTCTTCCACCAATCTTCACACCTCGGTTGTCTTCATACAGTCCTGCTTCTGATGATTTGTTCTGCATATAAATTAAAGAGATACGGGGAAAGTATACAGCCTTATCGTACACCTTTGCTGATTTTAAACCATTCTGTTTCTCCTTGTTCCATTCAAACTGTTGCGTCTAGATGAATTTAAAGGTTGTACAAGAGAACTATTACGTGTTCTGGTATACCCATGCTTCTTAATGTGGCCCAGAGTTTCTCATGGTTTACACAGTCAAAAACCTTGCTGTAGTAAATAAAATACATATGGTGCTCCTTGTGGTCTTGGGCAAGCCACTTAACCCTCCATAGCCCATGTTCCCTGTAAAATAGTTATCTCCAAGTTATAATGCCCTGTTCAATGTAATTTCAGTTTATTCAATGTAAACCGCACTGATGCAGAATAGCGCGGTATATAAGAGAATGTAAATAAAAAAATAAAATGGATATTCTTTTGATATTCTTTTGTCTTTTCAGGGATCCATCTCACATCCGCGATGATGTCTCTCATTCCTTGCCCTTTAGTAACCCTGCTTGCACTTCAGGCAGTTCTTGTTCCTGGTATGGTTGTAGTCTCTGCTGAATGATCTTGAGTGGAATCTTGCTGGCAGGTGAAATCAGAGCGATTTTTTGATAATTTCCATAGTCAGTCGGATCACCTTTCTTCAGTATTGGTATAAACACAGATCTTTTCCAGTCAGTTGGCCATGAATTTGTCTTCCAAATTTCCTGGCAGAGCCTTGTAAGTATGGTAATAGCTTCATCCGATTGCTCTAATACCTCAATGGGAATGCCATCAATGCCCGGTGCATTGTTCTTTGATAAGGCTTTCAATGCTGCTTCTTTCATCACTAATGGTTCCTAACCATAAGGTACAGGTTGAAACGGCTGTTGGTCCACTTGATCTTTATGGTATAATGACTGTATATTCTTTCCACCTTTTCTTGATGATCTCAGCATCATGCAACATGGATCCTTGAGCATCTTGTAGCATTCCAATTTGAGGCTGGAATTTTTTCTCTCTCTCGTAGCTTTAGAAAAGCTGATCTTGTTCTTCCTCTAATAGTTTCTGATTCTATTTCCTTGCATGTGTCATTCTAGTACTTTTCCTTGTCTTGTCTTGTTGCATGTTGGAAATCTCTATTGAGTTCTGCGATTGCCTCTCCTTCTCCGACGACTTTAGCTTCTCTGCGTTTCTGGAAAATTTACAGAGTTTCTTCAGTCATCCATTTTGGCCAGTTTTGCTTTTTCACCTTATGTAGAGACTTCTTGCTTTTTTCCAACACAACCTTCTGGATGTCATTCCATAACTCTTCTGGAACTCTATCATTTGTATCTAAAGCAGCAAATCTATTTTTCAGGCAGTCTTTAAATTCCAGTGGCATATTCTCAAGGTCATATTTTGTTACATTCATGATGCCCAACCAAAAGTTAACCAATTAAAATGAATAGAGCTAAGAGACCTGCCTGGTGTTGTACTGTTCACACACGCTATTTTACTGTTAATGCACATTAACGCAGGTACCATTGTATTCAATGGGACCTAGTTACTAATAACACACGTTAGCAGTAAAATAGTGTGTGTTAACAGTAGCACACCTTAGTAACTCTAGTCCCAAATCTGACTATCCAGATTTTATCATTTACCATTTGTTTAATATCCTGGTTAGATTTAACCAGATAAATTACCCAGTTTACTTTTACCAGTATCAGCCCCTCTCTAAAAAAAATTAAGATTAATATTTTATTCACTCACCTCATGTTTGCTGTACTAAAAGAAGCTGAAGAATATTAGTTCTGAGTTTCTAAGGCACAGTCAAAAATAATTAAATATCAAAAGGGAAGGGGAATGTGATGTGCAAAGAAGGTGATAGTTCAGGAGAACAGGGAATAGGTATTTGGGAAAAAAGCACATTTGAATAAGCTAGGAAACTAATTGAGGAAGAGTTGTTAAAAATACAAAAATATAAGAAGAATCAAACACTGCATTGAGCCTGCTATGATTCCCATCCTCTTCCTATAGAAAGTTCTAAACCTTGTCATGTTTTGTTTTGGATACATTGTCCAACTAAGAAGTAGAAAAATAAACCAAATTAATTCATATTTGTGCTGTACTGCCAGAACAAACATAACACTGAAAACAATAGCAAATTTGAATTAGTCAGTCCTGCAGCCATGTGCACCTCTGGGGCACCATTTGTTTTATTTTATTTATTAGATTTATTCCTTGTCCAACTGCCAGCACACTCTAGGTAAGGTACAACAGCAATAAAACTGCAATGCTATAGATATGTCAACTACTTTTCTTGATTCTTTTGCAATCCTTGTATAATCAGCCAATTTTAATCCCTTCCCGTCTTTAATATTGGTGGTTTGGCTTGTCTTATCATGAGAACATATATGTTTCTACCTGGAGGGTATGATTCTTGACACCAGAGGGCTCACTCTCCCTAGCTAGCGTGGCCAGGTATAATGGATGGACCAGGAGGGGAGAAAAGCAGCCCACAGGGAAGGTTGCCACAGATGCTTAGACATAATTCAGCCCGATACATGTGGTAACGGGTTTTTTTCTTTTTTTAATTTTTATTCTTATTCATTTTTCAAAAACAAATTTCATCACTTGTAACAGACAAGAAGATTCCCACAAATGCAATATTAAGCAAGGCTAAAGAGAAAAAAAAAACCAAAGAAAAATAATTAAAATTGATCATTTCCCTAAGTCCTCAAAAGGAAAGGGAAGGAGAGAAGGAGACTAGCCACTAATTACAAGAAAAGTCTTCCCTAAGAAATAAAACATAGAGGGCGCTGGGAGTAAATCCTATTCCAGATCTACTGTTCCCCAGCATTCATCTGAGATTCAGCAGCAGACCCTGAGACCCTGCATCCAGTGACCCAGCAGACTTCTTACAAAGAAATATTGCAAACTATTGTGGCTCAAAAAATATCAATTATGCATTTACATGGAACATGAAGAAATAAAAGATCACCTAGATCTCAGTGTCAGAAACTGCTTCCTCCATTTTTGAGTGACCTTAGATAAATCCAGAAAGATTCTGATACCACAGTTCATTAAGGTCATGTCCTTGACACAAAAAACAACTTAAGAATCCAGTCATGATCAGACTCCAGTGCAACTGTTATTATTGTTCACCGTGCTCCATAGCAGACTTTTCCAAAAAAAATAGTTCCATCCAAACTGCCAAAGCCAACTGTGAGCAGAATCCTAGTTTTCTTCTTCCTAGCAGTCAGAAGATAAAATTCTTGAGCAAATAAAGGAACAGATAGGGGGAATTTTCAAAACTGAGATGGCATGCTTATACATTTCCTGAGCAGAAATTGAGAGCACTCAAGAAAATTTAGCAAGCATAAAATAAATTCTTTTATCTCAAAGAATTCTCTAAAAATTCTAATTTACAGTGTGCAACATCAGAATCTGTCATCACTGCCAATTCCTTAATCCCATCTTCCTTCATTTTTATATGAACTGTCACCTAAACTGTCACCTTTTGAACTTATCAGCAATACAATCTAGTTGGGCAGATAAAAAAATTGCTCTAGAGCAAACAGTCCATCTCACAAAGTCTCAAAACTAAACTCTTTTGGTCTCACCAATGTCACCTTGCTCTTTGCTCTATTCAGTCCTTGTCCATATGTCCTCTTCAGCTCTTGAGTTTTGATGAAACTCCCGTGTGCACCATCCTCTGTAGGCACCAAAGTAAAGACCACTTCAGTCTGCTATCCAGCTTCTAATTCAGTGCAGCTCACTTCCACAAGTACTGCACTCCTTCATGGGGTCGATGCTGTACTAGGAATACCAGCCTCTATGATCTATTTCCTCACAGTAGTTCTTCCTGTGCTGTGCTTGGGAGGTCTCAGTGGAGCAATTTGGTTCTCTGGGCTAAGAGTCACATTATGCTCAAGAGGCATCAAGGGGCTGCCTTCTGCCTCTGAGATATTCTGAGAATGCTCTGGAGTATCTTTCACAGCGCCTGGATAAAGAAAAGAATCCATCGACCCACAGACTCCTAGCAAATGAACAGCTGATGACTGCTGCTTGCATTTACATTTCCAGCCCATAAGCACTCAGGTAATCGGAAAAAAAGCAGAAGGATCAGCAGGGTGCTGCTCAGCTGCAAGCTACATCTGCTATCTTGACTCCTCCCCCAGAGAAGCCATGTGGTGGCAGTTGTGGAATAGCAACCCAGAATGAGGTCTTACGTAAAAGCTGTGATTCCAGAGGAATCTAGTAAGTATATTTAAGGCCCTTCATTTGACTGTCTTTCCCTTCCCTCCCTACAAAGTAAGACGATGAAAACCCTGTTCAGAATGCACAAGCAGTCTTTACTGTTCTCCTAACCTTAATTTTTTTAATAAGGTCCACACTTGGGTTTATTCCTATGGGAAAACATAAAAAAAAAATAGATCCCAAAACTCTGGTCAAAAGGATGACAGCGCAGGAGTGCCTCCAGCAGCAAGCACAGCAGTTCCTCCACTAACTACCCTATGACAGCAGTAACAGTCACAGCAGCACATGGAGAATGCCCAGTTGATAATCCAGCAGCATTTACAACAGTTAGCTACAGCAACATTCAGGAGAAACTCTAGCAGGAAAAGCTACTATTCTAGTTCCACTACAAGCACAGCTAGCCAAATTAGGCCCTAATAATGATCTGGAGGCCTCCTAATAACTTTCAAACGAGTCACAGGCGCAGAAGAATGGCCAAAGGCACAGTGCACCCTACAGCTGGCCCCCTTTCTCATTGGGGAAGCCCAAGCAACCTACCAGGCCATGCCACACATTGAGGCATGATGTTACAGGATAGGTAAAGAAAGCTGTATTAGACTAATACCCCAAAAACACAATTTCTGCAGCCTCCAGCTTAGTCCCCAGACTAAAGCCTTATGTACTTGGTCAAAGGCTAAAGAATTCTACTGTCACTGGTTACTCCCTTCTGGTTAGTTGAGAAATAGGGCCATTGAGGACATTGAATTTGAACAATTTTGGAGGTCCTGCCACCTACACCCTAGGAGTAGATACTGCAAGAGAGCCTGGAAACTTCCTTGAAATTAGTTAGATGGTATATGGCTGCTGAGCTAGGCATCTGTGAAGAAAAGGATCCCAAAACAAAAAGGACAAGTTAGAGAGCACATCAGTAGATGGAGGAGATGCCCCAACTAGCTCCTGCGAAGATTCCTGCACCTTACACACTTTAAAAGAGTGCCCAAGGAAACAGTAATCACAATGGAATTCATTTCTAATCCCTCCAAGGATACTCCCTAGGCAGTTAAAAGCACCCAATGTTAAAACCGTGGGGAATGAGGCCACATAGCCTATTAGCCCCAGTAGTCCTAATTGTGATTTCTGTGGAAATGAGTACTCAATCAGCTATGGTACTGACTGATTCTGGCCATGCAAAATTGTTTTTTTGTCAGAACCTGGTTAATCAAGTTAAATAATACCTCCAGAAAACAGTGGTTATTTCTTGTGTATATGGGAACACTAAATCATATCTTGCAGTCTGGGTGCATATTAAATCTCCAGATTGATGCTGTGGTCATCTAAAAGGATTTCCTCTGGTATGAGGATCTGGTAGTTGCAGCTAGTGGTGTCTGAATTAGAGGCTGGTCTTCAGCAACTAAAGATGAGAACACCCAGATATATAATATGGTTTTTTTTAAGGCCCTCTCCTGAAGGAATCAAATCCTAAACTTATGAAGTCCTGGAAAATAAGAGGACCGCTGTATGGTGTCTCTGAGAAAGGATATCCCAAGAGAAAGTTGAAGAAAGGAACCCTTTGAATAGTGGGGGTAGAAACTCAGATGGAAACTTGATAGATTTTAATGACCCAGAGCTCAGTCCACTAGATCTCAGGGAGTCTGAGGAAACTTTTAAGGAGGCATAACATGAGAACAATAACTTGAAGCCTGCCTTTGAGTAGGCCAGTTGAGAGTCTGATCCTAAACCCTGCTTTCTTTTTTGTTATGAAAAATGAGTTGTTCTATCGGATGGCCAAGGAGACCAATGATAACATTGGTCTATACTCAGTTGTTGTGGGGGAGGGTGTTTAGCTGTTGAAAAGACAAAGGAAAGGATTGTTCCCAGTTTTTACTGGCCTGGACCTCACCATAAGGTAGAGGACTTTAGTAAGTCCCGCCCTGTCTGCCTAGAAAGTTCCTCTGACTCCAGGTTTAATTATAGAAATCCCATTTGAAGGAATGGCCATAGGTCTGGTCAGATACCTGAGGCAGTCATTCAGAGGCTATCTACTTGTATTGGACTATGCTACACAATATCAGGAGGCTATTGCTTTTTGGAGTATCAGTGCCCAGACTATAGCTAGGGGACCTGGTTGAGATTTTCATAAATAGGATTCTTAAAGTAGATCCTGGCAGACCAAGGCACCCCTTATGTGTCCAGAATAATAAAGTATTTTTTGTCCTTTCAGAAGTAAAGATCTATCCCAGTTTACCATTTCCAATCCAATTAGTTTAATAGAATGGTTTAAAACTACTCTAAAGCAAATGTTGAGGAAATTTGTGTCAGTCAATTGGAAAAAGTGGGGTACATTTTTATTCTGTGTCCTCTTTGCCATCAGGAAATTTCCCGAAAGGACCTCTTGATTTTTCCATTTGAATTATTTTATTAGGAGAGACCTTGGGGTATACTGGATATTGACAAAGAACCGAGGGAAAAATGGCATAGCCATGGGGAAAAATGTGGTAGAATAGGTCTTTGAAATGTGGGAAAGGCTTGAAAGACTGAGTCGTGAGGTTTTAGAATATGCAAACTATGCAGGTAGTTCAGGCTACCTAATACAGTGGTCACCTGCTCTTTGAATGCTAGGAACAGAGCACTATTCTGTTTCCCACCATAGAAAGTAAACTAAAAGCTATAAGACAACGGCCACATGAAATGTTTAGAAAAAAATAAGAGGGGTCACGTGATGCGGTGAGCCGAGGTGGCAGCGTTATCCTTGGCTCCGGGGCAACCCTTTGGAAAATAGTGAAAATTCTCCACCCGGGAAACTAAAATGTATCAGACCAAACCGGAGAACATTGGGGAAGACTTATGCAAACCGTAGCAACAGCAGAAAACAGAGATATGTAATAGATGACCACTAAAGCACCGCGCCGGGAAAAGCCCCAGCCTGGAAGCTCAAAGATGGCAGACCCCAGCCCATCTAATCCGCCTGCCTCACAAAGCAAGCACAATGCTGGCTTAGTAGAAGAGGTCACAATGGCGGTAGTCAGAGTTAGATGAAAGACTCCTTACCATTATCGCGCAGCTTTCCCAGGTGGTGCAGGGAATGGCAGACTTCGGCGGGCAACTGGAGGGTGCGGAACATTGGATTTCAGAGGCAGAGGACAAGATCAATACAATGGCGGCACATGTGGAGCTTAATCAGGGTTTACAACAATGGAGCAAAAAACTTGAGGATCTGGAGAATAGCGGGAGAAGAAAAAATGTACGTATTATGGGAGTAGCAGAGTCAATTGCAAACAATGAGCTACGGGGCTATTTGGTTCCCACTTCACCTACCACTAGATAAGCAGATGGGAAAGATAACCCTGGAGCAAGCACATTGACTGGGTCAACGACGAGAAGGGGAGAACCGGCCAAGTGTGATGATAGCATGCTTCTTAAGTTTCGTACAGAAAGAGGCAGTACTTCGGGCAGCTAGAGCTTTCTGGAATGCGGACCCTGGAGCTCGGAACTTTCTCATCTTCCAGGATTACTCAGCAGCGGTGAGCAGGAAGCACAGGAAGTATGCTACAGTCTGTAAAGGCCTGAGTGAAAAGGGCATCCGATTCTTCCTCCTATATCCCGCCAAGCTCCGTATTGAACACCAGGGGACTCAAAAGTATTTTGGCACTCCAGTGGAGGTGACTAGTTTCCTAAACACCTTACCGGGCTGACGTGAATGGAGGGGAGCCTAGTACTCGGGTGTGTCATAAAACATTGGCCTCCATATGTCACTCTTAGAAGGCAAAACAGGGTCAGTATTCTTTGAGCACTAAATAAACTCTTCTAGAGACCTTTACAAAGAGGCCTTCTACCTAGGAGGCAAGAGAACTGTGAAACATTTTAAATAGGTGTTAAAGCCAGGTGGCAGGTCAGAAGGCCATTTTGAAAGACTCCTACTATCCAAGCAAGGACTGTTAATCACCCAGGAAGTTGGTCACCGCTTATCTTAGAAGCACAGGACAGGGTATTTATTTATTTATTACAGTTTCTTATATACCGCGCTATTTAGAATCAGCGCGGTTTACATCATAACAAAACGACCATAACGAAAAACTGTCAGGTTTTACATTGAACAGGAGTACAAACATGGATAACTGGGTTAACTATATACATAAGCTATCTACACTGTAGATATAAGTTGTGAGGGCATTTCTAGACTGGGTCATTTCTTGGAAGGGATATCTAGTTCAGTTGCTGTCTGGGAAGTATTGGCAGAAAAGGTAGGTTTTGAGAGCCTTCCTGAACTGATATAGATTGGTAATGGCCCTAATGTCGGGGGGTAGAGTGTTCCAGCATTTGGGGACATAAAAACTGAATGCTCTGTTTGTGGTGTTCATGTTGGACTTTGTCGCAGCCTTTGGTATAGCTAGCAGGTTTACAGCTGATGTTCTTCTTGATCTGTTGGGGGGGACCATGTGGATTAGATGCGTGAGTGAGAGGGATGAAGTACCTTTGATTGCCTTGAATGCTAGTAAAAGGGATTTGAAGGTGATTCTCCCGTGGATCGGTAGCCAGTGCAGCTGTTTGAGAATAGGAGTCACGTGGTCGTTTCTGGATGCACCATAGAGGACCCTAGCTGCGGCATTCATGGCCAACTGTAAGGGGGTTAGTGTGGATTGGGGGAGACCTTGTAAGATGGCATTTGCAAAGTCAAAATGCGGCATGATCAGCGCTTGATATATGGTTCGGAAATCGTTTGGGTCCAGCAGGGAGCGTAGGTGTTTGAGGGAGCGGATTTTGAAGTAGTTGGCTTTGACTATGTTGCTTATGTGGCGTTTCATGTCTAGATGGTGGTCCAGGGTAACTCCCAAATATTTTATTGCATCTTTAGTTTGCAAATCAGCTTCCTTGACACTGACGTGGGACGGGGGAGTAAAGTTGGAGTCTCTGGTGATGAAAAGGACCTCTGTTTTTTTATGCTGGATACGTAGGTTCTGTGTCTGGAGCCATGTTGAAACTGCATTGAAGCAATCTGTGAGTGGGGTCAGGTCCATGTGGGTTGTGGAGAAAGGCATGTACAAAAGAATGTCATCTGCATAAATCATGCAGTTTACGTTGAATGATCTTATGATATTGCAGATGGGCTACATGTAGATATTGAAGAGTAAGGAGGATAATGAGGATCCTTGAGGTACCCCTTGCTTTTGATGGAAGTGGCTTGACTTTTCTGATCCAGACTTCACATATTGCCATCTATCGTCCAGATAAGACTTACACCATTTTAGTGCATTGTTGCAGACACCCTTTTCTTTTAGTCTTCCGAGGAGGATTTCGTGACTCACTGTGTAGCAGCCCTCTTTTAATAAGTATTATTTCCCTCCCTCCCTCTAGAGCAGTGGTTCTCAACCTTTTTTGTACCATGACCCCTTTTACCATTGGTCAACTTGTGGTGACCCCCAATGATAAAATCAAATGCGTCTCTCTTCCCTTACCGTTAACGCATTGTCGCTGTAATCATTTGTTGAACTATTAATATATTATAGACCTTTGCAATATGTTTTTATTTATAAAATTTACTTATTTAAACCACAATAATAAGTAACAATATTTTATTTCAAAATTATGATGATTTTGTAGTCAAGTCACTAATATGAAATAAAATTACTTTTTCTACTTTGTTGTCTGACCAATTTATTCTCTGATCATGCTGGTCCCGATCTGAGGCTTCTGCTTTCCTGTCTTCTCTTAGCTCTCTTTCTGTGGTCTATGGTCCATCTGCCATTTCTTATCTCTTCTTTCATTTTCTTCACTTCTTTCCATCAGCCTATTTCCAGTCCCAGTAACCCTCCCCAGTATCAGCCCCTTTCCAATCCTCACTGCCAGTACCTTCCAATGTCAACTTGCATTCCCATGACTGCCAAAGGTGTCCATTCCCTTCCATTCCCCCTCCTTCCCCACTGACCAGTCCCTTCTAGTACAAATACCATGGCAGCCCCTCTCAGATCCACTCCCTTCCAGTTCCATTCTCCCATACCCTCATATCAGCCCATTTGTAGCCTTAGCCCCCAGTTTTCTTCCAGGGCCAGCAGCTCTATCCTCCCCTCCCCACAATCAGCCTATTCCCAGTCGAAGCCCCCCCAATCAGCTTGCTTCCAGTGCTAGTCCCCTCTCAACCCCATTACCAGTGCTAACCTTCCCTAATCAGCCCAATACCAGTCCTACCCCCCCCCCATCAGCTCATTACCAGTCCTAGCCTCCCCTAATCAGCTCATTTCCAGTGCTAGTCCCTCCTCAACCCCATTACCAGTGCTAGGCTCCCCTAATCAGCTCATTACCAGTCCTACCCCCCCCATCAGCCCATTACCAGTCCTAACCTCCTCTAATCAGCCTATTTCCAGTCCTAACCTCCCCGATCAGCTCATTTCCAATGCTAGCCCCCCATCAGTCCATTACCAGTCCTACCCCCTATCAGCACTTTACCAGTCCTAACCCCCCCTTGATCAGTCCATTCCCAGTCCTAGCCTTCCCTAATCAACCCATTACCAGTCCTAGCCCCGCCCCCGTCTGCCCATTATAATCCTAACCCACACTGTCTCTCCCCTCTGTCCAGCATTTATCCCCCATCTGTCCAGTATGTCCCCCTGTCTCTTCCCTTTGTCCATGTCAGTCCCCCTCCCTCCCTCCCTCCATGTCAGCCCCCCTCCGTCCATGTCAGCCCCCCTCCCTGCATCCATCCATCAATGTCAGCCACTCCTCCCTCCCTCCCTCCATCTCTCCATCCATGTCAGTCCCCCTCTCTCCATGTCAGCCCCCCTCTGTCCGTCATCCCTCCCTCCCTCCATGTCAGCCCCCTGTCCATGTCAGCCCCCCTCCCTCTCTCTGTCCATCCCTCCATGTCAGTCCCCCCTCTGTCCATGTCAGCCCTCCCTCCATGTCAGCCCCCTCTGTCCATGTTAGCCCCCTCCCTCTCTCCATCCATCAATGTCAGCCCCCTCCCTCCCTCCATGTCAGCCCTCCCTTCCCTCCCTCCCTTCCTCCATCCATGTCAGCACCCCTCCCTCCATCCATCCATCCATCCATCAATGTCAGCCCCCCTCCCTCCATGTCATCACTCCCCTCCCTCCCTCCATGTCAGCCCCCCTCTGTCCATGTCAGCCCCCCTCCCTCCATCCATCCATCAATGTCAGCCCCCTCCCTCCCTCCATGACAGCACTCCCCTCCCACCATCCATGTCAGCCCTCCCTCCCTCCATGTCAGCCCCTCCCTCCTTCCCTCCCTCATGTCAGCCCTGTTGCAGGTTCCCTGCCTCCTCCTCCCCTCTCCCTGTCTGCCTGCTACTGCCTTGTTCTTCTTCTGCAGCCGTGGCTCCCTGCCTCTTAGGGAATCGCAGCTGAGCCTGTGAAACCGTTGTGGAGTCGTCCTGTCTCTCGACGGGCTCCGTGCAGCATTGTCCTGCCTCCAAAGGAAGTGGTAAACAACTTCCTTTGGAGGCAGGACAATGCTGCACGGAGCCAGTTGAGAGGCAGGAAGGCTTCGCAACGGTTTTACAGGCATAGCCGCGATTCCCTAAGAGGCAGGGAGCCGCGGCTGCATTAGAAGGGAAGCAGTGAGTTTGCTGCTGCCGAGAAGCGGACTCGGCAGCGGCAGCAACTTGTGCACTTTCCTTTTTAATGGCAGAGTGAGGCAACCCCCACTAAATCCTGTGGCAACCCCCGTGGGGGTCGCGACCCACAGGTTGAGAACCGCTGCTCTAGATGCTAGAGTAGCAGATTTGGAAGACAAAAGAAAGACAGAGAGGTACAAAGACAAGACCTACAGGGATATAATCCTTAAGTCCCACCTCCAGTCTGGCAGCATCCCTGTTGCCATGGCGAGCACCTGGTTGCCCCCCTTACAGTCCCCATTACAATGGACAGTTCTTAGACTCTTGATACAATTCTCCTCCAAGGTCACTAGCTGACTAGAACATGTGGGAAAGCAGGGCACTGTAACCCTTCTCTCAGCAGAATTAATTAGTTCACAAAAGTTTTCACACTCTTATCAGTACCAATTAAAGCTTGTTTTTCTGTCTTTTGTAAGTTTTGATTCTGCTTAGCTATGCTTGGTTATGCTTAGTTAAGTTTCGATTCTATGGAAGCAGCATTCGGGGGGGGGGGTTCACTCCTCTGGGCCTAACCACAGGCTTTACTTACAGGTCAAGCTGCTTAGGCCTGTCTGTTTAGTTCAAGCAGCGTGGATCATAGGCCTTCGCCTACCACATTCCCCCCTTTGATTAATCTCACCCTATTGTTAATAAGGTGTGAGAGTTAAATCACTCAATTACACTGGAGTCGGATTACGACCATACGTACTAGGATTAGGGTGCCATAAGGCCAAAATCTTAGTGGCAGTCTTGCGTTCTACGGTATTTTCGATAACACTGTTAATAGAGCGCATACAGCATGGGATTATACATGGTAACAACAGAAACAAGGCTACAAATATCAATATTATCATAGCAAAAGTAGTAAGTCCCCCTAGGCCAGAGAAGATAGATTCGAACCAGTTTGGTATCTTAAGACCATGCCAGGTCTGTACTGGCACATAAGCTTGTTTTCGCATGTTTTCAGCAATCTCTTCAACTACTTGACCCTTGTCATCTATCTTCAAACAACAATTGGTTAGATTCAACTTACCACATACTCCTCCTTCAGCGGCTAATAAGTAATCTAGTGCCAAGCGATTCTGATATATTGCAGTACGCATTTGTGTGCTTTGTCTAGCTAGAAGTGTAAGTGCTTGGCTAGTCTCATTAGTAATTAGTTCAACCACTGCTTGTAAGCGTATGATACGGTTTATCATATACACAGGGGTCCGGTATCCCCAGGTGCCATCTTGCTCCCAAGTGGCTGGTTCATAATAGGCAATAATTCTCTCAGGTGGCCAATCTTCCCCATCCCATCTCTCCCATTTGCCTATCTTCAAGGCTGCTCTTTTCTGTCTCTTGGTATAGACTGGGTAACCTAATTGTTCTCCATGTTCTGTGGGTAACAGAAAGAAAGAAGGTCGGATGGTTCCTAAGACACATGCCCCTCCCCAGTGAATAGGGAGTCGAGCGTATGCTCGGGTTCCACAGATCCAATACAAGCCAGGTGGGGCTTGCCAGGCATGAGGCTGGGCAAGATTAGTCCATAAATCGGCAAGCTCAGGGAATTTTGCTAATGGGTTGGTAGGTTCAGGTTCATTAACTCCTGACCACCAAGACGTCTGTTTTGTGGTGTCATTATAAAACTTCTGGCTAAGACAGACAAGCTGTCCTACTTTCAAGGTGAACTGGGGTCCAGTCCGAGCATAACACAGATGTCCTACTATTGGGTGTGCTAATACCCATTCACTGGTGGTCTTATGCAATTCAGTATGATTGTAAGCTATTGAGTAATTCATTTCTTGGGCCTCCCAGGGCCACTGATCACCCATTCTAGTTCCTCCGCAGAAGTAACAATCTGAAATGTGGAGACTGGATACGACTGCTCCAGCTAACTCTAAGAACAGATTTTGTGAAGGATGGGGAATGTCAAACTTGCTTACATGCATAGTTTCATAGAAAGTATTATGTATATGATACCGTGATGAACGATGGGCCTGGGTATTCAGTCTTATATATACAATGGTTCCGGGATCTGATCCAGTGCCCGCAATACGTAGTCCAAATTTATATCCTTGCTTCCAAGCACTAGGGTTTATTATGTGTAACTCTAATGGGTTACAGGCACCCTTCTTACATTTTTCTGGATTCTTTAGATAGGGCTTAAGCAGGGCTGCCATTCGATTATCCCTGGTATTCTCTACCATACCAGTTTTCCATGTAGCATAGAACACACATTCCCACTTTGGGCAATAGTAATCTTTAACTGGTGCTGTACTATATTCATTTGCTAAAACTCGTTTAGCTGTACATGCCCCCCACCCGGTGGTTCCTTCTGGACACATATACTTATGATCATAATAATATGCTTTTTCCCAGTTAGCACAATGAGACCGACCATCTCTATTTATAGCATCGCAAGCATCAAAATACAAAACAGCACCCTTTGTAGGGTCAGTGAGTGGGGGTGTGGCATTAAGTAAAGCTCCATCTGCATCATCCCATCGTATTTCTAGAGTATAATAGGATGGGTTCTGATGTGGGTTAAAACAAACTTTAGTATCTCCCTTAGTACAAACGTTCAGTTCAGTGGTGTTGTATATACACTGGCTCACTGTACCAGTACAGGTATAGTAAGAATGATAAAGCAAAGTCTGAGTTACTTTCATTCCAGTTCGAGTGGAAGTAATGCAGGCAGTGCATGGGGGTAAAGCAAGAACAAGTTCAGATCCCCCCAGGCAGGCAACCAGAACAAAGTAGAAACAAAGATGCATGTTGATTGTCGTCCTTCTGAGTCTCCACTGGGAAATCTTGACCTCGACGTTCACTACTTCTTGACACAATGCTGACCCGTTTGCTAATGAAGCAATTCAACGGGTGTCAATGTTGATTGAAGATCCTCAAGGTTCTGATATATGCCAACTTACCAACCGTAGTTGGCCTGAAGAAAGTCTGTGGAGGCACAGTTATTCGATGAAGAAAACAAATGTCTTTGCTGTATTGGAAACAGCAATCCTCTTCGAAAGACTTGTCAGTTATGCAATACCGTAGTTCTTGGGCGGCCCAGAGGAACTCTAGGCCGCTGGTTGCCGCCTCAGGGTGAGTCGCAAAGGAATATCAGGATGCTGCACTGCTGTCCACTTATCTGGCTCTGGAACTGCTGCTGGCTTGACTCTGCTATGATGGATCCAGGATTCGATTTCTGCGACCTTGACAGCTGTTGGTGTAGACAGGATAACGGTGTATGGTCCCTTCCAATGAGGTTCCAGCGGTGTCTTCTTCCAATCTTTGATCCACACCGAGGTACCAGGCTTGTAGGGATGCAAGGATTCCGTCAAGTTGATGGGTAACTGGTCCTGTATCCACGCATGAAGAGTCTGCAGAACAGAACTAAGAGCTAGGAGTTCTTGTCTGGTTATTTCTGAACCAATTTGTGTCAAACTCCCTTTTACCCCCTGTACTATTGGTGGGGGCCTACCATACATGACTTCAAAGGGAGAAAATCCTGATGATTTCACAGGGGATGAGCGTATTCTAAGTAAAGCTATTGGGAGAACTTGGGGCCACTTCAGGTGGGTCTCCTGACATAGCTTAGACAACTGAGATTTTAGAGTGCGGTTCATTCGCTCAACCTTCCCTGAACTCTGGGGTCTGTATGCAGTGTGTAGCTTCCATTGTATCTGTAGGGCACTTGCTAACTGTTGGGTAATCTGAGATACAAATGAGGGCCCATTGTCTGACCCTATTACTGCAGGAATTCCATATCGGGGGATAATTTCTCTCAGCAATACCTTGGTGACCTCTCTGGCCTTTTCAGTCCTGGTGGGAAAAGCTTCCACCCACCCAGAGAAGGTGCAAACTAAAACTAACAAGTAACGATATCCACTGACTTTTGGCATTTCAGTAAAGTCTATTTGTAGGTTGTGCATAGGGGTTACACCACCTGACTGAGCTCGGGGTGGCGGTGTAGGACCCTGTTTGGCATTGTTCTTTGCACAAGTTACGCACTGGCGAGCTACTGAGGCTGACAAGGCTCCCAACACTGAAATGCAGAAATGGGGTCTGAGTGCTTTTTCCATTGCATTTTTCCCATAATGTGTGGCTTGATGAAAGGCCTTTACAAAGGCGGGTCCCAATGACTTAGGGATCACTATTCGTCCTGGAGGTTGGCTACCCTCTGCTGGTGGCAGCTCAATCCATCCATCCTTCAGTACTCCCTTTTCTGTAGTGCAATAATAGTCCAACTCCCTTGTGGTGTATCGTGGCGTCCACAAGTTGAGGGGTACTGGAAACAATGCTGCTTGTACTGGTGTTGCTTGTGGTGAAATTTGGCCTGTCATGGCTGCTTTGCGCGCTGAAACATCAGCAAATCTGTTTCCTTGGGCAACTTCTCCTTTGCCTGTTTGGTGTCCTCGGCAGTGCATAACAGCGACTTGTTTTGGGGGCCCATACTGCATCTAATAACATTAATATTTCTAGGCCGTACTTAATTGATTTGCCTCCAGAGGTAATGAGTCCTCGTTCTTTATACAGAGCTCCATGAGCATGTAAAGTTGTGAAAGCGTACTTTGAGTCTGTATATACATTCAACTGAAGTCCGGCACCTAGTACTAGTGCCCTTGTTAGCGCTATCAATTCTGCTTTCTGTGCTGATGTTCCTGAGGCAAGAGCTGATGATTCAATGACTTTCTCCCGGGTGACTACTGCATACCCGGCACACAGCGTCGTCCATTGATGATGAGGCTGCTTCCATCCACGAAATAAGTCTAGTCAGGGTTCTCTATGGGTACATCAGTTAGATCAGGGCGACTTGAAAACACAGTGTCCATGACCTCCATACAGTCATGTTCTGGTGGGTCCTTGCTGATTGGTATCAAGGTGGCCGGATTGAGAGCATGGCTCACTTCCAGCTGTACTCGGGGATTTTCACATAGCATACTCTGGTATTTCAGCATTCGAGAATTGGTGAACCAATGATTTCCTTTCTGTTCCATAAGGGCAAGCACAGCATGTGGTACTGTAACGCGCAGGTTCTGTCCTAAGGTGAGTTTGTCTGCTTCACTCACTAACAATGCTGTGGCTGCCACAGCTCTCAAACATGGCGGCCATCCTTTGGCTACAGTGTCCAATTGTTTTGATAAGTATGCTACGGGTCGCTCCCAATGTCCCAGTGTCTGAGTCAACATTCCCAGAGCGTTCCCTTGCATTTCATGTACAAATAAATGAAAAGGCTTCTGGACATCTGGTAGTCCAAGTGCTGGCGATGACATTAACGCTTCCTTCAAGGCTTTGAAAGCTTCATCTTGATCAGGTCCCCACTCTAGTGGTGATTTCTCTTCTCCTTTGGTGGCTTCATATAGTGGTTTAGCAATCTGAGCAAAGTTGGGTATCCATATTCGGCAGTATCCTGCTGCTCCCAGGAAGGCTCTGACTTGTCTCCTGGTAGTTGGGGTTTGGATACTGCATACAGCTTCTTTTCTTTCTGGTCCTAATTGCCGGCTTCCTTTGGTCAGCCGGAACCCCAGGTACTTTACTTCTGTTTGGCATAGCTGCGCTTTTGCTCTGGAAACTTTGTATCCAGCTTCATCTAGTAGTTGTAAAAGGTCATTTGTGGCTTGTACACATTCACTCTCTGAGGTGGTAGCTATCAACAAGTCATCCACATACTGAAGAAGCACTCTTTTCCCAGGGGTTACAGGATAACTCGAAAGGTCTTGGTTCAGTGCTGCACTGAAAATGGTGGGTGAGTTCTTGAATCCTTGAGGCAATTGTGTCCAAGTGAGTTGGCCCCGTCTCCCTGAGACAGGGTCCTGCCATTCAAAGGCAAACAACAGTTGGCTAATCGGGGCTAATCGTATGCAGAAAAAGGCATCTTTCAAATCCAGGACAGTAAAGTGGGTAGCTTCAGCAGGTACCAGTCCTAAGAGTGTATAAGGATTTGGCACAACTGGATGTATGGTTTCAACTGCTTCGTTCACTCTCCTCAAATCTTGTACTGGGCGGTAATCACCTGTCCCAGGCTTCTTGACTGGCAGGAGAGGCGTATTCCATGGTGATTGACATACTCTGAGAAGGCCATACTCCAGTAATCTTAATAAATGACGATGGATGCCCTCAATGGCTGGTCTTGGGAGTGGGTATTGTTTAACACGTACTGGTGCTGCTCCAGGCTTAAGGGTCACAATCACTGGGGCTATGTGTTTGGCTAGACCTGGTGGGTTACCTTCTGCCCATACTCCAGGAGGAGCCATAATGTTGGCTGGCATGCTGAAATTGGTATCAGGAACTGGTTTAGTACTGTAATATCTCCACTCTTCTTCTCAGGGAACAGTAAGCACCATTAGTCCTGCAGGCTTTGAGTTTACAGTCATTTGCATTTCTCCTTTCTCAGTAAAGGATATTTGGGCCTGCAGTTTGGCTAGCATAGCTCGTCCCAGTAGCGGCACTGGGCACTCAGGCATATAAAGGAATTGGTGCGCTATTTGCTGTCCTCCTAATTCACATACGCGGTCTTTCAGAAAAGACTTGGTAGCTCTGGCACCAGTTGCTCCCATAATAGTAACTGCTCTTGTGGACAAGGGAGCTATTTGCTTATCTACTACAGAATGTTCTGCTCCAGTGTCAACCATAAAGTCCATGAATTGGTCCCCTATCTTTAAGCAGACCATAGGCTCCTGGGGACCTAAAGCGAATTCGGAGCCCGGTCTGTCCTAATCTGTTTTATCTAAATCATAGTCCGTTGCGGTTGCAACTCCTTCTATGGCCTCCTCTCTTTACCGTTGGAAATGTACTCGATTTGTCCCTCTGCGATTCTGTGATCGGCCTCTCTCCCTCTCTCTCCGAGGGGCATTTTCTTCTTCTTCGTGTGAGGTGTCTTTGAGTTGCGGGCATGCATTCCTCCAATGTCCTTCTTCCTTGCAATAAGCGCATTGATTCACGCCTAGCAGGGGCCGGCTATCTCCTCGGCCCCTTCCTCTTCCTCTGCTCCTTCGATTAGGGAAACCTCCCCGTTTCTGTTCAACTAAAGCGGCAGCCAAAAAAATCGGCTTTCTTCTTCATTTTACGCTCACTTTCTTTCTGTCTTTCATTATCACGGTTCACAAACACTTTCTGGGCGACTTCCATTAGCTGTGATGTATTCATGCCCGCAAACCCTTCTAACTTCTGTAATTTGCATCTAATATCTGGTTGGGACTGGCTGACAAAAGCGGCGTTCACCATGCATAGGCTTCCGGGTGCAGCTGGGTCATAGGGAGTATACATTTCATATGCTTCAGCTAATCTCTCATAGAATACTGCTGGGCTTTCATCTGGACCCTGGATAACTTCCACCGTTTTCGAGAGGTTCATGGCTTTCTGACCCCCCTTTCGCAGACCTTGCATAAGGCCTTGGCGAAACCGAGCTAGGGCTTTGGATCCTGCATCGGTGTTTGGATCCCACCGAGGATCTTCATTAGGAAATTCTTTCTTTGCTGCTTCACGGTTATCTATTCCTCCTGCTCCTTCTACTAGGGGATTTTCTGCTAACCAATTGACAGCTGCTTGCATAATTCTTGTCCGCTCCTCAGTAGTAAATAGAGTGGATAGGAGTTGACGGCAATCTGCCCAAGTAGGCTGGTGGGTTTGCATAATTGTATTCATTACTTCTGTTAATTCTTGGGGCTTATCAGTATAGGAAGCATAATGCATTTTCCAATTCAACAAATCAGTGGTGGAGAAGGGCACATAAACTAGACTGGTGGGTCCCGCTACTATCTGGTTCTCTTCGTTCGTTACGGGCATTCCCGGGACCTGCCGTAGTGGCATTACTTTCTTGATAGGGCCCCTCTTTCTCAATTTAGGCTTTGTCTGGGATTTCTTACTTGCAACGGATGAACTGGTACTAACAGCTGATTTTACACTTTCAGTCTCGCCCCGGGAAGATGTCCCTTCTTCCTCTTCTTCTTCTGACTCAGAATTCTCCTCAGTCTCAAACTGATCAGTCTCTTCAGGGGGTGGATCATCTAACTGAGCTTCTGGTGGGTCGATGAGTGAAACTCGCCGGTCCCGGGGGCCTGCCGCGGGACGCGGTGGTACTTTTACTGGGTGCTGAGCTTGGGGCTGTCTAGTAACAACTTCCGGGGACTCAGGATCAACATAAACAGACTTCTTTTCTATCCCTGTCTTCTGTGTCTGTTCTGTCAGCGCTACCATTATTCTACACTGTTCTTCATAGCAGCGCTGGGCCCAAGGGGGCGGGCTTTCGCAAATACTTAACCAGGAATCTATATAGGGATACTGGTCGGGGTGCGCTGCTCGCACCTTCCGTGTGAACTGACTTAATAATTCCTATGTTAAATGTTCCATCTCGGGGCCACATGGGGTCTAAGGTGGGCCACTCCCTAGTACACAAGAGTTGCAATCGTGACGCAGTCATTTTCACCCCATAATCTCCTGAATATCCTTTATTAAAATACTTAATCATACATTCTAGTGGAGTGTGCACAGTAGACCCCGCCCCTCCCATATCGATGTGTGCGCGCAACAACAGACAGAAGGGAAAAGGAGAGCGGACCGTGGGTGAGGGGTCCTCACGGTCCTAGAAACATTTAAGGGAAACAAATAACAAGACAAGACGACGGTCGCTTCCTCCTTTTTACGACCTGGACGCGGTCGCCCGGCCAGGAACTGCGTGACTCAGGAGTCCGCCTTCGCTTGGTCTGTGTCACCAGACCTCTCAACCACACTTCATTCACACAATCATGCTAGCAACGTACTCCCAACAAGCCCAATCCTGTCTATTCTGACTAGGCTATACCAAAGTTCTACAAGTTATGCCGGCTTTTTTCCAAGTTCCAAGAAGACGGTAGTTTCACCCCGCGAATACACTATGCAAGGTTAATCGGACCGTCTTGAGAGGTGATCAAGCTCTCTTACCAAAATTCCAAGTTACAAGTTACAAGTGGCCAGTTACTAGTTCCAAGTTACAAACTGCAGTTCTGACTCATCTGTCTAGACATACCAAAAACTATACTCACCGGATCCGGTCCCCGTTCCCGAGCAAGCGCATGAGTTGGACCTCGGACTCCCCTCACAGGTTTGAGGTGTTGGCTCCGTCCGGGTCCGGCACCCGCCAAGGCCTGGCCCAACTCCCTCCGATGCAACTGGACCGGTGGCGCCTGGGAGCCGAGCCCACGTCGGAAGGGCACGAGCCCGGCAGGACCAAACCTATAGAGGCGGAAAGTCGTGGTATATCAGCTCGTATACCCTCTACTCACCACACGTTTCCGGCCAATGCACCAAGAATATGTAGCGGCAGAGCGCAAACAATCCAATAATACCAGGAGTCTGTTCAGAAGGTCCAAATCATTTATTGTGCACAAGACTCAAGCAGAATCACATTCAAAATGGCTGAGCAATGGTTTCTAGCAAAACAACAACTTTTATACCTTTCTTCTCCATTCTGTACATAGGCAAACTTCTCATTGGTCCCGGTAACCCCTTCTACCCCATCTATTGGTCCCGGTACCACTACGTAGTCATCCAATGAGGACCTTGGTCTGGGCTCAGCACCTGTTTGCCCCCCCTTACAGTCCCCATTACAATGGACAGTTCTTAGACTCTTGATACAATTCTCCTCCAAAGTCACTAGCTGACTAGAACATGTGGGAAAGCAGGGCACTGTAACCCTTCTCTCAGCAGAATTAATTAGTTCACAAAAGTTTTCACACTCTTATCAGTACCAATTAAAGCTTGTTT
The DNA here is from genome assembly GCA_033557465.1 of Ichthyophis bannanicus. NCBI lineage: Eukaryota > Metazoa > Chordata > Amphibia > Gymnophiona > Ichthyophiidae > Ichthyophis > Ichthyophis bannanicus. Next base: position 191,089,378 of record CM066036.1, read on the forward strand.
TTCTGTCTTTTGTAAGTTTCGATTCTGCTTAGCTATGCTTGGTTATGCTTAGTTAAGTTTCGATTCTATGGAAGCAGCATTCGGGGGAGGTTTTCACTCCTCTGGGCCTAACCACAGGCTTTACTTACACGTCAAACTGCTTAGGCCTGTCTGTTTAGTTCAAGCAGCGTGGATCATAGGCCTTCGCCTACCACAACGTGAGAGGAGAGCATCACCCTGGTGTGGCAGGAAGTGATCCTGTAACTAGGACTTGTCCTCCAGGTGATGTAAAACCCTTTCACACCGAGGAAGTTTCTTCAAGGCCATGTGCCCATGGAGGGAAGGGTTAGGGAAGCCGTTATAGTTGGTGATGTGATCATTAAGCATGTAGATAGCTGGGTGGCTGTTGAACGTGAGGATTGCCTGGTAACATGTCTGCCTGCTGCAAAGGTAGCGGACCTCACGCGCCACCTAGATAAGGTCTTAGATAGTGCTGGGGAGGAGTCTGCTATCTTGGTACATGTCGGTACCAATGACATAGGAAAATGTGGTAGGGAGGTTCTGGAGGCTAAATTTAGGCTTTTACGTAGGAAGTTGAAATTCAGAACTTCCAGGGTAGCTTTCTCTGAAATGCTTCCCGTTCCACGCACAGGACCCAAAAGGAAGGCAGAGCTCCGGAGTCTCAATGTGTGGATGAGATGATGGTGCAAGGATGAGGCTTTTGGATTTGTTAGGAACTTTGGAACATTCTGGGGAAAGGAGGGGATGTTCCGAAGGGATGGGCTTCACCTTAACCATGATGGAACCAGGCTGCTGGCATTAACCTTTAAAAAGGAGATAGAGCAGCTTTTAAACTAGATAATAGGGGAAAGCCGACAGTCGCCCAAGAGCACATGGTTCGGAACAATGTATCCTTGAAGAATACTACCAAAAGCAGAGAGGTTCCAAAAAAGAGTAAAGTAGCCCAAATGCCCTTGAGTATGGAGCAGACAGAGCTTAAAGATTCCAAATTGCCCATGCCTACCAATAGCCAGATTAATATGAATAAAATACAGTCTATAAAATGCTTGTATGCAAATGCTAGAAGTCTAAAATATAAGATGGGAGAGTTAGAATATATAGCACTAAATGAGAGGTTAGATATAATTGGAATCTCAGAGACATGGTGGAAGGGGGATAACCAGTGGGACACTGTGATACCTGGGTACAAACTATATCGTAATGATAGAGCTGATCAAATTGGTGGAGGGGTTGCGCTCTGTGTTAGAGAGGGCATTGAGTCAGAAAGGATTAAAGTTTTGCAGGAAACAAAATTTGCTGTAGAATCTCTATGGATTGAAATTCCATGTAAAAAGGGGAAGGCAATGGCAGTGGGGGTGTACTATTGACTGCCTGGCCAGAATGAACAAATGGATGATGAAATGCTCAAATAAATAAAGGAAGCTAACAAAAGTTACAGCACAGTAATAATAATGGGTGATTTCAATTACCCCGGTATCGACTGGGTCAGTGTCAGGGCAGGACATGCTAGGGAGATAAAGTTCCTAGATGAAATAAATGACTGCTTCTTGGAGCAGCTGGTTCATAAACCGACCAGAGGGGAAGCCATATTGGACCTAGTCCTTAGTGGAACACCAGATCTCGTGCAAGAGATAAGGTTGTTGGGGCCACTTGGCAATAGTGATTATAGCATGATCGTGTTTGATTTAATTAGTGGAGGAGGGATGGTAAGGAAATCCACAGTACTACCTTTTAACTTTCGAAAGGGAGACTATGATAAAATGAGGAAAATAGTTAAGAAAAAACTAAAAGAAGCAGTTGCGAAGGTTAAAGACTTACATCAAGCTTGGGTGTTGTTGAAAAATACTATCTTGAAAGCCCAGACCAGCTGTATTCCACACTTTAAGAAAAGTGGAAGGAAGTCCAAAAAACTGCCAGTATGGTTTAAAGGTGAGGTCAAAGAGGCTGTTGTTGCTAAAAAAGCATCTTTCAGGAAATGGAAAAAAGAGCCAAATGATGAAAACTAGAAACAGCACAAGCACTGGCAAGTTAAATGCAGGCATTAATAAGGCAAACAAAGGGAGAATGTGAGAAGAAGCTTGCTGCGGAAGCAAAAACGCGTAATAAAGACTTTTTCAAGTACATTCATAGCAAAAAACCTGTGAGTCAGTTGATCCATTAGATGATAGAGGGGTTAAAGGGGCACTAAGAGACGACAAGGCGATAGCGGAGAGACTGAATGAATTCTTTGCTTCGGTCTTTACTGAGGAAGATGTAGGGATGTTACCCATGAATGAAGTGGTATTTAAAGGTGCAGAAGAATTGAAGGAAATATCAATACATCGGGAAGATGTCTTACAACTATTTGATAAACTGAAAAGTAGCAAATCACCTGGACCAGATGGTATACATCCAAGGGTGTTGAAAGAACTGAAATATGAGATTGCAGACCTGCTATTCGTAATCTGTGAACTATCATTAAAATCATCTGTAATACCTGAAGATTGGAGGATGGCCAACTTAACGCCAATTTTTAAAAAGGGTTCCAGGGGTGATCCGGGAAATTACAGAACGGTGAGCCTGACATCAGTACCAGGAAAAATGGTAGAAACCATCATAAAAGAACAAAATTGCTGAACATGTAGATAGTCATGGCTTAATGGGAGACAGCCAACATGGCTTTAGACAAGGAAGATCTTGTCTTACTAATCAGTTGTTATGTTTTTTTGAAGGTATGAATAAACAGGTAGACAAAGGTGAGTCGGTTGATATAGTGTATTTGGACTTTCAGAAAGCCTTTGACAGGGTTCCTCATCAGACTTTTGGCAAAACTAAAAAGTCATGGGTTAGGAGGCAGTGTACTACTGTGGATCAGGAACTGGTTAAAAGATAGAAAGCAGAGAGTAGGGCTAAATGGCTAATTTTCCCAATGGAGAAAGGTGAATAGTGGTGTACCCCAGGGATCAGTGCTGGGTCTGCTGCTTTTTGACATATTCATAAATGACCTGGAAAGTGGAATAACGAGTGAGGTTATCATATTTGCAGATGACACAAAACTATTTAAAGTTGTTAAAACCCATGAGGATTGTGGAAAATTGCAAGAGGATCTTGATAAATTGGAAGACTGGGCATCAAAATGGCAGATGAAAGTGCAAAGTTATGCACCTAGGGAAGAACAACCCAAACTATGGTTACACAATGTAAGGTTCCACATTGTGTCATTGTGGATAGCATATTAAAACACTCCACCCAGTGTGCAGCGGTGGCCAAGAGAGCAAATAGAATGCTAGGTATCATAAGGAAAGGAATGGAAAATAAAACAAAGGATATTATAATGCCTCTGTATTGTTCCATGGTGCAACCGCACCTTGAATATTGTGTGCAATTCTGGTCACTGTATCTTAAAAAAAGGATATAGCGTTATTAGAAAAGGTTCAGAGAAGAGCCGCCAAAATGGTAAAGGGGATGGAGGGATACCCCTATCAAGGAAGGCTAAAAAGGTTAGGGCTCTTTAACCTGGAAAAGAGACGGCTGAGGGGAGATATGATAGAAGTCTATAAATTCATGAACGGAGTGGAACGGGTAAACGTATATCAATTGTTTACGTCATCAGAATATAGAAAGACTAGGGGACATGCAATGAAGCTACAGGGTAAACTATTCAAGACAAATAAGAGAAAATATTTTTTCACTCAACGCGTAATCAAACTCTGGAATTTGTTACCGGAGGATGTAGTAAAAGCTGTTAGTGTAGCGAGGTTTAAAAAAAGGTTTGGACAAGTTCCTCGAGAAAAGGTCCATAAACCATTATTAAGAAGGGACCCAGGATATCAATGCTTGACCCAGTACAAGCATTGTGGAACCTGTGTCTTTTGTGGAAACTGCTAGGTACGTATGATCTAGATTGGCCACTGTTGGAAACAGGATATTGGGCTTGATGGACCTTGGTCTGACCCAGTATGGCATATCTTATGTTCTTAGAAGCAGTGGCAGCAGCCTGAGACTCATGAAGGGAAGTGATATAAAGTTTATCTGAACAGCAAACACCCTAACTAGGTGGAGAAGACTGGTTGTGTGGACATTCCAGCTGATTGCTGCTAGGTGGTTTGTGATATGTTTCTTAGGTTGTATGCTTAATGTTGCTAAAGGCAGTTGTTTGATACTATGCCTTGATTGTGAATGCTGGGGAATATGTCACGGCCTCTTCTCTTCTCTATTCTCCTGACCCCTACTTTCTCTTTTCTTTCTTTGTTATTTTCCCTCAGCTCTTTCTCTTCTTCCCCACCCCACCCCCCACCACTCCCCCCCCCCCACCCCCTTCTATCCTCCTAGCCTTTTTGGGTTTTCTTCTTCTCCTTCCCTCCCCTCTGACTTTCTGTGCTGGGCCCCCTCTGGCTGGATGGTACACCTGCACAGGGCAGAAAAAGGGTGACAGTCCCCAGGGCCTAGGGGGAGTAAGAGCAATTCACGCATTAGAAGATGGGGCAGAGATCATACTTAAGTGGACTTCATGTCTTAATCTTATTCTCAGATATGACTGGGGTTGCTAGGGGGAGGGAGGGGGGGGGCCGGACAGAGAAAAGTGGGGTGGGGAGTTGTGGGTGGGGGAGAGAGAGCCAGGTGGGAAGGAGTGGAAGGACTGGGGGTGTTGACGGGGAGGGGTAAGGCCGAATTAATGGCTGACAATTGGAACAAGTTTTAGTTTTCTTCACCGTCAGCTAAGAGGATGGTAAATAGGGGATGATTTGAGGAGAGGGGAGAGACGTAGAGGGTGTAGCTAGAATAACAGCGGGCCTCTATTGCATCAGGACTCCAAAGCAGGCTCCAGTACAGAGCGGCAGATGGTAAGAGGAAGGGGATGGGGGGAGGGGCGGTGGGACGGGAGGGAAGGTGAACTAATTGCAAGATGAGTAGATCTGGAGCAAGGTGGGGCTGTGTTGGGGGAGGGGGCACCCATGAGGGATAACTGGATCGAGATAATTGGAAATTCACAGGATGATAGAAATCGGAACCAGGAAGGAGGCCCTGGGCTGCGGAGAAGGGATGGTGAGGGCAGGGGTCGGCTCTAGGCTGGGGGGGCCTGACCCACGACAGCATATGAAGTTCATGACTTCATTGAGTCAGAACTGGAAGAATGGATAAAGAGCTGAATTTGGCTTCATGGAATGTACTTGGTGTGGGAGTGCCTATAAAAAGATATACATTGTTGCAGCAGTTGAAAACGTGCCACCTAGACATCGCATTTCTCCAGGAAACCCATCAATCGGAAATTGAGCACGTAAAATGGAAGCGGAGCAGGGTGGGACAGGTATATTGTGCTGTGGCGGTAGGAAAGAAAGCAGGGGTCTCTGTTCTAATCGCCAAGGATGTGGATTTTGAGATGAAGAAGGTGCATTTGGATCCAATGGCAGGTATGTGCTGGTAGAGGGGCAACCTATGAGCACGGGGGTAGTTCTGGGGTCAGTTTATGCCCCAAACACTTATGAAGCTTCTTTTTATCAAGCACTGGGGGACAAGCCACTGCTCTTGGCAGGAGACTTCAATTGCGCCTTAGATCGCGCAATGGACAAATCACAGACCACTGGAGCACAAGACCAGCGCCAAGCATGCAGAATTTTAGGAATAAGTGAAACTCACAGCTTGCTAGACATCTGGCGGATACTCCATCTGAGTGAATGGAATTTCACACACTTGTTGCGGGCGCATGGCCCATGGTACTATATTGATTACTTCCTCATCTTGGCCGGCTTATTTGAGCAGGTCACCAAAGTGGAAATAGACCGATTATTATATCTGACCATGCTATAATATTCTTGGGAGTGAGGTGGGGAGAGCAAAGGGGCACACACTCCTGGCACCTCCCTATGGAGGTGACGGGAGATTCTGGCTTTAGGCCTTTTCTTCGGGCGAAATGGGAATAATATGCTCTGAACAATGCTCAGCATGTCACACAGCCTGCTCTATTCTGGGAGGTTGGCGAAGCAGCCATACAGGGCAAAATAATGGGGTATGTGGTGGCCAGGTGGAAACAGATGAATAGCTGCATATTACAGCTGGATTGTACGCTTAGAGATCTAAGGCGAAAGGTGATAACACACCCTCGGAAAGAGCATCGTAGGGTGCTCCATGAGGTGCAGGTGTAACCGAATTCACTTATTCACCAGAGAGCGAAGAAATCTTTGTTTTATTATAGATTTCAATTATATAAGTTTGGCAATAAAATGAACAAGCTCCTATCATCGCTGATAGGGACAAAGGATGGGCCAATATATGTGGGAGCCATGCATGATGTGGGAGGGAACTTGCAACAATCCACGGCAGGGGTAGAAAACATACTGAGAGATTTTTATCGTTCTCTGTACCAAGAAGAGGACCACCCAGGACTTGAGGGGAAGTGGTTTTTGGAGGAATGTGGACTCCCTCAGTTGAGTGAGGAGCAAATAGCTGATCTTAACGGCCCCATAACTCCATTGGAAGTGCAACAGGTTATTAAAGGTCTGAAAATGGGATGGGCTCTGAATTGAATTCTATAGGACATTGGCCAGCAAAATAGAAAAACTGCTAACGGATTACTATTCGGACTTAATAGCCCGAGGGGGCTTTCTCTTTGAGGCCAATATGGCGTTGATCACAGTACTACCTAAGCCAAGTAGGGACCCCCTGCTGCTGGGGTCATATAGACCAATCTTGCTGCTAAATGTGGACATAAAGATAATGGCAAAGATATTGGCGGATAGACTAGCGGCACATTTGCCCACACTAATACATGAGAATCAAGTGGGATTTGTGCAGGGCAGAAGCATAACTGTTGGAGTCAGTAAGGTACTTAGTTACAAGTATGTTAGTCTCCAAGAGTCCCTCCATGATGATCAGCTTTGATGCTGAAAAGGCATTTCATATGGTCAATTGGGGGTTCATGCATCAAGTTTTGGAAAACTCTGGGATCAGGGTTTTTTTTGCTTTGGCGATTAGACTGTTATACTCTAATCCCCGTGGCATTGTGCTGGTTAATGGCCAACTGACGAAGGACTTCCTTCTAAGGAGGGGTACCCGACAGGGGTGTCCCCTCTCACCACTGTTTTGACCCTGGAGCCACTGTTGAGCTGCCTCCATTCAGCCCCGAACATCAAAGGCATCTGTAGGGGACCTGAGGAATTCCAGGTGACAGCCTTCACAGATGACCTTTTGATACACCTTGGTAATTCAGAGCAAGATCTACCAATATTGCTAACTCACATACATACTTATGGTAAAATATCGGGATTTAAGTTAAATCTTGATAAATTTGAAGTGCTCCCCCAGGACCCCTCCCTTCCAAGTTGATGGGGGGGGCTCTTTCCCACATAAATGGGCTGAGGAGCAGTTTAAATATTTAGGAATTTACCTTCCTATCAAGTTAGATGACCTTTATAGTGTCAATATAGCAAACCTTCTGGAGGATCTTCGAAAGAAGGTTCAGTGATGGCGAGACCTCCCGCTATTGTTGGGAGGCCGGATAGATCTCTATAAAATGGACATCTTCCCAAAGTGGCTATACACACTTCAGATGCTACCATTGATACTGAAACAGAGGGACCTAAAACAGCTGGAGAGACAGGTTAATATTCTTCTATAGCAGGGACACCGGCCACGAGTGAAGTTGGCCTTCCTGCAAAGACTGTGGTCACAAGGAGGAATGGGGTTTCCAAATATGCGAAGTTACAATATGGTGTGTGCCCTGAGGCATGTGAGGGATTGGTTATGAGATCTTGCAGACTATACTCCCTTGGGATGGGACCAGGCCATAGCGGCCCCATACCACCTGCGGTACATATTACATGCAGACAATCGAACTAGGCTTCCTCCAACACAAAAGAACGTGATTTTTCAGTCAACATGGAAGGCTTGGAAATATGTGTGTAGATTAATACAGTGCAATTCCTCTAGTTCGCCATACCTACCACTGTGCGGGAATGCTGCATTCCCACCTGGTATTGGAAAATCAGTTTTTGAGAAGTCGAACCAGCTGGGCCTCACAAATACTGAGAAGATGTTAGAGGATTCAGAAACTCCACTTTCCTTTACTGAACTAAGAAAGCATTATGGGCTATTGGGCAACCAAATTTTTCCATATTTACAGATCCGAAGTTATATCCATACTCTACCGAGGACGGCACTGGAACTGAGTGTATGCTCTCAGTTGGAAGAGATGCTCATGGATGGGGATAGTGAAATCTGTATTACGCATTTACATCGGGCACTGGCGGAATTAATGCTGGAGGCAGAGGGGGGAAGATTGGCGGAGGCTTGGAGGGCTGACTTAGGGGAACAGGTAATAGGTAAAGATCTTCTTAAGGCACTTGGAGATACTCCCCGATGGATCACGTCTGTAATCCTTCGGGACATGCATTATAAGTTAATGCGACAGCTGCATTATGCCCCACACTGGACATGGAAGGCAGGGTTGATAAAGGCGGATGTATGCCCTAGATGTGAAGCTCCCTTGGTAACTTTGGGACATATGCTGTGGCACTGCGTGGTGGTTAAGAAGTTTTGGATGATGATACTGAGTGCTGTTCGAAGAGTCTCGAATATGGGGGGGAACAGTTGGTTCCCTCTCGGCCTTATTGGATATTTGGCCGGCAGAGGAGAGTTTGACAGAGGAGAGGCTTATGTGGGAAGGCAGGCATGTCTGGTGGCCCGCAAAGTGATAATGTAAACATGGCTGACAAAGGAAGGGCCATCCTACACACACTGGGTGAACAATCTCTATGATTTATTGCTTATGGAGCAGGAGAAGGGAAGGGGGCACGCCAAGAGGTGGGCGGAATTCATGAGCATGTGGGAGTCCTATGTCCAGACTCTGCAGCCCAAGGCACGGAGTAGGGTGTTAAATCACTGTAAATGAGTGGAAGTAAGGTAAATAATGGAGCCTGGGGTGCCTGTGGGGGAAGTAGAGTATAATAGGAAGGATGTGGGGGAGGAGGGTGGGAATTAGTGGAATTTCAAGACATCAAGAATGGAATAGAGGGTAGTTTTAAGAAGGAATATGTTTACACTCGCAGACTTAGCTAGAATGCCAGGTTGTTTTATAGTAATGGTCACTAACCAATTACAGTAGGAACTAAACAAGAAGGGGGGGAGGGGCCATAGGCAGTTAGAGGACTGGCAATTATATCTCTGGGGATGTAAGAATTCCCACTCCCAAGGTGGAGGGATTCTATGGGGCCACAATAAGGGAGGGAGGATTGAGCGGGTAGGAGGGAGGGAGGGGGAGAGGGGAAAAGGGGGTGAAAATGTATGTTAATTTGTATGCTACAAGTTTGTTAAGTTCGGAATGTGACTGTAACAAATGGATATGTGGCATGTTATATTTTTATGGTTTAATAAACAATTGAAAACATTAAAAATGAATGAGGGTACTTATAAGTTTAGTTTAGTTTACTCGACGTTTTGATATACTGCTCTTCAGAACAAGGACATCAAAAATTTTCACACAAATTTTTTAAAAAAGGCAGAGAGAAGTATTTATTTATTAGCTATGCTTATATACCGCTTTTTACCGGGTCAAAGTGGTATACAATAAACAAGAGATACATCAAACAGTTCATAACATATTTACAGGAGGGTTATACATTCAACATGGGCTTAACATATTCACATTCCTAATCAGGTATACATCAGGCTTTCCTAACTTATTTACAATTCTTCTTCGTATACTGTGATAAGGAAGCTTATCATAGCTCAGGAAGGAGCTATAGGAAAGGTGAAGTGACTCTGAACAAGCAACCTGTCAGTTCTGGTAGAAATAAGAAAACAGAATTTTCCCATAAAAGACTACCAGTCCCAGAATGCACCAGGTTTCCAGCAGCCATTAGAGGAGCTGAAGTGGGGAAACGTGTGTTCAATCAGGAGGGCTATGAGGTAATCCCTAAGCACTCATCTCAAAGGGCAGGGCCTGATTCAGCACAGCTGCGCTGTGTTAGGGAGGAGCACTCATCTAAGCAGAATAAGAGTAGAGTTTATTCTACAGATGACCATCTTCATGATCACCTTGGATATCCAGAGAAGGATCATCAGTTTCATCTGAAGGATCATCAGAAGCAGAAGCCAAACCGGACGGACAGAGAGGGAAAGAGACCCTTTGGAAGAAGGAAGAGAAAAGCCTTTGAGAGGTCTAGAAGAGTCCAAAGCAGTACGTATACTGGGAGGTATTCCAAGGGCCAGCATACACCATTGGACTGGGGAAAGCCAGAGGAATGGTGCTGCAGAGCTAGGAATCACCAGAGGCTACCTGTGAGGGAGACGGCTGCACGTGGAAGGGACCCTAAGACCTGTGCCAGAAGGTATGTGAAGAGAGATCCAGTGTCCAGGGATCTGGATTGGAAGGCTGGACATAAGAACTGGACTACATACTGGCCAGGCTATATAGAGAGGAACTCTAGCAGCAATGGAAGCTCAGGTATGAACACTGATCTATGCCCTAGCTATAACCTTGAAAGACAGCAGGGAAACAAGTATTCTCCTGAAAATGCTCCATTGAGAGATTCATCTGTGCCAATCCATGATATTGAACCCATGCTTGTTGAACAAGGGGGAATAATAGCAGATGAGGATCCTGTTTATATGGACTGCTCTCTATCTAAACTCCGTTGGTAACTTTCTGTTATAAAGTATAGCAACCATCACAAAGAAATTCAAATTTGTTCTTTAATCTACTCAGAAAAGCTCCTGAAGCAGGATTTGACCCACACAGTGGAAGGCAAGCCAGCTAAGGGGTTTCAGCTGGTGACTGCTAGCAATTAAGCCTTACCTAATTGCTTGTGAGCTAGGAGAGAATCACTTCTGTATCTATGTGGGAAGTAATCAGAAGTTAACCTGAAAAGAACAGTTTGTTTCTTGCTTTGTGGCTTTTCATTTGTTGTTTTCCTGATTTTGACTTTGTTTTTCCAAGTTAACACTGAAAGCAAGTAACCTAATTTATGTGCTACCAAGCATATCTGTGTTGGGAGAAATAACCCCATAAATAAATATCTTATTGGCTTTACCCAAGAGCACAACTAAATTATTGTCAGCAGCTGTGTCTGGTGTGAATGAACTACATTGCCCACAATACCTTGCAAATCATATAGATATATGCACTTGACAAGACTGTGAAGATTCTCACCCAGGCAGCCGTCTGACAAATGGCGTAGTTTTTCGGATTGCTTTTGCACAAAGGGGATTTACTTGCTGAGGATTACAACTAAAGTTCAAGTTTAAAGCTGGAAAAAAAAGATTTTCCCTCAACTGCACTTTGGAGGAGAAGTGGTTGTTCCAGGAAGCTGTCCCAGGAAGAAAAGACCAGGTGCAGAGCTGGATTCATCACTAGCACAAGGTAATAAGTACCTGGGCATGTCTAGTGGTGGATGGGAGTAAGCACAGGGGTAATTGAAAAAAAAAAAAAGTAGAAAAAAAACCACACCTGTTTGGAAGGTGGTGCACTTTGGGTTTTTTTTTTCTTTGTTTCTTGCAGGGATCAAGATGGATCCAAGGGAACTAGCTGACTGGATGGCAGCCCAGTTTAGCAGGCAACAGGAGCTATCGCAGCAAGCACAGGACACTGCTATGAAAGCCTTAATGGACCAGCAGAAGCCAGTGCTTGATCTGGTGCAAGCCCTAGTTCAGCTGCAGAGCCAAAGTGGAACAGATGCAAGACCAGCTGTAAATACTGGTACACCACATGTGGACAGCGTGGGACTCAATCAAGGGATTGGGGCATTTAGTTTTGGGAAGCTAACTCCAGATGATAATGTTGATGATTTTCTAGAGTCTTTTGAAAGAGTGGCACAAGCATTAGCATGGCCAGAGACCCAGTGGGCAGTAAGGCTGGCAGCCTCATTAACTGGAGAGGCGCTTGCAGCTTATAGAGCAATGCCAGCAGCCCAGGCTTTGAATTATAAGGATGTAAAGGCTGCTATTAGAGATCGCCGAGGGTTGTCTATTTCAGAGTATAGGCGAATGTTTAGAGCTACTACATTGAGAGTGGGTGAAACACCCAGGGCTCTGAGTCAGAGAATCAGAGGTTTAGCTGTAAAATGGTTGGAGCCTGAGCAAAAGACGGTAGAAATATTATTAGATATTATAATGCTTGAACAATTTATGTCTGGGGTGCCTAAAGATTTGCACACTTTCCTTATACAGCAAAATTGCCAAAATCTTGGAGAGGCAACCATGCTAGCAGAAAGATTCTTGGAAGCCACGCAGGCTTGCCATAGAATGGGTGGCCCTCTGAAGATTGGTGCTGAGGCAAGATGTGCTGTATCAGAAAAGACAATAATTAAAAATGTTTCTGAAAATGAATATACTGTATCAAACCAGATGACACAGTGGAGTGGAAAGAAATGTTTCAAGTGTGGAAAATGGGGACATTTAAAAAAAGGATGCCAGACACACACTAGCTTAGTGGGTGTGGATTTAAAACAGCCCAAAGAAGGATTTCTTTTGATGGTTGATGTGCAAGGAATTACCACAAATGCTTTGTTAGACTCTGGGGCAAACCAGAGTATGATGTCAAAAAGGCTTTGGAAGAGGATAGAGGCCCAAGAAGGATTTGTGCCTAGAACTCCTGAAAGCCAAGTTCACATCAGATGCATTCATGGTGCTGCAACATCATATCCCACCTATAGGCTAAAGGTTAAGTGCCTGGGGGAACAAGAGGAAGTCCTCTTAGCAGTGGTGCCTAGGCTACCCTTTGATTTCGTTCTAGGAAGAGACTGGCCAAGATTTAAGCAGGGTCTAGTGAAAGGACTAGGAAAGAAGGAGGGAGAAGGTTTAATGGTAATAGCTCCCGGGCCTTTATTTGGAAGTCCTCAGACCCCAGCTAAAAAGATGGTTAAGCGTCCAGAAGACCAAGCTACCCCAAAGCAGACATTCATCCTAAAGTACCATAGGGTCACAGAGAAGGCCCAAGCTCCTAAGCGGGCAACCCCTCAAGCTGCTGGGTTTGACCTGTGCAGCATAGAAAATGTGACTGTACCTAGTGTGACAAGGCAGAGGCTCAGAAACAGGAGAAAATGGGTTTAAATCACTTTCTGTCACCTCAGAGGCTTGGAGAGGCAGGACAGGAAGGGGTTAAGTTTCCTGCTCACAAACATTCTCTGCAGAGAAGAGCAGGGAAAGAACCACACCCTAGCTCTAGGCTAACCCAGAGACATAGCCAATCAGGGAGGTGGGAGGAGTCAGACCGGATTGGGCCACTCTGCACTCATAACCAGGAAGCAGCAGTTAGCAAAGGAAGTGGATCCGGAGGCAGAGAGAGATCCAGACTCGAGAGAGGAATCAAGGAGGAGAGGAACTGGTTACAGAGCAGTGCAAGCAGGAAGGCTGAGCCCAGAAGAACTAAGGAGAGAACCAGGGACGGGAGAGTTCCTGCAGGTGGTCCTGGAAGAGGGACAGGCAGACATCAGCTCCATGAGAGAGAAAACCCTGGAGGTGACCTAGAGCTGGATTCAGAAGCCTGGAATACTGACTTGGAGTCAGGGGAGTTCCCTAGAGGCAGACACTGCAAAAACCAGGTCAGAGCAAACTCTTCTAAGCCTTGTAAAGCAAATAGCTTTGAGAGAAGTCAGTCTATAGGAACTGACAATAGACTGTTTGCTAAAAGAGGCAGGGGTAAACCAGACCCTGAATATATACCTGAAGTTAATAGAAGGAAGAGGGGCTATAGGAAAGTCCCTGTTAGAAAGCTACAAACATTTCCATGGTATAGACAGCGTGACCTAAGCTCTAGTTCAGAGGAGCACACACCTGCTTGCCAGCAAGAGGCTAATTGGCAGCAATTGTGCAGAGAGCTAAGGGAACCCTTTGAGGACCAAGAGGAAGCAATGGAATTGGGGGCTCCATTATCTAGTTCCAGTGAGTCAGAAATGGAGTGTGGAATTTGTATGCTAGAGTGAAGAACTATAAATATTCCTAATTGATGATTGAGTGCTGAGAAGCCTTAAGCAAATGTTCTAGAACCTGCATGAGAGACGGCAGCGTTCTAGTGAATGGAATGAGTCAAAGCTTCATGTGGTACAGCTGTGAATAGAAGGCAATATAGAGAAACTACTCCTACACAAGAAGGCAGTCATTAATAAGCCAGAGTTGTGGAGATTGCCATTTCTATGGGAAGCTGTTTGACACTAGAAAGAAGTACAACAGGAGAAAGATTCTTTATTACCAGTAGATACTGAGAAAGCAATACTAGAAGATTGAAGCCCTGTTGTAGTAATGAAGCTGGAAGAATGATGAAAGCTTGTAAATATTTATGTGTCCCTGAGAAGTATCAGGAGAAGCTATATGAACACTTGAACTTTTATTTGGTACAGAAGGTTACCATTATACTTCTGTGGCGGGGGAGTAAGTCCTGTACGGTGTCCTTTGCTATACTTTGTGCAAATACCTTATGCATGAATAAAGCATTACTTACTTTGGAAACCCAACCTTGGCTGTCGTCACTCACTCCACAACTACAGTAGGAAGGCTTCAGCACTAACAAGGACTCTTTTAAACTCACCCCACTGTGTGGCTCACATCCCCTTGGCCTGCTTACGCCACAGGCTAGGCGGTGCGTTGTCACATAGTAGGGGGGTGGAGTTTTGGCGTAGTTGTTTCGGATTATAAAAAAAAAAATTGCTGCCTTACACAGAAGAAGTGATTAACCACAGATACCAGTAAAGTTCTGAAGAGTGGACGCTTTGGGAAGAAAAAAAAAAAAGGTTTTTTTCACCAAGATACCTGAAGAGCTTACCAGTGCTGCAGATTACAAGTTTCAGCTGAGGTGGACCAGAGTTCCTGTTATTAAAGGCTACCATACTGCTGACAAGCGAGATACTCCACTTGTAGCAGGTAACCCGTAGCTAAGAGGGTCATCTTAGGACACTGCTACAAGGGGGTGGTAATCTGGCAGAGCTAAACTGGGAGTAAAGGAAGGTGCTTTTGTGGTGGTGCCGCACTTGGTGTTTCTTTTTCTATTCCCTACAGGTACATCGAAATGGATCCCACAACTTTGATGGATTGGGTAGCGGAGAGATTCCAGGAGCAGGAGGCAAGATCGGTGCGGACCCAAGAGAAGATGGCGGCGATGATACGAGCCCAGCAGCAGCCGGTGTTGGACATGCTAGGATCCTGGATGAAAGAGCAGAAGCGGACGTCGGAGACTCTAAAAAATGTGACCAGTTCGCTAGGAACTGCCACAGGACTTGGAATGCTTGGACAGGGAATGTTATCATTAGGCCAGTGGTCTAAGGACGCTAATATTGATGACCACCTCGAAGTGTTTGAGCGCATAGCAACCATGAGCGGATGGCCCAAAGAACACTGGGTTATCCGATTGGCTCCATCCCTCACGGGAGAGGCTCTCACGGCCTACAAGGAAATGCCCAGTGCTCTAGCCAACGATTATGGAGCTGTCGTTGAAGCAATACGAGACAGAATAGGCCTAACACCCGTGGTGTATCGCCGACTTTTAAGAGGGTGCAGGTTAACCCCAGGCGAGACACCACAGGCCTTATGCCATAGGATAAAGGCTTTGGCATACAAATGGCTATCTCCACAAGGTAAGAGCATAGACACAGTAATAGATGATATTATACTTGAACAATTCTTAGAAGCACTACCCCGGGAAGTACAGTCCTTCCTAATCCTCCAAGACTGACACAATACTAAGGACGCCGTTGACCTTGCTGACCGGTTCCTAGAGGCACAGGCCTTAGGTCAGAGGAGGAAAGGTGTTCCAGAAAGTACAGTCTTGAGGGAACGAGGAATGAAGGGAGGAGTACAGATGGGTGAATCTTCATCTAGGCCTTTGTTTAGCCCTGGTATGAATGAGCGAAAGTGTTTTGCCTGTGGTCAAAAGGGACACCTCAGGAGGAATTGTAGCACTAGGCTAGCACTAATCACCACCCAGTCCAAGGAGGTTGGGGAGGGGTTCTTGCTGATGGTCACAGTAAATAATATCCCGGTTGAAGCCTTGTTAGATTCAGGCGCAGACCAGTCTATGGTCTCGGAAAGCCTATGGAAGGAGATAGGACCTCAGAGTGGGAGGGATAAAGAGCACCCTGAGGATAAAATTAAGATTCGATGCGTGCATGGTGCTGCTACAGCATACCCAAGGCACACAGTAACAGTAAAGGGAATGGGTTTAAGTAAGGACATCCCAGTAGCGGTGGTACCAAGGTTGCCCCATCCTATTGTATTAGGCAGGGATTGGCCGCAATTTCGAAAGGGCCTAGCTAAAGGTTTAGCGGCTACTGCAGAGGCCAAACACCCTGAACACCCTAGGGTAGAAAAGGACCCTGAGAGGAAGGAGCATGGGGAAAAAAACTAGTAACCACCCCTCAGAGAAGCCAACCCAGGCTAGGGATGATTCCAGCCCCATTATTTGCGAAACCTCAAGAGAAGACAGCTAGGGAGAGAATCTCTGTTCAAGACCCTCCCAATAAGAAAAACACATTTGTCTTGAAATGTTGTAGGGTCACCCCTAATGCAAGGATTCCTAAAAGAGCCACAGAGAATGCTGCAGGTTTCGACCTCTATAGTGCAGAGGACACTATAGTCCCTCGACAGGGTAGAGCCTTAATAGAGACCGGTATACAGCTGGAAATTCCGCCAGGTTGTTATGGGCGAATCGCCCCACGGTCAGGCTTAGCTGTGAAGGACAACATTGATGTGGGTGCAGGGGTTATAGACCCAGATTTTAGGGGTGTGATTAAGGTTTTACTTCTCAATTTTTCCCAGAAGGAGTTCAAGGTGACAGTAGGAGATAGGATAGCCCAGCTTATCATGGAAAGGGTGGGTTTTCCCTCAGTAGAAGAGGTCACGGAATTGAACACCACCGTGAGAGGCTCACGTGGGTTCGGGTCTACTGGCCGAGCCGTGTTGATGGGCTTGACAGACCCCGAAGGGGAGGAGAAAACAGGGATGGATTTGGGACCCCAGCTAGAGGACTGTAAGGCCAAAGCTCTTCCTAGGCTAGGGACAGAGCTCTCCTGGGTTCAACAACAGGCCCTGTTGAGATTGTTGGGAAGCTTCCCGGATGTATTAACCCCAATGCCGGGAGAAACACGGTTGGTTGCTCACGAAATAGTGACCCCGCCTGGAGAGGTAATACGGCAAAGACCGTATAGGCTACCAGAGGCAAAACGCAAGGAGGTGATTAGGCAGGTCCATGAGATGCTCCAGATGGGGGTGATTGAGGAGTCAGTCAGCCCCTGGAACAGTCCCGTGGTTATGGTCCCAAAACCTGATGGGAGCATAAGGTTTTGTATCGATTTTAGGAGAGTAAACTCCATCTCACAATTCGATACATACCCCTTACCTCGCATAGAGGAGCTGTTAGATCAGCTCGGGCAAGCCACCTACCTCACCACCTTAGATATGACCAAGGGGTATTGGCAGATTCCCCTCACCCGGGAATCTCGCCCCAAAACTGCTTTCAGCACACCCCTTGGTCTATATCAGTTTCGCCGCATGCCCTTTGGACTGCACGGCGCCGCGGCAACGTGCCAAAGACTGATTGACATAGTCTTACGTCCCCATCGTTCATACGCACTAGCCTATATGGACGACGTAATTATACATAGCGATAATTGGGACCTCCATTTAGCCCAGATCCAGGCAGTACTCAAGGACATGAGAAAGGCAGGAATCACGTTGAACCCTGCGAAATGCCTCTTTGGAGGGAAAGAGGTAAAATATTTAGGGCATCTAGTGGGACGAGGGATAGTGAAACCACTCATGGATAAAATAGTGAGTGTAAGGGATTTCCCCCGACCGTCCACCAAAAAGCAGATCAGGAGCTTTTTAGGCCTTATTGGGTATTATAGAAGATTCCTGCCCCATTTTGCTAGTGAAAGTACCCCCCTCACGAATATGTTGAAGAAAAATGCACCCAACCTAGTGCAGTGGACCCCGACAGCTGAAGAGGCCTTTGCCAGGTTAAAAGAGCAGTTGTGAGAGGCAACGATTCTTAAGGGTTTAGTATTTAGTAAAACATTCATTTTGCAGACCGACGCATCAGATACTGGGCTAGGAGCGGTCCTCTCACAAAAGCATGGGGGAGTGGAGCACCCCTTAATGTTTTTAAGCAGAAAGCTAGCGCCGGCAGAACAAAAATACTCGACAGTGGAGAGGGAGTGTTTGGCCATTCGATGGGCCATAGGGGCCCTTAGATTTTATTTAACAGGCCGCCGTTTTACCCTGGTAACGGATCACGCTCCCCTAAAATGGCTGTCAAGTATGAAGGACCATAATCCCCGCTTGACTAGGTGGTATATGGCCCTGCAAGCCTATGAGTTTCACATAGAGCATAGGCCGGGTAAGCTGCACCTTAACGCTGATGCCCTTTCAAGGATTCCGGGCTGTTCTGGAGCTGTTCAGCCAGCCCGGAATATCTTAAATGGGGGGTTATGTGACAAGGCAGAGGCTCAGAAACAGGAGAAAATGGGTTTAAATCACTTTCTGTCACCTCAGAGGCTTGGAGAGGCAGGACAGGAAGGGGTTAAGTTTCCTGCTCACAAACATTCTCTGCAGAGAAGAGCAGGGAAAGAACCACACCCTAGCTCTAGGCTAACCCAGAGACATAGCCAATCAGGGAGGTGGGAGGAGTCAGACCGGATTGGGCCACTCTGCACTCATAACCAGGAAGCAGCAGTTAGCAAAGGAAGTGGATCCGGAGGCAGAGAGAGATCCAGACTCGAGAGAGGAATCAAGGAGGAGAGGAACTGGTTACAGAGCAGTGCAAGCAGGAAGGCTGAGCCCAGAAGAACTAAGGAGAGAACCAGGGACGGGAGAGTTCCTGCAGGTGGTCCTGGAAGAGGGACAGGCAGACATCAGCTCCATGAGAGAGAAAACCCTGGAGGTGACCTAGAGCTGGATTCAGAAGCCTGGAATACTGACTTGGAGTCAGGGGAGTTCCCTAGAGGCAGACGCTGCAAAAACCAGGTCAGAGCAAACTCTTCTAAGCCTTGTAAAGCAAATAGCTTTGAGAGAAGTCAGTCTATAGGAACTGACAATAGACTGTTTGCTAAAAGAGGCAGGGGTAAACCAGACCCTGAATATATACCTGAAGTTAATAGAAGGAAGAGGGGCTATAGGAAAGTCCCTGTTAGAAAGCTACAAACATTTCCATGGTATAGACAGCGTGACCTAAGCTCTAGTTCAGAGGAGCACACACCTGCTTGCCAGCAAGAGGCTAATTGGCAGCAATTGTGCAGAGAGCTAAGGGAACCCTTTGAGGACCAAGAGGAAGCAATGGAATTGGGGGCTCCATTATCTAGTTCCAGTGAGTCAGAAATGGAGTGTGGAATTTGTATGCTAGAGTGAAGAACTATAAATATTCCTAATTGATGATTGAGTGCTGAGAAGCCTTAAGCAAATGTTCTAGAACCTGCATGAGAGACGGCAGCGTTCTAGTGAATGGAATGAGTCAAAGCTTCATGTGGTACAGCTGTGAATAGAAGGCAATATAGAGAAACTACTCCTACACAAGAAGGCAGTCATTAATAAGCCAGAGTTGTGGAGATTGCCATTTCTATGGGAAGCTGTTTGACACTAGAAAGAAGTACAACAGGAGAAAGATTCTTTATTACCAGTAGATACTGAGAAAGCAATACTAGAAGATTGAAGCCCTGTTGTAGTAATGAAGCTGGAAGAATGATGAAAGCTTGTAAATATTTTATGTGTCCCTGAGAAGTATCAGGAGAAGCTATATGAACACTTGAACTTTTATTTGGTACAGAAGGTTACCATTATACTTCTGTGGCGGGGGAGTAAGTCCTGTACGGTGTCCTTTGCTATACTTTGTGCAAATACCTTATGCATGAATAAAGCATTACTTACTTTGGAAACCCAACCTTGGCTGTCGTCACTCACTCCACAACTACAGTAGGAAGGCTTCAGCACTAACAAGGACTCTTTTAAACTCACCCCACTGTGTGGCTCACATCCCCTTGGCCTGCTTACGCCACAGGCTAGGCGGTGCGTTGTCACACTAGCCAAGGGAGAGCCCTGGTTGACACCGGTCTCCAAGTGGAAATACCTATTGGATGCTATGGGAGAGTAGCCCCAAGGTCTGGATTAGCCCTTAAATATGTCATTGATGTGGGTGCGGGAGTAATTGATCCCGATTACAGGGGCAATATTAAAGTTCTGTGTTTAATTTTGGACAGAATGATTATCACGTGAAGACAGGAGACAGAATTGCCCAATTGATCTGTGAGAGGCTGGGTTTTCCACCTGTGGAGGAGGTCACATCCCTGGAGAATTCTGAACGTGGAACCAAAGGCTTTGGTTCTACTGACGTAAAAGGGGTTAAAAGCCTAGCTGCCACCTGTGCCCGAGAGAGGGAGGTGAATGAAGAGGAAGATTTGGGACCTCAGGTATCTGATTGTAAAGAAAAATCAGAGCCCCAAATAGGTGAGGACCTGACAGTGGTACAACAGGAAGAAATTAGGAAATTGCTTAAAGAATTCCCAGATGTGTTGACACCCATACCTGGGGAGACACATTTGGTTGCCCATGAAATAATAACTCCACCTGGGAAATTAGTTCGTCAAAGGCCATACCGCTTGCCTGAAGCCAAAAGACAGGAAGTAGTGGCACAAGTCCAGGAGATGTTGGACATGGGAGTAATAGAGGAGTCAAAGAGTCCCTGGAAGAGCCCCATAGTCCTGGTGCCGAAGCCTGATGGATCTTTAAAATTTTGTATTGACTTCTGGCAGGTAAACGCCATATCAGTTTTTGATGCATATCCAATGCCAAGAATTGAAGAGCTGTTGGACCAGCTGGGACAGGCTCAATACTTAACCACCCTTGATATGACAAAAGGATATTGGCAAATCCCTCTCACCAGGGAGTCGAAGCCGAAGACTGCGTTCAGCACCCCCGTTGGCCTTTTCCAGTTCAAGAGGATGCCTTTCGGACTGCATGGAACAGCGGCTACCTGCCAAAGGTTAGTGGATCAGGTACTTCGACCCCACCAAAATTATGCTTTTGCATATATGGATGATGTCATAATCTATAGTAACACCTGGGCGGAGCATCTAAAGAGGATCAGGGCAGTCTTGTGCTCCATGAAGCAAGCGGGAATCACTTTAAACCCGAAGAAGTGTGCCTTTGCAAATAGGGAGGTAAAATACCTGGGCCACCTAGTGGGAAGAGGAAAAATTAAACCTCTAATGAGTAAAGTAGATAGCATCAGGAATTTTCCTCCTCCAACAACAAAGATACAACTAAGAAGTTTCTTAGGACTTATTGGATACTACCGCAGGTTTATACCGCAATTTGCAGAGAAAAGTGCAATTTTCACGGATATGCTGCGGAAGAATTGTCCAAACCAGTTAAAGTGGACACCTGAAGCTGAAAAAGCGTTTTCAGTCTTAAAAGGAAAATTGTGTACAGGACCGGTACTGAAAAGGGTGGACTTCAAGAAACCCTTTCTGGTTCAAACGGATGCATCGGATGTAGGGCTAGGAGCGGTTCTATCCCAGTGTCATGATGGGGAGGAGCATCCTGTGATGTACCTGAGCAGGAAGTTGTCACCGGCTGAACAAAAGTATTCCACAATAGAAAAAGAATGTTTAGCTATCAAGTGGTCAGTGGAGGCGTTAAGGTTTTACCTTACAGGGAAAAAGTTCCAGTTGGTCACGGACCATGCCCCACTTAAGTGGTTGCAGCAAATGAAGAACCACAATGCCAGGTTGACACGCTGGTACATGGCCTTACAGGCATTTGATTTTCAAGTTGAACATCGTGCTGGGAAGTTACACAAGAATGCGGATGCCCTTTCCCGGATTACGGACTGTAGAGAAGAAGTTTCACCAGTTACACCAGTCCATAATAACTTAAGCAGGGGGGTATATGATAAGAAAGCTTATCATAGCTCAGGAAGGAGCTATAGGAAAGGTGAAGTGACTCTGAACAAGCAACCTGTCAGTTCTGGTAGAAATAAGAAAACAGAATTTTCCCATAAAAGACTACCAGTCCCAGAATGCACCAGGTTTCCAGCAGCCATTAGAGGAGCTGAAGTGGGGAAACGTGTGTTCAATCAGGAGGGCTATGAGGTAATCCCTAAGCACTCATCTCAAAGGGCAAGGCCTGATTCAGCACAGCTGTGCTGTGTTAGGGAGGAGCACTCATCTAAGCAGAATAAGAGTAGAGTTTATTCTACGGATGACCATCTTCATGATCACCTTGGATATCCAGAGAAGGATCATCAGTTTCATCTGAAGGATCATCAGAAGCAGAAGCCAAACCGGACGGACAGAGAGAGAAAGAGACCCTTTGGAAGAAGGAAAAGCCTTTGAGAGGTCTAGAAGAGTCCAAAGCAGTACGTATACTGGGAGGTATTCCAAGGGCCAGCATACACCATTGGACTGGGGAAAGCCAGAGGAATGGTGCTGCAGAGCTAGGAATCACCAGAGGCTACCTGTGAGGGAGACGGCTGCACGTGGAAGGGACCCTAAGACCTGTGCCAGAAGGTATGTGAAGAGAGATCCAGTGTCCCGGGATCTGGATTGGAAGGCTGGACATAAGAACTGGACTACATACTGGCCAGGCTATATAGAGAGGAACTCTAGCAGCAATGGAAGCTCAGGTATGAACACTGATCTATGCCCTAGCTATAATCTTGAAAGACAGCAGGGAAACAAGTATTCTCCTGAAAATGCTCCATTGAGAGATTCATCTGTGCCAATCCATGATATTGAACCCATGCTTGTTGAACAAGGGGGAATAATAGCAGATGAGGATCCTGTTTATATGGACTGCTCTCTATCTAAACTCTGTTGGTAACTTTCTGTTATAAAGTACAGCAACCATCACAAAGAAATACAAATTTGTTCTTTAATCTACTCAGAAAAGCTCCTGAAGCAGGATTTGACCCACACAGTGGAAGGCAAGCCAGCTAAGGGGTTTCAGCTGGTGACTGCTAGCAATTAAGCCTTACCTAATTGCTTGTGAGCTAGGAGAGAATCACTTCTGTATCTATGTGGGAAGTAATCAGAAGTTAACCTGAAAAGAACAGTTTGTTTCTTGCTTTGTGGCTTTTCATTTGTTGTTTTCCTGATTTTGACTTTGTTTTTCCAAGTTAACACTGAAAGCAAGTAACCTAATTTATGTGCTACCAAGCATATCTGTGTTGGGAGAAATAACCCCATAAATAAATATCTTATTGGCTTTACCCAAGAGCACAACTAAATTATTGTCAGCAGCTGTGTCTGGTGTGAATGAACTACATTGCCCACAATACCTTGCAAATCATATAGATATATGCACTTGACAAGACTGTGAAGATTCTCACCCAGGCAGCCGTCTGACAATACACAACAGAAAAGTGTTAACAAACACAAAGAACTTGCTTCAGATTAAATTAATAAGAGAAGAGGGGTAGGAACAGAAGAGAATTTAATGATGAAAATGCTAGGTTCTCTAAGACCTTGTTCATTGTTTATTCTATGCAAAATTGAACTAAGCATGTTTTTAAATAACCCTACTTGACTTGAAAAAAATGACACAATAATTCCCTTTGAACTGCTATTAAAGACTTTCAGTGAAAACCAAGTGAAAACACTATGGAGATCGATTTAGAAGCCCTTTTCACGTATCAAATGTGGATGTAGTGCCAGAGAAACAGCCACATCTAAAACATGATCTTAGAAAGGCCGCACCTGAAGCATTTTTACCTCAGGCACATCTACAGTATATAAAAATGCTTGTCCAGGAAACGTTTCAGGGTGTGGTCTGGGTAAAGCAACACATGTATCTCCCAGTCATACGAGTGGTAATGCACGTGTACAAATGGAATCAGAAAGCATCTAGTTTGTAAAAGTGCTCCTTTTGATTATCCCCTCAATGTTTGTTTCCCCCTACAACAGGACATGAACTTAGAATCCTCTGTATGCCATTAGTGGCATCTACACATCCAGGTTTCCAAAATGGCCGGGATGCACGTGTATGTTCCTGCATTTACATGTGCACGTTCTGAAACACTGGAACGTACAAGTATACACTGCCGGCGTTCCTACAGTGGAACTGTTTCCTAAATAGTGTGTCATACCCCACCCTCTCCCTTAGGCTTGGAGGGCTGGGGTTGCCATTATTTTTCTCTATTGAAGGTTAAATTAACTAACTTTCCTCTCGTGATGCATGCTGGGAAAAGTAGTTTTCCTTCTGATAGAAAATAGTCATGAAGCCAGGGTTATAGGCAAAACTATAACAAAGTTTATTTCTCCCAAAAACAAAGGTTCAAAGTAAGTTGCATCAAGATACTTCTCCAGTATTTGTTCAAAAAGGTTCTTTATACAAGTGTGCTGGCTGAGCTTTTACATTCATTCAATCAAAAATGCAGCTGCTTCTCACGTATACAGCAAAAGAACAAAAATTGGCAGCTTCCTTTACCAAAGAAAATATCTTCTTTTCTTTAGGTTACACTCAGCTTATATTATACAGTTTAGCAAAGGCTTTCAATACTGTCCGCAAAGCATAAAGTACAATCCATAGGTTGTTCTGACTGTAAGGAATCACTCTCCTTAGAGTCTACCTGCATTGCTTCAGGCTCTTGGGCTGCAGTGCCTTGCCTTAAACTACTGGCCAATGCCTCAGGGTGTTTTCTCCCTAGAACTCCCTGTGGGTCTTTTAAACACAGTTCTAGTGAATAGGGGTAAGCAGTACCTGAGCCTGAGGAAACTCCTCTCTGCAGCTGTGCAGCTATCTCCTGCCAGCTCTGGGGAAGCAGTCCCTTGTCTCTTAGCTTAGGTTCCTCCCTGGAGCTCTGCCACGGTTCTCTGTTCCAGGCTGGGCTCTGCAGACTTCTGCACTGAGTCTTAGGCACCCAACTCTGAGCTCTCTGAAGCTTTTCTTTCAGTGCTAGGGTTTGAAGGTTTTCCTGCTCTTTCTCTCTGAGCACTCCAGACCGCCTTTCTGTCCTCTCCCTTTCTGCACTGCTTGCTTCAGTTCCTTTCCTCCACGTGGCTTCCTTCCTCCAGCTACCGTGTTTCCTCCAGCTGTGCTCCCGTCTAGGCTGCTCTCTGTGCTGCTCTCCGTGTGGCTTCCTTTACTGCCTCCTTTACGGCCCAGTGTGCAGCGGCGGCCAAGAGAGCAAATAGAATGCTAGGTATCATAAGGAAAGGAATGGAAAATAAAACAAAAGATATTATAATGCCTCTGTATCGTTCCATGGTAAGACCGCACCTTGAATATTGTGTGCAATTCTGGTCACCGTATCTTAAAAAGGATATAGAGTTATTAGAAAAGGTTCAGAGAAGAGCCACCAAAATGGTAAAGGGGATGGAAGGATACTCCTATGAAGAAAGGCTAAAAAAGCTAGGGCTCTTTAATCTGGAAAAGAGACGGCTGAGGGGAGATATGATAGAAGTCTATAAATTAATGAACGGAGTGGAACGGGTAAACGTAGATCGATTGTTTACGTTATCAGAATATAGAAAGACTAGGGGACATGCAGTGAAGCTACAGGGTAAACTATTTAAGACTAATAAAAGAAAATATTTTTTCACTCAACGTGTAATCAAACTGTGGAATTTGTTACCGGAGGATGTAGTAAAGGCTGTTAGTGTAGCTGGGTTTAAAAAAGGTTTGGACAAGTTCCTGGAGGAAAGGTCCATAAACCATTATTAAGAAGGGACCCAGGATATCAATGCTTGACCCAGTACAAGCATTGCGGAACCTGTGTCTTTTGGGGAAACTGCTAGGTACGTATGACATAGATTGGCCACTGTTGGAAACAGGATACTGGGCTTGATGGACCTTGGTCTGACCCAGTATGGCATATCTTATGTTCTTATGTTCTAATGTTCTCCTGTGTTGCTCTCTTTGCTGCTCCCCGTGTTGCTCCCCCTCCAGCCTTGGTTTATATTCCTGTTCTCTGATCAGCCTCCCTGACTCTCTAGACAGGTGTTTGTAATCAGTTTCCAAGCCTGTTGCTACGTCATCAGGGCTTGGGTGTGTCAGCTTAGCTTTTGAATCCCTGTGTTTGTTTTCTCCAGAGAAACGCTGGAACGTGTGCTTTTCAGGGCTGTGACCTTTCCTAAAGGTAGAATCATTCTTTTCTTCTACTTCCATGGGCTCACTAGAGTCTTCCTTATCACAAGTGTCAGAATTATAGAGGTGGTGGCATGTACATCTCAACTCTGACTTCCATATTTTTTCCAAAATGTGCCTTCAAAGATCTTTTATCCTTCTGAAATTAGTTCTTGTGCTCCTATCTCATATGGACTCTGGTATCAGATACAATGGGTTGACACTTTACAAAATTTGTTTTTGCAGGCAGAAAATGGAGTCACTTCACTTTCAATATGTCATTTTGAGTAGACTTTTTGACTGTGTTTATAAGATTGCTTTCTCTTGTATACATCTAATGCTACTATTGGGAGAGTGGGCAATTTCTCCAAATTTTTGTGCTTATCAGGACAGTCATGAGCCTCACTTCTAAGCCAGAATATGTGGAGTATCTGTCTCTCAAATTTACTGCTAATGCTCGGCGTAGTACTTGCATCATGCCAAAGAGAGCTTCCCTCTGGAGTTCGTAAGATGTTTCGTGTATGGGTAATTTATCAAAGTATGCCTGGAAATTCCTCTTAATTAAGCCTGTGGCACCTAACATGATGTGAAATAACTTGGTATCTTTCTGCCACATTTTCTTGGTCTCCAACTGCATTTGTTGCTACTTGAAGATTTTCTCCCTCTCAATGCGATTCACAGAGTAGTCATTTGGAACTGACACCTCTATAATAAATGCCGTTCTGGTGTACTTCTTTGAGAGCTCCTTGGTGATGAGATATTCTTTTTGTTTTGATGCGCTGGTTGCAGCTTGGGGAAATATGCAGAAAATGCTGTATTATGTAGACTTATGTCATTGTCTGGGAACCCTAATGTGGGATTAATATACTGTAAAGTATATTCCACTAACTACACCAACCAGAGGCCTTGCTGTATTATACATATGTTTTTATTATGAAGTAGTTCTGGTTGTGGGTAAATATGCTTAGTTATTAGCAAACTTTTTAATGAGAGGATAAAAAGTAAAATGCTGAATCTGCAGCATATAGGTCAAGTAAAATCTAAAAGCTATTTAAAGCAGAATGCAAAAATAATGATGTTTATCATCAAGGGAATTCCAAGATGGTGCTCTAAAGCAAATATGCTGAGTGCATCTCTGCTGCTATTCCCAGTTTGCTTTTCTTTCTTATCTGTATTGTCACTATTATTATGGGCGAACCACAAAAGGAAACTTAAGACTGGCCTTTCAGTGTCTTCAGACATATGATGGAGCTAGTTCCTGCTAGGCTCGGTGATATCATTTATGTCGCCCAAGAGACTATTACGGGACTTGCATGGGAGATCAGGAGGAATGCTGCAGGAGCTGTGGCCACCATTGGATGATACGTAGAGTGGAGCATTCATAGAGGGGCTTGGCGTCCTGCAAGGACTGTCACCACAAAGAGGAGCGTGTCGGTTTGAGGAAGGAGATGTAAAATGAGGAAGTTGGTACTTGGCTTCCCTAAGGTCTTCCCCTAGAAGGTGTTGATGGGGAAGCAATATTGGCCTTGAGTTTTCTTGTGGATTCTTCTGCTGTGGTGGTAAGGTCAAAGATAAATCTACTTCAGGAAAAATAGTGAGTAAGGAGGGCTGTCTCCCCCGACCACCAGTGATCATATTGGACTCCATATGGACTTAATGATAATATTTCTAGATGTTCGGCTGATATTTTGATTGTTTCCTCTGAGCTGAAGAATGTCATTGGGCCAAGAGTCCCACCTAGCCTTTCAGGAAGAAAGAATCAGAGCCCTAGAGAAGAATGTGGATAATATGCTAATTTTAAATATTCAAGTTATTAAGGACAAAACCATTTAAGGAAGGTGGAAATTCATTATTCTTAAATTCAAATGTTTGGCCTGATTTTCTAGAATTTAACAAACGTGGCTATTGCATCTCCAAAGGATTTGTTCAAGAGATATTTGATGGAGAACTTATCAGTCAGGGAGGAATTAATTCCACCTTTAAGTAAAGTGTATTTTTTACCAGAATGTAAGCAAATACTATGGCCATCAAAAAGAACAAGATATAGGTCAGCTACTAGTGGATAGCTTGGTTGTATGTGCACTTCTGGAGACTTCATTGCAAGAAAAACAGCATAAGGCCACTCTACTGGTAGGCTTTTTGTCTGAGCTATAGTAGCAGAAAAAAGTGAGCCACAGGGGCCATGCCCCTCCAATACTTTGCCCAACATGGCATCAGCAATAGAAAACTTGGGGGCAGGGCTAGAGATTGGATTCTTTGACCCCTCCAACCAAAAAAGCATTCCGCTGCCACGGTTTGAGCAGGAACTAAACATGATTCGATGTCTATATTTTGGCAATTCTATTGTGCCTTTTTTGGATAAAGGGTTTGGATTTTTCCTGATCTTGCAAGAGCAGTGCAAGCTAGAAGAAAGAAGTTTCTGTAGATGTTGCAAAAAGTGAGGGACTTGTGTGCCTGATTTAAGTTATGCTTTCTATGTAAAAGTATTCTAAACTGTCAAGATGTGAATTATATATTTTTTGGCCCTGCCCAGATAAGAGCTTTTCAGGATAATAATCTCTTCCTTCGTCCTCTTCAAGTCCAAGCTCAAAACTCACCTCTCTGAGACCGCCTTTGATTCTTAATCCCCTCCCTTGTGTTTCAACTCCTATTGCCCTTATTCCTATCATATTATTTTGTCCTGTATATTTGAATTCTAGATTGTAAGCTCTTTGAGCGGGGACTGTCTTCTTTTATGTCTGTACAGCGCTGCGTATGCTTGATAGCGCTTTATAAATGCTTAATAATAATAAGCGATCTTCTAATAGTGTCATGGTGGAGCAAGGAGCACCCATTGGGAGGGGGTAGGGCTAGTATATGTAGTTGTTTAGATTTAGAAGCCATGAGACTAGGGATATATTTACTTAGGGCCCCTTTTACTAAAGCTCACTGTTGGTTTGCCATTAATGCACTAATCTCACACGCATTAATGGCTAAGGCCACAGGTTAGTTGTCGGGTGCGTGAAGGGTTTTCCTAACATGTGCTCCACTAGGTCAGTTTCACTTAACAACTGCTATAGATAAGTCGTTACGTGGCCCACTTTAGGAGTCACGTTGTGGCTGAGTGCACGGCAATTGCCTTGGCACTAGCAGCAATACGCTGTCTATGCCCACTGTCTATCCATTCCCTGCCTCATCCCGTGATTGTTGATTAACATGTGTTTTAGTGTGCGAAGACAGGCACTATTGGGCTTTAGTGTTCCTGACTGCCTGTAGCTATGCACTAAAAATGCCCATTAACCATCTAACAAGCTCTGATAAAAGAAATCCCTACTGGCCCTTAGTTGGAATTTACTATTATTTGACTCCAGCCTTTGATTATTTTGAATCTTTGTCTTATGGTGGACTAAACTGTACAGTTTTACTAGGTTGACCTTTCATTTCTTTAGTACCTATATTGTCTGTTTATTTTATGTTGTGATGGTCAGTCAGAGTATTATGTAATTTTTCCAGATTTTTCTTCGTTATGTTAAAAATTACATAAACAAATATATTCTTAAAAATGATAACAAAGAATTTTTTTTTACAAAAAATATAACGGTCAATATTCAGCAGGGCAATCTTCATATAAATAAGATGATTTATCCATTTATCTTTATGTGGATTTTCAGCTACAATGATTAAATAAGATTGGTGAATATTGTGGCGGTCGCGCCCCTACCAGGCGGTCGCCTAGTAGGGACGGGAAGCCATCTTGAATTCCTCTTTACCAAGGATTGTAGTTGTGTATAGAGATAAATGAACCAAGTGGTTGTTTCAAAGCACACAGGAATTTTATTAGCTTCCGTGGCAAGCGGGTAACAAATCTTTAAAGCAGTTGTACCCTCAAGTCAAAGAAAATAAAGGATAATCTTCTCCTATTAAAGCAAAGCTTACAACCAGTGTTGTAGTAGAATTATTTACACAGGCTTTCTTTTCTTTTCCCTTTATGATGCTTCTCAATTCGGTAATCATAAAGCACATGTATTTACAATTCCTATCTTCTCACTGCTCTCAGGCTTTCATTACTTAGCCACAATGCACATATCACAGTCCATCTCAGAACAAGCTGAAGTCAGGTCACTTTCTTTACCTTCTACCTCCATGCTTTCTGCTGAGCTGTATCTTGGCAAAGTTTGAAAATGCTCAGGCACTTTATGCTTAATGTTCTTTAACAGGTTAAACAGCCTATTCCACTGAATGGCCCCTTCTCCTATAGGTAGGAGTTCAACAGGCTTCTCCTGTTCAGTTTCTCCTGAAAACCCCTTCTTCCTAATCCGGGTTTTCTCAGGCCTAAACCTCTCTTCAGAGTCAGAGCAAGAAACATAGGGTTTTGGCTTTACTGCTTTCTTTTTCCTACCTTGGAGTCTTGTTGCAGCACCTTCCTGGCTGAGGCTTCTGTGGCTTGTGACTCTCTCTGCCTCTGAGCTAGACAGGGAATCAGGGTCAGACCTCCACTTCCCTTCTTGGGGCTTCTGCTGCCTGCAGACAGACCCTTCATCAGAGGAGTCTAAGCACTCTTGCCTTAGCCTTCTCAAAGCCAACCTTTTCTCTCTCTCCCTCTTGCCAGTCTGTTTGGTCCTCTGCCTGGAACCTTCTCTGTAGCTTCCTTGGCTGCAGTGCTGGCTGCTCTTGTCTCTGCTGCTGCTCTCTTTGTGACTGCTTCTCTCTTGACTGCTTCTCCCATGACTGCTTCTCTCAACTTTGTTTGTTTTCTCAAACTTAAACGTTGAGCAGGGCACCTCCCTCTCTGACTCCACCCACTTGTACCTCCTACTCTTACCTGGGGTTGTCATGGAGTCTGGGAGTGGCTTAAACCTAGCTCTACCCTCTTGGTTTCTCTCAGGGATTTTGCTGTGGTGTGTGTGTTCTAGTGCACCCATCCCCCGAAAAGAAGAAAAAGTTCTTCTTTCTCTTTTATTTCCATGCTGAGCTGCACTCTCCTTACCACAATATGCAGTCTTAAACGGGCAAGTTCTCCATTTAATTCAGGAGAGCTATTTGTGCGGTCCTACTTAAATAGACACAACCACATGGTGGCTGAATTTTGCTGCTATCTAGTTAAATTTAAACACCCCTGGAATACCACTGGGCGCCCTATAGGGTGCCCTATAAAGCGCCTTCTGAGGCACCTTATGGTTACAGTACTCTGAGGGTGTTTTTGCTGGCAGCACTAATGTACATTAAAAATAGACAATGCTTCGGACAGCCCTATCAAATAACCCCACTGTGGGTTTGAACCCATGACCTCTGGCTCCACAGGCAGTGAAATAACCAGTGGGCTACAGCTCTATAGCTGCTAACAAACCCCTGGCTGGCTACAGAAGGACTGCACGTCACCACACAAACAGTCTGCTGTGATCACCAGGATAGGGTTAACCCACCCGTACCCATGATGCACTGCACATGCAAATCAGCAGTCTACAGATGATCACAAGATGGGGTATGCACCCCCACAGCACCTCAACCTGATAGGGGGAACTGTCCATGTGTGTTAATGGCACAGAGTAACTTCACACCGTCACATTGTGCGGATACTGTGCTCACCCTGAGGGTGAGGTGGGGCGCCCAGCACCAGGTCCACAGCACCTTCCATGGCAGAAATAGGCTATGCTGCAGGTCCCCAGCAGTGCTAGTGTGTGAGATAGGTAGCTCCTGCAGACACACCCTTGGATACATCTGTATTTCTCAGTCAGGTTTAGCCCTTATGGACCCATAGGCGGATTATGTACCACCACCCAACCCACCCTCTGGGGCTGAGGATGGGAAACAGGGTCTTCCACCAACAGATCCACATTCTACCTCCCTGCAATGGCGGCAGTAGAGGGGACCATCAACCGCAGTCCTGCTGGGGAACAGACACCCTACAGGGCAGTCAATGCAGCTCTGTACACATCCATAAAGCAATAGCAGACAGACATTAGGCCTGGAAATGCTCAGCTGCACCCCACCACTATCTGATATTCTCCTTCAGCAAGCCTCCAGCCGCTGCACCTTGCAAGGTGTTCCAGCAAGACACATACTAGCTGCAGACAGTCTGCTAGCTAGTCCATAGTGCATGTTCCTGGAGGAGATGCATGCATCCAGAACTGGGATGTCAGCATACACACCAAGCAGATAAGTCAGTGATTGGGCCCTGAAAGAGAACCCATAAATATTACATGAGAAAAATACTATATAGCACTATGGGGGAACCTAGCCATGCCGTGGTCACTGCTCAGTCAGGGTGAGAGTGATCTCCCAGCAGGACATGCTGTGGCCACCCTGTCTGTGCAGGTGGTGGCCAGGCACTACAATGTCCCAGCCATTGCCCTATGCCCTGTGCAGATGCATCCTGGCCAGGCTACCCTGTCCGGGCTATACCCATGGTACCTTGCTCCTCATTATGCACATTGGCAGGCCAATACTGGCAACAGTGCTGGCAGTGTGGGCTGTGGAGGGTGTTTGCAGCCACCACACACTGGATAGACAGACACACACTCCCACACCTATGCCAGCATTGTACAACTATAGAGGTGTTTGGCAGCCCTGGCCACCGCTCCAGTCCTGGGCACAGTGCAGGCATGGCTATGGTACACAATACTGTTGGGGTCACTCCCCAGGGTGGTAAACACTGTCAGACACAAGACTTGTAGCACACTCCACAGACATCAGAAAGGTTGCCATGATGCAGCTCAATCAGAAAATTGTACTTAACTTCAGAATTGCTATCTGCCAGTAATCATAGCAACCTTTTGATAGCTGTGTACCGTATTCCCAGGTTTAGGGTGGCATTGCTAATGTATGCAAGTGCTAGTATTGGGAGATGCACACAGGGCCCAATGTCCTGCCTCTCCAGGAGGCATTGGATAATGGAGCCTGTAGGTGCAGGTGTGTCTGCCCCTGTTGGCTGCTGCTTTACGGCAGAGGTTCCCAACTCCAGTCCTGGTGTGCCAAACACTGTTCGGGTTTTCATGCTGTCCCTCATGAATATGCATGAGATACATCTGCATACCATGGGGGCGGCGCATAGAAATGCAGCACAGGCATCTTTATTAGAGGCAGCATGGAACCTGAATGGTGTTTGGCCCTCCAGGACTGCATTTGGGAGACTCTGCTCTAGGTAATGCGCCTGTTTATGGTGTCTGTGCTCTGTAGGGTAAAATGTAGGTGTTTTGGGCATGTTTACATCATCTGCAATAAAGGTTCTGTCTGTATTAGCACGTTTTAGTAGTGGGTAAAATATGGGGACTAGGTTGACAGGAACCACAGCTGGGACTTGAACCTGTGACTTTCTGCCTCTGAACACACTGGTTGTGTGCACTGCACCACCGTGTTGCTACAGAGACAGTGCATTCCCTGGTGATATCATGACTTTTCGTCCGGCAGGGCCTGTCTGTTGCAGTGCATGGACCCACCTACACAGAACTAGGCCATGGTCTGCTCTGGGCAGCTGCCACTGCCCCCCTCCACCACCAGTACCCCTCTGCCACCATGCTGACATGCCCTTCTGCTGGTGGTGCTGGTGGTGCGCAGTCTCAGGCCATCCAGTGTGCAGGTAGGCGGCTGCCTATGGTGCGTGTTCTGGGGTAGGGGTGCCTGCATAGACGTCCACGCTTCCCCCCCAACACCGCCTGCCAATGTTCTGTGCCCTTGGAGGTACCTGCTGGGTACTATCCCCTGTGACACTGTGATAAACATACTCATGCCCATGTTGGGCCCTCATCAGTTGCTGTCTGGCTGCTGTACAGTTTCAGCATTCCTAAGTGCCACCTAGGCATCTGCCTAGTCCGCACTGTGCCCCAGCTGCACCACAGCATGTGCTGCCTGCAGCCCTCTGTATCCCATTTTCAAGCATCTGTCCAGTTGGCCATTCCAACATGCCCGCCTGCTGTTGCCGCACATGTGCACGCCATAGGAAACCTGTCCGATGGAGAGGAAAACCTTGCACAGCGCAATTTCACTGTGGGCTCATTCACCTTGTATGGGGACGGAGCATGGACCCTTCCAGAATTCATATCCTTTTTTTTGGTGCTTTCTTGGGAGTGTTTTTTGATGTTTCCCATTGAGATCACTATTGTCCAGCTTGGTTATTTTATTTTTCCATTTTCTTCTGTTCATTTTCACTGTTTATTTGCCCTTTTGTTCCGTGCACATGTATCACACTTATCACTTTTTTGTAGGTTTCCCTGGTTTTGCTGTACATTGCTGACAGAAATGGTTTCTCTTCCCTCGGATTTCACATCGTTAGTGTGCGGGGAGCCTCTCCCCTCCCACTCTCCACCCATTGACCCCTTCTCTCCGCCCCTGGGGAGCCTTCCTCCGCCCTCTGGGAGCCTTTCTCCGCCTTCAGCGCTCGTTTGCGCCACTGCGTGCGTTATCGCGCACTAAGGTACCTCTGTGCCTGATAAAGCGCCATTATCACGCGATAAGGTACCTTATCGCGCGATAACGTCACAGAGTGCACATTAAGACGGTTTAGTAAACATACCCCCAAAATTTATGTGGTTAACTTTAAAATAAACTACATAAATCCTTCTGAAGTTCAGCTTTATTATATTTTCTCATTGGTGCTCAAAGAAGCATTAAGATCCACAAACTGGACAGCATATATTCAATTACATTAACACACATGGGCCAAATACACTAAGCATTTTTCTATAGACAAAAGATCATAATTTTATAACCAGGTATATAGTTTAAAACAGACAAAATGTGCCTATTTTATAAAGATGCCTAGTTTATAAAGGTGTCTACTTTTCTTTATAAAATACTGACTTAAGTGGCTGAAAATGCAACTTCATTTAGGGCGTGTTCATTTACACCAACACTAGAACTGTTTTAAATGGCCACTCCTATATTTTGTAAGTACACATCTAAATTATTGTATTTCACAATCTACACGCAAACTTGCATGTTCCACCTAGGCTCTGCCCAAACTCCGCCCCATGCACGCCCACAGTGAAAGTAGACACCATGAAATTAATGCACATTTTTTTACGTTGGGCACAATTTTATAAGAGGCCATTTACACATGCTAATGACTAAACTACTTCTTTTAACCACCTATTTTCACGTGTAAAAGTAGGTGCCCCCTTATAAAATTATCTCCACTAGGATAATTTTATAAAGTCACTTTCACTTGTATGTGCACCGAGAAAATGGAAATATATAAGGATACAATTAACCCTGAATTCTACAGATATTGTCAGACTATTTTAGAAAGACATATAGGCGCCTATAAAATAGCCCCAAAATAAATGGCAACTTGCCCTCCCTGCCCTGGGGGTTATTTTAGAAGCCCTATTTGTGATTTAAACGTGTTTAAGCAGCCATATAACATGCAAATTGTAGCCATTACAAAAAAGGTGACATTACACATATATGACTGTACCATGTCCAAAGTACTTGGGGTGTTGGGGGCATGGCCATGGCAGAACAAAAATCTACATATGTATCCACCATTTCATATAGGGTAGGCATGTGTAAAACCAAAATTGTCCACATCCAAATTTACACCTGCTTCCTGGCATGAAGAGGGATTTAAAAAGTGCTCCTTTTAGTCATCCCTTTACAGGAGAGATTAAGGGGGATATCACCCCCATTCTGTATCATCCAGTCCAGACAAGTGGGTTGTATTTCCTACCAACAGATTGGTGGAGACAAGGAGCCAATGAAAAGCTCAAGATTCAATGACATCACTCCCATGCCTCTATTTGCCTCAGCCATCAGAGGTCTTTTCAGTATTTCTTTGTCTCTGGCAGATGGTGGATGGATTTTCTCCTCTCTGTAAAAAATCGGAAGATTGAGAGGAAGCTCATGAATGATCACCTTGATGCTCCACTAGACTGCGGTCTTTTCGGTAGCCATAGGAAGAAGGAAAATTGGGTCAGCTCCATGTGCTTATTATGATAAGAGCCTGTTGAGCATCTAGAAATTGGAAGGATCTTGAAGAGTGCTGCAGCCTCACACAACCTCAACCCCCTGTCCCTCCTCTGTCCGCCCTGCTCCCTCCCGAAGATTGAAGAAGGCTCTCAGAGAGATCTGCCTGCCAGCCACCTAAACACAGTGCTGCCAAGCTAGTGAAAGAATTTCAGGGGAGTAGAGCTGAGCCTGGCATGGATTCTCTGCCTGGGGTTTTCAGGGGGTGAGTTCCAAGGCTTGACCTCATCATTGTTCTTGTTGGGGGCTCCCCATCCATCTGCCTGGGATACAATTCGGGGTGCACCGCTGGCGACCATTGGCATGGTGTGAGAGTTTCCCACCATTTTCTGCATGTTAGTAGCATTCTTTGCCTATTGTGCGCCTGGCAGTCACATAGTCCTAACATGCATTCCAGCCAAGCGGCTCCAATGCACGTTCCTACCCTAGTGCAGTTAACATGTGCCTTTCAAACTGCCACGGCCTTAGCGCACGCTGTTGTGATACTTACCTTAACTCTCTATGTCTTCTTCCAGAAAACATTGTTTGGCCTGTAGCAAGCAAGCTACTTCATCTCTGGAATCTGGACTCTGCTCTCCTTGCATGGCAGCTTCTGAGTCATCGCTGGAGGGCCTGCTCCCCCTCTTGTCAGCCGGGGATGCAGTTAGTTCGGCCTTGCCTGCCTCAGGACAGGAGGTGACAGATGGCACTATGGGTAAGGATATCCAGCTAGCTGGAGGGCCCAGTAACTATACTGTGAGCCGCTCCTCATCCTCTAGGGGGTCTGCAGCAGCTATGCCCCCTGGTGTTTGGGTGTCATTTCTGAGAAGAGAGCTTCTGAACTCCAGATTTTCCTCCCTGGAATTCTTTTCCTTTTTGCAGCAGGTCTGGTCTTTCTGGCATGAAAAATCAGACACTGCAGTCTCATGAGGGGCAGGCTGAGAATGGAAGCCTTGTTTGATTGCCTTTGGCTCTGCATCTCCAGCGAGGGGCACCCCCTTGGAGACGGGGAACAGTTGGCTGTGATTTGGATTCAGATGGCTTGGTACTGGGCTCTGACATGGATGAAGAAAAACACTCAATTTCAGAGGATTATGAAGAGGCTGGTGTAATCCGCCTATTCTAGAAGGAGTAGCTGGCAGTGTTGATTGCCAGAATCTCATCCACCTTGAACTTGATGGATGCTCCCGTACGAAGCGGGAGCCAAAAGTGCACCCTCTCCTTCAAGGGGTGCAGAAATCCACTACTGTCTTCCCATTCCCAGATGTGATCAAGGATATAATCCTGTAGGAGTGAGATTCTCCCAATTCTCCGCTCAAAGGGGCTAAAGGTGTATAAGACGACCTACACTCTCCCAAAAAAGGAGTGCGTTGGGTAGTATGATATTCCCAAGGTGGATGTGCAGGTCACAGCTGTTACCAGATGGACCACCATTCCTGTGGAAGGTGGATCAGCCATGAAGGATTTTCTGGACAAAAGGTGGATGCATTGTTGAAGAATTAGTTTGCTGTGGCAGCTGCTATTCTTCAGTTGGCAGTATATACTAGCCTGATGTCTCAAGCCCTGCTCCAGTGGATTCAGTCTCTTCCTTCGGATGATACTACCCTTCTTTTGGTGTCGGCTATGGTCTTCCTTTCTAATGCCAAGTATGATCTGTTACATTTGGCAGCCAGGGATAGTGCCCTGATGATGGTGTCACGGCATTGGATTTGGCTCTGACACTGGGCAGCGGAGACATCTTCCAAAGCCTGGTTGGCTCAACTGGCTTTTAAGCGGAAGCTTCTTTTTGGGGCCGATTTGGAGAAGCTGGTGAAGAACCTAGGTGAGACAAAATCTTAATACCTTCCAGAAGAAAGGTCCAAGAAGCCTGGAAAGCAGGCTGATGCCCCTTTTTTGTCAGCCTGTGCCTGTCCACAGAGGGTACACTGGCCAGAACCCCAGGGGTCTCGGGAATCTATTCATTACCGACTTGGAAAAAAATTTTTTCCATCTGCTTCCATGCTTTATGCTCGTTCTCGGTCCTTTCATGGGGCATGTGGGCCCAGGGACTCAGTCCCCTCCAGAGGAAGACCCTCCCCAGCTACGCAATGAAGGATTGGGGGCCCATTCTCTAGTACCTCCAGTTGGAGGCAAGCATCGCCTTTTCTTTTGGGAATGGGCCTGGGTTCCCAAGGATTGCTGTGTGCTAGACACCATTAAGTTTGGCTATGTCCTGGAATGCAAAGAGCCAATTCCAGATGCCTTTATCATTTCCCCTTGTAGGTCTGTGATCAGCCTTGGGCAAGTTGCTGCTCCTAAAGGTGGTGGTGCCCGTCCCATCTGTTTATGTTTATGTTTATTAGACACTTGATATACAGCACCATCGTACAGAGTTAATGCGGTTTACAAATTCCTAAAAACCTTAGTGATAGAGATAGAAAGGAACTTCCATCTATTCTATCTATTTTGTGGTGCCGAAATAGGACGGTTCCTTTCGGCCCATTCTGGACCTCAAAGGTGTCAATGAGTATGTGCATGCCCTGCACTTCCAGATGGAAACTTTGCACTCTGTGATTCAAGCAGTGCGCCGAAGGTTGTTCTTAGCTTCTCTGGATCTGGCCGAAGTGTATTTTCATATCCCAATCCGAGTAGATCAGCAAAAGTACCTGTGTTTTGCTGTGCTTGGCTCTCATTATCAGTTTGATGCCCTCCCTTTTGGTCTATCCACCGCCCAAAGGATATTCTCCAAGGTCATGGTTGTGGTGACTGCAGTAGTGCGGCACCGAAGGATCTGTTACCATCCATATCTGGACAACTGACTCATCTGGGCCCGTTTTCTTTCAGAAGCAACTTGGGTGGCATCCTGAGTAGTGTCCTTTTCAGAAAGCCTTGACTGGGTGATCAGTCAGAAAAAGAGCTAGCTGTTGCCTTCTCAGTCCCTGGAGTTCCTGGGAGCACATTTCGAAACTCAAGTGGGCAGAGCCTGTCAGAGGAGTCAGTCAAAAGACTGTTGGATTGCCTGGTGCTGTTCTGTGCACAGCAGGCTCCCAGACTCTGGGATTATCTTCAGCCCCTCTGATTGATGTTGGTGACCATAGAGATGATGCCATAGGTGCGTGCTCACATGCGACCGCTCCAGTAGTCCTTGCTGACTTGGTGATCCCCGATTTCTCTGGAGTTCGAGCACAGGCTTCCTCTCCCAATGATGATGAAGGCCAGCCTATGATGGTAGCAGCAGCCCTGTCATCTGAGGAAGGGTGTGTCACTAGATGATTTCTCCTGGATCATTTTGACAATGGATGCCAATCTCTCGGGCTGGGGAGCCCATTGCCAAGACCAATGTTCCCTCTAATTTTCTGTAGGCTGTGTGCATAAAATATCAGCTGTGCAGCTTTTGAAGGAAGGTTAAATTTTTGTGCGCCACATAACGACACTCAGAGTTATATACTTTAAAATTTGACTACACGTCAGAATACAGTATGTACACCACATTGATTGCACTAGAAAATATTGTAGAACTTGTGAAAACCGTAAATACACAACAACTTTTAAATTTTAAGACGTCTGTGTTGTTTTCTATCAGAATCAGAACCGTAATTTTTGTGCGCTCTGTTGTAAAGTATGTGCGCGTGCACACGCGCACAGCTTAGAGGGAACAGTGGCCAAGACTGTACAGCCCAGGGCTGTTCGAAACACAGGGAAGCAGTGTGGTCCATCAACCACCTTGAGGTGAGGGCCATTAGGTTGGCTCTTCTGTGTTTCTGGCCCCTGGTCAAGGGCTGAGCGGTTCGAGTGTTTTCAGACAACACGACAGTGATGGCTTATGTCAATTGGCAAGGCAGCACAAGGAGATGACCCTCCTGTTTGCCTGGGTG
Organism: Ichthyophis bannanicus; assembly: GCA_033557465.1. Classification (NCBI taxonomy): domain Eukaryota; kingdom Metazoa; phylum Chordata; class Amphibia; order Gymnophiona; family Ichthyophiidae; genus Ichthyophis; species Ichthyophis bannanicus. Next base: position 191,129,166 of record CM066036.1, read on the forward strand.
GAGAAGAATCTTCTAGCCGTGTCGGCTCATCGCATTGCCAGGGTGGACAGTAGATCCTGGATCTTGGAGAGTGGGAGTTGAGTCAGGAAGCATTTCTGTTGATTCTGAGCCACTAGGGTAGCCCTGAAATGGATCTGATTATGATCAGCTCCAATGCCAAAATTTGCCGCTTCTTTTGTTGCCACACAGAGATGGGGTCCGAGGGTGTCAATGCCCTGGCCCAATCTCATCTGCTGTACATGTTTCCTCTGTGGCCCCTGGTGAAACATGTGATTCGGTGTATAGAACACCACCTGAGCAGGATTGTTCTGATGGTGCTGGATTGGCTAAGGAGAGCGTGGTTCAGAGACCTAATGAAGCTCCTGCAGGTGCCTCCTATTCGGTTACCTCCATCTTAGGGCCTATTGCAGCAGGAATCGATCATCCTGAAAGACTCTGTTCCCTTCACGCTTATGGCATGGTTCTTAAAAGGAGACGGCTAGCGCATAAGGGCTACTTTCTTGTGGCAGTCTCCTCTCTGCTTGGAGCCCAGAGGAGGTCTACCAAGCTAGCATATGTGCGGGTCTAACGCCTCTTTGAGCGATGGTGTGGCACTCGACAGTTGGCTCCTGAGGCGGCAAAGTGCCACCTCTGTTGACATTTCTACAGGATGGCCTGCAGAAGGGCCTTTCACTTAGTTTCCTGAAATTCAGGTGGCAGCTTTGGTCTGTTTCCAAGGTCTGATGACTGGTAAGTCTCTAGCCTTGCACTTGGATATCTCACACTTTCTCCAGGGAGTTTGGCATCTGTGTCTTCCCCTCCAGTTTGTGGTCCCTCCCTGGGATCTGTGTCTGGTGCTCAGGATCTTGATGTCAGTGCCCTTTGAGCCATCGAATTGTGCTACTTTGAAGGATCTGATGCTCATGATGCTTCTTGGTTGTGATTTGTCAGATTTCTGAGATGCAGGCACTATCTTGCTGAGATCCTTATCTGTCTTTTTCGAAGGAGGCCATTTCCATTCGGTCTTTGCCTTCCTTCTTGCCTAAGGTGATTTCTCCTTTTCATGTGAACCAGGTAGCTAGCTTGTCCTCTTTCTCTAAGGAGCAGTTTCGGGGAAAGGATAAGGATCTTCACCTTGTTGATGTCCAAAGGATGCTTTTCCAGTACTTGGAGGTTACAAATTCCTTTTGTACATCTGATCATCTTTTTGTGCTGTTTGCTAGCCTGCACAAGGGTGACACGGCAGCTAAGTCGACTATGAAGTGCTTGATTAAGGAGGCCATTGCCTCGGCATATCTATTGCGGAACTGGCTGGTTCCAGAGGCTTTGCACACCCATTTTACCCGAGCACAAGCATCTTCGTGAGCAGAGCGGAGCTCGGTAGCCCCTGCAGACATTTGTCAGGCGGCAATAGAAACATAGAAACATGATGACAGAAAAAGACCACATGGCCTATCTAGTCTGTCCTTCCATAACAACAACTACAACAGTCTACTTTTTACCTTTAGAGATCCTCTGTGTTGGTCCCATGCTTTTTTGAATTCAGTTACTGTCCTCATCTCTACCACCTCCACTGGGAGACTATTCCATGGATCCACTACTCTTTCCATAAAGAAATATTTCCGCATATCACTCCTGAATCTATCTCCCTTCACCCTCATCCCATGTCCCCTCGTAGCAGAACTTGCTTTCAATTGAAAGAGGCTCTCTCCCTGAACATTTATGCCATGGAGGTATTTAAACATCTCAATCATATCACCTCTATCCCGCCTTTCCTCTAAGGTGTACATATTAAGATCCTTAAGTCTGTCCTCATATGCTTTATAACGAAGCCCATTAATCATTTTAGTAGCAACCCTCTGCACCGACTCCATCCTGTTCACATCCTTTTGAAGGTGCGGTCTCCAGAATTGCACACCATACTCCAAATGAGGTCGCACCAAAGACTTATACAGAGGCATTATCACCTCCTTTTTTCTGCTAGCCATTCCTCTCCGTATGCACCCAAGCATCCTTCTAGCTTTTGCTGTCGCCTTTTCTACCTGTTTAGCTACTTTAAGATCATCAGACACAACCACGCCTAGGTCCCGCTCTTCTTTAGTGGACAAAAGTACTTCACCTCCTATACTGTATTGCTCCCTTGGATTGCTGCAGCCCAAATGCATGACCTTACATTTTTTAACATTAAATCCCAGCTGCCAAATTCTAGACCATTCTTCAAGCTTAGCTAGATCCCTCCTCATGTTATCTACCCCTTCCTGGGTGTCTACTCTATTGCAGATTTTGGTATCATCCGCAAAGAGGCAAACCTTACCCGACAGCCCTTCCGCTATATCACTAACAAAGATGTTAAAAAGAATCGGACCAAGGACAGATCCCTGGGGCACACCACTGGTAACATCCTTCTCCTCAGAGTGAGCTCCATTTACTTGTACTCTTTGTCGCCTCCCATCCAACCCAACTTGTACTCTTTGTCGCCTCCCACCCACCCAATTTCTAACCCAAGCAGTAACTTTAGGGTCCATCCCTAGGGTGCTCAGTTTGTTTATAAGTCGCCTGTGAGGAACAGTGTCAAAGGCTTTACGGAAATCTAAATACACCACATCTAGAGCTCTCCCTCGGTCCAACTCCCTGGTCACCCAGTCAAAGAAATCAATCAGATTTGTCTGACAAGACCTGCCTCTGGTGAATCCATGCTGCCTCGGATCCTGTAATCCGCTGGACTCCAGAAACCTCACTATTTTCTCTTTCAGCAGCGTTTCCAATAATTTACTCACCACCGAAGTTAAACTAACCGGCCTGTAGTTTTCAACCACATCCTTACTTCCGCTTTTGTGTAAAAGCACCACATGAGCCTCTCTCCAGTCCTTTGGCACCACTCCAGACTCCAATGGCATTGAAAAGGTTAGTCAGTGGAGTTGCTAGAACGTCCCCAAGTTCCCTCAGTATTCTAGGGTGTTTCCCATCCGGTCCCATCGCTTTGTCTACTTTAAGTTGAGCTAGTTTCTCACGAACACAGTCTTCTGAAAATAGTTCAAGATGTCCCTCGCTTCTGTTCTTATTTGTGGGTGTTTTCTGAGGTCCTGCTCCTGGTTCTTCATCTGTGAACACAGAACAAAAATATTTGTTAAGCAATTCCGCTTTATCCTTATCAGCTTCTATATATTCCCCCCCTGCACCCTTGAGTCTGACAATACCACTTTTGCCCTTCCTCTTCTCACTAATATATCTGAAAAATGTCTTATCCCCCCATTTTATTGCATTGGCTATTTCCTCCTCCTTTTGAATCTTTGCCTTCTTGACTACTTTGCTAGCTTCTCTAAGTTTTTCCAAATACAGATGCCTGTCTTCTTCTCTCAATGTAGGCATCACTTTCCACTTTTGTCAAGCATTACTGCTTGGATGTCCTTGCTCAGGCAGACACGGCCTTTGGCTCTAAGGTTTTGCGAACTGCTGTGTCTTCTTCCCACCCAGAGTTGTAGCTTTCGTACATTCCACCTGTCTGGACTGATCTAGCAGGACCATATGGAAGGTGATATTTCACTTATCAGTTAATGTTCTTTTCTTGAGTCCTGCTAGACCAGTCCAGGGCCCGCCCCCTGGAACTGTATTTGCTATGTTCTTCTGCTGTGGTGCCCTTGGGTCCACCATGATTTTTATACTTGGCTCTGCAGGTTCTTCTTCTACTGACAGCCTTCTGTTTATGCTTTCTGGTACATGATTCTCTATTGTTGATTACTCTCTGTTGCTCACGATTGAGGTTGTATGAGGCTTGCATTGTTCTCCCATATACTTTGGGATGGATACTGAAGAGACCTGTGGTTGCTGAGGTGAATAGAGGCATGGGAGTGATGTCATTGAATCCTGGACTTTTCATTGTTTCTTTTTTTCCACTAATCTGCTGATAGGGAACACAACCCACTTGTCTGAACTGGTCTAGCAGGACTCAAGGAAAGGACATTAACTGGTAAGTAAAATGTCACTGTTTATTTGCCTCACTGAATTGAAATGTGGCAAGAAAACATCCTCTGATTAATTAAGAGCATATACACGTCAAGGTAGATACACAAGTAAGTGCCATCATTTGCATGTGCTGACTGTGAAATGCTTGCACTTAGACATGTAGGTTGCTGGGTTTCCCCCATCAATTTTTTACTATGCATATTTTTCCTAAATTGGTCCTCCCATGGTCCAAGGATGTATATGTTAGAAACAGCTCCATGTTCACCAGCACAATTTTAAACATGGTGAACTTGACATCTCAATTTTATAAAAGGCTCAGCATTTACCAAACATTTTATAAAATACTTGTGTATTGTTAAACAGGCAGACTTAAATGTCCATATCCCCATGTAGATGGCCTGTATAAAATTACTCTCATAAATAGCAATTTGCAGTTATTGTGCAGATTTGCAGTGCATGCATGTCTACAGATAAGGCCACTGAAAACATGTATAACTTTACACGTCCAAGTTATGTGTTTAAAGCAGGGCTGGTCCATCCATTAGGCAAACTAGGCAGCCACCTAGAGTGGCAACTTCTGGGAGGCAGCAAAGAGCAGGGTATTCAAAGCTGAGCAAAAGATTCTGACAGCTGGGGAATGGGGGGCATAAGGCTTAAGGTTTGCCTAGTGTGCCAATACCGTGAACCAACTCTGGGGCTGGCCCTGGTTTAAAGTTAAATGGTGGCCACATCGCTGAACATGACCTCATTTCATATACACCTTAGAATATTCCTATTCCTACATCTTAGTCCTGCCACTCCATCTGTTGGTATGAGTGTAGCACACCCATATAGCATTAAATCCTAAATTCCCAGGGTTCATTGGTCCGCCAGGTATTTTTTTGATAGAAATTCCCATTGTAATCCCTTTCTTGGTTTTTTTTCTGGGTTTTAGATGGATGAATCGTCTGGGTCTTGCAGCCATTGGTTACACACCAGATGAAAAGGATGTAAGGCCTAATGAAGGTAAAGAACTGCTTCCTTTATTCATCATTTGTCCCAGGAGGTAGGAGTAGGAATGTCAGCTCCGTAAGAGAGAAATGTCTGGGAACACTACAGTATACGTTGCATCAGCTTCTAAGAGACTTGAAAAATATGCTAAGGCTGATACAGTATGTCTGCATTACCACATGTGCAGATTCCAGTAACTACTGTAGTTTAAAGTGGCCTCAAAATCGAATTCTTCAATTGCTGTTCTATACCTTTCTATGTAAGTGGTGTATATTCAAGCATTAGATATGGCAGTCTCACCTTGAACAGCTCATTCATGTTTAATTTTTAGCTGCTTCTCTTTTCCAGTAAAAGGCAGAGCATGCCAGCTTCTATGTTCCACAATGGTAATTCTATAGAAATAAGTTTAGTTTTAAAAATTATCTGAAACTTCAGATGGAAAATGCTCAAGGACTTTGCTATTTAAGAACACTAAGGAGCGTGTTTACTAAAGAGTGCTAACAATTAGTGTGAGCATTCGCGCATGCCAAGCGCGCTGCAGTCACCTTTAAATACATGCCAAAAAGCATGGCATGCTAAAACGCCCATGCTAATCGCTTAGTGCAGGTTAGGGTGGAGACTGGATGGGCGGAGCATGCACTTTGTGGTTAGCATGAGCATTCTGTAATGCGTGCTAATTAGCCATGTTGCACTTATCGTCATCTCAAAGGATGGCATTAAGTGCACCCGCATTAATTGCAGCAAACTACTTAGTTGCGGGGGCGGCAAGGAACCTGCGCTAGCTACATAGGGACATGCTGGGCTCACCTCCATTTTTTAGTGCAGGTCCAGCACCAGCCCATACTAATTTTTGGGGCTGAATGCACAGGTAAGCTCCTGCACTTTAGTAAACACACTCCTAGGGCTGAGAACACAGTACTTAAGACAGACAGTTACAATTTAGATAATCATATTTAGCCAATTTTTAGCTCCACTATAGCCAGGTAGGTTGCAGCCAAATACAAGCCAGCAAGATTTAAGCTTGTTTGAACTGCAGCATTCTTTTATCAGCTAGGTTAACCAACACTAAAAATCAGTGCTAGCCAATTAACCTCCTCTCCTTGACCTGATCCTGCCACTACTTTTCGAGTGACCAAACCTGAAGGCAGCTAGATTTAGCAGTTCAGCTGTAACTACATCTATATCTCATTGATTAACTTTTACATTTTATTTAGGACAATTAGCCAGTGTTCCAATTACCCTTTAGTAACATCAGGAAACAGCTGGCTTATAATGTGGAGAGCTAGTTTTATGGTTTGGTGGACTTTTGTCATAATCTTTAAATTCAGCCCTTAGATATAAAAATTCTGCAATAATGTTATATTATACTTTTAGTTGCACAATTGTTTTGTGAATTATTTCATATCTAGTTTTTCAGGAAATGTATAGTCTTAGACATAATCTATTCTATTTCAAAATGCTACAGATAGCAGTTGTATTGTCCCAAGGGAAAACTAGTGGCACAGAATGGTTGAAAATCATTCAGGATCATTGTTTTGCCAAAATTTGAACCAATTATATTTTAGTGGGTGACATAATAGCATAGTAAAGACTGACAGATAAGGACCAAAATGTCCCATCTAGTCTGCCCAGTAAGGTGATTAGAGTTATAACTGCTGCTCCATGCAGCTTACCCCATCCCCCGTGCCTTTGTTCCAAATGACAAAATATGTTCCCTATCCCTTGAGTCTCGTGGCCACAGTTCCTTAGTATTCCCAGACCACCGAGAACGTTATCTGCATTATTTCTACAATGCTCTAATTCTGCTTTGAAGAATGAGAACCAACCAGGAATTGAATATTGTTGTTGTTAGCAGATTACTGGAGTGAAAGTGACCAGGACGATATTGATGGCTCTCTAACGCTGAAACAGGAAGGTCCCTCAACACTGTGCGATACCTACCATAGAACCCCCTCAGTAAGTCAGATATACTTTATACCATACCATGCCAATAGGCACGGGAACCAAAAGAGAAGAGATTTCTAAATGTTCTCTGTATTTTAAGGATAATTGAGTAGCCTTGAAAAGTACAGGAATCATGTTGAAATTCAAGGTATCATGTAACCCTGAAAACACCAAGAGATGGAAAGATTTAAAAATTATTCCTTATCGCTTCTCCGGGCCAGTCCAGGGAAAGGTAGGTGGGGTTGTCAATCCCCTATAGCAGCTGAGGACTGAAGACTTCAAGCTTTCTTGAGAGGTGAAGCCACTCCCCCTGAGGGTAATCCAGCAGTCTTTCAGTCCTCAGCAGCTAAAGAGGATCGAATCTCTATTTCTCCCTCATATACAAACATACCGGTTATTGTTCTTTCTTTGTTTTTTGAGGAAATTATATTAGCTCTAGCAGAGCTGATTTATTCTATAGTCCTTGTAGTGGTTTTTTTTGGTACACTAGTACTTTAAGGACATTTGAGACGTCGAGTGAGTCATACTTGTACGGTGTGAGGTAGAGCCTGCCTTTTTCACCGTCTCCGTCTCTAACGGCAAAGTGATCCTGGGAGCCCCAGTTGTTTCCTCTGCCGTGAACATTGCCAGTTTAGAGTACTTCCCGCTAGCAGCGGGACTGCCTTGGGTACTCAGGATTTGGCTTTCTTCTCTCCGGTGAGTCTCTAGTTGTTTTTTATATTCTCCCTGTCACGCGTTATACAGGCACCGGGTTCTTTACTCAGCGCCGTTCCTCGAACAGCGGCGTTATTTTTTCCTGCTTCTGCTTCGTTCGGAGCTGCAATTTTTTGATGGCAGACAAGCAGGTACCTAGATTAGAGGAGCCGTCTTTGCCCGCCGAAAAGGCGGGAAAGGCGGCCATTTTGTCAGCGCCGGTCAGTTCACCTGCAGAGCAGCCCCGGCCGCATAAAAGGAAAGCTAAATCTTCTAAAGACGCCGTTCCACAAGAAAAGCCTTTGCGATCATTTTCTGAGCCTCAGGAAGGAATGGCATCGTTTTTTTCGCCCAAATTTATATTGGCGATGCACAAGGCTTTTTTACTGAAGTCTTCACAGCCTGCTCAGTTAGCAACGTTTCCAAGTCCTGTAGCAGTTCCCCTTAGTTTTCAAGTGACAGAGGATCCTGGTGAGGGGTCTTCTCAGACTAAGGACATTATTAAAGAACCTTTGGATCCGTTTGCTTCTCAACCTTCTGTACTCCTGGGTCAGGGGGACGCAGAGGTTCTGGCAGAGACAGGCTTAGATCTGGATGCAGAGGACTTGGAGGAAGGAGAGATTGCTCCCGGGGAGGATCCAAATATTTTCAGGGTCTTCCGTAAGGAGGAGCTGGCAGCTCTCATTTCTCAGTCTTTGGCAGCGCTACACCTGCTTCTTCCTTCTGCATCTCAGGAGCCTTTGGAGGATCCGTTATTGCAGGGGTTTAAGGCTGAACAACGGTGTTTCCCCATGCATCGGGTTATCAGGCAAATGATTGAATCTGAATGGGAGTGTCCGGAGGCTACCCTACGCGGCAGCCGCGCCTTAGCTCGCCTGTACCCCCTACCGCAGGAGGAAAAGGAGTTATTACGCATGCCAAAAGTGGATGCCATTGTGTCTGCAGTGACTAAAAAGACTACCATCCCTGTGGAGGGAGCGGCAGCGCTTAAGGACCTCCAGGATAGAAAATTGGAAATTCTTCTCAAGCCGGCATTTGATTCTAGTGCTTTGGCACTGCAAGCTGCAGTTTGTGGAGCTTATGTTTCTCGGGCGTCCATTAGATGGTTGCAGGGGGACGCTTCAGGGGATTCCACTTCTGAAGTTGCAGAAAATGCCAAGTTGGAATCAGCCGCGGCTTATATGGCAGATGCTTTTTATGATTTGCTGCGGATTGCGGCTAAAACCATGGCCTCCCTGGTAGCTGCCAGGCGTTTTCTCTGGTTGCGTAACTGGTCTGCAGATGTTTCATCGAAGTTGCGGCTCAGTAAATTGCCCTATAAGGGGAAATTACTATTTGGGGAAGCGTTAGAAAAAATTGTGAAAGATTTAGGCGACTCAAAAGGGGGTCGTTTGCCGGAGGATAAACCTAAGCCAGTGAGAGGTACTGATGGTCTCCGAGGCTCCGGTCGGGACTCCCGTAGATTTCACGGAGCGCGCTTTGCTCCCTATTCCAGGGGCCGTTCCGGCTTTCGTGGTCAGTCCTTTCGAGGAGCCAGAGGTTTTGGCAGGTCCTACTTCGGTGCGTCCCAACCCTCAGTTAAAAAGCCGCAATGAAGGTCTGCTGGTCCAGGCGTTAGTTCCTGTAGGAGGACGCCTGCAGAATTTTCTGGCAGCCTGGACCGAGATCACTTCAGACAAATGGGTTTTAGAGATAATTCAGAAGGGGTATGCTTTAGACTTCGCCTGCCCTTTGTCGCCCGCCTTCGTAATGTCTCCCTGTGCACCCGGTCTGAAGATGCATGCCATTTCGGACACACTCTTTCGTCTCTTACAGCTGCGAGAGATAGTTCCCGTGCCTCTAGGCCAATACGGTTGCGGTCGATACTCGATCTATTTTGTGGTTCCCAAAAAGGAAGGTTCTTTTCGTCCCGTGCTAGATCTCAAAAGCGTAAACCGTACTTTGCGGGTGCCTCACTTTCGCATGGAAACATTACGTACAGTGATTCGGGCAGTACGGCCGGGGGAGTTTCTCTCGTCCATAGATCTCATGGAGGCCTATCTTCATATTCCCATCAGACAATCTCATCAACGATTTTTACGTTTTGCCCTTCCGATGGGACATTTCCAGTTTCGAGCATTGCCGTTCGGTCTCGCTATGGCTCCACGAACGTTCACAAAGCTGATGGTGGTGGTTGCAGCGGCGCTTCGAAAGGAGGGTATCCGAGTTCATCCTTATCTTGACAATTGGTTGATCAGGGCCGATTCTCATTTGGCTTCAGTGAAGGCAACAGCTCGAGTTGTACAACTTCTCGAGCAGCTCGGTTGGGTGATCAATCAAACCAAGAGTCACTTAGAACCCTTACAACAGCTGACTTATCTCGGAGCCTTCTTCGACACGGAGCGAGGGGCGGTCTTTTTACCCAACGTGCGAGTGGAGAAGCTTTTGCAGCAGGTTCAAGCTTTTCTGACTCTGTCAGCTCCGTCGGCGTGGACGTATTTGCAGCTCTTGGGGTCCATGGCGGCGGCACTGGATCTAGTCCCGTGGGCCAAGGCTCACATGCGGCCCTTGCAACAAGCGTTGCTTTCCCGATGGTCGCCGCAGCTTCACCCACTCTCGCAGCGCCTGCCCTGTCCGGACCTCGTGCGACACAGTCTGGAGTGGTGGTTAGTTCCGGAACATCTAACGGCGGGTGTTCCCTTACAAGAGCCCTCGTGGGTGTTGGTCACCACAGATGCCAGTCTCACGGGCTGGGGAGCTCATTGTCAGGCACACATCGCTCAAGGTTCTTGGTCCCCAGAGGAGAGCTCGTGGTCCATCAACCGGCTAGAGCTTCGCGCAGCTCGTCTCGCCCTGCTGCACTTCGCGAACTTGATCAAGGGGACTGCGGTCAAGATATTCTCCGACAATGCAGTGACAGTCGCTTATATCAATCGTCAAGGGGGAACCAAGACTCTTTCCCTCCTCTCCGAAAGTCAGGAATTGATGGTGTGGGCTGAATCCAATCTCCTGGCGTTATCAGCGGCGCATGTAGCTGGCAAGGAGAATGTGCAGGCCGATTATCTCAGCCGAAATGTGCTCGATCCCGGAGAATGGGAATTATCACGAACTGACCTTGCATTGGGGGCAGCCGGTGATGGATCTTATGGCGACGTGCGGCAATGCCAAGACCAGCCGTTTCTTCAGCAGGCGCAGGGAACACATGTCAGAAGGTCTAGATGCTCTCATTCAGCCGTGGCCACTGGACTCTCTCTTGTACGTTTTCCCGCCTTGGCCGATGTTGAGTCGAGTTATCCAGCGGGTAGCGCAACACCGGGGGGTAGTGATTCTCATTGCGCTGGATTGGCCTCATCGTCCTTGGTATGCCGATCTAGTTCGGCTCCTAATAGCTCCACCTTGGCCTCTTCCACTCCGCATCAATCTGTTGCATCAGGGACCAATACTCATGCCACGGGTGGATCGCTTCTTACTTACGGCTTGGCTCTTGAGAGGGCTCGCTTGAAGCGCAAAGGGTATGCAAGTTCCGTTGTGGCCACCTTACTTCAGTCTAAAAGGCCTGGGACTTCTCTGACATATGTGCGAGTATGGCGTCTTTCCGAAACCTGGTGTGGCCAGCGCAACGTTCCTCCTATGTCGTCTACCTTACCTCAACTGCTCCTTTTTCTCCAGCATGGGTTGGATAAAGGGTTGGCTCTTAGTACCCTTAAGGTTCATATAGCCGCGCTCGCTTGTTTTAGGGGGTCAGTGCAACATCGCCGTCTTTCGGTGCATCCGGATGTACAATGATTTTTACGGGCAGTCAAAGTTATCCGTCCTCCAGTGCGCCCAATCGTACCTCCCTGGGATTTGAATGTAGTTTTGGAAGCGTTTTCCCGGTCGCCCTTAACTTCCCTCTGCGCTCGGGATCTCCGGGAGTGTTCCTGGAAAACCGCTTTTCTGGTGGCCTTATGTTCAGCACGCCGAATTTCGGACTTGCAGGCCTTGTCTTGCCAGGAGCCTTATCTTCAATTTCTTCCGGAATGGGTTTTGCTACGGACAGTGCCTTCCTTTTAACCTAAGGTACTGTCTGTGTTTCATGTGAATCAATCTGTAGCTTTGCCTGTGTTTTCGGATACATCCGATTCTCCCATGGACCGTGCGCTCAAACGGTTGGATCTTGGCCGGGTCTTAAAAACGTACCTTCGGGTTTCGCAGCCTTTTCGGAAAACGGACAGGCTCTTTGTCCAGTTTGCAGGGCCCCGTAAAGGTCAAGCAGCGTCAAAGTCCACCATAGCGCGTTGGGTTCGCTGCGCTATTGTGGCAGCTTACGCTGCCCGCGGCATCTCGCCGCCGGTTGGTCTGAAGGCTCATTCCACTCAAGCTCTAGCAACTTCCTGGGCGGAGTTTGCCTTCGTTCCGCCAGTCGATATCTGCAGAGCAGCGACGTGGTCTTCGTTGCATACTTTTACAAAACATTACCGCTTGGATGTTCAGGCCAGAGAAGATGCGAAAGTGGGGGCCTCGGCTCTTATCGCAGGTCTGGCGGGTCCCTCCCGTATTTAGGTACTGCTTTGGTACTGCCCTACCTTTCCCTGGACTGGCCCGGAGAAGCGATAAGGAAGATGAAATTAGGTCTTACCTGCTAATTGTCTTTCCTTGAGCTTTCTTCGGGCCAGTCCAGGGTCCCACCCCTTTCGGTTTTTCGGGTACTTTTTCGTCAACATAAGAATTTCACCGTATTTCAGTGTTCGTCCGAGAGAGGGGATGATTGGGGCTTCTAGGTTTCATTCAGTACCAAATCGATGCTATAGTTTAATTTAAAAAAAACAAAAAACCCCAAAAAAAAACCCAACAAAAGGAGCACGTTTGTTGGCTTCCGCGTTTTCAAGGACTATAGAACTTTATCAGTTTTAAAGGGTTAATCTGGTCTTTTCAGTTCTTTCTTTTTAGTTGCTTTGTCAGAAGGAGACTGCTGGATTACCCTCAGGGGGAGTGGCTTCACCTCTCAAGAAAGCTTGAAGTCTTCAGTCCTCAGCTGCTATAGAGGATTGACAACCCCACCTACCTTTCCCTGGACTGGCCCGGAGAAAGCTCAAGGAAAGACAATTAGCAGGTAAGACCTAATTTCATCTTCTCTCTAAAGAAATTTAATCATCTGCATTAGTAAGTGAAACATTGCACTTGTATTTCTGTGTCCATCTGATATTGGTAGAAATACGAGTAGACAGGATACTCACAAAAAAGAGATAATGCATCTAAGCATGAAATTATAGTCGGGGCAGAAAAGGTAAATATTCAGCAGGATGGCAGCTATATAACTAATTAGCTCCTCTCCAATGTACAGGTTTATTAAATCCACCACATATATTTAAGCGGCACCATATACCTGTTTAAGTTATAAAATTACCCTAATAAGAAGCAATTTTACAAGGGGACCCTAGCTACATTTTAAGATGCTTATGTTAAGTCTACCTACTTGTCTTTGTGAAATATTGGTCAAAGTGGTATAATGCACATCTGCACTGCAAGCACAGACATTTCTACCGGCCCTAGAGCTCGTGTGAATGCCCATGCCAATATTTTTCACATACACACGTGAATTATAATATTTTATACTCTGCGCACATGCTTGCGTGCTCCGCCCAAACTCCACCCATGTGCATGCCCACAGGCAAAGTACTTACTTTATTGTCAGAGCACGTACTTTACGCCTTTCTGTATTTTATGAAGTCATTTACATACAAACGATTTTATACAATTACTGTACCTCCCAAATATGTATGGAGCTGGTTTCATCTATAAAATGGCCTTTTCTGTTATGAGAGGTGTCAAATATACATGCTTCTTTAGTAGTGCAATTCTTATTTTTTAAAAGGCTCCACACTCAAGCTTTTTATAAAATACTTATGTATTTTTAAACAGTTGGGCTTGGGCATCCATTTACCCACAAGACATCCTACATAAAGTGATTCTCATAACTAGCAATTTGGGGGTAAATTTTATAAAGTCATTAATATGCATTAGTGGCCACCTATAAAATACCAACTGGTGTAAAAGTGTGCATGTTGACATGAACATACGTACTTTGTTGGTAGGTGTAACCAGGGAAGCAGTTAGGGCAGACCATGGAAAGTGTTCACAAGTATTGCCCGTTGATTATAAATCTCTTAATTTACATGTGTACTTGTGAATTTTATGTGCATTAATTTACATCTGCTATAGAGCAGGTGTAAATGTCCACACCTGCTTTTAAGGCCCAATCCCTGCGACTTATGCTAGTATTTTATAAAGACAAATAAACTTCTTTGTGTCTTTATAAAATAGGTGCCTGCTGCTTACCTTCTTAACTTAGGCGCTTTTAGAGAATTATTTTATATGGAGACACCTAGTTAAAGTGCTTTTAAGTCACCAATGTGAAGTCTGTTTTATAAAGAAAAGTAGATGCCTACTTTTCTTTATAAAGTACAAGCGTAAGTATCAAAATACATGTGTTAATTTAAGGTGCCATCAATTACGGCAGCCCTATAGCTTGTGAAAATGCCCCTGCCTACATTTGTAAAGAACGCACAGAAGTTATAAGATTTTATAATCTATGTACGCACTTGTGCCCTCTGCTCTATGCTCCACCCAAACTCTACTCATGCACACGCCCATAGGGGCAACGTGTGCAGTTATAAAACAGCAATTGTGTCATTTATATATGTGGAGGAGTGGCCTAGTGGTTGGGGCAAGGTACTTCAGGCCGGAAGGTTGGGGGTTCAAATCCCACTAGAGGACAGCAACCTTGGGCCAGAAGGACTGGGGTTTCTAGTCCCACATGTGCTCCTTGTGGTCTTGGGCAAGCCACTTAACCCTCCATAGCCCATGTTCCCTGTAAAATAGTTATCTCCAAGTTATAATGCCCTGTTCAATGTAATTTCAGTTTGTTCAATGTAAAGCACACTGATGCAGAATAGCATGGAATATAAGAGAATGCAAATAAATGTAAATTCCTAAAATACCATGATTTACATGCATTGATTGGATGTACCTTTAGGCAACTCCTTATAAAAATACCCTCTTAAAGTAATACGTTGATTTTCAGTGACTGCACTTACACAAATAGAGCTACTGAAAAAATGTGTAAGAGCATAAGATATGCCATGCTGGGTCAGACCAAGGTCCATCAAGCCCAGTATCCTGTTTCCAACAGTGGCCAATTTAGGTCACAAGCACCTGGCACATTCCCAAAGAAGGCACACAAGTCCCACAATATTTGTCCCAGCGCAAGCAGAGGATTTCCCAGGTCCTCTTTAATAATGGTTTATGGTCCTTTCCTCCAGGAACTTGTCCAAACCTTTTTTAAACACAGCTACACTAACAGCTTTTTACTACATCCTCCGGTAATAAATTCCAGAGTGATTAGTCCTAAATGGGTTATATTGTAGCTTCATTGCATGTCCCCTAGTCTTTCTACTTCTTGATGGCCTAAACAACCGATCTACATATCTCCAGGAACAAGCAGGAATGAGTCCTCACATATGGGTACGTCGGAACCGACGGAGCCTGCGCGGGAAAGCTCCCCAGCTTCCCAGAAAGGAAGCTTTTGGGGCCTCCCACAGCGCATGCGCACTGCCTTCCCACCTTCCTGACCAACTCTCCTCAGTTCTTCTTTTTTCCGCGGAGCCAGCAGGTCGTGTTCCTGTCACCGCTGAAGAAATTGTTATTTTAATTTGTTTCTTTGACCGCGTGTCTGCCTTCCCCGATTCCGGACCGGTACCGCCGGTCTTTTTTCATTTATTTCTTTAAAAAAAAAAAAAAATTACTTTTGCCTCACTGGGTGTGTTTTTTCTGTGAGGCCTCTAGGCCTTCTCAGATTCTCCCTCATGGAGAAACCAGCCCTGATGGATCTCAGGTAACCAAACATTCTTCAGGCAGGTCCTCAAAGGGCAAATCTCCCTCTAAACAGCGAGAGGCCCTTGGGTTTGACCCTGAGGACCCTGACCCAGCCAAACAACCCCGGCGGGAAGCTCCGGCTTCCAAAGCTCCTCCTATGGGGTTACAGGTAGACATCGATGGCACGGCCTCGACCGATCTCCTGTTAGACTGCTCTGGGGTACCGGCTAACACCGGTACCGACATCCAGGCAGTTGTGGCGTCTATGGGTACTACGGTACAATCCATGCAGCAGGCCATACTGGCTTTCATTAACGCTGCAACGCCCTCGGTACCGCGACAATCGGTTCCGACTCTGGTTCCAGTACCGCAACCGATACCGGTACCCAGAGCATCTACTTCCAGTAGTATGCCGGTTCTGGTCTCCGGTTCCGGAGATTTTCTCGATATCCCGGTACGCCCGATGTCGATACCGGTCGGTACGCGTATCGATCTCTGGAAGCAAATAGGCGGTACTTTGAATCTTCTGAAGATTCTGATACCTCAGATGATTCTGCTGATGTTTCTTTTACTCTTCCTGAGGAGCCCTCTTCTCCAAAAAGGAGAATGTCTTCTCCAGAGGATTTGTCCTTTCAAGACTTCATTATTGAAGTAGTTAAAGGACTCTCCATATCTGTAACCTCTGAAAAGGAACCTAGAGCAAAAAAATTGGATATTTTAGGATACTCTAAGGTTCCCAAAGAGGCAGCCACCTTACCCATACATGAAATTCTTCAAGAACACATGATGGACTTGTGGGAGGCTCCTCTCACCCTATCTCCACATTCTCGACGTTTGGACACCATGTATCGTGTTCTTCCTTCTCCTGGTTTTCAAAAAACTCAGCTTCCTCACCACTCTATTGTGATGAAGTCTGCTATGAAAAAGATAAAGAGTACCAAAAGGCACTCTTCTACCCCTCCAGGAAGAGAATGTAGGATTCTGGATGCTTTTGGTAGAAAAGTCTTCCGAGCTAGCATGCTTATTGCCAGAATCAATTCATACAGCCTCTATATGGGCATGTTTTTGAAAGAGATTGCACTGAAGATACGTCATTTTCTCCCCTTCATCCCAGAGGATAAGAAGGAGGAGTTCCTTCTTTTGCTAAAGCAAACTCAAGATGTTTCAAAGTTCTCCAACAGAGCAGCCTTTGACTCTTTTGAGGGAGCTAGCAGAGCCTCTGGCATTGCCATAGCTGCTCGCAGACTTGCTTGGCTCCAGGCCTCTGATTTGGAACCCTGGGTACAAGAAGGCTTGGGCAATCTGCCCTGTACAGGTGAAAATCTGTTTGGCAAGGAGTGGCAAATCAAAGCCACTCAAATGGATGCAGAGAATGCTGCTTTAGATAGACTTTCTAAGTCTACCTCTACCCCTGCCAAGAAAAAACCTTTTAAGAAGCCTTTCTATAAAAAGACCAGATTTTCCACAAATACTGGCCAGCAATCTTCCCAAGTTCGCTTTGCTCCTAAGCGTCAGCAATCTAAACAGGCCAGAACAAAGTCCACAGGGGCTGCTACAGTCCAGCAGTCCCAACCCCCTCAGAGTTTTTGACTTGATTCTAGAGAACTTAACCTTTCTGGCTCTGCAACAACCAGAGCCTCTCACCATTCCAGGAAGGTTAACTCATTTTGCTCCCAGATGGGAACAAATCACATCAGAACAGTGGACCCTCTCTATCATCAGAGAGGGCTACAAACTACATTTCTCCAGCCTTCCTCCCCATACCATGGTGAGACAATTCAATTCTCCCCCATCTCTCCTGTACCTGTTGGGCCAGGAGGTGACCACTCTTCTCGCCCAAAAGGCAATAGAAGAGGTTCCTCTTCCTCAACAAGGGTCAGGTTTTTACTCCTCTTATTTTCTCATTCCCAAGAAAACAGGGGGGTACAGACCCATTCTGGATCTCAGAGAATTGAACAAATTCCTATACAAGGAGAAATTCAAGATGCTTTCTCTAGGCACTCTCCTTCCATACCTACAGAGTCAGGACTGGCTTTGTTCTCTAGATCTCAAGGATGCGTACACACATATACTCTACTCATCCATCCATCCCACAGAAAATTCCTACGGTTTCTGTTCCAGGGAAAACATTTCCAATACAGAGTACTTCCCTTCGGTCTAGCCTCTGCTCCAAGGGTATTTACCAAATGCATGGCAATAGTAGCTGCATTTCTACGCACTCTAGGAATCTTTGTCTTCCCATACCTGGACGACTGGCTCATCCGAGCTCCATCTCAGTCCGAGGCTCAGACTTCCCTGGACCACACCAGACTCATACTGCAGTATCTGGGACTTGTCATCAATCTGCCAAAGTCTCAACTCACCCCTTCTCAGTCCCTAGAATTCATAGGGGCCTGGCTAGATACCACCACTGCAAGGGCCTATCTTCCTGAGGCCCGTTGCAACCGTCTAGTGCACTTGGCCTCTCAAATTCAGTCCAGAAGTCACTTGACTGCCAGGGAGATGCTACAACTGCTAGGCCACATGGCATCCACAGTTCATGTGGTGCCTTATGCTCGCCTACATATGAGAGCAGCTCAATGGACCTTGTCCTCCCAGTGGACCCAAGCATCAGGAGCTCTCTCAGACCAAATAGCAACCTCAAAACGTCTTTTTTGGTCTCTCCAATGGTGGATATCCATTCAAAATCTGTTGTTGGGGGCCCCATTCCAACCTTTGTTACCCCAAACAACTCTCACTACAGATGCCTCCCAACAGGTTGGGGAGCTCATCTCCAAGACCTCTCCACTCAGGGCACTTGGTCTCCACAGGAGGCCACCCTTCATATCAACCTTTTGGAGCTGCGAGCAATTTTCCTTGCTCTCAAGGTCTTTCATACCCTCCTCATCAACATGACAGTCTTTGTTCATACCGACAATCAAGTAGCCATGTTCTACATAAACAAACAAGGAGGGACTGGCTATCTGTCGCTTTGCAACGAAGCTCTAAAATTGTGGGCCTTCGCCAGAGAGCATCAAATCCATCTCCTGGCAGTGTACCTCCCAGGAATCCAAAACTCTTGGGCAGACAGACTCAGTCGAGTTCTGCTTCCACACGAATGGTCCCTGCACATGGATCAGGTACTCAGAATCTTTCAGAAATGGGGAACCCCGGACATAGACCTGTTTGCAAGTCCGTGCAATGCCAAACATCCCCGGTTCTGTTCCAGAATCCCGTGTCAGGGAGCTCAGGCCAAGGATGCCTTCCTCCTTCATTGGGGCCAGGCCTTCCTATATGCCTTTCCACCCATTCCCTTGATTCCCAAGACTCTATTCAAACTTCAGAGGGATCAAGGATCTATGATCCTCATAGCTCCACGCTGGCCACGCCAAGTGTGGTACCCTCTACTTCTGCATCTCTCCCAGGCACCCTCCCTGGATCTGGGAGCTGCTCCAGACCTTCTGTCTCAAGAGGAGGGGACTTTGTGGCACCCAAACCCCAAGTCCCTTCACCTCAGAGCTTGGTTACTGAAGGCCTAGACCTTCAAGACTTCAATCTTTCTCAACAGGTGAAGGATATCCTCCATGCATCTAGGAAACCTTCCACCAGGCGTTCTTATGCTTTTAAATGGAAAAGATTTTCCATTTGGTGTGCTGAAAAGGGTCTTAACCCTCTAGCACTACCTTTGAATTCTTTACTCGAATATCTCCTGCATCTTTCCAATGCAGGACTTAAAACCAATTCTGTAAGGGTCCATTTGAGTGCTATTGCAGCATCTCTTCAGCCTATCAATGGACAATCTGTTTCCTCTCATCCTCTTTTTGCAAGATTCATGAGAGGTCTAACTTTAACTAAGCCTCCCATTCGGCCTCCTCCGGTGGCATAGGACTTAAACGTGGTTCTTGGTCAGCTTATGAAGCCACCCTTTGAACCCTTAGCCACTACCTCCTTGAAATTCCTTTCCTGGAAAGTCATTTTCCTTATTGCAATCACTTCTGCTCGCCGCATCAGTGAACTGCAGGCTTTAGTGGCTAATCCACCTTATACAAGGTTCCATCATGATAAGGTAGTCCTTAGGACAAATCCTCACTTTATGCCTAAAGTGGTCTCACCTTTTCATCTTAATCAAGAGTATATTTACCTGTCTTTTTTCCAGCTCCTCATGCATCCAATGCAGAGAGGAACCTTCATACTCTAGACTGTAAAAGAGCTCTTGCCTTTTACCTCCACAGGACACAGCAACATCGAAAGTCTTCTCAACTTTTTGTTGCTTTTGATCCTTCTCATTTAGGACTTCCAGTCTCAAAAAGAACACTGTCCAATTGGATTGCTCAGTGTATGTCTTTTGCTTACCAGAGTAAGAACCTTTCTCTGGAAGGCCATGTCACAGCTCACAATGTGAGAGCCATGGCCACATCTATGGCTCATCTTCATTCTGTATCCATCGATCAGATCTGTCGAGCAGCCACCTGGGCCTCGGTTCATACCTTCACAGCCCATTACTGCTTGGACAAGGACTCCCGCCAGGATGCCTTGTTTGGTCAGGCTGTCCTCAGACACCTGTTCCATTCTTAAACAACTCCTGCCCACCTTCCCTGAATGGATGCCTGAGATCCATAGGAAGATGAGGAACCCTTGGAGGGGGATCTCCCCGGCATCTTAGCTAGGGAGTCCCCATATGTGAGGACTCATTCCTGCTTGTTCCTGGAGATAGCACAGTTACTTACCTGTAACAGGTGATCTCTGGAAACAGCAGGAATTAGTCCTCACAACCCACCCACCTCCCCTAGGAGTTGTATCTCTCTCTCTCTCTTTCCTTTCCTCTCTCTATTTTCTCAGCTTTAAACTCGAACTGAGGAGAGTTGGTCAGGAAGGCGGGAAGGCAGCGCGCATGCGCTGTGGGAGGCCCCAAAAGCTTCCTTTCTGGGAAGCTGGGGAGCTTTCCCGCGCAGGCTCCGTCGGTTCCGACGTACCCATATGTGAGGACTAATTCTTGCTATTCCCAGAGATCACCTGTTACAGGTAAGTAACTGTGCTTTACCCATTCCAGTCCATTCATTAATTTATAGACCTCTATCATATCTCCCCTCAACCATCTCTTTTCCAAGTTGAAAAGCCCTAACCTTTTAGGCCTTTCCTCACCAAGGTATCCTTCCATCCCCTTTACCATTTTGGTGGCTCTTCTCTGTACCTTTTGTAATTCTGCTATATCCTTTTTAAGATATGGTGACCAGAATTGCACACAATATTCAAGTTGCAGTCACACAATGGAATGATACAGAGGTATTATGCAACGATATATTTTTAAAGTTAAATGGTGTGTACATTGCTGAATACCGACTTCACACTGTATGCTCCTCAGAATATCCCTATCCCTGCCTCTAAGTCCTGCCCATCCATGAGAGCAGCACACACACTCATACAGGCAGATCCTAAATTCTAAGGGCAAGTACATCAGTCTGCCATATTGTTTTCAACAAAAATACTGATGATAATTCCCATGTATATTCAGTGAGCATAAACAAGTGCCATCACTGAATATACACATATAACTTTACACAGATTTCTGTCTAAAATTATGCCTCATATTCATGTGGTGATACCACATTACTGGCTGAAAGTGAAGATGATCTGAAACATTTGCTTCTCAAGATCAAGGAACATAGTCTTAAAATGGGCCTGCTCCTTAATGTAAAGAAGACAAAGATCCTGTCAACTGGCAAAATCAATAAGTTCATCATTGATGGAGAAGAAATTGAAATAGTGGACAACTTTAACGTACTTGGATCAACTATCAATAAAGAAACAACAAGCAATCAAAAAATCAGACGACGCATTGCTCTCTTGGCAGAATGGCTATGAAGAACCTAGATAAGTTTCGCAAGAGCAGAGATGTCTCTCTCCATACAAAGATTCGACTCGTTCAAGCCATGGTATTTTCAATAATGTCATATGGATGCGAAAGTTGGACAGTGAAAAAGATAGACAGGAAGAAAATTGATGCCTTTGAATTATGGTGCTGACGATGAATACTGTACGTATCATGGACTGCCCGAAGAACAAACCAGTCAGTACTAGAGGAGATCAAACCTAAGCTTTCTTTAAAAGCTCAGATGACAAGACTTCGACTTTCATACTTTAGACACATCATGCAAAGAGAGAGATCATTAGAGAAAGACATAATGCTTGGCAAGGTAGAAGGTCAACGCAAAAGAGGAAGAACAGCAATGAGATGGATCAATACAAAAACAGCAGTTATGGGTGCCACTCTGTCAACAATGAGTCGCTTGGCTAAAGACCGAAAACAGTTTACTATCCAGAGGGTCACTATGAGTCGACACCACTTGATGGCACTTAACAACATTCATGTGGTGACATTTATATGTGCATGTTCGTTTTGGTTGTTCTGAGGGTCTGACTGGTTGGGTGTGTCCCAGGAACTGGTTTGAGAACCCCTGCTCTAGGATAAAGAATCAGAAACTGATGTCTCTTCCTTTTAATTTACTTTGGCAACATCAGGATAGATTCTCTTTTAACCAATTTGGTTTGTCTGTGTTTTCCCTGTTCCCTTCCCATCTTTCTGTGTCCTTCATTTTATTAATACTTGCTACCTCATTATAACCTAGGCCCTCCTTCCCCTTTGTCATCTGTTGCCCTCTTGTCTACCTCTGTTCATTTCCTGTGTTTTGTTTTTGTTTTGTATCATTGTATTTTACTTTGTTAACCACTTAGTTGCCTTGCTATAGGTAGTATGGGCCCGATTCTTGGATGCTGGTTGTAGGGCTGCATGTCCCAGGACGTGCAGCTGCATAAGCTGTCCAGGCCCAAGTCCCCCTCCGGCTCTCCCCATATGTTCTGAGCATAAGGATGGGGAGGGCAGGAGGGGGAAGGATCGGGGTGGAGCGGGGGCGGGCCAGCCCAGCAGGACATATAGCGCCGATTCAGGTCATGGCCCTGTGCGTCCTGCCGGGCCTATGGGGATGTGCTACATATTCTACCTCAAAGGCGATTGGGTCTTGGAATCCCCCCCCCCCCCCGGGGCTGGGGCTGGGTACAGGGGAGTCCCTGCTGCCCAATCCAGGCCATAGCAAGCCAGCCATAGGTTGGGCGGTGGGGAAAGGGAGGCCAAGGCCATGGGAGTCGGGGGCACCTGTGGGGAGGATGTCCCCACAGGAGGCAGAGGCATGCTGGTCCATCTTTTGGCCCAATTCTGGTTACCACGGGGTCCAGAATGGGGTACAAATGGGCCCGTCTTGCTTAAGGCTGTCCAGACGGCCTGGACGTGCCCCTACCTGAATCGGGCTCCACATCAAGTTAAATAAAACTATGACTATATAAAACTGTAACAGTTAACAACTAATTACTGCTACTATCCATACATTTTTGCCTCCCTCCCAGACTGCCCCAAATTCAGCCCAAATTTAAAATAACTAAAGTCAGCCATTATGCAGGTTTATATTTTTTTCAAAAAGGACTTATGCAGTCAGCATCTTCTGTACATCACGTAAATACTTTAAATATTGCATCAGAAGGGATCTTTTCATTAATGTATGGAGCACATTGTAGTATGTTATTAGATGCGTAGGCGCCAATTTCTCGCTCTTAAATCTTGTGTATTGGCTATAGGGGCTTCGTTTTTTTTAAGATTCCCCTGTAGATGTGTTATCAATTATGAAAATGCTTCCTATAATTTTCAGGATGTGTCTCATTTAGAGAAATTTCTGGCGGATAAAGTGGGTTCACGGGGGGTTGGAGATGTGTAAATCACCTTCTATGTAGTGGTCTTCGGACTTATTTTCTTCATTCCAGTTGGATGGTATATTTCTTAATTGAATGTGCAGTTGTTACTCCCTTGATGTGGGCTTCATTGATGTTCTTGAGCTTGTACCTTTTGATTTTTTTCTTTGACTTGGGTTGTAATGGAATGTCAATTTTCTTTCATTATCTTGTATAATGTAATTTGTTGAAAATTCAATAAAAAAAAAAAAACTTTAAATATTGCATCAGAAGGGATCTTTTCATTAATGTATGGAGCACATTGTAGTATGTTATTAGTGATATGGCCCCTTAGAAATAATGGGATCCACAGCAAATAAAATGCATGATGCTGTGTGTCACACCTTAGACTTTAATTTGCTTTACACACGTTTCCATCATTTAAACATATTGTAATTAGATCTAAGGGGTCTTTTTACTAAAAGCTAATGCGTGTCAATGAGGTCAATGTGCATTAAGTGCCATTGTAATGAGCTTAACCTCATTAACGTGCTATATAATTTTTAATAAAAGGGCTCCTATATTTTTTCACTGCATAGATAAAAAAAATGAGATTTATATATTCTTAGTGCATTTGTATGTTGCTTTTATCCAAAATGCAATGCAACTAAAAGGGATATTTGCAATAAGCAATGGGGCAGATATTTTTTTAATCTAATTTGGATAGTAACGGGGATATTCAGCAGCACAGATTATACCGTTTGTGATGGAATTTAGTTATGACACACACGTACAATAGGCCTACTTATTTGAAAAATGTCAAGGGACTTTTATTATCTACAATCTAGACAGGATCTCAGTTTTAATGTCTCATGAGAGCACCATTCTTCAGCAGCACAGTAAACATGGTAAAATTCAACTTAAACTTGATAACCGTTCTGCAGGGCTTTCAGCAAAGAATTTTAAAACCTTTTGTTTAAAAACAGTTAATGTTGGAGTGATTTAGTTCAGTACTCTAGAAATTCACTAAGGGGGTGTTTTACTAAAGAGCGCTAAGGTGTTGAATCTAACGCACCAATAGCTCCATATCCATGGTGCATTAGGTGCAACACCATTGTGTTAATTGTGAAGGGTGTGGAAAGCATTTCCCCAGTAGTTAACATGGAGCCCTGTCCCGTAATGCAGACCACATTAGCATGGGTGCACTTAACTCTGCTATGTATACCCTGCGCTCAATGTACAAATCTCACCACACTCACTCTCTGCCCCTAACCCACCCACTCACATCCCTAATGCAGGTTGCACAGTTAGAGTGAGAATTGGCACGTGCTGTCATGGCCTCATACTAGCCGTGCTGTCACCTAGTGCCCTTTAGTAAATGACTCCCTAAGTTTCATTGAACTAATTGCTTAGGTATTGGTTTATTAGTACTGAGCTTGGGGAAATATTAACCATTTGGTGGACTCTAAACTGACAAGCATGTTCAACCCCTATAAATATATTTTAAAAAGCCCACAAACTGGGTTACAAAGGAAAAAAAGCAGAGGAGGAAATAGCAGATAAGAAATGTGGTTTCCCATCTCCTTCTGCTGACTGGAGGACAGTGCACAGGGGCTATGAAGAATAAACAGACCTCTGCCAGCAGTGGCGGCTCTTAGTCCCCCCCTCGCCCCCCCCCCCCCCCCACACACACACACTTTGTTCCGGCAAAAGCTGATTTACAGAAGCAATAATCTACCTTGGAAACCACTGAATTCTGAGTTAGCAGATCTGAGAGTGTTCCTTCTAAATATATGTAGGCCCTAAGCATGTGCTTAGTTTGCTTACTCAAGTCCTGCCGTGGCTGAGCTTCAATATCTTGCCTTTAGCAACCAGTATTTCTTGTAAGACTCCTGTCCAAGTATTATTTATTAGTATTTAGCTCACACCTTTCCTGTAGTAGTTCAAGACAAGCTACATTCAGGTACAGTAGGTGTTTCCCTGTCCCCAGAAGGCTTACATTCAAAGTTTGTACCTGAGCCAATGAAGGGTTAAGTGACTTGCCCAAGATCACAAGGAGCATTTGATCTCGACATGATCCTGCTTTACTATGAATGGAGAGATGATGGCAAACCTTTCCAAATGAATGTAATTTTGTCCTTTCTAAAGAGGAAACTGTTTCATTTGTATTATTTATTTGGGGGGGGGGGCTCCAGAGTTTCCTCCTGTTCCTTTGGGCTTCCAGCTAATCAGAGCCAGGGCTGGTGCCATGAGTTTTGATTGCAGTTACCCATATATCTCCCCCTCCCTTATTTTAGTTCAGTCATTGCAGCCATGGCCTTGGGTTGGGGTCCATCCACCAGAGATTTCGTAGGAACCCTTACAATCAAGGTCCCTCAATCTACCACTGTGTGTTACAGTGATTGGGATTCCCTCCTCCTCATGGGTTGTGAGCATTGCCTCCATAGCACCCTGGCCCCAGCTGGCCTGTGAAGTGAAAAATCTGACCCAGAATTCCAACCCAAGTTCTCCACATAGCAATATACAGCATTACCACTAAGCCATTGAACCTAACCCCAAATTTTAATTCTTTAATACAATTATCTTTATATCTATGTCGCTGATGCCTTTAAAATCTATGAAGGAAAGTGATGTGAGGAAGACAGTGACTTAAAATGAAGGTGCCATTGTCTAAATGAGGAGCTATCCTATGGTTAAAACCTTTCAGATGTCAGTTTTTAAAAGAATCTAGTCAGATAACTCCTGAGTTAGTTAGCTAGAATCCCTGGGTGAAAGCTGTACCCCTCAGAGTGGCTAAAAACGTTTTTCTGCTTTCACAACATATATACAGCTAAGTTCTTAATCTGTAACATATATTCATCAAATGCAGCAGTATTAATCAGGCACACAAGAGGTGATGTCATCTGACAGTAGTTGGAACAGAAGAGCTCTCCCACAGCTCAGAACTAATATAAAGTTCTGAGCATGCACAGACTTTACTGCATGCAGCAGTCCTTGTAGAAGTGCAACTCTTGGGAGATGAGAGTGTATGTCTCAATCTTGCTATCTATGGAGAGCACTGTTACAGCCTTAGCAATTTTGCTTCCTCCATTGACAAGCAGGATTGTATCAAGCACACAAATAGGTGCCTCCCGAGCTTAGGTTTTCTTCAGATTCTAGATAACTTTCTCAGCACTGAGGAGCAACCTGGCCAGAAGATGATGCGAAAGCTGAATAGATTACACATACAGATTTCTAAGTATTGCTTGACCAAACTGAAAACTGATCCAAGCAAGAGTGCAAACTGAAGGTATGAAACAAAGACCAACTAGCCGCTCGTAGATGCTTTTCAACAAAGCAGACTTAAAGAAAGCAATATTTAACAGCAGTAACATAGAAACATAAAAACATGATGGCAAAAAAGACCTTATGGCCTATCTAATCTGCCCTTCCATTTCAACTACTACAATAGTCCTCTTTTTTCCTTTAGAGATCCTCTGTGTTTGTAACATGCTTGTTTGAATTCAGATACTATCCTCATCTCTAGCACTTCATTGAGAGACTATTCCACGCATCTACCACTCTTTCCGTAAAGAAATATCTCTGCATATTACTTCTGAGTCTATCCCCTTTCACCCTTATCCTATGTTCCCTCATAGCGGAGCTTGCCTTCAATCAAAAGAGGCATTTAAGAGGTATTTAAACATCTCTATCATATCTCCTCTATCCTCAGTATACATATTAAGATCCTTATATGCTTTATAAGAAGATCACTAACCATTTTAGTAGCCACCCTCTGCACCAACTACAATCTGTTTATATCCTTTTGAAGGCGTGGTCTTCAGAAATGCACACAATACTCAATTGAGGTCACACCAAAGACTTATACAGAGGCACTATCACCTCCTTTTTTCAGTAGGTCTGATTCGATGAGACTTTACTGTATTGGTTTCAGGGATACCAGTCTAATTATGACAGAATTACAGTATAAGAACACAACATAAAAACATAAGAAATGCCATACTAGGTCAGACCAAGGTCCATCAAGCCCAGTATCCTGTTTCCAGCTGTAGCCAATCCAGTTCACAATTACCTGGCAGGTTCCCAAAAAGACACACAGGTTCCACAATGCTTGCTCCGGGGTAAGCAGTGGATGATGTAGGTTCTGATGCTACAGCAGAAGGATGTCGCAGGATAGCACAGTGGCCTTTGATAGTATCAATTGTATCTTTGACCCTTTCACCAAAAAGGTTATCTCGAGTGTATGATGCATTTTTCAACTTAGTATGAACATCCTTCTAAGTCCTGAAGTCCAGGTGAGGCATCTAGCTGCAATCGCTGATGCTGTTATTCTAAATGAGGTATCAAAGACATTTTAATGATAATTTTATAATAGAGCAATTAGGCTAATTGGACAGAAAAGTGCTTATTTACCCCTATTTTATACATAGGTGCCTATGGCCCTCATTCTGCAACATGGGTTGTGGGACTGTACGTCCCACCGGGACATGTAGCCCCGCAATCCATGCTATGCCAATTTGGCAAAGGCTCTCCCCACACATCCTGTGCTACAGGACAAGGAGAGCTGGCGGAGGGCAGGAGAGGATGGGATCAGGGGCAGAGCGGGGGCGAGCACCCAGCAGCCAAGTACAGGGCTGATTCTAGTCACGGCCCTGTACGTGTTGCCGGAACATGCAGTTCAGACCACCTCAGAGGTGGTTTAAACTGCATTTCTCTGCCGATCGGGCACGGGGCTGGGTGTGAGGGGGCCCCCTCTGCACGAACCAGGCTGTGGGAGGCCAGCCATGGGTAGGGCACAGGGGTTTTTGGGGGCCGGAGCCGGGGGCTGTGCAGGGTGCCTGCAGGGAGGACGCCAGGCCGTCCACCAGCCCTATTCTGACACCCGTGGAAACATTTTGTTCCCGCGGACCAGAATAGGGTCTTAATGACCCCATCTTCAGCAGGGATGTCTGGACGGCCCGGATATGCCCCTTCTAGAATCGAGCACCACATGTCTTATAAAAACTAGCACAAATCCAGCAGCAATAGTGCCTAAATTCAAGGTACAGACATTACACAAAAATAATTTATAAAGTTACCCACTATAAGATGAATGAAGAACTTCAGATAAAATGAGAAGGGAACAGGATTTTGGATTTAGCTCGGGCCTTTCTCAGTTACAGTAGGTATTTTCTTGTCCCTGGTGAGCTTACCTTCTAAGGTTTTGTACCTGAGGCAATGGAGGAGTAAGTGGTTTGTCCAAGATCACAAGAGCAACAATGGGATATGAGCCCTGGCTTCCCTGGTTTGCAGCCCACTACTCTACTCGTTAAGTTACTCTTCCACTAAACAGCAGTTAGTTCAGCTTGGGTTTGAGTAGGGAAGACAAAGAAAAGCTTTTGTACTTTCTGAAACAACGAATGCATATATTGCATGATGCATGTTAGTGAGAATCAATCCTGGCAGAAAGCATGGCTCCTTGGAAGACCTTTCCAATGTGACCCAGAAGCCTGGGTCTTTCCCCAATGATGTATTTGAATAATCTGCTTTTTTAATTGCTGATTCAGCCACCACAAAAAAAGCTGTGTTTTGTGGAATTCAGGAGGAGGCTGCACATTGTATTTAAAGTTTGACTTCTTAGAGACCAATTTAACAGTCATTGCAGTTTGTCACAAATGCATTTGTTGATCATGAGGCAAACTGTAGACTGGAACTTCCACTGTGGACTTTGGAATTTCTATGAATTTTAAAAGTTTGAAGACATTAGTTCTATGTTCTACCTCTTGCTGAAGCTGGAAAGGAACCTGCCTGGGCATCCACTGTACAAATCTAGGATAAAAAATGCCTTAATAAGAGGAGCGGGATCTAATGGGGTTCCTATAGATAGGGAGGAGACTTCTGCTATGTAGTAGGGATCTGTATAGGCTTACAGACCAGTCTGAGAGAGTGGAGAAGGAGGCAGTAAGGAGTGGATCTCCTGTGACTCAGAATCTGAGGTAGAAAGAAGGAAATTATTGGATCCCAAGATTGGGACTCCCACTTCACAGAAGGGAGTAAATGCTGTGGACTGAAATACCTTCAGCTCAGTGTGATTCTTACCTTTTACCCTTGGGATAATCTTGCAATAGCCCTTGACATATTTGAACAGTTTTTGGAAAACTAAATGCTGAGGTTGAAGTTAGTGACTTTTTCAACAAAGATCGAGTTGTTAAAAGGTCTGGCACAGTGGTGGTGTATTAACCAGACAGCGACTGTACAAAACCTATGTGCTCTTTGAGGCAAAGAAGGCATGCCTGCAGTGGCTCTGTACTGTAATTATCTATGCACAGAAATATTTGTGAAAGAACCTGGAGCACGTCCATGAGTCAAAACTGAGCAGCTCTAGATTGCACTAGAACTTTGACTGTGTCAGAATTGTGACTTATGTTCTTGTACACAAGGAAGGCACTGAAGCAGCTTCCAATTTCTTGGCCTTCAGTGTAGTGCTATTATTACAGTCATCTATGCTGAGGTGATGGCAATTTGCATGTGATTTAGTAAATTCTCCCTGCTTGGACCGGTGTACCTATGCTGACGTCCTCTGCTCTTTGGGTTGAGAAGTCTTAGCTGAGACTGGCACTGGTTATGGAGCTTCCCTATTATGATAGGACTTCTCAAGCTACTGCATGAGGGTAGGGAGGCAACATCAGCAGAGAAAGATCTGCTGGATTGTACAGAATCAGCAGATCTCTGCACCAAAGATTTCAACTTCTGCTTCAAGAAGTAATTGAGGCTGGGGATCATGGGGGCATGCATTTGCAGTTCTCATGTTGATATTCAGAGCCCAGGCAAATGATGCAATGCATATGAATGCCACAATTTGCATTTTTTTGTCCAAAACTCGAGCAGGACCTGAAGTCCGGCTTTACCTGAGCCATGATCCCATGGCAATTGAGGGACGAGGGAAAGCAGTGAAAACGAATAAGAAAATATTTCTTTTTTCTTTTTTTAAAATAAAACAAAAGAAAATAGATAAAAAAGGCAAATGCGATGAAAAACAACAGTAGAAAAGGAAATTTTTGAAAAAAAAGTCAGGCGAGCTTTGTTTCCTATCCATTTGGCAGAGCGTAATAAATAAAATTGAGGTAACTGATTAGACCACTGCACTCAAGAAGTCTGTGCCTGCTCAGGACGTGACATTAGCTTTGAGTCTGGGAGAGCTGTTCCATCTCCGTGCTGTCAGATGGTATTACCCATTTGTGTGCCTGATTCAACTCTGCTTGTTAGCAGAGAATTTTACCACGTTAGAAAGAGTCATTTCTGGGACATATTTAGGTTAAGAGAGTAAACTATGCACGTGACATTTTATTTTCAAATATACGCACAGAGTTTTGCTCCTGTTCCTTCAGCAGCACAAGTGAGGCACTTTTTTACCTCCCCACAGAGAGCTGTTTTGGTTATTCCACGTAATCTTTATGTTTTTTGGTGCGCTGAATCCGAAAATGACCTCCATTTTGTCATAGGACATCACGTTTCCTGACAATTTAGGTAACTATGTTAAATAAGGCAATACCTCAAAATAAATGGAAATAGACTTATAAAATTAAAGTTTTATTACAATATTTTCATGAAAATCCTTTTTTGAACTGAAATGAGCTCACCTACACACACTAAACTCAATTCTTCTTCCTTGTGAGGCTCCTCTTGGTGCATTTACGCTTGTGAGTAGCATCTGGAATGTCTCTCTGAAGCATCCAACAGTAGTCTGCCATCATTGTAATGCTCCATTTTCCCTGGTATCTCCTTTCCATCTCTTTAATGTCTTGGTGGAATCGTTCACCTTGTTCCTCACTCACAGCTCCCAAATTTTCAGGAAAGTAGTCAAGGTGGGACTGGAGGAAATGCACTTTCAAACTCATCAGGCAACCTAAAGCTTGAAATGCTTTCAGCATTCGTCCGATGATCTTTTTGTAGTGAGGATCTGTACGACTTCTTTAAATGTAATCCACCCTTCTTTTTGAGGATCCGTCATGGTATCAACAAACTCTTGATCAACTATAAGCCTTCTAATGTCTGGTCCGACGAACACACCTTCCTTCAGTTTTGCCTCCGACAGGCCTGGAAACTTGGTGATCAAGTATTTGAAGCATTCTCCATCTCTTGGAAGTGATTTTACAAATTGCTTCATCAATCCCAATTTTATGTGGAGAGGTGGTAGAAGAACTTTATGGGAAAGTACCAAAGTTTCTCAGAGGACATTTTTTTCACCGACTGTTAGCACCCTCGGCTGCCAACTCTTCTTGGTCCAGTGATTTTGTCGGTCTCGACTGTCTCATAGACACAGAAAACAAGGATATTTGGTATACCCAGCTTGTTGCCCGAGGAGCATGCACAAGACCTTCAAGTCCCCACACACTTGCCAACCATGGTCTTCATATTTAAGTTTATGAAGAACCAATTCCAAGTTCTCGTAGGTTTCCTTCAAGTGTACGGAATGACCTACAGGTATGGAAGCATAAAAAACATTGTAGAGTAAAACTGCTTTGAGACTTCTTTTTGAAGAATCTATCAAAAGACGCCATTGCTCTGAATCATATTGGATTTTAAATTGACCCATCAGACCTTCGACATCGATGCAATAAACCAACTTGTCTTCCTGGGCGAAGTAAGGAACGAACTCCTTTTCACGATGTCTGAACCATGAAGATGACACTCCTGGCAACAATAAATTCCTGCTTTTCAGCCTTGATCCGAGTAACTCAGCGGCATCTTTGGGAAGATTCAAGTCTCTTACCAAATCATTCATCTCCTCCTGAGAAAACAATTTTGGTCTTGTATCATCTTCAAAGTCAGAACTTGATTCGTCATCTGGTTCAGGTATGACTTCACCTTCATCGGAGCTAGGTATCTCTTCCAAGGTAGCAGGGGGCTTGTAGGGTTAGGGAGCTAGGGGACTGGTATATCTGTGCCATGGGGGATGAGACGAATTGCCGAGTGAAGATTGGGGTATGAAATGGAATGCTTCCATTTGGAATTAAACCCTTTCACATCGCATGAACAAAAGTAACAGTCGTCACTATGATTCTTTTGCTCTCGCCATACCATAGGAATCCCATAACGGAAAGATTTTTTCTTACCCTTGAACCAGTTTCGGAGGTCCTCAACACACCGTTTGCACACTTTATGAGGTGCCCAGACTTTATCTTGATCTCCAATTTTTAGTCCAAAGTATGCAAAGTATACTTTTTTCACAAAGTCTGTAATATTCTGCTGTTGCTTCAACACTGTATATTCACCACAGATGAAACAGAAACTGTCTGGCGAATTAATACACTTTCGCGGAGCCATAACATAACGGTTGAAGAATGACGAGCTAACACGAATTGCGATGAAAAAGTGTGTACAGCCTAGAACCAAGAACCTGATGATGATTCGTGCACCAGTGTGGCATGCAGGAGAGAGCAGCTCTGTGTCTGTACACGAGACGTCACAGTGCTGGCCACGCCCCCCTGCACTGACCGGAGCTGCTGCTATCTGCCCTGTGTCTCCCTCCCACTGGATTCTTCAGAAAAGATTAACCCCTTCTACCATTAGAAGCACAGATTTAAAACTTGCTTAGCTTATGTATATATTGCTGACCATCAGATTTACAGTGCTATATTTTTTTTTACATAACTCGGACAACCCCTTTAAGGTTTTTTTTGGCATTTTATATCTTAAATGCACTTATTGAATTAATTAATAGTAATTTGAATTAATTAATAGTAATTTGAAAAAAATTTGATAAATTTGAAGACAATTTTGCATGTTGTGGCAAATCATGATGTCTAGGAGTTTTTTCAATATTTTATTTGTTTTCAGCACACCAAAATACATGGAAATTAGATGAAAAGAATCAAACAGCCTTTTAGTCGCAGACCTGTGTAATGTAAAGCAAATTTTCAAAAGAAAGAAACATAGGTAGTTTCTTTTTGAAAATTCACTGCAAATTACATAGTTTCCAAAGTATTCACATATCTAGCACATAGCCAACTTACTGAAGATTGCCCTTGTCATGTCAAATTTTAAGTCCAAGTTACAGTATATCTGGTTTAAAATACACATTCAGGTTGATATTTAAACTCTGCAGTCAGCGATTATTTTAGAACTACTTTTGGCATTTAAATAAATCATATATATTTGGTGCCATTATCCATATTGCAGATGGAGCTATATATGTGCATTGTGCCGACCACCAAAGCTATCCAAAAGTGTTGATATGCAGTCTGCTATCTGAATAACCATCTAGACAACTTTAAAACCGCTTTTATGCTGTCCTAAAGTTATCTGAATACAGGGCAAGTGCAAGGATATGAGGTGCCCTAGGTGAACCTCATTCCAAAACCCCCCATAATCTGATTGCCACCACCACTGCACGTCCAGGAGAAGGGTAACAGCAGCAGCAATAGACGCCCCTGGAGGGCCAGTACTCTAGGTGACCACCTGGTTCACCTAATGATAGCACTAGTCCTGTCTGGCTTGTTATTCGGATAGTGGATTGAATATTGTCACTGTCTGGATAACTTGTCACTCTGCCCCTGTGTCACCCATGCATCGCATGCCAGACAACGGCCCCCACACAGCACTGTCAGCGGGGGTCCACCAGAGGAGGCCATGCCGGCAGGCTCTGTCCACAGCCATTGCTATTGGATGCGGAGTGCTGCAGCCCACCAATGGTACAGCGGCCTGCACCTATTCCACCCTCGAGGTGGAATAGGCTGGCCATCCATGTTGTTGCCAGGGTATATACAGAGGCCTTTCCTGAATAGCCTCTGTACGTCCTGGCACTTGGCCACTCCCTTGCTCCACCCCTGCTCTGTCCCCTTCCGCCCATGTACAGCGCCTCCTTC
This sequence comes from Ichthyophis bannanicus, assembly GCA_033557465.1. Classification (NCBI taxonomy): domain Eukaryota; kingdom Metazoa; phylum Chordata; class Amphibia; order Gymnophiona; family Ichthyophiidae; genus Ichthyophis; species Ichthyophis bannanicus. The sequence goes on from CM066036.1 coordinate 191,163,110, forward strand.
ACAAATGCTGTGTACGTGCTGGGAGCACTGGCAGAGGAATAGGGCTGGGGAGCTGGGCGTGGGTTGGACGTCTGGCCCACTCATCCAAAGCCGCCATTCACGGATCGGAATGCCCCCATAGTGTCTGCTAACATACAGATATTTGGCTTTGAATATCAACCCAGTAGTTCTTATCTTGAAAGTCTTATCGGTTTAATTTGTTTCCCTTTACAGTAGAAATCACAAAACGATATAGCATTAGAAGCAGGGCCTAGTAATAGTATTATTTCTCTGCTCAGGTTGCAATCCAGTAATTTATCTTTCTTTCTAAGTGCAGATAGAACTTTTCTCTATTTTTCTTTCAGATATTTCTCCAGCAAGAATGTCATGATCCTCACACAACAAGGACAAAGAGTGATGAGGCAACAGCAACACATGGGTGAAGCTCAGACCAATTTTCACCCATGTGTTGCTGTTTAACACCCAAAGGACACAGGTTAAGCCCTGACTTTATTTTCCCCTTTGTTGTAGCAAAACCAAACAAGTCATATTGCAGTCAGGAATTGGATTCAGCCCTCTAGCTCCGCACAATTGGTTGGAATATTTGGTTGCTGAATTGTGTTTTCTTTGTAGCCCACTCCTGAGCTAGGAGATTTATCTATTTTTAAAAGACATAAATGTATATTCCTGTCTTTTCCAACAGGATCTGCTTTATACCAAATTTTTGTCACAAGAATAATTTATTTATTTATTTATACATTTTTCTATACCGCCTCTTCCAGAGATCAGTGGCAGTTCACATATAACAAAAATGTTAATAATAGAGAACTATTATTAATTTACATAGAACAAATTGTAGAACATTTTTTAACATTTAGACCGTTAACATCAAAACAATCAGAACTGGGAGCAAACAGAATGCAATGTCATAAAACTATTTACAGTAAATTATAAAAGTGATTATTAAAACAGTTCTTATCAAATATACCTGCTGTAGTTTGTGAGCTTCCTAGGTGAAACTCATATTGTGTTAATACACCTTTATTGATAAAACTAGATGTAATTCACTCCTTCTTGTAGTTTTCTACAAATTTAAAATAATACCTTATCTGAATTACTTTTCAGGTAAATTCTTCAAGTCCTTTCCCTGAACCAAAACATGGCCGACATTTCTCAACTGAGTCAACATATTCTCATTCCTCTGTGGAAGACTCCCGGCAAGACAACGCAGGAAGTACTCACTCATCAGGATGCAGACCACCCTATCGAGAAAGGCGCTCATGGCAGGACCTTATAGAGACCCCTTTGACCAGTTCAGGGCTTCATTTTCTTCAGACTGGCCCTCCCGACTCAGAGTACATGGCTGGCCGACCTGGAATGTCTCCAGAGAGGCGAAAACAAGCAACCCTCCCTGTCCAAAGACGGCACAACCATGAACGGGATGGGCCTTTCCCTCTTGCAGAGTGTCCAAAGGGCCATGCATCGAACAGTAGAACACAGAAGCAACGTAGTCAGAGCTTGCCAAGGAACAGAGAGGTGAGGGCCAAAGCTTGTGTCAAGACAGGAGGACTAGCAGATGAACAACCTGAAGATGGATTTCTTTCAAGAAAGCAGAACAATTCCAGTAAAGAAGGTAACCTTCTATAAAGATCTTGTAGAAACAGAGTAACACTCCTTGTAACTCTAGCATGTCCATAAGAAAGATGCATAATCTATGGGACGTGTTTACGAAAGGGCATTAGCTATTATTGTGGCAGTAATGCAAAAATAGTGCCTGGTGGTAGCTGCTAATAAGGGAAAATGTGACATTGCTGCGCTTTTCCGCAATGTCTGCATTTCGCACGTAAGTGCAGACTTGGGTGGGATTAGGGCGGAGAGTGGGCAGAAGGTAGGCGTGTCTTCAAGGCACAGTTACCGCAGGCATTGCCATCGCATGATAATCACCAAAGTTTGCAGGCTTGGCAAATGCAGCTAATGCTGCCTCAGTAGGTGGTGAAAGTTGCATCCACAAAACTTGCCCCCTGCAATCCCTGCATTTTCTCTGCGGTATCTGAAGGACAAAAGCTGAGAATGTCCCCTGCAGCTATCACGGGATTTTCACAGCTAACGTGGGCTTTTTCAGCTATCACTCAGCATTAGCTGCAAAAGCCTAATGCACTTTAGTAAACATGCCCCTGTGCTCTACATCTGTTGGTCAAAAGGCAATACAGGCTGCTGAACACAATATGAGGGTTATTTCAGGTTCTGTAGAACCAGATGCAAAAAAATAATAATTAAAACATCAGATGAACTTCTAAAAGTTTATAAAAATGTCATTTTGATCCAATTATTGGCAATTATTTTGGGCTAGAGGGCCAACTAGGTATTGCTATCAAATATAGAAATATATTACTATGTGACATAGTTGTCGGTGATAAGATATTGGATGACTGTCAAGCTATATGAAATATATTTTAAATTTTACGTCAGAAACTGATGTTGACCAATGGTGTAAAAGATCTGAAGAAGTATCCATCATTCAATATACTATTAAGTTTGGCATACTGGACACAAACTAATACTAGGGGGCTTGTTTACAAAACTGCGGTAGCGGTTTCCAATCGTTATCGGAGCCGTGGCCCCATTGAAACAAGCCCCTAAATTTACTAAACCTGTTTATGGGTAGGAAAGCTTTCCTGATTTAATATATCTGAAATGCTTTCAAGAATGGATTAAGGGAGAAATAGAAAAATAAAAATGTGCTTTTTAAATAGATTTCTCAAAGTCTTTGAACAAATAAAACAGGACTTTAAATTATCATACTCTTGCTTCTTCCACTGTTTATAAATACGGCACACCATATTTGCAGAAAAGTTAATAGAACTGATTTTTTTCTTGTGTTGAACAGAGACTAGCAAGCTCCAAGCAGAAAAGAAAGTAATTCAAGTCTATAGTGCTTTAATCAGTATAATGAGTGCAATGCAATGTGTGCCTTTGAGTCAGTCCTGACTACTGGTGACCCAGAAGCTCCTGGGTTTTCTTGGCAGTGTCACTGGAAGTAGATTGCCAGGCCTTTCGTCCAAGGCAATGGAGGCTTAAGTGACTTGCCCAAGGCCACAAGGAGTGCTAGCAGGAATTGAACCCTGGTTGTTTGGTTACCAAGCCAGTGCTCTAACCACTAGGCTACTCCTCCACTCCTCCAGTGGTACAATGAGTAATTGATTTTAAATTGCAATCAGATATTTCAATTATACCTCACTCAAAACTGAAGCAATACACTTGCTTCTGCCAAATGAAAAGGAGTAAAATTAATTCAGTTTATATTTATTTGTTCGGAGAGATCTTTCAGTGCTCTGAACAGAGCAACATATAAATGCTGCTAATAAATAAAGAAGACAATATTTGAAAACATTTATTTGGTTGGTGGTGGCAGCACCAGCCAAATAAGTGCATTTTTTTTACATTTCTGGGGTCAAACATATAATTCTGGATATATAAATTGTTAAACAGTCAGCATTAACTGTCCCAAAAGGTTTGCATTCTGAGCTTGGCACCAATTAGACATATAATTTCTACAAATGAGTGACAGTATGAATGTCACTGCAATAGGGATTTACCTTAATATTCCTAGATATAACAGCAGTCTTTAATTCAATCTGTCACAATCTACAAATCTCAAAACTACAAGACATAGATATTCAGGACACAACATTGAAATGGTTCTGCTCATATCTCATAGACAACCAACAACAAATAAAAATAGGTCCATATAAATCCTCTCTCTTCAAGTAACAACAAGGAATTCTGCAAGGATCTGCCCTAGCTGCCCTGTTATTGAACATTTACTACCACCATTATGCTCAGTCATATAATCCCACAATATCCTCTATCACATTTATGCAGACGATATCATGCCTTATACACCTTTCATGCCTTATACACCTTTCCACATCATGAAGGCTATACACACAGCACTAATAAATTGCTTCATAGCAGTAACTAACTGGCTAACTGAACACAGTCTTTCCATAAACTACAAAAAAATGAAGTCCTCTACATAACAAGAAAAAAAATCCCTTCAATCAGCCAACCACATTAAAAATCATGGACAATGAACTGGAGGTAAAACCAGAGATACGTTATCTAGGAATAACCCTAGACCAACAACTCTCATTGTAATCACACATCAGCAAAACTACAAAGATCATATACCATAAAATGAAAATACTACAACACCTTCGTCCATTACTCAAAACCTATCATTTCCGAACAGTACTCCCATCTGCAACATAATTTATCATGGATTGCCAAACTATGCCCTACACCCTCTATAAATGGCCCAGAACACAAACGTGTGCATCTTACAAGAAACAGCAATATCTGAACATATAACACCAATGCTAAAGCAACTCCACTGACTCCCAATAACAACTCGTATAAAATACAAAGTTCTACTTACCATCTTCAAAATATTGCATAACCTTTCTTTGGACCACCTTCGATCCCTGCTATACAAGACGCAAAACAATCGAACTAGGAGAACCAATGCACAATACACATTCACAATTCCAACACAGAAGACAACAACTCCCAAATTGTTTGAAAGTGAATATTCTCAATCTACACTCCCTCCATCTGGAATGCACTTCCACAAGAGATACAAACAACTTCAGAAATCAAAGACATTTGAAATATACTAAAAACTCACCTATTCAGAGAATAGTTCAGAGAAAAAACCTAACATTCAGAAATTCGACCACAACGAATACCCCATGGTTACGTTACATTTTATCAATCTCCCCTAAAAAGGGCTCCCTACTCCAGCTATAACAATGTTCCGCCTACAACCAAAAGATAGATGTTAATGTTCAATGTTTGAATATGTTAATACTTTCATTGTAAAACCATTTATGCAAAGTTATTTGTACATTGCTTTGGCTTTAAAATAAAGCGGTATATAAGCAAAGTTAAATGAATACTATTCAGCTGCATGCAGGGTATTTTTATAAGTGTTGGCTAGATTTACGCACATATTTCATGCCTGCTTTATAAAGTATGTTTATACTTTATAAAATAGAGGCATAAGTAGTCAAAAGCATAAATTAGACTAGGCACGAGCGCTTACTCCAGCCCTATGGCTAATATAAATGCCCATGCATAGATTTTGCAAGAGCCTAAGATTCCCATTAGGGATCCATGGCATCATATTGAAGCCAACAGGGATGGCGATTGGAAGAATGGGTGGTGTGCTCTGCTGGGGGAGTGGTCATTGGGGGGTCAGGAAGTGGGTATTGTGTTGAAAGGGCATTCAGGGGGAGGGAGGCTCATAGTTGGCAGGGAATGGGGGCTTGGCTGTGCTTCTGGTAAGGACATGGGGGTTAGAGCTACTTCCGGGGAGGGGAGCTTGGACACTGGGTAAGGGAGTGGTAGGGTATTGGAGAGGCATGAAGGGGGTTCCTGAGGTCAGGGCAGAGTTTGAGGGGCACAGCTTGTGGTGCTGCACCGGTATGCCATCTCTGCCTGAGGAGTGATTTTAAGAGGCTGCACCTATGTCTAGGTGGGGGTGGGGGTTTCCACAGCTTTTTTTTCCTCCATGCAGCTGCTTAAAATCATTGCTACTGCCAGAGGTGGTGGGCATACACGTGCTGTCCTGCAGCTGGTTTACATGGGGCTCTATGTCTGGCAGAACCACTTGTAAAATGCTGTAATAATTCTCCAAATCCTGAGATGGATGTAGGAATTCCCATTCCACGTCCTTTCTAAAATGTGCCTTATAGTCATCTATTCGTATCTGTTCATGTATATGACATTGCATGGAAGACCATGAGACTACACACTTACCCATTCCAACAATATGTCAAGAAGCATAAACACAGAAATAATGAGGTCAGTTCCCAAATGAAGCTATATATTTACCAGTGGCCATGTAGAATGCTGATTTATGGGCATAAAAGGCTTCTAATAAAATTAGGTCACCCCTAAAAGTATGCATGGTGCAAGTAAGTACATACTTGGAGAGTAGGCAAGGGGGGGAATCAGGATGGAGCATGTGCAGAGTCATGATTTAGGCATGTATTTTATGAAATATGTACGTATATGTACTCCTGAGCAAGAATTAATGTCAACGTCCACAATCTAGGCACTATTTCTACAGTTTTTATATTAACATTATTTTAAAACACATAGAGCCTGATTCTGAAAGGGGCGCATCCGGGCCATCTGGACAGCCCTGAGCAGGACGGGCCTGTTAGGACTCGATTCTGTACCACAGGAACAAAACATTCCCGTGGCATACAGAATCGGGCCCGAGGACAACCCAGCATGCCCCGGTATGCCTGCGGGGATGTCCTCCCTGTAGGCTCCCCTGGATCCTGCAGCTCAGACCCCCTCTTTCCTGCCTCCTGACCCATGGCTGGCCAGCGGGGGCATGGATCGGCAGCAGGGACCCCCCTGTACCCGGACCCAGCCCCGATCGCACCATTTGTGCTGATTATTCCACCTTCAAGATGGAATAATCAGCACGTCCCTCACGACCCTGCAGGATATACAGGGCCATGACCTGAATTGGCCCTGTATGTTCTGCTGCCTCAGCCCGTCCCCACTCTGCCCAGATCCCGTTCCCCCCCCCATCAGCTCTCCCAGCCCTGCTACTCTAGCCATGCGGGGAGAGCTGGAGGTGGAATAGGGGCAGGATGGCTTGCAGGGCTGCTCGTCCTGCCGGGACGTACAGCCCTGCAAGCCGCAACTCAGAATCGGGCCCATAGGCACCTATGTGTCTTTATGAAATAGGCTAAAAATGTACCCTCATCACCTCCAAACCTAGGTGCTCCATTATAAAATTATCTTCTAAGGGGGGCATTTTGGAAGCTCTGTTCACACTTTGCATATCTGAAATCAGGCATGTAAATGTGCAAATCAAAGATATGTCTCCAGAGCCATTTTAGATAACCCAGTATATATATTTTCTCGGTGCAATCGTGTCCTTGTCGCAAGGGGGTGTAGTGGGGGCTTGGCATGGGTGGGACTACAGAGATTTTATTTAGCAAGATTTTTATACCACTTTATCGTTTCAGTCAAAGCGTTTTACATTGTAACTTAAACTTGGTCATGTACATTAAACAGGGACATTGATAACTTGAATTTTTCCTGAAGCAATGGAAGGTTATGTGACTTGCCCAAGAGCACAAGAAGTGCTAGTGGGAACTGAACCCTGGTTTTTTGGCACCCAAGCAAGTGCTCTAACCATTAGGCTACTTGTCCACGCCAAACAAGTTCTCATCTCTAAACAATTTCAGAATCTCCTGTGGATGTCTAGCCCTCGTTGCTGCCACATTCATCTTATACCTGACTCTGACTATGACTACCTAACAAAAACATGCTTGTTCCATGGCATCAGCACCTGCAGGGGGTAGAGAGAAAAGTGCTCTCATCAGCACAGTAATTTATGCTGTGCAAACAGTACATGGTTGTTAAGAAATATCGCTTTCATTTTACTGCTTCACTGACAGACGTCAGAAGGCCAAATATGGCCATCTGTGCTATGCTGCATAGACACCTGGGGCCCTAAATACCTTGGTGGGGACATCTATGTACCAATGTCTGTGACTGTATCTTGGGGACATCCATATTTCTAAAACAGGCTGCAAACGAGCGCATATTCAGCCTATAGATATGGGCAGTTCTGGTGGTTTTGCATGGGGGTGCAGATATTTATCTTTCATAAGAACATAAGCTATGCCATACTGGGTCAGACCAAAGTCCATCAAGCCCAGTATCCTGTTTCCAACGGTGGCCAGTCTAGGTCATAAGTACCTAGCAGTTTCCCCAAAAGACATTGGTTCCACAATGCTTGTATTGGGTCAAGCAGTGGAATTCCTGGGTCCCCTTTAATAATGGTTTATGGACCTTTCCTCCAAGGCATAAACGTGGCTATTTTGAAAAGGGCTTACTCGTGCCTGTCTTCACTGCTGCCATCTCCACTGTATTTGAGACGTTTTAGCCTGGGTGTCTCAGATTTTACTTGGACAACTTGTCTAAAAGTTGCCTTCACATGTATAGCGTCTTTATCCATCGATATTCTGAAGAAATATGGATAGTGCCAGAGTGAAAATACATCTAACAGCCCTAGCATCATCTGTATCATGAAGGTGCAGAGGGAGGACAGCACAAGGCCCTCAACCCAAAATTATCCATATAGAAGGTACTTTTATAAAGTCATTCCTACATGTATGTGGCTGCATGCATGTGTGAATGACCTCTTATAAAATACCAACCAACATGACAGTACCCACTTTGGCATCAAGATGTGTACTTTGCTGTTGGGCATGCATCTGGGCAGAGATTGCTATATGCGTTATTGATGCGTACTTGAAAAATAGAGGTGCAAACTCTGGGGCAAGTGCAAATGTCCATACCTGTAATGTAGACATGCGATAAACCACCTACGCTAGTATTTTATAAAGACGCTTACTTGCTTTTATAAAATAGGCTTAACCAGTACATTTTACCTAGAAAAAAGGTGCCAGTACTTATATGCAGGGCTCTTTCATTAATCCATGAGAATCATGGGTCAATTTTAGCAGGCAATGAAAAAGATGCCGGTACTCCGTATCACTGTGGCACCCTCAAAAAAAAAACCCTGGGCTTAACATAAGTCCCTTTAAACAAGCTTTAACTAGGTGCCCCCTTATAAACTTACCCTCAAGTGGCAATATTTAACCAAGATATTGATAGTTTATATTTTTAATTTAGGCCTACTTAGTAGAAGCCTTAAACTAAATGGTAAGTGGCAGCTATGGTCAGTGGTCAATATGTACTGTATATTCAGTGTTGCTGAATCTACATTTCAAAGCTCTGAATATACATTTTCATTTTATATGCCATGGCCACTGTTTAAACTAGAATACTGACTGCTGCCACTGAATATTACCCCCAGTATTATTAGGTTTGTTGTTATTTTACTGATATTATTATAATCCCTCCCTCTTACAGCAGTGTATTCGGAGAGAATAAATATATCATATCAAATGCCTTTCAGGAAACATAAAAGAAAACAGAGAGAGCATGGACGGGCTGCAGAAGCTGTATCTGACTTTGGAACAAGCCAGTTTATCAGCTTTTGGAGAGCAGCGTCCCTCCACCAAGCAAGAGTTCCGGAAGTCATTTATAAAGAGGTGCAATGACCCCATTATCAATGAGAAGCTCCATCGTATCAGAGTTCTGAAAAGCACTTTAAAAGTAAGCGTTTTGCTTCTTCCCTTGATGTCTCACGGACACTACTGGGGTAAAACATAAATAGAGAAGACCTCAAAGATGGGCATGACAGAATATTTCAGTCTAAGGCATTTGTACATTAGAAATAAGAATTTGAGTAAATTTAATAATTAGATCATTATGGCAAAATCCTTGTGAGCAAGCCTCTTGTGGAGAAATAGACCTTTTAAAGAATGTGTTTCAAGCACAAAACTAGAAATGCTATGAAATCCTTTAAAGTGACAACCAGAAAGAAGTATAAACTTCTAGTGTATCAGTTGTTTGAAAGCAATAGAGAACTGGTTTCGTTGAAGCGGATGATCTAGGGAATGGATTACCTTTGCATTGTACCACATCAAAGTATACAGTATTTTACCACATGATGGACTTCAACTATGCACACATTGAGGTCCCAATTAAATTTGTTCATGCAACTACATTAGACAGCATACTGGAACTTTGGGCCCCTTTTACTAAAGTGCGTTCAAGTGTTGCAGTTGCCACATGTTAATGGACAAAATTAGCGCATTATACAGTAATTGCAAAGCTTTTGCAGTAACTGATGGGGATGGGGGGATGCCAATAATCTCCCCATAATAACATATGATAAGAATTGCCATATTGGGTCGGACCAACAGTCCATCAAGACCAGTATCTTTTTTCCAGCAATTACCAATCCAGTCATTACCACCAGGAATAGGCAATGGTTTTCCCTCAAGTCTAACTTAATATGAATTAATGGACTTTTCCTCCAGGAACTTGTCTAAACCTTTTTTAAATCTGGGTACATTAACTGCTTTTACCACATTCTCTGACAACAAATTCTGTTTAATGCAGAGAGAATACACTTCCATGAGTGATCTGCATTGTAATTAATGCTACCTATCAAGGTAGTATTAAATACTCTGTCATCTGCTGTGTTAACAGCTAATGTGCAGTACAATACATAATGTTAAGAGGGTCATTTTATAACAGGGAATCTTGTTAAAGCACTTTTTATAACAGGGTGCCTTGTAAAAGCGCTAAATTAAGCTTTTTATAAAGAGAAGTAGGCACCTACTTGTCTTTATAAAATACTAGCATAAGTGGCAGAGAATGCACCTTAAATTAAGGTGTAATTACACCAGCCCTAGAGCTAGTATAAATGAACGTGCCTACATTTTGCAAGTACGCACATAAATGACCATATGTCATAATCAATGCACCTACTTACACTGCCTAAGCTTCATCCAGTGTGTGCCCACAGGAAAGAATGTGCCATGCAAACAGCATGTGTACTTTTATACCAGTTTGTATGTGGTCACTTATGTGCATAAATGACTGAAATAATGACATTTGTGTGCATTATTAGCACCTAAAAATAGGCATCCCTTACAAAATTACCCTTCAAGTGTAAGGCGCAGTCCCCACCCATTCCCTGTCCCATTTCAGGTTTGTCAGTTAAAGCAGGAGTTAGTGCTCTTTAAGTTGAAGCTACTGCTTTAATTATTAGCATGCCCTATTAGCATGCATTAATTCACGCCTTTACTGCTTAACGCACTTTAGTTAAAGGGGCCTTTTATCTTTATTCCCCATACAGATTGGCTGCTTTGCATTTTTCCAATGAAAGAATCGTTATATCAGCCCAGTGAATAGCCTGGATCTGGATTGTTTGAACTGAGCTTGTTTACTGAGGGGGCAATTTTGAAATTGCCCGGAGAGTTTACAAAAGGAGGCTCTCAGTGGGATTTTCCTTTGAAAATCTGGTTTAGCCAATGACAACAGGTACAAAAACACACAGGGCCCAATTCTGTGCCACCAATAGCAGGGATGGAGTCCCAATGGGATGTCCATCCCCACTATTCGTGCCTTTCCCCACCGGCATCTAACCTCCCTGATGGTTGTGTGGGGAAGTTAGACAGGGACAGGGAAGGGACAAAGTCTGGGTGGGCGGTGGGCGGTCGCCGGCCCTGGACGTACAGGGCCAATTCTAATGTCGGCCCTATACGTCCAGGGCCGGTGACTTGTGCGGGGAAGTTATTCCACATTTTGTTTTAGGGCCCAGGGCACAGATGGGGCAGGGGGGGCCAAAGGACATTCCCTGCAGCCCAACCCTGACCTTAGGAGGCCAGATCGGGAGTCAGGCTGCAGGGAATAAGCTTTTTTTCTGGGGGCCGGCATCGTGACTTTTAAATGGAGCCACAGTGCCATGGCAATCAGATGCCATGGCGCCACGGCTCCATTTAAAAGACCTGACTGAGTTAGTCGGGCAGTGCCTGTACGTGCAGGCCGGGCTGAATCGCAGTCCCGGCCTGCACGTACAGGCCTGATTGCTGTTCTGATCCCGCGGGACTAGACATGCCCCATGGGATCAGAATCGCAAGCCCCTCTATACATTCGGTAAGACTGGACGTACAGAGGGGCTGGACATCTGGGATGGAATGAGCCCTACACTGTCCAGCAGGTGCAAAGTATGCACAGGACAGTGTGGACAGGGAATTCACAATGATATCTCCACGCATATGTGACCCATCCTTCCCTTACCTATTTCTGAGACAGTCAAATGTATGCACGTAAAACAAAGCTTGTAGTTTTGGCCACATTAGAGGGGGGGAGGGTGATTTTCAAACAGGGCAACACTAACTACGATAATCATTATTAACACAGCTAGATGCCCTGGAAAAATAGCCTCCTGTAGATGTAGTGTAGCAAAGATGTGTTTGACAAGTCTCTGCTGAGGGTGTAAATATTCAGCAACACTTTCCAAATAAATACCACTCGCTGGGGTTACATGGTAATTTGCAATGGCATTATCCAGATAGTGGCACTGAAAATCTTTTTGACTGCATTGGCACAATCGAGATCCTATCAAGATACCAAGAAAAAACTTCTGGATCACGTTACAACGTTCTCATAATCCACAATGGGAGATAGCCAGTGCCTTCAAGGGAGCTTAGAAACTACTCATTGACATAATACAAACAGAACACAGAAAGGAAAATTATAGCAGAGGAGAAAAAAACTCAATGTAGGAGCTAACATCCCTCTACGGAGCAATTGCTCTTAATACATCAATAGTCTAAAAAACTCCTCTTTTTATCTTTTTTTTATTCATTTAATTAATTACTAGAATCCATTCTTAAAACCAGACTAAGCTTAGTGAGGTGATTTCATTAACAATAATTTTTCATTAAGCAAAGTCCTGCGTTTAGATTATCTAATGATTATTTTACGCTTAATAGCAATGCACAGGCCTGCTACAATTCGCTGTATCCAAAGCACTCCCACAGTCTGGACAACCTGGAATCAAAACTCAAACACTTAAAAAACTTGACTTTCAAAAGTTACAGTAAGAAACTCAACTAACTTAGCTTTATCCAAGGCAATCAGCATCCCATGAAGGCAGTGTGGCCCGACAAAGATCTCTGTTTCACCTTATAGGCTTCATCGGGGGCGGACTCTACTTTGTTACAAATAGTAAAAGCAGCGTAGTGTGTGACGTCAATATGGACTAGTTTAAATAGATCGATGAGCCAATCCAGAGAAGCAGGAGCCACACAATGCCTTTAATAATACACTCACCATTCAATTTTGTTATTTAAACCAAAGTGTTCCAGGGAATTTAACATAAAGATCCAGTTTTGTTCTCTTTGCAACGAGGCCTTACCATGATCCCCACAGTGTATCATTGCTCTTACCGTTTGTAACAAAGTAGAGTCCGCCCCCGATGAAGCCTATATGGTGAAACAGAGAACTTTGTCTGGCCACTCTGCCTTCATGGGATGCTGATTGCCTTGGATAAAGCTAAGTTACTTGAGTTTCTTATTGTAACTTTTGAAAGTCAAGTTTTCTAAGTGTTTGCGTTTTGATTCCAGGTTGTCCAGACTGTGGGTGTGCTTTGGATGCAGCGAATAGTAGCATGCTTGTGCATTGCTGTTAGGCATAACATAATCATTAGATAATCTAAACGCAGGACATGGTAAAGGGGATGGAAGGATACCCCTATGAAGAGAGGCTAAAAAGGTTAGGGCTTTTCAACCTGGAAAAGAGACAGCTGAGGGGAGATATGATAGAGGTCTATAAATTAATGAATGGAGTGGAACGGGTAAATGTAGATTGATTGTTTACGCCATCAAAATATAGAAAGACTAGGGGACATGCAATGAAGCTACAGGGTAACCTATTTAAGACTAATAAGAGAAAATATTTTTCACTCAACATGTAATCAAACTCTGGAATTCATTACTGGAGGATGTAGTAAAAGCTGTTAGTGAAGCCGGGTATAAAAAAGGTTTGGACAAGTTCCTGGAGGAAAAGTCCATAAACCAGTATTAAGAAGGGACCCGGGATATCACTGCTTGACCCAATACAAGCATTGAGGAACCTGTGTCTTTTGGGGAAACTGCTAGGTACTTACGACCTAGATTGGCCACTGTTGGAAACAGGATACTGGGCTTGATGGACCTTGGTCTGACCCAGTATGGCATATATTATGATCTTATGTTCTTAATGAAATCACCTCGTTAAGCTTAGCCGGGTTTTAAGACTGGATTCTAGTAATTAATTAAATGAATAAAAAAAGATAAAAAGAGTTTTTTAGACTATTGATGTATTAAGAGCAATTGCCCCGTAGAGGGATGTTAGCTCCTACGCTGAGGTCTTTTCTCCTCCCCTATAATATACCTTTCTGTGTTCTGTTTGTATTATGTCAGTGAGTAGTTTCTAAGTTCCTTTGAAGGCATTGGCTATCTCCCATTGTGGATTATGAGAACGTTGTAAATCCCGTTTTAGTGGTAAAGAATATGGCGATATAATAGCTGATTTATTAACGTGATCCAGTAGTTTTTTCTTGGTGTCTTGATTGCATACACTTCTGGTGCGGATTTTTCTGTGGTAACAATCCAGATACTGCCAGGGTGGTCTGTTGGCGGAGGATGTGCAGTCCCCCGAGTTATCTAGATAGTATTCAGCCCACTATCCAGATAACTATATTCATAGATTTGGGACAGTAAAGGGCTGTCCTAACTTTTTCTGAATAGCTATCCGGAGAGGGGGCTGAATATTGTCGCTATCCAGCTAACATCAGCACTGACTATTCTATCCAGATATTCAGTGCCAGCCACTATCCGGATACCGGTATCGAATAGTCAGATTATTTTTGGCTTCTACAGCTAGAATTAAAACAAAACACCAAAATGGTGGCTGAATATTGGCCCAAAGGAGAATAAAAAATGGCATTATTAGATAACTGAAAAATCCATAGACAAATGAAGTAATGCTGAATGTAAAAGTACAAATATAAACTTTTAGCTGCAAATTTTAAATAATTCCAGGAGATAATGTTGCTGGCAACATTGTGGATCTAATTGATGAAAGTGTCTTTCCCATTCTGAGGAATGGACTTTCCAAAAGAGGAGGTATTATGCCATCCATTGATTAAATTAAATGCATACACCACCGTATTCTGAGTGTACTGTAATTTATCATAAATGCAGCACTCAGTGTGAATATGCCAAGCATTTTTTTCATCATCTATCATAGTCACTTACAAAACGTCCAGTGAATTCAGCAAGAGTATCTATCTTCCTGTGTCTACCGGGATGTACCAAATCACACAGGATTCCTAGCTGTGGAGCAAACCATGTAAGTGCCACTAAGCAGGATAATGAGCAGCACTAACACAGATAGTGCCGCTGAATATCCGCAGGTGCTGCCGCTGCATGCCCCGATGTGAATCGGTTAGCAATGGGGCTTTCTGAGAGTGGCACCCAGCCATGACCGGGCAGCGGTGATATTGAGCCACTGCCCGGTTATGGCTATGCAGTGAAAGCAAGGCACATCAAAGGCTGGCCTTACTTTCGCCACAGAAGCTAATGAGGCAGCAGCTAAATATCGCCACTGCCCGGTTAGCTTCGTGCAAATGCGGGCAACCCAGATATTCAATACCGGTGCCGGATATGATCCTGGCATTGAATTTGCCTGTTTAAAGTTCGGTGATGGCTGTTAGCCGCTGCCATTGCTGAATATCGGGCCTAAAATATAAGTAAAAGAAGAAAAATGAGTTTTTATTGAGCATTCATATTGCTTAGATAAAAATTTTTGTCTAACAAAAAATTAATTTATACAGCATGGTAGGGGCTCAGACTGAGTCAAAGGATTTTAACTGGGTGACCCTGATATAATATTTGTAAATTAGTGGTAGGCTCCAGAAATAAGGCAAATTTATCAATTGTTTTTCCGCATAAGCATAAATAAATATGAAGACTAAGCAAAGGCTTTCTGGGTAATTTTGGTTAGTGATATTTTTGTTTTCTCACATTTCAGGCCAAGGAAGGGGACTTACTAATTATCAACAATCTTCTGGATGATCCCAACTTGACATCGAAGAAGTTCAAAGAATGGAAGCAAAATAACTTTGAGTTTTTCCTGGACATTTGTGAGTACAGTGCTGCCCCGAAGCCTCAGAATGGGGCCTCAGAACTTGTAACGCTGGGACCCCTGCTGACACACACGCACTCGTTTATTGAAACACATGTCTGACTGCCGGAGCCAGTACGGGAATGCTTGCTGGGTGCCAGGAGAAATCCAAGGTGACAAACAGTGTAGCACTTGTAAATAATACTCGGCTGTACTCTGTAAATAGTACCCAGCAGCACTGTAAATAGGTTGGTTAAGAGAATAGTGCCACAGGATGCCTACTACATTGCATGATTTTAAAAAAAAAAAGACAGTATTATTCTGTTCCAAATTATTTTTGTTTGCTGTAATCAAACATAAGTATCATGATCTGCATCAGAAAAGAGAAACTGTGCAGAAGAGCAACTAAAACTACTGTACAATTAACTACTGTACTAACAGTAAAAAGCTCCCAAAACATTTTACATATTTAGATACAGTGTCTGCAGATATACAGGGCCCTTTTCTAACATGTATGTTTGTGATTCATTCAGTTATATTCCCTTTCTATCCTAGTACACGGGATGAACCAATGTGCATTTCTTCACTTTTCCAGAGAGGCCGAAAAAGCATGCAGTGGGCAAAGCACTTATCAAGATATGGGGAGCTGTGTGTGACAGGGACAATAAAGAGAGGGCATTGGCCAGGGCTGGCAGAATTTCAATGAACAAACTTGGAAGACTAGGCTAAATATCCATTCCGTAGCAATATTAAAAAAGTAGATCATCGAGAATAGAATTTAACCTCTTTGCAAAGTAAACATGAACAGAGAAGAACAGCAAATTAATAAATTCACCAAATCCACTCTTGTTCTTAAAGATAGCAATTTTGTATGTGCGTTCTCTGAAGGGGATAATTTGCTAAAGCTTTTTCCATGTGTAAAGTCTGTTTTACAAACTGAAAAGGCCTTTATAAAATCATGCAGTTGCATATGCGTATATAAAGTAGGCTCACAGAAAGGGTGTGCCTGCTTTTATGGGATCTGTGTGTAGGCATTCCTAGGGGTATAGCCTAGGCAGCCTGGAGATGCAATTATGATGGATGAGCATATTTCATTAAATACAAAGGTGCACACATAGAGGACACACACGCATCTGAACCTTCTTTGGAACAGGTGTAAATTTGTCTGGGTGCATTTGTGTGCAACAGGGGCTGGTTATGGGAACCTGTTTGTTTTATAAAGGCACATAGGAACATGTTTGCTTAAACACAATGTATTCATCCTAAAATGTTAGTGCGGGGTTGGCATTGGGCCCACACTAATGAATGAGGGCATGTGCGGCATGTCTCCATGCAGTTAACATGGCTCCAGCGCCACTCCCATGCTAATCCGATTGCCACGAGTACCTTGGGTACAGTTACCGCCACCCATTGCGATAAGTGCACCCATGCTAACTGCAAGAACTGCAGTGTGCATCGGCACCCACACCCCACCCCTAGCCCACCCAATCTGTTCCCCCTACCCACGCTAAGCGGTTAGCGTGAGAGTGATAGAACAGCTGCATTTTTAGCACATGTTAACGTGCAGTGCAGCAAACCCCACATTAACTATCTGCGCACTTTAGTAAACATACCCCATAGGCACCTATGTTGCCTGTATAAAAACAGGATTAAAATAAGCAGCTTTTTGGATGTTAAACATAGGCACGTTGTTATAGAATTATCCCCTACAAGTGTATACAGCAACCACAGATAAGCATGCAACAATCATTGTTAGGAACAGATCCCAGAGTATCTACTTATATAAAATGTAATATGGCAATCGATAGTTTCTTTAGAAAAACTCCAAGCCTTATGTCTTCAATTTTGTTTTCTTGCTTAAGTCAGGATTAAAATAATTTACTTTGACTACGGTTAGGATTGCATGTTTAGCTCTGCTTCTTTTTATTATTTCCAAGCTGCAGTGTCTACCATCTTTAGAAAAAGAGGAAGAGTCTGAATAAGTCAAACAAAATGGAACCTTAACCCCTTTAGTGCCTTAAGAAGTACAGTATATATCCTGCAGACACTTAGTGCACACAGCCCTGTAGGACCTATACTGCACATCATACCATTCTGATTAAAGATGGCTTTCATTTTCCCCCTCCCTAGTAATTCATTTGATTTATGTATTTTAGTGGATTATGACCTAGAAGAGGTGATTTGCTGGAAATTTGAACCCTGAATTAAAAACCTCAATAGGATCATTTCCAGTTTGCATTGAAATCCCTTTAAAAATGATCTCTTCTGGCCTTTCCCATTGAACTGCATTCCCATTACTCCCATAGTGAGCACTCCCAGACAGACCTCCCCTGCCATTTTAGAGCAGCTATTTGCACAGAAGGTAATTTTCAGTAGCTGTCTGGAGCAAGAAGAGCCCTTAGGAATTAGGGTTAGAGTGCTGGAGGACAATGTATATAGATTTTTTTTTTAAATCAGGAAAAAGAGGAGGAGAAGGAAGATGGAGCTAAGGGAACTGTGAAAGTTGGCCTCATACACAAAAATTTGTCTGGCTGCCTGCACCGTGCAGTAAGAACAATGCCCAGAGTATGACAATCCCTTCAAGTGTAGAAAATAAATGTTGCAAAGCTTCATGCTGGCAAATCGGTAGTGGCTCCTTCTTCGTCATGTTGCATATCTGTACAGTGCTGTAGAAATGCCAAGTCTTTAGCCTCTGTCATCAAGTGTGGATTGCCTTAAAAGAAGAGGTTTCCATTTCTCTAGCCCAAATTGAATTTGGTTGCTATAGACTGTTAAAGGGGGGTAAGTGCTGCATCCAAAAAAGAATTAAGATAAATTCCAAAACACAAGGCTCCCGTATCCTGAATGTGGGATTGTAAATCACAAAGCTGGATCGCCCCATCTCTAATACCAATGCTGTGACATAGTATAGAACATTGTGGGTTCAGCTGACTAAGGGATTTCTCCCGTTTTGTATACCTGGGAAAAATGCTTAGCGGATAGTGGCTCCGAAGGCCTTCAGAGCAAAGGAGTGTTTCTGACAGCACATGTGTCTGTGGGACATCGACAAGATTAATACAAAGCTCATGACACAACTGCTGTGCTTACCAGATGTTGTAGGTTCAGTATCTCACTGACAATAAGAGACATGGACCTTACAGGATAAAAATAACACTTCTAGACAGTGGCAGAAATTCAAATTATGGGCCCCAAGCAACAAGTTTGAAAGGGCCCCCAGAGTGGGGCAAGTCCACTTCATAAAATGTGGAAGCAGCTGCAAGTGGGCACCATTCTTCCTTGGAGCCTCCTTGCACGGTAGGAGCCACTTAGGCAGGATGTAGCCATTGCTTCTGGGGCACTCTTCTATATATTTATGATTTCCACCTCATTTTCAATGACTAGGTCCCTACTATATGCTGCTTGTTGAGTATAGTCTGCAACGGGACGGTCAGCATGGTTTATTCTATGACTCATCTCAAAAGGCAATAGAATAGTCTGCGTCTACCATGCTGTCTAAATGCCAAATGACATCTGCTACAACAGATGCTGTAACAGCCTAAGCTTTTCAATATATTCTTCATAAACATTAAATATGTATGTCACAAAGGGATTTTAAGGAGCAGATATAAGTTGAAATCCAAATAACACAGATAGACAACCTGACGTTTTCATTAAATCACTGTTATCACTAGATAGACATTTTAACTTTTTTTACATAAGTACCAGTAATTTAATGATGAAATAAATAAAAAATTAAAAAAAAATTATTGGTAGGATGGTAGTTAATGCATTGTTTCGAATATCTCCACTGTGAATTTAGTGCCAGAAGCCTGTGATTCACAAAATGCATTTCTGATTTGAGGCATAAAAGCAGGTCAGAGACACCAGAACAAGCACATGAAACTATCTTATGAAAAAAAAGGTAAAACATGAAATATCAAACTGTATATGAAAAAAGATTCAAGAAGTGAATTTACACTCCAAAACATAGTTTTACTTGTTTACACCGCATAATAAGCCTTAGGGGAAACTCATCCAGCTATTCATTGGGTAGCAATCAACTACAGGGTTACCTCATTTTGGCTTCTCCTTGGGAAACGTGCATGAAGTATGCAAGTCCAGATTTAGAGGCATTCACCTTGACAGTGTCTGCTCATATGTCTCCAAACTAATAGGAATGCAAAGCATCCTCACATCAATTTAGATGGAAGGTGCTACATTGATTGTATGGAATACTGAGCATGAAGAGGGCAATTTTTAATCTATATTGGGACAAAGTCCCCCCTTTTACCCAGAGCTTTACTTCACGTGAGATTATACCTGCTTTTTGTGCAAGTACTTTTTGAATGAAAAATAATGTGGATAGAATCAAACATGCACTCTATGGGGTTTTTTTTCATTCTCTCACCCTAAACATGCTCCCTCGGCTCTCAGGAATGCCTCCTTTTTATATAGCCACCAGTATGTGCTGCAGGATAATGCACATGCTTTCAGCTGCATTGAAGGTACGTAGTTTTCAGGTGGCTAATTTACACAGGTGAATTGCTTTTTACCCAAATAAATAGCTTTGAAAATTGCCCCTTATCCCTTGTTCTGATGAGTTCATTGGCAAACCTCATCATGCTCAGACTGGTGTACACAGTGCTGGCAATCCTTTCAACATTTCTTCAGCATATTCGTAATACTATTCTGCTAAAACATAGGGGAGATTTTTGTAACTTATCCTGTTATTTTTCCACTGCCAGTATTAATTTAAATAAAAAATCATCAGAGAGTTTTTAATAACAATAAAGCCTGGTCTAGCAAAGATATTGTCATTCGATTAAGGACCCCTGATGCCTGTAGGAGCTCCAAAGCTAACTGGTCCTTACAACTACAATCAGTACATAACATTGTAGGGATCAGTTTTCAGACTGTCCCCTTTGGGACAAAGTCCACAGTTACTTTTTATCCACTGATTTTGCATCAACTTTCAGAGAACCAACATATGTATGTTGTCTTTGAAACTTGTGGCAGGTACATAATACCCACAGGGATTTATGCATGTGCTTCTTTTGCAGGTAGATTTTCTGTAGAAAATATAACTATGTTCATTAACTTCAGATGCTTCTTACAACACATCCCCTGGGAACACCTCTCCATGCCGCTAAAAGCAAATACCTTGGTCTGCAACACACTTGCTTTCAGCAATATAGAGAGAGGGCAATTTTTGGGCTGCAAATTCATGTGCAAAAATTGCTATTTATCTGCATAAATGAATTTGAAAATTGTCCCCGTCTTATATTTAGCCATTCAGACTTTGGAACTATAGCTAAATTAGTACAATGGTAGTGCAATCACAGCTCACCATTTTCCTGTCCTAATGCTGAATTTTTCCTGAGACTTTGCATCATTTGTACTTGAACTGGATCATTTTCAAAAATATTTTCACGAGTAAAATAGTGCTTTATGCTCATAAATGGCCTGTTACAAAATTGCCCAACCAATATACAGTACAGGTAGACTTATGAGCATACAACTTGTATACACATAAATTTACCCACTGTTTCAGGAGATGTTCCTGAGGGCAGGGCTGCCCCTATGCACATACTTTTGAAAATGTGACTATATGTGCATAATTTAACCCAGAAAATGTGTGTGCCCCAAATAGCAAGTATGTAAGTGCATAGTTTCCTTGGAACAATGTCTGAAGTGGTAGCACACACATACTTTGGAAATCTGACAAAGTCCACACCGAGAAAAGTATGTGCATACTTTTTATCTGTGCAAACTAATTATAAAATTACCCCCATAGTAATAAGAACTATTACTCCAAAATTCAATGATATGCTCATTGAGAACAGCAAAATAAAAACTTTTTCCCACAGATGCAAAATGAGAACAGGCTCTTAGTAAATAAAGCTCTCAGTTTAATAGTGGGATGTGATACTGAGGCTTGGCTAGGGGTCTCTGCATTACACCTGCAGTAAATTATTGTATTATTTCCTGTTTTAATAGTCATTGTTTTGGAGAAACTCATGTTTTGCTGAAAGGCAACTGTAGTAGAGGGGAACATGTGGTATATATTCTGGTTGAGAAGAAAGATAGTTGAGGAGCATAGGAGGCAGAGTTGCCACAGATGCCCAAAGATTAGCCAACAAAGGATTATTCAGAGGGTACTCAGACTCAAATATCTGTACTCCTACCAGGACCATCTCTGGAAGGTGCCTTGCTACAGGTGTGTAGCTCCCATTATCGTTTACGAGAGTGATTCTGTTCTTTATTTTCTTTTCTACACATGTCAAAAATGGAAAAGTAACTTAAAAAACACACACTCCAAAAAAACTCATGCTTGGAGAGGAAAATGTGAAAAATAACTTTTTTCAGTAAAAACCTCTAGTTGCACTTTCTTATGGCACAGGCTGTTAGTTTTTTTAAGAGACAGAAATAGTATTGTTTCTCTGTAGGATATTTTGACGCTTTAATATGTTTGTTCCCATTTTGTTTAAATCGTCTCATGAATCCTCCATGTCAATATTGTGTATATTGCACAGGAAGCAAAGATCTTTTCTAGTGGTGCACATTTTCTAGGCCAGTCTGCATGCTATAGTAGTGCTCTTAACACCTTTTTGAATCCTCCTGATAATTTTCTGCCAGGACACATTGCATCAACAACTTTTTTGTCTTCTATCGCAGTACCATCCCAAGAAGATAGACAATGTATTCTCATGTCTGCATACAGTGTCCTCTGAAAAACAATTTCATATACAATGTTCATGTATAGGAGTCTTTATGCTCATCTATCTAAAAGGACAGAGAATTGGAGAGAACAATAAAACTGTTTTGGACAAGGAGAGATATCCTACAAGTAATTAAGCTTCTATGACTAGCTGTTGGGATATATTCTTAGCAGTGTGGACTAGAATAACTGAGCAGCCAGATAGGACGATTGTCCTTTATTTGCCAGCAGCTGCTATGTTACTCATTTAAAATTTGCCCATACAGAGTGTCAATCTACCTTTTTACACTACAGTAACCACTCAAACCTACCTACTACTAAGCTCATGGAAGACAACTTTACAGACAAAACATTCCTATCAAGACATCTTTGGCAACTAGGGATGACATCATTCACATCAGATGAAAGATCTTTGCATTCGGATACCAGGAAAGCCATTTCAATAACCAAGCTGGTATAGCTTTTCAGTTCACAAATGGCTCCTTTCTGATGATGCCGCACTAGAAACATGATGGCAGAAAAAGACCACATGGCCTATCTAGTCTGCCCTTCCATATCAACTACAAGAGTCCCCTTTTTACCTTTAGAGATCCTCTGTGTTTGTCCCATGCTTTTTTGAATTCAGATACTGTCCTCATGTCCACCACCTCCACTGGGAGACTATTCCATGCATCTACCACTCTTTCTGCAAGGAAATATTTCCGCATGTTACTCCTGAGTCTATCACCTTTCAGGCTCATCCTATGACCCCTCATAGCAGAGCTTGCTTTCAGTCGAAAGAGGCTCTCCTCCTGTGCATTTATGCCACGGAGGTATTTAAATGTCTCAATCATATCTCCTCTATCCCACCTTTCCTCTAAAGTATACATATTAAGATCTTTAAGTCTGTCCTCATATGCTTCGTAATGAAGACCACTATTTTAGTAGCCACCCTCTGCACCGACTCCAACCTGGCTATATCCTTCTACAGCAAAGGATACAGAACTGAAAAGTAAACTGTGTGGAGGGTACCAATCGCCAGCCACTCAGCAGTAAAAGCAAGAAAAAAAGAATACGGAGTCTAGAAAATGAAGTGAAGGGAGCAGAGATGAGAGAAATATAATACACTTCCCTTCTTGTACACCTCATAAGCCTCTGCCAGAATCATTGCTTCTTTGAACTGGCTGTGCACCAGCATGGGACCTAGAAGGCATTTATGGACTGAGGAGAACTAAGACCACTGCATGGTAAATCATTACATGATTATAACAAGGAGTCTAAAGGATGAATGCTCCTCACTCACTACCCTTAATTGTCCTGCCTCTTAAGATATGGGAGTTGGTGAGTCCCAGCATGACTCCATTCAATCTGAATTCATGCATGCTGCATGTTGTTCAAACATCTGACATACGGATGAAGCAGTAACCTCTTGCACATAGTATGTGGTCATCTACAAACTGGGCCTGTGATTCTTTGGAGCAGTCACTAACACGTGTACCTTTTCAGTTTGTTGCACTGGATGACCTTGCAACATCTCATCTGTTCCAGATACTTTCACAGAATCTTCTCTGGGATGATATATTTATTTTACAACTCGTTCAGATGTAGAAGAGAGGGTGGAAATCAGAGCAAAGAGGGATCCATTCTATTACTGAAGGTCTGTGGGTGATCCAAATCTTCCTCCTGCAATAGCTATGTAGCAAGAATGACCTCTACTGGATCCACACCTCTAAGCCCCCTCATCCATTATTGGAGGGTAAAAGAAGGGGAGAACAGGGCATAAGACTTGTGCAACAGTGAAAAGCTGGCTAAAGTGTTCAGGAAATGATAAGAAGTTAAGAGGAACCCTTTCATCAACCCTTATCATATTATACACTACCCCTTTACACTGGAATATATTATGTGCCTCTTGGGTACAGCACCTTCTATATAACTCATTCAGAGAGTTACATTTTCAGGAATGCTTACCTTAAAGACTCCGTCCAGATGCACCGAGTCTCTTCCAGAAGACCACAGTGAATGATGATGTAAGGGAGGACTCGGTATTTTGAGTCCTATAGTTCATAAATTTGTGAGCCCTTACCATGGACTCCCATTTACTCCTTTTCTTAACCTCCCCCCAAGAGTAATATTCAGTCTTTCCCTACCACCCCACAGGATTTTGATTCACAGCCTTCCTTCTACACTTCACCTCTCCAGAAACAGCAGGGCTTAGAGTGTGGTGGCAGTAGCAGGTTGTGACTGAGCATGGGGATTGTGCAAGCAAATGCTTCTAGTAGACTGGGCTAGTGGATAAAGCAGTGGGCTGAAAGCAGAAAAGCTGGGCAAGTCATTTTCATTCTCCATTGCATCTAGTACAAACCAGAAATGCCAAGGGTGGACTGCCCCCAGAGTGTGAGATTAAAGGCCAAAGAGTGACATTACAAGTGATGCGTCCACATTATAAATCAGTAAGATTTAAGCATCAAAAAGGCTTCATGGATGGAAGAAGTAATAAACATTATTGGTTACCCTGTATAATTAAATATTAACTCAACTTTATGGTGGGAGGAAGTTTCTCCTGATCCAATTAGATCTTTCTGCCACCTTTAATTTGGTGAATCATCATCTTTTGTTACAAAGATTGCAAGATATAGAAATACTGTTAAATAAATAAAATAAATAAGATATCAGCCTTGTTGTTTCAGCTTTGGCTTGGTTTCAATCCTATTTATCTAAGCACACTTTTAAAGCCATAACTGCAAGCGCTACATCTTCTCTCCTTCCTCTCCTGGGTTCCCCAATGCTTTATTTTATCTTATCACCCATTCTTGTCAACTTTTTCATTGCTCCACTAGCTATTTTGATTCAAGATTTCAATTTCAGATTACATATTTACACAGATGAAATACAGGTTATAATAGGTCACAACTCCTGGGACCTCAACTTTCAATCTTTTGCTTCTAATTCTCTCACCAAACTCTCCGAATGGATTATCTGCCATAAATTGGTTCTTAGCGTTTCTAAGGGGTATGTATGTTTACTAAACGGTGGTAGTGGACTCCGTGCGATATCAGAGCCGCGGCCCCATTGATTTTCATAAAAAATTCTATCGCTTCCCTTGGGGTTATCTTTGTTAAGAATTTGGCCTTTCATTCTCATATCATCACTAGACTTCCAAGAAGCTCAAAAAGCGTGAGTTACTGCATGTGGCTGGGGCAGAGGAGGGCACCAGATTCATTAGTCGCACAGGATGCATTTCTAGCTTGCTATGGTCCTGTATTGGCCATACCTCAGTTCTTCTCAGCCACACTGAAATAAGCTCTCAAACGCTTATGCCGCCATGCTCCAGTGGAACTAATGAAGAGATATCTCTCTACATTGGACTTTATCTGGTTAGGAGTACCTGCTAACCAGATAAGTCCTTTTAAATATTGACCCCTTTTTAGTTTTCATTATTTTTCATCTCTGAATACCACTGCCACCAACTCTTTACTTCAGTCCACCATCAAATTTTCCATATTTTTATTGTATCTATTTATTAAATTAAAAAGCTCTCTTTTAGTTTATTCTATTGTTTTTAACAGCTTCCTAAATCTATATAGATCAACTATGATTACATAGAGTTTAGGGGATAATTTTCAAAGTTATTTTCATGGGCAAAGCAATGAAACTGGGCTCTTATAAAGTTGTCTTTCCTATGTATTTGATTGGCAAATTATCAATGTTTTAAATAAATAGATCTGTGGGTACAATTAGTGCATTCAGCCTATCATGCAACTTTACTCACAGGTTGAGGAGGAGTTGCCAAGGGCAAGGTTGGCGTGGGGTGCAGAAATTCATGCATACTTTTGGCCATTCAAAGTGTGTGCACATTTTACTGCTGAAAAATTATGTGCATCTAAATAGCAGGTGTAAATGTGTGCACATAGTTATCCTAGGATAATCTTTTAAGTGAAAATGCAAGCATCCTTTCACTTGGAAAATTGTATTGAGTTCATGTAGCGAAAAGCGAACACATACTTTTTACTAGTTCAGGCAATTATAAGATAATACCCATGGCAAAATATTTGTACTAAACCTTTCAAAAATACTCAAGCATGCCTCAGTCAGTAATCAAAACAAATACAAATATTAATTTATCTCTTTAAAGTTTCCTGACATCAATTTAAAGCCCCTGCTTTGGAGGTGCCATTAAGCAAAAAAAAAATTCTGTTTTTAATATCTTTCTACGTAAGCAGGGGTTTTTTTTGTTCAAATCCAACCTTACTAACCATCGTGCTTGGAACAAGTTGGTTTAATGATTTGGGAACCTGGAAGTATTGCATTTAATATCATCAGCTTTTTGGATGACTGTTATTTTTGTGACTGAAAGCTAAAGAGAGTATTACAAAAGCATCAATTGTAATCTGTTGTAGGAATGCATTTTGTACTGCCTTCAAGACATATTCATGCATATGCACCCTTATTGCTGGCAGCACGATTGAATCCTTCTTTAATATATTAATGTTTTGCCGCATGGAAGGTATTATGCAGTGTGGCGCTGACATACTATGCAGTTCTTGGGAGGATTTATGGATATATATGTGTAAAATCATTGAAAGACTGGCTTGATTTGGAAACACTCTGTCTATTTTTTGAGTGTTAGGTTACCTCTGTTTATAACTTACTAGCTGTTTGGGCACTATATGGTCAGTCTCCAGATGTTGTATTGGGCAGACTATGTGAAAGAGTGCACATTATTTTCCATGTTATCTGGATCTTTTGCTGCAATTTAACACTGATAAATCTGACCTAGCTTACTTAAGCAGCAAATGATGTACACTGGCCAAGCAAACAACTCAGTGTGAATTTTTTTTAAATACTGCATAGCCTTCATTCGACCAAGGCACTAAATATTTCTTTTTCTTTTGGAAAGGCGGAACAGAAAGAAAATAAGACACATGCACTGACGCATTGCCAATTCAACACTGATGCTATATTACAAACTACCATTAACTGTTGGCCATGGGTGACTTTTATCTAGTTTACATACACAAATGATGACATCTGTACACATACAAGGCCTTTTATAGCTGATGTTACATGCTCAGAACTATGTGGAACACCCTTGTACTATGGCTTGCACTTTACCTGCACAGAAACTGTGAAGTATAGTCTCAGTTTATTCAGGGGTTGAAATACCAAAGCACTGCAGTATTACACTGTTGGCATTCAACCTGCACTGTTAATTAATCTCACATTTTTTCTATTGATTTAACATTTCTTATATACCGCCTTTCATGATATCAAGGCGGTCACAAAGGCCCTCATTTATCAAAGTGTCCCCCCATCCTGTATGATTGATGAATCGTAGCCAAGTAACTGAAGACCACTAGCAAGTCATACATAGCATCTCCACAGTCTGTTTTTGTTTTAAATAAATATATTAACACTGTTTCTGAAGCAATAGGAGGCATAAACCAAACTTTCACTAGGACTGTTCTCAACAAGAAAATAAAAATATTTGATAGCACCTTCTACTTTGTAGTCATGGAGGCTCCCACCAACTGTGGGTGCATTGCATTCCTATTTGGTATATATTTTAGAGGCAGAACTGTTATTTGCCTGTGATTGTGAGTCTGCGGGATGATTATTTTTTAAAACAAACCACATTGGGTTATTGTTTCTGTCACACAGTGGTATATGTACTATATTTTGTCTCCTCTACAGTTACATGTGACTTGCATGATTTTCTGTAAATGAAATCTGAGATGGCAGGTGACCACCAGTGTTTTCTATTCCTGTTTCAATGGATTCTAAGCATTTGACCATTAAAGAACACTTTGAAGCATGATTTCAAAGACCAGGCTCATTTACCTACCCTAGATGACCTGAAGCCAGGTGGCCACCCTAGTCTATTGGATACAGTTAATAAGGGACTTCAATTCCTCTATGCTTATGGCTAAATTTCTTAAGACCCCTCTTCAGAAAGAACCTTTGTATATGTCTTAAAATAATCCTGATGCATCAGTCTAAAGACTCAGTTCTTTAAACTGTGTAGTTTCAATCCAACACCTCGCATTCCCACCACAAACAGGAAGCGTACTGTAAGACGCCCCTGTGGATATGAAAATTTATATTTGCATTTGGCCCCTAGGTCAGTTTATAAACCTTAAATGAGGGCTTCCCAAACTTGTTTTGGGGACCCCAGTCGAGTTTTCAGGGTATCCACACTGAATGTGCATGAAATCAATTGTCATACAGTGGAGATTCAGCACATGGAAACTGATTTCATGGATACTGATTGTGTATATCCTAAAAACCCATCTGACTGTGGGAACCCTGGGACAGATTTGGGAAGCCCTGCCTTAAACTGATCCATGCTTCCCATGGAAAGAAGCTCAAAATTCAAATACATTTTCATCCTTTGACTAAAACTAGTTTTTTTTACTTAGCAAAACAGGATTTAGTTATATATGATTAATGGAATACCGAGCTACTGACCATGCAGATATGTATATCTATCAGTAATACAAAGATAATAGGTGCGTGAAATAACCTTGTTTCAGATAGGTTAAAGCATCAGGTAGCTCAGTAGTTAGCTGTGCTCCTTTCAGGAGTGTTAAATGTGGTTCTTTCGTACCACAGAATTCTCAGCATGTCAAAGAATAAGATGGCATCAATGCTTAAATTTTAAGCCTATAAAAATACTGTAGTTTAAGTGTGACTCTTCAAGTTTCGGCGTTTCCCAAAGTGGATCACCGAGTAACAGAAGTTGAGTACCACTGGGTTCGAACACATTTCAACCCCTAGATAACATCTTTAGTTTCACAGAAGGATTTTTTGTTTTTATACTTGTCCAGCGTTGGGATGTAATTCACTAGTTTTTAGGCTATGAAAGTTTAATTTTCTTTCTTCAGATGATTTTACTGTAACTGACTGCATTTTTTTCTATCATGGATTAACCTGTTAAATTTTAGTGTGTCTATAACTAGAAAACTTGTGAATGGGAAATCTTCACTGTGTTTTGCTCACTGGGCATATACCTCATGGTACATTGCGCAGACATGTAAATTGTAAGTTGCACTGCAACATTTAAAAAGGAACATATTGCTCTTTTTTCAGATATTAACTTATTTAAAATATAATCTGTACATTATTGCAAGGGATGTATATTCTTCCTAAATTCAAAAGCTGCTTTTGTTTTAGGTAAAAAAGTTGCAAACTTCAGTTGTAAAACATGGACTTCAATAAACTGAATTCACTGCACTTAATTTTGTGCTTCTGATCCTAATTTAACTTTTTTGTTGCCTGTACAGTAACAATAGTTTTTCCGTTTCTCTATGTTTGTAGTCATCCATTTTTAAATTTGTATATATGTGCAGTTATGAAGCCTTGCATGGTTGACAATTCAGAAACATTTGGTAAAATATTCCTAATATGTATTAGCATTGTCTTAAGAGGATCTGTTGAATAGGTGAGATCTGAGCTGCTTGAAGTTTGTGAATATTAGGTCAGTAATCTTGAACCAGAACCAACATGGTCACTTAGTCAGAACAATATTCTCTTTAATAGTCTATGTATAACACTACACTTATGAAAAGTGAGAAAACATGGCTATCCAAGTTGATTCCAAACAGGTCTGACTTATTTGTACTTCAACAATTCAATATGGAGTGCACTTCACACATAAAAAGTAAGTTCCACAGTCCTCAACATCTCTGAAAGCTGTTGCATCTTAAATTCAGTTGTGGAAAAAGTCTATTAATTAAACTAGTTCAGTTTCCATGCAATTGTAGCACTTAAAGGGATATGTTTATTAACCAGAGTAGCGTGGGGTCAGCAGTAGTATGGACAATGCGCTAAAAAACAACATGGGGTCTCCATTCTAAAAACCCTGTGCTACCCTAATAGTATGCATTGGGTTGGGTGGGAAGGGGGCATCATGGGGAATTTTCAGTGCATCACGGCTGGTGTGGGCATTAGTGGCCCTCGCTAATCACACTTGATGCTGGTAGCACAGGTACAACTAATGCCACTTCAATGAGTGGCATTAGTTGCCCATAGCCCAGTCCCAACAATACCATGTGGCTTGCCTGCGCTAACTACAGGGGTGAAAAATAATTCTGTTTCACTGTGAAACTCCAATAGTAACTGTAGAGCCTTAAAGAAGTGAAAAATGACAAGTTTCATTTGAGATCATCAGTGTGCAAGTGGAAGATTAAATTAGACTTACCTGCTAATTGTAGTTCCTGGAGTAGCTCCAGTCTAGTCCCGGAATCTGTGGGTTGTCAACCTCCTCCAGCAGCTTTGGAGACTGAGAAACTTCACACTTGTGATGTCACTGGTATATAAGCACTGGAACCGCCTCCTCACACCAGTTAACCTATTGACAAAGCAGACTCACCAGAGCAACAAGTAAGTAGAATGGCATAGAAAAACAAAGAACCAAGTAACTGTACAGGACCTGAGGTCCAACTATTTACACTAGGTGCAGCTACGGCCTACACCATGGGGTCCCCATTTCCTTGATGAGCAAACAACAAAGAGGACACGCACAGAAAACCCTCAAAGCACCCCCGCCCCACCAGGGTCCCAAAAGGAGACACTCGAACAAATTGCTTACCTGAATAAGAAGGCGTGCTTCAGGCCACCAAGTATCAGCAACTAGGGCAGGGCACGGGACTAGACTGGAGCTACTCCAGGAACTACAATTAGCAGGTAAGTCTAATTTAATCTTCCTGAGCGTACCTCCAGTCTAGTCCCGGAATCTGTGGGATGTAACAGAGCAGTGAAATACCTAACGGGAGGGACCTGCCAAGCCAGCCTGAAGCACAGCCGCTCCAAAACAGGAATCCCGTTCAGCTTGCACATCCAGACGGTAATGCTTCACGAAAGAATGCAAAGACGACCATGTTGCCGCTTTACAGATTTCTGCCGGCGGTACCAAACCACACTCCGCCCAAGACGCCGCCTGTGCTCTAGTGGAATGAGCCGTCAGCCCGTCCGGCACTACTCGACCACGCAAAAGATATGCTGACGCTATCACCTCTCTCAACCACCGGGCAAGCGACCCTTTGGAGGCCGCCTCACGCCCGCAAACAGAACAAACAGCCTGTCAGACTTACGGAAAGTAGCCGTTCGAGCTACATACTTCTTCAAAGCTCGCCGAATATCTAAACAATGGAGCCGCTCCGCAACTCGCCCCTTACCGCTCGTCGCGAAGACTGATAAGGACACCACCTGATTCAGATGGAAAGCCGAAACTACCTTCGGCAAGAAGGACGGAACCATCCGCAAAACCACCTTCGAATCCGAGAAAGAGAGAAACGGCTTCCTGCAAGACAGGGCCTGCAACTCAGAGACTCTTCTCACGGAAGCAATCGCCACCAAGAAGACCACTTTAAGAGTCAGATCCTTTAACGAGGACTGCGCCAATGGCTCAAACGGCGCCTTAGTCAACGCCTCCAAGACTAACGGAAGATCCCAGGCCGGGACGAAGCATTTACGCGGCGGCCGCAGGAGAGTCACCGCTCGCAAAAAACGCTTCACATCTGCGTGACTCCCCAGCGAGTTGCCCTGCACCTTACCCCTATAACAGGACAATGCTGCCAACTGGACCCTCAACGAGGCCGCCGCCAGGCCTTTTTGAAAACCATCCTGTAAAAACGCCAGCACCTGCGGCACAGACGCCCGCAAGGGCACGACTCCTTGACCCGCACACCAAGCTTCAAAAATGCGCCACACTCTCACATACGCCAAGGACGTAGTCCGCCGTCTCGCCTTCAGCAAGGTAGAAATCACCGCCCTCGAGTAACCCCTCACCGTCAATCTGGCCCGCTCAATAGCCAGGCCGTAAGAGAGAACCGATCCACTTGCAGCATGCAAAGAGGTCCCTGCATTAGAAGATCCCTGCGAAGAGGAAGCTTCCAGGGTTCTCCCACCAAAAGTCTCACTAAGTCCGCGTACCACGGCCTCCTTGGCCAATCCGGAGCAATGAGAATCACTCGACCCCTGTGACGCTCAATGCGCTGCAACACCCGACCGATTAACACCCATGGAGGAAACACATACAGCAGTTGCCCTTCCGGCCAAGCCTGCACCAGAGCGTACAGACCTTCCGCCATTCTTTCCCTGCGTCTGCTGAAGAAGCGTCCGGCCTTTGCCGACTGAAAGGTCGCCATGAGGTCCATCACCGGCTCCCCCCAGCGCCGAACCAGCATGGCGAACACCTCCGGATGCAGGACCCACTCTCCGGGGTCCACCTTCATTCGACTCAGGAAATCTGCCTCCACATTGTCCACCCCTGCTACATGTGCCGCCGACAAAGCTACTAGATTTTTCTCCGCCCAGTCGAACAATCCTTCTGCCTCGGCCTCGAGCGCCACACTGCTGGTGCCTCCCTGCCGGTTTATGTAAGCTACCGCCGTCGCGTTGTCGGAGAACACTCGCACGGCCGCCTGTCGAAGATACGGGCGAAACTCTTGCAGAGCCAATGTCACCGCTCTCAACTCTAATCTGTTGATCGCCCAGGTCTGTTCTAGGGCGGACCACTGTCCCTGAGCCAGGCGACCCTGACAATGGGCTCCCCAGCCCTGCAGACAGGCATCGGTTGTCAGGGATATCCACGCCGGAACCTCCAATGGCATTCCTTTCTCCAGGCTTCCCGGAGCCAACCACCACTGCAGTGCCTGGCACGTTTGTGGCGGGCAAGGCAACCGGTGAGACAGAGAATCTCGTTGATGCGACCACCTCCGTAACAGCGCTCTTTGTAAAGGCCGCATGTGAGCCCGCGCCCACGGCACCAATTCCAGCGTTGCCGCCATGGTTCCCAAGACGCGGAGGTAGTCCCAGGCAGTGGGACACTGCTTGCCGAGAAACTGACAAATCAGGAGCCGGAGACCGAGTGCCCGCTGAGTGGGTAGAAAAAACCCGACCGACCTTCGTGTCGAAACGCACTCCCAGATACTCCAGGTTCTGAGACGGGTCCAACTTGCTCTTGGACACGTTGACTACCCAACCGAGGCTCTGCAGCAGAGTCACCACCCTGGAGGTAGCCGAAACACTCTCTTCCCAGGACTTCGCCCGGATCAACCAATCGTCCAGATACGGGTGCACCAACACTCCTTCCTTCCGTAAAGCCGCCGCCGCCACCACCATCACCTTGGTGAAGGTGCGCGGAGCGGTAGCCAGGCCAAAAGGGAGAGCCTGAAACTGAAAATGGCCCATAGGAACAGCAAAGCGGAGGAATTTTTGATGTTCTTGCCGTATCGGAATGTGCAGATACGCCTCCGACAGGTCCAAGGACGTCAGAAATTCCCCCTTTCGCACCACCATGATGACGGACTTGAGAGTCTCCATCCGAAAGTGAGAGACGCGAAGACAGCGATTCACTCTTTTGAGATCCAGAATTGGCCGCCACGTGCCCTCCTTCTTTGACACCACAAAATAGATGGAGTACCGACCGCAACCGCACTGGTCGGCGGGAACCGGCACAATTGCCTTGAGAGATAACAGCCTTTGCACCGTCTCCCGCACTGCCGCGCACTTTGCGCTAGCCTTGCACGGCGACCGAACGAACGAATCGGTCACTGGCCGCTGCAACTCCAACGCGTAACCCTCGCGAATGATCTCTAACACCCACTGATCGGACGTGAGGTGGGCCCAGGCAGGGTAGAACTCCCGCAGACGCCCTCCCACGGGAACTAGTCCTGCCTGAACCCCCCTGGCATCATTGTGGTTTTCGGAAAGAGGAGGACGCAGAAGCAGCCGCAAAGCCTCTGCTCGCTCCTCGAAAACCTCGAAACCCTTGGCTTCGTCCAGGGAAACGCCCCCGCTGTCCCTGACCAAACCGGGAAGGGCGAAACCGGCGAAACTCCTGTTGCTGACCTTTAGCCCCGGGACCAGGACGACCCTGCCGTTGCTTGTCCTCAGGTAACCTACCGCCCTTGGATTTGCCCAAATCCTTCACCAACTTATCCAACTCTTCACCAAAAAGCAACTTACCGTGGAAAGGAAGCCTACTCAACTGCATCTTGGACGAGCCATCCGCCGCCCAATTCCGCAGCCAAAGACATCGCCGTCCCACGACCGCTGAAGCCATACTCTTCGCCAATCCCCGGATAAGATCATAATGAATATCCGCCAAATATGCTGCGCCGGACTCCAACCTGGCCGCGTCCTCAGATGCGTCCCCCGAGCGGTCCCCTTGAATCCTCTGCGCCCACCGTAAGCAGGCTCTGGCCACCCAGGCCCCGCAAATAGAGGCCTGTAGGGACAGCGCATTTGCTTCAAAAACCTGCTTTAGCAAAGTCTCTAATTTACGATCCTGCGTATCCTTGAGCACCGCGGAGCCTTCCACGGGAATGGTAGTCTTTTTGGTCACTGCCACCACTGCGGCATCCACTCTCGGAGCCTTGAACAATTCCCTATCCTGATCCACCAGAGGATAAAGCCTCGCCATAACTCTAGACCCCTTTAGCGCGGCTTCAGGCATATCCCACTCCTCTTGAATCATTTCCTTAAACACTCTATGCACTGGGAAAGCCCTCTGAGTTTTCCGGACGGCCTGCAACAAGGGATCTTCCAAGGCCGAATCCTCCACCGGTCCGCTGGTAGGCATATTAAGGGCCTTGAGGGACTCTGCTATAAGCGCTGATAATTCCTCCCTACGGAACACCCGCACCACCCTTGCCTGGTCTTCCTGGTCCTTTATCTCACCTTCCTCTAAATCCTCCTCCAGCCCCTCTTCCAGATCCGCGTCGTTGGAGCAGATGTCCTCTGACAGGACTGACAGCGCCTAGGGATCCGTATCCCCTCTGGCTCTCTTAGCGCTGACGCCAGACACTGCTGCTGTCAACGGAGAAGAGGGCCTCTTTTCCCGGAGTGCTGCCCCTGCAGCACCCGCTACAGGAGTCCCCGGGGAACTGCCCAAGGCCTTATGAAGCAGGGCCATGAAATCTGAGGAAAAAATCGCCGCCAAAGACTCCGCGCCAAGCGGCTGCGAAACCGGGGCAGCCAGCGCTGCAGAGGTACTGGGCCCCGGTTCAGGGGTGGGCAGAGAAGCAACCGTGGGCCCCTCCACCTCACTCACAAGCTCTTGCCCCTCAACCTCTGGCTCTGGAGCTAGGCCACCCGCCCCAGACTCCAAACTGCAAGCCCTGCAGACTCCATCCTGCGTCAGGGAACTCCTCCTGGCCCCACACATGAGACAGAGCTGCTTGGCTGGCATGGCTCTCTACCACTCCGGGTCACAGACAAACACCGTTGAAAAGAGAGAGATCTTATTTTTTTTTTTTACTTGCGGGAACGTCAGGCACGTCCCCCCAGCTGGAATCTGAAGACCCGGATTTAAAACGAAGCTTCTGAAAGGAACTATGCCCAGTGGAAGCCCCAATATCGCAATGGAGATTTCCCACGCAGCTATCACGCGGTCCGGCCTGCCAAAGAAAAGCACTCGTTGTTCCCGCCTAAGCGCGGCCCCTTACCTCCTGCGCCTCAGGCGGACTGCCGGAACTGCCAGGCTCGTGCTGCTCCTGCAAGGCAGACGGCTGAAGGCTGAAGACGGACAGGGTGGAAAACACACACCCGAAGCAGCTCCCGACTGTTTAGGACGGCTCTAGGCGCTGGCAGGCAAGCCCTCTGCACACGCCGAGCACAGCCCCGTAGTGAAACCTGAGCCTGTCTTCCAGCCCGGTAATCAGCTGCCGGTCCTCCCCTCCACTCGCTGCCACTAAGCAGCAGGTCCCCGACTACCCCCAGGGACGCAGAAGAAAGAAAGGAGGACCTCAGGGCACCGGAGGGCAGAACAGCTTGCACCAAGCCAAATGGAGCCCTCCCTCAAGGTACTGCTCACAGCCTTCTCTATTAGTATTAAGTGCCAATCAGGAGTGAATTAATATAAAGCAATTTAAGAGCAATTTATAATCAATTTAAAATCAAATTTAAGTCTGCTTAATAGTTCCTCTAGTGAGCCCCGAAACCTCTGGGCTCACCACCCCTTCAGCTGCTTTGGAGACTGATAACTGGTGTGAGGAGGCGGTTCCAGTGCTTATATACCAGTGACATCACAAGTGTGAAGTTTCTCTGTCTCCAAAGCTGCTGGAGGAGGTTGACAACCCACAGATTCCGGGACTAGACTGGAGGTACGCTCAGGAAAAGTGTGTTGTGAAAAAAATTAAAGCTGAATTCTCTGCTTATAGCTTTCCAGCTGATGCAATTTTAAACTTCAAAAGAAATCTGAGTATTTCACGTAATTTAAAATGCAGGTTCTTGTTTTAAAATTCTGCTAAGGGTGATGGTGGTCTTATTCAGTGAAAGGGAGTACATTTACATAGAGATGCTCAATTATCTTTTATTTTAATTGAGATAGGAAAACTAATCCATCAGCATAGCCAAAGAGAAAAAAAATAGACCCAAAAATAGGGTTTTGCTTTATTTATTTTTTTAGTTAGGGAGTAGGTTTCCAGCAGAATGTATCCAAAGGAGGCTGGTGTGAGTTCTGATCTGTGAGAAAAGGGATCTGCAGCTCCAGAAGGGCCTCAGCACAAGATAAATTCAAGCCTGGGAGATAAGTCACAGTTGGGTGCACCAGACATTCTTATTTGGAGCTCAATAAAGTGTCACTTAAATTTCAACATTACATGAAACAATACTTACTGTACCTGAATCCCTTTAAAGGAAACATCTGACACCCGTGAAGAGAAAAGGGAGGCTAGGAAGTTTTATTCTGACTTACTGATTATAAGTAAAGTGATTTTTACCTGTAAGAAAAAAGATGTTCTCTGTGGGTAACAGTTCCTAGGAGAAAGGAAAACAGAACTTAGGGGCTTGTTTACAAAGCCGCGGTAGTGGTTCGCGATCGCGATCGCAGCCGCGGCCCCATTGAAATCAATGGGGCCGCGGCTCCGATTACGATCGCAAACCGCTACCGCGGCTTTGTAAACAAGCCCCTTAGTTTTTTTAAAAAAAAATGTGTTAAAGTAAATATAAAGATATCATTAACACAGACGGAAAGTTTACATAATTAATTGTTACTGGTTACTTAAAAGAAAACACAGCTTGGAGACAAAGGGGTATGTCTACCAACTCGGGTTAGTGGTTAACCTGGGCTATCCTAGGTCCCATTGAATAACATGGGACCTAGGTGCAGATAGCCTGAGTTAACTGTTAACCTAGCTTAGTAGAGATACCTCAAGGAGTCTGATTTGAGATAACTTCAATTGAGAACAAGTTAATAGATCAGAATTTGTATGTACCTGAAATGAATAAGTTAATGTAGATTTCATGAAATTGGCTTAAAGAGTTCTGTACACTGTGAGAAAAGTTAAATATCTTTTCCTAGAAATGTTACTGTTTGGAGAAAAGGGTTTTGTCAAAGCTTTTTTATTGATGTTTTAAAGTTTTTATGAATGGAAACTCGGGGGGATATTTACTATGGTGCGTTAGCTGTCATCGCAACTCTAATGCGGGAAGGTTAGTGCCACGGTGACTGCTAACATGGTTGAAATGCAAATATCTCAGGCAATTTTCTGCGATATCTGATTTCATGTGTTAAGCAGAGGAGATTAAGGATCAGGACAGGAAACAGGCATGGCAATCAGAGGCAGGCACTGCATGAACAAGAGGTGGCGTTACCTGGAGCCAGGTCATAGGTGTTGCTTCACAGCAGCTGTAAAGCAGCACCAGTCCGATCTCCTCTCCAAGTTTCCCTCCCCCCCCCCCCACTAGTCAATGGGTGCAAGTGCCTTGGATCAGTTGATTCGGGGCACTGGCACCAGTACTAATCCACCTCCACCCCCCCCCCCCCCCAGTCAATAGCACACCCCAGTGTGCTTCCGTCCGGGGGGGGGGGGGGAACCAGGGCACCCCCCTTGCCTCTCCACCATTGACAAAAGAATGCCTGATAGCCAGTCAGAATACTCCCAAACCCCCCATCCACCTGGCACTGACCATCAATATCCCTAGTGGTCTAGTGTCACACAGCAGAAGCGATCCTGCATGCTCCGGCCATCACCGTCGCTATCTAAAATGGCACTGCAAGACCAGTGCCACTTTAAATAATGATGGGGCAGAAACAGGGAGAATAGCTGCTGCCCCCCACGACATTAGACTACCAGGGATATTGAAGGTAAAGGCTGGAGGAGTGTATTTGTGAGTATTCCGACTGGCTAGCCGGCATTCTTTATCAAAGGTAGAAGAGGGGGAGGTTGTGGGTATTTTGATTGGCTAGCCGAAATTCTTTTGGCAACAGTGGAAGGGCAAAGGAGGGGTCCTCCAGGCATCAACAGACAGCATCACTACACGGTTGGGTGCTATCTGGGAGGATGCTGAAGGGGTGGGGGGGGGGGTGGGGGGAGGATAAGTACTGGTGCTGGTGCCCCTTGCTCCTGTCCTGAATCCCATGATCCCTGCATTGGCAGGCAGTGTGGGTCTACCCAGCTTACCAGTTGATGCCATGATCATGGGTCACCTCAATAAGTGCTAGCCCTGAGCAGTATCTGCAGGGCTGGTGCTGGACACTCCCCCTGCAGATATCACAGTTTTTGCAGGCATTGCACAACATTTTCACATATGCCACATGGTAGCACATATTAGCACTTACCACACATACCCCTCTGTCTATTAATTATTCATATTTTAAACCACCATATATTTAAAATAAATAACATACAATCAGTTGTACAACTGATATGAATCTTGTTTGAAAAGCTTACTCCATCTGAGCTATCGAGAATTCCATTTTTGTTAACACCATTTGATCTCTACCAGTTAAATTACCTACTACTGTATATTATTTGATTTAATTCCGTTTACCAGTGCCTAAATTCTAAGGTCCGATGAGAGGCTTTTTTTTTTTTAAGGTGAGAACCTGGGAAGCTCTTGGCCACAAGACTACATAGGCAGAAGGGGTTCATTGTGGGACAGGAAGCTTTCTCTGATAGGTTACATAAATAAGGAAACAGTTTAATAGCTAGAGCGGAGTCCTCTCTTACTACATAATGTGCTCTTAGTCAAGTACGAAAGTTCTTAAAATACTCAAGTGCAAATATTCACATAAATGTATACTGCTGATGGCTGAACTTTATTAAAACAGATGATACGGTAACAAAGAGACTTTATAATACACCAGTACATTTTAACAGCTGTTTCTATTTTATTTTAAATGTGTCATCACTCATTACACTTTGGAACTAAGAGGACGAAGAAAACCACACGTCGTTCTCTTAACGGTAACAGCAGCCACACATATTTCCATGAAAAAAATAATAAAGTTTTTCGGATTATCAGTTGTTTTTTTCCTCCCAAATCGATATCTGCTAGAGGCAATCCCTGCAAGGTGGGTGCGCATTGGTCGCCTTCACAATTTTGCGTCCGTAATTCCCTCCTGAGAACATATTTAATAACTTAGGTCCACTGTGCTCCCTGATCGTTTGCGAAAAATCGTAGAAAAACAACGTAAGATGGGCACGTGCGCGCTGCACTCGTTTGTCCCCGCCGCATCGCCGTAGTTCGAGCTTGATTCGCGGTGGCAGCCGGAGAGGCGGGGAGATGGCGGCCAAGGTGAGTGACGGTTGGATGCAGTTTGGTAACTGCGACTGGCAGCGGGTTCGGGGCGATGAAGACTGCATTAGGAGAAAGAATGATAAGGAAAGGAAAGAGACGTGGGAGGAGAGGCGGCAAAGACGTTTGGAGCCTCAGGGGAGCGACGGGGACATTTAAGGGTAATGGGAGAGATTAAAAAAAAAGATAAGCAGGGTTTGAGAGGCAAAGAAGGGACGAGAAAGACAGCTATGGGATAAGGACATCATGAAAAGGGAATAACGCGAGGAAGGAAGAACATCAGTCTGAAACTGTGAGAACGAATAATTGTGGGTAGAAATGAGTACGTCTTAATCTTGCACTGTAGCAGCAAAGCGCAGACAAACCAATGATACCAGGAGTCTGTTCAGAAGGTCCAAATCATTTATTTGTGCACAAGTCTCGAACCAGTCAATTTCAAAATGGCTGAGCAAAGTTTTCAAGCATTACAACAACTTTTATAGACTTTTGTTCCATTCTAGGTATAGAAAAACCTTTCATTGGTCCCGGTAACCTCCCGTACCTCCCGTACCCCTTCCATTGGTCCCGGTAACCTCCCGTACCCCTTCCATTGGTCCCGGTACTGATAAGTTTATCCAATTATGTCCCTTCTGTGGGCATGACACCTGCCTGCCCCCCTTCTAGTCTCAATTACAATGATCAGTTCATCATCTTGTTACTTTCACACTCTCAAGGCCATAGAACCAATTTGTGCGTGCAGAAGAGCAAGGTTCTGTAACTCATCTGTCAGCACTCCTAATTATTTCTTTGCAGATGTTCTTTTTCTTATCAGTAACTTTTAAACATGTCTTTTCTGTATTTTTCCATCTTTCAGTTCTGCAGTTCTGCCTACCTAAGCTAATTCAATACTCCTACTGAGTTCTATCTTACAATAGCAGCATATTGGGGGATGTGCAATCCTATATGCCTCTCCACAGGCCTCATTTACAGGTCAAGCTAGCCCTTCTGGCCTGCCTATGTCAGACACCGTGGGTCACAGGCCTGCACCTGCCACAGCACTAACAATTTTTCCTGAGACGTAACCAAAAATGGTAATTTCTTCAACATCTAGACTCAGGGGTAGTAGAATACCTTTTTGGCTGGAAACGTGAAACAAACCAAGCTCCAGCCCTTCCCCCCAAGCTCTCTATTACTGCTGCCGTGTTGTGCAAAATATTGGTGGGGCTATAGCCCCTGTGGCCCACCCCTTTCTGCTGCTTATGCCTACAGCAGACTAGAAGATGTGGTGGAGGAACTTCAGGCCATCTCAGTTTTAAGTCTCCTGGCATTTGAAATCATGAGATTAGCCCCAGCTTCCTCCACTGCAGGGCTCAAGTTGCTTGCAGAGAGCTGATTGTGGTGAGAAACTAGGAAGCACCCATTTGCTCTATAGCTGCATGCAGAAGGGCAAGAAGAACCAGAGAGAGAATGGGTGGGCTAGGAGTAGGGGGTTTATATGAGAAGCTTTTTTTTTTGTTTCACATATTACCAGTCTAAGGCAAAATAAGTTGTTGCCTCAGGTGAAGCTATAAAGGGTCACCAATCTGCTGCTGATAGCGTGCTCATTGGAGGTGGGGGGAAGAGGAGATGGGTCATTGCCTTCTGTTGGCTCTGTGCAATGGCATTTTAAAGGCTCGTTTATTAAGCTTTCTTTTCCTTCAGAAAATGGGGAAAATATTCTTAATAAATTGGATCCTAACAAAGGAGCTGTTCCTTATCGTCCCTCCAGTCTAGTCCCGAACCTCTGGGGTTAAGCACCTCCTCCTGCAGCTTGGAGACAGAGCACGTCACTCTTTTGGCTGACTGCTTCCATGATAAAATCCACAGGATCACCCTCCAATTCCCCACTATTCCAACTACTTCATTTACTTCCCCTCTACACTCTCAACCCTCCCCCCCCTACTTCTGCTACCTTCTCTTCCTTCCCTATGATCTCTGATGAGGAAACCACACTCCTTTCTTTCTTTCTCCAAACTCACCACCTGTTCCTCTGATCTTATCCCCACCCACCTCCTAAGCCCCATCTCTTCCGCTGTTGTCCCTTCCATCTCTTATATTCTCAACCTATTGCTCTCCACTGCAATTTTCCCTGCAGATTTTAAGCATGCTGTGGTCACTCCCCTCCTCAAGAAACCCTCACTTCATCCCACCTGTCCTTCTATCGACCCATCTCTCCTTCCCTTCATATCTAAACTACTTGAACGTGCTGTCCACCGCCGCTGCCTTGACTTCCTCTCCTCTCATGCCCTCCTGGATCCTTTACAGTCTGGCTTTCGTCCCTTACACTCTACTGAAACGGCTCTTACCAGAGTCTCCAGTGACTTGTTCCTGGCAAAATCCAAGGGCCTCTACTCTGTTCTCATCCTTCTTAACCTCTCTGCTGCTTTTGACACTGTTGACCACAACCTTCTCCTTGTTACCTGTCTTCGCTTGGCTTTAGTGGCTCTGTACTATCCTGGTTCTCCTCCTACCTCTCCCATCGCTCTTTCAGTGTGTGTTCTGGTGGCTCCTCTTCCTATGATACCCCACTCCCAGTTGGAGTCCCCCAGGGATCCGTCCTGGGTCCGCTCCTTTTCTCTCTCTATACCCAGTCCCTTGGTGTGCTTATCTCCTCCCATGGCTTTCAGTACCATCTCTATGCCGATGACTCCCAAATCTACCTCTCTACACCTGAAATCTCTCTGGTTATCCAGACCAGGATCTCTGCCTGCCTTTCCAACATTGCTGCCTGGATGTCTCACCACTGCCTGAAACTGAACATGGCCAAGACTGAACTCCTTATCTTCCCCCCCCAAAACCTCCCCTCCTCTTCCTCCTTTCTCATCTGTGGAAAACTCGGTAATTCTTCCTGTTTCCTTGGCCTGCAGTCTGGGGGTTTTCTTTGACTTTTCTCTTCTCTCTCTTTCTCTACACATATCCAGCTCGTAGCTAAGACCTGCCGTTTCTTTCTCTACAATATCAGCAAAATCCGCCCCTTCCTGTCTGAGCATACTACTAAAACCCTTATCCACTACTTAGTCACCTCTCGTCTTGACTACTGCAACCTGCTCCTTGCTGGTCTCCCTCTGAGTCATCTCTTTCCCCTTCAATCTACACATTCTGCTGCGCGACTAATCTTCCATCAGCCTCGCTATACCCGCTTTACTCCTCAAGTCACTTCACTGGCTCCCTGTCCGCTTTCGCATCCAGTTCAAACTTCTCCTCCTGACCTTTAAGTGCATTCACTCTGCGGCTCCTCAGTACCTTTCATCTCTTATCTCTCCTTACATACCCTCTCGGGAACTCTGCTCTTCTAACAAACTACTTCTGTCTATGCCCTTCACTCCTACTGCTAACTCCAGACTTCGCTCCTTTCACCTTGCTGCACCTTACGCCTGGAACAAGCTACCGGTGTCTCTACGCCAGGCACCCTCTCTAGCCCTCTTTAAATCCAGGTTGAAATCTCACATCTTCACTGTTGCTTTCAGATCTTGACTTCTGTATCGTGACTAGATTGTATGTGCCGTGTTTTTGTCTTGACTAGATTGTTAGCTCTGTGTTTGTCTTGATTAGATTGTAAGCTCTGATGAGCAGGGACTGTCTCT
Organism: Ichthyophis bannanicus; assembly: GCA_033557465.1. NCBI lineage: Eukaryota > Metazoa > Chordata > Amphibia > Gymnophiona > Ichthyophiidae > Ichthyophis > Ichthyophis bannanicus. The sequence continues at coordinate 191,206,517 of CM066036.1, forward strand.
TACATGTCTGTACAGCGCTGTGTACGACTGGTAGCAATATATAAATGCTCAATAGTAGTAGTAGTATAAATATTTATTTTTATTTATTTACATTCTCTTATATACTGCGCTATTCTGCATCAGTTCGGCTTACATTGAACAAACTGAAATTACATTGAACAGGGCATTATAACTTGGAGATAACTATTTTACAGGGAACTTGGGCTATGGAGGGTTAAGTGGCTTGCCCAAGACCACAAGGAGCACCTGTGGGACTAGAAACCCCAGTCCTTCCGGCCCAAGGTTGCTGTCCTCTAGTGGGATTTGAACCCCCGACCTTCCGGCCTGAAGTACCTTGCCCCAACCACTAGGCCACTCCTCCACTCCAGGAACCGCCTCCTTGCTCCAGTAATCTCAGTCTCCAAGCAGCTGGAGGAGTTGTGAGCCTAAGAGGCTTCGGGGCTCACTAGAGGAACGATTAAGGAAGTTGTAGTAGTAGTTAAGATTGTGATTTGTAAAAAAAAAAATGGGTTACTCCTTTAAATTTGAGAATCAAGGGTTCTGAGTGCCATGCACCTGAAGATTGGTGACTGCAAAGGCTGCCCCTTTTCTCCCCCCTCCCTGGAAACCGGTTCATACGAGCAGGGAAGATTGAGGGAGTTGTTGGTGGGGCCTCCGGCTCCCGAACCCTCTGAGCGGGTGAGGAGCTGTTGAGTCACGGCATTCAGATAGCTGGCAGCGGCGGTCACTTAGAGCCGCGGCGGCGATTACAGCAGTGGCTCGCTCCCCGATGTGAAACCCGTCAAAGGAAAGGGCTGTGCGCGGGTGTCCGGAGTGGGACTCTTAACGGCGGCGAGATCAAAGGTAAGCGCCGCACAGGCCGCAGGGAGCCAGGTAACGGGGTGTGCTGTGGAGCGGGCAGGTGTTTGAGGGTCGTCGGGCCCAGACCACGTGGCATCAGCACGGGAAACCGTGCAACGCTAAAATTTCTGTTAACGGGGGCGTTTAATTTAGTTTTAAGCTAATAGAGGCTAGTTGGAATAAGTCTAGGGCTGCGATTCAGTGAAGTTTTGTTTAAAAAAAAAATCCTAAAAAGGCGAGTGAGGCGATTTGTGCAGGTTTTTACTGGGAACATCATGCCTTCTAGGCCTTGGTGCCTGCCTTGTGGGGCCAGAAGAGGGTCGGTCTCTGATGCGGGGGTGTGCAGGAGCTGCGCACAGGAAGCGGCATCGGGGGAGATAGCAGAGGACAGTGGGGTAGAAGTTCAAAGAGGAAATGCTTCTGTCTCACCAGAACCCCTTTCTCCAGTCGCACCACCCCCGGAGCCAGTGCCGGGGCCATCCACGGCTCCAGACGCCCCCACTTCCCAACCTCTGTTGCAAGGGGGTTAGCGGCGATATTCTCACATGAATTTATGACGCTGCTCCAGCAGGCCCTCAGGGGGACTGGGCGAGGGTCGGCAGTGTCTGCGGTGGAGGGGGAGCTGGGGTTGAAGCGCCCTGGGACTCCTCTAGACGTGGGAGTGGGTAACATCCCACTTAAAAAGTCTAGGATGGTGAGAGACAGGGCGGAACAGGCCTTAGTCTCGGAAGATTAGTCAGAGAATTTGGAAGACTCAGAGGTAGAGCAAGACCTGGAGGAAGGTGAGATCGCGGAGCAAGAGAACCAGGCAAGTGTTGTCCGGGTGTTCCGGCGAGAGGAATTGTCAGCGCTCATCACAGAAACGCTGAAGGCAATGAATATGCCGGCAACGGGTCAGGCGGAGGATTCCACCTTGGAGGATCCTTTATTGCAGGCAGTTCGAAGGTCTCAGAGAGCTTTCCCAATATATAGATTATTTAGGGAAATGGTTCAGGAAGAATGGGACATGCCAGAAGCAGGGCTGAAATGCTCCAGAGTGATGGCATGCCTTTATCCATTGGAAGAACCGGATAAGGATCTTTTTAAATCTCCTAAGGTAGATGCGGCAGTATCGGCCGTTACTAAGAAAATGATGATTCCAGTGGAAGGAAGTGCCGCTCTTAAAGATGCCCAGGATAGGAGGCTAGATACCTTGTTTAAAGCAAGGGAGGAGTGGCTCAGTAGTTGGGACAGGTTACCTCAGGCCGGAAGGCCGGGGGTTCAATTCCCACATGGGGACAAGCAACTTCAGGCCAGAGGGACTGGGGGTCTCTAGTCCCATGGCCACTCCTTGTGACTTTGGGCAAGCCACTTAATCCTCCATTGCCTCAGGTACACTTAGATTGTGAGCCCTTCGGGGACAAGGGAATAAAAAGTACCTGTTAGTATACATGTAAACCGCACTGATTCTAAAGAGCGCGGTATAAAAAAATAAAATAAATAAAATAAGTCTTTGATGTCAATGCACGTTACATGCATGCTTCCATTTGTGGGGCATGGGTGGCAAGGGCTTGCCTTCGATGGTCCCATAGAATTAAGGGAATGCAGGTAGAAAATGCGGTCGAAGAAGCATCCTGTTTTTTTTTTTTTTTTGTCAGGGACGGCTTATTTGGCGGATTTTCAGTATGATTTTATTCGAGGTCTCTCAAAGTATGGTGTCGGTAGTAGCGGCGCGAAGGTATCTGTGGCTGCGTAACTGGGCGGCAGATGGTGCCTCTAAGGCAAGGCTAGGTAAGCTACCCTTTCGGGGTAAGCTCCTCTTTGGAGAGGATTTGGACAAGTTAGTAAATGACCTTGGAGAGTCTAAGGGCGGAAGGTTGCCAGAGAACAAGCAGAAGCAGAGTCGTCCTCTAGCACTGTCCAAAAGTCAGCAAAGGGAGTTTCGTCGATTTCGTCTGCCGAGATTTGGTCAGTTTCAGAGAGGGCGTTTTCAGTATAGATTCCAGGGGTTTCGAGGGTTCAGAGGAGCGGGTAGAGGTTTTGGAGCCTCCTCTTCCCCGAACCTCAAGAAGTCGCAATGAAGCAAGGGGGGTCCAGGCAGGGTTAGTACCCGTGGGGGGCGACTAAGGGAGTTCTATCCTGCCTGGGCCCAAATTACGTCAAATCAGTGGAGGTTAGGAGGTCATTCAGAAAGGGTATGCTCTCGAGTTCAAACAACCAGTGCTCGACGCCTTCGTTCAATCTCCATGCAGGGCGAGATCAAAGCTCTCTGCCATGCGAGAGACTTTGGAAAGACTGCTGGCCCTCAAGGCGGTGGTGCCGGTTCCGGCAGACCAGTGCGGATGCGGTCGGTACTCCATATATTGTGTGGTGCCAAAAAAGGAGGGAACCTTGAGGCCAGGTGTCTCAGAGTGTCGCACTTTCGCATGGAAACGCTGAGATCAGTCAGTGGCGGTTCGGCAGGGAGAATATCTCACGTCGTTAGATATTTCGGAGCCGTATCTGCACATACCAATCCGGTTAGAGCATCAGCGGTTCCTCCGGTTTGCATTTCCCATGGGACATTTTCAGTTCCAGGCATTGCCGTTTGGTTTGGCAACAGCGCCACGAACCTTCACCAAGGTGATGGTGGTAGCTGCATTGCGCAGGGAAGGGGTATTGGTGCACCCTTACCTGGACGATTGGTTGATTCGAGCAAAGTCAAAGAGCGAAAGCGAAGTAGCTACCTGCTGAGTGGTGCAATTCCTGCAGAGCTTAGGGTGGGTAGTCGATGTAGCAAAGAGAAAGTTGGTGTCGTCACAGGAGTTGCAGTACTGGGGGGGGGGGCCCCGCTTCGACACAAAAAGCAGCAGTGTGTTCCTACCGCACCTCAGGGCCCAAGGGCTAAGACACCTCTTCCGAGCCTTCCTGGAGAGAAGAGCTCCCTTGGCGTGGCATTATTTACAGCTGTTGAGAACAATGGTGGCCACGCTCGAGTTGGTGCCATGGGCCAGGGCCCACATGAGGCCGTTGAAGAGAGCTCTGCTCTGAAGATGGTCTCATCATTCCAATCAGTTGTCGCAAAGGCTGACCTGTCCTCTGGAGACAACGCATTCTCTGCAGTGGTGGCTAGCTCCAGGGTGTCTGGAGAAGGGAATGCTGCTGGAGTCGCCGGATTGGAGGCCGTTGATGACAGATGCAAGTCTGTTCGGCTGGGGGCGCACTTCAAAAGGCAGTTTGCCCAGGGTCAGTGGACAGAACGGGAAAGGAGTTGGTCAATCAACAGGTTAGAGTTAAGGGCAGTCACACTAGCACTATTTATTTATTTATTTATTTATTTACATTCTCTTATATACCGCGCTATTCTGCATCAGTGCGGTTTACATTGAACATGGGCTATGGAGGGTTAAGTGGCTTGCCCAAGACCACAAGGAGCACCTGTGAGACTAGAAACCCCAGTCCTTCCGGCCCAAGGTTGCTGTCCTCTAGTGGGATTTGAACCCCCGACCTTCCGGCCTGATGTACCTTGCCCCAACCACTAGGCCACTCCTCCACTCCTGAAGAGCTCTAAGAGCTCTTCAGCAGCATCTGCAAGGGAAAGCGATTCGAAATCTGTCAGACAGTGCCACAGCGGTGGCCTATATCAATCGCCAAGGGGGCACCAGCAGCGTGACTCTCGAAGAAGAGGCGGAGGAACTCCTAAGTTGGGCCAAATTGCATCTGGAGGCGTTATTGGCAGCACATGTAGCAGGGGCGGACAATGTGACAGCCGATTTATTTTTTATTTTATTTTATTTTTTTTAGTTGATTTAAGGTGGACCAAGGAGAGTGGGTTCTCCATCAGGAGGTTTTCGACTTACTGGTACAGCGCTGGGGACCTCCAGTGATGGATCTCATGGCGATGTTCGCATCAGCTAAGGCAGGAAGATTTTACAGCAGAAGAAGAGAAAGGATGTCAGAAGGTTTGGACACTCTGATGCAGAGTTGGCCGGAGGATCAACTCCTATACGTATTTCCACCGTGGGTGTTAATAGGTCGGGTTCTGCAGCGCACAAGGGTCAGGTGATCCTAATTGCGCTGGATTGCCCAAGAAGGCCATGGTATGCCGACCTAATACGTCTCCTGGTGGAGCGTTCGTGGAAACTGCCGGTCAGGAGAGATCTGTTCGTGCAGGGTCCGTTAAATATGCCTCAGGTGGAGCGGTTCTCGCTTACGGCTTGGCTCTTGAAAGGGCAAGGCTGACGGCTAAGGGTTCCTCGACAGCGGTAATTTCTACCTTGAGGTCCAGGCGTAGATCTACCTCGGTGGAATATATCCGGGTTTGGCGACTGTTCGAGTCATGGTGCGAAGGTAGGCGAGTAATGGCGTTAAGGGCCTCCGTTCCGCAGATTTTTTTGTTTTTGAAGGATGGTTTTGATAAAGGACTTGCGGCAGCATCTCTACGGGTTCAGTTGGCGGCGCTCTCTTGTTATCGCGGGAAAGTGCAAGGGATGGTGCTTGGGTCACATCTGGATGTTAAAAGGTTTTTACGAGCTGCATCACTTTTGAGGCTGCCATGCAGAGCACCGGTACCTGTGTGGGCTCTTAACTTGGTACTGGAAGTGTTGGTATGGGAGCCATTGGAGCCGTTAGCTAAAGCGACATTGAAGGATGTTACGCTTAAGGTGGTGTTTTTTGGTGGCTATTTCTTCGGCGAGGAGAATTTTGGAATTGCAGGCTTTGTCGTGTAGAGAGCCTTTTTTTGTCATTTTATGACAAAGTAATTTTGAGAACGGTTCCTTCTTTCTTACCAAGGTGGTGTTGGTGTTTCACTTGAATCAGGTGGTATCTTTGCCTGTGTTCGAGAAAGATGGCAAGGATAAGTCCAAAGGACGACTGCATCGGTTGGATGTAGGTCAGGTATTAAGGAAATATTTACAGAGAACGGCTTTACTCCGCAAGATGGACAGATTGTTTGTCTTGTTTGGGGGGCCGAAACAAGGTGAACTGGCATCAGTCTTCCATTGCAAGGTGGCTTAAGGAGACTATTGCTTCAGCATATATATTGAAGTGCAAGGCGGTTCCGAAGGGCTTAAGAGCTCATTCGACTAGGGCACAGGCGGCTTCCTGGGCGGAGTTCAGTTTAGTGCCAGCAGTGGAGATTTGTAAGGCGGCGACTTGGTCATCATTGAATTCCTTTGTCAAGCATTACAGAATTGATGTTCAGGCGGAAGGGAACACTAGGTTTGGATCAGCAGTGCTTCAGGCTGGTCTGGCAGGTCCCTCCCGTTAGTGTTCACTGCTCTGTTACATCCCCAGAGGTTCGGGACTAGACTGGAGGGACGATAAGGAAGGTGAAATTAGACTTGCCTGTTAATTGTTGTTCCTTGAGGAACTCCAGTCTAGTCCCGCATCCCTCCCTGGTGTTGTGTGTTCGACTGTAGCCTGAAGCAAAGTAAGATTTATCAGTTGGCTGCAGGGGCGACGATAATGGCTGCGGTCCATTCGGGGAGCAGGGGTGAGAAATTACTTATCAGTAATAATAGTGGCTACTAGGGGGTCCTCGGGAGAGGGCGAAGCAAGCCTAAGCAGTAAAACAAATAGGAGTTACCTGTTAAGTTGCCTGTTAACTTGTTTAGTTATGTCAGGTTTTCTAAAGTTCTAATATCTACTTACTTATTGCTCTGGTGAGTCTGCTTTGTCAATAGGTTACTGGAGCAAGGAGGCGGTTCCTGGACTATTTATACTACTGTCACCAAAAGAGTGACGTGCTCAGTCTCCAAGCTGCGAGAGGCATTGCTTAACCCCAGAGGATCGGGACAAGACTGGCGTTCCTCAAGGAACAACAATTAGCAGGTAAGTCTAATTTCACCATATACACCGGCTGAGAGACTTTGGCAGAAGCAGAGGACCATATTGGCTTTACACTTCTGCAAACATCAAGACCAACACTTCTACTGAGAAAGGCATGAAAGTGAAGAAAGCTTACTCCACCCGAATTCTCTTCTCTAACCTAAAGTCGCAGAAAAGATTGTATTTTCCCACCTTTGGAGTTTCATGTATGCTGCCAACATCCTTTATCTGTCAGACCAGCTTTAAACTGGGTCACAGCACACAGACCATTTTGACAGCTTTCCTAAATGAGACCCATAGTTTTCTGAACAGGAGTAAATCCACCCTAGTGGTATCACTGGGCCTTAAAGCATCCATTAATTTGGTCTGGAATAATTTATTGCTCCATTGCCTTGAGGCTATTGGGATCTTGGGCATAGTCTCAGTGATTCTGCTCCTATTTGTCCAATTGTTCTCAGTTTCATTTAACTTCTCTACTTTGGGTAATTTTTCCCTGTTGTGTGGCATCCCTCAAGGTTCAATTCTTGCTCCTCTTTAATATTTTCCTCAGTTCGCTCGCTACTCTCATACAAAGACCACAACATCAGCAGTTTTTTATTATGCCAAAGATATCTTATTGGTACATCATACAAACTTTATGTCAAGACTTGATCCCCATGAACCAATGTCTCAACTCTAGCCTCTTGACTTCAGAAAACCAGGGGCAGTGGAATGCCTATATGAGGGGGGCCCAGGTTCTATCTCCCAAGCTTGATGCTAACTCCACCCCATGCTCTGCCTTAACTCCGCCCCTTAGCTACCCATGACTTTCTCCTCCTGCCTGTAGGAATCCCATCTCCCACAGGTAGAAGAGAGCAGCCATGTTTGCGGCAAAGACTCCTTCTTCTGTCTGTCTGCAGGAGATCAGATCCTTGCAGACAGAACAGGAGGGGAAGCCCCAATCACAGCTGTTACCCTCTCTTCTGCCTGTAGCAGTTGGGATTCCCATGGGCAAACAACTTGCATAGAGGTCACGACTACAGCTTTCCCCTCCTTTTCTGCTTGCAGGGATCCAATCTTCTGCAGCAGACAGGAGTCTTTGCCGCAATCGCAGTTGCTCTCTTCTGCCCCTGGAAGATGGGATCCTCACAGGCAGAAGAGGAAGGGAAGGCTGCAGTTACAGCCTTGATGAAGGTCATGGCTGGCTGGAAAAAAATTTGGGGGGGGGCCAGGGCTTGTGTGACCCACCCTGTTCCGATGCCTATACAGTAAACTATTGCAGACAGCTCCAGTAAATGCATTGCTACTTGGATTTCTGGCTATACTATCTATCCCATTCTGGGTTCTTCTATTCAGGATACCCTTGCTTCAATTCTCAGGCTTTCAGATATCTAGGTGTCAATATAGATAATTTGTGTATGCATCCCCTATTTCCACAGTTGTGCGAACATTGTTCATCATTTTTCAGATCAACATATATACTCATACATACCTTTATCACATCTCACCTAGACTACTGTGATTTCTTTTTTCTTTTATTCAGTTCTGAGGCTGGTCAACTTCAAACTATTGTAATCCATTCAGAACACTGCCTTTCGTATTTTTACACATGCTCACAAATTTGATCATGTTTTTCTTTTTTTCAATATCATTGGCTCCCATTCTTCTTCTGTGTGCAGTTTAAGATATCGGTAGTGATCAATATAGCACTGAAAACAAGATGCCTGTCCTATCTACATTCCATATGGACGTCAAAGTTGTTGTCCTGTCCCATTCAGTTTCCAGAGCCTGACTTCAGCCCAACAGCAGATGGTACCAAAATCTGCAATAGAACAGGCACTCAGGAAGGAGCAGATAACATGAGGAGGGATCTGGCGAAGTTTGAAGAATGGTCAAGAATTTGGCAGATTAGATTTAACGTTGAAAAAATGCAAGGTCCTGCATTTGGGCTGAAAAAATCCAAGGAAGCGGTTTAGTATAGGGGGTGAAGTACTTATGTCCACAAAAGTAGAACTGGACCTGGGGGTGATTGTGTTTCTGATGGTCTTAAGGTGGCCAAACAGGTAGAAAAGGTAATGGCAAAAGCCAGAAGGATGCTTGGGTGCATAGGAAAAGGAATGGCCAGCAGGAAGAAGGAGGTGATAGTGTCTCTTTATAAGTCTTTGGTGAGACCTCATTTGGAGTATTGTGTGCAGTTTTGGAAATCCCACCTTCAAAAGGATATAAACAAGATGGAGTCTGTGCAGAAGGTGGCTACCAAAATGGTCAGTGGACATTGGCATACGACATATGGGGATAGACTTAAAGATCTCAATATGTATACTTTGGAGGAAAGGCAGGAGAGAGGAAATACAATAAAGACGTTTAAATACCTCTGTGGCATAAATACACAGGAGGAAGGCCTCTTTCATTTGAAAGAAAGCTCTGCAGTGAGGTGGTATTAGGCTCAGGAGTAATCCGTGGAAATGTTTCTTTATGGAAAGAGTGGTAGATGCGTGGAATAGTCGCCCACTGGAGATAGTAGAGACCCGGATTGTATCTGCAAGAAAGCATGGGACCAACACACAAGATCTCTAGAGGAAAAATAAGTGGCTATAATGGAAGGGCAGGCTGGATAGGCCATATGGTCTTTTTCTGCTGTCGTGTTTCTATGCTTCTAACAAGGCAATCTGCATTATTCTGTATAGCACCTAAATTGTGGCATACCCTTCCACTTTCTCTCTCTATCAAATCTTGATATAGAAGATTCAGGTCGGGGCTGAAAACTCACCCATTTACAGTACTTAAGCCTTTGGGAAGCCTTGATGCTTCTCCTTTCTGTAGTGGTTTTGCATACACAGGGCACTGTAACCTTAGTGCCTTCTCTTTTATGTATGCTACTACAGTGCTTCTCAACCAATGTGCCAGGCTCTATCTTTCTGGGATTCCTTTTCTGGAGGCCATTTCCATTTGTCCTGTGCCTTCCTTCTTGCTTAACGTGCTTTCTCCCTTCATGTGAGCCAAGTGGTCCGCCTGCCCTTCTCTAAGGAGTAGCATCGGAGGAAGGCTAAGGTATTTGCCTTGTGGATGTCTGGAGGGTGCTTCTGCAGTACTTGGAGGTTATGGATTCCTTTTGTAAGTCCGACCATCTTTTTGTGGTGCTTGCTGGCCTACGCAAAGGTGATGTGGTGGCCAAGTCAACTTTGGGGCTCTGGATTCAGGAGGCTATTGCCTCGGCATATCTGTTGTGGAACCAGCTGGTTCAGGAAGGTTTGTGCCCATTTTACATGAGCACGAGCATCCTCTTGAGCGGAGTGGAGCTTGGTGGCCCTGCAGACATTGCTTCCTGCAGAGCCTGGGTGAGATAGCCCAAGGGCAATGGACTGCTGTGGAGAAGCAGTGGTCTACAGATGAAAGCTATAATTAGGGCTCTTTGGACCTTCCTGTTATAGGTCTGAGGGACGCCAATGTGAATTCTTTCAAACAGTAATAGGACAATGGTGTATTTGCTCTTGTAGGGCAACAAATGAGCTTTCAGACAGCAGAAGTGGTGAATCATCCGTTCCACTATACAGAAAGTAACTTGTTGGTGTTCTCAATGGCTTTTCCTTATCGTCCCTCCAGTCTAGTCCCAGACCTCTGGGTTTAAGTACCTCCTCCCGCAGCTTTGGAGACTGAGCACGTCACACTTTTCCATGACACCAGTATAAATACACTAGGGACCGCCTTCCCTCTTCAGTAGTCTGTCTCCATTGCAGCTGGAGGAGGCGTGAGCCTAGAGGTTGGGCTCACTGGAGCAATTATTAAGCAGTTGATAGGTTAGCTAGTTAGGATATTGTTTAAACCCCCCCCCCCCAAAACAAACGCTACTGCCTTTATTTCTTCCTTTACTTTCAGTGAAGTAATGTGCCTTTAAGTGCTGGTAGCTCGCCCGGTGCTCGGAAAGTTCCTCAACGGTGTAACAAGCAAGTAATCCCCCTCTCTCCTCCCTCCCGGGCGTTTTTACAAGCTTCAGGTAGTGTGTGGGAGTGTTTGTTGGGGCCTTCGACTCCCGAACCCGGGGATCGGGTGAGGAGCCGTGGAGGAGGGTGCGCACGAGGCGGTCAGCCCTTTGGCGCCAAGGACCCGGTGGCCGCAGCGGTCTTTGCCGCCTGTCGGGAAGTGCAGGCCGGAGGAACGGTCCTCGCTGGTTACTTCATTTCTGAGGTGAGCCGGGCAAGGCGCAGTGAGCCGGGGGCGCGGAGAACGCGAGTCGCAGAGCCTCGGGCAGGCGCAGCTCCAGCTGCATGCCGTCGCTGGGGGAAGCGCGGCAGGGCAAGAAAGCTACCATTTGAGAGCGCATCCAGGCATCAGCAGCGTCGATAGACCAGAGAGTCCTGGCTATTCAATGCAGTCTGGCGGCTCTCCTTGCGGCATCGACACCCTCGGATCCGCGTCAGACAGTTCAACCGGTACCGGTACTGACTCCGGCACCGGTGTCGGTACCGGTACCGATAGCATCGACTTCGGTGTCCACATTGCTGGCACCCAGTCACCCGATGCCCTCCGGTACCGATACACCGGTACCGATTCCTCCCGGTACCGACTTTAGTCGGTACGGATATCGGGCTCTACAGGAGCATCCGGACAGAAGGTACTTCGAGTCCTCTGAGGATTCTGATAGATCTGTCGATACCGGAGCACTTCTTCCAGAGGAGCCCTCTTCCCCTAAATGCAGGATGTCTCCTCCAGAGGATATCTCCTTCCAAGATTTTATCAGGGAAGTAGCTTGGGGTCTCTCCATTACTGTGGCTCCTGAAACAGAGCCCAGAGCAAAGGAGTTGGAAATCTTAAAATATCCCAAAGCTCCTAAAGAAGCAGCTACTTTGCCCATCCATGAGATCTTGCATTGTCTCATGCTAAGAATGTGGGAGACCCCTCTTACCACCTCTCCTCATTCTCGTAGACTTGATACTATGTATCGAGTCCCTCCTTTTCCTGGTTTCCAGAAAACTCAGCTCCCTCACCACTCCATTGTAGTTTAATCGGCTATGAGAAGGATCAGGAGTGCAAAGAGGCATGCCTCTAATCCCCCAGGAAGTGAGTGCAGAACCTTGGATGCTTTTGGATGTCGTACTTTCCAAGCTTCCATGCTTTCTGCCAGAATCAGTTCCTATATTTTATATATGGGGATGTTCCTGAAGGAAATCACAGGATATTTAGAGGTTTTGAGTCCTCTTCTTCCTGAGGATAGAAGACAGGATTTTCTCACATTGGTCAAACATACCCTGGATGTTTCCAAATTTGTCAACCGTGCAGCTTTTGACACTTTTTTGAGTGCATAAGCAGAACCTCTGCCATTGCCATAGGTGCATGAAGAATTGCCTGGCTCCAGGCATCTGATTTGGAGCTCTGGGTACAAGACAAACTGGGCAGTATTCCTTGTACTGGTGAGAACTTGTTTGGCAAGGATTGGCAAGCAAAAGCCAATGAGCTGGATGCTGACAACTCCACCTTGGACAGATTATCCAAGGCCACAGCTGATCCTGCAAGAAAGAAATCTTTCAAAAAAACCTTTCTTTTCTAAAAAGAAAAGGTTTTATCCTGCTTATTCCCAGCAGGGACGTTCTGCAGGTCAGTTTGTCGGGAAGGGTCAGCAACCACCCAAACAAAGAAAGGCAAAGGCTGCTAAGCCTCAACCGTCCCAGCAGTCTCAGCCTCCACAAGGCCTTTGACTTTCAACTAGAGAACTTAGCCTTCCTGGCTCTCAGTGGACCAGAGCCTTCCACCATTCCAGGAAGGTTGTGTCACTTTGCCCCCAGATGGGGGCTGATAACAGCAGAGCATTGGACACTCTCCATCATAAGAGGGGTACAAGCTTCATTTTTTGAGCATGCCCCCTCCCACAATGATAAGACAGTTCAATTCTCAGACCTCTCTCACCAACCTGTTAAATCAAGAGGTCACCATGCTTCTTGCCCAAGGGGCAATAGAAGAAGTACCCATTCGTCAACAGGGTACAGGGTTTTACTCCCCCTATTTCCTTATCCCAAAGAAAACGGGGATACAGACCTATCTTAGACCTCAGAGAATTGAAAAAATTCCTGTTCAAAGAGAAATTCAAGATGACTTCTCTGGGAACTCTGTTGCCATACCTTCAGAGTCAGGATTGGCTTTGTTCTCTAGATCTCAAGGATGCGTACACCCATATTCTCATCCATCCAACTCACAGAAAGTTCCTTTGGTTCCTTTTTCAAGGAAAGCACTACCAATACAGGGAGCTTCCTTTTGGCCTGGCCTCAGCACCAAGAGTGTTCACGAAATGCATGGCTGTGGTAGCAGCATTTCTCCGCACTCTAGGAATGTTAGTCTTCCCCTTCTTAGACGACTGGCTCATTGGAGCCCCAACAGTCAGAGGCCAGGACTTTTCTATCCTGCACAATGCATATCCTTCAGTATCCCAAAATCGAGTCTAACTCCTACTCAGTCTCTAGCGTTCATAGGAGCTTTGCTGGATACCAGAAAGGCAAGGGCCTATCTTCCCCAGGCCCGTTGCCTTCGCTTGGTGCAGTTAGCTTCTCAAGCAGTGTTGTAGCATTTCTCGGGCAGTGAGATGAGGCTTTAACTACTAGGCCACATGGCATCTACTGTGCATGTAGTTCCCTATGCTCGCCTCCATATGAGGGCAGCCCAGTGGGCTTTATCCACTCAATGGTCCCAGGCATCAGGATGCCTGTCAAACAAAATAGCAAACACAAGTCACCTTATTTTGTCCCTCCAGTGGTGGAAGTCCACTCAAAACCTGTTGCTGGGGTCACCTTTTCAACAACCCTTACCCCAGGCAACTCTCACAACAGATGCTTCTCCGATGGGTTGGGGAGCTCATCTGCAAGACCTCTCCACCCAAGGCACCTGGACTCCACAGGAGACTCATCTACACATCAATCTCCTGGAGCTCAGAGCAATCTTCCTTGCTCTTCGAGTGTTCCAGACCTTGCTCAGCTGCAAGACAGTCCTCATTCATATGGACAATCAAGTAGCCATGTTCTACTTGAACAAGCAGAGAGGAACAGGCTCTGTGTCGCTTTGCAACGAAGCTTTTCGACTTGTGATAAGGAAGCTTATCATAGCTCAGGAAGGAGCTATAGGAAAGGTGAAGTGACTCTGAACAAGCAACCTGTCAGTTCTGGTAGAAATAAGAAAACTGAATTTTGCCATAAAAGACTATGGGGTCTGTTTACTAAACGGCGCACTTGTACGGGGCGCACATGAGCGCTCTAAAAGATGTATTTAAGTGCTCTTAAGCGCCCCGTACGAGTGCGCGGCACATTAACGGGTCCCGCAAGCGTGCGCCGACAACGCGCACATTTGCGGGGCGGTAATGTGCGAAAGAGGCGTGCCAAGGCGAAATGAGGGCGGAGGAAGGCCCCCTAGGGGCGGAGAGACGGGGTCAGTGGGCGGAATGTGGGAGGGGAGAGACTCGCCGCACAGGAGCGTGCCCGAATCTGCAAAGAACTTTACCGCCAGTGAAACACTCGCGTTAGAGGTGCTGTGCAGGGAAAAGAAACCGTTTCCGTCAGCAATGTGCAGCACAATAGTGGAAGCCCAAAAACCGTGAGCAGTGTGATCTATGTGCACAGATCAAACGCCGTAATGTCACAGGGCACTAACCACACGGGCGCCGCGCACCTTAGCGCATCTGTCAATCACAGCTTCTGTTCTTCACGACGGAACGCCCACTCCTTATACGGCACCCGCTCGGTACCGCGGACCGCACAACACCGGCCTTTAGTAAACAGACCCCTATCAGTCCCAGAATGCACCAGGTTTCCAAAAGCCATTAGAGGAGCTGAAGTGGGGAAACGTGTGTTCAATCAGGAGGGCTATGAGGTAATCCCTAAGCACTCATCTCAAAGGGCAGGGCCTGATTCAGCACAGCTGCGCTGTGTTAGGGTGGAGCACTCATCTAGGCAGAATAAAGGTAGAGTTTATTCTACAGAGAATTATCCTCCTCATCATCATCCTCATCATCTTCATGATCAGCTTGGATATCCTCATCCTCAGTTTCATCTGGAGGATCATCAGAAGCAGAAGCCAAACCGGACGGACAGAGAGGGCAAGAAACCCTTTGGAAGAAAGAAGAGAAAAGCCTTTGGGAGGTCTAGAGGAGTCTGGAGCAGTACGTATACTGGGAGGCATTCCAAAGGCCAGCATACACCATTGGACTGGGGAAAGCCAGAGGAATGGTGCTGCAGAGCTAGGAATCTCCAGACAGTACCTGTGAGGGAGACGGCTGCACGTGGAAGGGACCCTAAGACCCGTGCCAGAAGGTATGTGAAGAGAGATCCAGGGATCTGGATTGGAAGGCTGGACATAAGAACTGGACTACATACTGGCCAGACTATAAAGAGAGGAACTCTAACAGCAATGGAAGCTCAGGTATGAACACTGATCTATGCCCTAGCTATAACCTTGAAAGACAGCAGGGAAACAAGTATTCCTCTGAAAGTGCTCCATTGAGAGATCCATCTGTGCCAATCCATAATATTGAACCCATGATTGTTGAAGAAGGGGGAGAGGTTGCAGATGAAGGCTGTATTTACATGGATTGCTCTCTGTCTAAACTCCTGTGATAATTTTCTGTTACAAAGTACAGCAACCATCACAAAGAAATACAAACTTGTTCTTTAATCTACTCAGAAAAGCTCCTGAGTAGGATTTTTAGCCACGCAGTAGAAAGCAAGCCAGCTAAGGGGTTTCAGCTGGGTTACTGCTAGAAATTGAGCCTTACCTAATTGCTTGTGAGCTCTGAGGGAATCACTTCTGAATCTATGTGGGATGATATAAGAAGTTAACCTGAAAAGAACAGTTTTTCTCTTCTTTGTGGATACTGTTTGTTGTTTGATACACTGCTAAGAAAATATTAGCTAAAGCCTACAGAAAAGACCAGTTTCTTACCAACCAGGTCTTTATTCTTTTGCTTTGATTGCCTGATAAGTTCAAATGTTGTTTTCCTGATTTTGTTTTTATAAGTTAAACACTGAAAGCAAGTATCCTGATTTATGTGCTACCAAGCATATCTGTGTTGGGAGAAATAACCCCATAAATAAATATGTTATTGGCTTTACCCTCAAGCACAACTATTTATTGTGAGCAGCTGTGTCTGGTGTGAATGGACTGCATTGCCCACAATCCCTTGCCAATCATATTGATATATGCACTTGCCAAGACTGTGAACATTCTCACCCAGGCAGCCGTCTGACAGACTATGGGCCCTTGCCAGAGAGCATCGGATTCATCTCCTGGCAGTGTATCTTCCAGGCATACAAAACTCTTGGGCAGACAGACTCAGTCAAGTTCTGCTTCCACACGAGTGGTCTCTACATGTAGACCAGGTGGCCAAGATTTTTCAAATTTGGGGAGCACCGGACATAGACCTCTTTGCAAGTCTGTGGAATACCAAACTTCCCCGGTTCTGTTCCAGAATTCCGGCTCAGGGGGCTCAGGCCAGGGATGCTTTCCTCTTTTACTGGGGTCAAGACTTCCTGTATGCCTTTCCACCCATTCCCCTAATTCCCTAAACCCTGTTCAAGCTTCAGAGAGACAGAGGCCATATGATTCTCATAGCTCCACATTGGCCACAGCAAGTGTGGTACCCTCTGCTTCTACATCTCTCTCAAGCTCCTTCCCTGGAGTTAGGGTCTGCTCCAAATCTTCTATCTCAGGAGGACGGAATGTTATGGCATCCCAATCCCCAGTCTCTGCATCTCAGGGCTTGGTTGCTGAAGGCCTAGATCTCCATGATCTCAACCTCCCAAAGCAAATAAAGGATATCCTTTATGCTTCCACAAAACGCTCTTATGCTTTCAAGTGGAAAAGGTTTACCTTATGGTGTTCGCAGAAGGGTCTTAACCCCATTGCTGTACCTCTGGAGTCATTACTGGAGTATCTCCTTCATTTATCCAATGCAGGACTTAAGACTAACTCAGTGAGGGTCCATTTGAGTGCTATTGCAGCTTCCTTCAAGCCCCTAAATGGACAGTCCATTTCCTCCCATCCTCTTATAGCAAGATTTATGAGAGACCTTCTGCTAACTAAGCCTCCCATTAAGCCACCACCCATGGCATGGGACTTAAATTTGGTTCTTGGTCAGCTCATGAAGCCACCTTTCGAACCTTTAGCTACTACCTCCATGAAATTCCTTTCTTGGAAGGTTATCTTTCTCATTGCAATCACATCAGCACGTCGCATCAGTGAGTTGCAAGCACTAGTGACTGATCCACCTTATACAAGGTTCCATCATGACAAGGTAGTCCTCAGGACTCATCCACACTTTATGCCAAAGGTGGTCTTGCCTTTCCATCTAAACCAAGCGGTCTACCTACCTGTGTTCTTTCCAAGGCCTCGTGCATCAAATGCAGAAAGGAACCTTCATACCTTGGACTGTAAAAGGGCTTTAGCCTTTTACTTACAAAGAACACAGCCACATAGAAAGTCCTCTCAACTCTTTGTTGCTTTTGCTCCTTCTCATTTGGGACTTCCAGTCTCCAAGAGAACACTATCTAACTGGATTGCTCAGTGTATTTCCTTTGCCTATCAGAGTAAGAATCTTCCTCTGGAGGGCCATGTCACAGCTCACAATATGAAAGCCATGGCAGCTTCAATGGCTCATCTGTCGAGCAGCCACCTGGGCCTCGGTTCATACCTTCACAGCCCATTACTGCTTGGACAAGGACTACCGCCGGGATGCCTTGTTTGGTCAGGCTGTTCTTCAGCACCTGTTCCACACCTAATCAACTCCTACCCGCCATCCCTAGTTGGATGCCAGAGATCCATGGGGGGAAGTGGAGCCCCGTGCAGGGGCACACAACTTCTGGGGTCTCTCCCTGGCATCTAAAGCTAGGGAGTCCCCATATGTGAAGACTACATTCCTGTTTGTTCCTGGAGATAGCATAGTTACTCACCTGTAACACGTGATCTCCGGGAACAGCAGGAATTTAGTCTTCACAAACCCACCCACCTCCCATAGGAGTTGTATCACTCTATCTCTTTCCTTTTCTCTCTCTCTGTCTCTGTCTCTGCTCTAAACTCAACTGGAGAGAGGCAGTTCGGGAAGGCAGCATGCAGGTGCTGTGGAATGCTCCCAAAAGCTTTCCTATTGGACGCTGGGGAGTGTTCCCGCGCAGGCTCCGTTTGGTACCGACGATACCCATATGTGAAGACTAATTCCTGCTGTTCCTGGAGATCACCTGTTACAGGTGAGTAACAATGCTTTATCGTGTAAGGAGCCTTTTTTGTCTTTCTATAATGTGGTTTTGCGTACTGTTCCGTCCTTCTTGCCAAAGGTCATATCCATGTTTTATGTGAATCAGGTCGTATCCTTGCCAGTCTTCGAAAGGGGGGGCAGGGATAAGGTCAAAAGTCGACTTCATCGGCTGGACGTTAGTCGAGCGTTAAGAGTTTATATCCATAGCAGTGTCTCGTTAAGAAAGTCGTAGAGATTGTCTTGTTTGTGGGGTCACGACAAGTGGAAGCGGCATCTAAGGCCTCGATTGCAAGGTGGATTAAAGAAGCTATTGAGTCAGCATATATTTTGAAAGGCAAGGCAGCGCCGAAAGGTCTGAGGGCTCATTCGACTAGGGCGCAGGCGGCCTCATGGGCAGAGTATAGTTTGATACCTGCAGTAGAAATTTGTAAGGCGGCAATGTGGTCATCTGTCGGCCTTTAAGCATTACAGGATCGATGTGCAGGCTGAACGGGATGCGAGATTTGGATCAGCGGTTCTTCGGGCTGGTCTGGCAGGTCCCTCCCGTTTAATTTGTTTTACTGCTCTGTTACATGCCCAGAGGTCTGGGACTAGACTGGAGGGACGATAAGGAAGGTTAAATTAGACTTACCTGCTAATTATGGTTCCTTAAGGAACTCCAGTCTAGTCCCATATCCCTCCTGAGTTCTGGTTTCATAGACGGTAGCCTGAAGGCTGTCAACGGATAGCGCTCAGTTCGGCTGAGTCTTGGTAGGCGGCGGTCTCTAGAAAGAGGGAGGGATTTGGCTGGTCTTGTGCACGTAAGAACAAGAAGGTTCCTTTCCGTAGATCTCTGGTCACCAGCCAGGTGCTTAAGATTTATTAGCAGTTTCTTTTGTATATAAAGTTACACAGTTATGAAGTTAAATGATATTTTTGAAAACGTTTCTTCTTACTCATTGCTCTGGTGAGTCTGCTTTGTCAATAGGTTACTGAAGAGGGAAGGCGGTCCCTAGTGTGTGTATTTTTTTTTTATTTATACTTTATCATTTTAACAAACAATGAAGGATTTATCAAACTTCATGGAAATAAGACACTGGTTTAAAAATACAACATTGAGTCACATCAACCTTGAAAAAAAGTAGTAATAGAAATGCTAAACAATAATATACCAGTGCTTCTATAGCCCACTACAACCAGAATCCCCAAAACAGTATGCATTAGACCGGAGGAAAAAAGAAAAAGAATGTGAGCAAAACAGTCATAACTAACTAATACGCAGTGAATCAGGAGGCACATCAGAGGGACGCCGAGCACTCAAGAAGCCCACTAACTGGGACGGCTCATAGAATATATAAGATTGATTATTTAACCTGACCATACATTTACAAGGGAACTTTAAAAAAATATAATCCCCCCAACAACAAAACTCCAGGACGTAATAGCATAAATTCTTTCCTTCGTTTTTGAGTTTCCTTCGCTAAATCAGGAAAAACACGAATGACCATCCCACAAAATTGCACAGTACGCTTCTTGAAAAACATTCGTAGGAACCAATCCCTATCTGAAGCTACTACAAACACAGCTATCAATGTTGATGATATAGCACTCTCAGTTCCTGAGGATTCCAATATAGCTGAGATATTTAACACATCAAATTGATCCCCTACCTCTCTTGGTCCCTCAAAGGGCACTTTTTTCCCAGAGGGAAGATAATAAACCTTGAGCATAGGAGGGTGAGACTCTACTGGTACACCTAAAACTTCCAAAAGATATTTCTTAAACATTTCTTTGGCAGAAATAGAAGACAATCTAGGAAAATTTATATAACGTAGATTACAATATCTTGAAGAGTTTTCAAGCATTTCAATCCTTGCTTTCAAAGCCAACGTATCTTTCTGATACTGAGACACACCATCTTCAGAGGAAGTAAACTTCTGTTGTAATTCTGCTACTGAAGATTGTAAAGCAGTTACCTCTAGAGTATGCTGTTGGAGCAAATTTGTATGAACCTGAATCTGGGTGCCTAAAGCCACCACCTGGGGAGCCAACAGTTCTCCAAGCTTGACAATGGCAGACCAGATTGATTCAAGGGTAAAGACAGCCGGTCGTTCCAAGGAAAAAATCATTCGTGGTTGCCCCAGGGGCTCCTCCGTCGAACGACTGCCCATATCTGGCCCCCCGATATCAGACGCGGCCATCATTGCTCTGCCTGCAGACCTCCACACTACCGAATCCACTGAGCTGACCAGTGAGGCAGATCCAGATTCACTTCTCTGCGGCGCCGCCGATCCTCCAGGACCAGAACACTCTCCCAGATCGGAATGAGGCTTCTCCTCAGCCTGCGCCGGAATCTGACTCAATAATGGATCTTAGGGAGGCTGCCACTGCACCGGCGGGGAGATCTCTGGCCCCGAATCACCAATCGAGCTGCCCGGCCCCGACCGTGAAACTATGGGGCTTTCCTCCGCCGGAATTGTAGACCGCTGCAGCGGCGTAACAAAAGGATCTAATGGTCCAACCATAGAAGGGGGAAGGGTAGAAGAGGTTGCCGGGCTCGAGGAGGATTTCTTAAGCCCTTTCGCCTTCCTCTTACCCATTATAACGAGGAGTAAAAAAAAAACGCCGCCGCTACTGCTCACACACAAGACGCCATCTTGCCCTAGTGTATTTATACTGGTGTCAGGGAAAAGTGTGACGTGCTCAGTCTCCAAAGCTGCGGGAGGAGGTGCTTAAACCCAGAGGTCTGGGACAAGACTGGAGTTCCTTAAGGAACCTTACTTAGCAGGTAAGTCTAATTTAACCTTATTGTGTGAGTGAAAAATGTCCAAGTGGACTTAAGGCGAAACCTTGAACCTAGGAGAACGGGAGCTAACAAAAAGTCCTCCTTCCTCTTGGATGTCATTGAGGCAGTACCCAAATGGACGTGATGGTATCTGCCTAAAATGTCAAGATGTTAAGTTTGTTCAGCCTCAGGAAAGAGAGGAGATCACATGTTTTGATGTCCTGATTTGGTCCTAGCTCAGGGCTTTCCATTTCATCTTTCTATCTTAGCTCCTTAGGCAGAGTTGTACAATGGATAGTGGGACTCCAGAGGGTGGTGTTCTTGTAGCCCGAGATGAGCCTAAAAGGCCATGGTATGCAGTCTTCTGATTCAACACGGGGGACCCTTGAAGGTTCTTACAGCACAGTGATCTGCTTCTACAGGACTGATCCTGCTAATAATGTGGCCCTTGGGAGGGTGCATCTGAAGAAATTATACTTCTGTAGAAGTTATAACAACTCTTCTACAGACTGGGAAGAAGTCTGTGTTTCTAGCCTGTGTTAGGGATTGGAAAGAAGTTGATACTTGATGCCAGGAGAGGTCTTAGGGATTGGAAAGAAGTTGATACTTGATGCCAGGAGAGGTCATATTCTTGGTTATTCTGGTTTGGCAGGAGGCCTGGAATAGGATTTGGTACCCAGTTCCCTGAAGGTTCATGGGGGTGGTCCTAGCTTGCTACTGGCATGCCTCTGGCATCTCACTTGGGGTGATTAAGCACATCAGACCTCCAAGAAATCAGTGTGAACTTCTTGGAATCTTGGCCTTTATGGTTTGGGCAAGGGTCCTGTTTTTAAGCCAATTTAGGATACAATGATCAAAGTCCTCATGCTCAAGATGGTATTTCTGCAGTCATTTCCTGCAGCAAATCTCTCATTTTTGTTGTGTCGGATGAATGAGGAAGAATTTGACTGCTGCTGTTTTTCTCACTCAAAATAGTATCCTCTTTTTATTTTGAATCCATCAATTCACTCCCAGACAATTTTTGAGTAGGATGAATGCTACAAAGAACTACATGAAGTTCCACTTCTTGGATATTTGTAGTTTTGCTTTGGCAGAAGGTTCTTTTCAATGGGGATTGGAAAGAATAAAACAGCTTCTAGGGCCTTGGTGGCCTGTTTGGATTGAAGAGGTTGTAGGTTCAACATATGTTCATCTGGAACGAGCTTCCCCCATGACTTACAGACCAATCAAGACCTCCCTGAATTCAGACAGAAGATAAAAACCCACCTTTTGAAAGTATACTGTTGGACCTAGGACTTCACTATGGACCAACACTACCTCATGCACTTTAACTATTCTCTCAACAATTTTCCCCTCACCCCCTGATGTAACCCCCCCCCCACTTCTTTTACCTTCCTCCCCACCCTTAGTACATTGCTGATCATACTATTAAGTAATCACCTCTAGATACATACCATGTTAACCTCCTCACACTTGTTAAACATCTACATATCCATTGATACTGTTACCAGAGTTCTGTACCTTGTTACTTTCCAAATTACTTATACCCTCATTGTTTAATGTAAGCATAATATAATGTTCCTACGCTAGGCATTGTTTATGTTCTCTGTAACCTGCTTTGACTTTAAGATAAAGCAGGATATAAAAACAGTTAACTAAATAAATGTTTGTAAAGCTGTACTAGTTCCTGCATATCTCCATGTGCATTCTACCAGGGTTCAGGCATCTTCCTGGACAGAATGTATGCTGGTGCTTCCAGTGGAGAGCTGTAGGGCAGCCACCTGCACCTCTCTGCAGTTCTTTATGAAGTGTTATGGGCTGAACCTACAGGACAGCGAGGATAGCCTGCTTCCTGGTAGAGTCTTAACCAAATGTGGTATCTAACCACAGACACCATTAATAAAGATAACATTCTCTTCACTTAAATAATTAACTGCTAAATAGACAAGATAACAGAAGAACCACTCGTGGGTTCTGGCCTAGTAAGATTTTTTAAGAAAGGTAATTAGCAGGCAAGACTAAAACTTCTCCTTCCTGATCATACCAGGTGGCTCTCTCAAAATGGGTGGGAAACTGACAGGCCTGCCTTGAAGACAGTGGGTATCGGAGATGGGTGGGAAGGAGGGGAACAGTCCAATGTCGCTGAGGTGTTGGGTCAAAAGCTAGATGAAATAATGGGTCTTGAGGCGTGATTTAAATTTTGGGTAACATAAGACAGTTCCAGGCGGAGGTCGGGAGATAGAGCATTCCACAGGCTAGGTCAGGGGTGGGCAATTCCAGTCCTGGAGGGCCGCAGACCAGTCAGGTTTTCATGATGTCCCTAATGAATATTCATGAGATCTATTTGCATCCACTGCCTTCCATTGTATGGAAATAGGTCCATGAATATTCATTAGGGACATCATGAAAACCTGATTGGTCTGCGGCCCTCCAGGACCGGAATTGCCCACCCCTGGGCTAGGTCAAAGAAAATAAAACTTAGAATGACAGGTAGATTCATATCGAGCGAAGGATTGGGGGGGGGGGGGGGGAGAGAGGCAGTTGGCGTGGATGGAACGTGGGAAACGTGAAGGATAATACAGGATGAGAGATGAGGGTATTCCAGTGTGTAAATTCTTATGAACTATGGTAAGGAGTTTGTATTTAATCCTGATATTGGATAGGTAACCAGCGAGAGTCAACGAATAAGGGCATAACATGATCAAATTTGGAAGCATGATGCAGTAATCTAATGGCTGTATTTTGAACAGTTTGGAGACATTTGAGCTGATAGGAAGACCAGCATACACGATACTACAGTAGTCCAGGTGAGATATGACTAGGGACAAGAGCAATGTAGTTAAAAGTGGAATCGGCAAGAAATGAAAGGGTGATTTGATTGGGTGGTAGGCATAGAAGGAGCATTTCACGACAGCACTAATTTGTTCATGAAAGGTGAAGGCATTGTCAAGAATAACTCCCGAGGTTTTTAAAGGAAGGTGTTGGTGAGATGGGTGCCACCGTTAAGTGAAGGAGCAAGATGCAGTACTGCAGAAGTTTTAGAGGCATTTAGCTTCAGATGATTATTTCTTAACCAGAGGGCAACCTGGGAAAGACAGGAGTTCAAGAGATGTTGGGTGTGAGGAATTGGAGCAATTGTTTGGCGCAGAGCTTCAGTCTATCAATCTTTGCAAGAAGAGTTTGATCTCCCTTTGTCCCGTTTGTTTTGCATATCTGCAGTTTGGTTCACTGGGTTAAGAGGAGGGAGGTAAAGGGGAAGGTCGTGAGAGGTACCAGTTCTCTGTAAGATCTGTGTCGGGGCCTTCGCTCTACTAAGCGGTTGATTTTGATTTTCTGTTGACATTTGTGAGAGAGTGGGGTGGACCCACTGGTCCCTCTGAGGAGGTGGAACTTCAACAAACAAACAGAAGCAGTGGGAGCATCAATGGGGGTACAGGATAAGTTATAAATCGATGTACTAGTGGTCCATGACCCTGAATAGATTGGCAAAGATATACCCTGGGTCTTCCGATAGATGCTGGAAAGCATGGGGAATGGTGGGAACATTTGTTCATGTCTGGTGGGGGTGTCTGCATGAGCGGGGCGTTTGGAGAACTATCCAATGTAGGATAAAAAGCAAGGTTGGCATGGAGATCACCTGAGACCTTGGTATTTTCTACCTCAACTTTGAGAGTTCATGGGGTGTAGAAGGATTAGTGGGTCTTGGTCAGGCACTGTCTAAATTCGGCTACATTAAATTTGGCCTTGCATTGGAAGTGGCTGTCTCCTCCTTCCTTGTCTGCATCATTGGCGAGAATGGGGGGCATATACAGTATGGAGAGGCTGACTCCAGTGTGTAAGCTTAAAATAGCAATCTTTTAAAAAAGTTTGAGAACTCTCTTGCTGGAAGTACCACACTGCCATGTACTTGAAAATAATTGAATGAAATCCCCTAGGACAGAGGGGGCACTCCGATAGGGGATTGGGAGGGGAAGAGGGGGGTTGTGTTTGTTTATACTTAAATTTTAAAACAAAAGAAAAAGGAGGCATGTAATCTGCTGAGTTCAGTGATGTTTCTTTGAATTCGGCATGTGATGGCTACCAGACTGGAGTCTGAGGAACAGGGCAGGGCTCGGTCTGAATACTTTGGGGTGATATTCTAGTTATTCTAATATTCTGTATATTCTGCATTCTTTGGAATGAGTAAAGTCTCGTTGAAATTTAAAAAAAAAAAAAAAAAAGCTAAACTTGTGAGACTAAAACAAAGAGCAAGAATTTTTTTATTTGTTTGCTATATGTTAGAGGGCGTTGAGTCAAACACGATAAAGGTTTTTCAGGAAATAAAATACACTGTAGAATCTTTATGGATAAAAATTCCATGTGAGAAGGGAATGGCACTGGAGGTGTACTACTGCCTACCTGGCTAGAATGAACAGATGGATGATGAAATGCTAAAAGGAAATTAGGGAAGCTTGCAAATTTTACAACACAGTAGTAATGGGAGTTCCTGTGCGGATATCCAGTTTAGTCCTCCACAATCGGGTACTGCCCCTCTCACTGCAGCCTGTAGACTGGACCAATCAAATCTTCTGTAGTACATATCCAGCAGGAGCTCCCAGAAGCCCCCCAGTGTGTCCAGTCTCGTTGCAGTGTGTAGACGTAAAAGTGTGTCCTCTGGGCACACTTAGTGACCTTTGCAGGAGCAACACTAGTTAGTTGTTTTTAGGGTTGTTTTGGGGCATTTCTCTACTATTTTTGTGTTTGGTAGCTAGCTGTGCCTTTAAAAAAGAAAGACAAAAGAAGCCTGTCTCCCTGGAGCTGTGCCACAGGAGACTAGGAGAAAGTCAGACCTGCTGGCTGCTGTTGCCTGCCTAGCACATTTTATCAGCCCTGGGTGAGCTTCCCCTAGACAGGACGGGGAATTGCCATACCTATAAGGCAGTGCCTGGTACTGGGAGATTGTGGCTGAATCTTCTGTTCCTGAGCTGGTAGGAGTTTGCATTTCATTTTTTTCTTTCTTGTGTGCAATGCTCTGTCTGGGATGCCAGCGTTTCTGTAGGCTCTCCTGAGCCCATTTGGCAGTTTTTATTCAAACTGCTCGTGTGCCCTGTGTTAGAGGGTCGTTTTATTTGTTTTCCATATTATTTGGTGGTTTTTATATTTTCGCGCCGTTTTTTACCGCGGGTGAAAAAGTGCGGCGGCCATTTTGGATTTTAAAAGTGCTTTTCCAGGCATTTTTGATCGCTGTGCACAGGTTCCCCTAGCGTTTTTGGGGTTCCTCTTTCTGGCGATTTTGCTCAGGGCACCCCAGGGATCCTGGGATATATTTTGTTTCTTGTAAAAAAAAAAAAAAAAAAAGTTAAGTTACTTTTAAATCGGGGCTGATTTGCATAGGATTGCCCAGGTGGTGTGGGCTTTCCTGTGGCTGTCTTATTCTATTCCCCTGGGCAGAGGTGGCCTTGGAATGGCTTCCAAGCCCCAGTGTGTGATTTGTGGGTCCCGCAGGACGGCAGGGACTGACTCTGGCATCTGCAGGGGCTGTGCTGCAGTGCCCTCTGAGTTAGAGCAATCTGTGAATGTTCAGGAACAGGCTACCCCTGGGGATGCTTCTACTTCCGGGGACAGCGTTCTTTCTCCAAGCATCCCTCAGTCTGGCTCGGTTCCTCCGGCCAGCGGTTCAGTGGCTGCGCTCCAGCATGCGTCTGTTGCTGCCTCAACTATGGACTTCTCCCCTGATTTTGTACTCCTCATGCATCAGGCATTTCGCCTGAGCAGGTCCGGACAGTTGCCGGCTGTCTGGCCCCCCTCCCTCCCCTCGGGGTCCTTGGGGGCGGCTCAGTGTCCCTCATCGCCCGGGGGCAAGCGGCTTCGGTTGGGGGGACAAGAGCAGGACGCCCTGGGTCTCCTGGATTCCGAGGCAGAGGGCGATCCTGAGACTGAAGCGGAGGATTTGGAGGATGGGGAGATCCCTGGGCCGGAAGATCAGGCTCGGGTCATTCGAGTGTTCCGTAGGGACGAGCTGGTTCCTCTGGTCACGGAGTCCCTTCAGGCGCTAAACCTTTCGGCGGTGCGGCCCCTGGAGGAGGAGGGTCTTGAGGATCCTCTGATTCAAGCAGTCAGGGATGCCCAGGTGGTTTTTCCCGTCCACCGCGTGGTGGATCAGATGATCCAGGCGGAGTGGGAGCACCCGGAATCCGGTTTGAAGGGGATTCGGACCATGAATCGGCTTTATCCTCTTGCTGACAAGGACAGGGACTTGTTCAGGTCCCCCCGGGTGGATGCTGCGGTCTCCGCAGTGACCAAGAAAACCACCATCCCGGTTGAGGGGGCGGCAGCCCTCAAGGACGGGCAGGATAAGAAGGTTGATAACTTGCTCAAGCAAACCTTCGATACGGATGCCGTGTCATTGCAGGCCTCTATCTGTGGGGCTTGGGTGGCTCGGTCGTGTCTGCGGTGGTCACAGCAACTGCGCTCGAGCCCCGGACTAGACCAGCAGGGTCTGGTGGAGGTGACCCGGCTGGAGTCCGGCTCGGCTTACCTGGCGGATCTGTTTTATGATTTGATCCGCGCGTTGGCTAACAGTATGGCATCCGCGGTAGCAGCGCGCCGGTCCCTCTGGTTGCGCAGCTGGGCGGCGGACAGTTCTTCTAAGGCCCGCCTCAGTAAGCTGCCGTTTTAAGGGCAGATTATTATTTGGGGAGGCTCTCGAGAAATTGGTAAAGGATCTCGGTGAGTCCAAAGGGGGCCGGCTTCCGGAGGATAAACCAAGGTCCAACCGGTCCACCTCGTCGGCGCGGGGATCCTTTCGGGATCAGCGCAGGTTTCGGCCCTCCCGCCAGTGGTCCTCGCGGCGGGGCCGGTTTGGAGCCCGTAGCCAAGGATTTCGGGCTTTCAGGGGAGCCGGCAGAGGCTTCTCCGCAGCCGGCTCTTCTTCGGGTTCTTCCTTTGGACGCAAGCCACAATGACGCCAGGCAGGCTCTGGAGGGAGGACCGCTTGTCGGCGGTCGCTTGCGCGACTTTCTTTCCTCTTGGGCCCAAATAACGTCGGATCGCTGGGTGCTACAAATTATAGAGGAGGGTTACGCTCTGGATTTTGCGTTCCCACTTCCAGATTCCTTTGTTCTATCTCCCAGCAGGGGCGAGCAAAAGACGAGGGACATCCGCGTGACCCTGGCTCGATTGTTAGCGCTGGTAGCGGTGGTTCCAGTGCCTCCCTTGGAAAGAGGCGCTGGTCGCTACTCCATCTATTTTGTGGTACCCAAAAAGGGCGACTCTCTGCGTCCGATTTTGGATCTCAAAGGCGTGAATCGCGCGCTCAGAGTGCCGCATTTCCGCATGGAAACCCTGCGGTCAGTCATTGTAGCGGTGCGAAAGGGGGAGTCTTTGACGTCCCTCGATCTTACCGAGGCCTATCTGCACATTCCGATACACCCAGCCCATCAGCGGTTTCTCCGCTTCGCGTTCCCGTGGGGCCACTTTCAGTTCCGGGCCATGCCGTTCGGCTTGGCTACGGCCCCGCGCACTTTCACAAAGGTGATGGTGGTGGTTGCGGCGGCCTTGCGCAAGGAGGGCATTTTGGTCCATCCTTACCTGGACGACTGGTTGATACGAGCAAAATCCGGTCGAGAGTGCCTGCGGGTCACGAGCAGGGTGGTAGCTCTGCTGCGATCCCTCGGCTGGGTGGTGAACGAAAGAAAGAGTTGTCTGCGGCCCTCGCAGGACCTGGAGTATCTGGGGGTGCGCTTCGACACTGCTCGGGGGCTGGTGTGCCTTCCCGAGCGCCGCGTCCTGACGTTGCGGGCTCTTGTCCGACTATTTCGGGGGATGCCCGCTCCGTCGGCGTGGTGGTACCTACGGCATCTCGGAACGATGGCGGCGACCTTAGAGGTGGTTCCGTGGGCGCGGTTCCACATGCGCCCGCTACAGAGGGCGCTCCTTCGTCGCTGGTCCAACCAGTGCGATTCCTTGCACAAGAGACTGCCCTGCCCGAAGGCAGTGCGGCGGTCGCTTCGGTGGTGGCTCTCCTCCGAGAACCTGACGCGGGGGATTCCCTTGGAGCCTCCTCTGTGGGTCCCCCTCACTACGGATGCGAGCCTAGTCGGCTGGGGAGCACACTGCGAGACCCGCTTCACGCAGGGGGGGTGGTCCTCGCAGGAAGCGTCTTGGTCGATCAACCGCCTCGAGCTTCGGGCGGTCCGACTAGCCCTGATGGCCCTGGAACCTCTGCTCCTGGGCCGGGCGGTCCGAGTCTGGTCGGACAATGCGACCACGGTGGCGTACATCAATCGCCAAGGGGGCACAGGGAGTGTGGCCCTGGAAACAGAAGCGACGGCCTTGTTCAGCTGGGTGCAGACTCGGCTGCCGGCGATCTCGGCGGCGCACATTGCAGGCGCCGACAATGTCCAGGCCGACTTTCTCAGCAGAGTGCGGGTGGACCCCGGAGAGTGGGAGTTAAATCCTCAGGTATATGCGCAGATAGTTCGGCGGTGGGGTCCGCCCATCATGGATCTCATGGCGACCTTCCAGTCGGCCAAGACAAGTCGCTTCTTCAGCAGACGGCGGGAGCGGATGTCCGAAGGACTCGACGCTCTCATTCAGCCGTGGCCGACGTCCGGGATGCTGTACGTTTTCCCCCCATGGGCCTGATCGGTCGGGTCGTCCAGCGCATCGAGGGCCATCAGGGCCGGGTGCTGCTGGTGGCTCCGGATTGGCCCCGGAGGCCCTGGTATGCCGACCTCGTTCGGCTTCGAGACGGCGTGCCGTGGCGCCTTCCGGCGCTACCGGATCTTCTTCTTCAGGGCCCCTTGCGGATGCCCCAGGTGGCTCGGTTCTCGCTTACGGTTTGGCCATTGAGAGGGCTCGGCTGAAAAAGAAGGGTTATTCGCCCGCGGTGATTTCCACCTTACTGCGGGCAAGAAAGTCGTCCACTTCTCTTACTTATGTTCGAATTTGGAGAATTTTTGAGGACTGGTGCTCCCGGCGTGGAGTTCGGGCGGCGACGGCCTCGGTGCCCGTCGTGCTCAGCTTTCTGCAGGATGGCTTCGAGAAGGGTCTCGCGGCCAGTTCCCTGAAGGTCCAGTTGGCTGCGCTCTCTTGCTATAGAGGCAAGGTCTTGGGCCACCTTCTTGGCGCTCATGCGGATGTGCGGCGTTTCTTGACCGCCGTGTTTCATTTGCGGCCTTCCCGCAGAGCGGTGATTCCTCCGTGGGATTTGAATTTAGTTCTGCGGGCCCTGGCTCGGGAACCCTTTGAGCCCTTGCGGAGGGCATCCTTGAAGGATCTCACGTTGAAGACGGTTTTTCTGGTAGCCATTTGCTCGGCACGGCGCATCTCGGATCTACAGGCCTTGTCATGCCGAGAACCTTTCTTGTCTTTTTCTGCGGAGCGGGTTGTGCTCCGTCCGGTTCCCTCCTTCCTGCCAAAGGTGGTGTCTCCTTTTCACCTGAATCAGGCAGTATTTCTACCAGTGATTTCGGCGGCCTCGGTCGAGTCGGTGGACAAGGGGCTTCACCGGCTTGATGTGGGCCGCACGCTGCGTCGGTATTTACAGTCTACCGAGTCATTTCGGAAGACTGATCGGCTTTTGTGCTCTTTGGGGGTGCACGGAAAGGGGAGGCGGCGGCTAAGGCCTCCATTGCTCGATGGCTTAAAGAAGCGATCGCCTCCGCGTATCTGTTGCAGCGGCGGCCGGTTCCGGAGGGGCTCCGGGCTCATTCTACTAGGGCTCAGGCGGCCTCTTGGGCGGAGCATGGTCTGGTTCCACCAGCGGAGATCTGTAGGGCGGCCACTTGGTCGTCTCTGCATGCTTTCAGCAGGCACTATCGCTTGGATGTGTCAGCGGCTCGGGATTCCTGTTTTGGTTCGGCGGTTTTGCGCGCCGGCCTACAAGGTCCCGCCCGGTCTTAACTGCTCTGTTACATCCCGATTGTGGAGAACTAAACTGGATATCCGCACAGGAAATGGAAATTACACTAACCTGGTAATTGTAGTTCCTGTAGGATCCAGTTTAGTCCTCCTTCCCTCCCGAATATCTGCATGATCTTGCGGCGCGCTATCCCGAGCGGGAGATTCTAAGATAGTTTTGCATCCCGTTCGGACCTTAGCGGCAGTCGTGCTTATAGCTATGGCTCTTCCCTTTCTTTTGGGGTTCCGTAAGCTCCTTAGTACCTGGGGGGAGCTCTGTGTCAATTTAGGGGCGTCGATTCCGGCGCCGTGCAGTGTTCTGACTTCCTCGTTTGGGGAGGGAGTTGGTTATTCCAGGGGGGGAAGTACAAGGTTTAATGTTAATCTGATAATAATCTGATGTGTTGCTTCGTTCAGTATGCTTTGTTACTAGTACACTGGGGGGCTTCTGGGAGCTCCTGCTGGATATGTACTACAGAAGATTTGATTGGTCCAGTCTACAGGCTGCAGTGAGAGGGGCAGTACCCGATTGTGGAGGACTAAACTGGATCCTACAGGAACTACAATTACCAGGTTAGTGTAATTTCCATATTTCAACTGCCCCAGTATTGACTTGGTCAGTGTTACATCAGGCTATGCTATGGAGAGAGTTTCTAGCTGAAATAAATGACTGCTTCATGGAGCAGCTAGTTCTAAACAGTCTCACCTCGAGTCTGTTCCTGATCTAGTTCTTAGTGGATCACAGGATCTAGTGTGAGAAGTAATGGTGTTGGGGGCCCCTTGGCATTAGCGATCATAACATGACCCCATTTTGATGTAATAAATGGAGGGAGGATAACAAGGAAATCTATTGCCCTAGCACAGTGGTTCTCAACCTTTTTTGTACCGTGACCCCTTTTACCATTGGTCAACTTGTGATAACCCCCAATGATAAAATCAAATGCGTTTCTCTTCCTTTACCGTTAACGCATTGTCGCTGTAATCATTTGTTGAATTATTAATATATTATAGGCCTTTGCATTATGTTTTTATTTATAAAATTTACTTAGTTAAACCACAATAATTAATCCCAGTAACAAGTAACAATATTTGATTTCAAAATTATGATTTTGTAGTCAAATCACTAATATGAAATAAAATTATTTTTTCTACCTTTTTGTTGTCTGACCAATTTATTCTCTGATCATGCTGGTCCCGATCTGAGGCTTCTGCTTTCCTGTCTTCTCTTAGCTCCATTTTTGTGGTCTATGGTCCATCTGACATTTCTTATCTCTTCTTTTGTTTATTTCACTTCTTTCCATCAGCCTATTTCCAGTCCCAGTAACCCTCCCCAGTATCAGCCCCTTTCCAATCCTCACTCCCAGTACCTTCCAATGCCAACTTGCATTCCCATGACTGCCACTGGTGTCCAGTCCCTTCTAGTACAAATACCATGGCAGCCCCTCTCAGATCCACTCCCTTCCATTTCCATTCTCCCATCCCCTCGTATCAGCCCATTTGTAGCCTTAGCCCCCAGTTTTCTTCCAGGGCCAGCAGCTCTATCCTCCCCTCCCCCCTAATCACCCCAATACCAGTCCTACCCCCATCAGCTCATTACAAGTCCTTGCCTCCACTAATCAGCCCATTTCCAGTCATAGCCCCCCGATCAGCTCATTTCCAATGCTAGCCTCCCATCAGTCCATTACCAGTCCTACCCCACCCCATCAGCCCATTACCAGTCCTAGCCTCCCCTAATCAGCTCATTTCCAGTGCTAGTCCCCCCTCAACCCCATTACCAGTGCTAGGCGCCCCTAATCAGCCCATTACCAGTCCCAACCTCCCCCTCCTTGATCAGTCCATTCCCAGTCCCAACCTCCCCCTCCTTGATCAGTCCATTCCCAGTCCTAGCCTTCTCTAATCAACCCATTACCAGTCCTAGCCCCCCCATCTGCCCATTACCAGTGCTAGCTCCCCCATCAGCCCATTATAATCCTAACCCGCACTATCTCTCCCCTCTGTCCAGCATTTATCCCTGTCTGTCCAGTATGTCCTCGTCTCTCCCCTTTGTCCATGTCAGCCCCCCTCCCTCCCTCCCTCCATGTCAGCCCCGCGTCCTTGTCAGCCCCACTCCCTCCATCCATCCATATCAGCCCCCCTGCCTCCCTCCCTCCATGTCAACCTCCCCTCCTCCCCTCTCCCCATGTCTGCCTCCTGCAGCCACGGCTCCCTGTCTCTTAGGGAACCGCGGCTGTGCCTGTGAAGCCGTTGCGGAGCCTTTCTGTCTCTTGACGGGCTCCGTGCAGCATTGTCCCGCCTCCAAAGGAAGTGGTAAACAACTTCCTTTGGAGGTGGGACAATGCTGCACAGATCCCGTCAAGACACAGGAAGGCTCCACAATGCTTTTACAGGCATAGCCGCGGTTCCCTAAGAGGCAGGGAGCCACGGCTGTGTTAGAAGGGAGGCAGTGAGTTTGCTGCTGCCGAGAAGCGGACTCGGCGGCGGCAGCAACTTGTGCGCTTTTTTAAAAAAAAATTTTAACTTGGCGGAGTGAAGCGACCCCTGCTAAATCCTATGGCGACCCCCGTGGGGGTCGCAACCCACAGGTTGAGAACTGCTGCGCTAGCATTTAGCTTTCAAAAAGGAGACTATGATAAAATGAGGAAAATGGTTAAGAAAAAACTAAAAGGAGCAACTGTAAAGGTTAAGAGTTTACATCAGGCCTGGGCGTTATTTAAATATATTGTCTTGGAAGCCCAGACCAGATGTATTCCGTGCTTTAAGGAAGGCCAAATGACGGTCAGCATGGCTTAAAAGTGAGGTCAAAGAGGCTGTTAAAAAAGAGCCAAAAGATGGAAATGGGGAAACAAGTACTGGCAGTTAAATGCAAGGCCTTGATAAGGCAGGCAAAGAGAATTTGAAAAGAAACTTCCTTATCGTTCCTCCATCCAGTCCCCACCTGTGGGTAGTTGCCTCTCGTCAGCAGCTTGAAGACTGAGCATATCACATTTTCTGTCCTTGCCATAGATAGCCGGCTGGCACCTCCCACCATCTCCATTATCTCAGTCTCCAGATAGCTGGTGAGACGTGATTCCCATAGGAGGGCTTGCTGAAGGAACAACTAAGGGATTTAACAGTTAAATTGGCTAACTATTTGGTGACAGGTCTAATTTTGGTTAGGAGAGTTGATTTATTTTTTTTTTGCAAAACAAAGAAAACTTTAAGAAATCAAGCCGGGGTAGGCAGAGAAGCTGTGGAGGAGAAGGGACATTCTCCCCGTTGACAGGCTCTTGGAAAAGGCAAATGCTGACTTTTGGCCAGTGAAGAGAGCTGATTTCTTCCCCCGAGGGATTGGTGCGCTTTCAGCAACCCGATGTCGCTGGCACTCTAAGCACACTGGAGCAGCATGTCAAGAGGGCTCTCCGCACCAGACAGCTGCTGCTCGCAAAAAGGCTTCCTGCTCATACAGCCCGGGTAATTTCGGCAACAATCTTTTTTTTTTTTTTTTTTTTTTTTTTTTTGTCTTTGGGGAAGCCTCAGTTGAGAGGAACTCTCCCTGGCTTGGCTGGAAGATGCTATTTTGGGAGCAGACACATACACGTGGGGAGAGGCCGCAGGGATCATGCATGGACACTTCTGGTCTCTTCTGCCGTGTTTTGTGTTATTTCTGGGGGCCAGGGTGGAGAGGTAAGATAATCATTGTGATTCCTTTTTAGTTCAGGTTACTTTTATTTGGGTGGCTTCCGTCTGCAATTAAGAGGGCAGCACGGTGGGGGGGGGGGGGGGGGAGATAAAAGGAGTGCACAGAGAACTGTGCAGATGAGATCCAGGGACATCCTGTCAGCTCCCAGGCTTCAGCAGGAGTGCAGTGAATTCCTGGCAGCGCAACATGACCCTCCAGACTGGTGTGTCTGAGCTGTGGGTTTCGCAGGGGTGCAGTTTCCGCAGCTGGCATCTGCCATGGCTGCGAGGCAGGGTCCCAATCAATGGAACAAGGCCTGGAGGATGAAAATGGTGAGCAGGCTCTTGGGGGTCCTGGGGCAAGAGAAGCGCAAGGGGATCCCCTTCCTCTGGCCGAGGGGACTGGTAGCCCGGAGCAGAAGCCAAGGGGGCTGCCTCTGGGGTCTTACAGGCCCTCTACCTCAAGAGATACCTCTACAGGGATGTTCCCAGGAGGGTTTTCACCTGAGTTCGTACTGCTTATGCATAAAGCCTTTTGCTTGAGGCAGGTGGGCCAGGACGGACAAGGAGGATCTCAGAGCAGAGCCATAAAACGAAGAATAGTGGACTCCCCTACTGATTGTAGAGTGGAGAGTGACCCCGAGAGGCTTTAGGATCTGCCCATTTGGGGGGACATGGAAGAACCAGGAGAGGCAACAGGAGAGACCGAACTCATGGAGCTCCAGGAGGGAGAGATTCCCCAAGGGGAGGAATCATGCATCGGGCATGTTTTTCGCAGGGAGGAGTTTTCGGAGCTCATTGCACACTCCTAAAGGGCCCTCAGTATGAATCTGGCAGCCCCAGAGCAGATGGATCCACTCAAGGATCCATTGTTCCATACAGTGTGGAAGATTCAGATGGTGGTTCCCTTTCTCTTTCATTGGGTGGTCAAGCAGATGATTCAGGATGAGTGGGACATAATGGAGGTGGGCCTGAAGGGAACGCAGGTATTGACTTGGTTTTATCCTCTCCTGGATCAAGCTAGGGACTTGTTCCGCTGTCCTAGAGTGGATACGACAGTTTTGGCAGTCACGAAGAAGGCAACAAACCAACCTCAGCGCTAAAGGATGTGCAGGACAAGAAGTTGGAATCCTTAATGAAGCAGGTCTTCAACATTAATGCCCTGTCCCTGCAGATGTTCGTCTGTGGGGCTTTTGTGGCATGTGCATGCTTGCGCTGGGCACAATCCATCTTGGAGAATGTGGGGGGGACACCCCAGAGGCAGCAAAGCTGGAGTTCGGAGCAGCGCATACCGCCCCTTCCCATGATCAAGGGCAGTTTACAATGAACAAACCAAGATACATAACTTAGATCAATGGTAATACATTAAAATTTACAAGAAAAATATTTATAGACAACATATTTACAAATGCAATTTACTCTAGTTTAATCCTGAATTAACTATAGGGAATACTAAATGATGATTATGACCTCATTAGGGGCCTGTCCAAGGGTATGGCCTTTGCGGTAGCTGCTCACTGCTACCTTTTGGCTTCCGGAGAATAAGCCATAGCTGGTTTGGGCCACAGGCCCGGGGAGGGGCCAGTCCAGAGATTTCCGGTGCTTCTGAGCAGTGCGGTTTGCTCCTTTTCAGCATAGGAGGTTCCCTTCCCTGGTTAGCCCTTTTGGGGGTTTTGAGGTGCAGGCAGAGGTTCCTTCTCGGGGGTCCTCAGCAAACAAGAAGCTTCAATGATGCCAGAGTGGTTCAGGGGGTGGTAGTTCCCGTGGGGGGGTCGGCTGCGAGACCTTTACTCTGCCTAGATCAGGATCATCACAGACCAGTGGGTACTCAAGATCATCTGGGAAGGCTATGCGCTGGAATTTTCCTGGCCTCTGCGGGATGTCTTCGTCAGGGCGCCATGGAAACTCGAGGCCGTGAGGGACACGCTGCAGCACTTAGCACTGCAGGCATTAGTTGAAGGTATCTGTATTACTCCGCTGTGATATTAACTTCAAGATCAAACAGCCACACATGCATGGTATTTAATAAGCTATTTAATATGACAATTAGCTAGACAATATATAACAATATTACAAGGACAAACGCACAGAACAATGCTTCATCAAAACGTCTGATATCATCACAGCCCTTATCAGCTGGGAAAGCCACAGTGAAGGCTGGAGAAAAGTCTGTGATTCCTCATGTGCTGGCACGCGGACATCAGCTCTCTACCTGTCCTGGTGTTCTAGCTCTTTTTGTAGGCTGTAACAAATGTGTCCCAGCTGGACAGCATGACTTAATTTATTCTCCACGTCATACACCTTTGCTAAACAGTAATTTCTGGCCAGTCCTACTCCAGCCTTTGTTCTCAGTTAATAAACAATTCTGGTCAGTCATTCCCTACACCTTTAGTCTCCGGACTAGTAAACAACTGGCTCAGCATGATTCCTCACATACGGGATGGTTCAAAAGTTCAATATTCCTTGCTGATTTAAATAAATCTTTAATTAGTAATACATTCCACCTGTGGATCAGCAAGGACATTGTACTTAAGCACTGGCTGTATTGCCCTTGTAGCTCATTTGGAAATACAATAAGTGAGAATACAGTTCCATAAGGTTAAGTCAATCAATATAATTATTATCATCATTATTATTAACATGGGGAACAGAACAAGGAGAAACAGAATGGTTTAAAATAAGCAAAGGTGTAAGACAAGGCTGCATACTTTCCCCCTACCTGTTTAATTTATATGCAGAACAAATCATCAGAGAAGCAGGATTGTATGAAGACAACAGAGGTGTGAAGATTGGTGGAAGACTCATCAACAACCTTCGCTATGCTGATGTTACCACATTACTGGCGGAAAGTGAAGATGATCTGAAACATTTGCTTCTCACAATCAAAGAACATAGTCTCAAAATGGGCCTGCACCTTAAT
Source organism: Ichthyophis bannanicus (assembly GCA_033557465.1). NCBI lineage: Eukaryota > Metazoa > Chordata > Amphibia > Gymnophiona > Ichthyophiidae > Ichthyophis > Ichthyophis bannanicus. The sequence goes on from CM066036.1 coordinate 191,243,573, forward strand.
GTAAAGAAGACAAAGATCATGACAACTGGCATAATCAACAGGTTCATCGTCGAAGGAGAAGAAATTGAAATCGTGAATAACTTTAACCTATTTGGATCAACTATCAATAAAGAAGCAACAAGCAGTCAAGAAATCAGACGCATTGCTCTTGGCAGAATGGCTATGAAAGACCTAGATAAGATTCTCAAGAGCAGAGATGTCTCTCTCCATACAAAGATTCGACTTGTTCAAGCCATGGTATTTTCAATAACATCATATGGATGTGAAAGCTGGACAGTGAAAAAGATAGACAGGAAGAAAATTGATACCTTTGAATTATGGTGCTGGCAGCGAATACTGTGTATGCCATGGACTGCCCGAAGAACAAACCAGTCTGTACTAGAAGAGATCAGACCTAAGCTTTCTTTAGAAGCTCAGATGACAAGACTTCGACTTTCATACTTTGGACACATCATGCGGGGAGAGAGATCATTAGAGAAAGACATCATGCTTGGCAAGATAGGTCAACGCAAAAGAGGAAAGCCAGCAATGAGATGTTATCGATACAATAACAGCAGCTACGGGTACCAGTCTGTCAACAATGAGCCGCCTGACTCAAGACCGAACACAATTTAGGATAGCTATCCAGAGGGTCGCCATGAGTCGAGTCGACTCCGACTCGACGGCACTTAACAACAACAACAACAACATTAACATGGGATGAAACGTAGTGGATAACATTAAAGGAAATGCTTGAGGGGACAAGAAGTCATGATGTAAACTGGGTGATATTTTTCCAAATATCTAATATACTGTTCCCACCGGCATTGCAATTGCTGAAGCCCAATGGCTTGTAGATCTCAGTTACTCTTATCAGTTCTCCATACAGTGGGAACTCATTTCGCCTGCATATTCAGGACTTTTTCTACTTTATATCTGTCCCATGGATTTCAATCTACTAGTTACATGTAGAGGGTAGTGGAAGAAGTGGTGAGGGACTAACAACCTCAATCGTAAACCTTCAGCCACTACTACTCCCTCCACCAGCTACAAATCTGGTCTTGGATATTTTACCCAAATGTTTGCACCATTGGCCACCCGTAGATCCAAAAGCAGTATGAGCAGGAGAAAAGCGGAAAAAATCTGAGATACTAGAACTACAGTTACTTACCAAGGAAACAATAATAAAAGGATAACAATACATAAGACAAAATCATTCACAAAAGCCCCCAATCAGTCTAATAGTCCTCTTCCTATTTTCAGATAATTTGGTCCTGCTTCTCAGCAGTTCTTCAGGACTTCATAGTGTGCTTCACCTTTGTCTGAAGTTTTAGGTTTGGTTTCTCCCAAAAGTTGAACCTCTCAATCTCATAAGCGGATATCTTGGCCCTTTTGCAATGTGACGCATGGATCCAGGTAGGGACTCCTTCACACAATGCTGCGGTGTGTAGTTAGGAGTTCTTGGGATGGTCTGTTCCATCTAGATTCTGGTCAATTCCTTCTGCTGGAATCTCTGGATTGCAGTTGGTGACATTAGCTCCAGGCCTCATTCAGAAGAGCAGCAACCAATATTTAAATGAAAAGACTAAATATTCTAGATTAGATTTTGCAATGAGACAAACTTAATTTCATCCATATTTACTAAGATCATATCCTATAAATATTGCTTTATAAACTTTCAGTGGTCTACCAGTAACTATCTCTCGTATGGTGTCAACCCTGCCTTGCAGTTTCATAAACTCTTGTCTCTCTATCACTGGAGATTCATTTGCTGGTAGGAAATACTCCATTGTGCCCTTGACTGATCTTTACATGTTTAGCTCCCTTTGCACCGTTTACAGATCAGACAAGTTGCACACACGTTTTCTGCAGTTTTGGCAAGTCATACCAATATTGTGAGAATTTGTGTATCAAATCATCCCCCTTTGCCTTTGCTGCCTGGCAGGACACACAGGCAAAAAAAGCATCTAGAAGTACCACATGGCCAGTGTGGGTTTTCCAAAGCTCATCAGGGTGCAAGGTGCACCTAGCCTGTTTCCAAGTGTCTATTTCCAATTGTTGAGTATGTGTTGGGGCTTAGATGACTTCCTGAATTGAAGCTACTAGAGACGGCATAGTTGAATAGAGTGCTCATCCTTTTTTTTTTTTTTTTTTTTTTTTTTTTTTCTTTTCATTTACATATTCATTAGGCAGACACATCACTTCACATCATTAAATTACCTTCATCAGTTTATTGTCCATCAGAGTCCTTCCTCTTAATATCCCGTTTCACCCCTCACAACACTTTTTCATCACTTGCATCAATCCACCAACTACATACATAGGTCCTTTTCATTTTTTTTATACCATACTAATGTATCCTTATTTGATAAGGCTGCTAAGAACATCAGACAATTGTTAAAAGCTTAGTATTGTTGTAAACGGTAGGTAGAAGATATAAATTTAGATTATACTCAATAAGCATAACAGTATGAGTAAACAGTACCCCTTTCCCACTAAACTTAATTGGTCTAGTACTAAGTGGACATGTGTTCATTCTAAATAGCAACTGTCTAAACAATATTGGTAAAGTCCTTACAATATAAAACTGTTATTTCACAACATTTTATAACATCAATCCCACTAGGAAGAAGTATGGCTTCTAACAGGACGGCCACATATCTCTCAGGTGTGACTAGAGTCTATCATATACACTGCTCCCAGTGAGAGTGCTGTAGGAAACTCAAAACATTTGAAGACTGGTCTTGTAACTGCAGCGTCCACAAGGATTTGTGTAAGCTACTCATTAATTATCGTGTTAAGAGATCCTTTTGAGGTGAGAGGCCGAAGAAGGTACAAGGCATTTGTGGTTGGGTCTCGGGTTCTTGGCCTACTCTCCCCTGCCTATTCATGTCTCTGCAGCGGCATAAATATACAAGGTTCATTTTCTTCAGGCCTTGTGGGTCCTTGAGGAAGCTTAGAGCAGTCAGAATTCCCGTGACCCAGATTATCACACTCGAAGCATCACGTTTATTGCTTTTTCCTAGGCTGTGGCCTCACCTTCTGCCTCTCTCTCTCTCTCTCTGTTTCTTTTTCCCAAATCTCTCCTGGATCATTGCTGGCACGCAAGATTTTGTTTTGTCCAATCAACTCAAGTTAGTGTTTTATTTTTATACAAATAAGCTAGGGAAAAAAAGTTATTCTCATATTTTCTGGGAACTCGGTTCCATCTTTCTGCTAAATGTCATCTATATGCTTGGGAACAAAGCAATTTCAGATGAGCCTCTGTCCAAAATTCCAGCAACTTAAGGGCAATGCAGGTTTAAAAGAAACAATGTTTACTCATCTTGTAATTGCTGAGTGTATACTGGACCTATACATTAAGTACTACTACAACAAGGATATTTGGTAACATAAGTGCAAGTGTATAAACTAAATAAAATTAGTATCTCACAGTGCTACAACATATATATCTGTTTTCTCAGGAACTGTACTCCTGAAACTGAGTTTAAAAAAGCCTTTCAAAACAAAGTACACTTTTTCTCTGGACACCAACACGTAAAATTCAAATACAGAAAAACAGGTGAATTTATTCTAAAACCCAATATTGTAACAAATAAAACTGGAAAGATCAGTGTAGTTAACGCCTATGTTGTTACTATCCTGTTCATCAATACCGAGCTTAACAATGCAAAGTAATTAACATCTTATAGGTCAGGAAACAGGCATTCAAATGAAATGAAGCTGCAAGGAGATGAATTCAAAATCATCATAAGGAAACACTTTTTCATGAAAAGGTTGGTGGATATCTGGAAAGCAAATACTCCTTTTTATATTTTTAACCAAAATGCTAGTACTTTGTCACATTTAAATTAAAACCTTTTACATTTTTACCTGAGACTGGTATCAAACTGATCTGAAAACAATGAAGTTATTTTTAATTAAATTACCTAGAGTTACAACCAACCTTGATGTTATCTTAAACACAGATAGCAAAACAGTAGGTCTCTCTTCTGTCCAAACTTCTTCAGGCAACTGCAGATTACTTTGTCTAAATATCTGCAGCTGAACAAGAGAAGAGTCGTAAACACTAAGGGGTCTGTTTACTAAAGGCCGGTGGTGTGCGGTCCGCGGTGCAGAGCGGGTGCCGTAGAAGGAGTGGGCGTTCCGTCGGGAAGCTGTGAGTGACAGATGCGTGAGGGTGCGCGGCGCCCGTGTGGTTAGTGCCCTGTGCAATTAACGAGGTTGAGCTGTGCACATGGGACACACTGCTCACGGATTTGGGCTTTCCAGTATTGTGCTGCACATTGCTGACGGAAACGGTTTCCTTTCCCTTCCCAGCACCTCTAACGCGACTGTTGGACTCGCGGTATATTTCATTGGAGATTCGGGCACGCTCCTGTGCGGCGAGTCTCCCCCCTCCCACATTCCGCCCACTGACCCCGTCTCTCCGCCCCTAGGGGGCCTTCCTCCGCCCTCATTTCTCCTTTCCACGCCTGTTTCGCACATTACCGTCCCGCAAATGTGCGCGTTGTCGGCGCACGCTTGCGGGACCCGTTAATGTGCCGCGCACTCGTACGGGGCGCTTAAGAGCACTTAAATACCTCTTTTAGAGCGCTCATGTGCGCCCCGTACAAGTGCGCCGTTTAGTAAACAGACCCCTAAGAGTTAAAATAAAAAATTGCTTGAGAATTGTTACTAATTGTGATTGCTATTAAATTCCTACATAAACCTATGTTACAGGTCTTTGTGTTTCTGTAATATATGAACAATAGTTATGCCCTCTATGAGGTGCCTGCCACAATATATAAAATCCCCTTTTAACTTTTAAGTTTGCTTGATAGCATACACAGTCAAAGACAAAGAACAGACATATAACATACACCAAAGATAAGATTCAAGCAGAATTACCTTCTTATTCACTCAGGATTTAAATCATTTTCAAGTTGCAATCTCATAACTACTGGTTCAGGATGCCCCATTGTCCTGATAGGGCTCTCAACCCCTACTTTGAAAGTCAAAGGAAAACACAATCATTTTCCTTAATTTTCTGTCTTTTTGTTGTTTGTTTCGTTCAGCTTTAATAAAGAGCTCTAGTCAGTTCAGCATCCAGGGGCTGTGAAACCTACTTGAGCAGCCAGCAATGAAAGAAAAACAGTATATACTGTAGACTAAAACATACATTGCAGAGGTTCTAATTTAAACACAAGATAAATCAAAGCTTACGAGTGCTTTATGCCTAGGCATCTATTAGTCTTTAAATGTAATAGCCTATCTGATCAGAATAAGAGGTTTTCTTGAGAAACTTCACCCTGTATACTGAACTGGACCCTCCCCCCTGGGTAGTTCTGAAAAGCAGCATATGCTCTAACAGCTTGGAAAATCAGGGACCTTGAGAAAAATAACAAGTAATAGTCTTCACTTCTTCATAATCTTATAAGGATTTTTCTCCAACAATTTAATACTAACTCTACAGAAAAGAGTCATTTTGTTTAAAGTACTGAACTAAACATTTTTGCATCCCAAGATTACATATTTTACTAAACAAAGTTTTTTTTCTTTTTCTCGGCTGCAGAATCCAGCTGCAGTCATTTCCTTTATCAATTTGCTCTTGAATTTAATATCTTGTCCGTGATGCCATTTGTATTGCCCTGCTATGATATTAAATTCAAGATCAAACAGCCACACATGCTTGGTATTTAATATGACAATTGCTAGACAATATATTTAACAATATTACAAGGACAACACATAGAACAATGCTTTACTAAAACATCCCTTATCAGCTGGGAGAGCCACAGCGAAGGCGGAGAAAAGTCTGGGATTCCTCACGCGCTCTCACGCGGACATCGGAGCTCTACCTGTCCTGGTGTTCTAGCTCTTTTTCTGGTTGTAACAAATGTGTCCCAGCTGGACAGCATGACTTTATTTATTCTCCCCGTCATACACCTGTGCTAAACAGTAATTTCTGGCCAGTCCTTCTCCAGCCTTTGTTTGTTCTCCGAGTTAAACAATTCTGGTCAGTCATTCCCTACACCTTTGGTCTCTGGACTAGTAAAGAGCTGGCTCAGCATGATTCCTCCATATACGGGATGGTTGAAAAGTTCAATATTCCTTGCTGATTCAAATAAATCTTTAATTAGTAATACAGTATCAGATGTCCAATGAGGCTGTGGTCGATACTGCATTTACTTAGTGGTCCCCAAAAAGAAATGTTCCTTCCAGCCCATACTGGATCTCATAGAGGTGAATTGGTGCCTAAGAGTATTCTGCTTCCACATAGAGACACTATGTTCCGTCATCATGGCAGTTCGGCAAGGGAAGAGTTCCTGACCTCCCTAGATCTTGCAGAATCGTACTTGCACATTCCCATTCAGCCAGAGTATCAGCAATTTCTGTGGTTTGTGGTGCCAATGGGTCAGTTTCAGACCTTGCTGTTCGGTCTGGCAACAGCCCCTGTACATTCACCAAGGTGATGATGGTGGTAACCACTGGCCTATGGCAAGAAGGCATTTTAGTCCATCCATACCTGGACAATCAGCTGATCTGGGCCAAGTTATGGGAAGAGAGCCGGCAGGCTACAAGAAGAGTGGTCCCTTTTCTGGAAAGTCTTGGCTGGGTCATCAAGCAGCGTCATGGGCAGAGTCCAGCTTCACCCCGCCAGCGGAGATTTGTAAGGCGACAACGTGGTCGTCATTGCATATCTTTGTGAAACATTATCATTTGGACATTCAGGCGGCGGGGATGCGCAGTTTGGGTTTACGGTGCTTCAGGCTGGGCTCGCAGGTCCCTCCCGAGATTGATACTGCTATGGTACATCCCACAAGTGGGGACTGGACTGGAGGAATGATAAGGAAGGTGAAATTAGGTCTTACCTGTTAATTGTCTTTCCTTGAGTTACCTCAGTTCTGTTCCGAACCCTCCCAGGGTTCTTTTCCCCCCTTTTTTTTGTTCTTTCTCAAAGATTGGATGGTGTTCCTGGGCCTGAAGCATTACGTCCTTAAATAGTTGGTCCGGAGGTGAAGGAAGAGCCATTGGCAGTCATAGCTGCATGAAAGTTGCCCAATTCCCTCCCAGGAGAAGGACACTCGAGGGGAGTGGGTGCCGTTGTTGGGGGTGGGAGTTTTTCCTGCCTGTTGCGGGTGTTTCAGTAGGGTACTTGGTACAGTTAAAAACAAAAAAAAACCCGAAAGGAAATGGTGATGCGAGAATTTATGCTTATTTGTTGCTCCTGCGAGTCTTTGTCAATAGTACACTGAGCTGGTTGGAGGTGCCAGCCAGCTAACTATGTTGAGGTTAGAAAATGTGACATGCTCACTCTCCAAGCTGCTGGTGAGAGGTGACTACTACAGGTGGGGACTGGACTGGAGTAACTCAAGAAAAGACAATTTACAGGCAAGACCTAATTTCACCTTGCTGTGGAAGCAAAAGCACATAATAAAAGCTTTTTCAAGTACATTTGTAGCAAAACACCTGTGAGAGAGCCAGTTGGACCATTAGATGATAGAGGGATAGAAGGGGCACTGAGAGGACAAGGCCAGAGCAGAGAGACTGAACAAATTCTTTGCTTCAGTCTTTACTGATGAAGATGTAGGAAACCTACATCACCTTTTGAATATCAGTTTTGGCATGGGTATCAGGAGAATTGAAACATCTTTCGATAAATTGGAAAGATGTAATATAGCTATTTGATAAACTAAAGAGCAGCAAATCACCTGGGCTGGATGGCATGCATCCCAGGGTGCTGAAAGAGTTGAAATATGAGATTACTAAAAGAAGGTCTGCAATCAGTGAACTATCCTTAAAATAATCTGGAGGACTGGAGAGTGGCCAATGTAACGCCAGTTTTTAGAGTTCCAGGGGTGATCTGGGATTCTACAGACCAATGAGTTTGCTGTCTGCACTGGGCAAAATGGTAGAAACCACTGTTTCAGAAATTTTTGTTTTTTTAAAATGGATAGTCCCATGTGGCTTAATGGCAGGAAGCCAACATGGATTTAGTCAAGGAAAGTCTTATCTCACTAATCTGTTACCTTTTTTCAAAGGTGTGAATAGATGTAGTTTATTAACTAACATAAGAACATAAGATATGCCATACTGGGTCAGACCAATGTCCATCAAGCCCAGTATCCTGTTTCCAACAGTGGCCAATCTAGATCATACGTACCTAGCAGTATCCCCAAGAGACACAGGTTCCACAATGCTTGTATTGGGTCAAGCATTGATATCCTGGGTCCCTTTTTAATAATGGTTTATGGACCTTTCCTCCAGGAACTTGTCCAAACCTTTTTTAAACCCAGCTACACTAACAGCTCTTACTACATCCTCCGGTAACAAATTCCAGAGTTTGATTACACGTTGAGTGAAAACATATTTTCTCTTATTTGTCTTAAATAGTTTACTCTGTAGCTTTATTACATGTCCCCTAGTCTTTCTATATTCTGATAGCTGTGATAAGGAAGCTTATCATAGCTCAGGAAGGAGCTATAGGAAAGGTGAAGTGACTCTGAACAAGCAACCTGTCAGTTCTGGTAGAAATAAGAAAACAGAATTTTCCCATAAAAGACTACCAGTCCCAGAATGCACCAGGTTTTCAACAGCCATTAGAGGAGCTGAAGTGGGGAAACGTGTGTTCAATCAGGAGGGCTATGAGGTAATCCCTAAGCACTCATCTCAAAGGGCAGGGCCTGATTCAGCACAGCTGTGCTGTATTAGGGGGGAGCACTCATCTAGGCAGAATAAAGGTAGAGTTTATTCTACAGAGAATTATCCTCATTATCCTGAGAATCAGCTTGAGCTTGATCATCAGTTTCATCTGAAGGATCATCAGAAGCAGAAGCCAAACCGGACGGACAGAGAAGGAAAGAAACCCTTTGGAAGAAGGAAGAGAAAAGCCTTTGAGAGGTCTAGAAGAGTCCAGAGCAGTACATATACTGGGAGGCATTTCAAGGGCCAGCATACACCATTGGACTGGGGAAAGCCAGAGGAATGGTGCTGCAGAGCTAGGAAACTCCAGACGCTACCTGTGAGGGAGACGGCTGCACGTTGAAGGGACCCTAAGACCTGTGCCAGAAGGTATGTGAAGAGAGATCCAGTGTCCAGGGATCTAGATTGGAAGGCTGGACATAAGAACTGGACTACATACTGGCCAGGCTATATAGAGAGGAACTCTAACAGCAATGGAAGCTCAGGTATGAACACTGATCTATGCCCTAGCTAGAACCTTGAAAGACAGCAGGGAAACAAGTATTCTCCTGAAAGTGCTCCATTGAGAGATTCATCTGTGCCAATCCATGATATTGAACCCATGCTTGTTGAAGAAGGGGGAATGATTGCAGATGAAGAATGTGTTTATATGGACTGCTCTCTGTCCAAACTCCTTTGGTGATTTTCTGTTATAAAGTACAGCAACCATCACAAAGAAATACAAACTTGTTCTTTAATCTACTCAGAAAAGCTCCTGTGTAGGATTTCTGGCCACGCTGTAGAAAGCAAGCCAGCTAAGGGGTTTCAGCTGGATAACTACTAGCAATTGAGCCTTACCTAATTGCTTGTGAGCTAGGAGAGAATCACTTCTGAATCTATGTGGGAAGTTATCAGAAGTTAACCTGAAAAGAACAGTTTTTTTCTTTCTTTGTGGCTTTTCGTTTGTTTGATATATGCTAAGAAAACATTAGCTAATGCCTGACAAGTTTGAATGTTGTTTTCCTGATTTTGATTTTGTTTTTCCAAGTTAAACACTGGAAGCAAGTAACCTGATTTATATGCTACCAAGCATATCTGTGTTGGGAGAAATAACCCCATAAATAAATATCTTATTGGCTTTAACACTTGAGCACAACTAAATTATTGTCAGCAGCTGTGTCTGGTGTGAATGAACTACATTGCCCACAATCCCTTGCAAATCATATAGATATATGCACTTGCCAAGACTGAAGATTCTCACCCAGGCAGCCGTCTGACATAGCGTAAACAATCGAGCTACGTTTACCCGTTCCACTCCATTCATTAATTTATAGACCTCTGTCATATCTCCCCTCAGCCATCTCTTTTCCAGGTTGAAGAGCCCTAACCTTTGTAGCCTCTCTTCATAGGAGTAGCCTTCCATCCCCTTTACCATTTTGGTGGCTCTTCTCTGTACCTTTTCTAATAACGCTATATCCTTTCTAAGATACGGCGACCAGAATTGCACACAATATTCAAGGTGCGGTCATACCATGGAACGATAGAGGCATTCTAATATCCTTTGTTTTATTTTCCATTCCATTCCATTCCTTATTATACCTAGCATTCTATTTGCTTTCTTGGCCGCCGCTGCACACTGGGTGGAGGGTTTTAATATGTTATCCACAATGACTCCTAAATCTTTTTCCTGGGTGGTGGTTCCCAATGTGGAACCTTGCATTGTGTAACCATAGTGTGGGTAGTTATTTCCTAGGTGCATAACTTTGCACTTGTCCACATTAAATTTCATCTGCCATTTGGATGCCCAGTCTTCCTATTTATCCAGATCCTCCTGCAGTTTTCCACAGTCCTCTTGGGTTTTAACAACTTTAAACAGTTTTGTGTCGTCTGCAAATTTCATAACCTCACTAGTTATTCCCTTTTCCAGGTCATTTATGAATATGTCAAAAAGTAGCGGACCCAGTACAGATACCTGGGGTACTCCACTATTCACCTTTTTCCATGGGGGAAAATTGGCCATTTAGCCCTACCCTCTTTCTATCTTTTAACCAGTTCCCGATCCACAATAGTACACTGCCTCCTATCCCATGACTTTTTAGTTTTGCCAAAAGTCTCTGATGAGGGACCTTGTCAGAGGCTTTCTGAAAGTCCAGATACACTATCTCCAGGAACAAGCAGGAATGAGTCTTCACATATGGGTATCGTCGGTACCGACGGAGCCTGCGCGGGAACGCTCCCCAGTGTCCAGTAAGAAAGCTTTTGGGAGCATCCCACAGCGCCTGTGCGCTGCCTTCCCGCCTTTCCTAACCGCCTCTCTCCAGTTCTTCTTTTCCGTGGAGCCAGCAGGTCGTGTTCCTGTCACCGCAGAAGAAGTTCTTTATTTTTCTGTGTCGCGTCTGCCTTCTTCGACGTCAGACAGGTACCGCTGGTCTTTTCTTTCTTAAAAAAAAACACTTTTCTTTCTTCAACTGTGCATTTTCAGTTTGGGCCTTAGGCCTGAACATTTTTCTCCTCATGGAGAAGCCCGCTTCCGGGTTCAAAAAGTGCACGAAATCCAAAACCAGACACATACATTATATAACAGTCCACATCATAGGGAGGAGTGGAAAATTCTCACATCAATATAATTTAATAAGAAAAACAAACAAAACCAAACCCAGGCCCAACAAATCAATCTATACCTTTAACTACTATCCCTTCATCCACATGAGACTCATGATTTTTTAGGAAGACAGTCAAGTGAACAGGATCTACAAACCCATATCGTTTCCCTCGATGTTCCATTAAGCACTTGCATGGAAACTTTAAAAAAAAAGTAGCTCCCAATGCTAAAGTGCGCTCTCTCAACTCCAGAAAGGCTTTACGCCGATTCTGTGTAACACTGGACACATCGGGGAAAATAGTTATCTTTTGACCACAAACAAGCACATTCTTTTGCGGAAAGTACGTTTTCAATACAGAATTCTTGTCCATCTCTGTCAAAAAAGTAACAACTAAAGTAGCACGATTTAAAATATTATCAGAGGAGGACTCCAAGAATTCTGATATATCCAAACTAATGGGGGAAAGTGACTGAACAAGTTCATCACCTCCCCCATTACCTTCCTTACCTTCCACTTTCTTTTTAAATCTCGGTACATAATACAAATTGGCAACCTTGATGACTTCAGGCTGATCAAATTTCAAAACCTCCTTTAAATATTTATGAAACAAAATCAAAGGAGAAATATAATGTGTAAGTGGAAAATTTAGGCACCTCAGGTTTTTTGACCTAGATGCATTCTCTAGTAATTCCAGCTGCCTATGTAAATACAAACTATCCTTAGCTACAGAAAACTAATCTAACTGAGTAACATCTATTTTACTCTCTACCTGTTTCAAACGTGCATCATAACCCAAAAATTGATCATCATAATCAGAAAGCTTAGCTATCGAGTCTCGAGTATATTCTTCTATTTGAGACAAGGTTCCGGTAAGGGCAGCCTCGGTGCGGGTAACAACCGCCCATATATCTTTTAATGTTACCTCCTGAGGGGACGAGGAGATATCAACAACATCTCCTAGTGCATTTTCAGTTTGGGCCTTAGGCCTGAACATTTTTCTCCTCATGGAGAAGCCCGCTTCTGGGTTCAAAAAGTGCACAAAATGTGGCAGTATTATTTCTGTCACCGACACCCATGATTGGTGTCTAAAATGTTTGGGTCCTGACCATTCCATCACGGATTGTGTGTCCTGTACCATGATGTCTAAAAGAGGTCGGCAGAACCGAGCAGCCAAGCTCAGTACCCCGTTTCCCTCTGATGCAGCCTCGGTGGCATCGACGTCTTCCAGGGCTGCTTCTTCCTCCTATGGATCTCAGGTAACCAAACATAAATCTAGCCGGTCCTCGAAGGGCAAATCTCCCTCTAAGTATCGAGATGCCTCCGGGCTTGTCCTCGAGGATTCCGCACCGGCAAAATTACCCCGGCGGGAAGTTTCGGCTTCCAAAGCATTGTCTATGGGGTCACAGGTTGACATCGATGGCTCGGCCTCGACTGATCACCTGTTGCCGTGTTCTGGGGTACCGTGGCCTCCACTGGTACCGACATCCAGACTCTGGTGGCGTCGATGGATCAGAAGATTCTGTCCATGCAGCGCACCCTAACGGCGTTTATGCAGGCTTCGCCTCCGGTACCGCAACAATCTCCGTTGCCGGTACCGACTCCGGCACCGGCATCGTTCCCGGTGCCGGTACCGATTGCATCGACATCGGCTTCGGTGTCGACTACAACGGTATCCTGTCCTATGATGCCCATCGGTACCGAACCGGTACCGCTTACTCCCGATGTCGATCCCACTCGGTACGCGTATCGGGCTTTACAGGAGCATCCAGATAGGCGATACTTCGATTCCTCCGAAGACTCTGAGTCGGAGGCTTCTGTTGAGGCACCGGTACTTCTTCCTCAGGAGTTTGCTTCTCCAAAACGAAGAATGTCTTCTCCAGAAGACTTGTCTTGTCTTTTCAAGACTTCATTAGGGAAGTGGCTAGGGGCCTCTCCATTACAGTGGCCCCTGAGTCAGAGCCTAGAGCCAAGCAATTAGATATTTTGCAATATCCTAAGGCTCCTAAAGAAGCAGCTACCTTACCTATTCATGAGATTCTCTATGATCTCATGTTGAGCATGTGGGAGACTCCTCTTACCACTCTCCTCATTCTCGTAGGTTAGACACCATGTACCGTGTCCCTCCTTGTCCTGGCTTTCATAAGTCTCAGCTTCCTCACCACTCTATTGTGGTAGAGTCTGCCATGAGGAAAATAAACAAAGAGACACTCATCTAATCCTCCAGGACGTGAATGCAGGACCGTTGATGCTTTTGGCCGAAGGGTTTTCCAAGCTAATATGCTTGCTGCCAGAATCAACTCCTATAGTCTCTATATGGGGATGTTTCTAAAAGAAGTCACAGATCATCTGCAGACTTTAGCCCCTTTTATTTCAGAAGATAAACGGCAGGAATTTCTCACTTGGCTTAAACATGCCCAAGATGTTTCCAAATTTTCCAACTGTGCAGCCTTTGACTCTTTTGAGTGTGTAAGCAGAGCCTCGGCTATTGCCATAGGTGCACGCAGAATTGCTTGGTTACAAGCCTCTGATTTGGAACTCTGGGTCCAAGATGAACTGGGAAATCTTCCTTGTACAGGTGAAAACCTTTTTGGCAGGGATAGGCAAGCAAAGGCCACTCAGATGGATGCTGAGAACTCTGCTTTGGATCAAAGTCTACCTCTGCTCCTGTTAAGAAAAGATTGTTCAAAAAGACACCTTTTTCTAAAAAGGGAAGATATTATCCTGCTTATGGTCAGCAGGCATCTTCTGCAGGTCGTTTTGCTGCAAAGCGTCAGCAACCACCTAAACAGGCCAAGTCAAAGACTGCCAGGCCTCCCACGGCCCAGCAGCCTCAGCCTCCTCAGGGCCTTTGACTTGCAACTAGAGAACTTAGCCTTTCTAGCTCTGGAAGAACCAGAGCCCCTCACCATTCCAGGAAGGTTGGCTTACTTTGCTCCCAGATGGGAGCAAATCACAGCAGAGCAATGGACCCTCTCCATTATAAGGGAAGGGTACAAGCTTCATTTCTTAAACCTTCTTCCCCACACCATGGTGAAACAGTTCAATTCTCCAACATCTCTCCTCAACCTTCTGGGTCAGGAGATTGCTACCCTTTTTGCCCAAGGGGCAATAGAAGAAGTACCCCTTCTTCAACAGGGCTCAGGGTTCTACTCCCCTTATTTTCTTATTCCAAAGAAAACAGGGGGCTACAGACCCATATTAGATCTCAGAGAATTGAACAAGTTTCTATTCAAAGAGAAATTCAAGATGATTTCTCTCGGTACTCTGCTGCCATACCTTCAGAGTCAGGACTGGCTTTGTTCTCTAGATCTCAAGGATGCGTACACCCATGTCCTCATCCATCCAACACACAGAAGGTTCCTTCGGTTCCTTTTTCAAGGAAAGCACTACCAATACAGGGTGCTTCCTTTCAGTCTGGCCTCTGCACCAAGGGTGTTCACGAAATGCATGGCAGTAGTAGCTGCATTTCTGCGCACTCTAGGAATATTTGTTTTCCCATATCTGGACGACTGGCTCATTCGAGCTCCATCCCAGTCAGAGGCCCAGATTTGTCTAACCTGCACAATGCGTGTCCTTCAGTATTTGGGACTGGTAATAAATATCCCAAAATCCCATCTCACCCCTACTCAGTCTGGAGTTTATAGGGGCCTTGCTGGATACCACAACTGCAAGGGCCTATCTTCCTCAGGCCCGTTGCCTTCGCTTGGTGCAGTTAGCCTCCCAGATACAGTTAAAGTCCCATTTAACTGCTCGAGAAATGTTACAACTATTAGGCCACATGGCATCCACTGTGCATGTGGTTTCATATGCTCGCCTTCACATGAAGGCAGCTCAATGGACTTTGTCCACCCAATGGACTCAGGCATCAGGTTGCCTGTCAGACAAAATAGCAAACTCCAGTCGCCTATTTTGGTCTCTCCAGTGGTGGACGTCCCCTGCAAATCTGTTGCTGGGGTCCTCTTTTCAGCAGTCACTACCCCAAGCAACTCTGACAACAGATGCTTCTCCAATGGGTTGGGGAGCTCATCTGCAGGATCTCTCCACCCAGGGCATCTGGTCTCCACAGGAGACTTCTCTGCATATCAATCTCTTGGAACTCAGAGCAATATTCTTAGCTCTCAGAGTGTTCCATTCCCTGCTCAGCTACACGACAGTCCCCATCCATACGGACAACCAAGTAGCCATGTTCTATGTAAACAAGCAGTGCGGGACTGGCTCTCTGTTGCTTTGCAACGAAGCTTTGCGACTGTGGGCCTTCGCCAGAGAGCATCACATCCATCTTCTGGCAGTATATCTTCCAGGCGTTCAAAACTCTTGGGCGGACAGACTCAGTCGAGTTCTGCTTCCACACGAGTGGTCCCTCCACATGGACCAGGTAGCCAGGATTTTTCAAATTTGGGGAACCCCGGACATAGATCTCTTTGCAAGTCCGTGGAATGCCAAACTTCCCCGGTTCTGTTCCAGAATTCCGTGTCAGGGAGTTCAGGCCAAGGATGCCTTCCTCCTTCACTGGGGTCAAGACTTTCTTTATGCCTTTCCACAAATTCCCCTAATTCCCAAAACACTATTCAAGCTTCAGAGAGATCGAGGGACCATGATCCTCATAGCACCACATTGGCCACGCCAAGTGTGGTACCCTCTACTTCTGCATCTCTCTCAAGCTCCTTCCCTGCACTTGGGCTCTGCACCAGACCTTCTGTCCCAGGAAGAGGGAACGTTGTGGCACCCAAACCCCCAGTCGCTCCATCTCATGGCTTGGTTGCTGAGGGCCTAGACCTTCAAGATTTTCATCTCTCTCAGCAAGTCAGAGATGTTGTTCATGCCTCTAGAAAGCCTTCTACTAGACGTTCCTATGCTTTCAAATGGAAAAGATTTACCATTTGGTGTTCAGGGAAGGGTCTAAACCCTCTTGCAATACCTCTGAATTCTCTACTAGAGTATCTACTGCATCTATCCCATGCAGGTCTGAAAACGAATTCAGTAAGAGTCCATTTGAGTGCTATTGCAGCGTCCCTCAAGCCTCTCAATGGACGACCTATTTCCTCTCATCCTCTTTTAGCAAGATTCATGAGAGGCCTTCTTTTAACTAAATCTCCCATTAGACCACCTCCAGTGGCATGCGACTTAAACCTGGTTCTTGGCCAGCTTATGAAGCCACCCTTTGAACCTTTAGCCACCACCTCCTTGAAATTTCTTTCTTGGAAAGTTGTTTTTCTCATTGCAGTCACCTCAGCATTCCGCATCAGTGAGTTGCAAGCTTTGGTGGCTAATCCACCTTATACCAGGTTCCATCATGATAAGGTAGTCCTCAGGACCAAGCCACACTTTATGCCTAAAGTGGTCTCGCCTTTTCATCTGAACCAAGAGGTTTATTTACCTGTCTTTTTTCCAGGACCTCATGCATCAAGTGCAGAGAGGAATCTTCATACCTTGGATTGTTGTGAGAGCTCTCGCTTTTTACTTACAAAGAACACAGCAACATAGAAAGTCTTCTCAACTCTTTGTTGCTTTTGATCCTTCTCATTTAGGACTTCCAGTCTCTAAGAGAACACTGTCCAACTGGATTGCTCAGTGTATTTCTTTCGCCTACCAGAGTTAGGAACATTTCTCTGGAGGGCCATGTCACAGCTCACAATGTGAGAGCCATGGCAGCCTCAATGGCTCATCTAAACTCTGTCCATCGACCAAATCTGTCGAGCTGCCACCTGGGCCTCGGTTCATACCTTCACAGCCCATTACTGTTTGGACAAGGACTCCCGCCGGGATGCCTCGTTTGTTCAGGCTGTTCTCAAACACCTGTTCCATTCCTAATCAACTCCTACCTACCTACCCTGGTCGGATGCCAGAGATCCATGGGAGGAGGTAGAGTCCTTTTCAAGGACACACAACCTGGTGTTTCTCCCTGGCATCTACAGCTAGAGAGTCCCCATATCTGAAGACTCATCCCTGCTTGTTCCTGGAGATAGCACAGTTACTTACCTGTAACAGGTGATCTCTGGGAACAGCAGGAATAAGTCTTCACAACCCTCCCACCTCCCCTAGGAGTTGTATCTCTCTATCTATCTTTCCTTTCCTCTCTCTCTCTCTTTGTCTCGGCTTTAAAACTCGAACTGGAGAGAGGCGGTTGGGAAAGGCGGGAAGGCAGCGCGCAGGCGCTGTGGGATGCTCCCAAAAGCTTTCTTGACGCTGGGGAGCGTTCCCGCGCAGGCTTCGTCGGTACCGACGATACCCATATGTGAAGACTTATTCCTGCTGTTCCCAGAGATCACCTGTTACAGGTAAGTAACTGTGCTATATCAACTGACTCACCTTTGTCTACCTGTTTATTCACACCTTCAAAAAAACATATCAGATTAGTAAGACAAGATCTTCTTTGTCTAAAGCCATGTTGGCTGTCTCCCATTAGGCCATGACTATCTACATGCTGTGTAATTTTGTTCTTTATGATGGTTTCTACCATTTTCCCCGGTACTGACGTCAGGCTCACCGGTCTGTAATTTTCCAGATCACCCCTGGAACCCTTTTTAAAAATTGATGTTACGTTTTTATTTATTTATTTTTACAATTTTTCTATACCGCCACTTGCAAAGATCAGTAGCGGTTTATATGTAACAAAAGTTAATAATAGAGAAGCTATTATTTTACAGCAAACAATTTTACAGAGAACAATTTTAGAACAGAATTAACATAGAACTCAAAACCATATAGAAACTGTTGATAACAAACAATGAACTTGGAGTAAGATTTGGTAATGCTTCAAATAAAAATTAACAATAGCCTTAAAAGGTGATTGTTACATAAATGATAATAATATTGTATTCAAAAGTTAGGTTATCTGTGAGATGGAATGATTATGAGAGATGTAGTAGTGGTCATTGTCTAGGTAGGGTCTGAGTATGATTGTTGAGCATTGCTTTTCTGTGAGTTCGGAAAAATATCATGCTGAAGATTATGGTAATGCATAGTAAAATGATGGGTTTTTAGTTCTTTTCTGAATGATAGAAGGTCTTTGATTTCTCTAATTTCAATTGGGAGGTTATTCCATAATGTGGGAGCGAAGAATGAAAAAGCTGTTTTACTTGTCTTCTGGTTAGTCTTTCTAATGGAATCTGGGACTTGGATCATATGTAGATTAATTCTTCTTCTTGCCCTGTTTTCATGAAGGATGTTGATGAGCGTTGAAAGGAAAGATGGTGCTAGATTGTTAAGGATCTTGAATGTAGTAACTAAAGATTTGTAAATGATTCTGCATGATACAGGTAGCCAGTGTAGAGCGTAAAGAATAGGAGATATATGGTCTGCTATTTTCGCTTTATAGATGATCCTCGCTGTAACATTTTGGGCTAATTGAAGTGTGTGTAGATTTTTCTTAGAGGTTCCCTGAAGAATACCATTACAGTAGTCTAGATGGGGTGTTAGTATTTGGGCCACAGATCTGAAATCAGAGCTGTCAATTAATGGTCTTAGTTGTTGGATTGTCCGTATCTTGAAGTATATTGCTTTAACAGTTTGTTTTATGTGCTGAGTGAGACTGAAGGTCCTATCCAGTGTGACTCACAGTTATTTGATCTCATCTTTAACAGGAAGGGTAGTTTTTCCAAAGTTGATTTCTGACGGTGGAGTAAAATTCGTGTTTCTGTTACAAATAGAACTTCTGGTTTTTTAAAATTAATATTCATATTCATGGAATTTAGCCACATTTCAGCTTCAGTTAGGCAACAACATATGTTATAATCGGGGCTGGACACATCAAAAGGTGAGTATTACATATTGTCATCCCCATAGATGTGGTAATTTATTTTGAAGCGTTTAAATATGGAACAGATGGGTTGTAGATATATATTAAACAATAGAGCA
The DNA here is from genome assembly GCA_033557465.1 of Ichthyophis bannanicus. Taxonomy (NCBI): domain Eukaryota; kingdom Metazoa; phylum Chordata; class Amphibia; order Gymnophiona; family Ichthyophiidae; genus Ichthyophis; species Ichthyophis bannanicus. The sequence continues at coordinate 191,262,676 of CM066036.1, forward strand.
GAAAGGGCGGAGCCTTGTGGGATGCCCTGCTCTTGAGGAAATGGTGATGATGCAACTTGATCTATTTGCACATATTGAGTCCGGTTAGTAAAATAGGATTTAAACCAGTCATGGGTTTTATCCTTAATGCCTATTTGAGAGAGCCTGGAGATGAGTGTGGCATGGTTTACATTGTCAAATGCCGAAGAAATATCGAGGAAAATGAGAATGAAAGCTCGCTTGGAATTATCGATACCTCTGATGATTGTGTCAGAGAGCTAAAAGGAGGGTTTCAACACCATGGTGTGGGCGAAATCCGTATTGGTGTTCGTCTAAATGTGCTGAGGAGTCTTATATAATCTTGCAATTGGATCTGTACAACCTTTTCTATAATCTTAGCAAGGAATGGAATACTTGCAATGGGGCGATATGACGGGTCATTGCCGTCAAGAGCTTTGTTTTTTAGCAGTGGTCGAATTGCAGATCTTTTGAGAGTGTCTGTTAAGCATCCTTGTTGAAGTGATAGATTCACAATGTTAAGTAAGTCCGAGGCAAGTTCTGCTTTTGTTGCCTTTATCCATGTCACTGGGCAGGGATCCAGTAGAGAAGTGATCCTCCAATCTTCAGGTATTACAGATGATTTTAATGAAAGTTCACAGATTACTAATAGCAGGTCTGCAATCTCATATTTCAGTTCTTTCAACACTCTTGGATGTATACCATCCGGTCCAGGTGATTTGCTACTATTCAGTTTATCAAATAGTTGTAATAAATCTTCGCGGTGTAGCGATATTTCTCTCAATTCCTCTGCAGTATCACCTTTAAATACCACTTCAGTCTTGGGTAACATTCCTACATCTTCCTCAGTAAAGACCGAAGCAAAGAATTCATTCAGTCTCTCCGCTATAGCCTTGTCGCCTCTTACTGCCCCTTTTACCCCTCTATCATCTAATGGTCCAATTGACTCTCTCACAGGCCTTTTGCTTCGAATGTACTTGAAAAAGTCTTTATTTTGTATTTTTGCTTCCGTAGCAAGTTCCTTCTCAAATTCTCGCTTTGCCTGCCTTATCAATGCTTTGCATTTAACTTGCCAGTGCTTGTGCTGTTTCCAGTTTTCATTGTTTGGCTCTTTTTTCCATTTCCTGAATGATGCTTTTTTTGGCAGCAACAGCCTCTCTGACCTCACCTTTAAACCATGCTGGCAGTTTTTTGGACTTTCTTCCACTTTTCTTAATGCGTGGAATACAGCTGGTCTGGGCTTCCAGGATAGTATTTTTAAATACCCAAGCTTGATGTAAGTCTTTAACCTTTGTAACTGCTCCTTTTAGTTTTTTCTTAACTATTCCTCATTTTATCAGTCTCCCTTTCGAAAGTTAAAAGGTAGTACTGTGGATTTCTTTACTATCCCTCCTCCACTAATTAAATCAAATATGATCATGCTATGATCACTATTGCCAAGTGGTCCCAACACACTTATTTCTTGCACCAGATCTGGTGTTCCACTAAGGACTAGGTTCAGTATGGCTTCCCCTCTGGTTGGTTCATGAACCAGATGCTCCAAAAAGCATTTATTTCATCTAGAAACTTTATCTCCCTAGCATGTCCTGCCGTGACACTGATCCAGTCGATACCGGGGTAATTGAAATCACCCATTATTATTACTCTGCTGTGACTTTTGTTAGATTCCTTGATTTCTTTGAGCATTTCATCATCCATTTGTTCATTCTGGCCAGGCGGTCGATAGTACACCCCCACTGCCATCACCTTCCCCTTCATACATGGAATTTCAATCCATAGAGATTCTATAGCAAATTTTGTTTCCTGCAAAACTTTAATCCTTTCTGACTCAATGCTTTCTCTAACATAGAGCGCAACCCCTCCACCAATTTGATCAGTTCTGGGGCATCTTTATCTGGATTTTCAGAAAGCCTTTAACAAGGTCCCTCATGAGAGACTCGAGGAAATTAAAAAGTCATGGGATAGGAGGTAGTGTATTTTTGTGGACTAGGAACTGGTTAAAAGATAGAAAGCAGAGAGCAGGTCTAAATAGACCATTTTCTAAATGCAGAAAGGTGAATAGTGGAGTACAACTTGAGGTCTATACTGGGTCCGCTGCTTTTTAACATATTCATAAATGACCTAGAAATGGAAATAACAAGTGAGGTAATCAAATTTGCAGATATAACATTCAAAAGTTTTTAAAAAACCAAGAGGATTGTGAAAAATTGCAAGAGGACCTTGAAAAAGTGGGAGCCTGGCGACCAAATGGCAGATGAAATTTAATGTGGATAAGTGCAAAGTTATGCACTTAGGGAAGAACAACCCAAACTATAGTTATGCAATGCAAGGTTTCACATTAGGAATCGCCACTCAGAAAAAGGATATGGATGTCATAGAGGATAGTACATTGAAACCCTCTGCCCAGTGTGTAGCCGCGGCCAAGAAAGCAAATAGAGTGCTAGAAATCATAAGGAAAGGAATAGAAAAATAAAACCAAGGATATCGGAAGAAAGGCCTGGCAATCTACTTCCGGTGACACTGCCAAGAAAACCCAGGAGCTTCTGGGTCGCCAGGAGTCAGGACTGACTCGAAGGCACACATTGCATTGCATTATAATGCCTCTGTATCGCTCCATGTAGCGACTGCACCTTGAATATTGTGTGCAATTCTGGTTGCATATATTAAAAAGGATATAGCAGAACTGAAAAATGTACAGAGGACGATGACCAAAATGGTAAACGGGCTAGAAGGATATCCCTATGAGGAAAGCTTAAAAGGTTAGGGCTCTTCAACTTGGAAAAGAGACAGCTGTGTGGAGATACGATTGAGATCTATAAAATAATGAATAGAGTGGAACAGGTAAAAAAAGATCCATTGTTTACTTCTTCAAAAAGTAGAAGGACTAGGGGACACACAGTGAAGCTGCAATGTGGCACGTTTTAAGACTAATTGGAATAACTTTTTTCACTTGGTATATAATTAAGCTCTGGAATACCTTACTGGAGGATGTAAAGCCATTAGTGTAGTTGGGTTCAAACAGGTTTTTACAAGTTCCTTTAGCAAAATTCCATAAACCATTATTAAAGAAGACTTTGGAAATCCACTGCTTACCCCTGGGACAAGCCGCATGGAATGTGTATACCTTTGTGATGCAGTGATGTGTTCATTACTTTCAATCTCTCACATTGTGCCTATAGCCAACTGATGGCTGCTTTTTAAAACATCTCCATCTAAATATTCCTCATTTGCCTTAAAATGAAAACTTGGAGGACCAGGAGTCCTTCAAACAGTGTCATGTGTTTTAATTTCTTAACTATGATGGCACTGATCATTCAGCAAAAATACTTCCTAAAAATGCCACACGGCAGTCCTTTCACCAGATAAGAAACATACAGATTTGATCAGTGCTGCTTTGGAGAGTTAAAAAAACCAAAAAAGTATGCTGTAGGAAAAGTGCTGGGTCCCCCCTACTGCTTTTTCTGTTGAAGGCAAGAGAAGGGGGAAGAGCATTTGTGAGCAAGAAATTTCAACAGGGGCATTTTCTTTGATCCATTTCTAGTTTGTGAGTTCTGTTCAGGGCCAAATTTAAGCTCTTGGCTCCCACAGGCATGAAATTTAGAAGTCGGTCAGTGGGGAAGAGGAAGAGTCTGTGCAGGATCCCCTACCCCATCCCCCCATACTTTTGTTTAAGGGTTGTACCTGCTGTTCTACTTTTTTTTATGTGTAAAGGTTATTTATGTTTACTTTGATTAAAAAAATAGAGGGGTAATCTGCACAGAAGTGTATTTGTGTCAAGGAGAAAGGAAGTTCTTTGTATTGCCTCTGTTACAAGGAGCAATTAAATAATTAGCGCACTCTGCAGGAGGCACTGACTTTAAAAGGCTTTCTAAATCTTGGCTGTAGAGGCAACTGTCTCTGCCTATGCATAAATCTGGGCCTGGTTCTGTTTTGTTTCAGTGTAACACTGAATGAGTATGTTAATGATTCAATTTTTGATGGCAAGTCTGCCTTCATGCCAAATGGTGGTTGGATCTGATTTGAGTGGGCCTGTGCAGGTCAGTGGACTGAGGCTTTTGGAAAAAGAAGAGTTTAATTTTCAGTACTGTTTCACGGGCTTTGACAGTTCTAGCAAGTTGTGTGGCATTACAGTACATTTAAGAGCTGGTTAGTGAGGACTGGCCACTTAACAGTGCCATAAGGAGGGACTACTTCGATTCTGAGCTCAGGCTTTCTGCTACCTTGTTCAGCTTAGATTAGAAGTGTTGCAGAAGAAGCATTGACCGCCCCTGATTTTTGGGGAGGGGGGATCTCTCATTGTTGCTTAATATTTAATGACTAGATATCAGGCTCATGATTACAAGGAACACTGGTGCATGGTCCTCAGCCGAGGACTATCACTACAGTGACTGGGTTAGAGTTGGAAAGGGATACATCAAATGGGGAAAGTCCCCAGCTAGTTGGGACTAAAGGCTCATGGCTTCAGACCTCAGCTCTGGTTCTGATTAAGCTTGAAGTCCAGAGAGGTAGGAGGGATCTACCAGGTTAAAAACAAAAAAAAAAAATCTGTTTATTCATGCTTGAACATTTGGTACAATTTCTCAACATGTCAAGTGGTAGGTACTGTTTCTGAATGAGAATGTTTGTAATGTATCCATTCTGGACAGTTTTTCCCCTTAGTTATTCTATTTTCTAGACTTAGATACTTTCCTGAATTTTTTTTCCATCAAACTAAGAGGAAAAATGCGAATTTCAGTGCTGAATGAGGCGCTCATATAATAAGCATCTATATTCCATTTCATTACTCCATTCCAGTCTTGATACCTTTGAGTATTCACATCTCACCAACAGCTTGGAGACTTAGCATGTCATGATCTTCATGACCCCCCCCCCCCCACCCCCAGATAGGCAGCTGGCTCCTCCCTCAGCCTCCATTATCTTGGTCTCCAAGCAGCTGGAGAGACATGATTCCCTGGGTCAGGACTCGCCGAAAGAACATTTACCCTTAAATTGCCTTAAAAAAAAAAGGGTGATCCACTGGGCCCGCACAGTTCCCCCATGGGGAAGATCTGTTTATTTTTTTATTTATTTAGACAGTTTTGTATACCGCCTTATCCTTCAATCAAAGCGGTCACAACCAATGTTCCCTCTAATTTTCTGTAGGCTGTGTGCGCATAAAATATCAGCTGTGTGCAGCTTTTGAAGGAAGGTTAAATTTTTGTGCGCCACATAACGACACTCGGCGTTATATACTTTAAAATTTGGCTACACGTCAGAATACAGTATGTACACCACATTGATTTTAATCAAATTAAATGAAAATAGACGATTACTAAATGAAGCGGGAAATTTCTAGTAATTAGTCATAACTTTTAAATTTTAAGACGTCTGTGTTTTTTTTCTATCAGAATCAGAGCCATAATTTTTGTGCGCTCTGTTGTAAAGTATGTGCGCTCGCTCGGCAAGGTGTGCGCGTGCGCACACGCGCACAGCTTAGAGGGAACAGTGGTCACAACACAATTGGGGGATACATTTAACACGCGGGGATATGAGACACATACACTAATACTTACAGGGAACATGGGCAGTGGAGGGTTAAGTGGCTTGCCCAAGACCACAAGGAGCATCTGTGGGACTAGAAACTCCAGTCCTTCCGGCCCAAGGTTGCTGTCCTCTAGTGGGATTTGAACCCCCGACCTTCCGGCCTGAAGTATCTTGCCCCAACCACTAGGCTACTCCTCCCCTGGATAGTTTTGGAAGCGATACAGAACAGCTGGCGGTAAGCAGGGCTGGAGGGTGATCCTTGCTAGCTGGGAAGGAGAAGGCACGTGAGCGACGACTCCAGAGCCATGGTGTTCAGCGGTATCAGGTTGTTGCACCGCGGGAGACCAGAGCTTCCTACACCTCTCTTCTGACTGACGCCAAAAGCAATTCCTGGGCCAGCAAGTGTGCAACAAGGTACAGGCAGAAATAGCATTTGGCAGCCAAACAGGAAAAGCCGCATGGTGCGGTGGCCATTTTGGGTGAGTGCAGGAAGTGGCAGTTGCAGGCAGAAGCAACAGTGAGAGAAGAACGGCCTCTGGCAGCCGTGCAATTGCTTTACGTTTGTTTTGGGTCGTGCTGTGGTCTGGGGACAGCTAGAAGACCTTAGACGGTGAAAACAGAAAAGGGGGAAAAAAGGTGGTATCGGTGTGCTACACCATGCCTGCAAACTGATCTGCACAGCCTGTGGGTCACGCAGGGGTTCAGTGTCCACGGCCGGGTTCTACAAGGGGTGTGAGGCAGAATCTGTGAGGAATCTGTCTGTGGAGGTCGGCCTGAAAGAGGACAGGCCAGAAGCTCCCCTCGAAGTATGAAGGATGGTGAGGCCACTGGGGTCTCCATGGAATCCATGGTAACAACAGCACGGGGGGGGGGTGAACGGGGGGGGGGGGGTGAACGGGGGAGAACCTCCCTACCCCCATGGGTCCGAAGGGCAAAGGAAAGAAAGCAGCTAAGGTGAGTGCCGCCAAAGGGAGGGAAGCACATAGGATGGTTTCTCGCTGGAATTTGTGCTATTGTTGCACAAGGCTTTTTGTTTGAAGCAGAAGGCTGGAGAGGAGGTGACTGCTCCTAGGAGAAGAGCAAAGTGTGCCTCTGAGGTGGACCTGGCAGTACAGGAATACAGTGAGCCAGGGTCCAGCAAGCGCAGAATGGAGGAAAGTCCCTTGGAGGAGTCCCTGCTGAAGATTGGAGGATCGCCAATGTAACGCCAATTTTTAAAAAGGGTTCCAAGGGTGATCTGGGAAACTACAGACCAGTGAGCATGACGTCAGTACCGGGAAAAATGGTAGAAACTATCATAAAGAACCAAATTACTGAACATGTAGATAGTCATGGCCTAATGGGAGACAGCCAACATGGCTTTAGACAAGAAAGATCTTGTCTTTTTAATCTGTTATGTATTTTTTGAAGTTGTGAATAAACAGGTGGACAAAGGTGAGTCAGTTGATATAGTGTATCTGGACTTTCAAAAGGTCTTTGACAAGGTCCCTCATCAGAGACTTTTAGCAAAACTAAAAAATCATGGGATAGGAGGTGATATACTATTCTGGATCAGGAACTGGTTACAAGATAGAAAGCAGAGGGTAGGGCTAAATGGCCAATTTTCCCAATGGAAAAAGGTGAATAGTGGAGTACCCCAGGGATCTGTGCTGAGTTCACTGCTTTTTAACATGTTCATGAATGACCTGGAAATGGGAATAATGAGTGAGGTTATCAAATTTGCAGATGACAAAACTATTTAAAGTTGTTAAAATCCAAGAGGATTGTGGAAAATTGCAGGAGGATCTTGATAAATTGGAAGACTGGGTATCCAAATGGCAGATGAAATTTAATGTGGACAAGTGCAAAGTTATGCGTCTAGGAAAGAACAACCCAAACTCTGATTACACAGTGCGAGGTTCCACATTGGGAACCACCACCCAGGAAAAAGATTTTAGGCATCCTTGTGGATAACATGTTAAAACCCTCTGCCCAGAGTGCAGCGGCAGCCAAGAGAGAAAATAGAATGCTAGGTATCATAAGGAAATAAAACAAAGGATATTATAATGCCTCTGTATCGTTCCATGGTGCGACCGCACCTTGAATATTATGTGCAATTCTGGTCGCCGTATCTTAAAAAAGATATAGCATTATTAGAAAAGATACAGAGAAGAGCCACGAAAATGGTAAAGGGGATGGAAGGATACTCCTATGAAGAGAGGCTAAAAACGTTAGGGCTCTTCAACCTGGAAAAGAGACGGCTTAGGGGAGATATGATACAGGTCTATAAATTAATGAATGGAATGGAACAGGTAAACATAGAAATATGATATGGAGGAGTGGCCTAGTGGTTGGGGCAAGGTACTTCAGGCCGGAAGGTCAGGGGCTCAAATCCCACTAGAGGACAGCAATCTTGGGCCGGAAGGACTGGGGTTTCTAGTCCCACAGGTGCTCCTTGTGGTCTTGGGCAAGCCACTTAACTATTTTACAGGGAACATGGGCTATGGAGGGTTATCTCCAAGTTATAATGCCCTGTTCAATGTAATTTCAGTTTGTTCAATGTAAACCGCACTGATGCAGAATAGCGCGTTATATAAGAGAATGTAAATAAATAAATAAATAAATGATGACAGAAAAAGACCACATGGCCTATCTAGTCTGTCCTTCCATATCAACAACTACAACAGTCCCCTTTTTACTTTTAGAGATCCTCTGTGTTTGTCCCATGCTTTTTTGAATTCAGTTACTGCCTCATCTCTACCACCTCCACTGGGAGAGTATTCCACGGATACACTACTCTTTCCATAATAAATATTTCCGCATATCACTCCTGAATCTATCTCCCTTCACCCTCATCCCATGTCCCCTCGTAGCAGAACTTGCTTTCAATTGAAAGAGGCTCTCTCCCTGAACATTTATGCCACGGAGGTATTTAAAGATCTCAATCATATCACCTCTATCCCGCCTTTCCTCTAAGGTGTACATATTAAGATCCTTCAGTCTGTTCTTGTATGCTTTATAATGAAGACCACTGATCATTTTAGTAGCCACCCTCTGCACCGACGCCATCCTGTTGACATCCTTTTGAAGGTACGGTCTCCAGAATTGCACACTATACTCCAAATGAGGTCGCACCAAAGTCTTATAGAGAGGCATTATCACCTCCTTTTTTCTGCTAGCCATTCCTTTCCGTATGCACCCAAGCATCCTTCTAGCTTTTGCTATCGCCTTTTCTATCTGTTTAGCTACCTTAAGATCATCTGACACAACCACGCCTAGGTCCCGCTCTTCTTTAGTGGACAAAAGGACTTCACCCCCTATACTATATTGCTCCCTTGGATTGCTGCAGCCCAAATGCATGACCTTACATTTTTTAACATTAAATCCCAGCTGCCAAATTCTAGACCATTCTTCAAGCTTAGCTAGATCCCTCCTCATGTTATCTACACCTTCCTGGGTGTCTACTCTATTGCAGGTTTTGGTATCATCCGCAAAGAGGCAAACCTTACCCGAAAGCCCTTCCGCTATATCACTAACAAAGATGTTAAAAAGAATCGGACCAAGGACAGATCCCTGGGGCACACCACTGGTAACATCCTTCTCCTCAGAGTGAGCTCCATTTACCTGTACTCTGTCGCCTCCCACCCAACCAATTTCTAACCCAAGCAGCAACTTTAGGGTCCATCCCTAGGGTGCTCAGTTTGTTTATAAGTCGCCTGTGAGGAACAGTGTCAAAGGCTTTACTGAAATCTAAATACACCACATCTAGGGCTCTCCCTGGTCACCCAGTCAAAGAAATCAATTAGATTTGTCTGACAAGATCTGCCTCTGGTGAATCCATGCTGCCTCAGATCCTGTAATCCGCTGGACTGCAGAAACCTCACTATTTTCTCTTTCAGCAGCGTTTCCAATAATTTACTCACCACCAAAGTTAAACTAACCGGCCTGTAGTTTTCATCCACATCCTTACTTCCGCTTTTGTGTAAAGGCACCACATGAGCCTCTCTCCAGTCCTTTGGCACCACTCCCTACTCCAACGAGGCATTGAAAAGGTCAGTCAGTGGAGCTGCTAGAATGTCCCCAAGTTCCCTCAGTATTCTATGGTGTATCCCATCCGGTCCCATCACTTTGTCTACTTTAAGTTGAGCTAGTTTCTCACGAACACAGTCTTCTGAAAATTGTTCAAGATGTCCCTCGCTTCTGTTCCTGTTTGTGGGTGTTTTCTGAGGTCCTGCTCCTGGTTCTTCATCTGTGAACACAGAACAGAAATATTTGTTAAGCAATTCCGCTTTATCCTTATCAGCTTCTACATATTTCTCCCCTGCATTCTTGAGTCTGACAATACCACTTTTGCCCTTCCTCTTCTCACTAACATATCTGAAAAATGTCTTATCCCCCCATTTTATTGCATTGGCTGTTTCCTCTTCCTTTTGAATCTTTGCCTTCCTGACTACTTTGCTAGCTTCTTTAAGTTTTTTCAAATATAGGTGCCTGTCTTCCTCTCTCTGTGATCTCTTGTGTTTCATGAAGGCCTCCCTCTTTTTCTTCACTTTTTCAGTTCCTTCTTTTGAAAGCCATAGCGGTCTCCTTTTCCTTTTACCTTTATTTACCATTTTAACAAAAAGGTTGGTTGCCCTTAAAATATTCCCCTTCAGTTTTGCCCACTGTTTTTCTACATCCGCCAGCTGTTCCCATCCCACTAACAACTCCCTGAGGTATTGGCCCATCTTGACAAAGTTAGTCTTCCTAAAGTCTAAGATCCTCACCTTGGAATGGATTCTAACAGCCCTAGTCCTAATACTGAACCACACCATCTGGTGATCACTGGATGCAAAATGATCTCCCACTACAACATCAGAAACACTTTTACCATTGGTAAGCACCAAGTCCAGTATGGCCCCTTCACGTGTGCGATCTGTTACCAATTGCCTGAATAGTTCTCCCTGTAGAGAATCCAGGATCTCCTTACTTCTAGATGATACTGCAGCAGGAATGTGCCAATCAACATCTGGCATATTGAAATCTATCAGTAGCACTTCCCCTTTCCTAGCAATGCTGCGTATGTCTTCAATTAACTCTCTGTCCATCTCTTCCTCTTGTGAGGGAGGTCTGTATATCACACCAATGCAAATAGATTTCTCTTTTCCTCTTTCTAGTTTAACCCACAATGCCTCCTCTCTCCCTTTTTAAGCTCAGTAATTCCAAAGCTTTAATAGTAGTTTTTACATACAGTGCCACTTCTCCTCCCCTTCTTCCTACTCTGTCCTTTCTGAATAGAGTATAGCCATTTATGGTTACATCCCAATCATGGTTTTCTGTGAACCATGTTTCTGTAACTGCCACTAAATCCAAGTCAGCCACTCCCACCAAAGCTTCAACATCAGGGATCTTATTTCCCATGCTACGGGCATGTATACACACTGCTTTCCATATGTTACCCCTGTTACCCATTTCCATAAAGGTATTTAATGTATCACCTACCTGGGGGCTTTCTTCACCCATCCCTCAACGAATCTAGTTTAAAGCCCTCTTCAGTAGATTAGCCAGTCTACTACCGAAGACATGTTGACCTTTCTTGGACAGATGGATGATGCCATCTCTGCTCTGCGACCCTTGCCAACAGCATCCCATGGTCTAGGAAACCAAAACGTTCTCGATGACACCATCCACGCAACCATGCATTCATCTCCAGGATGCGAGCCTCTCTGCCTTGGCCTTTATCCTCAACAGGGAGGATTGAAGAGAACACCACCTGTGCACCTAACTGCTTCACCCTCTGTCTCAGAGCCATAAAGTCACTTTTGATACGTTCCGAGGGATACCTGGCAGTATCATTTGTTCCAACATGGATTAGCAACATTGGGTAATAGCCAGTGGTATTGATGCGTCTCGGCAAACTCTCCGTAACATCTTGGATTTTGGCACCAGGCAGACAGCATACCTCTCTGGACATCAAGTCTGGTTGGCAGATGGACGCCTCAGTACCCCTCAGAAGAGTGTCCAACCACCACTACCCTTCGCTTCCTTGTGGTCAGTGTTTCTGCAACTTTGGGGTACTTAAGCTCTGGTTCTTCCCTTTCCAGGGATGCTTTCACCTCCTCCACTTCCAGGACTGCATAATGGTTCTTCAATTCAAGGGCTGGAGAAGTTGGATTGGTGATTTTGCAGACCTTGGTGGCTTGTGTCCAACCATCGACATTCTGTTGGCAGCCATCTTCTCCTCTGCTGGAGAGCTTGGTTGCTGCAAGAAGCATCTCATCAATGTACTTCTCACTGTCTTGAATGCTCCTCAGCCTCGTCACCTCCTCTCTGAGTTCCTCCACTTGTTTCCTCAGAGCTTCAGCATCCTGCACATGTAACTGGTCCTTCAACTGGCATTAGGACCTCTGTCTGAACGGGGGCAACAGCTTTAGTGATACGATTTTTCCCAGCCATTGTTCTGTTTGTGGAGCTTAGGTATCAGTTAAAGCAAAAGAGAGATCTACCAAGTACCAGCCGGTTTCCCAGCTGTCCTTTCAGAGAAAAAGCAGTTAAATCTCTTTAATTATATTCAAAATGTGCTGCTCTAAGTCTCTGTGCTTTGTTAAATGGGGAGGTGCCCTATAAAGCAAGACTGCTCACTAGGGGTGGGTGGGAGTCAGGGTGGGTAGGGAGGGAACTAACACCTGATTAGGTGTCAGCAGTTCCCAAAAGCTGAGAAGGTTACTAGAATTCAACAACCTACTCTGCTCAAGGAAATTTCTACTAAAGCACTAAAAAGAAAGTAACTTTGCTTTAAAAATATACAAAAACCCTTTTAAGAGCTCCCAGTCAGAGAGCTAGCAATTTAATAAAAATAAACCCTCAAATCCTTACCGTTGTTTGACCTGTAGAGCCCCTGTAGATCGATTGTTTATGTCATCAGAATATAAAAAGACTAGGGGACATGCAATGAAGCTACAGGGTAACATATTTAAGACTAATAAGAGTATTTTTTTCACTCAACGTGTAATCAAACTCTGGAATTTGTTACCGGAGGAAGTAGTAAAAGCTGTTAGTGTAGCTGGGTTTAAAAAGATTTGGACAAGTTCCAGGAGGAAAGGTCCATAAACCATTATTAAAAGGGACACGGGATATCACTGATTGACCCAATACAAGCATTGAGGAACCTGTCTTTTGGGGAAACTGCTAGGTACTTACGACCTAGATTGGCCACTGTTGGAAACAGGATACTGGGCTTGATAGACCTTGGTTTGACCCAGTATTGTTATCTTATGTTCTTAAGGTGTTCTGGACTCAGATTTGGAGGAAGGGGAAATCCCACAGGCAGAGGAGTCTCACATTGTTAGAGTGTTCCTTAGAGAGGAGTTGATGGCATTGATAGCACATTCCACCAAGTTATTGAATATTTGCACAGAGGCAACAGAGGAAGACGAAGCTTCTATAGGATCCCCTGTTCCAGGCGGTTCGGTCAACACAGAAGGTGTTCCCGTTGCATAAGGTAGTGAGTAGGATGATACAGGAGGAGTGTGATGTCCCTGAAGGGTCGCTTAGGGATGCTAGGTTCAAGTCTCGTCTTTACCCCCTCCCAGATCCGGGACATTTGACATGGTCCTAAGATGGATGGTAACAAAGAAAACTACAGTCCTCGTGCAGGGTAGTGCAGCCCTCAAGGATGTACAGGACTGTAAGTTGGAAACGCTCTTGAAGCAGGCATTTGACATTAATGCACTGGTGCTTCAAGCATCGGTGTGTGGAGCGTTTATGGCCAAGGCATACCTCTGTTGATCGCAAGGAATCGTAGAGGACCCAGGAGCCAATCAGCAGCAGCCTCCGACGGCGGCGAAGTTGGAATCGGGGGCAACATAACCGGTGAATGCCTTCTATGACCTCATTCATTGCTTGTCCAAAGGTATGGCCTTGGTGGTGGCTGCAAGGTGGTATTTGTGGCTCTGTAATTTGTCAGCAGATGTATCGTCCAAGTCTAGGCTAAGCAAACTCCCATTCATAGGTAAGCTCTTCTTTGGAGAAGATTTGGAGAATCTGGAGAAGGAGCCGGGAGAAACTAAAGAAGGAAAATTGCCAGAGGACAAGCAGAAATTGGGGCGGGCTGTAGCCCCAGGACAGGGGCAGCCAAGAGAGTTTCAGAGGTTTTGATTGCTCAGGTTTGCACCCTATCAGAGTGGTCATTTTCCATCGAGGGGGCCATCCTTTCGGGGATTTCAAAGGGAAGGCAGAGGATTCCCAAGAAGTTGCAATGAACCGAGGAAGGGCTAGGCAAAGGTAATTCTCATAGGGGGTCGGTTTCATGAATTTTTATGATGCCTGGATCCGGATTATGACTGATTGGTGGGTGCTAAAGGTCATTCGGGAGGGTTATGCCCTAGAGTTTGCTCAATCCCTCTGCGATGCCTTTGTGAATTCCCTATGCAAGGCAAGCCTAAAAATAAGAGCAGTGGAGGAAACCCTACAGCAGTTGTTAGAACTGCAGGCAGTGGTGAAAGTGTCCCACGTCCAACGTGGATGTCGTTGATACTCCTATTTCGAGGTCCCAAAGAAAGAGGGTACCTTCCGTCCCATCCTAGACCTCAAGTATGTAAATTGAACCCTATGGGTACCGCACTTTCACATGGAGACACTAAGGTCAGTGATTGTGGCAGTACAAGAGGGGGGAGTTATTGACTTCCCTCGACCTCACAGAGGCTTACCTCCATATTCCGGAATGGGTAGAGTACCAGCAGTTCCTCAGATTCGCGGTGCCTGGCGGACACTTTCAGTTTTAGGAACTGCGCCTTGGACATTCACCAAGGTCATGGTAGTAGTGGTAGCGGTGCTGAGACGAGAGGGAATTCTGGTCCACCTGTACCTGGACAATTGCTCATAAGAGCAAAGTTCCTTGAGAGCGAAAGAGTGACAAAATGGGTCATTTGTGTTTCTCCAGAGCCTCAGTTGGGTGGTCAATTTCGCAGAGAGTCGGATCGTGCTGTCGCAAGACCTGGAATATCTTGGGACTCTTTCAGACTAGCATTGGATGAATGTCACTATCGATAGCGAGAGTGCACAAGCTACAGATGCAAAGGCCTACTGCCTGGCATTACTTACAAGTGTTGGGCTCCATGGTGCCGTCGATTTGAGATGGTCCTGCAGGCACACATGCGACCATTGCAGCAGAGAGCTCTACTGCGCAGGTGATCGGCGTCAGTTCACCTGCTTTTGCAGCACCTGCCTTGCACGGAAGAAGCACAGGTAAGGTCTGATTTTGTCTTTACAATGCCCTGTGAAAGTATTCATCCTCTCTGTGTTTGTCCTGTTTTGTCGCATTACAACCTGGAATTAAAATGGAGATTTGGAGGTTAGCACCATGTGATTTACACAACATGCCTACAACTTTGAAGGTGCAAAATATTCTTTATTGTAACACAGACAATAATTAAGACACCCCCCCCCCCTGAAATCAGGAGTGTGCATAGGATCCCCTCCCCCCCACACACCTTTTGCTGCAATTATAGCTGCAAGTCTCTTGGGGTATGTCTCTATTAGCTTAGCACATCTAGCTACTGGGATTTTCACTTATTCCTTATTCCTCAAGGCAAAACTGCTCCAACTCCAAGTTAGATGGGTTGCGTTGGTGTACAAAAATCTTCAAGTCATGACACAGATTCTCAATTGGATTGAGGTCTGGACTTTGACTAGGCCATTCAAAGACATTTAAATGTTTCTCTTTAAACCACTCCAGTGTAGCTTTAGCAGTATGTTTAGGGTCATTGTCCTGCTGGAAGATGAACCTTCATCCCAGTCTCAAATCTCTGACAGACTGAAACAGTTTTTCCTAAAGAATTGCCCTATATTTAGAGCCATCCATCGTTCCATCGTTGGCGACCCTCGTTGGAGGGTCGCCAACGTAACACCAATTTTTAAAAGGGTTCCAGGGGTGACCCAGGAAATTACAGACCGGTGAGCCTGACGTCAGTACCAGGGAAAATGGTAGAAACCATCATAAAGAACAAAATTACACAGCATGTAGATAGTCATGGCCTAATGGGAGACAGCCAACATGGCTTTAGACAAGGAAGATCTTGTCTTACTAATCTGATATGTTTTTTTGAAGGTGTGCATAAACAGGTAGACAAAGGTGAGTCGGTTGATATAGTGTATCTGGACTTTCAGAAAGCTTTTGACAAAGTCCCCCATCAGAGACTTTTGGCGAAGCTAAAAAGTCATGGGATAGGAGGCAGTGTACTATTGTGGATCGGGAACTGGTTAAAAGATAGAAAGCAGAGGGTAGGGCTAAATGGCCAATATTCCCAATGGAAAAAGGTGAATAGTGGAGTACCCCAGGGATCTGTACTGGGTCCGCTGCTTTTTGACATATTCATAAATGACCTGGAAAAGGGAATAACTAGTGAGGTTATCAAATTTGCAGATGACACAAAACTGTTTAAAGTTGTTAAAACCCAAGAGGATTGTGGAAAACTGCAGGAGGATCTGGATAAATTGGAAGACTGGGCATCCAAATGGCAGATGAAATTTAATGTGGACAAGTGCAAAGTTATGCACCTAGGAAAGAACAACCCACACTATAGTTACACGATGCAAGGCTCCACATTAGAAACCACCACCCAGGAAAAAGATTTAGGAGTCATCGTGGATAACATGTTAAAGCCCTCCGCCCAGTGTGCAGCGGCGGCCAAGAAAGCAAATAGAATGCTAGGTATCATAAGGAAAGGGATGGAGAATAAAACAAAGGATGTTATAATGCCTCTGTATCGCTCCATGGTACGACCGCACCTTGAATATTGTGTGCAATTCTGGTCACCGTATCTTAAAAAGGACATAGCGTTATTAGAAAAAGTACAGAGAAGAGCCACCAAATTGGTGAAGGGGATGGAAGGCTACTCCTATGAAGACAGGCTAAGAAGGTTAGGGCTCTTTAGTCTGGAGAAGAGACGGCTGAGGGGAGATATGATAGAGGTCTATAAATTAATGAATGGAGTGGAACAGATAAACGTGGATCAATTGTTTACGCTATCAGAGTATAGAAAGACTAGGGGACATGTAATGAAGCTACAGGGTAAACTATTTAAGACAAATAAGAGAAAATATTTTTTCACTCAACGTGTAATCAAACTCTGGAATCTGTTACCGGAGGGTGTAGTAAGGGCTGTTAGTATAGCTGGGTTTAAAAAAGGTTTGGACAAGTTCCTGGAGGAAAGGTCCATAAACCACTATTAAAAAGGGACCCAGGATATCAATGCTTGACCCAGTACAAGCATTGTGGAACCTGTGTCTTTTGGGGATATTGCTAGGTACGTATGACCTAGATTGGCCACTGTTGGAAACAGGATACTGGGCTTGATGGACCTCGGTCTGACCCAGTATGGCATGTCTTATGTTCTTATGTTCCTTCAATCCTGACCAGTTTTCCCATCCAGAGCATGATGTTGCCACCACCTAATTTTACTGTGGGAATGGTGTTCTTGGAGTGATGGAAAGTGTTGGCTTTGCGGCATACATGGTATTGCCCATGATGGCCAAAAAGTTCAATTTTCGTCTCATCTGACCAGATAACTTTCTTCCATGTGTTTGGGGGTCTGCCACATGCTGTTGTGCAAGCTCCAAAAGTGTTTTCTTGTATCTTTCTTTAAGCAATATCTTTTTTTCTGGCCACGCTTCCATAAAGCCCGCTCTGTGGTCCTATGGACAGATACTCCCATCTCCGCTGTGGACCTTTGAGCTACTTCAGTGTTATCCTTGGTGTTTTTGTGGCATCTCTCATTAATGGCCTCCTTGCCCAGTCTGTGAGTTTTGGTGGGCGGCCTTCTCTTGTCAGGTCTGTAGTGGTGCCATATTCTTTCCATTTTGTTATAATGGATTTAATGGTGCTCCGTGGGATATTCAGAATTTGGGAATTTTTTTTTTTATAACCCAAACCTGATATACTTTTCCACAACTTTGTTCATTGTAATTAGTTCTAATCGTTATCCTATGTATTCCTGTTACTTTGTTCCTTGTAAACAGTTGAAACATACTGCCAAGAAATGTTCTGTGTAAACCGTCTTGACTTGTAGAAAGACGGTATATAAATCTTGTTAAATAAATAAAATAAACTTTGTCTCTGACCTGTTTTGAATACTCCTTGGTCTTCATTTTGCTTGCTCAGTGGTGTTGCAGAATCGGGGGCCTTTCAGAACAGGTATATTTATACAGGCATCATGTGACAGATCATGTGACACTGATTGATTGTACACAGGTGGACCCTAATCAACTAATAATGTGAATTCTGAGGTTAATTGGTTGAACCAGATCTTATTTAGGGATTTCAAAGCAAAAGGGATGAATACATATATGCACAACTTTTCAATTTTTACTTGTTTTCTTTTATATATACAAGGTATTTATTGTCATTCCACTTCATCAATTTGGACTAGATGTATATTGTTAGGTCCATAACCTAACATCCAAATGAACCTCCGTTTTCATTCCAGGGTGTAATGCGACAAAACAGGACAAAAACTGAGGGGATGAATACTTTCACAAGGCTCAGTTTAAAAAAAAAAAAAAAAAAAGAAAAAAAGAAAGCTGAATACATAATGAAAAACATCCTAAATCTGTTAGTAGCAGGATGATGAAAGCTTTCAATCCCACAGGTATACACTTACACCTTTTATTCTTTATTATCCATCCCAGTAATTATTTCTAGTCTTTTGAAATCTCTGTTTTAGCATTCAAAATGAATCAAGCCCGAAGTATCCAGATGTTCTTTTTGACAGTATTATTAATTCCCACAGTGCTGGACGTTTAAGTGACTTGCTGAAGATCACAGAGCAGCAGTGGTATTAGAACATAGTATTGATATGGCTGTCCATGGTTTTATTCTCTATTCCTTGATCCTAGGCTGCTGGCGCACAGTGAGTGGAGGGTTTCATTGTGTTATCCACGATGACGCCTAAATCTTTTTTCTATCTGCCATTTGGACATCCAGTCTTCCAATTTATCAAGGTCCTCTTGCAATTTTTCACAATCCTCTTGGGTTTTAACAACTTTGAATAATTTTTATGTTATCTGCAAATTTAATTACCTTACTCGTTATTTCCATTTCTAGGTCATTTATGAATATGTTAAAAAGCAACAGGCCTAGCACAGATTTCTGGGGTACCCCACTATTCGTCTTTCTTTATTGAGAAAATTGTCTATTTAGCCCTATTTTCTGCTTTCTATCCAATGTCCTTTTGGCCTTCAGGAGGGCCTCAACAAGAAGGTCTTCTGCTTTCAAGTGGAAGAGGTTTGCTGTTTGGTATGATGCATGTTCTATAAATCCTTTCGCCTGTTCATCATAAAACATTTCCTCCATCTATCAAAGTCTGGACTCTGGGCCGAACTTCATGAAGGTTCACCTCATTGCATTTGGAGCTTACCATCATAGTGTAGCTGGTAAACACATCTCTGTATAGGCGTTAATTTTTTGCTTGGTTGCGGGGCTTACTTCTCTAAACCACTCCATAAGCCACCTCAACATGGTCTTATACAGCTGATGAAAGCACCTTTTGAGCCGCTCGATGCCTGTTCTTGGCCTGAAAAGTCGTCTTTCTAGTAGCATGATCGCGTTTGATTTAATTAGTGGAGGAGGGATAGTAAGGAAATCCACAGTACTACCTTTTAACTTTCGAAAGGGAGACTATGATAAAATGAGGAAAATAGTTAAGAAAAAACTAAAAGGAGCAGTTGCAAAGGTTAAAGACTTACATAAAGCTTGGGTGTTGTTGAAAACTACTATCTTGGAAGCCCAGACCGGCTGTATTCCACGCTTTAAGACAAGTGGAAGGAAGTCCAAAAAACTGCCAGCATGGTTTAAAGGTGAGGTCAGAGAGGCTGTTGCCAAAAAAGCATCTTTCAGAAAATGGAAAAAAGAGCCAAACGACACAACCTGGAAACAGCACAAGCACTGGCAAGTCAAATGCAAGGCATTGATAAGGCAGGCAAAGGGAGAATTTGAGAAGAAGCTTGCTGCAGAAGCAAAAACGCGAAATAAAGACTTTTTCAAGTACATTTGTAGCAAAAAACCTGTGAGAGAGTCAGTTGGTCCATTAGATGATAGAGGGGTTAAAGGAGCACTAAGAGGCGACAAGGCGATAGCAGAGAGACTGAATGAATTCTTTGCTTTGGTCTTTACTGAGGAAGATGTAGGGATGTTACCCATGACTGAAGTGGTATTTAAAGGTGCGGAAGAATTGAAGGAAATATCGCTACATCGGGAAGATGTATTACAACTATTAGATAAACTGAAGAGTAGCAAATCACCTGGGCCAGATGGTATACATCCAAGGGTGTTGAAAGAACTGAAATATGAGATTGCAGACCTGCTATTAGTAATCTGTGAATTTTCATTAAAATCATCTGTAATACATTGGCGATCCTCCAATTTTCAGGTAATGCCAATTTTTAAAAAGGGTTCCAGGGGTGATCCAGGAAACTACAGATCGGTGAGCCTGACGTCAATACCGGGAAAAATGGTAGAAACCATCATAAAAAACAAAATTACTCAGCATGTAGATAGTCAACATGGCTTTAGGCAAGGAAGATCTTGTCTGTCTTCTGTTATGTTTTTTTGAAGGTGTGAATAAACAGGTGGACAAAGGTGAGTCGGTTGATATAGTGTATCTGGACTTTCAGAAAGTCTTTGTCAAGGTGCCTCATCAGAGACCTTTGGCAAAACTAAAGAGTCATGGGATAGGAGGCAGTGTACTATTGTGGATCAGGAACTGGTTAAAAGATAGAAAGCAGAGGGTAGGGCTAAATGGCTAATTTTCCCAATGGAAAAAGGTGAATAGTGGCGTTCCCTAGGGATCTGTGCTGGGTCTACTGCTTTTTGACATATTCATAAATGACCTGGAAAAGGGAATAACGAGTGTGGTTATCAAATTTGCAGATGAGACAAAACTATTTAAAGTTGTTAAAACCCAAGAGGATTGTGGAAAATTGCAAGAGGATCTTGATAAATTGGAAGACTGGGCATCAAAATGGCAGATGAAATTTAATGTGGACAAGTGTAAAGTTATGCACCTAGGGAAGAACAACCCAAACTATGGTTACACGATGCAAGGTTCCACATTAGGAACCACCACCCAGGAAAAAGATTTAGGCGTCCTTGTGGATAACATGTTAAAACCCTCGGCCCAGTGTGCAGCGGCGGCCAAGAGAGCAAATAGAATGCTAGGTATCATAAGGAAAGTATTGGAAAATAAAACAAAATATATTATAATGCTTCTATATCGTTCCATGGTGAGACCGCACCCTGAATATTGTGTGCAATTCTGGTCGACGTATCTTAAAAAGGATATAGCGTTATTAGAAAAGGTTCAGAGAAGAGCCACCAAAATGGTAAAGGGGTTGGAAGGATACTCCTATGAAGAAAGGCTGAAAAGGTTAGGGCTCTTTAATCTGGAAAAGAGACGGCTGAGGGGAGATATGATAGAAGTCTATAAATTAATGAATGGAGTGGAACGGGTAAACGTAGATCGATTGTTTACGTTATCAGAATAGAGAAAGACTAGGGGACATGCAATGAAGCTACAGGGTAAACTATTTAAGACTAATAAAAGAAAATATTTTTTCACTCAACGTGTAATCAAACTCTGGAATTTGTTACCGGAGGATGTAGTAAAGGCTGTTAGTGTAGCTGGGTTTAAAAAAGGTTTGGACAAGTTCCTGGAGGAAACATCCATAAACCATTATTAAGAAGGGACCCAGGATATCCATGCTTGACCCAGTACAAGCATTGTGGAACCTGTGTCTTTTGGGGAAACTGCTAGGTACGTATGACCTAGGTTGGCCACTGTTGGAAACAGGATACTGGGCTTGATGGACCTTGGTCTGACCCAGTATGGCATATCTTATGTTATA
This sequence comes from Ichthyophis bannanicus, assembly GCA_033557465.1. Lineage (NCBI taxonomy): Eukaryota > Metazoa > Chordata > Amphibia > Gymnophiona > Ichthyophiidae > Ichthyophis > Ichthyophis bannanicus. The sequence continues at coordinate 191,284,054 of CM066036.1, forward strand.
TAAATAGGATGGAGTCGGTGCAGAGTGTGGTTACCAAAATGGTCAGTGGGCTTCATCATAAGCAATATGGGGACAGGGTTAAAGATCTCAATATGTTTACTTTGGAAGAAGGACGGGAGAGGGGGAGATGTTTAAATACCTCCATGGCTCTCTTCCTGTACCTAAATGTATAGGAAGAGAGCCTCTTTTAATTGAAAGGAAACTGCAATGAAGGGGCATTGGTTGAAGGTGAACGGGGATAGACTCGGGAGTAATTTGCAGAAATATTTCTTTATAGAAAGAGTGGTAGATGCATGGAATAGTCTTCCAGTGAAGGTAGTAGAGACAAAGTCTATATCTGAATTCAAGAACGCATGGGACAAACAGCAGATAAAGATAAAAAAAGGATTATAGAGCTTAGTGGTTGGTATGGAAGGGCAGACTGGATAGGCTGTTTGGTCTTTATCTGCCATCATGTTTCTATGAATTACAGCAGCACTTATAGGCGATTCCCTGGTAGAGTCTCCCAGCGGGTCTCTGCCCATGTGGATGATCTTTGAAGGAACTCTTCAACACCTTCTGCTATAGCAGGCTACTATTTTTCCTGTGCCTCTCGCTGCAAGACCACGGATGTTATCCCTGATATTTAGATAACCAAGATGGGGAGGTTCCTTCCCACATATCTAGGACCTAGAGGTGGTTGCTTTCAGACTCTGAGTCTTTCATTTTTGTATGAGTTCTTTTGGATCTGTCTTTGCAGTGGTCAGGTAGCGGGTGTTCCTTACCTTCTAAACCTCTCCATGGTGCTCTGTCACTTTCCCATGGTGAGCTTTAGCTGTCTTTTCACTTCTTTATTCTAGGCCACCTCTCCAGTTCCAGGTTCTGTCCTTTGACCTAGATGTGGCATTTCATACTTTTCCCCTCACCTCCACCAACTGCCAATCAGCCCTGCTTAACCGCATTCAAACTGCCGCTGAGGCGCGCCTGCGCCTTGCGGACCCGCGCCTGAGGGCCTCGGAAGAGGGCCCTTTGGCATTGGACCAAGCGGGACCAGAGAATCGGCTGTATTTATGATTGGTTTACTTTACTTTGCTGGTATGCCTGTTTTAGGTTATATGTTATGATGTGTGTATTCTTTCCCCTTTGTTATGTGCCCCCAGTGCTAACTGCTTGATGTAATGAAAAGCGGTGTTTGTTTCCCTTCCTTTGTATATCCTTAGTCTTGTATTGTACCGCTTTGATTGAAGGAAAAGGCGGAATACAAAACTTGTCAAATAAATAAATAAAGATAATAGTGGTGGTAGCAGCACTTCTTTGCATGCACAGAGCTACTTCTACTACAACTGATCATATGTATAATGCTCCAAAGCATATGCAGCCCTGTACAGGCACATGTAAAAGATGATCTCTGCTCATCAGAACTTACAATCTAGTTAAGGCAGATAACATAACACTACAGCTGAAGACAAGAATACATCTAGGGTATGATAAGGAAATGCATAGGAGACTAAGCAGATCAGGATCAAAATGCAGCCTTAAAGAGGCAAATTTTCAGACTGGATTTGAAAACGGCCAGAGATGAAGTCTAACGTACAAACTCAGGTAGTTTTGTCCCAGGCATAAGGAGCAGCAAGGTAAAGGATTGAAGTTTGGAGTTCGTAGGGGAAGAGAAGGGCACAGACAGAAGTGATCCGCCAGAAGAGCTGAGCTCCTGAGGAGGGTTGTGGGGAGAAATGAGAGAAAAAGTAATGAGGAGCAGCAGAATGCGTGCACTTATAGGTAAGTAGGAGAAGTTTGAACTGGATATGGAAACGGAACCATTGAAGCGACTTGAAAAGAGGGGTTATATGAGTATATCAAAGCTGACGGAAGATTAGCCGCACAGCTGAGTTTTGAACAGATTCAAGTGGAAAGAGATGATTCAGAGGGAGACCAGCAAAGAGGAGGTTGCAGTAGTCAAGATGGGAGGTGACTAATGAGTGGATAAGTGTTTTAGTAGTGTGTTCAGAAAGAAAGAGGCAAATTTTGCTGCTGATATAGCAGGTTTTAGCTATCAGTTGGATGTTCTGGAAAAGGAGAGGGAGGCGTCAAAGATGACCCCAAGGTTGCGAGCAGAGGAAACAGGGAGTAGTGAAGTGTTATCCATGGAGAATGAGGAATGGGGAAGGTTTGGTTTAGGGGGAAAAATAAGAAGCTTGGCTTTGGCCATATTCACTTTCCAAACGGTGGTGAGACATCCAGGTAGCAATGTCAGATAGGCAGGCAGAGATCCGGGCCTGGATTGCCAGAAAGATTTCAGGTGTAGAGAGGTAGATCTGAGTCATCAATGTAGAAATGTTACCCATGCGTGGATGTCAGGCTGCTCCAGTTAGTCTCCTTTAGAGAAGGCCAAAGGTGACACAGACCTTGTGAGCTCTGTCTGGGAAGGCTGGGGTCAGATCACCTGTCCTTAGAATAGCTCAATTCTCTCCCAGGTTTTTGAGTACCTGGGAATCCATTCCAAACTCTCCTGAGCCGAGATTCTTCATAACAGAGAGCTCATTCAAGCTTTAGCCACATCAGAACATGCAATTCTGTCAGCTCCATGGGCCTGGAATTCCTTAGGCTTTCGAATACATGATATTAACCTGGTCCAGAGTGCATAGGTGCCTCTAGACTAGAGAATGCATAACAGTCTGGTTTCTATTTTCCCCATAGTTCGACCATTCCCTTCCCGATCTTTGCAGTTTACTGGGTCATGCTGCGTCTTAGTAACTGGAACCAATGTTTTCTGGAGGTTATCAAGAGCATGATATGCTCGTAGTGGGACTTGCCTGTGAAGGGGTTGAACGTTTGTAAGAGGCTTTATGTCCTGCCATAGGACTAATACATCGAGTGGTTTAACATGCTGAGAGTGTTTGCACAGGTTACAGCAGTTACGAAGTGGACCACCATTCCGGTGGATGGCAAAATATCTCTGAAGGACCCCCCTGGTGGTGGACAGTATCTTGAAAAATCAGTTTATAGCCCCGCTGTTTATCTTTCATTTGGCATGGTGTTGTAGGTCTGACAACTTGAGCTCTACTCCAATGGATTCAGTCCTTGCCCCAGAGGATGATATGCCCCTTTTGGAGTCAGCTACAGCTTTTTTGTCTGACACTGATCTCACCGCTTGGCAGCTAAAGACATTGCTCTGATGACTGGCGCGGTGGTGGATTTGTCCTCAAAATCCCAGTTGACTCTGCTCGAATTCAAAGGGAAGCTCATGTTTGGGGTAGACTCGGAGAAGCTGGTAAAGGACTTGGCCGAATCCAAACCTCATTGCTTCCTGGAGGATAGGGGAAAAGGGCCTAGGAGATATATGGGCACATTTTTCTTCTGCGTACATCCACAATTTTCTCACTCGCAATTCGGACTCCCATGGCTCATAGGACTTTGGTAGATACCATCCTGGAAAGCCTTCTTTCTCATTCTCTTCTGGGTTCTGGTCTCAGACTCTGCCCTTTCATGGACCACGTGGTTCCTGGGATGCCAGCATCCAGAGGTTCCCATTAGATGCAATGATGGCTTGGGGGACCATTCCAGATGGTCCCAGTTGGTGACAGGCTCTGCCTTTTTTTCCAGGAGTGGGCCTGGATTGCAGAGTATTGCTGAGTGCTAGATACCATTCAGCACAGCTATGTTCTGGAATGCAGAGAGCCTATTCAGACACTTTTGTCATCTCTCCTTGTGGCACTGTGGGCAAGAGATCTGCAGTTCATGTACCCTAGACAGACTTCTCCGTCTATGGGTGGTTGTTCCAGTTCCCCCATTAGGCCAAGGCCAGTGCTGATACTCCATACTCTATATACTTTATGGTGCCAGAGAAAGTTCCTTTTGGCCAACCTTCAACCCCAAGTGAGTCAGTGCTCACCTGCACACCCTTCACTTCCGTATGGAGACCCTGTGGTCAGTGATTCAGGCAGTACACCATGGAGAACTTCTTGCATCTCTGGACTTAGCCAAGGCTTACTTCCATATCCCTATCAAAGAGGATCAATAGCACCTTCTTTGTTTTGCCGTTCTTGGCTCTCATTTTCAGTTCACTACTCTCTCCTTTGGCCTTTCCACAGCTCCAAGGGCATTCTCAGAAGTGGTGGTGGTGGTCGCTGTGCTGCACTGAGGCACCTGGGGATCTGTGTATGCCCACATCAGAAGGACTGGCTCATTTGGGCCAAGTTGTAGTCTGAAGTGGCCTGGGTTTTGGCCCGGGTGCTGCAGTTCCTAGAGAGAGTCTCGGTTGGGTGATACATAGAGAAAAGAGCCACTTGGTGCCTTCTCAGTCACTGGAATACCTGAGAGTATCTTTTGACACTTGGGTACGCAGAGTCTTCTGCCCGAAGAGAGGCTGAACAAGTTGCTGACCCAGTTGGCAGCCTTTCAGTCTCAGCAGGCTCTCGGAGTTTGGGATTATCTACAACTTCTTGGCTTGATGGCAGCGGCAGTGGTAGTCAACGTAGTGCCTTGGGCACAAGCTCATATGAAGCTGCTGTAGAGGTCCCTGCTTTTATCTGTGATCTCCCAGCTCTCAGGAGTTCAAGGTCAGGCTGCTTCTCCAGCTGGAGGTGGTCTCCAGTCTGCAGTGGTGGCAGCAACTACAGCACCTGAGAGAGGGTGTGCCATTGGACAATCATTCATGGCTTCTCTTGTTTACGGATGTCAACCTGTTGTGCTGTGGAGCTCATTGCAAGACCTGAACAACTTGGAATCATTGCGAGTTGGCATGGCCCATCAACCGCCTTGAGGCGAGAGCAATTCAGTTGGACCATCTGCACTTCTGGACAAGGGAAAAGTGGTCTGGGTCTACTTGGGCAATGTCACGGCAGACACATACATCAGTCGACAAGGGGGCACAAACGGTGCTGGAGTGGCCTTGGAGATGACTCTCCTGTTCTCTTGGGTGGAACCTGTTAGCTCTGTCCGCACAGCTCATCTTTGGAGTCGACAGCTTGGGAGGCAGACTTCCTCAGTTGATACTCTCTCGATTCCAGGGAGTGTGAATGGAGTTAAAATGGCTTATCAGCAGATTCTGCATGGCTGAGGTCATCCCGAGATCAATCTGATGGTGATCTGTTCAATGCCAAAGCTGAATTCTTCTTCAATCTCTGCAGTGAAATAACTCAGAGGGTGTTCACACACTAGTTCGGCCCTGGCCAAAGTGCAGACTGCTGTATGTGTTTCCTCAGTGGCCACTAGTGGGTAGTGTGCATGGCATCGGGGCTGAGTGATTCTCGTGGCATTGGATTGGCCATGGATGCCATGGTTCCTGATGAGGCTTCTGCAGGGTCCTCCTACAAGTGCCCCAGCCTGGGGCTGTTATATCAAGGACCTGTTCTTCAGGACGACCCAGCTCACTTCTCACTTACATCTTGGCTCTTGAGAGAGGTGCCATTTAGCGCATAAGGGCCACTTTCCTGCTGTGGTTTCCATGCTCCTCAGAACTAGGAGAGGTCTTCCAGCCTGGCCTATGTGCGTGCCTGTTGTCTTTTTAGAATTGGTTCTGTCAGCATCAGGCTAGACCAGATACAGAGGACTTTGTGTTCTTGCATGCCTTTCTTCAAAAGGATCTGGACAAAGGCCTTTTTCTTAGTTCCCTAAAGATTCAGGTGACGGCCCTTTCCTGCTTCAGGGGGCCAGTGACAGGACAGTCCATTGTCTTGCATCCTGATGTTTCCCATTTTTCTCCAGGTGGTACAACATCTGTATCCCCCCTGCATTCAAGTGTTCCTCTATGGGATCTCTGCCTGGTGCTCCAGGCCTTGATGTGTGAGCCCTTCAAACCCTTAAAGCAGGCTATGCTTAAAAGATCTGACCCTCAAGACTGTCTGTCATTCAGGGATCCTTACTTATCATTCTCAGAGGAGGCTGTGTTCATTTGGCCGCCTCCTTCTTGCCAAAGGTGGTTTCTGCCTTCCATGTGAATCAGGTAGTCTGCCCCATTTCTAAGGGACCGTGCCAAGGGAAGGACAAAGACCTTCACCTGGTGGATGTCTGGAGAGTGCTTCTTAAGTACTTGAAGATTGTCTGACTTGTGAAAGGAGTTAGTAATCCATTTGTGCTGTTTGCGGAACAGAGTAAAGGTGATGGGGTTGCTGTCATCTTTGGGGCGCTGTATCAAGGAGGCGATTGCCTCTGCATATCTGTTACAGAATCGGCTGGTCCCAGAGGGTTTGCATGTGCATTCCATTTAGGTGCAAGCATTCTCATGGGGGGAGCTTAGACATTTGTCAGGCAGCAACATGGACATCACTTTCCACTTTTTTCAAGTACTATCACTTGGATATCCATGCTCAGGCAGAAATGGCTTAGAGTCTTGAAAGCTGCCCTGTCTTCCTCCCACCCAGTGGTGGCATAGCTTTGGTACATCCCACTTCTCTGGACTGGTCTAGCAGGCGATATGAAAGGTGACATTTTACTTAACAGATAATGCCCTTTCCTTGAATCTTGCTAGACCTGCCCTGGATAATTGTTTGATCTGCTGTGCTTTGTGGTTAGTCCTGCACACTCATACTCTTCTGACAAGCCTTCTGTTGAAGCTGATCCTGTGCATAGTTATGGTTACTGTTCTATTGAACCTAGTTACCTTCACTGAGGTTTTGCGAGTTCTGAGGTTTCTCGCTATATGTGTTTGATATGGATACTGAGGGCTCCCTCTCGAGGTTCTGGCTGGTTATGGCATGATGTCGTAAGAAGCCTCTAGAACAGGGGTTCTCAACCCTGTCCTCGGGACCCACCTAGCCAGTCGGGTTTTCAGGATAATCACAATGAATATGTATGAGAAAGATTTGCATACACTGCCTCCATTATATGCAAATCTCTCCCATGCATATTCATTGTGGTTATCCTGAAAACCCGACTCGCTAGGTGGGTCCCGAAGACTGGGTTGAGAACCCCTACTCTAGAAGGTTCCTCTGCCTCCACATACCCCAGTAGGGGGGTCATAATCCTCTTGTCTGGACTGGTCTAGCAGGACTTAAGGAAAGGACATTATCTGGTAAGTAAAATGTCGCCTTTTCTCCTTTAATGAAAATAATTCTAATAGGAGAAATAGTATTGTAACACAGGTCTCCAAAAATGAAGCAATTAATGCCCATCAAGCACTGATTAAAACTCATTATACATTTAACTGCATATTCATTTCTAAGATGTTGGAATATTAAATCTTTCTGTTAAACTGGTCACTTCTTTTCCTACCGAATCTCTCCCTCTTTGTTTTATGACTTACCATGTGGAAACACTGTTAGATGGTGTTCTTTTCTCATCTTTATTTTATAAGTGATTATTAGCAAGTATTATGTTATCATTTGTTTAAAGTTTCTTGAACTATATTATAAACTTCTATAATTTTTTTTTAAAAGACTCTTAAGCCACATTTTTGGAGGAGTAGCCTAGTGGTTAGAGCAACTGCCTAGTTACCCAGAAGATCAAGGGTTCGATTCCCACTGGCACTCCTTGTGACCTTAGGAAAGTCACTTTACCCTCCATTGCCCCAGAAGAAAAGGCCTGGCAATCTACTTTTGGTGATACATTGCCAAGAAAAGCCAGAGGCAGCTGGGTTGTCAGGAGTCAGCAATGACTGGGTGGCACAAAAAAAAAGGGCACATATTACAAAGGACGTCCAAGTACATTCTGAGAAGTCCAAGCCAGCACATCTCGGGGGGAGGTGGGGGGAAAGCAGGCACATCCACATTAAGCCGTGATTTCACAAACGTGGATGTGCCCAATATGGATGTCTTCAGGGGCTCTCCATAGATATCCCCATTCTTAAATGCCATTCTGAGGATGTCTAATAGCCTAATGGTTTAGGGTAGTGGGCTAGGACTCCAGAAGCCAGGGTTCAAATCCCACTGCTGCTCCTTGTGATCTTGGGCAAGTCAATTAAACCTCCATCTTCTCTACACTCTGGATGTTTTAAGGCCCAAACAAACACTTCCTTATCGTTCCTCCAGTTCAGTCCTCTACCTCTGGGTTGTCAATCTCCTCCTGCAGCTTGGAGACTGGTATGTCAAATTGATGACATCACTGGATATAGCCTGCTGCACTCTGTCCTCCATCCCAGTGTGACCAATCTCCATGCAGCAGGAGGACTTGACGAGCCCTAGGGAAGGGCTCTCTAGAGAAACTAATAAGGAGCTAGTAGAATAGTGAGCTGGTTAGAGGTTCTAATTAGTTTTTTATATTTTGGACTCTGTTCCTTTAAAAAAAAAAAAAAAAAAAAAAAAAATAGAAAGAGAGAGGCTCCCGGCTTTCTTGCTCCCTGCCTGCCCAGATTGTTCATTTATTCAAGGGGGTCTAGCTCAGGACGTCGAGCTTGGTTCCCCCTGGGGTGGCCCAGAGGTTCTCTCCCCCCTGACTTTACGGGGGAGAGCCCTTCTGGTGTTGTAAGTGCCGGCGACTGGCTTGCAGACGCTTAAGGGGTTACCGCCGGTCAGATAAGCGCTGCTCCGGAGCCACAATTCTCTTCTCCCCACGGTGTCATTTCAGCAGCGGAGCTTCAGTCCTGCCCGGTAAGCGGTTCACCGGGACAGGCTGCAGTTGTCAGCGGGAGCTTAGCCTGACGAGCGCCGGTCATCCGTGGCCCATTTTGGCACCCTTTTTTCTGCGGCTCGGCTTTCCGGCAGCCATTTTAGCTGCCGCGGAGAAGCCGTGTGTGTCAGGGAGCCTTCAAGCCCGTTGCCGGGTAAGTCGGGGGGAGCTCATTTAGGGCAGCGGGAGTTTTTTCTTTTCTTTTATTGATTTATTTTATTAACTTCCCTGTCTTGACCTTAGGGGCTTGGTTTGTAGCTTGTGGTGCAGTTGCAGTCTCTCTGAGGATACCTTTTGCCCCAGGGGGGGCAGACTGTGCAACGGATCTCACTTGCATAGTTTGCTTTGGTGTTTAAAAACAACAACAACAAAAAAAAGTGCTTACTTCAGACAGCCAAGGTGAGCTCGGGGGCAGCGGCTGGTTGATTTATGGCGGCAAGGCCACAGTGTATTGTGTGTGGCTCTCGAAGGGGAGCAGTGGCCGATACAGGGGTGTGCCGGGGCTGTGCATCCCTCTTGTCCGCCGTGGAACAGCAGATGGACATCAAGGAGACTGCAGAGGCGCAAGGAGTGGCGAAGACAGCCTCCCCGTGGTCACCGGCGCAAGGGCCACCATTGGAGGAGCTAGCGGGGCCCTCTGGGACTTCGCTGGCGGAGCAGACGCCGGGCCTCGGATTTCTCCCCAGATTTTATTCTACTAATGCATCAGGCCTTTTGTCTGCGGCACCAGGGTAAGCGTCCAGATACTGGGGTCCTGACGGGCTGTCCAGCAGCTGGAGGCGACTGGCAGAATAGGCGAGGAGCCTCCAGCACCTAAGTGAGCTAGAATGAAGGATCTGCCTTCAGTGGAAGGCGAGTGGCCTGAGGTCCCGGATCCAGAATGGGATCAGGAAGAGGGTTCGCAGGATTTGGAGGAGGGAGAGATCCCGGAACCCGATGATCAGGCTAAGATTATTAGGGTCTTCTGCAGGGAGGAGCTGGCGGCTCTGATCTCGGAGACGTTGCAGATGTTGAATCTGGCTATGCCAACAGCGTTGGAGGACGAGGTTGAGGATCCCGTCATTCAAGCGGTATGACAGACACAGGTGGTGTTTCCGGTGCACAGAGTGGTCGACAAGATGATACAGGAAGAGTGGGATAGGCCGGAGGCAGGCCTACGAGGCATACGGACTATGAATAGACTTTATCCGCTGGCCGATAAGGATAAAGAGAGATTCCGAGCCCCGCGGGTGGACACGGTGTCGGCGGTTACAAAAAAGACCACTATCCCGGTAGAAGGGAGCGCTGCCCTGAAAGATGCACAGGACCATAAGGTGGACGGTTTGCTGAAGCAGACCTTTGAGGCAGATTCTCTTTCGCTGCAAGCCTCCATTTGTGGAGCGTGGGTGGCCAGAGCGTGTTTGAGATGGGTCCAGCTTTTGCATCAGTCTCCCCACCTGGACCTCGAGGAGTTGAAGGAGCTGGATCGTCTGGAATCCGGAGCGGTATACTTGGCGGATGAGCATTACGATTTGATACGGGCGCTGGCTAATAGCACGGCGTCCGTGGTGGCTGCCCGTCATTCGGTGTGGTTATGTAATTGGGCAGCAGACGGTCCTTCTAAGTCACGGCTTAGCAAGCTTCCTTTTAAGGGTGGTTTGCTATTTGGTGAAGATCTGGAGAAGTTGGTAAAAGACCTGGGTGAATCCAAGGCGGGTAGACTGCCAGAGGATAAGCCGAAACTAGGAAAGTCAGTGCCAGGCTTTCGGGGTCAGTTTCAGGATTTTCGCAGGTTTCGTTCGACAAGGTTCGGCAGTTTCCAAAGGGGCCGGTTTGCACCTTGCGCCCAGGGGTTTCGCGGGTTTCGGGGGGCTAATAGAGGCTTCTCCTCAACCTCCGCTTCCACAACCTGTAAGTCGCAATGAAGTGAGGCGGGTCCTGGCGGAAGGGCCTCCCATTGGTCGGCTCCGGGAATTTCTTTCCGCTTGGACCCACATCACATCCGATCAGTGGGTGTTAGAGATCATTCAACAGGGCTACGCGCTGGAGTTGGCGCGACCCGTCAGGGATTCCTTCGTGATGTCGCCTTGCAGGGGTCCCAAAAGATCGCGGCGGTTCGTGGCACTTTGGACAGACTGCTGCAGTTGGGGGCAGTTGTAGAAGTGCCGGAGGCCGAATGCGGCATGGGTCGGTATTCTATATATTTCATAATTTTATTATTTTATTTTCAATCAAATACATGATCAAAATAAAAAAGAGGTCAATCAAAACAATTAATACACATGGGAAAAGCCATCCATAATAAAAAAAAAAAAAAAAAAGAAGAAATATACATGATATAGTCCACATCAAGAGAGAGCGATTGGAACTAAGAAAAAGCATTGAGTACTAAATAAACAGAAACCTAAGACCATAAAGGTCCACAACTATAGAAGGTGACTAACTTCTAACAGAGCAGTCTCCTACCGAGCCCTGCCTGTCATGCAAAAACTTTTCCAGATGTGAAACATCAGTAAAAATATAGGAAGCGCCATCAAAACCGACAGCACATTTACATGGGAATCTCAAAAAAAACAACTTAGCACCCAGAGCCAACACTCGGGGTTTTAAAGCAAGAAATTGCCTCCTACGCAACTGAGTAACACGTGTCACATCTGGGAACACCAAAACAACCTGTCCACAAAATTTAACTGCCTTAGCTTTAAAATAAGCTTTAAGAATACGCTGCTTAATTAAGACAGATGAAAAGGAAACTAACAGTGTGGACCTTAAAGTAATAGTGTCAGAGGAAATAAAAGCAGTGAGATTAGCAATAGTAGGAATTATCTCATCCAGTTCATCATCGGCAGGGTTCTCCCTTTTAGAAGTTGAGGGGACATAATAAATTTGAGAAAATCCTATAGAATCAGATATAGCCAACACCTCCTTAAGATATTTTTCCAGCAAAATACTGGCAGAAAGCAAAGGAGATTGAGGGAAATTCAAGAATCGTAAGTTACGACGCATTGAGTTCTCCAAGGCTTCCACTTTAGCATGTAAAGTTAAAGAATCTTTAATAGCAGAAACATTAACTGATTGTAAGATGGGACTCCAATTTAGAAACGGCAGTATCCAATAAAACAACCTTATTATCCAATTGCTGCAGCACAACTGCAGTTTCCTGGGTAAAGGTAGATAAAGAATTTAATTTAGAGGACACTTTTAAATCAATAATTTTAATAGCCTTCAATACATCCTTTAGGGTCACATCTGCCTCAGGGGAAAGATCCGGTGCCTCCAAAGGGGCACTCATATCTATTCCCAGAACTGGATTAGGTATATCTATAACAGACCTCACCTCACTAAAACCTTCAAAAGGAGCCTTAGACACTAAAGAAAGAGCAGAGCTAGGACAGGGAGGGGGAGATCTCCCAGCGGGGCTCAAAGAAACCCCGTCGGGAGAAGACTGTGCCAAAGGCAGGGGAACAACATGCTTATCTAAGGGGCCGACCGGCTTGATAACCCCGGTACCGGCTTCCTGAGATTTGACAACTGCCTTAGCCTTCCGTTTCCCCATTATGTAAGGTCATAAAATTAGAAGCAATAAATCACAATACACAGCAAGAAAGAGGAAAACCCCCTTCCAAACTTATACCATACGGACAAACTGGAACAGCAAGGTATTGTCCATGCATGCAGTCTCTGCCACCTGAAGGAGCTGATATCGTATAGGCGCCGCAGTGGCATTGAAGGGGTGTCTAAGGGGCAGAGACTGCCCCTTTAGACACGCCCCTTCAGTAAACGCCCCGCGGTCGCGGAAAAACCAAAAGGAAATTTAAACAAGGAAGGACCCACCAAGAGCAAGGTGTCCCGGGCGTGCCTGCCCGATATTCTCAGGGGTTTTCAGCGTCGGCTTCACAGGAGCAGTCTCGGCTCACTCTGAGCACGATTGCACAGCTCAGCACACCTTCACACTCCTACCAAACGCTCTCCCGGTATTCTATATATTTCGTGGTGCCAAAGAAGGGGGGAACATTACGGCCTGTCCTAGACCTGAAGGCCGTAAATCGCTGTCTGCGGGTCCCGCATTTCAGAATGGAGACTTTGCGGTCCGTCATCGTGGCGGTGCGTCAGGGAGAGTACTTGATGTTACTGGATGTTACAGAAGCATACTTGCACATCCCTATCCGGGAAGGTCATCAGAGGTTCCTAAGGTTTGCCCTTCCTTGGGGTCACTATCAGTTCCGAGCCTTGCCCTTCGGTCTAGCAACGGCGCCACGGACCTTCACCAAAATCATGGTGGTGGTGGTGGCGGCGTTGCGCAAGGAAGGCATTCTAGTCCACCCTTATCTTGACGATTGGTTGATTCGGGCCAAGTCCGAGGAGGAGGGTATTCAGGTGACAGCCAGAGTAGTGCAGTTCTTGCAGAGCCTCGGTTGGGTAGTCAACCCAACAAAGAGTCACTTGGAACCCTCTCAGACTCTCGAGTACCTCGGCGTGCGGTTCGACACAAAAGAGGGTCACGTGTTTTTGCCGATCAAGAGGGCCGAAGCGTTAAGGCAGTTGGTCTGCCAGTTCTTGTTAGTGTCAGCACCGTCGGCGTGGGATTATCTCCGGGTGCTGGGAACAAAGGCGGTGACGTTGGAAGCGGTGCCGTGGGCCAGGGTGCATATGCGGCCCCTGCAAAGAGCACTTCTGTGCCGTTGGTCGCATCAGAACGATTCGTTGAACAAGAGGCTTCCGTGTCTGCATGACGTCAGACAGTTGCTTCGCTGGTGGCTGCGCGAGTCGTCTCTGGCAGCGGGCATGCCGCTGGAACAGCCACTGTGGCTCCCGCTACTGACGGATGCCAGCTTGGTGGGCTGGGGAGCCCACTGCGAGCACCGGTTTGCGCAGGGGCTGTGGTCTCCCCTGGAGGCCTCATGGTCAATCAACCATCTGGAGCTTCGAGCTGTGGCCCGAGCACTTCAGGCGTTCGAGGCTTTGGTGCTGGGTCGCCCAGTTCGAGTGCTCTCCGACAACTCGGCGATGGTAGCCTACATCAACCGGCAGGGCGGCACAGGGAGTGCCGCGATGGAAGAGGAAGCGGACGCGTTATTCGCGTGGGTAGAGAGGCGGTTGCCCGCAATTTCGGCAGCTCACATTGCAGGAAAGGACAATGTCACAGCGGACTTTCTCAGCAGAGTGCAGGTGGATGCAGGGGAATGGGAGTTGCATCCCAACGTTTTCGCACAAATTCTAGATCGCTGAGGAATTCCGATAATGGATCTGATGGCAACCTTCCAGTCAGCAAAGGTAAGCCGGTTCTTCAGCAGAAGACGAGAAAGGATGTCTGAGTGCATCGACGCGCTGTTGCATCGGTGGCCATCAGAGGGTCGTCTTTGTCTTTCCTCCGTGGGCGTTGATAGGCCGCGTGGTTCAAAAGATTGGGGCTCATCCGGGAAGAGCGCTCCTGGTAGCGCCCGACTGGCCGAGACGTCCATGGTACGCAGACTTGGTGCGTCTCCTGGACGGCGACCCATGGCGGCTCCCAACAAGGGCAGATCTGTTGATCCAGGGGCCGCTCTTCATGCTGCAGGTGGATTGGTTCTCGCTTACGGTATGGCCATTGAGATGGCTAAGCTGAGGAAGAAGGGCTACTCGTCGGCGGTCGTGTCGACCTTGCTTAGAGCATGGAAACAATCAACATCTTTGGCGTATGTGCGGGTCTGGCGTCTCTTTGAGGATTTGTGTTCCCGTCGCCAAGTCCGAGCGGCTACTGTTTCTATTCCTATGGTGTTAGAGTTTCTGCAGGACGGCTTTGATAAAGGTCTGGCAGCTAGTTCCTTGCGCGTTCAGTTGGTGGCTCTTTCCTGTTATCGCAGCAAGGTCAACGGAATGCCCTTAGGTGCTCACCCTGATGTGAGTCGCTTTCTGAAGGCCGTTTCTCGGTTGCGGCCAATGCGGAGAGTGTGCATCCCGCCGTGGGATCTCAATTTGGTGTTAGCGGCGTTAGCTCTCCCGCCCTTTGAGCCGTTGCGTCGAGCGTTGGTGAAAGATTTGACTCTAAAGACGATGTTCCTGGTGGCGATTAGTTTTGCACGGCGCATTTCGGAGTTGCAAGCGTTGTCGTGTAAAGAACCCTTCTTATCTTTTTCCAGGGAAAAGGTGGTCTTAGCCCGGTTCCGTCCTTTTTACCCAAGGTGGTGTCCCCTTTTCATTTGAATCAAGCGGTCTGCTTGCCCGTCCTAGGGTCTCTGGAGGGCGATGCTTCAGATCGCAGTCTCCGTCGTCTGGACGTGAAGAGAGTGTTGCGTCAGTATTTGGAGGTGACGGAGTCTTTTTGCAGGTCGGAGCATTTGTTTGTTTTGTTCGGAGGTGTGCACAAAGAGGAGGCAGCGGCTAAGGCGTCCATTGCCCGCTGGATCCGGGAGGCGATTGCTTCCGCCTATTTGCTCCAGGGTCGAGCTGTGCCCGGGGGGTTGCGGGTGCATTCCACCAGGGCGCAAGCGTGTTCTTGGGCGGAGCACAGTTTGGTGCCGCCAGGGGAAATTTGTAGGGCGACGACTTGGTCGTCTCTGCATACGTTTAGTAAGCATTACAGTTTGGACGTAGCAGCGACGGCGGATGCCCGTTTCGGGTTGGCAGTGTTGTCGGCCGGATGGAAGGGTCCCTCCCGATGATTACTGCTCTGGTACATCCCAGAGGTAGAGGACTGAACTGGAGGAACGATAAGGAAATGTTAATTACACTTACCTGGTAATTGTAGTTCCTTGAGTGACGACAGTTTAGTCCTCCTTCCCACCCAAATTATTTCCGAGGGATCCAGAAGGCATCGTGTGCTGAAGAGTATTACAGGTATGTATGTTTTCGACAAAGTGGTTGTGTTAGCTTCCCCTTTGACAGGGAAGGGGGGGGTAAGAAAGCCTTGTTCACGGGGATGATAGGTTATAGATGTAGTTACACTGCGTTTCAGAATTGTTGGCTACTTATTTGTTGCTACTTATTTGTTGTTGCTTTGAGTCTGCTTTGTTAATAGTTCACACTGGGATGGAGGACAGAGTGCAGCAGGCTATATCCAGTGATGTCATCAATTTGACATACCAGTCTCCAAGCTGCAGGAGGAGATTGACAACTCAGAGGTAGAGGACTGAACTGTCGTCACTCAAGGAACTACAATTACCAGGTAAGTGTAATTATCATTTTCCTAATGCCTATTCATGCTTGGAGCAGGTCTAAACTTGAATGTCCCTGCAGACATCCCTGATGTTTCTGAGATCGAGCAGAGATGTCTGTCTATTACACTGCCACAGACATGCCTCTGCCATTCTCCCTGCCTACTTTGACATCCCCATGCATGCTTTTAGACATCCATATCATGACTAAAGCTTTTAAAATGACCTTCATAGCTTCTAGTTCAAGTAAGGCTTTGGCTGCCATAGGATTTCTACAGCAAACTCAGTATTTCTAAAAACAATTTAAATGAAACATAGTAATATAGTATATGACAGCAGATAAAGACCAGTATGGTCCATCCAGTCTGCCCAGTAAGGTGGCTAGAGTGGTTGTAACTGAAGCTCCATTCAGGTCACCCCCTCCCCCCTCTATGCCTGGTTGTACCTCTTGCTATAAAGGGATCCACTGTGTCTGCCCCATGCCATTTTGAATTCCGAAAGTTAAAACAGTACTTTTTGTTAAAAGCAGAGAAAATTAGTTTGTCGAGTAGGAAGTGGAGCTACTAAATAAAGAAAGGGGTCGTTCTCTGTGAATGACTACTGTATCGTAACTAAAAGTAACCTCATCCAACAATTCCTACTAGTTCAGTTTTTTTTGTATCTGTCACAACTTCAGCCTCAGAAACAACCATTAGCACTAAAAAGTCCTGGGATTTAGTATCCTCCCAGACATGTGCTAGGAAGTGGAGTCATATGTAGATAAAGAAGAGGAATAATCATGGTACTGTTTCCTAACCTAAAATTAGGAAGGAGGACATTTTAGAGGCATTAACTTGGAATCAAGAAAATAGGTTGTGGGTGCTAAGCCTCCCTTCTCTTGCTTTTTCTTAACATCGGTCCTCTGACCCCTAGTTGAATGCTGCTTCAGAAGGCAAAAGAAACCCCTGGGATCTCTAGATTCTTGTTTTCCAAATCTGGTCCTTGAAACTCTTAAGACAGGTTTCATTTTTCATAATATCCACAGTGAATATTTGTGCAGTATCTGCAAATGTTTGGTAAACTGATTAGCATATTTTAATAACCTTGAAACTCAAATCGGTTTGATAGTCCTGAGGATCAGTATCGGGATCTACTACCATGAATGATAGGAGATTAACCACATTATAATATATCTTAAATGAATTGAAAAGAGAAATTGATTTTTATCTCCCTTTTTTCAGTTAATAAAACTGGCAGCTGTGCCAGCAGGCCTGGCTCTGACATCTTTCTCTTTGTATGCTGTACGACAGAGGGAACAAGAAGGAAGTCAGCTATTAAGACCCAATCAGGTAAGATAATTTTTGTCATTGATTAAAATTAATTTTTCTTACCATTGTCATTTTTCCTAAAATTAACTTTCTATGCCTTTTCTGGATCAAGCTCAATACAGTTGCTGTGGGATTTGCCTCTTCAGCCAAGGGTTTTGGGCTTGTGGGCCGCCAGCACTATTGATGGTTATTGGACTTCCTTTGTTGCTTTATGGTATAGATCCTGTTTATGGGGCAGATATTTGGCTGCCATGGGCAGTAATCACCAGTTGAAATTAAATTAAAAAAAAGAAATAATGAATAAATAAACTTCTTCCAAAGATGGGGAAGCTGTAAAACTAGAGGGCATATACAGGAAGCTGCAAGGGGGTAAATTGAAAGGCAAGGTCAGGAAATACTTTTTCACTGAAAGGGTGGTGGATGCTTGGAATGCCCTCCCAATGGAAGTGGTGGGGGCAAATACAGTGACAGAATTCAAAATGGCATAGGACAGACAGTGTATCCCTTTACAGCAACAGGATAAAATCAAAATAAACTTAACTATCTAATTTCTCAACAAACAAGGGTGTCCTACACGGAGCGGTGGGTTCACCCCTAAACAGAGACATGGGGAGGGGTGGCCTGCACGGAGCGGCAGATGCACCTACTCTTGCCATCTAACTGGGAAGACTAGATGGACCATAATGGTCTTTATATGCCGTAATTTACTATGTTACTATGTATATTCAGTGCTTCTATCTGGATAGAGGCTGGTGTTCTGAATATACATATAGTCCGGTCAGTAGGGTGATATTCAAGCCTCTTTAAGATCTGGATAATTTTTGGAACCAGTCATGCTCTATTCTGGTACTGTATTGATAGTGCTGGAGTGATCAGTATATGATTTTTAGCTGCGCAGATTGTGCCACTGAAAATCGCCGGATAGGATCGGCTGGTGGCATTTATCTGGATAGCAAGTTCTACTAGCCAAATAAGTGTTTTATAAATATTTGGTCCCGTGTAACTTCTTTATCAAGAGAAATGTTATATTTATATAAAGGTCTTTTTTAGTATTTAATGTTTTAACACTGACAATTTTGTTCTTAATGATTTTCATGACGCCTACCTGTAATACATAACTATTTTTCAACTTCCAGCTATCCATTTACTCTGTACCTCTGCAATATTCTAAATATGTTGAAGAGCAGCCTAGTCATCTGCAAAAGGGACTATCAGCAATACGAAATACAGTTCATCCATATGTTGCATGGTGTAAGGTCTGTTGCTTTTTCATTTTTATTGTTTCTGCATCCTTAAGGGTTGAATTTCCATGTACTCTGATGAAAACAAATAATGATAAAACTTTATTAATCAAAATTGAATAGAAAGCCTATGATTTTTCAAGTCCTGCACAGACTGCTTATCAGTACAGATTGCTTCCTGGCACATTTTTCAGGCCTTTGGAACAAACAGAATTGAGGGGCAGTCTAAAGGATTTTTGAGCCTCTGGCATAGTATCAGGTACTCTGACCCATACCTACAGCCTCCAGTTATATAACCCAGGATTGGTATAAGTATTGGGCACCCCGGGCAAACCTTTGGCCTTGTGAACCAAGAGATCAGGGTTCAATTGTCACTAGCACTCCTTGTGACCTCGGGCAACCCTCCATAACCCTCCATTGCCTCAGAAAATCCACGTTCTCAGTGTCCCTGTTTAATGTACATTACCATGTTTAAGTTGCAATGTAAACTGTTTTGACTGAAATGATAGAGCAGTATAAAAAACCTGCTAAATAAATTATGACAATTAAATTCAACAATCATGATCATCCTATCACTACCTCTCCCACAATAATCCTTTAAAAATGCATAGTTGGACATCATACTTTCAAAAATTTAACTTTGCAGCTGTGTGTCTGCTCTTCCTGCGGGTAAAATGTGCTGATGCCTCTTAGAGTTTGTGGCTGTCAGGATCTATTTTGTTTTGATTGCTCCTGCTGCTGCTTTTTGCCACTCCTCAGAAGCTGCTGCCCTAGCTGACTGCTTGGTCTTGTCTAATATTTGTGTCATCCCTGCTATAACCTCCTCCTTTATCACACACAAAGTTCTTTTACATTCCCCGCAATGTGCATCTAGTCTCACAGTTCTTTTTTCTCTGTCTCATGCACAGTATTCAGCTTTTTGGTAGCCACTAGGCAAATTGCTCTCCCTGCTGTCCCAGCCTTTGCTACAGGTGATGAATCCTGCAATAAAAGGTGCCAGAAGCAGTGTTCTGCACCCTCATTGTTGCAGAGAATGGAGATTTGGGCTCCAAAGAGGTAATAGTGGCTTTCACTTTAGGACGACTTCAGTCAAAGATCTTTAGCCTGCGGGCCACCAGCACTGTTAACCAGTTTTGTAGATGGTCCATGTGTTGGCTGGCCATTGGCAGGGTATTTTACGTCCTTTATGCCTCAAATACATAAGACAAATTAAGTAATGGAAGGTCTCTGAAAGAACCTGAGCTGATTGCATTGTATTTATGGATCTACTATATAGTTAAGAACCCAAGGATTCATAGTTGCATGTTTGTATATAGTTTAAATGACATAGTTATAATGTATTTTTATTTTCGTTACATATAAACTGCCTTGACCCAGTGAAAGTATATAAATGCAACTAAATAAATAAAAAAGAAAATATTTATTTTGTCTCAAATCTGCTGGTTTTGTACTGTACTCTCTAGAAAAGAAAGTAGTTACTCTATTTTTATTCTTAACAGCCAATTTCAAACAAGTCATGCAACTATATAATAATTTTACTATTGCATAGCAGTGGTCTCTGGTGGTAAAAACGGAACTATTTGCAAAATACAAAGGTTCATGGAAAAGAACAAAAACAGCATAGACATGAGATCAAGTTTCCAAGTTACCATAATCTTTGCTGTGCTGGGACTATGTTACTCTATTAAATAAACTATTATGCCGCTAGAATACTTGTGGTACCCAAAAACTCATGATGCCTCAGGACAAAAGTAAAGTGCTGAGTTTCGTAAGAGTAACAGGTAGCAAATAGAATAGTTTAACAGATATTAAACAACTACTACTTAGCTTTGTTCTGTGTTTAAAAAAGCAGCCTTTGAAGGCATGCATTTATGGAAAGCATCCCTAATACATATTGGATAGGTCCAGTGCTGTGATTATTGCAGTGTACTGGTTGGCTCTCCGTGGACAAGTAGAAATGAGTCCTCATGTATGGGTGATGTCCCCGACGGAGTCCTGCACGGGAACGCTCCCCAGATTCTGTTGGAAGTTTTTGAGAAGCTCCACTGTGCCTGTGTGCTTCTTTCCCACCTCCACAGTGGCGCCATCTTGATTCAGTCTTTTGTTTTCTGCAGAGCTCCACGGACATGTAATGTTCATCCTCCGCTTGGTAAACTTCTTTTTTCCCCCTAACAGGGTTTTTTTGCCTCGGATTTTTCAACCTAGTCTCCTGCTGTCGTGGTTCTCTCCTCCCTTTACTTTTCTTCCTCAGTTTGTGTATTTTTATTCTCCAGGGCCAAGCAGGAAGTCAGTCCTCACATATGGGTGACGTCTGTGCCGACGGGGCCCTCGTGCAGAGCATTTCCCCAGCTTTCAAAGAAAGCCTTTGGGAATTGCAGCGCGCATGCGCGGTACCCTTCCCGCCCAAGGGTGCCATCTTGCTCAGTCGTCTTTTTTCTGCGGAGCCCGACGGACGTAGTTCGTTTTTCCCCAAGGAAAAAGTTGATTTCCCTGTTTTTTCTTTTTCTACCTTCGGTTTGACGCCGGATCCTTTTCCCGCCTTGGCCCGATACGCCGGTATCGGGTCCACTCTCTCTTTTTCGGTTTTTGTCCTTTGTGACTAGCGTTCGCACCATTTTTCTTTTTTCACTGGCAGCCCGGTCTTTTTACCTCGAAGGGGCCCTTTTTCCCCCGATGGCTACCAGCGGGTTTAAAAAGTGTGATCGGTGTAAGAAACTTATGTCTCTTACCGACACACATGACTGCTGCCTCCACTGCCTCGGACCCGATCATGACCCGATGATCTGTGGTCCATGTGGCAAAATGTCCTCGAAGGCGTTGAGGAGTCGGCAGCACAAGAAGGATAGGATCTTCTCTGACTCCGCGTCCGGACGGGCCCGGACCTCGTCAGAGGCCTCGACGTCTCGGGACTCTGGCCCCGAGCAGCGTCGGGGTTCCTCTGAGCGGGGGTCTCCTTCGCGGGAACATCGCAGGAATAAGAAACCCGCGAGGGTGTCGTCGGTGGACGCTCCTGGTTCCTCGAGGGCTAGGTCGCATAGCCCCGATAGCCGTCCCGGGTCTTCGGAGTCGGAGAGGCCTGCCAAGCATCCTCGTATCGAGATGGAGTCTCCTGGACACGTGAGTGCTGTAGTCCTCATGGACTCTCCTCCAGGGGAGCCGACGTCAGGCCCCGAGTCGGGGGCTGCTGGGTCTCCTGAGCTCGGACTCAGGTTGACGGCCTTGGAGAGCAGCCTCGCTGCCTTCATGGAACAGCAGCGGGCATTGATCGCCGGTCTCACCGGTGCATCTGCCCCGACCACCGGGACCTCGACGTCCAAGTCGACCCCGGAGGCCGAGCCGATCCTCGAGTCCATGCGGGCTCGAGTCGATCCTCGGCCACGGTCTCCCTCGGCCTCCCTTCGGGACCGAGGTCGTCGACGCCGGTACCCTCGGCGTCGGGGCGGATGGCATCGGTGCCTGCCCGACCAGAGCCGCTCGATTCCTCCTCCGAGGAGTCGGGCTGGGAGATGGAGGACGAAGAGTCACCCGACACTTATCACAATTGTCACATTCGAACTACAGCAAGAGTGTTAACTGCATAAAGTAAAAGGTAGTCCAAGCAATAAGCTCATACATGTAAAACAAAACCTACCAGTGCTGTGTCAGGTGAAGTGTCTCATTAAGACAGTTTGGTCAGACTATTGTGACAATTGTTTCACTCTACTATTTCTATAATCTAGGGTATGCATGTATGACTGTTAGTTATTTTTAATTATTCTCATTTTTATATGTACACTGATAACTACTCTTAATCAGGTCACACAGTCCTCAACGTTTGGATAAATTTGTCTGTCTCTTGTCTCGGCCCTTCTTATTCTTTTACTTCCCTGAATGTCCCTTATTAATTATTTATTATTTTTCATCTCCTTATTTTTTATTTATTATTTTTTATGATGTGTATTATTAAGATACGTTGTTTTATATTATTTTGTTTTAACATTGTTTGTTCATTTTATGGTAGCTGTATGTCCCCCGAGGAAGGCGTTTGCCGAAACGCGTAGGGACTATCATCAATAAAGCAGTCTGTTACCAACCTACGTCTCTTGCTCCGTTTGTTCCTCCCTTGTTCTGCAAGAGCGTCGCTCCTCCTCTTGTATCTACCCCAAAGGAGGCCTTTACTGTAACGGTTCCTCCGATGCTGGAGCGGCTGCTCTTCCGCATGTGGGAGACCCCGGCCTCGACGCTGGTGTTAAACAAGCGGGTTGATTCCATCTATCGAGTTCGCAAGAGCCCCGGGTTCCAAAAGGCGCAATTACCGCACCACTCCATGGTTGTGGAATCGGTCATGCATCGACTGAAAAGTCAGAAGATGCACTCCTTGGTGCCTCCCAGCCGGGAGGCCCAGAACCTGGATGCCCTCGGTAAGAAGTGCTTCCAGGACTCTGTGCTTGCTTGCCGTGTCCAGACTTACCAGCTCTACATGGGCATGTATCTCCGAGACCTGGCAAAGGAGATTGCCGGGTTCTCTGCTGGTCTCTCCGAGGAACCTTTGCAGCGGTTCCAAGCCTTGTCCACTGGTATTTGAGAGTGCTCAAAGTTTATCTCTCGAGCAGCCTACGATGGCTTCGAGGCTTCGGCCCGAGTAGCCGGGGCTGGCATCGGTGCCCGCCGACAGGCTTGGCTACAGTCATCCGACCTCGAGCCATGGGTGCAGGACAAGTTGGTCGATGTCCCATGCCGAGGTGAAAACCTCTTCGGCAGCCTTTTCAGCCATGGGCTTGCCAAACTCGAGACCGAGACTCTGACCAGGACTAGGCTGTCCAGAAAAACCTCTGCCCCTTCTCAGAAGAAGAAGGGCTCGGGAAAAAAGA
The DNA here is from genome assembly GCA_033557465.1 of Ichthyophis bannanicus. Classification (NCBI taxonomy): domain Eukaryota; kingdom Metazoa; phylum Chordata; class Amphibia; order Gymnophiona; family Ichthyophiidae; genus Ichthyophis; species Ichthyophis bannanicus. Next base: position 191,307,087 of record CM066036.1, read on the forward strand.
CCTTTTACCCGAGGAAGTCCTCTGCCTATAAACCATACCCTCATTATCAGGCCTCTGCAGCTCCCCAACAGGGTCAGCAGGCCAAGGGGCAGGGTCATGGGCCCTGTAGGCAGAAGGCCCCCAAGCCACCAACACCGGCCCCTGCTCAGCAGGGTGGGGGTTTTTGACTCAGCAAGCATAGCCTCTTCTCCTCAGCTGGCTCACATCAGCACAGGAGGCCGGCTGGCCCACTGCCCACAGGTGGTCAGCTGTCACATCAGATACCTGGGTGCTCCATATAGTCCAAAAGGGCTATCTTCTCCATTTTCACCAGGTACCTCCCTCCTATTTTCCAGGAGAGCCTCCAAGACCACCTCTGCACAGGGACCTACTCCTTCAGGAGTTAGCAAGTCTGCCAAAGGACCAGGCTGTGGAACCGGTGCCCCACCACCTGAGAGGTCACGGCTTTTATTCCAGGTACTTTCTAGTACCAAAAAGAACAGGAGGCCTCCGACCCATCCTAGACTTGCGCAACCTCAAGTTCCTGGAGAAGGAAAAGTTCAAGATGCTTACCCTTGGAATCCTGCTGCCCTACCTCCAGCAGGGAGATTGGCTATGCTCCTTAGATCTAAAGGATGCTTATACTCACATCCTTATTCATCCAGACCACAGACAATATCTCAGATTTGTTGTGGGGGGAAACCACTACCAGTACAGAGTACTTCCCTTTGGCCTAACCTCCGCTCCCAGGGTGTTCACCAAGTGCCTGGCGGTGGTGGCGGCCTACCTGAGGCTTCAAGGTCTTTTTGTGTTTCCATACCTGGACGACTGGCTCATAAGGGGCCAGTCTTCCCAGGAGGCCAGTCAAGCCATCCTTCGCACTGTGGCTCTGCTTCAGCACTTGGGGTTTGTCATAAACTTCGCAAAGTCCACTTTGCTCCCGTCCCAGAACTTGGAATTCATAGGAGCAAGGCTAGACACTCTTCAGGCAAGGGCTTTTCTGCCAGTGGACAGGGCCCTCCGGTTGATGGATGTAGCCAGGCAGTTTCACAGCAATTCCCTGGTCTCCGCCAGGCAATTCCTGAGACTTCTCGGCCATATGGCTTCCATGGTTCATGTAACCCCCAATGCCCGCCTGCACATGCAGCCTGCTCAGTGGAGCCTTCAAACTCAGTGGCATCAGGCCACATGGAGCCTTGCAGACTCGGTGAGAATATCCACCCTGCTCGTCTCCTCTCTACAATGGTGGCTTCATCTTCCGAATCTGGCACTCGGAGTGGATTTTCAATCCCCTCCGCATTCTCAAGTGCTGACGACAGATGCTTTTCTCTTCAAGGTTGGGGAGCGCATTGCCTAGGGGCATGTACTCAGGGTCTCTGGACCCCTTGGGAGGCTGCACAGCAGATAAATTTCCTGGAGCTGCAGGTGATACGCTTAGCTCTGAGGGCCTTCTCCCATCTCACGTCTCACCAGTTTGTACTGGTCCAGACGGACAATCAAGTTGCCATGTTCTACGTGAACAAACAAGGAGGCACGGGCTCCTTCCTTCTCTGTCAGGAGGCACAACGGCTGTGCTCTAGGGCCGTCCATCACGGAATCCTCCTCAAGGCTGTCTACCTCCCCGGTCAAGAAAATTACCTGGCGGACAGACTGAGCAGGATCCTGCAACCACACGAGTGGAGATTGACTCCATTGGTGGTTCAGCAGATCTTTCTCAGGTGGGGCCTCCCCACCATGGATCTCTTCGCCAGCCTTCTGAACCGGTATTACAGATGATTTTATGATAGTTCACAGGTTTCTAATAGTAAGTCTGCAATCTCATATTTTAGTTCTTTCAACGTCCTTGGATGTATACCATCCTGTCCAGGTCATTTTGCTACTCTACAGTTTATCAAATAATTGTAATACATCTTCCCGGTGTATCGATATTTCTTTCAATTCTTCTGCGGTATCACCTTTAAATATCATTTCAGTCATGGGGTAACATCCCTACATCTTCCTCAGAAAAGACCAAAGCAATGTGTTCAGTCTCTCCGCTGTGGCCTTGTTCCTTCTTAGTGTGTTTTTTACCCTTCTATCATCTAATGATCCAACTGACATACTCACCGTTTTTTTTTTCTTACGAATGTACTTGAAAAAGTCTTTATTACACATTTTTGCTTCCACAGCAAGCTTCTTCTTAAATTCTCTCTTTGCCTACGTTATCAATGCCTTGCATCTAACTTGCCAGTGCTTATGTTTCCAGTTTTCGTCATTTGGCTCCTTTATCCATTTCCTGAAAGATGCTTTTTTGGCAACAGCCTCTGACCTCACCTTTAAACTATGCTGGCAGTTTTTTAGACTTCCTTTAAAGTTTTCTTAAAACATGGAATACAGTTGGTCTGGGATTCCAAGATAGTATTTTTAAACACCCATGCTTGATGTACATCTTTAACCTTTGCAGCTGTTCCTTTTTAGTTTTTTCTTAACTATTTTCCTTATTTTGTCATAGTCTCCCTTTTTGAAAGTTAAGATAGTACTGTGGATTTCTTTACCATCCTTCCTCCATTTATTAAATCAAACGCTATCATGCTATGATCACTATTGCCAAGTGGCCCCAACACCCTTATTTCTTGCACCAGATCTTGTGTTCCACTAAGGACTAGGACCAAAATGGCTTCCCATCTGGTCGGTTCATGAACCAGCTGCTCCAAGAAGCAGTCCTTTATTTCATCTAGAAACTTTTATCTCCCTAGCATCTCCTGTCTATACCAGGGTAATTGAAATAATCCATTATTATTACTGTACTGCAACGTTTGTAAGCTTCCCTGATTTTTTTTTGAGCATTTCATCATCCATTTGTTCACTCTGGCCAGGCGGTCGATAGTACACCCCCACTGCCATCTCCTTCCCCTTCCCCTTTTTACATGGAATTTAAATTCATAGAGATTCTACAGTGAATTTTGTTTCCTGCAAAACTTTAATCCTTTGTAACTCGATGCTCTCTCTAACATAGAGTGCAACCCCACCACCAATTTGATCTGCTCTATCATGATATAGTTTGTACACAGTATTTCACTGGTTGTCCTCCTTCCACTGGTTGTCCTCCTTCCACTGGTTGTCTCTGAGATACCAATCATATCTAACCTCTCATTTAGTGCTATATATTCTAACTCTCCCATCTTATTTTTCAGACTTCTGGCATTTGCATGCAAGCATTTTAGAGGATGTATTTTATTCATATTAATCTGGCTATCGGTAGGGAGGGGTAATTTGGAATCTGTAAGCTCTGTCTGCTCTGTACTCAAGAGTATTTGGGCTACTTTTGTCTTTATTGGAACCTCTCTACTGATAATGCCCTAACTTCAGTCTTTTGCTAGTATCCTTCAAAGATACATTGTTCTGAACCATGTGCTCCTGGGCGACTGTCGGCTTTCCCCTATTATCTAGTTTAAAAGCTGCTCTATCTCCTTTTTAAAGTTTTTAATGTCAGCAGCCTGGTTCCATCCCGGTTAAGGTGGAGCCCATCCCTTCGGACGGAAAAGCCTCCCCTTCCAAGTCATCCTTTTGGAGCTCTGCCTGCCTTTCAGGTCCTGTGCGTGGAACGAGAAGCATTTTGGAGAATGCTACCCTGGAAGCTATGGATTTCAACTTCCTACCTAAAAGCCTAAATTTAGTCTCCAGAACCTCCCTACCACGCTTTCCTATGTCAATGGTACCAACATATACCAAGACAGCAGACTCCTCCCCAGCACTGTCTAAGACCTTGTCTAGGTAGCGTGTGAGGTCCGCTACCTTCGCACCAGGCAGGCAGGTTACCAGGCGATCCTCATGTGCACTAGCCACCCAACTATCTACATGCATAATGATCGAATCACCAACTATAACTGCTGTCCTAACCTTTCCCTCGTGGGCACATGGCTTTGGAGAAACCTCCTCGGTGCGAGAGGTTTTTACATCACCTGGCGGACAGGTTCTAACTAGATTTAGAAAAAATTCCCAGAAGTAAATACTTACAAATGCAGATCTCTCTCCAGAATTAGCAGTCCCTTTTTGTAGTCCTTCAAGATCAAGCTCCACCCAAGACAAGGAAGGACTCGCCTGCATCTTTGACGTCTAGGAGTGACCATGCTGAACATTGGGAGAAGATTCTGGTACATCGGCATCAGAGCCCATTGAAGCATGGCATCGAGAGCTATGGGGGTCCACATGAGCGCTCCTCAAAGGAGCCCTGAAGGGAGGAGAGCTCATCCTCCAGGATATTGGAGGGGCACTGACAGCCTACCGACAGCTGAGACCCAGCCGCCATTATCCCTGTACACCTGCTGGGTACATTAGTCAAAGTTTCTCAGGCCCTGCAGCCTTCAGAATCGGCAGCCATGGAGAAGCACTTTCTGCAAGCACTTGAGGATGTATCACAGCGCTGCTAGCAAAGCAGCAGGCCAGGATCTCGTTGTCAGCTGCATCGACATTGGCCACCTTGCAGCTGTTCTTTGAGACACATGCACTTCCTGCAGGAGCAGCATCGATATTGGGGCTTCGAAGGACCCAGACACTGGTGCCTCCCTGGCCGATATCCCTGTCTAGTGTCTCGCGGTCTGATGCATGATAGCTGTGCATAGTCACTCCCAAAGGAGCTACCGATCCCCCTTGAAGCAGGAGGGAGATCCAGGCAGAGACTCTGAAGTATTTTGACTTTCTCTCTGAGTGACTCAGAAGGCTGGGTCATAAATGTGGAATTCAGAGTACTTGCCAGAGGGCAGGCCCCTTGAGCTCCCATTGTAAGTCCCCCTCCTATGGATATGAGCTTCCAAGGGATATGGCCATTCCATTTTCTTTGGAGACTGAGGATGAGCCCACAGCAGAAGAGCTGGAGATCCTGCAATACTCAGCCCCTAAGGATATGGTGACAGTAACAGTGCCCATGCACCACATCCTGCAGAGAGTGCAGATGAAAATAGGGGAGAACCCCCTCACTGTACCTCTGGTTAGTAGACGGCTTGACTCCATGTACGGAGTTCAGAAGGCTCCCGGATTCGCTAAGCCTCAGCATCCTCAAGATTCCTTGGTGGTCAAATCCGCCCTAAAGAAAATCAAGAATACCAAAACTCATTCCTTGGTGCTCCCAGGGAGGGAGGCTTGGACATTGGACTCTTTAGGGAGAAGGTGTTTCCAGAGTGTCATGCTTTGTAGCCCACGTGGCATTTTACCGTTTCTACTTGGGCATGTTGAACATCATGTGTGACTTGGCAGATCTGGCCCAGTTCCTTCCTCCGAAGAAATTGGATTCATATCATTCCCTAATGGCCCACAGCAAGGACTGCTGGAAGTTTATGGTCTGAGCGGTCTATAATATTTTTGAGATGGCATCCACAAATTCTATCTTAGGTATTTGTGCACAGAGACTCTCTTGGCTCCAGTTGCCAGACCTGGAACAGTCAATGCAAAACAAGTTGGTGGATGTTCCATGCTACGGAATCTCTTTGGGGAACAGGTCAAAGAGAAAACTGGCCATATTGAAAGCTTGTTACTGACCTGGCTCTCCAGATGCACGCATGCCTCCTATCGTACGAGGTACCAAGGTAGAAACTAGAAAAAGATCTTATCCTCGCAGGCGTAGATACTTTCATGGACCCCAAACCTCCCAACCCAAGCTGGCTCCTCAGCCAAAAGCTGGGGCAGGACTTTGACTGGTTCCTGCAGAGCATAGCCAGTCTTCCAGCAACTGCAGTAGAAAATCCTCCGGTCGTGGGAAGGCTCACTCTTTGTGCCCAAAGATGGCCCCTCATGACCGCACTCATAGGTTCTACAGATCATCAAAAGTGGTTTTCAATTACATTCCTTGCAACTACCACCAAATTGCCCCACAAGGGTGCATCATCTCAGCCCTCTGCATCAGGAACTGCTTCAGAGAGAAATCACCGCCCTCTTGTAAGATCTTGTGAACAAGCTCATGCCACCAGAGCAAAAAGGTTGGGGGTTTTATTCAAGGTACTTCCTGATCCCCAAGAAAATGGGGGATACCATCCCATCCTAAACCTAAGTGATCTGAACCTGTACTTGGTAAGAGAAGTTCAGAATGATTTCTCTAGGCACCCTGCTTCCTTACCTTCAAAAAGGAGATTGGCTATGCTCCCTGGATCTGAAGGATTCCTATATCCACATATTTCCTGTGAGCAGGATGTATCTGTATCTGATTCATCCTGGGGGGACAACACTTCTAGTACAGTGTGTTGCCATTTGGCCTGGTCTCAGCACCTCGTGTCTTCACAAAGTGCCTCGCAGTAATAGCTGCTTACCTCTGGACGTTGGGAGTGTTTTTTGTCTTCCCCTATCTGGATGATTAGCTGATCAAGAGTGCCACTCCAGACGGAGTCCAAGAATCAACATGATTGACCATTTGTGTTTTGGAACCACTAGGGTTTGTAGTAAATTACCCAAAGTCCACCTTCAGCCCACCCAACATTTGGAATTCATTAGAGCCCTGCTCGACACTACTCAGGTGAGAACCTTCCTACCGCACGTCCGACTTCTCAGACTGACAGCACTTGTGCGGGAAACAGCAGGTAACAGCTCACAAGATGTTGACTGTACTAGGCCACATGACCTCTACAGTGCATGTCGTGCCCTTGGCACACCTCCAGATGAGGCAGGCTCTGTGGACTTTGAGGACTCAATGGACCCAGTCCACTAGTCAACTTGCGGATCATCTGTGTGTTGCTGCCTTTCTCGTTCAGTCATTACACTGGTGGACAGTCCTCTACAATTTACTCAAGGGTCTTCCTTTCCAAATTGCTCCATACCAGAAAGTTCTGATAACTGACGCAACCAAACTGGGGTGGGGAGCACATCTTGATGGGTTGCACACCCAGGGCGATTGGTCCATCCAAGAAAGTCTCCATCAGATCAACTTCTTGGAGCTAAAAGCAGTGGCGAATACTCTAAAGGCTTTCCGAGATCGACTGGCCAACCAAACCATCTGTCTGAATCAGAACAATCGGGTCGTTGTGTTCTAGATCAGCAAGCAGGGAGGAATGGGTTCATACATCCTGTGTTGGGAAGCTGTCAGCTTGTGGAACTTCACCATCGCACATGGGATGGACCTGAGGGCCACGTACCTGCCAGGTAAGCAAAACACTCTGGTAGATAGCCTCATTAGAGTCCTCCAGCTGCACGAGTGGTCGCTGGACAAGGAGGTTGCGGCTCGCATCTTTTGAGAGTGGGGCACTCCCTTGATAGATCTGTTTTGCCGCTCTGCAGAATGCCCAGGTAGATCAGTTCTGCTCCAGAGTAAGATTGTACAGCAGACTAGAATCAGATGCTTTCCTCCTTCACTGGGGGGAGAGCCTTCTGTATGCTTATCCTCAATACCTCTGATTGCAAAGACCCTCCTGAAGCTCAAAACTGATGGCGGCACGATAATTTTCATTGCTCCCTACTGGCCCAGACAGCCATGGTTTCCTCTTCTGCTACAGCTCTCCAGTCAGGAGCTGCTACAGCTCTCCAGTCAGGAGCTGCTACAGCTCTCCAGTCAGGAGCTGCTACAGCTCAGCCACATACTTGATTTAATAATGCAGGAGGACAGTACTATATTGCACCCCAGCATCCGGTCGTTGACCCTCATGGCATGGATGTTGAGAGGCTAATGTCTGAGCTCGACCTGCCGGACGGGGTAACCAAAGTCCTTTTGACCTCTGTGAGGGCCTCTACAAGGTGTGAGGTCCAAGCCTTAGATCCTTTCGTCTGTTCCATACAAAAACTGCTTGAATGTCTTCTATACCTCTCTGAGTCTGGACTAAAGTACAACTCCGTCAGGGTCCACCTCAGTGCAATTGGAGCTTACTATCGAGGGGTAGAAGGAAATTCCATCTCAATACAGCCTTTAATTCATTCTATGCTGGGTTTGCTTCTTTTGAAGCCTCCCTACAAGCCTTCTGCAGTGTTTCAGGACTTCAATATGGTTCTTGCGAAGCTCATGAAAGCACCCTTTGAGCCGCTTAGTTCCTGTCCTTTTTGAAGTTCTTGACCTGGAATGTATTGTTTCTGGAGGCAGTCACTTAAGCACACAGAGCGAGCTTCAGGCTCTAGTGATTCCATCTGCCTTATACCAAATTCCACCATAATAGTAGTCCTTCGTACTTATTCTAAATTCCTTTCAAAAGTGGTATCTGATTTCCACCTTAATCAGTCAATTGTTCCAGCATTTTTCCCGAGACCTCATGCACATGTTGGACTGCAAGAGAGCCTTAGTTGCCTACTTAGAGCAGACACAAGCCCATAGAAAGTCCATCCAACCTTTTTTGTTTCTTTTGACCCCAACAAACTAAGGGCTGTCATTTCTAAATGCTTTCTTTTAATTTGGCTAGCAGACTGCATCTCTTTTTCGTATGCACAGGCAGGCATGAGCCTTGATAGTCATGTCACTGCTCATAATGTCAGAGCAATGGCTGCTTCAGTGGCCAACTTGCACTCTGTCTCCATGGAAGAGATCTGCAGGGCTGCATTGTGGTGTTCAGTCTACACATTTACATCTCATTACTGCCTATATGGGGGATTCCTGATGCGACAGCAACTTCAGCCAATCCGTACTCAGGACTCTGGGGATTAGAATCCAGCTCATCCCCCTAGACCCATTCTATTCTGTCCAGGCTACCAAAAAAAAGGGAAGAGAGAATTACTGCTATTGCATATAGTTGGCCACCAGGCCTGTTGCCATAATGCAGTTGAGTTTTGCTCCGTTGTGATTCTTAGTGGTCTCCTCGGTTTTTGGTAGCCTGCTTGTCCACAAAGAAAAGGAGTTCCTCACCTGAAGCAGGTGTTCTCCATGGACAACAGGAATTAGTCCTCGCAGCCCTCTCACCTTACCGAGGAGTTGTCTTCTGCTACAGCTATGTTATCAGACTGAATCAACATGGCGCCACTGCGGCAGGCGGGAAAGAAGTGAGCTGCCACGATGGAGCCTCCCAAAAGCTTCCAGTAGAAGCTGGGGAACATTCCCACATGGGGCTCTGTCAGGGATGTCGCCCATACGTGAGGACTAAATTCCTGCTGTCCACTGAGAACACCTGCTACAGATGAGCAACTACCATGAACTACATATTTCTCCAGGACCAAGCAGGAAGTCAGTCCTCACTTATGGGTGACGTCGGCGCCGACGGAGCCCTCGCGGAGCAATTTTCCCCAGCTTTCAAAGAAAGCCTTTGGGAATTGCAGCGCGCATGCGCGGTCGTCTTCCCGCCCGAGGGTGCCATCTTAGCCAGTCTTCTTTTTTCCGCGGAGCCCTACAGACGTCCCCGTCTTGTCCCCGCGAAAAAGTTGATTTTCTTCTTTATTTTATCCTTTTTTCTTTCGGTTCGACGCCGATCGTTTTCCCGCCCGGACTCGCGACGCCGGTCTCGAGTCCTCTTACTTTTTTCGGTTTTTCTGACTTAGTCAGCTTTCGTTTTCGTTTTCCCTGGCAGCCCGGTCCTTTGACCTCGCAGGGGCCCTTTTTCCCCCGATGGCTGCCAGTGGGTTTAAGCGGTGTGGTCGGTGTGACCGAAATATGTCACTAACCGACACACACGACTTTTGCCTGCGCTGCCTGGGCCCGGATCATGAGGAACTGATCTGTGGGCCCTGCAGCAAACTGTCCTCAAAGGCGTTGAGAAGTCGGCGGCATCAGCGTGAGAGAATCTTCGCTGACCCCAGCCGTACCCGGACCTCGTCGGAGGCCTCCGTGTCGAAAGGCTCCAGCTCGGACCGTCGCCGGAGCTCCTCCGACCGGGGTTCTCCCTCCGGGGACCATCGTCGGAAGGAAAAACCCGCGAGGGCGGCGTCGGTGGACGCTCCTGGTTCCGCGAGGGCCAGGTCGCATAGCCCCGACAGCCGCCCCGGGTCCTTGGAGAAGGAATGCCCGGGTAAGTCCTGTGGTCCTTCTGGACTCGCCTCCGCGACAGCCGACGTCGGGCCCGACGCCGTCGGGGCCCGAGTCGGGGGCTGCTGGGTCACCTGAGCTCGGACTCAGGTTGACGGCCTTGGAGAGCAGACTGTCTGCCTTCATGGACCAGCAGAGGGCACTGCTCGCTGGCTTCGCTGGCGTCGCTGCCCCGACCGCCGGGACGTCGACGTCCAAGTCGACCCCGGAGACCGAGCCGATCCTCGAGTCGATGAGAACTCGAGTCGATCCTCGGTCGAGGTCACCCTCGGCCTCCCGTTCGGGACCGAGGTCGCCGACGCCGACTCCCTCGGCGTCGGGGCGGCTGGCGCCGCACCCTGCCCGGGCCGACCCCACCGAGTCCTCGTCGGAGTCGGTCTGGGAGTCTGAGGAGGAAGAGTCACCTGATTCTTTCCGGACTCGGTGTGTCCCATCGGACTCACCGGAGTCCGAGCCTCGGAAGCAGTCCCCCCCGGAGGATGCCCGGTTCTCGGACTTCGTTAGGGATATGGCCAAGGCTTTGGCCTTCCCTGCGGATCCCGAGGAGGAGCCTCGAGCCGAAGAGCTCGACGCCCTCCAGTATGACTCTCCCGCGAGGGAACACTTTACTGTGCCGGTTCCTCCTATGCTGGAACGACTACTCTTCCGCATGTGGGAGAGTCCGGCCTCCTCGCCGGTCCTGAGCAAGCGGGTCGATTCTATCTATCGGGTCCGCAAGAGCCCTGGCTTTCAAAAGGCACAGCTGCCACACCATTCCATGGTAGTGGAATCGGCCATGCATCGTCTTAAGAGCCAGAAGATGCACTCCTCGGTGCCTCCTGGAAGGGAGGCCCGTAACCTGGATGGCCTTGGCAAGAAGTGCTTCCAGGGCTCTATGCTCGCATGTCGTGTCCAGACTTACCAGCTATACATGGGCATGTATCTCCGGGATCTGGCTAAAGAGCTAGCTGGATTCTCCGCTGGTCTCTCCGAGGAGCCCTTGCGGAGGTTCCTAGCCTTGTCCACGGGTATTCGGGAATGCTCAAAGTTCATGTCCCGAGCAGCCTATGATGGCTTTGAAGCCTCGGCTCGAGTGGCCGCAGCCGGCATCGGTGCCCGCCGACAGGCTTGGCTTCAGTCGTCTGACCTTGAGCCCTGGGTACAGGACAAGTTGGTCGATGTCCCCTGCCGAGGCGACAACCTCTTTGGCAAGCCCATGGCGGAAAAGGCTGCACAAATTGAGACTGAGACTCTCACCAGGACCAGGCTTTCTAGGAAGACCTCCGCCCCTTCCCAGAAAAAGAAGGGCTCGGGGAAAAAGTCCTTTTACCCGAGGAAGGCGGCTGCCTACAAACAATACCCCCATTATCAGGCCCCTGCAGCTCCCCAACAGGGCCAGCAGGCCAAGGGACGGGGTAACGGGTCCCGTAGGCAGCAAGCCCCCAAGCCTGCACCACCAGCCCCTGCTCAGCAGGGTGGGGGCTTTTGACTCGCTCAGCATAGCCTTTCCCCCCCCGCTGGTTCCTCCCAGCACCGGAGGCCGGCTGGTTCACTTCGCCCACAGGTGGTCCAGCATCACCGCAGATGCCTGGGTGCTTCAGGTCGTGCGGGAAGGCTACCTTCTCCACTTCCATCAGGTCCCTCCCTCCTATTTTCCGGGAGAGCCTCCGCGCCCCCCTCTGCACAGAGAGTTGCTCCTTCAGGAGTTAGCAGGTCTCCTGCAGGATCAGGCGGTGGAACCGGTGCCACACCACCTGAGAGGTCAAGGCTTCTATTCAAGGTATTTTCTGATACCAAAGAGAACAGGGGGCCTCAGACCCATCCTGGACTTGCGCAACCTCAACAAGTTCCTTGTGCGGGAGAAGTTCAAAATGCTTACCCTTGGAATCCTTCTGCCCTACCTCCAGCAGGGAGATTGGCTATGCTCCTTGGATCTAAAGGATGCCTACACGCACATCCTCATCCACCCAAGCCACCGCCAATACCTAAGGTTTGTGGTGGCAGGAAATCATTACCAGTACAGGGTACTGCCCTTTGGCCTGTCCTCCGCACCGCGAGTCTTCACAAAATGTCTCGCGGTCGTGGCGGCCCATCTCCGGCTTCACGGCCTCTATGTCTTTCCGTACCTCGACGACTGGCTCATCAGAGCAGCGTCCGCTCAGGAGGTCACCAACGCCACGCGCCGCACGGTGACTCTTCTGCAGCACTTGGGCTTTGTTATAAACGTCGCAAAGTCCACTTTGCTCCCCTCACAGGATCTCGAGTTCATCGGCGCAAGGCTGCACACTCCTCAGGCACGAGCGTACCTACCGCTCGACAGGGCTCAACGGCTCATGGACCTAGCCGACCGTTTTCGCAGCCAGCCCCTGGTCTCCGCCAGGCGCTTCCTGAGACTACTCGGCCATATGGCTTCCACCGTCCATGTGACCCCCAATGCCCGCCTGAATATGCGGTCTGCTCAATGGTGTCTCCGCCAGCAGTGGCGTCAAGCCACAGGCGGCCTAGCAGACCTAGTGCGCGTCTCCGAGCCGCTGATCTCGTCTCTCCGGTGGTGGCTCCGGCAGCCGAACCTCATGTTCGGAATGCCTTTCCAGTCACCTCAGCCGACCCGGGTGCTGACCACCGATGCATCCCTCCTGGGCTGGGGAGCACATTGCCAGGAGGCACGTACTCAGGGCCTCTGGACCACGTGGGAGTCTGCTCAGCAGATCAACTTCCTGGAGCTCAGGGCGATCCGCCTGGCTCTCAAGGCCTTCTCCCACCTGACTTCCCACCAGTCCGTCCTTGTCCAGACGGACAATCAAGTTGCCATGTTCTACGTGAACAAGCAGGGGGGCACGGGCTCCTTCCTCCTCTGCCGGGAGGCACAGAAGCTCTGCTCTTGGGCCGTCAGTCACGGCATTCTCCTCAAGGCAGTTTATCTCCCAGGCCAAGAAAATTGCCTGGCGGACAAACTCAGCAGGGTCCTCCAGCCGCACGAGTGGCGTCTGGATCCCTTGGTAGTTCAGAAGCTCTTCCTCAAGTGGGGCCTCCCCACGGTGGATCTCTTTGCCAGTCCTCACAACCGGCAACTTCCTCGCTTCTGCTCTCGTCAGCCACACCCCCTCCGGGTTGCGGCGGACGCTTTTCTGATCTCATGGTCGGGGAGCCTCCTGTACGCTTTCCCTCCCATCCCGCTAGTCTCTCGAACTCTCTTCAAGGTTCTCCGAGACAAAGCCTTCATGATCCTGGTGGCCCCTCGCTGGCCCAGACAGCCGTGGTTTCCGCTCCTGCTGCAACTGGCGGTGGAGGATCCGTTCCCTCTGGGGGTGCAACCGGATCTCCTCACTCAGGATCAGGGGTCCCTACTGCACCCCAACCTCAGGTCTCTCAACCTCATGGCCTGACTGCTGAGAGGGTAGTCCTTGCTCCCCTTCTCCTGCCGGCGGAGGTGGAGGAGGTCGTCTTGGCTTCGCGACGGCCTTCTACCCGCAAATGCTACGCCCTTAAATGGCGTCGCTTTGCAGTCTGGTGTACCCAACAGTCTCAGGATCCCTTCTCCTGCCCGGTGTCGGTGATCTTGCAGTACTTGCTACACCTCTCTAATCTGGGACTTAAGTCCAACTCCGTCAGAGTTCACCTCAGTGCTCTTTCGGCACATCATGTGCCGGTGGACGGTAGACCTCTCTCCAGCGACCCTCTCGTAGCGAGGTTTCTCCGAGGTCTCCTTCTTAAACCACCTCTGCGCCCGCCAGCACCTGACTGGGACCTGAATGTGGTTTTGCAGCGGATCACCTGTCCGCCTTTTGAACCTATGGCTACCTGTTCTCTCCGTTTTCTGTCTTGGAAAACACTGTTCTTGATAGCCCTCACTTCCGCTAGACGCGTAAGTGAATTGCAGGCCCTCGTGTCTGATCCCCCTTACACTCGGTTTTACAAGAATAGGGTAGTCCTACGGACTCACCCAAAATTTCTGCCTAAAGTGGTCTCCCCTTTTCACATCAATCAGGAGGTGGTACTTCCAACCTTCTTTCCCAGACCACACTCCAGCCGAGCTGAAACGGTCCTCCATACCCTGGACTGTAGAAGGGCATTGAACTTCTACCTTGACCGTACGCGGGAGCACCGTAAAGCTGCTCAGCTTTTTGTGTCTTTTGACCCCAATAAATTGGGGCTCCCGGTCTCCAAGCGTACTCTGTCCATCTGGGTTGCGGACTGTATCTCTTGGGCTTATGGGGCAGCCGGACTCTCCTTAGAAAGTCGAGTCACGGCTCATTGCGTTCGGGCAAAGGCTACGTCAGTGGCTTACCTCCGCTCTGTTCCGCTGGCAGACATCTGCCGGGCCGCTACTTGGTCTTCGAGCCAGACTTTTGCGGTCCATTACTGTCTCGAGAGGGAGTCCCGTAGGGACAGTGCTTTCGGACAGGCAGTCCTCCGTAATCTCTTTGAGGTCTGAGCAACTCCTACCCTCCATCCCGGATGTGGGCTACCGGTGGGTGATAATTCAGCGAAGATTCTATCCTTCTGTGCTGCTGAGCTAGAGGGAGCTCATTTTTGTGCTTAGGGTCTCCGGTAGCCTTGAGCTTGGGAGTCCCATAAGTGAGGACTGACTTCCTGCTTGGTCCTGGAGAAAGCGTAGTTACTCACCTGTAACAGGTGTTCTCCAGGAGCAGCAGGAATCAGTCCTCACTACCCTCCCTCCTCCCCTTGGAGTTGCAATCGTCTGCTTATGTTCTTTTTGCAAATTTTTATGCTGTCTTTTTTAGCTATGTCATCTGACTGGCTAAGATGGCACCCTCGGGCGGGAAGACGACCGCGCATGCGCGCTGCAATTCCCAAAGGCTTTCTTTGAAAGCTGGGGAAAATTGCTCCGCGAGGGCTCCGTCGGCGCCGACGTCACCCATAAGTGAGGACTGATTCCTGCTGCTCCTGGAGAACACCTGTTACAGGTGAGTAACTACGCTTTCTGTTAGAAGTATGAATCGTCATAGATGAGGTTGAGAATTAATACAGTGTCCGATTATAGTGTTGAATAGCTATAGCATATTGTACTGATCTTAATTTTTCATAGAAAATCATTGCAAACATGCACTGTGTGATTGCTGCAGCTGGGAATAATTTTTACATGTGAGTGTATCTAATAATTTAAAAAGACAAGTAGCTAAGAAGTTTATGGTTAGCTTTTTATCACTGTCGTTTCTGACTAATGCATTTTCTTTTTTTTAAATTAGAGTGTTTGTGTCTCTTTTAAAGATGGAGTAGGGAATACAGTCCACTTTGGAAAAGGTAAGATTAGGAAAGCAGGGTGTGGTAAAAATAAATATTAAACATTTTCTTGGTAAGCCCTCACAACTATCATCACTGGCTTGTGAATTATCGTTATTGCTTTTATTTCAAAACAGTTTAATGAAAAACAAAATTTTCCCTGATGTTTTGACAAAAAGCTTCGCATTACAGGAAACTAGATTAGGTTTAAGTAGGCATGTCACCTTGGCCAACTCAAAATTTGAAATTCTACTAATCTTCCATATGTGTACAAACATAAGGGAATCAGAGAAAATGGAGTTGAAAGGAGTCTGAAAAGAGGATTTGAAACTGAAAAATATAAAAAAACAAAAAAAAACAAAACACATTCCTTATTCTGCTAGACCAGTAGGACGAGTACGTTTTGTTCCCTAGCCAGCAGGTAAAGATAGACTAGCACAGCTTTCAGCGATTTCATCACAGGTATATACTCTGGTGCAACACTGAGAGAAGTCTGTATTGTGTGCCTCCAGCAGATGGCAAGGTGTATGTGGACTGGTGCAGCAGTGCAGATAGGCCTGTCTTCCCTGGCATGGTCTTTGTAGCCTGTGTGGTTGAGATTTTCTGCCCGATGTTTGCTCAGAGCCTGTGTATGCCCATTGCCTCCTCGAGCAGACATTTGCCTGTGTCTTCTGCTATTATCCACGGATTTCTAGCACTTGTAGGCTGGAAAGCAAGCAGGTGGACCATCAGGGCCCCTGGGGGGGGGGGGGCAGTAAGTCTGGGCTTCCCTCTCACTGTCTTGTATCTGCATGTACTGTTTGTTCTACTTTTTGCTAGTGTGTTTAATTTGGTCCTATTATTTTAATTGGCTCTTTTGTGCTACTTGAATAAAGCAGCTTCAAACATAAAACAAAAAAAAAGCCTTGAAGTAGCTGGGCTTCCCAGGCCTGTGTAGCCAGCAGGGGAGGCCCTTACGTTTCTGCAGCTGGCCTATCAGATGAGAAGATTCCCTCCCCTATTGGGTTCCCCGTGTTTTTTTTTAAAACTACATTTAAGCTCTGCAGCCATGCCTTGTGCATGGAGGTGTGGCTGGCTCCTTTTGCCTCAAGTGCGATGGAGAAGCCTCGGGGGCATATTTTTCCACAATGGGGGACCCAGAGCTGATTTTGCTTTCTCTGCTGCATCTCCAGTGATTATTCTTTTTCCTTTCCTGCTGGATGGAAATGGTGGTCAACTTGGATGACTGCATGGCCCATTTTGAAGAGGAGCATAGTAAGGTGGCTGCAGCCTCAGGCCTGCAAACCTCTGAAAGTCCTTCATGGCCCCAGGGCCTGTTTTTGGCCAGGTTTGAGCAGCCTGAACCAGATCAGTGGCTGTTTTTTTTTTTTTTTTTTTTTTGTTTGTTTTTTTAAATTTATATTTTATTTCAAAGAAAATTCAAAATTTCCCATGACATTGTTTTCACTTCACTTCAGCTTCCTCTCTCCCATCCCCCCATGCTGTATTCTGTCTCCCTGCGTTTTCTTCCTTAGGCCCAAAGCCTTATCACCCGTTACTACTTTCATATTTTATACTTTCATTGCTGTAGTACTTTTTGCATTTTACACTTATGCATTTTTACACCAACAAATATACTTCCAAATACACCCCGTATAGAACTTAGAAACAAATTAAAATCTAAACAAACTGCCATCTAGGGCTTGTGAAGAGTCCCCTTGAGTAGTCTTTCGTGGAGGTACCCTTAGGGATCCTCTTCTTCAAATGCCTCCCTTCTCCCCCCCCCCCCCCCAGTGTGTCTGTTTCATCCACTCCTTGTACTGTTTCCATTCCTTTTGTGTCTGTACATGTAGTCCCCCATTCGTCCATAGCCTTTCCAATTTACCAAGCTTCCTGTACCCTCCCATTTGCCTATCCTCTGTGGTGTGAGGTACATTCTATACATGACCTTCCAGCAGTGTTCTTGTTTTGCCGCTGAGCCCACGACCTTCCGTATTCCTTGGGAGATTTGCTCTCACATTAGATATGTCAGTTTCGTTTGATTTATTAAATCAAATTTATTTATTAAGATTGAGTGAATTGGGTTTATCAGTTAGAGCTGGCCCCAGATTCAGGATATTGGTGCCTTAGGCAAACCTTAAGCCTTACACCGCTCTCCCTGGCTATCCAAAGCTATTGTTTAACTTTGAATGCTCTGCTCTTTGTCATCCTCCAGAAGCTGCTACCTAATTTGCCTGATGGTTGGGCTGGCCCTGCTAACACGCATGGTACTAAATTCATTTTGGAATTTATGAGAAGGACGTATAAGACAAAAAGGAGCATGTCATCACCGCACTCCTTCCAGTCTATTCTGTAGACCCATGCCCTGCCCTTCGCAGCTGGGACATCAGGTGGGAGATCAGCATCGATACCAGTGGCCAGCGCCATCTCCCTCTCCAGTGTTCGAAGTCTGAGGCTCTGGGACATTGCCATCGCAATGCTGGGATCAAGGGGGACCATTGACTTTCACCCTCCTGAGCTGCACAGTCGGCACTCAGAGGAGACTCTGTATTTGACGACTTTTTGGAGTCCGAATCGGAATGGGAAAACTGAGGCAGGATCTTCGAGGCAAGGATCTTCGTCCAACCCGTCACCCCCTCTGGATCAGCAGAAGTCTCCCCTGGAAGACATGTCTTTCCATGATTTTGTTCAGGATCTGGCCAAGGCCATCCCTTTTTCTCTGGAATCAGAGGAGGAACCGAGGGCGGGGGAATTGTTACTCCTCCAATACCCCTGGGCTTCTCATGAAGTGGTGATGGCCCCATCCACCATGTCTTGCAGAGGCTACTCCTGGGGCTGTGGGAGGTGCTGCTTTATGCTCCTGGCCATCAGCTGCTGGCTCGACTCCCTGTACTGGATCCAGAAAGCCTCAGGGTTTGAGAAGCCTCAGTTATCCCACAATTCCATTGTGGTCGAGTCTGCTCTGAAGCAAGCAAAGAGTGTTAAAACATACTCCTCTATTCTGCCCACATGGGAGGTGAGGACCCTGGACTTCTTCGGGAGGAGGTGTTTCCAGGACTCCGTGCTGATAGCCCGGATTCTGGCCTACCAGACTTAGATGAAGTCCAAAGTAGAGCCCCTCACTACCTCTTATGCCCCTATCTCTCCCTACATCCCCTCTCAAAATCTGCACTCCGCTGACAAATTACTTCTATCAATGCCTTTCACATGCACTGCGAACGCCCGACTGCGCTCCTTTCACCTTACTGCACCTTACGCCTGGAACAGCCTACCTGCGTCTGTGCGCCTGGCATCCTCCTTGGCCCTCTTCAAATCCAGATTGAAGACCCACCTCTTCACTGTTGCATTCAGATCCTGACTCCTTCCTCATCTTACCCTAACCCCCGTCATCATTTATGACCAAACTACTGACCAAACCGTACCTTGCACAGAACTGAATAATGCTCTACCTTGCGCAGAACTGACTAATGCTCTATACTGTTCTAACTTATGTTTTGTTCTAACTAGATTGTAAGCTCCGATGAGCTTGACTCTGACGGGCAGGGACTGTCTCTTGTATGTTGACTACCTCTTGTAGGTCAGCTGTGCAGCACTGCGTGCGTGGCGCTTTACGAGTGCTGAATAGTAGTAGTAGTAGTACATACACCCATAAGCGAGGTAAAGTTCAGGTAAGAACAGGTGCACCAAACAGTAGTAGGTATAAGCACCTTAATTAGGAAACCCTAACGCATTTCGGCTGAACGCCTTCAGGGGATATTGGCCTCAAATAAAAACATATTAAAAGGGACATTAAAAACATAAAATACATGGGCATGAATAAATATATAAGTATAGATAAAACACTCTAAAATCTGTAACATGTAAAAACCAAAAGAATATAATAAAAACAATCAAACATAAGAAACAGGAAGCTAAAAACAAATACTGATACTGAGGAATGCTAATAGTAGATGAACACAACAGCAAAAGGAGGGACAAGGAAGACATCTATTGTTATGAGCCAACGAAAATTCAAGTTGTCAGTAACAAAACAAAGGTGGTTGTAGTCTGCATGTAGAGAAGCAGAAGAGAAAAGCTTATTTTATTAAGGATTTACTGTGTTGCTGCTAACTGGCACAGGGTTCTTAATTGAGTCACATACACAAGGCCTTGAATGAGGGGCAAAAACTGAATGAGAATCCATACATTCGTGCCCAAATCAAACACTGTAATAGTGTGAGCATATAAAACATATAATTGTGCCAAAATTAAACAGTATAATGATGTGGGGAGACCAAACACTCGCCTTCACGATGGACATCAGCTTGTTTGAAAACCAATCCGTTAAAGGGGAAAACACCGGTGTGCTTCTATTTGAAAGCTAGCCAGCTTCGCACCAGAAAAACAGTGCAAAGTTCCAAGATTCAGGGGAACTAAAATAAACGGTGTATAATAGAATGACCCCCTCCCAAAAACCCCAGTGTATCTATAATGTGTGTTGTATGCACTCTAAATCTTGATGTGAATTTTAAAAACTGTACATTGCACATGAAACTGTGGACTCTATCAGTATTGTACTGCATAGGATCATCCCGCTAATAAAAAAGATGAATAAAACGAGGGGGATCCATGTTCCTCAAAGATGTCATGCTTGACATAGAGGACTTCGCTTCCCTCATTCCAAGAACAGTCGTGAGTCTTTTTGAGGCCTTGTGGCTCATGGTGAGGACTGCTCAAAACTTACAGTTCGGGGCGCCTATGAAGCCTTTCAATCCATCGGTAGGGTGGTGGTCATGGGGATTGCTGCATGGCAGAAAGCCTGGTTGCAGTCCTTTGACCTAGAACAGTGGGTCCAGGACAAGATCGACAACCTCCCCTGTCGTAGTGAGAACCTCTTTGCAAGCCTGTGGAGGAAAAGGTCAAAGAGCAGTAGAAAAAGAGCAGGCGACTCATCAGACTACCCAGAAAGACTGCAGACCCCATGTGAAAGAAACAACAAACAAGAAGGTTTTTCTTCTGCACCCATGGTGGTACATTCCATCCTAGCTGGAGGTGCAGCCTAAGGCCAAAGCTCCCCGCTTGAAGCACAGGGAGAAAACCTCAAAGGCACAACCCACCCCTCCAACCCAAGCTTGTTGCGGCTTTTGACAGGGTCTTCGGGAGCATAGCCAGCTGATTGTTGTCTGCCAAGGTTCCCCCGCAGGTCGGGGATGGCATCTGGTCTACTTTTTCCGCTGGTGGCCTCTCATCACCTTTGACACTTGGGTGCTATAGATCATCCAAAGCAGCTATCAATTGCACTTCACCCAGCTGCTGCCGCCTTATAATCCCAAGGAGTATCCCGTGGACCCCATGCACCGAAGCCTTTTGCAGACCGAGGTTGTGACCCTGCTGGCTGACCTTGCCATCGAGCTGGTTCCCCCAGCCCAGATTGGACAGGACTTTTACTCTAGATACTTCTGGTCCCCAAAATGACCAGCGGGTTCCGCCTCATTCTGGATCTGCACAATCTCAACCAGTGTTCGCTGCGCTAAAAGTTCAAATGGATTGGGTTGGAAAGAGAAGATGGCACTATCATCCATGCTGGTGTAGTCTACAGGCTCCAACTCAAACCGAAGAAATGGATGGAGACTTGATTATTGATATTGCAAAGGTAGCCATGAAAGGGAAGTGATCATAAGGGTGCCTTTAATCTGCCCAATGTGGATTGGAATATTCTTTCTGGAAAGAAGTAAAAAAAAAAATTGTGGATGCCTTCCAAGATGCATTACTTAGACAAATGGTGATGGAACCAACTAGGGAAAGTTTGATGCTGGATTTACTACTCATCAACGGAGAAAATGTGTCGAATGTCCGGGTGGGTGCCCATGTGAGCAGTAGCGATGATCACACGGTGTGGTTGGAGATAAAAGCCAAGGAAGAGTCCCCTTACAGCAAGCTCAAAGTCCTAGAATTCAAAAATGCTGACTTCAGGAAGATGGCCAAGTGCCTGAAGGAGGAGTTGGCAGGGTGAGAGGAGGTAAGGGAAATGGAATTGCAGTGGACTAGACTAAAGGAGGCAATAAAAGGGGCAACAGATACATATGTAAGGAAAGTAAATAAAAACAAGAGGATAAGGAAATCTATTTGGTTTTCTAGACAACAGCTTTCACAAAATTCAGAAGTTTGCATACAGGAACACAGAAAAGAATACAGGATAAAGCTAAAAGACAAAAAGAGAAATAAGGATAGCAAAATCAAAGGCAGAAGAAAAATGGCTAAAGATCTAAAGCATGGTGATAAAACTTTTTTCGGGTATATTCGGGAGAAGAGGAAGATCAGAGATGAAATTGCAAGACTCAAAAGTGCTGAGAACGGATTCATGGAAAGTGACGTTGAAAACACGAAAATGCTAAACAAATACTTCTGTTTTTACTAAAGAAAATCCTGAAGAAGGACCACCTGTGATTGATTGACAAATATACAAATGGAAACGGAGTAGATACTACACCATTCACAAGATGTGTTTGAACAGCTTGCAAAACTGAAAGAGATGGGATACATCCCAGGATACTGAAAGAGCTCGGAGAGGTTCTTGCAGGGCTTTTAAAGCATGTTTTTAATAGATCCTTGGAGACAGGAGAAGTTTCACAGGACTGGTAAAGGGCCAATGTGATACCTCTTCACAAAAGGAAGGAAGGGAAGAAGTGGCAAATTACAGGCCAGTAAGCCTTACCTCGGTGGCGGGAAAAGTAATGGAGGTGCTCCTGAAAGAGAGAATAGTGAACTTTCTTGAAACCAATAGGTTGCATGATCCGAGTCAACATGGTTTTTCCAAAGGACGATTATGCCAAACAAATCTGATTGAGTTCTTTGACTGGGTGATTAGAATACTAGATCAAGAACATGCTATAGATGTGATCTACCTAGATTCAGCAAAGCCTTTGGTACTTTTCCTCATAGGAGGCTTATCGATAACTGACTAGCCTGGGGTGGTGAACTGGATCAGAAATTGATTGACTGACAGATGACAGAAGGTGATGGTAAATGGAACTAACTCGGATGAAAGGAAGGTGACTAGGGGCGTGCCCCAGAGATTGGTCCTGGGGCTGGTACTGTTCCATGTATTTGTGAGTGATATTGCTGAAGGACTAAATGGAAAAGTCTTGACTTTTTGCAGATGACATGAAAATTTGCAACAGTGTGGACTCCCCCTGAGGGAGTGGATAACATGAGGAAAGATCTTGCTAAAGCTGGAAGAATGATCTAATGGCCGATGTCAATATGTTAAATCCGGAGCAGAAGAGTCGAAACAATTCCATCAAACACAAGGCGTGCCGCAAGGATCCTCATTGTCATCTCTATTATTCAACATATACATGCAGCCCATCTGTAACATCATTAGATCATTTAACGTGAGCTGTCTGATTTATGCGGATGACATCCTTCTATATATGCCTTTTTCAACCGTTCAAATGGACCTTACACCTCTCATAGATTGTTTCAATACCATATCGGATTGGCTTCTAGCACAAAACCTACGCATCCAGCACAAAAAAACGGAGGTACTGTTCATCGCTAGAGACCCAGACTTTATCCCACCAACACATATAAAGGTCAAGGAAGCGAAACTACAAACCAAGGAAACAATAAAATACCTGGGGGTCACCTTAGACCGACATCTTGACATGAAATGTCATATAAGCAACATTGTCAAAGCGGTCTACTTTAAAATCCGTTCACTCAGGCATCTGCGCTCCCTACTGGAGCCAGATGATTTCCGGACCATATTCCAAGCTCTGATCCTACCGCACTTTGACTTTGCCAATTCCATCTTACAAGGTCTCCCGCAATCCACACTAAGCCCGCTACAATTGGCCATGAATGCTGCAGCAAGGATTCTCCATAGAGCCTCCAGAAGTGACCATGTGACTCCAATTTTAAAACAGCTTCACTGGCTACCTATACACGGAAGGATTATTTTCAAAACATTAATCCTCTCATTCAAGGCCATCAAACACCTTTCCTCCATGGCTCTTACTGAGCTCATCCATACAGTACCCCCCAACAGAGCCAGGAGGTCAACAGCCCTAAATTTACTAACAACCCCGAAGACCTTGACTAAATGCAATAACACAACAGCAAATAGGGCCTTCAGTCTTTACGCACCCAAATGTTGGAACGCACTTCCACCAGACATTCGAGCTATTGCAGACCTGACCCAATTCAGGAAGGCAATCAAATATCACCTCTTCCTCCAATACTACCCAACCAGCGATGAATCTAGATAGCACCACCTAAGAAACAATGTCTTTTTGCAACCCATACTCACAATGTCTCAAGTATTCAAAACGGATTCATTATTTATTGTACATTTCAACCCTGTTATAGGAATTTTACCACATGTATATAGCCTACTTCATGTAAATAGTTCATGTTTATAGTTCAACCCCTGTTATCCAAGTTTATACCCCTGTTCGATGTAAAAACCAAACAAAATGTGTGTTTTGGTCAATTTTGTTATACTGTAAACCGCGCTGATGCCGAATAGTGTGGTATATAAGCAACTGTAATAAATAAATAAATAAATAAATAAATAATGCTTGGCAGTTAAGATTTAATGTGAAGAAGTGCAGTGTTATGAATTTGGGATGCAGAAATCCAAGGGAATTATGTGAGATAGGTTAGTGTGTACTGACCAGGAGAAGGACCTCGCAGTGATTGTTTCTGAGGATCTCAAAGTGGTGAAACAGTGTGACAAGACGGTGGCCAAAGCCAGAAGGATGCTGGGTTGCATACGGTGAGGAATTGCCAGCAGAAAGGAAGAGGTACTAATGCCACTGTACAAGTCGCTGGTGAGGCCTCACTTGGAATATTTTCAGTTTTGGAGACCATATCTCACAAAGGATATAAGACTGGAACGGTTAGGAGGAAGGTGAACAAAATGATTTGGAGCCTCCACCAGAAGACATATGAGAAAAGACTCCAAGACTTAAATATGTATGCTCTAGAGGAGAGAAGGGACAGGGGAGATATGATTCAGACCTTTAAATATTTAAGGAGTATTAATGAACAAACAAACTTTTTTCAAAGATGAGGAAGCTGTAATACTAGAGAGCATAGCACGAAGCTATAAGGGGGCAAACTGAAAGGCAACATCAGGAAATACTTTTTCACTGAAAGGGTGGTGGATGCTTGGAATGCCCTCTCGACGAAAGTGATGGGGGCAAGTACAGTGACAGAATTCAAAATGGCATGGGACAGATGCAGTGGATACCTTTATAGAAACGAGATAAAATAAAAATAAACTTAACTGTGTCTGATATCTTAACAAGTGAAGGTGACCTGCACGGAGCGATGGGTACACCCCTAAACAAAAGCATGGGGAAGAGATAACCTTCATGGAGTGGCAGGCGCATCTACTCTTGCCACCTTGCTGGGCAGACTTAGATGGACCATGCTGCTCTTTATCTGCTGTCATATACTATGTTACTATGATCTCGTTGGGGATGCTGCTCCTGTTCCTTGACAAGATAACTTGCTATGCTTCTTGGATCTGAAGGATGCGTACACGTATGTTCTGATCCACCCCCACTGGGCGGCCAGTACTGTCAGTACCGGGTGCTACCCTTTGGGCTAGCCACAGCCCCCAGGTTCTTTACAAAGTTCCTGGCAGTCATGGTTACCTTCCTTCGACTCGGGAAGGGGGTCTTCGTCTTCCTGTACCTAGATAACTGGCTCGTAAAAGGCCCCACACAGTCCAGTGTATGGCAGTCCACCGAGCTCACCATTCAGGTACTTGAAGGACTCTGCTTCGTGATCAACTATCCAAAGTCCACCTCACCTCCAGCTGGTACAGCAACTGGAGTAAATCGGGGCACTCCTCGATACCACTCAGGCAAGAGCGTTTCTGTCAGCGGGCCGCCTACAGCATCTCATCGAGGTGATGGGTGTGTTGCAGCGCCAGCGCTACACCACAACCCGTGGGCTGCTGTGAGTCCTCAGACATATGATGGCCACAATGCATGTCACCCCTCAGGCCTGCCTCTGTATGCGGCAGACTCAGCGGACCCTGCAGATGCAATGGCAGCAAGCCTCAGGCCGCCCAAGGGACAGGGTGATGGTCACTGTGCCTCTTGCACGGTCCTTGAAGAGGTGGCTTGTGCCCAGAAACTTGTGTCAGGGCCTTCCATTCCAACCAGCAGTGCCCTGCAGGCTGCTCACAACTGATGACTCAAAGCTCAGCTGGGGTGCGCATCTCAACTGTCTCCGCACCCAGGGCCTGTGGTCCGAAAGCGAGAGCCTCCATCCGATCAATTTCCTCGAGCTCCAGGCCATTGCAAATGCTCTCTGTCCCTTTCAGGCACACCTGGAGCATCAGGTGGTCCTGATCCAGATGGATAAAATAAGAACATAAGAACATAAGATCATAAGATATGCCATACTGGGTCAGACCAAGGTCCATCAAGCCCAGTATTCTGTTTCCAACAGTGGCCAATCTAGGTCATATGTACCTAGCAGTTTCCCCAAGAGACACAAGTTCCACAATGCTTGTACTGGGTCAAGCATTGATATCTTCGGTCACTTCTTAATAATGGTTTATGGACCTTTCCTCCAGGAACTTGTCCAAACCTTTTTTAAACCCAGCTACACTAACAGCCTTTAATACATCCTCCGGTAACAAATTCCAGAGTTTGATTACACATTGAGTGAAAAAATATTTTCTTTTATTAGTCTTAAATAGTTTACCCTGTAGCTTCATTGCATGTCCCCAAGTCTTTCTATATTCTGATAAGGTAAACAATCGATCCACGTTTACCCGTTCCACTCCGTTCATTAATTTATAGACTTCTATCATATCTCCCCTCAGCTGTCTCTTTTCCAGGTTAAAGAGCCCTAACCTTTTTAGCCTTTCTTCATAGGAGTATCCTTCCATCCCCTTTACCATTTTGGTGGCTCTTCTCTGAACCTTTTCTAAAATCGCTATATCCTTTTTAAGATACGGCGACCAGAATTGCACACAATATTCAAGGTGCGGTCTCACCATGGAACGATATAGAGGCATTATAATATCTTTTGTTTTATTTTCCATTCCTTTCCTTATCATACCTAGCATTCTATTTGCTCTCTTGGCCGCCGCTGCACACTGGGCCGAGGGTTTTAACATGGTATCCACAATGACGCCTAAATCTTTTTCCTGGGTGGTGGTTCCTAATGTGGAACCTTGCATCGTGTAACCATAGTTTGGGTTGTTCTTCCCTAGGTGCATAACCTTGCACTTGTCCACATTAAATTTCATCTGCCATTTTGATGCCCAGTCTTCCAATTTATCAAGATCCTCTTGCAATTTTTCACAATCCTCTTGGGTTTTAACAACTTTAAATAGTTTTGTGTCATCTGCAAATTTGATAACCTCACTCGTTATTCCACTTTCCAGGTCATTTATGAATATGTCAAAAAGCAGCGGACCCAGCACAGATCCCTGGGGTACACCACTATTCACCTTTCTCCATTGGGAAAATTGGCCATTTAGCCCTACCCTCTGCTTTCTATCTTTTAACCAGTTCCTGATCCACAATAGTACATTGCCTCCTATCCCATGACTCTTTAGTTTTGCCAAAAGTCTCTGATGAGGGACCTTGTCAAAGGCTTTCTGAAAGTCCAGATACACAATATCAACCGACTCACCTTTGTCCACCTGTTTATTCACTCCTTCAAAAAAACATAACAGATTAGTAAGACAAGATCTTCCTTGTCTAAAGCCATGTTGGCTGTCTCCCATTAGGTTGTGACTATCTACATGCTGAGTAATTTTATTCTTTATGATGGTTTCTACCATTTTTCCCGGTACTGACGTCAGGCTCACCGGTCTGTAGTTTCCCGGATCACCCCTGGAACCCTTTTTAAAAATTGGTGTTACATTGGTGATCCTCCAATCTTCAGGTATTAGAGATGATTTTAATGATAGTTCACAGATTACTGATAGCAGTTCTGCAATCTCATATTTCAGTTCTTTCAACACCCTTGGATGTATACCATCCGGCCCAGGTGATTTGCTACTCTTCAGTTTATCTAATAGTTGTAAGACATCTTCCCGATGTATCGATATTTCCTCCAATTCTTCCGCACCTTTAAATACCACTTCGGTCATGGGTAACATCCCTATATCTTCCTCAGTAAAGACCGAAGCAAAGAATTCATTCAGTCTCTCCGCTATCGCCTTGTCGCCTCTTAGTGCTCCTTTAACCCCTTTATCATCTAATGGACCAACTGACTCTCTCACAGGTTTTTTGCTATGAATGTACTTAAAAAGGTCTTTATTTCGCGTTTTTGCTTCCGCAGCAAGCTTCTTCTCAAATTCTCTCTTTGCCTGCCTTATCAATGCCTTGCATTTGACTTGCCAAGTGGCTATGTTTTGTGTGAACAAGGAGGGGGAGCATGGCCTCGTACCTCCTGTGTTGGGAGGCGGTTCGCCTTGCTCCATGGAATGGATCTCAAGGTGATGTATTTGCCCAGCAGGAGCAACGGCCCAGTGGACTGCCTCAGCTGGGTTCTTCAGCCACATGGGTGGTCTCTCAAGAGGGAGGTAATGGACCGGATCTCACGGTAGTAATGCACTACTGATGTGGACCTCTTTACTACAGCACAGAATGCTCAGGTGGCTTGGTTCTGCTCCCAGAGACTGGCCAGTGATCGCTTAGCTCCAGACACTTTCCTTGTCCACCAGAGGAAAGATCTGCCCTATGCCTCCCCCCACCCCAATTCCACTCATCATGAAGATGCTTCTAAAGCTCCAGGCCGAGAGGGGGGGTCTGTGGTTCTCCTTGCTCCCTATTGTACTTGACAAATGTGATTCCCGCTACTGCTGCAGCTCTCACAGAGAAAACCTCTTTGCCTGGGCTCTGATCCAGACCTCATCTCGCAGGAGAGCAGCTCCTTGTATCCCATTCTCTTGCGATCACAGCGTGTATGCTGAGTGGGTAGCCCTCGAGAGGCTTGCCCTCCTTGAGGGCATGACCAAGATCCTGCTAGCGTCCCGCAAGGAGTTGACGTGTAAGGCCTATGTGTTCAAGTGGTGGTGGTTTGCCATCTGGTGCTGGACCCCTTTGTCCCATGGACCAGCTGTTGGAGTATCTCTTGCACCTCTCCGATTCTGTGCTCAAGTCCAACTTGGGTACAGGTTCATCTTAGCAAGATAGGAACCTTCCATTGTGACTGCGAGGAAAAGTCCATGTCTGCTTAACCTCTGGTTTGCTGATTTATGCAGGGCTTGCTTATTTCAAAGCCTTAAGTTAAGCCTCCTGCGGTTGCTTGGGACCTGAACGTGGTTCTCAGCCAGCTCATGCGGGCTCCCTTTGAGCTTCTGGACGCATGTCCACTGAAGTTCTTGACCTGGAAGGTCGTCATCTTGGTGGCCAGGTGTCATATCAGTCCGATGAGTGAGTGAGCTCCAGGCTTTGGTCGCACACCATCCATACTCCAGGTTCCACCAGAACCGAGTGGTGTTCTGCATGCACCCACATTTTCTGCCAAAGGGTGGCCTCTGCTTTCCACCTCAATCAGTCCATTGCCCTTCCAACATTTTTCCACGACCTCATGCTAATCACAGTGAGACAGCGTTACACACACTGGATTGCAAGCTTGCATTGGCCTTCTGCTTGGAGCGCATGAAGGTGCACCATCAATCCTCTCAGTTGTTTGTCTCCTTCAAATCCAATTTATTTATTTATTTAGCTGTATTTATATCCCGCTTTTCACCGGGTCAAAGCGGTCAATTGGGGGATACATTTAACATGAGGGGACATGAGACACATATGCTAATACTTACAGGGAACATGGGCAATGGAGGGTTAAGTGGCTTGCCCAAGACCACAAGGAGTGCCTATAGGACTAGAAATCCCATTCCCTCCGGCCTGAGATTGCTGTCCCAGGTGGGACTTGAACCCCTGGCCCTCCGGCCTGAAGTACCTTGTCCTAACCACTAGACCACTGCTCCCCAAATCCAATAGGCTGGGAGTTGCGTTTCGAAGCATACACTATTCCTCTGGCTCACGGATTGCATCTCCCATGTGCATTCCTTGGCTGGTCTGAGCTTTGAGGGTCATGCCATGGCTCACATGTCCGTGTGATTGCCGCATCGGTGGCCAACCTCCGTTCTGTCTCCGCAGAGGAGATCCTCAGTCCATACCTTCACAGCCCATTACTGTCTGACAGGACAGCAATTTTAGCTGCGCCATGCTCAGGCATCTTTTTGGGTCTTGAAGATCAACTCCTGCCCACCGGCCCTTTTGTCCATCCAGGCTACCTGCTCAAAATTCCCTTGGTTGATGTCTACTGTGGATACTGCATCCAATGAGTCCCTCAACGGGACTGCCTCTCTGGTCTTCTGCCTTCTCCAGTTTTTGATGCCTTGTTGGGCTGTAATTTCTCCTCTGGTTCCGGTAGCCTGGAGTTTGGGAGTCCCATACATGAAGTCTTATTTCCTTCTTGTTCACGGAGAAAGCATAGTTGCTCATCTGTACAGGTGTTCTCCGTGATTAGCAGAAATAAGTCCTCACAACCCTCCCACCTCCCTGGGGAGTTGCATTTTTGGTTCCTGCTATGTAATCATATTGCAGAACATGGCGCCATGGCAGGCAGGGAAGGCAGACGTGCATGTGCGGCATACCTCCCAAAAGCTTATTCCTGCTATTCACAGAGAACACCTGCTGCAGGTGAGTAACTACACTCTATTTGTGGTAAAAGTTATACCCCTTGTTTCCTCGTTGAAAGTTTTAGGAGTTATTCTTGACACAGCCCTTACAATGGAATTACACTTTTTTTTTCACTAAATCTATACATGTATTTTCAGCTAAGATATTTGAGATAGATTAAATCACTATTTTTTGAGGAACATTTTCGAATAACGCTGGCTCTAATTTTACCTCAGTTGGATTATTGTAGTATTATTCTTTTAGGATTAACTTCAAAACAATGTAATAAGTTAAAATCATTTCAGAATGTTACTGCTATGATGATCTTTCTCACTCATGTTATTGATTATCTTCCATTTATTTTTAAAATTGCATTAGTTACCTGTATAAGCTCTTAGTCTTTTAAGACTATTGTGTCTAATTTTTAAGATTTTACATGGATTATCCTCAGAATACATGCTTGACTTACTATTTTTTTCTAAATATAAGGGATCATTACATTAGATTGTCCATTTACAGTGATCTTATCCCTCTGAGAGATTTTCAATATAAGAGGACATTAGGTTGTTTTCCTACCGATGTGGCATGGAATCGGTTACCTTAAGAGATTAGGGGCTTCCATATTGTCCTGCTAGACCAGCCCATACAAGTGGGTTGTGTTCCGCTACTAGCAGAGGGGGGAGACAAAGAACCAATGAAAAGCCCAGGTTTCAATGGCATTACTCGCATGTCTCTATTTGCCTCAGCTACCAGAGGTCTCTTCAGTATTTCTTTGTCTCCAGTAGGTGGTGGATGGATTGTCTCTTCTCTGAAGAAAATCTGAAGATTGAGAGGAAAAGATTGATTAAACGCTTGAGAATGACCACCTTGTGGGTGACTCTCTCAATTGAGCGCGATGTGGGAGGCTCCACTAAACTGCAGTCCTTTTGGTAGCCATAGGAGGAGGGAAAGTTGGTCAGTTCCATGCTCTTATCATAAGAGCCTGTTGAGCAGCCAGAAATTGGAAGGATTTGGAAGGATCTGGACGAGTGCAGCAGCCTCATACAACCTCAACATCAGGCTCCCAGAGTCTGGGATTATTGTCAGCTCCTCAGATTGATGATGGTGACCATAGAGATGGTGCCATGGGCATGTTGTCACATGTGACCGTTCCAGTGGTCCTTGCTGACTCTGTGGTCCTCGAGCTCTCAGGACTTGGAGCGTAGGCTTCCGCTCCCGTTGATGGTGAAGTCCAGCCTACAGTGGTGGCAGCAGCCCTGTCTTCCAAGGAAGGCTGTACTACTGGACTTTTTCTCCTGGATACTCCTGACTGTGGATGTTAGTCTCTTGGGCTAGGGAGCGTGTGGCCTAGGGTCGGTGGAACCTCAGGGAAGCGATGTGGTCTATTAACTGCCTTGAGTTGAGGGGTCATCAGATTGGCTCTTCTGCATTTCTGATCAAGGGCTGTGAAGTTTGAGTGTTTTCGGACTGCTTCTTGGACAGGTGGTTCATAAACTAAAAAGAGGGGTAGCTATTCTTGACCTAGTCCATTGTGGAACACAGGATCTGGTGCAAGAGATAAGGGTGTTTGTGGCCATTTGGCAATAGTGATCATAGCATGAATGCATTTGATTTAATAAATGGAGGAAGGACAGCAAGGGAATCCACAGTACTACTTCCTAGCTTTCAAAAGGGAGACTGATATAATGAGAAAAATAGTTTAAAAAAACAAAAACTAAAACTAAAAGGAGCAACTGCAAAGGTTAAAGATTTACATCCAAGCATGGGCATTGTTTAAGAATACTATCTTGGAAGCCCAGACCAGATGTATTCCACGCTTTAAGAAAAGTGGAAGGAAGGCCAAAAAACTGCCTGCATAGTTTAAAGGTGAGGTTAGAGAGGCTGTTGTAGCCAAAAAAGCATTTTTCAGGAAATGGAAAAAGGAGCGAAATGACGAAAACGGAAAACGACATAAGCACTGGTAAGTTAGATACAAGGCATTGATAAGGCAGGCAGAGATTAAAAACAAAAAGCTTCTGTGGAAGCAAAAATGCTTAATAAAAACCTTTTCAAGTGCATTTGTAGCAAAAAAAAGCATTGTGAGAGATTCAGTTGGAACATCAGAAGATAGAGGGATAAAAGAGACAAAAGAAGGGACAAGACCATAACGGAGAGACTGAATGAATTTTTTGCTTTGGTGTTCACTGAAGATGATGTAGGGAAGTTACGCATACCTGAAATGGTATTTAAATTTGATGTTATCAGAAGAATTGAAGGAAACATCGCTAAACCGGATAGATGTATTACAACTGTTTGATAAACTGAAGAATAGCAAATTGCCTGGACCGGATGGTATGTATCCAAAGGTGTTGAAAGAACAGAAATATGAGTTTGCAGACCTACTATTAGTAATCTGTGAACTATCATTAAAATTATCTGTAGTATCTGAAGATTGGAGAATGGCCATTCCTTATCGTCCCTCCAGTCCAGTCCAGACATTTGGTTATCTCCCCCTACCAGCAGGTGGAGACTGAGCATGTTAGGTTTGTGATGTCACAGTAGAAGAGCCCCTTGCCATGACGCCATAAGCAGTATTCTCAATCTCCAGCAGCTCGTGAGGAGCTTCTGTGTAGTCTGGATTCCATTGAAAGGACAAAGAGAGTAGTTTTCTTTTTCAGTTATCCTATTTATTATTTGGCTGGCAGCTTGAGCTATTGTCATAGAAAAATGACAGCAGAAAAAGACCACATGGCCTATCTAGTCTGCCCTTCCATATCAACCATTACAACAGTCCCCTTTTTTCCTTTAGAGATCCTCTGTGTTTGTCCCATGCTTTTTTGAATTCAGATACTTTCCTCATCTCTACCATCTCCACTGGGAGACAGTTCCATGCATCTGCAACTCTTTCTGTAAAGAAACAGTTCTGCATATCACTCCTGAGTCTATCCCATTTCACCCTCATCCTGTGTTCCCTTGTATCAGAGCTTGCTTTCAATCGAAAGAGGCTCTTCTCCTGTGCATTTATGCCATGGAGGTAGACATCTCAACCATATCACCTCTATCCCGCCTTTCCTCTAAAGTATACATATTAAGATCCTTAAGTCTGTTCTCATATGCTTCATAACAAAGACCACTAATCATTTTGGTAGCCACCTTCTGCACAGATTTCAACCTGTTTATATCCTTCTGAAGGTGTGGTCTCCAGAACTGCACACAATACTCCAAATGAGGTCACACCAAAGACTTATACAGAAGCACCATTACCTCCTTTCTTCTGCTGGCCATTCCTCTCAATATGCACTCAAGCATCCTTCTAGCTTTCGCTGTTGCCTTTTCTACCTGATTAGCTACTTTATGTTTATATTTATGTTAATTTTATTTGATAAACTGCCTTTCTGAAACAAGCAAGGCGGTGCACAATATACAAGCAAACAGGAAAGGCTCAAAGGCCAGTGAAATGGAAAGGAAATTTTACAATGGTTACAGGAGAGAAGAGAGGAGAAAGACAGGACAGGACAAGGAAGGGACAGTCTCAGGGAGGAGATAGAGCTTAAGGCGGGTCACACAGAGGGGAGGGAAGGTCGAAGGCTGTGGAGAAGAAGTGAGTTTTCAGGTCTTTACTTTAAGTTTATCACACAATCACACCTAATTCCCGCTCTTCTGTGGACAGAAGTACTTCATCCCGTATACTGTATCGCTCCCTTGGCATACTGCAGCCCAAATGCATGACCTTGCATTTTGTAACAATAAATCTCAGTTGCCAAATTCTTGACCATTCTTCAAGCTTTGCTGGATCTCTCATGTTGTCTACACCTTCCTGGGTGTCTACTCTATTGCAGATTTTGGTATCATCCGCAACCTTACCAGGCAGTCCTTCCGCAATATCACTAACAAAGATATTTAAAAGAATTGGAGCAAGGACAGATCCCTGTGGCACATTGTTGGAAACCTCCTTCTGCTCAGAGTGAACTCCATTTACCTGTACCCATTGTCACCTCCCATTCAACCAATTTCTAACTCGAGCCGTAACTTTATGGTCTATTTCCTAGGTGCTCAGTATGTTTATAAGTTGCCTGTGCGGAACAGTGTCAAAGGCTTTACTGAAATCTAAGTACACCACATCTAGGACCTTCCCTCAGTCCAACTCCCTGGTCACCCAGTCAAAAAAATCAATCAGATTTGTCTGACAAGACCTATCTCTGGTAAGTCCATGCTGCCTCTGATCCGGTAATCCCGGGGTCTCAAACACGCGGCCCGCGAGAGTACTTTGTGCGGCCCGCGACGGGAAACAAAATCAAAACAAACCCCTGGCTTCTGCTGCTGCCGCCATGGATAGGTTCGTGTTTGCTCAAACTGAAATTTTTGAAAATCCTTAAATCGTAATCTCATTCTGCCTCCCAGTAAACGGGGGGGATTCTTGGGTTTTCGTGAAAATCGAATAATCAATTTTGAACAAGGGAAAACTTTAACTTGTGCTTTGCCAAAGCACTAAGGACAGAAGGCAGGCTCCCGATGACAAACAGTACTAAAACGCCACCCTCACCCACGCATTCTCGGCTCCTGACAGGAGGTAGTTAGTCGAGGGCGGTTCCAATCCAAAATAAGTATATTGCACTACCCTCCCCCCACAACAAGTGGCTTTTCAGGAAGCAAGTGCTAATTGCCTCGGCCCGGCTCACCCCAGCGCAGGAAATCTGCGACGTTCTTGTCCCGGCGAAGTGGCGGGGAGCTGTTGCATTCCTGATATAGACAGAGCAGCACATCCAGCAGGCTCTCTATGCTCAGCCACTCCTCTTCGGCCGTTCCCCGCTGTACTACCAGCCGCTCGAGTTCGCGCAACCGTTCCTCGGCCGCCATGCTCAGAGGGTGCCTGCCTCCGAGAGCTGCTGCAGTCTGCGCCATCTTCTGCGAACGGTCTGCCAGAGACAGCCTCTCTCGCTGATAAGTTTGTGCGTGCACTGCTCTCACAGGCTCCTGGGATTGAACCACAAGAGATCTCGTGCCGGGGAATCACCTGGGACAGAATAGGGGAGCGAGCCCGCACGCCCTGTGGTGACTAATCAGGGAATGCGGCCAATCTCCGCGTGGCCCCGCCCTCTTCCGCAGCTGGACAGGTGAGGGCGAGGCGCACGCTGTCAGGAAGTGCCAAGAGTCATACACGTATGGATGGATAGATAGTAACAGAGTAGATTGCGTGTGCACCTTTACTGCTACATAGGTACAATCACAGAGATCTTCAGTTTCTGATTTGTTCTTCATCTGCTATTAATATTTATGAATTCTAGATAGTGTTCTAAGCAATTCTGTATAGCAAGGTACTGATTATTTTAGATTTTATTTTTTGTATGCTTATTTATATTATTCTTTTTTTTTCACTAACAAAGGTACTAAGCCGATTGTATTGAATGTTTTATTTATTTATGTACTTTGATAATTAATGCAAAGATGGGTTACAACAAATTAGAATTTAAAATGTGTACAAAAAATAGATTATGCCACCCACTGTCTGTATACATATGCATCTTTTATGTTGCTATACTTCAGCCTCTATGCCTCTTGCGTAGAGACATTCACACTTGTAACCAACGGATACATAAATGCCCACATCTCATTCATGTGTATATATATTTATACATCACCCCTACAGTTAACATAAGTTCCTACATATCTGCAGGCCTACATAGATAGTCCCCGCATCTCATATATACAGACATCAAGTATTCACACACCATTGCCACACCTCTTAAATATGCATGTGGTGATGAGTGTTGTTTTGACACATTTGGGAAAAGCAGTATATCAAGTATACCATTAAACCATATCGCCCTCATACTGCTTGCGTACACATGCTTATTTATTTTTATTACTTGATTTATCACCTACCATCAAAAACATCTATGTGAAGTTGTTGTTGTTGTTGCCATTAAGTGCCATTGACCCAATGGCAATCCCAGGGGTAGCTCAAGACAATCTGCTGCCTGAGGCGACAGATAAGAGCGCGTGCACACCCCCTCCCCCCCCCTGTGCATCATTAATGTTTGCGCTTTGTTTAGTACAAGAGGAAATTAATTTATAGTTTTATTTCTACAGTGTTGTTGTACATTCCAAGTTTGGCTTTTGGGGTTCCCAGTTTAATTATTGTCTTCCTGTTTCTAAATCTTTTAGTCTTTCTTTATCCATACTCATTAAGAGGCATGTTTAGTAAAAGTTAGTGTATGGTAACATTATGCAAATATTTATGCAAATGAGGCCCCTTATGCAAATGAGACCCCGCGTCTTATGCGGCCCCCGGGTTACTTTACAAGTCCTCATTTGGCCCTCAAAGCAATTTGAGTTTGAGACCCCTGCGGTAATCCGTTGAACTCCAGAAACCTCACAGTTTTCTCTTTCAGCAGCGCTTCCAATAATTTACTCACCACCGAGGTTATACTGACCGGCCTGTAGTTTTCAACCACATCCTTACTTCTGCTTTTGTGTAAAGTGGACCATATGCACACCTCTCTCTAGTTCTCTGGCATCACTTCCAACTCCAAAGAGGCATTGAAAGAGGCATTAAAAAGTGGAGCTGCTGGAATGTCCCCAAGTTCCCTCAGTATTCTCTGATGTATCCCATCTGGTCCCATCGCTTTGTCTACTTTTAATTTAGCTAGTTCCTCACGAACATAGTCTTCTGTTCCTGTTTGTGGGTGTTTTCTGCTCCTGGAACTTCATCTATGAACATGGAACAGAAGTATTTGTTAAGCAATTCCGTTTATCCTCATCAGCTTCTATGTATTCCTCCCCTTCATCCTTGAATCTGGCAATACGACATTTGCCCTTCCTCCTCCAACTAACACATCTGAAAAATGTCTTATCCCCCCATTTTATGGTATTGGCTATTTCCTCCTCTTTTTGAATCTTTGCTTTCTTGACTACTTTGCCAGTCTCTCCAAGATTTTTCCAAATATAGATGTCTCTTCCTCTTTCTGTGATCTCTTGTATTTCATGAAGGCCTCCCTCTTTCTTTACCTTTTCAGCTACTTCTTTTGAGAACCAGAGTGGCCTTCTTTTCTTTTTACCTTTTATTTACCTTTCTAACAAAAAGGTTGGTTGCCCTTAAAATATCCCCTTTCAGTTTTGCCCACTGTTTTTCTACATCCACCATCCTGCTAACGACTCCTTGAGGTATTGGCCCATCTTGGCAAAATTAGTTTTCCTAAAGTCTAAGTGTAAACCCCACCCTTACACTAAGACCCTCACTTTTGAATGGATTATATCAGCCCTAGTTCTAATACTGAACCACACCATCTGGTGATCACTGGATGCTGGATGATTACCCACTATAACATCAAAAGCACTCACCATTGGTAAGCACTAAGTCCAGTATGGCCCCTTTACATGTGGGTTCTGTTACCTGTTGTCTGAATAGTTCTGCCAGTAAAGAATCCAGGAACTGCTTACCTTTAGATCAGAGTTTCCCAATTCCAGTCCTGGAGGGCCAAACACCATTCAGGTTTTCAGGCTGTCCCTAATCAATATGCATGAGATGCATTTTCATGCACTGCCCCCATTGTATTCAAATGTATCTCATGCATATTCATTAGGGACAGCCTGAAAACCTGAATGGTGTTTGGCCCTCCAGGACTGGAGTTTGGAACCTCTGCTCTAGATGATACTGCAGCAGGGATGCGCCAATCAACATCTGGCATATTGAAATTCTCTATCAGTAGCACTTCCCCTTTCCTGGCAATGTTGTGTATGTCTTCTATTAAATCTCTGTCCATTTTTTCTCCCTGTGAGGGAGGTCTGTATATCATGCCAATGAAAATGGATTTATCTTTCTAGATTAACCCACAGCGGCTTCTCTCTCCCTTTTAAGCCCTGTATTTCCATAGCTTTAATTTTTTTTTATTTTTTTACATACAGTGCCATTCCTCTTCCCCCTTCTTCCTACCCTGTCCTTTCTGAATAATGTATAGCCTGGTATAGTTGCATCTCAGTTATGGTTGTCGGTGAACCATGTCTCTGTTACCACTACTAAATCCAAGTCAGCTTCTCCCATTAAAACCTCAATATCTGGAGTCTTAATTCCCATGCTAAGGGCATTTATACACTTCTTCCAGATGTTGCCCCTTTTACCTATTTCCATAAAGGTATTTAATGTTTTACCTACCTGGGGCTTTCTTCACCCATCCTCAACAAATCTAGTTTAAAGCCCTCTTCAGTAGGTTAGCCAATCTGCTACTGAAGACGTCAACCCTTCTTGGACAGATGGACACCATCTCTTCTCTGCAACCCTTGGAAGAGCATCCCATGGTCCAGGAAACCAAAATGCTCTCGATGACACCATCCACGCAGCCATGCATTTATCTCCAGGATGTGGGCTTCTATGCCATGGCCTTTACCCTCAACAGGATTGAAGAGAATACCACCTGTGCATCTGTCTGCTTCACCTTCTGTCCCAGAGCCATGAAGTCACTTTTGATACGCTCATGGATATGCCGACATGGATGAGCAACATCAGGTAATAGTCAGTAGGCTTGATGAGTCTCGGCAAACTCTCCATAATATCTCAGATTTGTCATCTGTTTGAGGAGCAGGGGGCTGAACCTGTTCCATTGGAACTGGGACAGTTGAATCAGTTAGGTTCCACTAAGAGGTTCATACCTGGTGGTCTAGGTCCTTTCCCCTAAACCTCCCTCCTTCCCTCTCTTCTGTCAGCTCACAGGTTAGCACTTCCTTTTGAGTAAGGTTTTGGGCTCCCTTTGTTTTGCTCTATGGTTTGCCAGTTGTGTGCTTCCTCTCTTAAAAAAAACAAACAAACAAGGAAAGAGCTGCGGGAGGAAAGGCTGTGCACAGTGCCAAGCAAGCATACAGCTGAGTCTCTTTGCCACACTACTGGACAACATTTCTCACTTACTTCGCCTGATCTTGTGCTGGTGAGTGATTTACTTTCTTTTTCTTTCTCGGGTCATTGGTTTTCTTTAGTTTTATTTTTGGCGGGTTTCCATGCTGACAGACATGCCACATTGCTCAGCCTGCGGCAGTTGTCAGGGTTCGGCTTCAGGAGCGGGAATTTGCTGTGTATGCATTAGAGAGTGTATCCCATCCCACCCCACAGGGGGAGAAGGAACGTCTCAAACTACCAAAGCTGGATGCTCTGGTGTCTGCGATTTACTAAGAAAACCACTATCCCTGTGGAAGGTGGAGCAACATTGAAGGATGTGCAGGATCGAAAGCTTGAGGTTCTGTTGAAGCAGGCCTTCAAGTCACATGCTTTGGCCAGGTTTCCATCCGTGGAGCCTACATCACAAGAACATATATTCGCTGGTCTCAGGTGCTATTGGACACTGATCTGGAGACACAGCGCAAGATGTTGGATGCTTCCATGCTGGAGTCTGCATCAGTGTATCTGGCAAATACCTTCTATGACCTGGTGCAGGCTTCAGCTAAAAGTATGGCTTCAGCTGTTGCAGCCAGGCATGTCCTCTGGTTGCTCAATTGGTCTGCAGATGTTTCTTCCAAGACGCGCCTCTGTAAGCTTCCTTTTAGGGAAAAGCTACTGTTTGGTGAGACTTTGGATAATCTAGTTAAGGATCTGGGAGAGTCTAAAGGAGACTGGCTGCCAGAGGATCGACCTAAGGCTCTGAAACTGGCGTCCTTGGCCAGGGGACAGCTGCATGATTTCTGCAGGTTTCGAGTGGTCCACTTTGCCCTGTACCAGAGGGGTCGCTATGTAGCACGCGGACAGCCCTTTCGAGGCCACAGGGGAGGGTGGGAAGAGACTGCTATGCTGGAAATTCCCCTCCTCCCAAGAAGCCACAATGAGATGCGGCTGGCCCATGCGGAGCTACCACCTGTGGGTGGTCAACTGCAGTGTTTTTACTCCAAATGGGTCAACATAATTTCTGACCAGTGGGTTCTCGAGATCATCCGGAAAGGGTGTTTTCTGAAGTTCACACGTCCCCTTTCTGATGCTTTCATATTGTCGCCCTGCAGGTTGTCCACAAAAGTGCAGGCAGTGCGGGATATATTACAACAGCTGATTCACCTGGAAGCAGTAGTGCAGGTGCCACCTGACCAATTCGGTCAAAGTTGATACGCCATCAATTTCATGGTCCCAAAGAAAGAGGGCTCCTTCTGGCCTATTTTGGATCTCAAGCACGTAAACAGGGCCCTAAGTGTTCCGCACTTCTGCATAGAGATGCTGGGCTCGGTCATTTTAGCTGTCAGAAAAGGCGAATACCTCACAGCCATGGACCTTATGGAAGCATATCTTCACATTTCAATTTATCTGGAACATCAAAGGTTTCTTAGGTTTGCTTTGCCAGTGGGTCACTTTCAGTTCTGTGCCCTGCCCTTTGGCCTCGCCACGGCTCCACGGACCTTTACAAAGGTGATGGTAGTAGTGACTGCATCAGGAGGGTATTTTAGTTCGTCCCTATCTGGACGATTGACTGATCAGAGCAAAGTTGGAATCTGAAAGCACCGATGCCACCTGGCAGATGGTAGCCTTCCTGCAGTCTCTGTTGGGTAGTCAAAATGGCAAAAAGTAAGCTTATTCTGTAATTTCTCAATGGGATCTCACCCTTGTTCTGACAGCACTGACGGAATCTCCGTTTGAGCCGCTCTCGCAGGCCACTTTGAAAGAATGTATTTCTGATTGCCCTCTGCTTGGCCAGATGTATATCTGAGTTGCACGCTCTGTCATGTAGGGAGCCTTTCCTTTTTATTTCTAAGGGAAAGATAGTTTTAAGGCTCGTTCCCTCCTTTTTACCTAAGGTTGTTTTGGTGTTTCATCTAAACCAACCAGTCTCTCTTCCAGTTTTTCCTGCCTCAGCGGCTGATCCAATGGGCTGATAGTTGCACTTGCTGGATTGCGCAGAGTTCTATGCCGATATCTAAGATTAACAGAATTGTTCCACAAGTCAGAATGCCTATTTGTGCTGTTTGGTGGTCCATGCAAAGGTGAGGTAGCACCTAAGGCATCGATTGCTCATTGGGTAAAA
Source organism: Ichthyophis bannanicus (assembly GCA_033557465.1). Taxonomy (NCBI): domain Eukaryota; kingdom Metazoa; phylum Chordata; class Amphibia; order Gymnophiona; family Ichthyophiidae; genus Ichthyophis; species Ichthyophis bannanicus. The sequence continues at coordinate 191,347,781 of CM066036.1, forward strand.
GAGGCCATCGTGGCATCCTACTTACTAAAGAGTAAGTCTCTTCCCAGGCTTTGTGCGCACATTCGACGAGAGCTCGGGCGCCTTACTGGCTGAAGTGTGGTTTACCTCTGCTCATCGATATTTGCAGAGCAGTGACCTGGTCAGTGCTTCATTCTTTCACTCGTCATTACAGATTGGATATGCAGGTGCAGAGGAATGTGCAGTTCCCTCCTTCCCCTTCTTCCCCTCCCCCCCTTTCTTCCTCTTCCCTTTCCCTTTTCCCCCTTTCCTTCCCTTCATGGTACACACACCATACTGTTTTGTTCTTAGGATGTGTCATGTTTGATTTATGTATTTATATAGTTTGACTTTTATTTAGTGTTTGATGTATTATTTATTTCATACATGCAGTTGTTCATTTATTGCTTCTCATTACAATTCTTGTGGGCTTTAAATGGCGTTTCAATTTGATCTAGTTAAGGCATCCCGTTGCCTGGTCACATCGATCCATATGCAGTTTTGATCTTATTTTCATCATATCACATCAGATGCAATAGAGACCCATCATTGTTCAGGAAACAACTAAAAACCGCCCTATTCCAGGAATACCTCGGACCAGAAACAAGCACCCACCCCTGACCACCCCCCCCCCCCTAGTTCACCTCCATGAACATATGCTCTAAGAGTCTGTAACACAACGTTTGTCTATGTCCCAATTATTTGTTAAAATCATTAATGTTGGACACCTGGTGATAGCCCCCACCCCCAGAAGTTGATTATTATCCCCCCCCACTCAATGTTGCACCGCTTTGACCCGGAGAAAGGTGGGATATAAATACAGTTAAATAAATAAATAAATCATATCCAATCTCACTTTTAGCCGGTTTTTTAGCGGTTTTCAATTTTCTTTTATGCAATTTTGAAGGTGATTCATGTCATTCATTTGTGTTTTTGAGATATTTATATTAGTTATTTGTACTAGCGGTTCTTTATCTGGATCCGATTTTCTTTATGTGCTTACGGGGTTTGCTTCAGTGAGTTTTTAGTACTGCCATCATGCTTCTGTTTTGTAATTGTTTTTGTTATCACTCTTTTCCTCCGCTGCTTGTGCAATATTGCATTTTGTAAGTGGTTTTCTCATACATTGTATTGATGCATGATTTGCTCTTTGATTTTATAAGCGTGCCAATTTTGGCCTTCCTTAAGGATTTTTTCCCTTTCGTTGCCCGTGCAAGTGTTTTTCTCATACATATGTATTTATGCAGAATTCATTCTTTGACGTTAAAAGCGCGCCAATTTTGGCGTCCTCTAAGGATTTTCCTACTTGCTAGCAGTGCTGAAGGTATTTGTTCACACTCGTTCTTTTGCTTCGGTAGCTTGGTTTTATGTAAGTTTGGTGTTCCATTTTATGCACAAATTTATGTGTAATCACTTTTTTTAAAAAAACATATGGCCCGATTTGCTAGGCACCAGTTTTGATTATTTTTGAGCTGTTCCCTTTCCAGAATGGCTTTGCATTTTAGCGATGTAACACTGAGATGTTTCAACTGTTTTGATAACGCTGGATTTTCATTACTATTGAGTTGGTCAATGTCCAAAAAATTTTTTTACACATGTTTTTTAATTGGTGCTTTGCCTTTTAAACAGTATCAATTGCACCTTACATAATTTTTCCTTTTTGAGAGTTACATCGTATATCTTAAATATGTTTTTAAACTAGTGTTTTGCTTTTTAAACAGTATCATTTGCAACCTACGCAGTGTTTTTCATATACAATTTTTGTGGGGAGTAACATTACATATGCACAGTTGGCTCAATTCAATGGTTTCAAACACTGTCTCCCCTGTTACAATTTTGGGTCTGGGTTTCTCATTTATTTATTTATTTATTTATATGATCCTTGCTGTTTATTAATGTCATCGTTGTTTTATAGCATTATCTACTATATTTTTGGTTGTGTGCCATACATTTACGTTTCTCCATGCGCTTCATCTAGTACATAGATACACACAATTTGTAAGTATAACATGATTATATTATATTTATCATGTTTGTCTCATTTTCAAATTATGCATGGTCATTTATATGTAGTTATGTTTGTATTTTTGTGTTCAACCTTTTCATTTTTAACTATTCATTTTTAACATTTTGTTTTTTAAAATAATGAGTATATTTATTTATTTATTTATTTAACAGTATTTCTAAACCGCCTTATCTTAATAATCAAGGTGGTATCACAGCAAGCAATCAGGTAAAGTGTGTGTGTTGTACATGCAGTGAGGATAAAACTTAGTTGTGTGAGGGATGTGTTGGGTGCTTGATTTGTTTGAGCTATATACAGGGTGGGCTATTTACAGTGGTGCTAGAATCATATTTTATATATATTCAGTTGTTTGGGAGGATTGGAGTGCTGTTATCCATTCTCTTAGGTTATGTGATGTGACCATAGTGCTCTATGAACAGCATGGTTTTCAGTTGTTTTCTGAAGTCTTTGAGGTCTGGAGTTGCCCTTAGATCGACCGGTAGATTGTTCCATATTGTTGGAGCAGCCATGGAGAGAGCTCTGTCTGTTGTGTCCTTGCGTGTGTGCTTGTACTCATTTGGGGTGCTGACTCGGTTGCGTGTTTGACTTCTTCTGGGACGTGCGCTGGTTTTCCGGTTGTATGAGCAGGTGGAGGCTGTTGGCTGATGTGTGTTCTTTTATCTTAAATAGGTTTATGATAGTCTTGTATCTGATGCGAGCAATGATTGGGAGCCAGTGTAAGTCCTTTAGTGTAGGTGTGATGTGCTCCTGCCTTGCGGCTCCGGATATGATTCGAGCTGCAGTGTTTTGTGCCAGCTGTAGTGGTTTGAGAGCTTGTTTTGGTAGTCCGAGGTATATCGGATTGCAGAAGTCCAGTATTGGGGTTATCAGTGCTTGACAGACTGTACGGAAGTGTTCTGGAGCGAGGAGTGGTTTCAGTCTCCTGATGATTCGCATCCTGTAATATGCTTTTTGGATTGTTTTGTCTATGTGTGGTTTGAGGTTGAGTTTACTGTCCAGAGTAACCCCAAGGTATCTCACCTCCGATCTTATCGGTATCGTGGTGCTTTGTATCTTTATGTTTGGTGGGTGTGTGAAGCTTTGGTTTCGAGTGATGATTAAAGCTTCAGTCTTGTTGTAGTTTATAGCTAGATTGTTGTTTTGGCACCACTTCGCCATTTGGGTAAGGCAGTCTGCTATCTTAGAGAAGTCCGGGTTTTCGATTGATATCGGGGAGTATACCATTATATCGTCTGCGTATATTGTGTATTGGATGTTGTTCTCTTTCATAATGTTGCATATTGGTTGGATGTAGATGTTAAAAAGGAGTGCTGAGAGTGCGGATCCTTGTGGTACTCCTTGTTGGACGTTTATGGGCCGGGAGGTGTCCTGTCCCACCTTGACCTGTAGCTGTCTTTCTGTTAGGTACGAGTGGAACCATTTTAGAGTGGTACCGTGTATACCAGTGTTCTTCAGTCTCTCCAGGAGTATATTGTGATCAACTGTGTCGAACGCTGAGGAGATGTCGATGAAGATCATTATAATTCCATTCCTGATGTCGTCAATTATTCTTATGATGCTGTCGAAGAGGTAGATCAGGAGAGTTTCGACTCCATGGTTGGGACGAAATCCGTGTTGGTTGTCGTCGAGAGTTCCGTGTTCGTCAATGTGTTCCTGAAGTTGTAGTTGAACCGTCTTTTCGATTACTTTTGCGAGGAAGGGTATGCTGGAGATTGGTCGGTATGCTGCTGGGTCCTTTTTGTCGAGAGAAGTTTTCTTTGTGATTGGTCTTACTGAGGCAAGCTTTAATTGCTGTGGCATGAGTCCTTGAGTGAGTGAGTTGTGTACCATTTTATGAATGTTTGGTATGAGGCTTGCTTTGGTGGCTTTGACCCATGACACTGGGCAAGGGTCTGTAGGAGCAGTGCTTGTGTTGATTGTGGAGATGATGTCTGATATCTGCTCTTTTGAGGGTGAGTGGAATGTGCCCCAGGTTTTGGGGTGGACGTTCGTTCTGTTGGTTCTACTGGGTGTTGAGCGCTCTGTGGAGTGAAATTTGTCTTTGATGTGGTCGGCGAATATCTGTGGATCCACTTGTATTTCTCTTTCTGCTGCTTGCTCTTTTGTCAGGGTTTTTACTATTTCGAAAAGTTCTCTGGGTTTGTTGATGGAAGAATTTATCAGGTTTCTGTGGAATTCTCTCTTTGATTGGTTGATGTGTTCATTGTATTGTTTTTGCTTTGTTAGGTAAAGATGTTGGTCTGAAGTAGTTTTGTTTTTTCTCCATCTCCGTTCAATTTTCCTGAGCTCCCTCTTTTCCTGTCGTATTTTTGCTGAGTACCATGGTTTGTTTTGTCTCTTGTTGTGGTGTTGTTTCTTGGTCCTGTCAACGGATGGTTTGGCGGCGTTAGCTAGGACATTGTTCCAGTTGGAAACTTGTTCCTCCAGGTCCTCTGAGTCAATGTTCAAGTGTTGTATTGTGTCCTGGATGAATTCATCCTTGTCAAAGGACTTGAATCGTCTTTGTGTGTGTGGGAAGTTCGCTCTTTCGCTTGTCCAGTCTTCTTGTGATTGCAGATTTGTCTCGATTAAGTAATGGTCAGACCATGGTACTGGGGTGATGGTGGGTGTAGAGATTAGGTCTCTTGAAGTTAGGTAGTTTGATGCGAAGATGAGGTCTGGGGATGATCCTAGTCTGTGTGTTGGTGCATTGACTATCTGTGTGAATTGAAGTGATGACATTGCCTGAAGGAAGGCCTCTGCATCTTTTGTATTGGCGGACTTGAGGTTGAAGTCTCCGATTAGTAGTGCTGGTTTGTTGTTTGACGTTATGGCACAGGCTTCTTCGAGTATGAAGGCTAGTTCGTCGGGTGGAGCACGGGGTGCTCTGTAGGTTAGGCAGATTGCAATATTCTTGTTCTTGATGCTAATTGTGTTACACTGCTTTGTATCTGTGAGATTCAGTGTCTTGAACTTGAGTTCTGTTTTTGCTATTATTAGGACTCCTCCTCCACGCTTGTGGATGCGTGGGCAGTTGTATGCTGAGTAGTTGTTCGGTACTAGTTGGTTGAGTAGTACACTGTCGGTAGGGTTGAGCCATGTCTCTGTGATGCATATTATGTCTGGCTGTCGCTCTTCAATGTGGTCTACCAGAGTGTGTATCTTGTTGCAGATGGATCTGGCGTTTATGAGCTCAATTGATGTTTTCTTTGTGGAAGAGGTTGTTGCGACGTGTGCTTCCTTAGGGCCGGTGTTGGGGTTTGATTTGTGTCTGTTTTGTCTCTTTGTTTGGGAGGTTGCGAGTGTCTCTTTGTGTGTGTGTTGTGGACCGAGATATGGCAGTGCAGTTGGTGGGTACCATGGTGTGTTTGTTTGGGGGTAGTGGGGGTGTGTAGTTGGTGGGAGGAGTTGTGTGACTAGTAGGTATAGTGGGAGGAAGTATGTGGTGTGCATGTTGATAGCTTGTGATGTTCTGATAGGGCGACGCCTGTGTCCTTAGGTTTTCGTCTGTTGTTTGCTTTTTGAGGAGAGCTGTACTTGTTGCAGGGGCTTGTCCTGGGGATGTGAAGTTGTATCTGTTGCGGTGCGGGAGCCTGTCCCGTGGAGGGAGCCTGTCCCTTGGATGTGAAGCTGTATCTGTTGCGGTGCGGGAGCCTGTCCCGTGGAGGGAGCCTGTCCCTTGGATGTGGAGCTGGATCTGATGCGGTGCGGGAGCCTGTCCCGTGGAGGGAGCCTGTCCCGTGGATGTGGAGCTGGATCTGTGGCGGACGCCTTGGTGCGGGAGCCTGTCCCGTGGAGGGAGCCTGTCCCGTGTGTGTGGAGCTGGATCTGTGTTGGTCGCCTTGGTGCGGGGGCCTGTCCCGTGGATGTGGAGCTGGGTCTGTCGCGGTGCGGGAGCCTGTCCCGTGGAGGGAGCCTGTCCCGTGGATGTGGAGCTGGATCTGTGGCGGTCGTCTTGGTGCGGGGGCCTGTCCCGTGGATGTGACGCTGGATCTGTCGCGGTACGGGAGCCTGTCCCGTGGAGGTGGAGCCGGATCTGTGGTGGTCGCCCTGTTGCGGGGGTCTGTCCCGTGGATGTGGAGCTGGGTTTGTCGCGGTGCGGGAGCCTGTCCCGTGGAGGGAGCCTGTTTCGTGTGTGTGCAGCTGGATCTGTTGATGAACTCTTGGTCTGACCCACTATGGTACCTCCCAAGTCCCTATGTTCTTATCTAGCTAAAGATGACATTGCTCTAACATAGCATCAGCACTGGCATATCTCTGGGTTTAAGGTATCAATCTGGACAAACATGGTAATACCAAATATGGCCTATAAACGATGGTAGTTAACAACACTGGCATATCCCTGGGTTTACAGTATCGATCTGGACAAACATGGTAATACCTAATATGGCCTGTAAACGCTGGAAGCTAACAACAGTATCCAGAGGGAACTAGTCACTAGAGTGCCCAACACTGATCTTGGATTCTAGTCCCAAACATGAATTTCTACCCTTTAAATTAGTATTTTTATGAGAGGCAGGAGGATAATCCTAGCTGTAGAGAGTGGTGCTGCTGCAATCAGATGATTTAAACAGAACTATACATTCAATTATTGTTAGGAGTGCAGTTAATTCATATAAGTAATGAAGCAGTGTTGATAGTTTAAAAATCACTCAAATGAGTGTGACTTACGTGCCCCAGAGTTTCAGCTCTTTAGGCAGTTCGGCGTCTTCGGAGTTGGTATTCTGCGTTTCCACTGTGAGTTGGTGGATTGTCAGTTCCTTGATTGTACGCGAGCTCGACCCCGAGGGAGCTCAGCTGTACCAAGAGGGAGGTGTAGTCTCAGCGTCGTTTTTTCTGTTATGTTTCTGTGACGATCTTGGGGGTGCCTTTGCCTAAGGGCCGTGCCAAAGGGCCCTCTTGTGCGGCCCTCAGGCGCGGGCCCGCAAGGCGCGGGTGCGCCTGTGGCGTTCTCCTTTTAAATGGAGAGCTGTGCCCCGATTGGGTAGAGATGCTCTGAGACACGCTGCTGGAGGGGTGGAGCCAAAAAGCAGCTTTGCTATATTTGCTATTTTTATTGTTTTTATGACAACTACTGTATTTGTTTGCAGTCCTCTAGCCCCCTGATGAAGGCATCCGCCGAAATGCGTTGGGGTTTACAACTTTAATAAAGCGCAAATGACCCAAACTCTGCTCATTATACCAGGCTATACTTTATTCAGAAAGGATAGGGTAGGAAGAAGGAGAGGAGAAGTGGCACTATATGTAAAAAATAATATTAAAGCTATGGAATTGCAGGGCTTAAAAGGGAGCGAGGAGGCACTGTAGGTTAAACTAGAAAGAAGGAAAGGGAAATCCATTTGCATTGGTGTAATATACAGATCTCCCTCACAGGGAGAAGGAGTGGATGGAGATTTAATAGAAGACATATGCAGCATTGTCATGAAAGGAGAAGTGCTACTGATAGGTGAGATCCATATACCGGATGTTGATTGGCACATCCCTGCTGTGGTGTCATCTAGGAGTAAGGAGAACCTAGATGATCTAGAGGGAGAACTATTCAGGAATTGGTAACGGAACCACATGTGAAATGGCCATACTGGATTTGGTGCTTACCAATAGAGAAAGTTTTTCTGATGTCATAGTGGGAGATCATTTTGCATCCAATCATCACCAGATGGTGTGGTTTGGTATTATGACTAGGGTTAATAAAGTCCATTCGAAGTGAGGGCATTAGACTTTAGGGAAACTAACTTTGCCAGGATGGGACAATACCTCAAGGAGGAGTCAGCAGGATGGAAACAGTTAGGGGATGTAGAAAAGCAATGGGCAAATCCCCTTTCAGATATTTTAAGGGCAACAAACAGAAAGGGAAGTAAATGTAAACAGAAAAGGAGCCCACTATGGTTCTCAAAAGAAATAGCTGAAAAGATAAAGAAAAAGAGGGAGGCCTTCATAAAATACAAAATATCACAAGAGGAAGACAAGCATAAATATTTGGAAAAAGTTAGAGAAGTTAGGAAAGTTATTCAGGAAAGCAAAGATACAAAAAGAAGAAGAAATAGTGCAATAAAATGGGGGGATAAGACATTTTTCAGATATGTTAGTGAGAGGAGGAAGGGCAAAAGTGATGTCAGACTCAAGGATGAAGGGAAGGAGTACATAGTAGAAGCTGATGAGGATAAAGCGGAATGGCTTAACAAATATTTTTGTTCTGTGTTTATGGACAAAGGGCCAGGAGCAGGACTTCAGAACATACTCACAAATGGGAACGTAAGTGAAGGTGATTGTGAACGATTTTCAGAAGACTGTGTTCGTGAGTAGCTAAACTAAAAGTAGACAAAGTGATGGGACTGGATGGGATACATCCAAGATTATTGAAGTAACTTGGGGACGTTCTAGTAGCTCCACTGATTGACCTTTTCAGTATTTCTTTAGTCGGGAATGGTACCAGAGGACTGGAGAGAGGCACATTTGGTCCCTTCACACAAAATCAGAAGTAAGGATGAGGTTGAGAACTACTGGCCAGTTAGTCTAACTTCTGTGGTGAGTAAAGTTTTGGAACTGCTTCTTAAACTGAGGATAGTGAGGTTTCTGGAGTCCACTGGATTGCTGAATCCGAGGCAGTATGGGTTTACCAGAGGCAAGTCTTGTCATACAAATCTGATCAATTTCTTTGACTGGGTGACCAGGGAGTTGGACTGAGGGAGAGCCCTAGATGTGGTATATTTAAATTTCAATAAAGCCTTTAACACTGTTCCACACAGGTGACTTATAAAGAAATTGACCACCTTAAGGATGGTCCTAAAATGACTGACTGACTGACTGACTTAGAAATTGGTTGAGTGGGAGGCGACAAAAGGTACAGATAAATGGAGCTCACTCCGAGGAGAAGGATGCTACCAGTGGTGTGCCACAGAGATCTATCCTTGGTGCTATTCTTTTTAACATCTTTGTTAATGATATTGTGGAAGAGCTGCCGGGTAAGGTTTGCCTATTTTGTCGATGATACCAAAATTTGCAGTAGAGTAGACACCCAGGAAAGAGTAGATAACATGAGGAGGGATCTAGCGAAGCTTGAAGAATGGTCAAGAATTTGGCAACTGAGATTTAATGCTAAAGAATGCAGGGTCATGCATTTTGGCTGCAGAAATCCAAGGGAGTGGTACATTGTAAGGGGCGAACTACTTCTGTCTACAAAAGAAGAGAAGGACCTAGGCGTGATTGTTTCTGATGATCTTAGTGGCTAAACAGGTAGAAAAGGTGACTGTGAAAGCCAGAAGGATTCTTGGGTGCATAGGGAGAGGAATGGCCAGCAGAAAAAAGGAGGTGATAGTGCCTCTGTATAAGTCTCTGGTGCGACCTCATTTGGAGTATTGTGTGCAATCCTGAAGACCACACCTTCAAAAAGAAATACAGGATGGAGACTGTGCAAAGGGTGGCTACTAAAACGATTAGTGGTCATTATAAAGCATATGGGTACAAGCGTAAAGATCTTAATATGTATATGTTAGAGGAAAGGCAGGATGGAGGAGATATATGGAGATATTTAAATACCTCCGTGGCATAAATGCATAAGAGGAGACCCTATTTTGACTGAAAGCAAGCTCTGCTGAGGGGACATAGATTGAGAGTGAAAGGGGTTAGAATCAGAAGTAATATGTGAAAATATTTCTTTATGGTAGATGCACAAAATAGTCTCCACATTAGAGACGAGGACATTATCTGAATTCAAGAAAGCATGGGACAAACACAGAAGATCTCTTAAAAAAAAAAAAAAAAAAAAAAAGGTCTATTGTAGTTGATATGGAAGGGCAGACTAGATAGGCCATATGGTCTTTTTTCTGCCATCATGTTTCTATTATTAAAGAGGATCAGGTAAATCCACTGCTTATCCCAGGACAAGCATTTGGGAACCTATGCACCTTTTTGGGAACCTGCCAGGTACTTGTGACCTGGATTGGCCACTGTTGGAAACATGATACTGAGCTTAATTGATCTTGGTCTGTCCCAGTATGGCATTTGATAAAGTATGTTCTTTTGTAAAACCACGGTGATGGCTTATGTGGATCAGCAAGGCAGCACGAGGATTACCGGGGTAGCTCTGGAGAAGTTTGCCTGGGCGGAGAAGAGCTAGCCTTGTTGGCTCAGCACATTGCTGGGTTGGACAGTGTGAAAGCAGTCTTAGATCCTGGCAGGTAGGAGTTGAGTCAGCAGGCATTTCAGTTGATTCTGTGCCACTGGGGATGCCCTGAAATAGATCTCATAGCAACCCGCTCCAGTGCTGAAGTTTGCCGCTTCTTCAGTTGCCATACGGAGAATGAGTCAGAGGGTGTCGATGCCTTGACCCAATTTTGGCCAAGTCAGCACTAGCTGTACATGTTTCCTCCATGGTCCCTGTTGGGGGCGTTTGATTTGGCGTATAGAATGCCACCCACACAGTATTGTTCTGGTGTTGCCAGATTAGCTAAAGAGAGCATGGTTTTGGAGATCTGATGTGGCTTTTGCAGACACCACCTCTTTGATTGCCTCTGTCTTGGGACCTTTTGCAGCAGGGACCAATTGTCTTGGCGGACCTGGTTCCTTTCTCACTTATGGCTGGGCTCTTGAAAGGAGATGGCTAGCTCATAAGGGTTACTCTGCAGCGGTGGTCTCCATTCTGCTCGGAGCCCAAAGGTGGTCTACCAAGCTAAGATACATGTGGCTCTAGTACTTTTTTGAATGATGGTGCGGCACTCTGCAGTTGGCTTCTGAAGTGGCCAAGCTGTTATCTCTGTTGGCCTTTCTACAGGATGACCTGGAGAAGGGCCTTTCCCTTAGCCTTCTGAAAGTTCTGGTAGCAGCTTTGACCTGTTTCAGAGGTCCAGTGGCTGGTAAGTCTCTAACTTTGCACCTGGATGTCTCTTGCTTTCTCTATAGTGTTTGACATCTACGTTCTCTCCCTCTGGTCTGTGATCCTTTCCTGGCATCTGTGCCTGGTGGTCAGGGCCCTGTTGGCAGCGCTCTTTTGAGCTATTGAAGTGCACTATTTTAAAGGGTTGACTGTCTTCATGGTCGTTCCACAAAGCAGATTTCCAAGCTGCGGGTTCTGCCTTGCCAAGCTCCTAATGTGTCTTTTTCAGAGGAGGCCATTTCTATTCAGCTGTTCTTTCTTTCTTGCCTAAGATGCTTTCTCCCTTAAATGTGAACCAGGTGGTATGCCTGTTTTCCATCTCTAAAGAGCAGTGTCAGGGGAAGGATAAGGATCTTCGTCTTGTGGATGTCTGGAGGGTGCTTCTTTGGTACTTGGAGGTTATGAATTCCTTTCATAATTTGGCCCATCTTTTTGTACTGCTTGCTGGCCCATGCAGGGGTCAACATTCGGTTGCTGGATTAAGGAGGTTCTTGCCTTGGCGTATCTGTTACGAAACCGGCCAGTTCCAGAGGGTTTGCGTGCCCATTCTACCTGAGCGCAGGCATCCTCGTGGGCGAAGAGCTTGGTAGCACCTGCAGACATTTGTCAGGCAGCAACGTGGGCTTTACTTTCCACTTATGTGAAGCATTACTGCTTGGATGCCCACATGAGGGGAGATACTGCCTTTGGCTCAAGTGTTTTGCGAGCTGCTGTGTCTTCTTCCCGCCCAGTGGAGTTGTAGCTTTGGTATATCCCATTTGTCTGAACTGGTCTAGCAGGACAGTATGGAAGGTGACATTTTACTTACCAGTTAATGTCCTTTCCTTGAGTCCTGCTGGATCTGTATAGCTCTATTCTGCTGCTGCGGTACCCTTTGGTCCACTATGATTTTCCTATTTGGCTCTGCAGGCTCATCTTCTACTGATAGCCATATGTTTATGCTTTCCTGTACATAGTTCTCTACTGTTGATCATTCATTGTTGCCCATGGCTGAGGTTTGTGAGGCCTACCATGTTTCTCCCATATGCTTTGGGATGAATACTAAAGGAACCTCTGGTGGCTGAGGTGAATAGAGGCATGGAAGTGATGTCATTGAAAACTGCACTTTTTATTTGTTCATTGTCTCCACCATTCTGGTGGTAGGAGAATGCAACCCACTTGTCTGGACTGCTCTAGCAGGTTTCAAAGAGAGGATATTAACTGGTAAGTAAAATGTCACCTTTTTAAATGTATTTTATATATCTTTATTTATAGTACGCAGTCTGTTGTAACTGCTATGAAGGCCGGTATAGCAAATATGTAATAAAATTGGAAACTCATATGTGGAAAACGTGTGCCAGAGGGAATCAGAGCTCACTGCACTAGGGCATAAAGTCTCGTCATGAGCTGAGTCTCTGGAAAACATCTACAAAGTGGCTACCTCATCCTTCAATAACTTGGTTTTGTAAAGCACTACAGGTGGCATATGGGAGCTGGAGTGGACGGTGTCTTAGTTCTGTCATGAGTGTGGTCTTTTCCCATCCTGGGTCCTAACTGCCTGGGTAAACATAGAAACATGATGACAGAAAAAGACCACATGGCCTATCTAGTCTGTCCTTCCATATCAACAACTACAACAGTCCCCTTTTTACCTTTAGAGATCCTCTGTGGTGGTCCCATGCTTTTTTGAATTCAGTTACTGTCCTCATCTCTACTACCTCCACTGGGAGACTATTCCACGGATCCACTACTCTTTCTGTAAAGAAATATTTCCGCATATCACGCCTGAATCTATCTCCCTTCACCCTCATCCCATGTCCCTCGTAGCAGAACTTGCTTTCATTTGAAAGAGGCTCTCTCCCTGAACATTTATGCCACGGAGGTATTTAAACATCTCAATCATATCACCTCTATCCCGCCTTTCCTCTAAGGTGTACATATTAAGATCCTTCAGTCTGTTCTTATATGCTTTATAATGAAGCCCACTAATCATTTTAGTAGCCACCCTCTGCACCGACTCCATCCTGTTCACATCCTTTTGAAGGTGTGGTCTCCAGAATTGCACACTATACTCCAAATGAGGTCGCACCAAAGACTTATAGAGAGGCATTATCACCTCCTTTTTTCTGCTAGCCATTCCTCTCTGTATGCACGCAAGCATCCTTCTAGCTTTTGCCATCGCCTTTTCTACCTGTTTAGCTACTTTAAGATCATCAGACACAACTAGGCCTAGGTCCCGCTCTTCTTTAGTGGACAAAAATACTTCACCCCCTATACTGTATTGCTCCCTTGGATTGCTGCAGCCCAAATGCATGACCTTACATTTTTTAACATTAAATCCCAGCTACCAAATTCTAGACCATTCTTCAAGCTTAGCTAGATCCCTCCTCATGTTATCTACACCTTCCTAGGTGTCCACTCTATTGCAGATTTTGGTATCAACTGCAAAGAGGCAAACCTTACCCGACAGCCCTTCCGCTATATCACTAACAAAGATGTTAAAAAGAATCGGACCAAGGACAGATCCCTGGGGCACACCACTGGTAACATCCTTCTGCTCAGAGTGAGCTCCATTTAATTGTACTCTTTGTCGCCTCCCACCCAACCAATTTCTGACCCAAGCAGTAACTTTAGGGTCCATCCCTAGGGTGCTCAGTTTGTTTATAAGTCACCTGTGAGGAACAGTGTCAAAGGCTTTACTGAAATCTAAATACACCACATCTAGAGCTCTCCCTCGGTCCAACTCCCTGGTCACCCAGTCAAAGAAATCAATCAGATTTGTCTGACAAGACCTGCCTCTGGTGAATCCATGCTGCCTCGGATCCTGTAATCCGCTGGACTGCAGAAACCTCACTATTTTCTCTTTCAGCAGCATTTCCAATAATTTACTTACCACCGAAGTTAAACTCACCGGCCTGTAGTTTTCAACCACATCCTTACTTCCGCTTTTGTGTAAAGGCACCACATGAGCCTCTCTCCAGTCCTTTGGCACCACTCCCGACTCCAACGAGGCATTGAAAAGGTCAGTCAGTGGAGTTGCTAGAACGTCCCCAAGTTCCCTCAGTATTCTAGGGTGTATCCCATCCGGTCCCATCGCTTTGTCTACTTTAAGTTGAGCTAGTTTCTCAGGAACACAGTCTTCTGAAAATTGTTCAAGATGTCCCTCGCTTCTGTTCCTATTTGTGGGTGTTTTCTGAGGTCCTGCCCCCGGCTCTTCATCTGTGAACACAGAACAAAAATATTTGTTAAGCAATTCCGCTTTATCCTTATCAGCTTCTACATATTCCTCCCCTGCACCCTTGAGTCTGACAATACCACTTTTGCCCTTCCTCTTCTCACTAATATATCTGAAAAATGTCTTATCCCCCCATTTTATTGCATTGGCTATTTCCTCCTCCTTTTGAATCTTTGCCTTCTTGACTACTTTGCTACTTCTCTAAGTTTTTTCAAATACAGATGCCTGTCTTCCTCTCTCTGTGATCTCTTGTATTTCATGAAGGCCTCCCTTCATGTACAACTCATCTGGACTGGTCTAGCAGAATGATAAGGAAGGAGACATTTTACATGCCTGCTAATTTTTCTTTCCTTGAATCCTGCTAGACCAATCTAGAACATGCCCTAGGAAGACTACTCCTACAGGTTTGGGAGCCGTGCTGCTTTTAACTAGATTATCAGAATCTGTGCCTGATGCAGAGCCATGTGTGGTAAGAAAGCCAAAAAGTATTTCTTATTTGATTAATTGTTCGTTGTATCGTTTTAACTGTAAGCCACTCTGATTACAAGATATTGCGGTATAAAAAACTCACAAATAAAAGAAAATACATTTGTACAAAATTATTGTTTAATACTTTTCAGGGTTTTTCAATCTTGCTTCTGCTTGGAAAGTACTGTATTATACTAGCTTCTCTCAGTGCTGCACCAATACTATGGTGACATCACCTGTGTCACACTTTATACAAATATTGTACCTATTGTTCAATAAGGCCTATGGCTTGGATTGGTGTTCTGTGTGATGCAATTATTTGTTTTATATTGTCAATGCGTTAATATAAAGGAATTTTAAAAAGAGATAATCTAGCGCAGGAGTTCCCAAATCTTTTCCAAAGGCATCCATATAGAATGTTTATGTGATGTATTTGCATGTATCAGAAATTATGCGTATGCCAATATCCAGGACTGGGTAGAGAAATGCTGATTTTGTTTGTAGGTTTTAATTTCATTCCTTGAGGGGGGCTACCAAGAGAGATGGTTTTCTGGATATCCACAAATAATATTCATCCAATGTCTTTGTACATTTTGGCCTAAGAACAAGGCTAATTAATTTGTTTAGCTTGTTTATCCTGAAAACTAGAGATCTGTTGAACACCCCTGATCTGGTCCATTCTCCAGCTTCTAGGAAGGATCCATTTGTGTACGTATCATCTTGGACAAATATTTGTCCTTTAAACTTCATATATCTTGAAGAATAGAAGACTTTTAATAACATGTCTTGTGGTAATATAAAACAAATGTTTAAAATAAATCATAATAAAAGTAAATGCTCCCTGCAAAACTGAAAAAAAAAATTTCTTGGAACTTTTTTTTTAGTTTAAACAGACATGGCTGAAAACTCGTGTAGCTATATTCTGTTTCACATAATTTCATCTTTAACAGTATCTTAGCTCGTTTTTTAAAATTATCATCAGCAGATGAGATGCTCTCTCCAAGATGCACCACATTTTGGCATACCATTTGTACAAGACTGACTGACTATATTTTTACTAGTTATCTTCAGGATAATTTTCGGTCACAACCTAGCCAGCTAGATGGTAGCTAAAATTACCGTAAATTAACTAGGATAGCTGGCAAATGTGAGCAGCCTACTAAAGACTTATTAGAGGATCAACTCACTAATTTAGACCAGTAGGTAGTTTGAAAATAAGAACCCAGACTCCCTTCTTTGCTACTCCCTGAACTGTGATCTCAAACCCTTCCCAGATTCGGTTCTTACCAGTATCCAAACTTAAATCAAACCTCTCCTGCCTCCACTGATATGCAGAGGAAGGTATATTCCAGCATGAGGTTCAAAATTATGCCAGTTAGTGGCCCAGTGGAGCTGGCACTCAGGTGGTAGGTAGGGCAGTGCTGACTCTGGCAGACAGGAGGGAACAATGAGAGATCATGGTTCAGGAGTGGGAGTTATTCTTTGCTGCCAGGGTATGAGAAGAGGGGATTTCCCCTGCCTTTGTAGGGTTTCACAAGTACCTAGATCATTTTCAGGCTAGCAATTCAGGTGCCTTGATGTAGCAGCTAAACATGGTCCTTTCATGGAAATAAGTCCTGGCCCTTCCATTTTTTGAACAACTAAACTTAGCTGCCTAGTAAAACTAGGGGAATAAACTTAGCTGCCTAATCCCAGTAAAGTTTCAAAGTATTCATTATAGTCAAACCCACCTGAAAATAGCAAAAATGTTTAAAAATTGATACATGCTAACCTTTAGGTGCCTACCTTTTTTATCATTTTTATACTTTATCTACACCATAGAGGGTGCTAGTATATGCTGTTTTTCTCCAAGAACAAGCAGGAAGTCAGTTCCTACAAATGGGTGACGTCAGTGCTGACAGAGCCCGTGCGGAAGCTTCACCCCAGCTTTTAAAGAAAGCCTTTTGGGAAATGCATCACATATGCATGATCCCCTTCCAGCCCAAGGGTGCCATCTTGCCTCAGTCTCCTTTTTTTTCTGTGGAGCCCATCGGACATCTGTCTACTTTCCCCAGAAAAAGTGTTAATTTTATCTTAACTTTTTTTCTTTCTCTGGTCGCATACCAGTTCCCTTTCTCACCCCCGAGCTGCCTGCCTCGGCATTACATCTTGGGTTCTTTTATTTTTCCCTTTTTTTGAGTCTTCTTGACTGGCACGATTTTGCACCATTTTTCTCTGGTTGGGCCTAAGGTCTTTGACCTTGCTGGGACCCTTTTCCCCATGGCCTCCGCCAGTAGTTTTAAGCGGTGTGATCGGTGCGTTCGTACCATGTCCCTCACCAATCCCCATGACTGCTACCTCAGGCTGGACCATGACCCCTTGGAGGACATCTTCTTACAAAGTACACTGTCCATGGCCATCAAGAGTCAGCAGCAGCAGCAGGAAAAGATGTTCCAGAGGTCCGACTCTGCTCTGGAGAGCCAGTGATGCCGCGCTCCAAGGCCCCCTCAAAAACTCTGGGGTGACCTCGATGCCTTGGGACCCAGAGGCCATGGGTCCTCCAAACAGAGCACCCTGGAGGTGGAACTCAAGAAGAAGAAACCCTCGGACCAAATCGGTAGATGGGTCGGGGAAGATGAACAAGTGCCACTCCCGACCCCGCAGCACACACTGCGAATCCGAGGGGATGGAGCAGGAGTGGCCAGCCAAGGTGGCCCGAAAGGAATCGTTGGCCTCGGCCTATCGGCCTCAGATCCCTGAGGGCTTTCACTCATTGGAACTGGTGCCCAGTCCGAAATCCTCGGTGCCTGAGCCGGAGGCTGCAGAGCCATCTGGACGAGACCAGAATGGCAGCTTTGGAGTATAGCTTGTCTTCCTTCATGGCGCAGCAGCAGGCTCTGATGTCCAGTTCCTGCGGTTCATCAGCCCCAACCACCGAAACCTCAATGTAGAGGATCTCCCCGGTAGTTGAGCCAGTCCTCGAGGAATACTAGCCTTGAGATTTTCCTCTGTCCCAATCCTGATCGTTGGATCTGCCAAGAGCTGGCGCTGGTCTCCACCGAAGATATGGCCTTCCTCGACTTCGTACTGGACATGGCGAAGGCACTTGTGTAAAACACAGAGTCGGAGGAGGATCCTTGCACAGAGGAACTTGAGATGCTGCAGTACGAGGCCCCTCTGAAGGAGGCACTCACAGTGCCCATCTCTCAAATCCTGGAACAGCTGCTACTCTGCATGTGAGAGACACCCGCATTGGCACCCATTGTGAACCGACAGCTATGTACCAAGTCCACCAGAGCCCTGGGTTCCAGAAGGCACAACTGCCACATAATTCCATGGTGGTGGAGTCAACCATGTGTTGGCTCAAGAGCCAAAATACACACTCCTCGGTGCCCCCAGGGAGGGAAACTCGCGCTAGGGATGACATGGGCAGGATGTGCTATCAGGGCTCAATGCTCATTGGCCAGATACAGGCATACGAGCTGTAAACGGGCATGTGTCTGAGAGACCTGGCTAAGGAGCTCACCAGGTTCTCAGCTGGTCTCTCTGAAGAACCCCTCCAGCAGTTTTGGACCCTGGCCTCGGCTGTCAGAGTGCTCCAAATTCATGACTCGGGAAGCCTATGAAGGCTTCACGTCAGCAGCTAGAGTAGCTGTGGCAGGCATCAGCACCCAGCGCCAGGCCTTGCTGCAGTCTAACGACCTGGAGCAATGGGTTCAGGACAAATTGGTTGATGTCCCTTACCAAGGAGAAAACCTCTTTGGCAAACCCATGACTGATAGGCTGCAGAGTTAGAGACAGAGTTCCTGATGAGGACCAGGCTCTCCAAGAAAACCGCTACCCTTCCCTAACGGGAACCCTCAGGTAAAAAAAACCCTTACTTAAGGGAAGGCTTACAGAAACTAACCTCAGTATCAGGCCTTCCCAACTCCCCAACAGGATCAGCAGGCCAAGGGACAAGGGCATGGCCCTCGTAAGCCCAAGATTTCCAAAACCCAGATACCAGCTCCAGCCCAGCCTGGTGGGAGCTTTTGACTCCTTTGGCATAGTCTCTCGCCCACCCCAGAAGGCCACAGGGGACATCTAGTCTTGTTTGCCCACAAGTGACCATCAATCACCACCGACACCTGGGCATTGAAGGTGACCAGGGAGAGTTACCACCTCCACCTCTTGCAGATGTCCCTTCCATTCTTCCCAGGAAAGCCCCCCAGGACTCCCCTTCATCAGACCTTGCTACTGCAGGAACTCACGGGTCTTCTAAAGGAAAGGGCAGTGGAACCAGTGCCTCCACACCTTTTGGGGCAAAGGCTTCTACTCTTGGTACTTCCTCGTACCCAAAAGAACGTGGGGCCTATGGCCCATCCTAGACCTGTGGGACCTAAACAGGTTCCTGGCGAGGGAGAAGTTCAAGATGCTCTCTCTTGGAACACTGCTGCCATATGTTTATGTTTATGTTTGTTTATTACTTGATAAAAACCGCCTTTCTACAAAATCAAGGCGGTGTACAATAAAATAAAAACCAGTAAAATGGCTATAAGCCGATAAAAAGGAAAGGAAATGTACAATATATTATAGGACAGATGAATGACAGAGAGAATAGACAGACAGAAGACAACAGTGAGAGAGGCTTAAAATAAAACAAAAGGAAGGGGGGTAGGAGTCATACAAAAGGAGGGGGAACATCAAAAGCCAAAGAAAACAAATGGGTTTTTAGATCCTGCTTAAAGGTAGAGTGTTGGGGTTATAGACGGAGGGAGGAGGGAAGGGCATTCCAAAGGGCAGGTCCAGCGAAGAAGGCAGTAGAGCGAGTGGACTGAAGGTGAGCACGAGAGGGGGAAGGGAGGGTAAGACGATTCAGGTGAAATGAGCGGGGGGTATGCCTGGGTGAGTGAAAAAAAAGGAGATCCGTGAGGTATTGTGGAGTGCTATCATGGAAAGCTTTGTGAACCAAGGTCAGTATTTTGTACATAGCACGGAAAGGAACTGGCAACCAATGGAGGTGGAATAACAAAGGAGTGATATGATCTCGGTGGGAAGAGTGAGTGACAAGGCGTGCAGCAGTGTTTTGAATACGTTGGAGGCGGGAAAGTTGATTCTTAGGAAGACCAATGAAAAGGGAATTGGCGAAATCGACCCGGGACAGAACCAGAGAGAGTACTAGAGTGACAAGAGCTGAAGGGGAAAGAAAGGGACGAACAGAACGAACTCGTCGCAGAAAGAAAAAAGAGGTTTTAGCTACCTGAGAGATATGGGAATGGAAGGATAAGTTAGAATCAAAGTGCACCCCCAAGTAGCGAAAAGTGGAGACCAGAGGTACAGGAGTGCCAGAAAAAGAAGGGGCTAGTGATGGAGGGGGACTACCATACGAGAACCAAATAGCCACAGTCTTGGTGAGATTCAAGTGGAGACAGTTGAGTGTTAGCCAATCAGCCACAGCCGCAAGACAGGAGTTAAGGGGTGCAAGATCAAGACATAGAGGAGAAGTGTGATAGAGTAAAAGAATATCATCAGCATAGAGAAACATGGAGACACCAAATTGCTGGATCAAAGAAGGGAGAGGGGCCAGGAAAAGATTAAAAAGAAGGGGGGCAAGAACCGAACCTTGGGGAACCCCACAGGGAAGGGGGTGGGAGTCCGAAGGAGAGGAGGATGGGAGAGAAGAGGTGACCGCACAAGAGCGAGAAGAGAGGAAAGAATGAAACCAGTGATGGACTGTACTACAAAGACCCGCATCCCGCAGACGGCGAAGAAGAAGAGTGGTCTACCAAATCAAAAGCGGCCGAAAGGTCCAAAGCAACCGCCACCGAGAGATCCCCATTTTCGTGTGCCACATGCAGTGCATTTGTGAAAGCCAGGAGAATTGTCTCAACACTGTGACCCCGACGAAACCCAGATTGACGAGGGTGCAAGAAATTTATAGAGTCCAAGTGGTGGGAAAGTTGTGCAAATACAAACTTCTCCAGAAGTTTGGAAAGAAAGGAGAGGTTAGAAACAGGACGATAACTGACAGGAAATGAGGGATCAAGTGAGGAGTTCTTAAGAATGGGACGTATTAAAGCGTGCTTCCAGGGTTTAGGAAAAGCCCCAGTGGAAAGACTAGTATTAAACATAGTGAGAATATAAGGGAGGAAACCGAAAGCAGGGTTAAGAAGCCATGAGGAGGGAATAGGATCAAGAGAGCAGAAAGTCTTCTTGGAGGAAGACAGAAGGTGCAAGAGTTCAGGGGCAATGATTAACTCAAAAGAAGCCCAGACGTGAGAAAGCCGGCTATGCTCCTTGGACCTAAAGGATGCATGCACTCACATCCTTATCCATTCCAGCCAAAGGCCTCAAGTTCATGATGGGAGGCGGCCACTACCAGTACAGGGTACTATCCTTTGGCCAATCTTTATCTTTATCACTCAGTTTGATTGACTGCTCAGGCAATAGCATCAAAGCGGTTTACATACAGTACTGCAATGCAAAAAAGGAAAAGGAAAGGAATGCCATTAAATGACAGGACAGTAAGAGAGGAAAGAGAGAGGGGACAGGTAAGAGATCAGGAGGGAACAAAAGACAGGAGCAGGGAGTGGTAACAGGAGGGGGAAGGGGCGGGCATACCTAGGAGGGCATGGAGCTGGGGAGGCTAAAGGCCATCTGACAAAAGTGAGTTTTTAGAGCAGCTTTGAAACTGGTGAAGGATAATTCAGCACAGAGAGATGGGGAGAGAATTCCATAATGCGGGGCCCAAGTAGAAAAATGCTGATGTCTGGGTGCACTCCAGGCGGGCACAGTTAACAGATTGAAGTACTGACCGATGATTGTAAATAGGTGTAAAAGACAGTGGGGCTTATGTAAGTGAAGCAAATTGGCAAGATACTGGGGGATGCACTATGGAAAAAAATGAGGATTTTGTATTGTACTCTAAAACAGAGAGCCAATGGAGACTGATCAATATTGGGGCGATGTGGTAAAATCTGGAGAAGTGTGTGGTGAGACGTGCAGCCATGTTTTGTACCAGTTGAAGTCTCTGTAAATGATATTGAAGAATACCTGCCAAGGCTACATTACAATAATCTGGACTTGAGGTTACCTTGTAGGAGCATGGTCAGTGAAGGAGTGGAAAGAACGGGACGGACTGCACGAATTTGGCATAGGGAATAAAATGCTTGGTGGATAAGAATGGAGATGTGCTCTGCAAAAGAGAGGAAGGAGTCAAGTGTGACACCCAGATACCGAAAAGAGGAGGCAAGAGGAACAGGGATATCTGCAGTTCTCCGGGAACAAGCAGGAAGTCAGCCCTCACATATGGGTGATGTAGACACCAATGGAGCCCTCGCGGAAGCATCCCCCCAGCTTTTAAAGAAAGCCTTTGGGAGATGCCACCATGCATGCGTGGTCCCCTTCCCGCTCAAGGGTGTCATATTTCTCAGTCTTCTTTTTTCCGCAGAGCCGTTCAGACGTCTGTCTGGCTTGTCCCCGGAGAAAGTTGCTTTTTCAGCTTGAGTTTCATACTCTCCTCTGGTACTGCACCGGTACTCTTCCCACCACCTGCCCTCGCTGTCTCTGCATCGAGTTCGGGTCCTTTTGTAGTTTTTTCCTCCTTGACGTCTTCGCGCCTTTTATCCAATTGGCAGCTCGGCGGGTCTTTGACCTCACTGGGGTACTTTTTCCCCCCCATGGCTGCAAGTGGTTTTAAAAAGTGTGATCGGTATGCAAAAATTATGTCTTTGACTGACACACACGACTGCTGCCTTCGCTGTCTTGGGCCGGACCACAATCCCACAGCATGCGGCCTCTGCAAAAAGATGTCCAACAAGGCCCTCGAGCCGCCAGCAGAATCAGCATGATAAGTTTTTCCCTGAGTCCCCAGAACCTCCGAAAGCCAGGGCCTCATCTGAAGCCACGGCATCTTGGGGCGGCTCTATGGAACCCGAGCAGTGCCGTAGCTCTTCGGAGAGGAGGCCTCCCTCAAGGGAACCCAAGAAAAAGACTACCTCGAAGGTGGCATCCCTGGATGGATCCGACAGGCTGGATACTTCCCGAGCCAGGTCTCGCAGTCCGAGATGCTCGTCCAAGGGATTGGAGAAGGAGCGGCCTGCAAAGATCCCCTGAAAGGACTTGAACTCGGACCTGCCTCGGTCACCAGACACCATCCTCGTCGAGGATTCCCATTTGGGGGAATCAGTGTCAGCCCAATTCTTTCGGTGCCTGCGCTGATGGCTGCAGAACCTTTTGGCCTGGAGCGCAGTTTATCTAGCTTCATGGACCAGCATCGGGTGCTGTTGTCCGGTATGACCGGTTCCTCCATCCCGACCACCGGGCCCTCGATGTTGAAGACGTCCCCGGACCCTTCGGCCTCGAGTCAATCCTCTGCTGAAATCTTGATGGGGCCACGATCGTCCCCAATCAGTGAGCTTGGCACCAGCTGCGGGGCCTCTGAGTGCCGTGGACCAAGGTCAGCCCCAGGGCCCATGACCATCCTTCCATCGAGTCCTTGATGGACTACTCCGAGTGGGAGACAGAGGACAAGGAGGAGTCAGACACTCGTCACCATCACGACGTCACCTCGGACTCTCCCACTTCAGAGCCCCAGCGGCAGTCTCTGCCAGAGGACATAGTGTTCCTTGACTTCGTCAGGGACATGTCTAAAGCCCTAGCATTCCTGATGGAATCTGCGGAGGAGCTAGAAATCCTCCAGTACGAGGCCCCTCTGAGGGAATCACTTATGGTGCCCATCCCTCCCATCCTGGGACAGCTAATGCTCTGTATGTGGGAGACACCGGCATCGGTGCTGGTGGTGAGCAAGCAGCTCGACTCGATGTATCGAGTTCACCGGAGCCTGGACTTCCAGAAATCACAGCTGCCGCACAGCTCCATGGTGGTGGAGTCGACTTTGTGTTGACTGAAGAGTCTGAAGACGACTCCTCGGTGACTCCCAGCAGGGAGGCACACACTTTGGATGACCTCGGCAGAAAGTGTTACCAGGGCTCGATGCTTATCAGCCACATCCAGACCTACCAGTTGTACATGGGCATGTACCTGAGAGACCTGGCGAAGGAAATTGCCAGGTTCTCGGCTGGTCTGTCCGAGGAACCCCTGCAGCTGTTCAAGAACCTGGCCAAGGCCTTCCGTGAATGCTCCAAGTTTGTCTCGGGCAGCCTATGACTGCTTCGAGTTGGTGGCTCGAGTAGCGGCGGCGGGCATCAACGCCCGACACCAGGCTTGGTTAAGTCGTCCGGTCTCAAGCAATAGGTTCAGGACAAATTAGTCGATATCCCATGCCAAGGAGAGAACCTCTTTGGCAAGCCCATGACCAACAAGGTTGCTGAGCTGTAGACTGAATTCATGAGAAGGACCAGACTCTCTAAAAAGACCGCTGCCCCTCTCCGACTGAAGAGCTCGGATAAAAAGTCCTTCTACCCGAGGAAAGGGCTGCTTACAGAAACTACCCACCTTTTTCAGGGCTCCCCAGCATTGTCAGCAGGCCAAGGGATATGGGCATGGCCCTCATAAGCAGAAAGCTCCCAAGCCCAAGGCATCGGCCCCAGCCTAGCCGGGGGGGGGGGGGGGGGTAGTTTTTTGACTCCTTGGGCATAACCTTTCCACCACAAGGAAGTCAGCAGCCCAGAGGGGGGATGTCTGATCCACTATGCTCAAAGGTGGCTAACTATCACCACCGATTCCTGGGCTCTAAGGGTGGTCAGGGAAGGCTACCTCCTCCATCTGACTCAGACACCCCCTCCTTTCTGGGAGAGCCCCTCAGGTCTCTCCTTCACCGGGACCTTCTAGTGAAGGAGCTCGCAGGTCTTCTTGAGGACAGAGGTAGAACCAGTACCCCACCATCTCAGGGGCAAGGAATTCTACTCCAGGTACTTCCTCATGCCAAAAGGACAGGAGGCCAAGGGCCCATCCTCGACCTGCGCAACCTGAACAAGTTCTGGCGAGGGAGACGTCCAAGATGCCCTCCTTCGGAACATTGCTGCCTTACCTCCAGCAAGGAGATTGGCAATCCTCCTTGGATTTGAAGGATGCTTATACCCACATCCTCATTCACCCCAGCCACAGACGGTACCTGTGGTTCATGGTGGGAGGTGGCCCCTACCAATTCAGGGTGCTGCCTTTTGGCTTGGTCTCCGCCCCAAAGGTCTTCACAAAATGCCTGGCAGTCGTAGCCGCCTTCCTCCATCTCCAGGGCTTTTTTGTCTTACCCTACCTGTACGATTGGCTCATAAAAGAAGGCACAGCCTCAGAGATGCAGCAGGCAACTGCATGCACCATCCAGGTCTTGCAACACTTGTGGTTTGTGATGAACTACCCCAAGTCCCACATCCTCCTGACAATGTCTGGAGTTCATAGGGGCAAGACTGGACATCGTCCAGGCAAAGGCCTTCCTTCCCGGAGATTGAGCTGACCGTCTCAGGGCCCTGGCCCTGGACATATAGCACCGCCCTTCGGTACCTGCTCGGCGGCTCCTGTGACTACTCAGTCCACGTCACCCCAGATTCCTGCCTCCACATGAGGGCTGCGCAGTGATGCCTTCGGGATCAGTGGACACAGGCCACGGGATACCACCTGGACAAAGTCTCAGTAACCCACTAGTTGGCGGACTTCCCGACCTTGTGGCATACTCCCCAATACCTTGAGGCGGGGATGTCCTTTCAAGCCCCATGCCTCTTAAGAGTCCTCACCAAAGACGCCTCCCTGCTCAGCTGGGGAGCCCACTACAAAATTACCCTGTTGTCCAAGTTGTTAACCCTGTTTAATGTAACTCAGACATTTTTGTGTACTGAAATGTTTTGTTTGATGTAAACCGCGCTGATGTCAAATAGTGCGGTATATAAGAAATGTAAATAAATAAATAAAATAAATAAATACAAGGAACTCCGCACCTAGGGCAGCTGGTCGTAGGTCGAGAGAAACTAGCAGATCAACTTCCTGGAGCTACGGGCAATATGCAGCCCTCCAAGCCTTTTGCCACCGCCTACGTTACCAGCCGGTGTTGGTCCAGACAGACAAACAGGTGGCAATGTTCTATGTGAACAAACAGGGGGGCACGGGGTCTCATGCCCTCTGCCCAGAGGCAGTGCTCCTATGCAGTCCGGCAGGGTATGCTCCTGCGGGCAGTATACCTGCCAGGCCAGAACAACTCACTGGCCGACAGATTGAGCAGGGTCCCCCAGCCGCACAAGTGGCAGCTGGACCCCAGTGTGGCCGACCAGCTCTTTCAGCTCTGGGGGGATCCCAAGATAGACCTGTCCACCAGTCCGGACAACTACCCATTGCCCTGCTTCTGCTCCCGGCAGGCCCACCCCTCCAGGGTGGCGGTGGATGCATTTCTCATCTCGTGGTTGGAAGGCCTCGTGTATGCCTTCCCACCCACACCACCAATTGCCAAGACATTGTTCAGGACCCTCCGCGACAAGGCCTTGCTCATCCTGATAGCCCCTTGATGGCCCAGGCAACCATGGTTCCCGCTACTCCTCCGGCTATCAGTGGAGACTCCCATCCCGTTGGGGAATCTCCAGGGCTCCTGTTCCAGGAGGAGGGCTCTCTTCTGCACCCCATCTTGGGGTCCCTGTCGTTGACAGCGTGGCTGCTGAAAGGGTAACCCTAGCTCCTTTCAACCTCACGGTTGAGGTCGAGGAGAATCCTGCTGGCCTCTCATAAGGCTTCCCCATAGTTACAAAAAAGAAGAAAAGAACTCCCACTTACCACACAGCTGCCAATTTGCGCCACAACATACACTCCCAGCCAGTCTTTACCAGAACCACACTGGCTTGGAAAAACGCTGCGTGTGCAGCCTCAAACCCAATCTGTCATTTAAATGCTAAATGAATCTTAAAGAGATATCACTGATCACAACGACAGCAGAAGCTATAGACAAGCTCCCCATTCGATCTGCAAATTAAAACCCCCGGAACCACAGTCTGCAAGCGAAAAATCCATTGTTGTTCACACACAATCAGGGCTTGTTCCTTCATACAACCTCTACTCCCCACCTTCACTGCATCAATACAAAAACACCATAAGTCATTGAAAACATGACCCCACAAACAGTGCTACACAATGGGGGCCTCACGTATTTTACAATTCAGGCGACTTCTGTGCTCTCACATTCTTGTCCAAAAAGATCTTACCATCTTACCCACATATAAAAGCCCGCATGGAGAACGAATTCCATAAACAACATACGTGGATCCACATGAGGTCTCCTTCCTGAGTTTGTAGTTCTTACCATTGTATGTGAATGTCAGAATATCACACGATACAGAACAAATGGAACATTTGCCACAGCTCCTATGTCCAATCTTATCCTCCGTTTTAGAAATCAACGGATGCAGACAAGCAGGACTCAACCTTTCTTTTAAATTTTGATCATGCAACCACACATATTGAGTGCACTTACTAGACAGCCCGGGAATAGCCCTTAAAACATTTGCGTGTTTCACTACAATCTGTTGAATCCGAGAGCTGACCGGAGAATACCTTGATATAAAATTCACACACTCTTCCTCCACCTCAGTCTTCTCCTTCTCACCTGAATGTAATAGCAGGGCTCCAATATTAAACAGGGCCTGCCGGTAGGTGTTTTTGTATTGATGCAGTGAAGGTGGGGAGTAGAAGTCATATGAGGGAACAAGCCCTGATTATGTGTGAACAACAATGGATTTTTTTGCTTGCAGACTGTGGTTCTGGTAATTTGCAGATCGATTGGGGAGCTTGTCTATAGCTTCTGCTGTTGTAATAGTGATGTCTCTTTAAGATTCATTTAGCATTTAAAGGACGGATAGTGTGTGAGGCCGCATGCGCGGCATTTTTCTGAGCCAGTGTGGTTCTGGTAAAGACTGGCTGGGAGTGTATGTTGTGGCGCGAATTGGTAGCTGTGTGGTAAGTGGGAGTTCTTTTCTTCTTTTTTGTAACTATGGGGATTATAGAGGGCTTTATGTTGATATCTTTGTTCTTTTGACAGTGACTACCTATTTCCCCCTGAAGAAGCATTTAGTGAAACGCTTAATGGGCGCCGAAGAGAGGCGTTGAGGTGCAGCAGATCATGCTACTAGCTGAGATCCAGTGTGGATTTCTTGGCAGCTGTTTAAGCTAAGTTGGAATTGTGAATTGATTTGCTGAACTGTCATTGAAAACTTTTTGAAAATAATTTTGTTCATTCTGAGTGTGGAACTGTTAAGGTCATTGATGTGCTGGGGCAGTGGCGTGAAGGGTTTCCCTAATGCCTGTTTGCCCTATGGTTCTGAGACCTGTTCTCCCTCTCTTGTGATTTTTCTTGACTCCGAGTTGTTTGCCATAGTTTTTTGTTTTGTTAATGGAGTGAGTTTTCTTTTGTTATGTCATCTGGCTGAGCAAGATGGCACCCTTGGGCAGGAAGGGGACCATGCATGCGTGGTGGCATCTCCCAAAGGCTTTCTTTGAAAGCTGGGGGGATGCTTCCACGAGGGCTCCGTCTGTGCTGACGTTATCCATATGTGAGAGCTGATTCCGACTGTCCCCGGAGAACACCTGTTACAGGGGCGTAACTGTGCTTTAAGGGAGCTAAAAGGGGAGTGGGAGCCCCAAAGGTAAACCATATGGCGGTGGACTTAGATGAGTTGAGATGTTAAAAATTAGAGGTTAACTAGGAATGGATAAGGACCAGACAGAAATTTAGAGGGGCTAAATCAGGAAGAGTGGCGTCGGTACAGTGGAGGGAGGATAATGTCGTCAGCGTAATAATACCAGACTGTTGGATTATGAGGGGGAGAGGGTCCAGGAAAATATTAAACAGTAGGGGGGAGAAGACAGAACCCTGTGGAATACCACAGGATAGTGAGATGGGGGGGGGGGGGGGAGGAGGAGGAGGAAGAGTTGGAGAGAACAGTCTTCACCAAGTATCTAGCGGTGGTCGCAGTCCATCTTGGCCTCCAAGGGGCCCTTGTCTTCCCCTACCTGGACGACTGCCTCATAAGAGGGGGGGCTCAGCTGCTGAGGTGCAGCAGGCCATGGCCTGCAGCATCCACGTCCTTCAGCATCTGGGGATCATCATAAATCACCCAAAATACCATGTTCTCCCGACAGAATGTCTGGAGTTCATAGGAGAGCGTTGGCCGCAGACATGCAGCACCGACACTCGGTGTCTGCTTGCCTACTGCTCAGACTGCTGGGCCACATGGCCTTCATGGTCCATCTTATTCTGGATGCCCGCCTTCACATGAGCGGCCCAGTGGTGCCTCCGCTCCCATTGGACCCAGGCCATGGGCTGGCTGCGAGACAGGGTGATGGCAACTCACCAGCTGGTGGACTCCTTTGTCTTGTGACAAGTGCCTCAGCATCTTCAGGCTGGGATGCCTTTTCAGGCCCCTGCCTCCCAGTCCTTACATGGATGCCTCCCTTCTGGGCTGGTGGGCTCATTGCAAGGACCCCTGCACTCGGGGCAGTTGGTCACAGGCAGAAAGCTAACAGCAGATCAACCTCCTAGAGCTTTGGGCCATATCCCTGGCTCTCCGAGCCTTTTGCCACTGTCTGCAGCACCAATTGGTGCTGATACAAATGGACAACCGGGTTGCATTGTTCTGCATCAACAAGCAAGAGGGCACAGGGTCATATACCCTCTGCCGAGAGGTAAGTAGCTTTCTGCTTGTATGTGAACCACAATGGGATGCTCGAGAGGCTCGAGAGAAGATGGCGCCGATCTCACTCTACTGAAGCACAAGATACTTACATCGCTCACCTAAAATCACACCGCGATGAATTAACAAAAAAGCGGAAACAATACCATTCCGACATCTTGAAGCGGTCACTAAACAAGCCACACGATCTCTTCAATATAGTGAAATCTCTCATAAGAGAACCTCCTGCAGACCAGTCACAGATGCCACACCCCCAGGCATACTCCAACTACTTACAGTCAAAAATGATCCAGACTACTACATCTGCAACCAACTACCTACAACTTGAAGTCACCCAGGTTGGTGCAACCTCGAACTCCGCGGAAAACAGCTCTCAGCACAACTTGCCCCAACCATCACCACTATCCGACTTTGAAAAAATATCACGCAGAGAGGTTGAAGACACGATCGCTGCAATCAACCCCACTACTGCACCCAATGACCCATGCCCTGCTTTATGGATAAAAGAGTTACGATGTGACTTAAGCCAATATCTGAGCGAATTAATAAACCAATCTCTTACATCCGGATCGTTTCCACAAAGTCTGAAACAAACATCAATCAGACCACTGCTCAAAAATAACAAGATGGACCCAACGAAAGTGGAATCATACAGACCAATTTCAAGTATCCCTATGCTTGCCAAAGTAATCGAAAAGTTAGTACAGCGCCAAATCCAACAGCATATTGATACTGAAGCCCCACTGGATCCTTCCCAGCATGGGTTCAGAGAAGCACATGGGGTTGAAACCCTCCTCACCAACCTATTTGACCATCTAGTCTCTGGAACTGACAAAATGCATCAAGGATTCGCCCTCATATTCCTCGACATTGCAGCGGCTTTCGACTCGGTGAACCATGAGATCCTCATACAACGCCTCAGCGAGAAAGGAATTCAGGGAACAGCCCTAAAGTGGTGCAAGTCATACCTGACTAATAGATGGCAACATGTAAGGTCAGGCTCCACAACCTCTGAACCATTTTTACAGAACCAGGGTGTACCACAGGGCTCGTCACTATCTGCATTGATGTTTAACATCTACATGCAGCCCATATGTGCCCTAGCACGTTCATTCAAGGTCAACTGTCTAGCCTACGCAGATGACATCCTACTATACATCCCATTCAGGACCAACCATCCAGACCTCTCCCCTCTAACAAGATGTTTTGAGGCAACAGTAGAATGGTTCAGCACACAAAACATGAGAATCAACTACAGTAAAACAGATGTCCTTTTCATCTCAAGAAACCAGGACTTCACCCCTCCACTCTCTTTAAAGGTCGGCAACACAGAGCTGAAAACCAAACCCACAATCCGCTACCTTGGCGTTACACTGGATCAACAACTGGATCTGAAAACCCACATAAGAAACACAGTAAAAACAGTATACATGAAAATAAGGACCCTAAAACATCTCCGACCGCTGCTTGACTTCAGCGACTACCGTTCGATCTATCAGGCATTAATATTACCACATTTCGACTATGCCAACGTAATTCTACACGGTCTCCCTCAAGCAACACTGGCTCCTCTCCAGCTTGCAATGAACACTGCGGCAAGAGTACTAACAGGGGCTTCACGGAGAGAGCACATAACGCCAGTACTGATGAACCTCCATTGGCTACCAGTTCAAGCAAGAATCCGCCACAAAGTTCTAACCTTAACTTTCAAAGCCGCAAACACCCTTACCCCCACAGCCCTCAGCAAGATGATACATAAAGTACCACAGAACAGAAACAGAAGACCCATGATGCAAAACACACTAGAGGTCCCAAAAGTAATAACAAAATGCACAAAAGCAACGACAAATAGGGCCTTTACGATTTACGCACCCAGAGCATGGAACGCTCTCCCCACCTCTATTCGAAACATCACTTACCTAATTGACTTCAGGAAGGCACTAAAGCAGCACCTATTCACCACATACTACCCTGAATCCAGCACTAGTAATCATACATATGAATCCAGCACTAGTAATCATACATATGCCCCCTCAGACAATCACTCATTGCAATTAAACAATCAGACTCAGCATGAAAAAGGATAATCAACTGATCGCTCAGAAGATACCCACTGAAATGGAATCAGGACCCCCAGTGTAAATAAGATGTAGATATGTTATACAATGTACATAGTTCCCCCCAGTTACTTCCAAGTTGATCTCCTGTTTATTGTAAATACAACTCAGGGTTCCTGTGTTGTATGGTTGATGTTGAATGTAAACCGCTCTGATCTAAAATAGAGCGGTATAGAAGAACTGTTAAATAAATAAATAAATAAATGCTCCTGTGGGCAGTATATTTGCTGGGCCAGGACAATACCCTGGCAAATAGGCTGATGAGGGTCCTCCAGCTTCACGAATGGCAGCTGGACCCCAGAGCTGCCTCTTGGCTCTTCCAGCTCTGGGGAACTCCAGACTGGACCTCTTTGCCAGCCCAGCTAACTCTGTTGCCCTGCTTTTGCTCCTGACAGCCACACCCATTCCGGGTGGCAGCGGATGCCTTCCTCATCTCGTGAACAGAGGGCCGCCTTTGTGCCTTCCTGCCCACGCCGCTGATAGCCAAGACTTTCTTCAAGGCTCAGCGGGATGGGGCATTGCTGATACTGATGCCCCCCCCTCCAGTGGCCCAGACAACTGTGGTTCCCACTGCTCCTTTACATGTCCATAGTGCCCCCGATCCTCCTGGGGAGCGACCCGGGACTACTGTCGCAGGAGGAGGGCTCCCTTCTATACCCCAACCTTGGGTCTCTGGCGTTAATGGCTTGGCTGCTGAAAGAGTAGCCTTGGCCCCTTTCAACCTCCTGGCCTCCTGCAAGACCCTCCATGAGATGGGCTTACACCTTCAAATGGCACAGATTCTCTGTGTGATGCACGGAGTGACAGGTTAACCCATTCTCATACTCTGTGCAGCTTGTGCTGCAATATTTATTTATTTATTTATTTATTTATTTGTATTTCTTCTATACCGCACTCTTTTTCATCAGCGCGGTTTACATTAAACAGGAATACTCATTTGCAATATTTGCTTCACCTGTCTCAGGCAGGACTGAAGACCAACTCACTCAGGGTCCACCTGAGTGCTCTTGTGGCATACCATCACCACCTCCTTGAGGGCAAGCCTCTCTCTGTCCAGCTTCTCGTAACCCGCTTCCTTCGGGGCCTCCTATTTTCCAAACCCCCCATCTGCCCATCAGTGGTGGAGTGGGACTTCAGTGTGGTACTCTCATGGCTCACCGGTCCATGGTTCAAGCCCCTGGCTAACTGCCACCTGCATTACCTTTCATGGAAGGTTGTCTTCCTGGTGGCGCTCATATCCGCCCACAGGGTTAGCAAGCTTCAGGATCCACCTTACATGAGATTCTATAAGAACAAGGTCTTGCTTCGCCCGCACTCTAAGTTCCTTCCCAAGGTGATGTCCCCATTCCCTCTCTATCAAGAGGTTGTGCTCTTCACCTTATTTTCGCTGCCTCACACCAGCAGGGCAGACACTGTCCTTCATACTCTTGACTGTAAAAGGGCCTCTCACAGTTTTGTCTCCTATGACCTCAGCCGACTGGAGGAGGCAGTGACCAAGCATATTCTGTCCACTTGGGTGGTGGACTGCATTGCCCTTGCCTATGAGCAAGCTGGGCTCTCACTGGAGCACCGGGTCAGCATCGGGGCCATGGCGGCCTTTGTGGCAAACCTGTGTTCTGTCACTGTGACGTAAATCTGTCAGGCTGCCACCTGGTCCTTGGTCCATACCTTAGCAGCTCATTACTGCCTGGAGAGAGAGTCCTGACAGGACAGTGCCTTTGGCCAGTCCCTGTTTAATGTACATTGCCAAGTTTAAGTTTCAATGTAAACCGCTTTGATTGAAATGATAAAGTGGTATATAAAACCTGTTTAAGTACTCGGTCATCTGTTTGGGGTGAGGCAGCTCCTGCTCTTCTTGTGTTCAGGCTACTGGAGTGCTGGTTCCTCACTGGACGCTTGGGTCATTCGAGAGTCTGTTGGCTTAGGACTCTGTTGCAGCTGCTCATGGCTCACCTTTTTCCTGGTCACCCGTGGCATTTACAGGTTTTCGTTAGGCTGTAGCTAGGGAGTCCTATTTGTGAGGACTAACTTCTTGCTTGTTCCCGGTAAAGCGCAGTTTAGGTGTTCTCCAGGGACAGCAGGAATCAGTCCTCCCAACCCTCCCTCCTCCCCATGGAGTTGCCTCTTTGTCATTTTTTGCTGTCTTTAGCTATGTCATTTGACTGAGGCAAGATGGTACCCTGGGTAGGAAGGGGACCATGCATGCATGGTGCATCTCTCAAAGGCTTTCTTTGAAAGCTGGGGAGAAGCTTTCGCACGGGCTCCATTGGCACCAACATCACCTATATGTGAGGACTGATTCCTGCTGTCCCTGGAAAACACCTGTTTATAGCTGATTTCTGTAGGACTTTTGTTAGTAATAAGCGTACCCTTTTTTCGTTGAAAACTGATAGCAGTGGTTGAAACATTGTTCAGTTAATTGAAGTACTGTCTCAATCTTCTTCAGATATATTTGTATACTTAAAGGACCCACCCCCAGAATTCCTTCCAAAATTAGCCGTTATTACTGTGTCTGGTTTGACTGGTCTGGTTTTAGCAAGAAAAGGTAAGAATTGTATTTTCTTTATTTGTATCAAATGATGTTAAGTTGAATGTCTGGTCTTACATGGAATAGCAATTTACAGTTGATAGCTAATTATGGTTTGGTTTATTAATGAACAATTTGTGTAACATTTTGTGGGAGGAGGAGTGGTCTAGTGGTTAGGACAAGGTACTTCATGCCGGAGGGCCGGGGGTTCAAGTCCCACCTGGGGACAGCAATCTCAGGCCGGAGGGACTGGGATTTCTAGTCCTATAGGCACTCCTTGTGGTCTTGGGCAAGCCACTTAACCCTCCATTGCCCATGTTCCCTGTAAGTATTAGCGTATGTGTCTCATATCCCCTCGTGTTAAATGTATCCCCCAATTGACCGCTTTGACCCGGTGAAAAGCGGGATATAAATACAGCTAAATAAATAAATAAATAAATTTACAATGCCATGTGGAAGTAGTAAGTAGTCCATTTTTATATATTCTGAATCCTTGGATTGTATGTGTGTTTAGTTTTATCTTTTTTAAAGCTTGATTTACTAAGGCTTTTTTTCCATTCCATGTTTATGCAAAAGCATAATAAACAGGCTCCTTTAATGTGTTTTGAATTGTAGATCTTGCTAGATATTAAGTTAAAATACAACATACCAAAATTTCCTGTGCTCTGCTTGCTGGGACATTTTTTTTCATTTTGTGGAGGTCATGCTTGAAATAGTTTTAAAGCATGTTAAATTATAAGTTAAAGTAACTGTGCTCAAAAATATGTTTGTAGATGGAAGAAGGTTTACAGACAAAAAGCTGAGAATCCATTGTCTATAAACTGATTTAAGATCGCTACAAATATGCTTTATAGAGAAAACAGTTTTCTCTTTCTAACACTGCAAAACTGTTTCCATGTGTGGAGCTTAAGATTTTCTGGAGTTGTAGCATTAAGAAATTAATTTCTGCCTATTCGAGGACGTTCAGTTGATTATTTTTTTGCCTACTAGTTGTTGGTAGGCAGGTAACAAATTAGGTAAATGTTAAGGAGAGCATAAGTTACGTTTCATAATGATAAAATAGCCACCAGTGTTCTACATAAGAGATTTCATTCATAGATTGACTTAGCAGGTTAGTTACCAAGTTGCAGTAAAATTTCACAGTTTAGTACAGGAGTCGCTAACCTACAGTAACTCAATACCACAAGTTAATAACTCCCGGCAGTAAAGGAATTACGCAACTTGCAGTTAACCTTGCAAGCTATATCATTCTCCCCTGGAACATCAGGCAGCTAATGTGCATGGTTTGATACACCGGAGAGCCTCCTTAAAGGGGCTGATGCACACAGAAAAGAAAGGCAGGATGGGGATCCTCTCTCCCTGGCCCAAGCATAAAGCCAGCACCCCACAATGCCCCCTCAACACCCCATCTGCCCCCCGGAGGCCATCTGGACCTATCTTTAACAATTGCTGGTTGTCTAGTGGGAGCTATACAGGAGCGATCACTACTTATTCATGTTTAGCTCAGGCTACACACTCCATCTATTTAAGATTACACCAAATTGCCTACCAAGAGTGTTGTGGTCAAACTCCTAGCACCAGGAAATACCAAGGAACTGTTTTCCCTCTTAAAGACTAATGTGGTTAAACTTGTTTCAAAAGGAGAAAGAAGACAGGGATTTTACTCAAAAGAAGTTCCTGGCCATAAAAAAAGGGGGAGCATTCCATATTGTCTTTCTATACCAATCCAGATAAGTGGGTTGTGTTCCCCTACCAGCAGATTGGTGGAGACAAAGAACCAATGAATAGCCCAGGTTTCAGTGACATCACTCCTATGCCTCTATTTGCCTCAGCCACCAGAGGACTCTTCAGTATTTTTTAAACCCAGCTATGCTGACAGCTTTTATTACCTCCTCTGGTAACTAATTCCAGAGTTTGATTACACGTTGAGTGAAAAAAATATTTTCTCTTATTACTTTTAAATGGGCTACATTGTAGCTTCATGCGTGTTCCCTAGTCTTTCTACTTTTTAATGGTGTAAACAACTTATCTACATTTACCAATTCTACTCCATTCATTAGTTTATAGACCTCTATCTCTCCCCTCACTTGGTTTGCAGTTTGGCATGCTGTGAGGGCTTGTGTGCATCAGTGATGCTGAGGGCTAAGTTATCAGTAGCTTAGCTACTGGCAGGGTCTCCCAAGATGGACAGATCTCAGCTGAGGTGCCAGACGAAGACAAACAACCCATCTGGGCAGCAGCAGAATGGGATGGTATTGGCGGTGGAGGATCACATTTCTGTGACAACGGCAACAGCACTAAAATTAAACTGCGCGGAAGAAAGGCCTGGCAATCTACTTCCATATCTTGCCACAAAAACCCAGTAGATAGTTACAACAAAACAAATTGCACTATAGTGCTGGAAGTGCAGTGCAGTGCAGCGCGGGTACTCTTTGGAGCATCCAGGAGAGACCATGTCACACCCCTCCTAAAACAGTTACACTGGCTCCCCATTCAAGCAAGGATCAGTTTTAAGACATTACTGCTAATTTTCAAAGTTGCCAAGGGGCTCACCTCATCCTCCCTTTCTGACCTCATCCAACTACTTGCACCAAACAGGCCGTGAAGAACCACAGAGTTGAACATGCTAGTTATCCCAAAGGAGACCACAAGATGCACCAGATCAACAGCTAACAGAGCCTTCCGACTCTGCGCCCCAACCTTATGGAACACCTTACCAGCACACACCAGAGCAATCCCCAACTTGAGCCAGTTCAGAAAGGCACTAAAACACTTCCTCTTCCTTAAATATCTCATTAACAGCCCCGAGCATAATCCCCAAGCGAATAGTGAGCACCAAAACAACATTAGTAATAGTCAAACATGCAGACCCTCGCAACAGGCCGACCCCGCAATGTAAATAACAAGCAGTTTCCTGTATAGTTGTACCATATATGTATATAGTTGACCATGTTTCCGTATTCAAGGGAACCACTGATGTACATAGTTACCCCGTTTCTCCAAGTTTCTACTCCCTGTTAAATGTAATGACCAGACATATGTAAACTGTAGGATGTTTCTGTTCAATGTAAACCGCGCTGATAGTAAATAGTGCGGTATATAAGAATTGTTAATAAAAAAATAAAATAAAAAAAGATGAGACCACCAGGTCAGAAGGCACTCATCTGGCTACTGGGGAGGAGCTGAAGATCAGAGTAAAGCCAGCAGCACTGCGTATGACTTGTAGCGCTATACAAATGCTCAGTAGTAGTAGTAGCATTTATAATGTGGTTAGATCAAAGCCCTCAGCTCATCTGACTGCTGATGTAGCTGTGCATGAAATGAGAGTCAGACGTTGCAAAGATGTCTTACATATTGGGACATGGTATGTACGAAGCATGAACCGAGGAAAGTTAGACATGGTCAAGAATGAAATGGAACATGTACAACTCGATCTGTTGGTTGTCAGCGAGCTGAAATGGACTGGCATTGGGCACTTTGCATCTGATGATCACATGGTCTACTATACTGGAAATGAAAGACAGAGAAGAAATGGTGTTGCATTTATAATTAAGAAGAAACTTGCAAGAACTGTAATGAAATATAATGCAGTCAGTGAACGCTTAATTTCTATTCGTATACGAGAAATGCCCATCAACGTAACTATAATTCAAGTATATGCCCCAACAACAGCTGCAGAAGAGGATGAAGTTGAGTTCTATGAACAAGTCCAAGCTGAAATTGACAGAACATGCAAACAGGATATCCTGATAGTCATGGGTGAATGGAAAGCAAAAGTTGGCAACAAAGAAGAAGGCAAAGTGGTTGGAAAATATGGACTTGGCAACAGAAACGAAGCTGGAGAAAGACTGATAGAATTCTGCAAAACCAACAATCCGTCTCAAATACCTTTTTCCAGCAACACAAGCAGTGACTCTACACATGGACTTCACCCAATGGATTGTACAAAAAATCTAATTAACTACATTCGTGGAAGTCAACGATGTAAAAGCTCTATAACATCTACAAAGACAAAATTTTGAGCTGACTGTGGTACAGATCACCGACAACTAGTATGCAAACTCAAACTAAAGTTGAAAAAGAGCAAGCCACTCATAAATGTAGCAAAATATGACCTTGAGAATATAGCACCAGAATTTTAAGACTGCCTGCAAAATCGATTTGCTGCTTTAGATACAAATGACAGAGCTCCAGAAGAGTTATGGGATGACATCAAGAAGGTTGTGTTGGAAGAAAATGAGAAATCTTTATAAAAGGTGAAAATGCAAAAATGGTCAAAATGGATGACCGAAGAAACTCTGAAAATTGCCAAGAAATGTAGAGAAGCTAAAGCCAGAGGAGAAAGAGAGGCAGTCGCAGAACTCAACAGAGATTTCCAATGTGCAGTATGACAAGACAAGGAGAAGTACTACAATAACGCATGCAAGGAAATAGAAGCAGAAACTATTAGAGGAAGAACAAGATTGGCTTTCCTAAAGCTGTGAGAGTTAAAGGAAAAATTCCAGCCTCAATTTGGAATGTTACCAGATGCTCAAGGATCCATGTTGAATGATGCTGAGAAAATCAAGAAAAGGTGGAAAGAATATACAGAGTTATTATATGATAAAAATCAAGTGGACCAATAGCCGTTTCAACTTGTACCTTATGATCCGGAACAATTGGTGATGAAAGAAATTGTTGAAGCAGCATTGAAAGCCTTATCAAAGAATAAAGCCCCAATGGCATTCCCATTGAAGTATTACAGCAATCCGATTCAGCTGTTACAATACTTACAAGACTTTGCCAGGAAATTTGGAAGAAAGCATCATGGCTAACTGACTGGAAAAGATCTGTGTTTATAGCAATACTAAAGAAAGGTGATCCAACTGACTATGGAAATTCATTCAATTGCTCTGATCCCACATGCCAGCAAGATTCTACTTCAACCATATCTGGAACGAGACCTGCCTGAAGTGCAAGCAGGGTTCAGGAAAGAGCGAGAAATGAGAGACCTCATTGTGGATTGAGATGGATCATTGAAAAGAATAAAGAATGCCAAAAGGATATCTATATGTATTTTATTGACTATAGCAAGGCTTTTGACTGTGTAAACCATGAGAAACTCTGGGCCACATTAAGAAGCATGATCATCTCTTGCACAATCTTTACATTGATCAAGAAGCAATAGTATGAACGGAACAAGGAGAAACAGAATGGTTTCAAATCAGCAAGGTTGCATACTTTCCCCCTACCTGTTAAATTTATATGCAGTACAAATCATTAGAGAAGACTGTATGAAGACAACAGAGGTGTGAAGATTGGTGGGAGACTCATCAACAACCTTCGCTATGCTGATGATGATACTTTACTGGCTGACAGTGAAGACAATCTGAAACATTTGCTTCTCAAGATCAAGGAACATAGTCTTAAAATGGGCCTGCACCTTAATGTAAAGAAGACAAAGATCCTGACAACTGGCAAAGGGCCTGATTCTGGGATGCCCCCTCCGGCTCTCCCCGTGGAATAAGCAGCAAAAACCCGGTGATTGGAGCTGGGGATGTCCCCACTGCCTGATCCAGGCCACAGCAGGCCAGTTTTATTTTTATTTTATTTTATTTCAACTTCTTATATACCGCACTCTTTGACATCAGCGCGGTTTACAGATAACATAAAGAAACCAGAACAACAGGCTGTTTGGTATTACATATAACAGGAGTATCAACTTGGATAACATGGGAGAACTATTTACATGGAGTATATAATCTATTAACTAGATAACATGCTCAAACTATTTACATAAAATTAGCAGGAATGGGTCAGTTTTGGGTCAGGCAGCAGGGAAAAGGAGGAGAGGATACGGGAGTCAGGGTGCCTGCGGGGAGGATGTTCCTGCAGGTGGCAGGGGCACACCGGGTCATCCTTGGGCCAGATTCTGGTTACTGCGGGAACATTTTGTTCCTGCAGTCTAGAATCGGGTCCAATGGACACGTCTTACTTGGGGTCGTTCGGATGGCCCGGACATGCCCCTACTGGAATCGGGTTCAAAATCAATAAGTTCATCATTGATGAAGAAGAAATTGAAATAGTGGACAACTTTAACCAACTTGGATCAACTACCAATAAAGAAACAACAATCAGTCAAGAAATCTGACGATGCATTGCTCTTGGCAGAATGGCTATGAACGACCTAAACAAGATTCTCAAGAGCAGAGATGTCTGTCTCCATACAAAGATTCAGCTCGATCAAGCCATTGTATTTTCAATAACATCATATGGATACAAAAATTGGACAGTGAAAATTGATGCCTTTTCATTATGGTGCTGGGGATGAATACTGTGTCTTCCATGGACTGCCTGAAGAACAAACCAATCTGTACTAGAGGAGATCAAACCTAAACTTTCCTTAGATGCTCAGATAACAAGACTTTGGGGCTTGTTTACAAAGCCGCGGTAGCGGTTTGCGATCGTAATCGGAGCCGCGGCCCCATTGATTTCAATGGGGCCGCGGCTGCGATCGCGATCGCGAACCACTACCGCGGCTTTGTAAACAAGCCCCTTTGACTTTTTCATACTTTGGACACATCATGCGACGAGAGAGATCATTAGAGAAAGACTTCATGCTTGGCAAGGTAGAAGTCAACACAAAAGAGGAAGGCCAGCAATGAAATGGATCAATACAATAGCAGCTATGGGTGCCACTTTGTCAACAATGAGCCACCTGACTGAAGACCGAATAGACTTTAGGACAGCTATCCAGAGGATCTCTGTACCTTTTTCTAATTTTGCTATATTCTTTTTAAGATATGGCGACCAAAATTGCACACAATGTTCAAACTGGGGATGCACTATGTAATGATAGAGGCATTATAATATCCTTGGTTTTATTCTCTATTCCTTTCCTTATGATTCCCAGAATTCTATTTGATTTCTTGGCCGCCGCTGAACACTGGGCGGAGGGTTTCAATGTGTTATACACAATGACACCTACGTTTTTGGAATTCGACACTTAAGGATCTGTGTCCATCCATATCTGGATGACTGGCTTCTCCGAGCCTGTTCCATATCAGAAGCATCTTGGATGGTGTCCTGAGCACTGTTCCCTCTAAGCTGTGCGCGTGTGCGCGCGCACACACCTCACCGAGCGAGCGCACATACTTTACAACAGAGCGCACAAAAATTACGGTTCTGATTCTGATAGAAAACACCACAGACATCTTAAAATTTAAAAGTTGTGATTGTAATTACTAGAAATTTTCTGCTTCATTTAGTAATCGTCTATTTTCATTTAATTTGATTAAAATCAATGTGGTGTACATACTGTATTCTGACGTGTAGTCAAATTTTAAAGTATATATCTCCGAGTGTCGTGTTATGGCGCACAAAAATTTAACCTTCCTTCAAAAGCTGCACAGCTGATATTTTATGCGCACACAGCCTACAGAAAATTAGAGGGAACATTGGTCCTGAGTGGTATCTTTTTTGGAAAGCTTCGGCTGGGTGATCAGTCAGGGAAAGAGTCAGCTTCTGCCTTCCCATTGGAATTTCTGGGAGCATGTTTCGACACTCAAGTGAGCAGAATTTTCCTGCCAGAGGAAAAGGTCTGAAGACTGTTGGATTGCCTGGCACTGTTCTGTGTGCTGCAGGCCCCCAGAGTCTGGGCTTCTCCGGGAATAAGCAGGAAGTCGCTCCTTATATATGAGTGATGCCACCGACAGAGCCCGTGCGGGAAACACTCCCCAACTTTCAGATTGAGCCTTTGGGAGGTTGACCACGCATGCATGCCCGTCTTCCCACCGGAAGGAGCCATCATACCTTGTCGGGTTTTTTTGTGTTTTTTTTCCTGCAGAACTCTCCAGACGTTGTCTGTGTCCCAGAATTAAGATCATCATTTTTTGCTAGTTCATTTCTTTTTTTTCAGTATCACATGCTGTACAGCGTCTTCCTGCTCTCTCTGGTAAAATCAGTGCCTTGGTGCCGTGTGTTTCTCAGATGTTTTTCCTTTTTCTCTCAGTGCACAGGATTTTTCTCTTGTGTCCCCTTGGTTGGTGAGGGCATTTGGAGTCCTTTGACTTGGTCGTCCCTGACATGTCAAAGCCGGCCAGTGGCTTCAAGAAGTGCACTCAGTGTGGCCGGACTATCTCCATCACAGACCACCACAGCTGGTGTTTTCAATGCCTCTGGCCCGACCATCAGCCTTCTGACCGTGCTTTCTTCTTCTCAGCTCCTTGGATTGATGTCTGCAACCATAGAAATGGTGCCATGGGCATGTACTCATATGTGACCACTTCAGCCATCCTTGTTGACTCGATGGTCCCTAAGTTCTCAGGAGTTTGGGTGCAGGTTTCCACTCTCATTGATGGTGAAGGCCAGCCTGCGGTGGTGGCGGCGGCAGTCCAGTCATCTGAGAAAGAGCATACCACTATACTATTTCTCCTGGATCCTGCTGACAAAAGATGCCAGTCTCTCGAGCTGGGGAGCCCGTTGCGAAGACCATATGGCCAGGGCCAGTGGAACCACAGGGATGCGGTGTGGTCCATCAACTGCCTCAAATCAAGGGTCGTCAGGTTGGCTCATCTGCATTTCTAGCCCTTGGTCGAGGACTAGGCAGTTAAAGTGTTTTCGGACAACATCATGGCGGTGGCTTATGTCAGATGGCATAAGGAGTGCTGGTGTAGCTCTGGAGATGGCTCTTCTGTTTGGATGGAGAACAACCTCCTAGTCCTGTCGGCCCAGCACATTGCCGGGTGGACAGTGTGGAAGCATGGACTTCATCAGCTGGCATTCTGAGTTCTGGTAGTTGAGTCCAGAGGTGGTGTTTCATTTGATTCTGCACCCCCGGGGTTGCCCCAAAATGGATCTGATAGCGACCCACTCCAATTCCAGAGTTTGCTGCTTTTTCTATTGCCACATGGAAACGGGGTCTGGGACATCAGTGCCCTGACCCAGCCTTGGCCAAGTGAGCAAATGCTATACGTGTCTCCTCCATGGTCCCTAGTGGGGCATGTGATTCGGCATATAGAGCGCCACCCGGGCAGGATTGTTCTGGTACAGCCAGATTAGCCGTGGAGTGTGTGGTTCGGAGACCTGATACGGATTCTGCAGGCATCTCCTCTTTGGCTGCCTCTGTCACAGGAGCTATTGTGGCAGGGACCGATCATCCTGGAGGCTCTCTTCTTGCTTACGGCATGGCTCTTGAAAGGAGACTGCCAACACTACTCCCCAGCAGTGATCTCTACTCTGTGTCCAGAGGAGGTCTACCAGCTAGATATGGTGCCTCTTTGAGTGCTGGTGTGGCGCATGGCAGTTGGCTCCTGAGATGGCCAAGGTGTCCTTTCTGTAGGATGGCCTAGAGAAGGGCCTTTCACTTCATTCCCTGAAAGTTCAGGTGGTAGCTCTGGCCTGCTTCCATGGTCTGATTGCAAGTAAGTCTTTGGTCTTGCACCCTGGCATCTCACGTTTTCTTCAGGGGGTTTGGGCCTGTGTCTTCCCCTTTGGTCTGTGAACCTTTCCTGGAATCTGTCTTGGGTGCTTAGAGTCCTGATGGCAGCCCCCTTTGAGCCGTTGAAGTACACTTCCTTAAAGGATTTGGTGCTCAAGACTGTCTTATTGATTGCGATTTGTTCCACAAAGCGAATTTCTGAGCTGCAGGCTCTGTCTTGCCGATATCCTTATCTGTTCTTTTTGAAGGAGGCTGTTTCCATTTGGTCTGTGCCTTCTTTCCTGCCTATGGTGCTCTCCCTTTCACGTGAACCAGGTGGTTTTCCTGCTGTCCTTCCCAAAGGAGCAGTGTAGGGGAACGGATAAGGATCATCGCCTGGTAGATGTCTGGAGGGTGCCCCTCCAGTACCTGGAAGTTACAAATCCTTTTTGCAAGTCTGACCATCGTTTTGTACAGTTTGCTGGCCTGCGCAAGGGTGACGTGGCGGCCAAGTCGAATTTGGGGCGCTGGATTAAGGAGGCCATTGCCTCAGCATATCTGTTGTAGAATCGGCCGGTTCCTGAGGCTTTGCACCCTTATTCTACTTGAGCACAAACATCCTCATGGGTGGAGTGCGGCTCAATAGCCCTTGCAGACATTTGTCAGGCAGCAGTGTGGGCATCACTTTCCACTTCTGTCAAGCATTACCGCTTCGAGGTAGACATGTGGGCGGACACTGCCTTTGGCTCAAGGGTTTTGTGAACTGCTGTGTCTTCTTCCCACCCAGTGGAGTTGTAGATTTGGTACATCCCACTTGTGTGGACTGGTCTAGCAGGATGATATTTATTTATTATTTATTTTATTACATGCACTTATATACCGCGCTATTTTCCATCAGTGCAGTTTACATAGAACCAGTTAAATACACATCTCAAAACATTCGATTTGTGTTTACAATTAACAGGCAACAGAACTTGGATAGACAACAAGGGGGTAACTATTTACAACTGTACAGAAAGAGCAGGCTGAACGTCAGTTTGACGTGGTTAGTTTACTTTTGAGGCATTTGAGGTGCTGTCCTCCGGGTAATGCTCGAGGAAAAGGTGATATTTCAGAGCTTTCCTAAACTGCGTTAAATTAGTGATTGCCCGTATACTAGGAGGGAGGCTGTTCCAGCATTTTAG
The DNA here is from genome assembly GCA_033557465.1 of Ichthyophis bannanicus. Classification (NCBI taxonomy): domain Eukaryota; kingdom Metazoa; phylum Chordata; class Amphibia; order Gymnophiona; family Ichthyophiidae; genus Ichthyophis; species Ichthyophis bannanicus. Next base: position 191,392,144 of record CM066036.1, read on the forward strand.
TGCTGAGAATTTGAAAGCCCTGTTCACTGTTGTCTGGCAGCACTTGGTTGTTTCTCTTGGGACTATTAGTTTATTGTCCTCAGGGGATCTTCTAGGTCTGTTCAGGGGGGTTATCTGAATGAGGTCTGCTAGGGCGAGCTTATTTATGATCTTGAAGGTCAGAATTATGGTTTTGAACATAATTCTGCCTTTTATGGGGAGCCAGTGGAGTTGTTTAAGGATGGGTGTAATGTGTTCCCACTTGGAAGCACCCGGGAGCACTCTTGCAGCAGAGTTTATTGCAAGCTGTAAAGGGTGTATCGTGGATTGCGGGAGACCGAGGAGTATGGCGTTTGCATAGTCAAGATGCGGTATGATCAAGGCTTAGTATACTGTGTGGAAGTTGCCAGGTTCCAGTAAGGCGTGTATGTGTCTAAGTGATCGGATTTTATGGTATATAGCTCTTGCTACATTGCCTATATGGGTCTTCATGTCGAGTCGCTGGTCAAGTGTGACTCCTAGATATCTAATAGAGGGTTTGGTAAGTAGATCTGCATCTAAGACCTTTAAGCACGGTGGTGTGATGAATTTCGGATCTCTGGTGACGAAAAGGACTTCGGTTTTCTTATGTTGGATTTGCAGGTTTTGTGATTGGAGCCATCTGGATACTGCGTTGAAACAGTCCGTGAGCGGTGAGAGTTCGGGGTTCTCCATTGCAAAAGGCATATATAGGAACACGTCGTCTGCGTATAACAGGCATTCCACCTTGAAGGACTGGACGATCTTGCAGATCGGTTGCATATAAATATTAAACAGGGCAGATAGAGAGGATCCTTGTGGGACCCCTTGGCTCTGGTGGAAAGGTTCTGATGTTGCTTCATCTGATCTTACATGTTGCCATCTATCCGAGAGATATGACTTGCACCATTCGAGTGCTAAGTCACAAATCCCCTTCTCTCTGAGGCGGTGTAAGAGGATGCCATGGGAAACAGAATCAAAGGCTGCCGCTATATCCAAGAATATGAGTACGTACCCTCGGCGTATGCTGTCAATTCCTGCAATTATGGTACTGAAGAGGATGGTGAGAAGAGTTTCGACTCCATGTGCGGCTCTGAAGCCGTGCTGACACGGATCAAGTGGTACGGAGGCATCAATATGATCTTGAATTTGTCTTTGGACGTCTTTCTCTACGATTTTTGCCAACAGTGGTATGCTGGATATCGGTCTATACGAGTCGGGCTTCTTAGGGTCCAGTTTGTTGTTTTTGAGGAGTGGCCTGATTGAGGTACGTTTGAGGGACTGGGGAAAGGTGCCTATCGTGTATGAGCAATCCATTAGCTTTGCTATAAAAGGGCTGACTGTCGGTCGTAACTCTTTTATCCAGGACACCGGGCAAGGGTTGGTTTGTGCGGTTGTTGTGTTAATTCCAGCAATTATGTCCTCAGTGTGTTTGGCAGATGGCTTAGAGAAGGCAGACAGTCGGGCTGAGGATCTTGGCTCGAGTGCCATGGTATGTGTGGGGGATTTATTAGTTTGGCACAGTTTTGCTTTTAAGTAGTCGGCGAAGGCTTGAGGGTGGACTTGACTAGGTTGCTCTGGTACTGGCTCTTTTGCTAGGTTCTTTACCTTGGTGAAAAGGTCATGTGGCTTGTTTAGGGACCGTTTTAGAGCGTCAGTGTGGAATCTCCTCATGCTTTCAGATATTACTTGGCGGTGTTTTTCTAGTTGAGTGTTGTATGTCTTTAGGTCCTCTGTGGAGTGAGTACGGTGCCAGCGTCTTTCTAGTTTTCTCAAGCAGGAGAGTGACGTTTTAAGCTCTGTGGAGTACCAAGCTGCTATTCTTCTCTTCTTGGTAGGCTTGTTTGATGGTGGTCGTAATGCAATGGAACTGAAGTTTTCATTCCAAGTGGAAACTAACACTTCAGGTTCGTGGGATGTTAGGTCAAAGAGTGTACGGGTATGGTTTAAGATTTGGTCTTTGTCAAAGGCTATGAACCTGCGTGGAGCTGTTTTGAGGCTGCTGGCCTTATCGACACTCTTTTGGATTTTGTTGGGAAGAGATATTTGGAACATGATTAACATGTGGTCTGACCAGGGGACTGCAGTAGTGGACAGTATGGTGGTGGTTGTTTTAAAGGCAGTTGGGGGGGGGGGGGGGCAAAAACAAGGTCCAGTGTCCTACCTTTAGGAGTTGTGTGTATCCTAGTTCTTCGAAGGCATCCGTGAAAGATGAGGCCTGTGCGTTCTGCAAGGATGGTAAATTGAAATCACCTACAACCCAGCTTGGTGTGCTTGGCGTTTGTGAGTTGGATGCAAGCTCAATTAATGTTGCGAGGGAATCTGAGTCTGTGGATGGGGCCCTGTATATCAGGTTGAAGAAGCAATGTTTATTGGTAATGGTGATTGCGTCTATGTGTATTGCGTTGGTTGTATTGCTCAGGTGGAAGTGGAGATCAGTTTTGGTGATAGCGAGAACACCTCCTCCTCATTTACCGCTTCTGTGACATGTGTGTACTGAGAAGCCATTGGGTAGGAGCTGGTTGATGAGTACGTTATCATCATTTGATAGTCATGTCTCAGTTATGAAGAGAATGTTTAGGCAATGGAGAGAAATTATGTCTGCAATGACTGGCCATTTCTTACGTATTGACCTTGCGTTTATGAGGGCACACTTAATGTTCTGCTGGTAGGAAGATATTTCTTTATGAACTCGCAAATTATATTGTATTGCTATATGTAATAAGCGGGGTTGGTGAGGGTGTGCATCACCACCAAATATAGAAGGTGACATTTTACTTACCAGTTAATGTCCTTTCCTTGAGTCCTGCTAGACCAGTCCAGAGTCCGCCTCTTAAACTGTATTTGCTCTATTCTTCTGCTGTGGTACCCTTGGGTCCGCTTTGATTTTTATCCTTGGCTTTGTAGGTTCATCTTCTGCTGATTGCCTTCTTTTGATGCTTTCCTGTACATAGTAGTCTACTGTTGATTACTCATTGTTGTCAACGCTTGAGGTTGCGTGAGGCTTGCCATGTTTCTCCCACATGCTTTGGGATTAATACTGAAGGGACCCTTGGTGGCTGAAGTGAATAGAGGCATGGGAGTGATGTCATTGAAATCTGGGCTTTTCATTGGTTCTTTGTGTCCACCAATCTGCTGGTAGTGGAACACAACCCGCTTGTCTGGACTGGTCTAGTAAGACTTAAGGAGGAAATTACATTAACTGGTAGTAAAATGTCATCTTATGAAAGCTCCCAATAAGCTACAAAACTGCTCTGAGCTGAACTACCTGATCTGGAAGGTCATATTTTGGAGGAAATCAGAATCTGAGTTATAGGGCCTACTTATTGATCCACTTTTATACCAAGGTGTGCTTTGGTTATTTTTAAAAATAGACCGATTCTTTGTGGACAAGCAGGAATGAGTCCTCATGGGTGATGTCCCCAACGGAGCCCTGCGCGGGAACGCTCCTCAACTAATATTGGAAGCATTTGGGAGGCTCTTGTGCGCCTCTTTCCCCACCTGCTACCGCAGCACCATCTTAGATCAGTCTTTTATTTTCTGTGGAGCCCCACGGACACATTTCAGACACCTCCATTGGTAAAGTTCTATTTTTTCCTCTTAGGGTTTTTTTTTGCCTCTGGTTTTCACCCAGTCGTCTACATCACGATTCTTTCCTCCTTTTACTTTTTTTTTCCTCCTCTGATCATTGATTTTTTTTTGTTTGCTATGGCATTTCAGCCCTCCCGGTACCAGTGCTCAGGTTGGCCTCGTCTCTCGTCATTGATCCATTCGACTTTGCTGCAGCTATTTTTCCAGGTGTCATGTCCCAGAAACACACCAGCAGGTTCAAGAAGCGTTCCAAATGCTCTAAGACCATATCGGTTACAGATACCCATAATTGGTGCCTACAGTGCTTGGGACCCAATCTTCAGCCCCACATACTGATCCATTTGCTCACAGGAAATATCTAAGAGACAACAAACAATCCTTGGTTCAGTAAATATAAAATCTAACAAAAACAAAAACCAAACCCACAAGTAGATCCCCATTTAACACATTTTTGTCGGAAGAGACTGGAGGCGACTGAAATGAAGTCCCAGGCAACCTGTTCCCTTTTTTTATATATATAAAGCGCGAAAGCGCTGTACTTAGCTTATAAAAATGGTCCAGTGAAATTTCATGCATATATAAAGGCTTCTCTTCTTAGAGCGGTCAGGTAGTCAGTCCACGACGTACGTTTCGGGCCATAGGCCCTGTTTCAAGTGTTCACGCTCCTCAAAACATACCGCTGTAGAAAACTATAACCGTTATCCTTCACCAGTTTATATAAAGGGGAAGTATTTTCATTGGCTAGCATTTACTGTCAATCAACAGGGAGCTCCAATCAACTAAACGGGAGACCCCATTGTCATCGGGGAACCCCTTAGTGTCATGGATGACGTTATAGCAAGCTGAACCATTCAACTTCTTTATTCAGTCCCGTAGGATGGACAGCCTGTAATTGAAAAATCAGCTGCTGTTCACGTCGTTGCAAAGCAAGAAGCCGATTGCCTCCTCTAGGAGTTGGAGGAATAAAATCCAACACAGTCCAAGAAAAGTCAGAATGAAACTGATGGTGTAAAAGCTCACAATGCTCAACGAGGGGGGCCGACAAAACCTTTTGTCGGATCCTGGAAGCGTGTTCACTAAGGCGGACCTTGATTTTTCGAGAAGTCCTGCCAACACAGGAAATATCTAGCAGACTGCATCTCTTTCGCTTATGCCCAGACAGTCTTGTCACTGCTCATAATGTCACAACTATGGGCTGCATCAATGGTCAACTTGCACTCGATCTCTATGGAAGAGATCTGCAGGACTGCAACATGGCCTTCAGTCCACACATTCAAATCTCATTACTGCCTAGACTGGGATTCCTGACACGACAGTGACTTCGGCCAATCTGTACTCAGGAATCTGTTTTTGGATTAGAATCCAACTCCATCCTCCTAAGCCCATTCTATTCTGTCCAGGCTACGAAAAAAAACATAAAGGGAAGAGAAAATCACTGCTTTTGTACATAGTTGGTCTGTTGACAATTAAGGCCTGTTGCCATGCTGCAGTTGAGTTTTGCCTCTGTTGAGCTTCTCAATGGCTTCCTCTATTTTCAGTAGTCTATAGTTTGGGAGTCCTATACAAAGCTGGAAGAATGGTCTAATGCTTGGCAGTTAAGATTTAATACGAAGAAGTGCAATGTCATGCACTTGGGAAGCAGAAATCCAAGGGAAATGTACGCGATAGGGGGCAAGAGGTTGGTGTGCACGGACCAGGAGAAGGACCTTGGTGTGATTATTTCTGAGGATCTCAAGGTGGCAAAACAGTGCGACAAGGCAGTGGCAAAAGCTAGGAGGATATTGGGTTGCATACAAAGAGGAATTACCAGCAGAAAGGAAGAGGTACTTATGCCACTGTATAAGTCACTGGTGAGGCCTCACTTGGAATACTGTGTTCAGTTTTGGAGACCATATCTTGCAAAGAATGTAAAAAGACTGGAAACTGTTCAGAGGAAGGCGACCAAAATGATTTGGAGCCTGCGTTAGAAGCCTTATGAGAAGAAACTTGAAGACCTAAATATATACGCTCTGGAAGGGATAGGGGAGCTATGATTCAGACCTTTAAATACTTAGAGAAATAATAAACAAACAAACCTCTTCCAAAGACGGGGAAGATGTAAAACTAGAGGGCATAACATGAAGCTGTAAGGGGGGAAATTGAAAGGCAATGTCAGGAAATACTTTTTCACTGAAAGGGTGGTGGATGCTTGGAATTCTCCAGGACCAAGCAGGAAGTCAGTTCTCACATATGGGTGTCATCGGCACCGATGAAGCCCCAGCGGAGCATTTCCCCAACTTTCCATGAAAGCCTATGGGAATGCTGGCACGCATGCACGATTCCCTTCCCGCCTAAAGGTGCCATCTTACCTCAGTCTCTTTTTTTCCGAGAAGCCCATCGGTCATAGGTCCTGTTCTCCCGGATAAAAGTGATTTTTTTTCTTCGGCGATTTTCGCTATTTTTTTCTCCGGTTCGACGCCGGTTCCCCTCCCGCCGGGTTCAGTACACCGGTATCGAGCCCGTTTTCTTCATTTTTCTTTTTTCATTTTTTTTTTTTTTCATTTTTCACTGGAAGGCCGGTCTTTTGACCTCGCTGGGGCTATTTTTTCCCCGATGGCTTCCAGTGGTTTCAAAAAGTGTGATCGGTGTAAGAAAATTGTCTCTCACTGACACACACGACTGCTGCCTTCGGTGCCTCGGCCCTGACCACGACCCAAAGTCGTGTGGGCCATGTGGGAAGATGTCTTCCAAGGCACTAAAGAGTCGACAGCATCAAAAGGAAAGGTTTTTCTCGGACTCTGCCTCCGGCCGGGCCCGGACCTCGTCTGAGGCCTCAACATCACGGGATTCTGATCCCGAGCGCCGTCGAAGCTCCTTGGACAGGGGGTCCCCCGACCGGGAACGTCAGAGGAAGACGCAGCTCGCGAGGGCGGCGGTGGAGGAGGTCCCTGGTCCCTCGAGGGCCAGGTCTAAGACCCCTGACCGCCATCCCGGGCCCGTGGACCAAGAGAAGCCTGCCAAAGTTCCTCACGTGGAGCCGGAGTCTGCTAGACACATAAGCCCCGTAGTCCTCATGGACTCTCCTCCCAGAGAGCCGACGTCGCCAGAGCCTGAGTCGGTGGCTGCTGCGTCTCCCGAGCTGAGTCTCAGGATGACAGCCTTGGAGTGCAGACTGTCTGCCTTCATGGAGCAGCAGCGGGCACTGATGGCCAGCCTGTCTGGTGCATCTGCCCCAACCATCGGGACGTCGACTTTGAAGTCAACCCTGGAGACCGAGCCGATACTCGAGACCCTCGTGGCTCGAAGTCGTCCTCGTTCGAGGTCTCCCTCGACCTCTCTTTCAGGACTGAGGGTGTCGACGCCGATGCCCCCGGCGTCGGGGCGGGTGCCTCGGGGCCCCGTGGGGTGGGACCCTGACTCCTCCTCGGACGAGTCCGCCTGGGAGATGGAGGACGAGGAGTCTCCCGATACTTTTAAGACTCGGTGCGTCCCATCGGACTCACCGCAGTCTGATCCCCGGAGTAGATCCCCTCCGGAGGACACTAGGTTCTCGGAGTTCGTCCGGGATATGGCTGCTGCCTTGGCTATCCCTGCTGATCCCAATGAAGAGCCTCGAGCCGAGGAGCTCGATGCTCTACAGTATGACTCTCCTCCGAAGGAGACCTTTACTGTCCCGGTTCCTCCGATGCTGGAACAGCTCTTCTTCCGAATTTGGGAGGCCCTGGCCTCGGCGCCGGTTCTAAGTAAGCGAGTCAATTCCATTTATCGACTCCGCAAGAGCCCTGGTTTCCAGACAGCACAGCTACCACACCATTCCATGGTTGTGGAATCGGCCATGCATCGTCTGAAGAGCCAGAAGATGCACTCTGCGGTGCCCCCCGGCAGGGAGGCCCGCAACCTCGATGGCGTCGGTAGGAAGTGCTTCCAGGGGTCGATGCTTGCTTGCCGTGTCCAGTCTTACCAGCTGTACATGGGCATGTACTTGCGGGACCTGGCCAAAGAACTGGCCAGCTTCTCTGCTGGTCGCTCCGGGGAACCCTTGCAGAGATTTCAGACCTTGTCCTCGGGGATTTGGGAAAGCTCGAAGTTCATTTCCTGCGCCGCCTACGATGGCTTCGAGGCTTCCGCCCGAGTAGCGGCTGCCGGCATCGCGGCTAGACGCCAGGTGTGGCTGCAGTCATCGGACCTCGAGCCATGGGTTCAGGACAAGTTGGTCGATGTCACCTGCCGAGGTGAGAACCTTTTTGGCAAACCCATGAACGAGAAGGCCGCTCAGCTTGAGACAGAGCACCTTACCAGGACAAGGCTGTCGAGGAAGACCTCTGCCCCTTCACATAAGAAGGGCTCGGGTAAAAAGTCCTTTTACCCGAGGAAGGGCACTGCCTACAAACAGTACCCTCAGTATCAGGCTGCCCAAGCTGCCCCCAAGGGTCAGCAAGCCAAGGGCCAGGGTAATGGGCCCCCTAGGCAGAGGACCCCCAAGCCTCAGGCCCCTGCTCCAACTCAGCAGGGTGGGGGTTTTTGACTCCTTGAGCGTAGCCTCTCCTCCACTGCTCTCCCCTCCCTGCACAGGAGGTCGCCTCGCTCTCTTTGCCCACCAGTGGCCCCTTATCACCGGGGACAGTTGGGTGCTGGACATAGTCCACAATGGCTATGCCCTCCATTTTCACCAACTGCGTCCACCATATTTTCCACTGGAGCCTCCAAGGCCCTCCCCTGCACACAGACCTCCTTCTGAAAGAGCTTCATGGTCTGTTGGTGGCCAGGGCGGTGGAGCCTGTGCCTCCCCACTTGCAAGGTCACGGATTCTACTCCAGGTATTTCCTGATACCCAAACGAACCAGTGGCTTTCAACCCGTTCTGGACCTCAGAAACCTCAACAAGTTCCTAGAGAAAGAAAAGTTCAAGATGCTTACTCTTGGAACACTTCTGCCCTACCTCCAGCAGGGAGATTGGCTATGCTCCTTAGATCTAAAGGATGCGTACACTCACATCCTCATTCATCCAGACCACAGAAAGTACCTCAGGTTCATTGTGGGAGGAAACCATTATCAGTACAGAGTACTACCTTTTGGCCTATCCTCCGCTCCCAGGGTCTTTACCAAGTTCCTGGCAGTGGTTGCGGCCTACCTAAGAAATCAAGGCATCTTTGTCTTTCCCTATTTGGACGACTGGCTCATCAGGGGTCAGACGTCCCTGGAGGCCAGACAAGCCACCCTCAACACCATTGCTCTGCTTCAAAATGTGGGCTTTGTCATAAACTTTGCAAAGTCCACTTTGCTCCCATCCCAGAACTTGGAGTTCATAGGGGCAAGGTTGGATTCTCAACTGGCAAAGGCATTCTTGCCAGAAGACAGGGCTCAAAGGCTGATGGACGTGGCAAAGCAGTTTCTGAACAAGTCCCTGGTCTCCGCCAGACTCTGCCTCAGGCTTCTGGGTCACATGGCTTCGACAGTACATGTGACTCCCAATGCCAGGCTCCATATGAGGCCTGCACAGTGGTGCCTTCGGACTCAGTGGTCTCAAGCCATAGGCCACTTACGAGACAAGATAAAGGTGTCCAAACCCCTTTTGGCCTCCCTCAGCTGGTGGCTACATCCACCCAATCTACTCAAAGGCATGCCCTTCCAAATGCCAGAATACTCAGTGGTCCTCACCACCGACGCCTCAATGAAGGGCTGGGGTGCTCATTGTCTGGACAAGTGCACTCAAGGCCTCTGGTCTCCCTGGGAGGCAGCCCAACAGATCAATCTGCTGGAAATTCGAGCTATCCGCTTGGCTCTCAGAGTTTTTTCTCCAGCCCTGGCTCACCACTCAGTCTTGATTCAAACAGACAACCAGGTGGCCATGTTTTATGTGAACAAGCAGGGCGGCACTGGGTCCCAGATCCTTTGTCAAGAGACTCAGGACCTTTGTTCCTTTGCCCTGAAGCTCCACATGCTTCTCAAGGTGGTGTACCTCCCAGGCCAGGAGAACTGCCTGGCCGACCGGTTGAGCAGGATTCTGCAGCCCCACGAGTGGCAGCTGCATCCCTTGGTGGTTCAAAAGATCTTCCTGAAGTGGGGTCTTCTCCCTTGGATAGATCTCTTTGCCAGTCCACTAAACAAGCAGCTACCCAAGTTCTGCTCCAGGCAACCACATCCTTTGAGGATCGCACCAGATGCTTTTCTGATGTCCTGGTCTCAGGGCCTCCTGTATGCGTTTCCTCCCACGCCCTTGGTGGCCCGAACTCAGTTCAAGATTCTTCGGGACAAGGCCTCGGTCCTGCTGGTAGCTCCCAGATGGCCGAGACAGCCTTGGTTTCCTCTTCTGCTTCAACTGGCGGTGGATCCCCCACTGCCTCTGGGGTTGCAACCCGACCTTCTCTCTCAGGAGCAGGGTTCCTTACTACACCCCAATCTCAAGACTCTCAATTTGATGGCCTGGAGGCTGCAAGGGTAGTCTTGGTTCCCTGGGGCTGCCTCAGGAAGTTGAGGAGGTTGTCCTAGCCTCTAGAAAACAGTCCACTAGGAAAGCCTATGCTCTCAAATGGAAGAGATTTTCTGTGTGGTGTCAGCTACGTACAGAGGATCCTTTCTCCTGTACTGTGCCAGTAGTGCTTCGGTACTTACTGCACTTATCAAATCAGGGACTTAAGTCCAATTCTGTTCGGGTCCACCTCTCAGCTTTAGCAGCTCACCACTCACTGGTGGAGGGACATTCTTTGTCAGGTCACCCCTTGGTGTCCCGCTTTCTCAGGGGCTTGCTTTTGCTCAAGTCCCCCATCCGTCGTCCTGCTCCTGAGTGGGAGCTGAATGTGGTCTTGCAGCAACTGACTCGCCCACCCTTTGAGCCGATGGCTACTTCTGCGCTTCCTCTCCTGGAAGACACTCTTCCTGATAGCCCTTACCTCGGCTAGGCGAGTAAGTGAGCTTCAGGCCCTGGTCTGTGATAGGCCTTACACCAGGATTTATAGGAACAGGGTAGTCCTCAGGACTCATCCCAAGTTCCTCCCTAAGGTTGTCTCCTCTTTCCACCTCAATCAGGAGGTGCTTCTTCCAACATTCTTCCCTAGGCCTCATGCAAGCCAGGCTGAAGCAGTCCTGCATACCCTGGACTGTAGGAGGGCCTTATCCTTCTACCTTGACCGTACGCAGGGGCATAGAAGGGCTACTCAGCTCTTCGTATCCTTTGACCCCAAGAAGTTGGGGTTAGCTGTGTCCAAGCATACCTTGTCTATCTGGGTGGCTGACTGTATCACCTGGGCTTACAAGGCGGCTGACCTTCCTTTGCAGGGTAGGGTCACGGCCCATCGTGTCAGGGCAATGGCTGCCTCAGTGGCTCATCTCCGCTCTGTGCCCTTGGTAGACATCTGCAGGGCTGCAACTTGGTCTTCAAGCCAGACTTTTGCGGCCCACTACTGTCTGGAAAGGGAGTCCCGTAGGGACAGTGCTTTTGGCCAAGCAGTACTCCGGAATCTCTTTGAGGTTTAGGCAACTCCTGCCCTCCTGCCCTCTGTTGGGCTACCGGTGGAGGTTGTGTCCTTGAAAAGCCTTTCTTTGCTGCTGGGACTAGAGGGAGTTCTCTTATTCAGCCTGGGTTACTCGGTAGCCCAGAGCTAGGGAGTCACCCATATGTGAGGACTGACTTCCTGCTTGGTCCTGGAAAAAGAGTAGTTACTCACCTGTAACAGGTGTTCTCCAGGAGCAGCAGGAATCAGTCCTCACAACCCTCCCTCCTCCCCTTGGAGTTGCAGTTGTATATAGTTTGTGGTTTTACATTTTTGTGTGCTCTTCTTAGCTATGTCATTGACTGAGGTAAGATGGCACCTTTAGGCGTAAAGGGAACCGCGCATGTGTGCCAGCATTCCCAAAGGCTTTCATGGAAAGCTCTGGAAATGCTCTGCTGGGGCTTCATCGGCACCGATGACACCCATATGTGAGGACTGATTCCTGCTGCTCCTGGAGAACACCTGTTACAGGTGAGTAACTACTCTTTCCCTCCCAATGGAAGTGGTGGGGGCAAATACAGTGACAGAATTCAAAATTGCATGGGGCAGACACAGAGGATCTCTTTACAGCAACAGGATAAAATCAAAATAAACTTAACTATCTAATGGGCAGACTAGATAGACCATACTGTTCTTTATCTGCCATCATTTACTATGTTACTAGACTCATTCCTGCTTGCCTAGAGAGAAAAGGTAGTTACTCATCTGTAGCAGGTGTTCTCCATGGACAACAGGAATAAGTCCTCACAACCCTCCCATTTCCCCGGGGAGTTGCCTTCTGCTACAGCTATGTCATCAGACTGATCTAAATGGTGTCACCACAGGTGGGAAGGAGGCATGGTAGAGCCTTCCAAAAGCTTCCAATAGAAGATGGGTAGCGTTCCCATGTGGGGCTCCTTTGGGAACATCACTCATATGTGAGGACTTATTCCTACTGTCCACGGAGAACACCTGCTACAAGTATGGACCCAGGCATTAGGCTGCCTGCTAGACAAAATAGCAAACACAAGTCGCTTCATTTTGTCTCTCCAGTGGTGGAGGTCCCCTCAAAACCTGTTGCTGTGGTCCCCATTTCAGCAGTCTCTACCCCAAGCAACTCTTACAACAGATGCTTCTCCAATGGGGTGGGGAGCTCATCTGCAAGACCTCTCCACCCAGGGCATCTGGTCCCCACAGGTTACTTGTCTACATATCAATCTCTTGGAACTCAGAGCAATCTTCCTTGCTCTGCGGACTTTCCACACCCTGCTCAGCCACAAGACAGTCCTTATCCACACGGACAATCAGGTAGCCATGTTCTATGTGAACAAGCAGGGAGGAACTGGCTCTCTGTCGCTTTGCAATGAAGCTTTGCGACTGTGGGCCCTCGCCAGAGAGCATCACATTCATCTTCTGGCAGTTTATCTTCCAGGCGTTCAAAACTCTTGGGCAGACAGGCTCAGTCGAGTTCTGCTTCCACACGAGTGGTCCCTACATATGGACCAGGTATCCAAGATTTTTCAAATTTGGGAAACCCCAGACATAGACCACTTTGCAAGTCCGTGGAATGCCAAACTTCCCCGGTTCTGTTCCAGAACTCGGCTTGGGCGAGGGATGCTTTCCTCCTTCACTGGGGTCAAGATTTCCTCTATACCTTTCCAACCGTTCCCCTAATTCCCAAAACCCTGTTCAAGCTTCAGAGAGACAGAGGCCACATGATTCTCATAGCTCCACATTGGCCATGGCAAGTGTGGTACCCTCTGCTTCTACATCTCTCTCAAGCTCCCTCCCTGCAGTTAGGGACTGCTCCAGACCTCCTCTCTCAAGAGGACGGAAAGTTATGGCATCCCAATCCCCAGTCTCTGCATGTCAGGGCTTGGTTGCCGAAGGCCTAGATCTACATGATCTTCGTCTTTCTCAACAAGTGAAAGATCTTCTTTATGCTTCCAGAAAACCTTCCACTAGATGTTCTTTTGCTTTCAAGTGGAAAAGGTTTACTATCTGGTGTTCTGGGAAGGGTCTTAACCCCCTTGCCATACCTCTGGAATCTTTGCTGGAGTATCTCCTCCATTTGTCTAATGCAGGCCTTAAGACAAATACAGTAAGGGTCCATTTGAGTGCTATTGCAGCTTCCCTTAAGCCTCTAAATGGACAACCTATTTCCTCTCATCCTCTTGTAGCAGGATTCATGAGAGGCCTCCTTTTAACAAAGTCTTCCATTAGACCACCCCCGGTGGCATGGGACTTAAACTTGGTTCTTGGTCAGCTTATGAAGCCACCTTTTGAACCTTTAGCTACCACCTCCTTGAAATACCTTTCTTGGAAGGTTATCTTTCTCATTGCAATCACATCAGCACGTCGTATTAGTGAATTGCAAGCACTCGTAGCTAATCCACCTTATACAAGGTTCCATCATGACAAGGTGGTCCTTAGGACTAATCCACACTTTATGCCTAAAGTGGTCTCGCCTTTTCACCTCAACCAGGAGGTCTACCTACCTGTCTTTTTTCCAGGACCTCATGCATCAAGTGCAGAGAGGAATCTTCATACCCTGGACTGTAAAAGAGCCCTGGCTTTTTACTTACAAAGGACACAGCAACATAGAAAGTCTTCCCAACTCTTTGTTGCCTTTGATCCTTCTCATTTGGGACTACCAGTCTCCAAGAGAACACTATCTAACTTGATTGCCCAGTGTATTTCTTTCGCCTATCAGAGCGAGGGCCATGTCACAGCTCACAATGTGAAAGCCATGGCAGCCTCAATGGCTCATCTGAACTCTGTGTCTATTGATGACATCTGTCGAGCAGCCACTTGGGCCTCGGTTCATACCTTCACAGCCCATTACTGCTTGGACAAGGACTCCCGCCGGGATGCCTTGTTTGGTCAGGCTATTCTTAAACACCTGTTCCATACTTAATCAACTCCTACCCACCATCCCTCATGGGATGCCAGAGATCCATATGGGGAAGTGCAGCCCTGTCCCAGGGACACCCAACTTCTGGGATCTCTCCCTGGCATCTAAAGCTAGGGAGTCCCCATATGTGAAGACTCATTCCTGCTTGTTCCTGGAGATAGCACAGTTTCTTACCTGTAACAGGTGATCTCTAGGAACAGTAGGAATAAGTCTTTACAACCCACCCACCTCCCCTAGGAGTTGTCTTTCTCTATCTCTTTCCTTTCCCTCTCTCTCTCTCTCTCTGTCTCAGCTCTAAAACTCAACTGAGGAGAGACAGTTGGGAAAGGCGGGAAGGCAGCACGCAGGTGCTGTGGGATGCTCCCAAAAGCTTTTTGATTGGACGCTGGGGAGCGTTCCCGCGCAGGCTCCGTCGGTACCGATGTACCCATATGTGAAGACTTATTCCTGCTGTTCCCAGAGATCACCTGTTACAGGTAAGTAACTGTGCTTTCTAGTATAGGGGGTTCAGCGGACCAGTATATCTGGGCTATGCGTACCTCTCTTGAGAAAGTGACATACTTGCATATACGTGAAAAAAATCCCATGACTCCAAGCCAAACTCCCCCTGAGCCTCTGAGAACGACATTCTTCCCCTCCCGCCACAATTGTCCCAATGTGCATAATCCAAAGCCCTTCCAGCATTTAAATGCCAGATCATCAATACTCGGGGGGAAACAGGGAGTTGTTTTGGATGGGGGTCAAGCGAAAGACCCTCAAGGGGCCCAATATTCCCTTCCTTAAACTCTCCCAAATCTGTAGAGTATGACCCACCCACGAGTTGTCACCCTCATGCCATTGTACCTCCAGATTTGGGAGCCACAAAAGGTCCCAAAGGCAACAAGCCCTCAAGGTATTCTGCTCAACCTCCACTCCATCATCCCAATGCCAGGCCCTCCACTTCATCATCCTTTGAAGTTAGGCTGCCCAATAATACCTCTGGATGTTGGGGATTCCCAGAGCCCCCCCCCCCCCCACCCTTATACTGAGGTTGAGACAATATCCTGTTTGCTATATGGGGAGGGCAATAACCCCAAATAAATCCCATTATTCCTCTTTGCCATTATGGAGTGTGGCAGGGAGCAAGTTATAACATATTTACAAGGGGGGATTACTAGCACCAGGGGGGTTCAAACATATATGCATCACCAAGAGGGTTCAGGACGAATTTACAGTACAGTTGAGTTTAGAGTTTGGTTCAGAGGTTCAGTTTGATCATGCGGGGGTATGAGCATGGGTTCAGAGGGTGTTCGTCTTTTCCAGACCTAAGTATATGGTGAATAGGTGGGTCTTTAGCTGTTTCCAGAAAGAGGGGAGATCCTTTATTACTTTGGATGTTGGCTGGAAGGGAGATCTCCAGGAACAAGCAGGAACGTAGTCTTCACATATGGGTGTCGTCGGTACCGACGGAGCCTGCGCAGGAACGCTCCCCAGCATCCAATAGGAAAGCTTTTGGGAGCATCCCACAGCGCCTGCGTGCTGCCTTCCCGCCTTTCCCAACTGTCCCTCTCCAGTTCTTCGTTTTCTATGGAGCCGACAGGTCGCACATCCTGTCACCGCAGAAAATTTCCCTTATTCTTCCTTTTTGTGGTTGCGTCTGCCTTCCCTCGACGCTATACTGGTACCGCCGGTGGTTCTTTTCTTTTTTCTAAAAAAAAACAAAAAACCAACAACTTTGTTTCTGGAGTCTTTCTCCAGTAATTCTCAGGTGCCACGTGGCATTTTGGGCACTAGGCCCAATTTTTTCCTCAAAATGGAAAAACCCGCTTTGGGTTTTAAAAAGTGGTCTAAGTGTGGCGGTACCATCTCCGTCACTGACACCCATGAGTGGTGCCTCAAATGTTTAGGTCCTGAACACTCTTTCAGAGTGTGTTGCCTGTGGGATGGTGTTGAAAAGGGGCCGGCAAAACCGAGCTGCTAAACTTAGCACCTTTTTCCCTCCAATGCAGCCTCCGTGGCATCAATGTCTTCCAGGGCTTCATCTTCTTCCCATGGATCTCAGATAACTAAACATAAATCTAGCCAGTCCTCAAAGGGTAGATCTCCTTCTAAACATCGCGATAACTCTGGCGTTGCCCTTGAGGGACTTTCACTGGCAAAATTGCCCCGGCGGGAGGCTTCGGCTTCCAAAGCACTAACGGGGCTCCAGGATGTTCTCGAGGCTTCAACCTCGGCAGAACTACTGGTGCCATGCTCTGGGGTTCCGGCCGCTTCATCCGGCAACGATACCCTAGCATCTGCAGTGTTGATAGACCAGAGATTCTTGGCTATTTAACGCAGTCTGGCGGCTCTTCTCATGGCCTCGATGCCCCTGAAACCGCTTCAGACAATTCAACCGGTACCGGCACTGACTGCATCGACATTGGCAGGTATTCTACCGGGACTGAGTCATGCATCTCTATCCGGCATCCAGTACAAAACACGTGGTTGAAGTAGGAAGGTTTCCTTTATTGATTGTGAATAACCCATGGGCTTTTTGGGTTATTCACAATCAATAAAGGAATCCTTCCTACTTCAACCACGTGTTTTGTACTGGGTGTCTTAGAGTGACGTGGTATAGAGTGCTCCTTTGGTGGATCTCTCTCCGGAATCGACAAGTCGATATCGGACCACTCCGATGCCGACTTCGATCGGTACCGGTACCATGCCATGCACGATCACCCAGATCGGAGATACTTTGAATCCTCGGATGAGTCTGAAGACTCTGAAAGCTCTGCCGATACCAGAGTACTTCTTCCTGAGGATTTCTCTTCTCCTCAGAGTAGGATATCTCCACCAGAGGATATGTCCTTTCAAGATTTTATCCGAGATGTGGCCCGAGGTCTTTCCATCACAGTGGCTCCTGAAAAAAAGCCTAGGGGAAAGGAATTAGAAATCCTACAGTACCCTAAAGCTCCCAAGGAGGCAGCTATCTTACCTATTCATGAGATCTTGCATGATCTTATGTTAAGGATGTGGGAAACACCTCTAACCACATCTCCTCACTCTCGAAGACTCTACAACATGTATCGAGTTCCTCCTTGTCCTGGGTTTCAGAAGACTCAATTACCACACCGTTCATGGTGGTGGAATCGGCCATTAGACGGATAAAGAGTGCAAAAAGACATGCATCTAATTCTCCAGGATGTGAGTGTAGGACTCTTGACGCCTTTGGACGTCTATCCTTCCAGGCTTCCAGGCTTTCTGCTAGGATCAGTTCCTATATCTTGTATATGGGAATGTTCCTTTAGGAGGTCACAGGAGACTTAGAGCTTATGAGCCCTCTCCTTCCTGATGATAAAAGGTAAGATTATCTTGCTCTTGTTAAACATGCTCAGGATGTTTCCAAGTTTGTGAATCGTGCAGCCTTTGACTGCTTTGAATGCATAAGCAGAACCTCTGCTATTGCCATAGGTGCACGTAGAATTGCCTGGCTCCAGGCATCTGACTTGGAAATCTGGGTACAGGACAAACTGGGGAATATACCTTGCACAGGAGAGAATCTCTTTGGCAAGAATTGGCAGGAAAAAGCTAATGAGATAGATGCTGACAATATCACTTTGGATAGATTGTCTAAATCTGCAGCTGATCCTGCGAGGAAAAGATCCTCTAAGAAACCATTCTTCAGCAAGATGAAAAGGTTTTGTCCCTCCTATACCCAGCAGGGACATTGTTTAGGTCAGTCTGCCCAAAAGGGACAGCAGCAACAACCTAGGCAACAAAGGAAACCAACAGCAGCTAAGCCTCAACTGGCTCAGCAGACTCAAACTTCACAGGGGCTTTGACTCCTATCTAGAGAACTTTGCCTTCCTGGCCCTGAACAACCCAGAACCCTCCACCATCCCAGGAAGGTTATGTCATTTTGCCCCCAAATGGGGTCGGATAACAGCAGAAAATTGGACTCTGTCTATTGTAAGAGAGGGGTACAAGCTTCATTTGCTCAGCATGCCCCCTCCTACAATAGTAAGAAAGTTCAATTCTCAGACCTCTCTCAACGACCGGTTAGGTCAAGAAGTCACTATGCTCCTTGCTCAAGGGGCAATAGAAGAGGTACCCATTCCCCAACGTGGTACAGGGTTTTACTCCCCCTATTTCCTTATTCCAAAGAAAATAGGAGGACGCAGACCCATTCTAGACCTCAGAGAATTGAACAAATTCCTGTTCAGAGAGAAGTTCAAAATGATTTCTCTAGGAACTCTGCTGCCATACCTTCAGAGTCAAGATTGGCTTTGTTCTCTAGATCTCAAGGATGCGTACACTCATATTCTCATCCATCCAACTCACCAAAAGTTCCTTCAATTCCTGTTTCAAGGGAAGCACTACCAGTACAGGGTTCTTCCTTTTGGCCTGGCCTCTGCACCAAGGGTGTTCACAAAATGCATGGCTCTGGTAGCAGCATTTCTCCGCACCCTGGGAATATTCGTCTTCCCTTTCTTAGACTACTGGCTTATTCGAGCCCCTTCAGAGCCCGAGGCCAGGGTTGCTCTGTCTCGCACAATGCGCATCCTTCAGTATTTGGGACTTGTCATAAACTCCCCAAAGTCCATCCTTGCTCCCACTCAATCCCTAGAGTTTATAGGAGCTCTTCTGGATACCAGACAGACAAGAGCCTACCTTCTACAGCCCTGCTGCCTTCGCATTGTGCATTTAGCTTCCCAAGCAGTGCTAAAACCTCACCTCACTGCTCGGGAAATGTTACAGTTGCTAGGCCACATAGCATCTACCATGCATGTGGTTCCCTATGCTCGCCTCCATATGAGGGCAGCCCAGTGGACATTATTCACTCAGTGGACTCAGGCGTCAGGTAGTCTGTCAGACAAAATAGCAAACTCAGATCGCCTTATTTTGTCCCTCCAATGGTGGCAGTCACCCAAAAACCTTCTGGTGGGGTCTCCTTTTCAGCAACCCCCACCCCAAGCCACTCTAACAACAGATGTTTCACAGGTGGGTTCGGGAGCCCACCTGCACGGCCTCTCTACCCAGTGTACCTGGACTCCACAGGAGGCCTATCTCCATATCATTCTCCTGGAGCTCAGAGCAATCTTCCTTGCTCTTCGAGTATTTCACACTCAGCTCAGCTAAAAGACAGTCTTAGTTCAAACGGATAATCAAGTAACCATGTTCTATGTGAACAAGCAGGGCAGAACAGGCTCTCTGTCGCTCTGCAACGAAGCTTTGCGACTATGAGCCCTTGCCAGAGAGCATCAGATTCATCTCCTTGCGGTGTATCTTCCAGGCATTCAAAACTCTTGGGCAGACAGACTCAGTCGAGTTCTGCTTCCACACGAATGGTCTCTCCATGCAGACCAGGTGGTCAAACGTTTTCAAATTTGGGGAACCCCGGACATAGACCTCTTTGCAAGTCCGCTGAATGCCAAACTTCCCCGGTTCTGTTCCAGAATTCCGGCTCAGGGTTGTCAGGCCAGGGATGCTTTCCTCCTCCATTGGGGTCAGGACTTCCTGTATGCCTTTCCACCCATTCCCCTAATTCCCAAAACCCTGTTCAAGCTTTAGAGAGACAGAGGTCATATGATCCTCATAGCTCCACGTTGGTCACTGCAAATGAGGTACCCCTCTGCTCCTACATCTCTCTCAAGCTCCGCCTCTGGAGTTAGGATCTGCTCCAGATCTCCTTTCTCATGAGGACGGGATGCTGTGGCATCCCAATCCCCAGTCTCTGCATCTCAGGGCCTGGTTGCTGAAAGCTTAGAACTTCACGGTCTTAACCTTTCCCAGCAGGTAAAGAATATCCTTCATGTTTCCAGGAAACCTTCCACAAGACGTTCTTATGCTTTTAAGTGGAAAAGGTTTACCATATGGTGCTCGCAGAAGGGTCTTAACCCTCTTGCGATACCTCTGGAATCATTACTGGAGTACCTCCATTTATCAAATGCTGGGCTTAAGGCTAATTCAGTGAGAGTCCACTTGAGTGCTATTGCAGCTTCTTTCAAGCCTCTCAATGGACAACCTATTTCCTCTCATCCTCTCATAGCGAGATTTATGAGAGCCCTTCTTTTAACGAAGCCTCCCATTAAGCCACCACTGGTCTCATGGGACTTTAATCTGGTACTTGGGCAGCTCATGAAACCACCCTTTGAACCATTAGCAACTACCTCTTTGAAATTCCTTTCCTGGAAAGTTCTTTCTCATTGCAATCACATCAGCACGTCACATCAGTGAATTGCATGCCGTGGTGGCTGATCCTCCTTATACAAGGTTCCATCATGATAAGGTAGTCCTTAGGACTCATCCACGCTTTATGCCAAAGGTGGTTTCGCCCTTTCATTTGAACCAAGCAGTGTACCTTCCTGTATTCTTTCCAAGGCCTCACGCCTCAAATGCAGAAAGGAACCTTCATACTTTGGAATGTAAAAGAGCTTTGGCCTTTTACTTGCAAAGGACACACAGCAACATAGAAAATTCTCTCAACTCTTTGTTGCTTTTGATCCTAGTCATTTGGGACTTCCAGTCTCCCAAAGGGCACTGTCCAACTAGATTGCACAGTGTATATCTTTTGCCTATGAGAGTAAGAACCTTTCTCTTGAAGGCCATGTCACAGCTCACAATGTGAGAGCCATGGCAGCCTCAATGGCTTATCTTCACTCTGTGTCTATCGACGAGATCTGTCGAGCAGCTACTTGGGCTTCGGTTCATACCTTCACAGCCCATTACTGCTTAGACAAGGACTCCCGCCGGGATGCCTTGTTTGGTCAGGCTGTTCAACACCTGTTCCAGACTTAATCAACTCCTACCCACCATCCCTGGTAGGATGCCAGAGATCCATGGGGGGGAAGTGGAGCCCTTTCACAAGGGCACACAACTTTCTGGGACCATCTCCCTGGCATCTGCAGCTAGGGAGTCCCCATATGTGAAGACTACATTCCTGCTTGTTCCTGGAGATAGCTTAGTTACTCACCTGTAACAGGTGATCTCTGGGAACAGCAGGAATTTAGTCTTCACAACCTGCCCACCTCCCCTAGGAGTTGTATCTCTCTATCTCTCTCTCTTTCTCTCTTTACCTCTCTCTTTTGTCTCGGCTATAAACTCATCTGGAGAGGGACAGTTGGGAAAGGCAGGAAGGAAGCACCCAGGCGCTGTGGGATGCTCCCAAAAGCTTTCCTATTGGACGCTGGGGAGCATTCCCACGCAGCTCCTTCGGTACCGATGATACCCATATGTGAAGACTAAATTCCTGCTGTTCCCGGAGATCACCTGTTACAGGTGAGTAACTATGCTTTCCATAATGTGGAAGCATATAAGGAAAAAGCACGGTTGCAGGACTGCTGATTAAATTTAGTCCTTTCATATGGTATAGTCAATAAGTCGGTTGTGGTCTGTCGTGTTGGTCTATTGGAGCTCAGCCGATGTAACAGGTTGCTCATATGTGTGTGTTGCTGGTGGAGTGCTTTATGGATCAGGACCAATATTTTATATTTGATCCATGCCTCTAGAGGGAGAAAGTGGAGATCTCTCAGTATTGAGGTGAAGTAATCATATCTCTTCCCTTTTTTTGATGATCCTTGCTGTTGTGTTGAGGGCTGTCCTTGGGTTGAGGTTGCTGGTCGGGAGTCCCTGGTAAATTGCATTACAATAGTCCAGATGAAGGAGGGTCATTGATTGCATGACTGATCTGAAGTCCGGTGGGTGAAGTAGAGGTCTGAGGCATTGGAGCATCTTGGCTTTGAAAAATATGATCTTGGCTGTTTTTGCAATCTGTTTGAAGGATAGCGATTGATGCAAAATGACCCCTAGATACTTTGAGTTTGGACTCTAATATGTGTCGTTCCCAGGGTGAAGTGTGAGGGGGGGGGGGGGGTGAAGTCTTGGTTCTTTGTAACAAACAATGCTTCCGTCGTCTTGAGGTTTATAGTGAGGTTGTTATCCTGGAGACATCTTTGAAACAGTTTGTTTATTCTGGGTTGTTTGGTTTTGTGGTTATAATAGGACCATAGAGCATAATGTCATCTGTGTATATGTGGAAGTGGACATTATGGGTCCTTATTATAGAGCGGAGAGGTTTTAGGTAGATGTTGAAGAGCATAGTCAAATGTCCAGAGCCCTGTGGTATTCCTTGGGTCTGTTGAAAGAGGGGGGAAGTAGTGGTGCTGGTCCGAATTATTTGATATCTGTCAGTTAGTTATGATGGAAAACATTGTAAAACTTTGTTCTTTATGCCAAGTTCTCGTAGTCTGTGTAGGAGGATGCTGTGTGAGATGGTATCAAATGCTGCAGAGATGTCTAAAAAGATCAAGGTATATCCGGTGTGTTCTGGCATCCTTTGATTAGGGTGTTTGAGGGAGATCATGAGGGTTTCGATCCCATGGGAAGGGCGGAACCCATGCTGTTGTGGGTCGAGGGTGTTGTTTGTATCCAGGTGATCTTGCAGTTGTTGAACTATCTTTTCAATAAGTTTTGCTGTGTATGGGAGGCTTGCTACTGGTCTGTAAGATGCGGGTCTGTTGAGTCTAGATTGGGTTTTTTGAGGGTTGGTCGGATCATGGACATCTTGAGGTTGGCTGGCATCAGCCCCTGTTTGAGGGATTTATATGCTGCATTGATTTTAGACATGCAGTAGGTAGAGTATACAGAACCTGAATCCACTGAGTAAAGGTCTTTCCCAAGCCACATTTCTCAAGGACATTAAAGAGAGAGGGCCAGTAAACTCTATTGAAAGCTTTTTTGGCATCAAAAGTGAGATGGATAAGGTTAAGAATCTTCCATACGTTATCAGAGTACTGTCTGCCTGATATGAAGTCTGACTGGTTTCTATGGACAAGTTTGAGAAGCAATGGTTGAAGCCGGTTCGCCAGATATTTTCTGCTCATTTCCCAAAAGCGATATGAGATGGTGAGAACCGCTTTGCCCCGGGTCTTTCCCTGTTTTTTGTATAAGTGTAACTGCCGCCTCCCTCGTAGACGGTGGCATGCATCCCTCAGCCAAAAAACGATTATAGACATGTGCGAAGAGGTCTCGATCTGGTCATAAAAGGTATTGAAAAAAAGGTTCATAAATCCATTTAAGCTGGGGGCCCTCAATTGAGGTGAGGACTTAATGACCTGAAGGATCTCGGTTGCTGAGATGGGCCGGTGTAATAAACAAGAGTCATCCTGCGAAAGGTCAGGGAGATTACACCCCTGCAAGTAAATGTCAGTTTGGTGTGTGGTAGCCTCCCATTCCGGGGTATATCATTCCTGGTAAAATTCCATGAATCTCTGCTGAATATCCACTTGTGTGAACAATTCAGTGCTCCGTCTGTCCTTAATTTTCTAAATTGCAGTGCAGGTTTGAGCTTTACAAAGTTTAATGCTAGGAGTTTCCCTGCTTTATTTCCATACTCAAAATGGGTTTAGCCTAAGTGATCCAGTGTTGTCCTAAGGCTGCTTGTTTGGAGGCTAGCTGGGCTTTAATTTGGGGAGACCCTAACCCTTGTTTCAACTGTCTCTCAAGTTGATAATTCTCCCCATGAAGAAGGGTCTAGGCCCAAGCCCATTCTGTTTTCTTATGGGTCCCTAGCGCAATTAAGTGTCCTCGCAACACCACCTTTAGACAGTTCCAGAGGATCCCTGTCTGACACTCCCCCTTATTAGTGACAAAATACTAGCGGATGGTTCTTTGCAGACCTCGGGGTCTTCAATGAGGATATCATTGAGACGCCAAAAACCCTTGTCCAACTGGGTGGGTCCCCACCTTATATAGACCCACATGGGGGAGTGGTCCGACCAAGTTCTATCAGCAATACTGTACCCCTGAATGGACCCAATCAAAGCCCGACTCCCCCTCATATAGTCTATATGGGAATAGGAATTGTGAACATAAGAATAAAAGGTATAGTCGCGCATGCCTGGGAGACAGGACCGTCGGAGATCCGAGATCCAGCAGACAGGCTCAGTTGGGAAGATTTTGGTGGGCTGGGGTGGACCCCGATCCCCCCCCTCCCCGTGAGGTGTCAATCTGTGGTTAGAGAGCCAGATTGAAATTGCCTCCTACCAAAAGTTGTCCCTCCAAAAAGGTGCTGACTAGCCGAAAAATTCTATCATAGAAAGAGCCCTGGACATTATTAGGGGCGTATACACTACGAAGCGTTAATATTTTGTCCCCCAAAAGCCCTTTAGCTGGATTTATATACTGCCTTTCTCCAGATCAAATATGTAGTGGCCCTCACGGTTCTTACAAGTATCTAGAACCTGGAAGGGAAGGCCCAATGCCATCAGGATGGCCACCCCACCAGTTTTTTCCCCCGATTCTATTAGATGCAAAACAGCTTAATTTAAAGTGTTTATAAGTCACACGGAACTCATTGTGTTGTAGCAGATGGGTCTCTTGCATGCAGGAAATCTGGATTTGAAGTCTGGCTAATTCCTTAAATAGTCGTTGGCGTTTAATTTGGGAGTTTAGCCGCCAGACATTTAGGGAGCCAACACACAAGTCCCGCATTTTCTCCACACTAGCTCCCATCTAATCCCCATAACCTCTGCCACTCCTTGCATAAATCTTCCTACCCCCCACCTCTCCTCCTTTAGACACAATCACATCATCCTGGTTCCAGCGGACACCATGAAAGCACTCCACATACATACATAAAACAAAAAAAAACTTTACACCCGTCTTAACCACAACCACAGACCCTCCCGAAGATATTCAAACCTCATTACCACAAACCCCAATACAAACGCATTGAAAATTTGTATGCCTTAAAGCAATATGCCCCCTACTACTCAAAGCAAAGCTCCAACAAATCGTCCATAGATTCAAGTCAGAGGGGTCAGCTCATGATCTGGTTCCTCCGATTGGTGTCGCAGTCTTTTACCGCCTTGGTGAGCTCTCTCCCACTGGGGTTTGGGAGCTTCAATTTTCTTCCCTTTGTGGGATGGCAATGGGCCCACAAACAGATTAGACCACCCAGTATCTTTTAATGTGTTCAATGCTTCCTCCAAGGACCGGACTTGAATTGAACACCCATCTAATGTAAATTGTAATCCAAAAGGAAAGGACCAGCGGTATCTAACATTTTCCTCCAGAAGCATTTGGGTGACAGGCTTCAGGTCTCTTTTTTTTTTTTTTTCCATGGTGAGGGCTGGTAAGTCGTTGTATAGCTCAGTGTTATTATCCCATTTAAATTGGCCCAATTTGCTTGCTGCTTAGAGAATCCACTCCTTGGATGCAAACTCATGAATACAAGCTAAGATGTCATGCAGCCACTTGCCATGCACTGGGCTTAAAGCACAATGCGCTCTCTCCACTTTAAAGCATACTGACTCTGGATCAACCTGGGCTGCTTGTACTATTGCTCAGCAAATGCACCCCACTAGGTCAGGGTAGTCAATCGGGCCGGTGGACTCCAGGAAGTCTCAAATTCACAAATTGCAAAGGCGAGATAGATTCTCAAGGTCTTCCAGCTTCAACATCATAATCTCTTCCTGTGCCATTTGTGGCAACTTAAGTTTCTGTGACCATCCAGTGATTACCACATCATATCCCTCCATGTCTATATGTTGACCTAGCTCATGAATATCCACGCGAACGTCCGAAATCCAGGTCTGCACATCGTGTTGAAGAGAGTTAATGTCATCTGAGAACAACTGTCGTAGTTCAGCTCATAGGGAGCACAGGTCAGTCGGTGATTCGCCCGCACTTTCATGTCTCTGTATGTCCTGGGCTGTGGAGTGTCGCGAGGCATGGCCCGTCATTTTGTCAACCGCTGTAGTATCACTGCCCTTAAAAGCAAATGATTTAAGATCTACTGGCATTATTTTTTTTGTTAACTCCCGTCATCCAGGCTACCGGGGGGTGTGTGTTGTACTGAAAGAGGGATCGAAAAGAAGATAGGAGGGTATGCCAAATTAATGGGTGAAGCTTTATAGCAAAATGGGAGCTGAAGGACCTAGGCGGCAACCATGGTCGTGATGTCACCAGAACCCCATGGCTCAAATCTTAAAGATAAAGCAAAACCAACTTCCCATGCCTCTGCACACAGCACAGGCCACAAGTGGAGCAACACAGCAGCAGACTCCTCATAAGGGATATCTCTCACAAAGTTTGCAAAAAGGTCTGGCATATCCAGAATACAACTAGACTCCACAACTCCCTATGCCTCCTCAAACGAGGGCTTCCACCATCCCTAACTGCTCCCTTATCTCCCTCTTGAAACAGTTTGAAGACCATGCAACAATTCTGCAGCACACTGCAACACTCCCAAGGGTTCCTCACACCATCCCCCCCACCCCCACCGGTGTCCCTGCTTCAAGTCACCCTCCTTTGCTGACTGACCACCTGAATCCTACTAACACCCTTCCTTCTAGGTCGATTCTCACTCTATTCAGAGCATCCCACGCTCCCAGTGCTGGGACATCATCTCTGTTTTCTAGGAACAAGCAGGAAGTCAGTCCTCGCTTATGGGTAACATTGGCGCCGACGGAGCCCGCGCGGAGTATTTCCCCTGCTTTCAAAGAAAGCCTTTGGGAATGCCAGCACGCATGCATGGTCCCCTTTCTGCCCAAGGGTGCCATCTTGCTCGTTCTCCTTTTTTACGCAGAGCCCAACATACATCTGTCCTATTTCCTCAGAAAAAAATCTTCCAAAATTCCCTTTGTGTTTTTTTCCCGGTTTTGTACCGATTTCCTCTTCCCGCCTTGAGCCAGCACCTGTTTTGGTGCTGTTCTTGGCTCCTTCCTTCTTTTTTGGTCGAGGCTCACCTTGACTGGCGTTCGTGCCTTATTTTTGCCAGGGGTTGTTGACCCCAGCCAGGTGTCTCCCACCATGTTCCCCGGTAGGTTCAAAAAATGTGACCACTGCAGTCAAAGCATGTCTGTTACAGCAGACACACATGACTGCTGCCTACGCTGCCTACACGGCCTGGACCATAATAGCACCACCTGCGACTTGTGCCAGGTCATGACTCTGAAAACCAACAAGAAACGGTCAGAGCTGCAGGAGAGGATATTCCTGAGGTCCGACTTGGCACCGGCCTCCCCGATGCCAAGCTCCAAGTCCAGCAGCTCCCTTGAGGCCCGGGTGTCCTCGGAGTCCCACGTTGGCGGCCCCTCTGAGAAGACCCTGGACCCCGAGCGAAAAAAGAAAAAAATCCTCGAAGCCAGTCGAGGTCCCACTGGTGAAACCCCTGGTAAAGTCCTGTGAGGGTCTCGGTTGACTCCGAGCAGCGCCTCACTAAGGTCTCTAACAAGGAGTCCTCAGCCAGTGCAGTTCTTGTGAGGCTCCCCGAGGCCGTGGTCCTCATCAGGCCCAAGGTTCTCGGTGCCCACACCGAAAGCTGCAGAGTCCTCTGGCCTCGAAACCAGAATGGTGGCCCTGGAGCAGAATATCTCTGCTATCCTAGATGGCAGGCGATGATGGTCGGTTCTTCCACATCATCTGCCCCAACAACCGGGCCCTGACTGCAGGGAAGTCCCTGAACGTCGAGCCAGGCTCCGCGTGCCACCAGCCTCGGGTGTGTCCTTGGCACCGGTTCAAGTCCCAGTCCCGTTCCTCTGGTATTCGGTCCTCCCTAGTCAGTTTCCGGGAATAGGACCCGAGGTCCTCTGGAAGATCCCGCAAGGCCTCGGAGTCCTCGACACCCTCTGACTCCAAGTGGGAGACCGACTTTGAGGCCTTCCTGGAAACCTGCTGACACCGAGACATCCCCTCGGAACAGTCTCTCCCAGCGCCTTTCTCCCCTGGAGGACATAGCCTTCCACGACTTGGCTCGGGCCCTGTCTGTTCTGATAGATTCGAAGGAGAACCCGCGCACCGAAGAACTGGAAATCCTCCAGTATGAGATCCCTGCCCAAAGAGACTTATGATGCCGGTGCAACCGATCCTTGAATGGCTACTCCTCAGGATGTGGGAGATCCCGGCCTCTGTGCTGGTGGCCAACCGATGCCTCAATGCCATCTATCGGGTCAAGAAAGGTCCTGGGTTTCACAAGACCCAACTCCCACATAATTTCATGGTTGTCGAGTCAACCAAGCAGACGTTGAAGAGCCAGAAAATACTCCTCTACCTCCCACCACCCCTCCTCCCCGGGCAGAGAGGCTCCGGGTCCTTGATGCCCTTGGGCGAAAATGCTACCAGGGCTCCATGCTCAGGTGCCGGATCCAGGCCTAGGTCTGGCATATCCAGTTCATATCTCCACAACTCCTATGTCTTCTCAAACGACAGCTTCCACCAACCCTAACTGCTCCCTTATCTCCCTCTTGAAGCAGTTTGTTGAAGACCATGTAACAATTCTGCAGGACACTGCAACACTCAAAGGATTCCTCACACCCCCCCCCCCCATCCCACCAACGGTGTCCCTGCTTCAAGTTGCCCTCTTTTGCAGACTGACCACCTGAATCCCACCAACACCCTTCCTTCTAGGATAATTCTCACTCTATTCAAAGCATCCCACACTCTCATCACTGGGACATCATCTCTGTTCTCCTGCAACAAGCAGGAAGTCAGGAGCTCTCCAGCTTCTCGGCTGGCCTCGCCGGGGAACCCCTACAGCGGTTCAAATCCCTAACAACTGGGATCAGGGACTGCTCTAAGTTCCTTTCCTGAGCTGTCTACGACGGCTTCGAGTCAGCAGCTCGACTAGTGGTGGCGGGCATTGGCACCTGACTACAGACCTTGGACCTTGAACAATGGGTCAAAGAAAAACTGCTCGTCCCCTGCATGGGGAAAACTTGTTCAGCAAACCCATGGCTGACAAGACGGCAGAGATTGAGGCCGAGGTGATGACGAGGCAGAGGCTATCCAAGAAGACCTCAGTCCTTCCCCAAAAGAAACCATCAGGGAAAAGACCCCTATTCCTGAGGAAAAAGGGGTCCTTCCACCAAAGTCACTACCAGCCCTTCTCAGGCCATCAACAGCAGGGCCCTCAGTCTAAGGGGCAAGGCCACGGTCCCAGGAAGCCAAAAGCCCAGAAGCCCCAGGCCCTGACTCCCACCCTTATCCCCTGGGAGACCCTCCCCAGCCCACAGGTTGCCACCTGGCACTCTTTGCCCACAGGTGGGCTGGAGTAACCAGTGGGTCTTGCAGGAGGTCAAGGAGAGATACGTCCTCCGCCTGCAGCAGGTAGCCCAAAGGTTTTTCCCAGGAGAGCCAGTGCAACCTCTCCTTCACCAGACCTTACTGCTCTCAGAGCTTGCAGGCCTGCTCAAGGCTGGTGCAGTGGAGCCCATCCCCAAGCATCTGTGGGGAAAAGGGCTTCTCTCAAGGTACTTCCTTGTCCCCAAAAGAACAGAGGGCCTGAGACCCATACTAGACCTGCGAAACTTGAACAAGTTTCTGGTGAGGGAGACATTCAAGATGCTGTCTCTTGGAACACTGCTGCCTTACCTCCACCAGGGAGATTGGCTGTGTTCCTTGGATCTAAGTTATGCCTATACCCATATCCTGATCCACCCCTTCCACAGGCAGTACCTCGGGTTCGTAGTGGGAGGAGGACACTACTAGTATAGGGTGATGCCCTTTGGACTGGCTTCCTCGCCAAAGGTCTTTACCAAGCGCCTGGCAGTGGTAGCTGCCCATTTGCGCCTACAGGGGGCCTATATCTTCCCCTACTTAGGCGTCTATCTTATTAGAGGCAGCACAGCCTCAGAGGTCAGGCAGGCCGCAGAGCATACACTCCTCTTACTGCAGCACCTGGGGTTCATTATCAACTACCCAAAATCCCACCTCACCCCAACCCAAAGCCTGGAGTTCATAGGGGCACATTTGGAAGCATTACAGGTGAAGGCCATCCTCCCAAGAGAAAGGGAAGACCGCCTCCGGCAACTGGTAGAAGAGGTGCAACATCGCCGCTCGGTGCCTGCTTGCCTTCTGCTTTGCCTGCTGGGCCACATGGCCTCAGTGGTCCATGTCACACCTCTAGCTCGCCTCCACATGTGGACTGCCCAATGGTGCCTCCGCTCACAGTGGACCCAGGCTACGGGTCAACTACAGGACAGGGTGAGAGTCATCCTTCAGCTGATAGTCTTTCACCTGGAGGCAAAACTTGTGCCACCTCCAGGCAGGAATGCCATTTCAGGCACCCACATCGCAGAGGACCCTGACACCTCCCTCCTGGGCTGTGGGCACATTGCAGGGACCACCGCACGCAAGGCAGCTGGTCCCAGGAGGAATTATTCTTAAAAATCAATATCCTGGAGCTCAGGGCAATTTTCCTGGCCCTGTGAGTGTTCTGCCACCTCCTGCAGCTCTGTCCGGTGCTGATCCAGACAGACAGCCAGGTGGCAATGTTCTACATCAACAAGTAGGGGGGCACAGGCTTGTACGCTCTCTGCCAGGAGGTGGTGGCCCTTCTCTCAATCGCAGTGCGTAATGGCATGCTTCTGTGAGCAGTATACCTGCCAGGCCAGGACAACTGCTTAGCGGACAGGCTGAGCAGAGTCCGCTCACATGAGTGGCGCTTGAACTCCAGGGTAACGAAGCAACTTTTCCACCGCTGGGGCAGGCCCGTGATGGACCTGTTCGCCTCTCTGCACAGCACGCAACTGCCTCGCTTCTGTTCGCGCCAGCCACACCAGGGAAGAGTGGCGGCAACACCCTGATCTCGTAGTCGGACGGCCTACTCCTATGCATTTCCACTGACACCCCCCCTCCTGATTGCCAAAACCCTCTTCAAGGTCCAGAGCGAGGGGGCGTTAGTGATACTGATCGCACCCAGATGGCCCAGGCAGCCCTGGTTTCCCCTGTTGCTTGTCCTGTTAGTAGTGCTTCCCGTCCTGCTGAGCTGGACCCTGGATATCCTGTCCCAGGAGGAGGGCACCCTTCTACACCCCAATCTGGGGTCCCTAGCGCTAACAGCGTGGCTGCTGAAAGGGTAGCCTTGGCCCCTTTCCACCTCTCAGGGGAAGTCAAAGAGGTCCTACTGGCCTCCCGGAAACCCTCCACCAGGCATGCTTATGCCTTTAAGTGGAGAAGATTCTCGGTCTTGTGTGCAGAGAGGAAAGATAATCCCTTCTCCTGTCGTGTGCAACTGGTTCTCCAGGAACTGCTGCATCTATCGCACACAAGGATGAAATTCAATTCTGTGAGGGTGCACCTGAGCGCAATAGCTGTGCACCACCACCCTATCGAGGGGAAACCCCTTTCAAGTCAGTCCCTGGTCTCCAGGTTCTTCCGGGGCATTCTACTATCGAAGCTTGCCCTCCAGTGGTGGAGTGGGACCTCAATGTGATGCTCTCCCAGCTCACTAAGCTGCCCTTTGAGCCCATAGCCGTTTGCCACCTAAGATACTTGTCTTGGAAAGTGGCCTTCCAGGTAGCCCTCACGTCAGCACGTAGGGTCAGAAAACTCCAGGCCCTGGTGGCGGAGCCACAATATACGAGGTTCTATAAGAAGAGGGTGGTGCTCTGTACACACTTCAAATTCCTCCCGAAGGTGGTATCTCCCTTCCACCTCAACCAAGAGGTGGTCCTCCATACCTTCTTTCCATGACCCCATGCCGGCAGGGAGGAGCTAATACTTCACACGTTCGATTGCAAGCGGGCCCTGTCCTTCTACCTGCAGCAGACCCAGGCCCATCACAAAGCTCCTCAGCTTTGTGTGTCTTATGACCCCAGTAGATTGGGGCTCCCCGTGACCAAGCGAACTCTGTCCACTTGGTGGTGGGCTGTATTGCCCTCGCCTATGAGTGAGATGGCCTCTCCCTTGAGCACTGGATCACAGTGCATTGGCCAACCTCCACTCAGTGTCGGTGACAGAGATTTGCAAGGCTGCCACATGGTCTTCAGTTCATATGTTCACAGCTCACTACTGCCTGGAAAGCGAGTCCCACAGGGACAGTGCCTTTGGCCAGGCAGTACTCCATAATATTTTTGGGGTGTAGGCAACTCCTGCCCTCTGACCCTTCTGTGTTCAGGCTACCGGAGTAATAGTGTTGCTGGACGCTAAGGTCTTGCAGAGTCTCGCAACTGGGACTCACCTTCTGCAGCTCACAGCTACCCGATTGGGCACTGGTGGTACTCTCGTGGTTCAGTCCTCAGCAGCCTTGAGCTAGGGAGTCCCTTATGTGAGGACTGACTTCCTGCTTGTTCCTGGAGAAAGCATAGTTGCTCACCTGTAACTGGTGTTCTTCAGGAACAGCAGTAATTGGTCTTCACAGCCCTCCCTCCTTCCCTGGGAGTTGCCTCCCCACCGTGTTTTAGTTTATACTACTATCCTAGCTATGTCATCTGACTGAACAAGATGGCACCCTTGGACGGGAAGGAGACCACGCATGCGTGGTAGCATGTCCCACAGGCTTTCTTTGAAAGCTGGTGAAATGCTCCGTGCGGGCTCCATTGGCTCCGACGTCATCACCGATATGTGAGGACTGATTCCTGGTGTTCCAGAGAATACCTGTTACAGGTGAGTAACTACGCTTTTCAACTAGTCCATGCAGTTCCCCACCTCATCCAGAAGGAACGTCAACAAGAGCCTGCAGAAGACCGTTTCTTCCAGAAACTGTTACAGAAGATATCAAAAGCGCTCGTCCTCAGCAATAATCCTGCAGTGCACGCAAAGAATTCATAGTGCTGCTATTTCACTAAATCCTCTATGATGATCAAACTTCCATTTGGAAAGCCTTGTCTTTCCTCCATCCTATCTCAAGATGGCCTTGGGCTAAAATACAAAGTTCTTCCTTCTCCTGGACATGACCACCAGCAGCTACTGCACCAGTCTGTTTCCTGAAACAACCTTCAAATGATTCAAAGCATCTAAGATGCAAGCTCATGCCCTGCCAGGAAAGGAACAGAAAACTTTGGACGTCATGATGAAGAAGTTTATCAGAGTGTGATGTTGGCCTTGAAGATTATAGCCCATCAGCTGAAGATGCTTCCTGCAGGAGCGATTAAATCTTTTTGGAGATGTGGTGTAGAAAGCTGTAACTCAGGTAAAAGACCATTGCTCGACTATCTGAGATCTCTTCACTGCTATTGGACTGAATGTCTCAAAACCATAGGCCACACCAGTTCCAATACAGACAAGATTACCATACCAGTATTTCCAATAGTTTTACGCATACAGGAGATACTAGGCATACCTCAGAACAATGGCAGTCGATCCATAGCTACAGTTGGCATCCAAGACCATTGGAGCAAAAACAGCTTCCGCAAAAGATACAGACCCCAGTGTTTGACTATTTCCAGCAAAGGGGAGGCAGTATTCGCCGCTTCAAGGAAGCATGGCAATGCATAACCATAGACCGTTGGGTCCTAAACATAATACATAAAGGCTATAAAATGGATTTCTTGGAATACCCTCTCAATTGCCAGCCGACGATCACTTCTGGCCTTGCACATCCTCATCTTGGAACAAGAGATCACCTTCCTAGTACACAGTAAGTTGATTGAATGAGTGCCACAGGACCAACAGAAACAAGGTTTCTACTCCAGGTCCTTTTTCATCCCCCAAAAGGTGTGTGGTCTATGACCCATACTCGACCTCTGCAATCTCAGTGTCTTTATGAAGAGAGAGACATTCAAGATGTTCTCCCATCTATGATATTCACACGCTTAAGCCAAAATGATTGGCTATTCTCCCTGTACCTGAAGGGTGCCTATATTTGCAATCTCCAGGAACAAACAGGAATGCAGTTTTCAGAGATGGGAATTGTGGTTCCAACAGAACCTGCGTGGGAATGCTCCCCAGCATCCAGTAGGAGAGCTTTTGGGAGCACTCTACTATGCCAGCGCAGCTGCCTTCCCGCTTTCCTCACAGCTCTCTTCAATTCTTCGTTTTCCGCAGAGCCAGTAGGGAAGCCTTCCTGTCACCGCTGAAAACCCTTTTTAGAAATTTTTTTTATTTCTGTGCTCTGCCTTCCCGTCGATGCCGGTACCCTCCCCAGATACCGGTTCTATTTTTTTTTCTTCTTTAATTTTATTATCTATTTTCTATTATCTATTAACCCCTATACACTCTCCTCCCTACATTTGGCCTCTCAAATCATATCTTATAGCCTAGTGTTTTTCCTTGTAAATTCCTATGTAAATAGTTAATCTCTGCTTATTGTAATTAGTTCTCTTTCATATTCATTGTAGTTTCGTTCATATTCATTGTATACCTGTTACCTGTTCCTTGTAAACAGTTGAAACACACTGCCAATTGTTATATGTAAACCGTCTTGACTTGTAGAAAGACGGTATATAAATCTTGTTAAATAAATATTTCTTCAGATCTATGTCATGGACAAACATATCAGTGGCTTCAAAAAATGTTCCAGCACTGTGTCAGTCACTGATTCCCACAATTGGTGTCTTAAATCTTTGGGCATGGCCCATAAGCCCAATAACTGTCCTTTGTGCAAGCAAATGACCAAACGAGGCCTACAGAACAGGACCAGGTAGTATGACTCACTGTTCGCCCCGGATTCGATTTCAGTAGCCTCGGCTTCTTCTGCTGGGTCAAAGGTCTCCAAAAAGTCCAAACATAAGTCTAAATCATTGGTATCAAAGTCAAATTCAGAGTATTGAGGTAAGTCTTATTATCCAAGGGATGCATCAGAAGGTGCATTAGGTGCTGACAGGCCTGCCAAGCAGTCCCAGCGGGAGGACCCAACCCTCCAAAGCCACTCAAGGGCTCCAGGATGCTCCTGAAGCTTCAACCTACGGAAAGCTACTGGTACCATGCTCTGGGATGGTGGCTCTCAGCCTTGTATTGCAGTCAACCC
The DNA here is from genome assembly GCA_033557465.1 of Ichthyophis bannanicus. NCBI lineage: Eukaryota > Metazoa > Chordata > Amphibia > Gymnophiona > Ichthyophiidae > Ichthyophis > Ichthyophis bannanicus. The sequence goes on from CM066036.1 coordinate 191,426,743, forward strand.
AAGCATTGGTGGCATCCATCGATCAACACTTCTTGATCGATGGATGCCACTGATCGATGGAAGCTCCTGGCCGCTGCAGTACCTCAGGTATCGACAGTCCCAGTGACTCGGGCAATGCCATCCGCTTTGGTGCTGGTACCTGTGGATCCGAAGCCAGCTCTGGACTTGGTCACATCGGCATCACTCTTGCCAATTCCACCCTTGAGAGGGTATCAACGGGACCCCTCCCTCAGATTCCTTCATTGGAATCTGTATCAGTAGGATCCCTTCCTCCAATTCCTTCTCTGGAACCAGTAAGCATCGTTGGTACCCAACTGGTTCCCGGTTCCAGTGTGGCATGCTCTGAATACAGACATTGACATCAAACATTGACATTGGCTCGAGACCGTTGATACTTCAATTTCCTTTCAAGTCGGAATCATCATCTTCTGATTCCAAAGATACATCGGAGGACTCCAGGGTCACCAAGGATATTCCCTCCATTACTTTTCCGCCACTTAAGTCACTTAACCCTTCATTGCTTCAGAAAAATCCAAGTTATCAATGTTCCTGTTTAATGTAGCAAGTTTGTTTCAATGTAAACCGCTTTGATTGAAATGATAAAGCGGTATATAAAACCTGTTAAATAAATAAAAATAAAATAAATATACTGCATCAGTCCTTGCTAGAGGACATGTCCTTTCAGGACTTCATCCGAGATATGGCAGCATGCCTTCAAATTACTGTTTCATCCAAAACGGAACAGAGGGCTGAGGAATTGAAAATTCTCTAATATCCCTCAACGCTCAAGGAGGCAACAACATTACCAGTGCATCAAATCCTACAGGAGGAGGAGTGGCCTAGTGGTTGGGGCAAGGTACTACAGGCCGGAAGGTCGGTGGTTCAAATCCCACTAGAGGACAGCAACCTTGGGCCGGAAGGACTGGAGTTTCTAGTCCCACAGGTGCTCCTTGTGGTCTTGGGCAAGCCACTTAACCCTCCATTGCCCATGTTCCCTGTAAGTATTAGTGTATGTGTCTCATATCCCCTCGTGTTAAATGTATCCCCCAACCGCTTTGACCCGGTGAAAAGCGGGATATAAATGTAGATAAATAAATAAATAAATAAAATCTAATGCTATGTATGTGGGAGGCCCTGCTAACTGTTGCGCCTTTAAGTAAATGTCTAGATATTATGTATTGAGTTCCTCCATGCCCAGGGTTTGAAAAACCTCAACTTACACACTATTCTGTGGTGGTGAAATCAGCAAAGAGATGCATTAAGAGCTCTAAGACTCATTTGTCGGTACCTCCTGGCAAGGATGCCAGGGCTCTCGATGCCTTTGGATGCCGCTGCTTCCAGGATTGTATGCTTGCTTCTAGGATTACATTCTATACCTTTTACAAGGGCATGTTCCTTAAGGATGTCTCCAGGGATCTAGGAAACTTTGTTTCTATCCTCCCTGATGACAAACGTGACTCGTACTTGACAGTAGTCAAGCAAGCACAACATACCTCAAATTCCTCACTAGGGCTGCCTTTGATACCTTTGAGTCTACCAGCAAAGCAGCTGCAGTCTGCATAGGTGCTCCTAGGATGGCCTGGCTTCAAGCATCAGATCTGGAGCAGTGGGTTCCAAGATAAGTTAGCCAACATTCTTTGCTCTGGTGAAAAACGTTTTGGTAAGGGTTGGAGAGAGAAAGCAGGGGAACTTGAGGCAGATGATCTTACCCTCTAGCGTCTCTCCAGGAAGACTTCAGACCCCTCTAGGAAGAAAACCACTTAGAAGTCTTTCTATGCTAGAAAGAAGAGATATTATCCTTCTTACCACCATCTACTGGTTATCAGCCTCAGCAACAACAGCAGAGGCCTCAGGGTTCTCATCAGCCTAAGAAAGCCAAGACTTATAAACCCCAACCAGCTGCTTCACAACAGCAAGCCACCTAGTTTTTGACTCTTTCCTAGAGAGCATAGCTATTTGGCCTCTCTGCAGGGTCTCCAGCCCCTGCACATATCAGGCCACCTTTGTGCTTATGCCCACAGGTGGCATCTCATCACATCAGAGAACTGGATTCTCACCATAATCAGAAGGGGTTATCTGCTTCACTTCCAAAGCTTCCCCCATCCAACTCTCTGGGGACTTACCCTGCAAATCCTTTGCAGGCAAGTCTTCTATCCTCGAAGGGGGTCTACCTGAACTCAGGGCACTATTGAAAGTCCCTCCCACCCAAGAAGACAAGGGCTTCTACTCTCCTTACTTTCTTATCCCAAAGAAAACTAAATACATGGCCCATCTCGCAAAATACAAAGATGACGTGAACAATGCAAAAAAATTACATCACACCAACATCCTAAACAAGGCAATCAATCGCCCACGAGAGTTATTTGAACTAGTCAAATCACTAACCAAAACCGACCAAAATGCCAACCTCAACAAATCCATCAAGGTCCAAACACTGGCAAACCACTACGCGACCAAACTGACGGCCCCTGGTCCTCCACCCCCCCCAACAACACCACAAATCAGAAGTGAGAACAACACAACGCAAAACCAGTTATGGGAGCACTTCCACAAAATAGGAACCAAGCAAATCACAGCCATTGTCACAAGCCTGAAAAGCACCACCTCCCCACTAGATCCCTGTCCTGCATCCTGGATCAAGGCAGTGAAACAAGACATAGCACCTCACATAGCACACATAGTTAACCTATCCCTACAACAAGGAATCATGCCCTCAGAACTAAAGAAATCAGTCATTAGACCGATCCTAAAAAACACTACACTCAACGGAGAAGACCCAGCCTCCTACCGTCCCATATCAAGTATCTCATTCCTGGCAAAGATCATAGAAAAAACGGTCCTTCTACAACTCCAAGACCATCTGACTGACAGTGCTCCTCTTGATGACCAGCAATATGGCTTCAGGCAACATCATGGAGTTGAAACCCTGTTACTAGTTCTACTTAACAACCTCCTAAAGGGCCTTGAAAACAAAAAGAAAATGTACATTCTTGTATTCATTGACATCTCAGCTGCCTTTGATACAGTTAATCATGGGACCCTCATAAATAGGATAAAATCAATAGGAATAACAGGAACCCCACTAAAATGGTTCTCATCCTACATCTCAAATCGAACACAACAGGTTCAATTCAACGGAGAAAAAGCAGAATCTTTCTCACAAACACAGGGAATCCCCCAAGGCTCTGCTCTCTCAGCACTTCTGTTTAACATATATATGCAGCCACTATGCAAAATTTTCTCACGGCACAAAATTAATTACCACATCTATGCCGATGATATCATGCTATACACACAACTAGACACTAAAAACCCAGACTACAACCCACTGGAGACATGTATCGGAGAGATGCAAGACTGGTTACAACAAAGTAGTATGTCAATTAATCACAAAAAAACCGAAGTAATGTATATCTCCAAAGAACCGAATTTTGACCCTCTCACATCAATAACACTATGTAACAACACTTACCAAACAAAAAAAGAAATAAAGTATCTAGGAGTCACATTTGACTGTGACCTAAAGATGGAAAAACACCTCCGAAAGACCAACAGAGCAGTTTTCCACAAGCTTAGAGTGCTCCAACCCATTCGGAATATTATTGATCCCCAAGACTTCAGAACAGTGGCCCAAGCACTCATCATGCCACATTTTGACTACTGCAACGCCATCCTACAAGGTTTACCTAAAAAAAACCTAAACATATTACAATGGCACAAAATGTAGCTGCCAGGGTCATAATGAAGAAAAATCTAAGTGACCACATCACACCAGTACTAATTCAATTACACTGGCTACCCATAACAGCTCGCACAAAATACAAAATACTAACAACCACCTTCAAACTCATCCACAACTTAGCACCTTCCTTCCTCAACAACCTAGTAAGATTGCAACCTCCTACCCGAAACAGAAGAACCCACAATTCCAACATCCTTCACACTCCAACAGATATAAGATCTGCCAAAGCTAACACCAGCCACAGGGCTTTCTCATATGCGGCACCAACACTGTGGAACCAACTCCCACCAGAACTACGAGCTAGCAATGACCTTCTAGACTTCAGAAAGAAACTCAAAACGCACATTTTCCAATCACATTTCAACCTGAACTAAACCCACAGATGGAGCAGCCCCTGACCACTGTGTCCAAGAAGATTATCCTGTATATATGTATTTATGTATATATGTAAATGAACTCCCCCATAGCTAAGAAGTGTTAACTCTGTATGATGTGCTTTTCTGACAATCTGTATGTAAACAAAATTTGTACCTGCCTTGATTCGGCAGTTTCACAATAGTAATCCTACCCGCTTCTGATCGCTGGAAGGAGCGGGCTACAAATGCTTGCTAAATAAAAAAATAAATAAATATTGCAAATAGCACTATTTGGTTCCTTCTACGGTTGAGCCCGTTGTGTTTAAAAAAAACAAGATTAAAAAAACATTCCACCTTAAATCTAAATGAAATATTAAAACCTATTCATGGGTAGCTGTCTGTCTTAATAAAAATGTATCCAATAAAACCAAAATGAGGCCACCCATGCGTGATGTGCTACCTCTGTCTCACGAGTGAAAATTTACTAATAATGAAAATAGGGAATAAATAACAAAATTACAGTGGTTTTTAGGAATTGTATCTTAAGAAAATAATGTAAAATTTAAGAACATATAAAACCGAAACCATAAGAATCAAACCACCCAGAATAAAATGGGTCATAATAGGTTAAACTGACAGTATGTTGCTGGAACTGAACCACAGACTAGAAGCAAATTAAAATTGGTAAAATACTATATTAATACTGTAACCACCAAAAAAATGACCACATCAAAGTAATATACGGAATGCTATTACAAATAGCTCTATTTTACTCCTTCTAAAGTTGAGCTCTTATTACTAGAAAAACAAAATAAAGAAACCGTCAACCTTTAATCTAAATGAAATTATAAAACCTGTTTGAGTAGCTGTCTGTTTTAATAAAAACGTCTTCAATAAAATCAACACTAAGCCACCTATGCATGATGCGCTGCCTTTATCCCCCCTCTTTCCCTTGCTTCCCACCCCTCCTTTCCCCTTCCCCCCACCCCACCCCTCCCCTTCCCCTTTACCCTCCTCTCTCCTTCCCCCTTCTCTCCCCTACCCTTTTCCTCCTTCTCTCCTTTCCCCTTAGCAAAGCCTCACATTTATCACCAACCACAAAGGCTCCCAAGAAACATCACACAGCCGTATGGTATACCACAGAAATACACAATTCGTTACTACAGCTCAGAAAACGTGAGCGAAAGTGGCACTGTTATAGAATTTTGCAGGACTGCGACACATATATGAACAGCCTACAACATCGCAAAACAGTCTACCAAAAGCATAAAGATTACCACACAAATAACTTAATGTACTCACTAAACAAGCCTCAGGGATTCATTGAAATCGTTAAATCCCTCCTAAAGGACTCAACCATGCAGCATGATGCACACACTCCTCACCCACAGACCTTTGCAAATCACTTCCAAAACAAAGCCACTAGAAACCAATACAAACCAGAAAGATTTCCAACAGACAGTACTACCATAACAAAGTTATCTTCCTTCATTGCAAGCTCCCCAGAGCACATCAAGAATGTCATAAGGAATCTCTACACCACTACCTTACCAACACCTCCATGCCTCACAAGCTGGGTCAAAGTAACATGATCTGACATGTGCATTCTAAGCCAGAATCATGAACCTATCCCTAACCACAGGCATTGTGCAAAAATCCCTAAAACCACCTCCGTCAGACCACTACTGAAAAACAACAACCAACCCACTTGACACAAATTCCTATAAACCCATATCAAATCTCCCATTATTGGCCAAAATAGAAAAAAAATAGTCCAGCAACAACTTCAGCATACTACATAGGCTCCCAAGCTCACCTGGACATGCAACAGCATGGGTTTAGACAGCAGCATGGCGTCAAAACCCTCATGGCTGCTCTTCTCGACAGCTCATAAAGGCGATCAATAAATCAAAGCAGGGATTTGTCCTCATATTCATGGATATTGAATGAAGTAAATGGCAGAGTAATGAACACACTAAGAATAAGGATAAAGCAAAGAAGTGTTTTGAGTATTAAGAAAATGGAGGAGCATCAAATCAGATGACACCCTTGACCTCTACAAACACAAGTTACAATCATACCAAACTGCCACATCCAAGCAAAAATGGCCTACTACACTAAACTACTCCAAAGTTCCTTAAATCACCCCCGAGAGCTCTTTGATGTAGTTAAATCACTAAGCAAAGATCCTGCACACCAAATGGGGAAAAACAATCTCTCACCTCAAGCAATGGCTGATTATTTCCAAACCTTAACTTCCATACAAGCCAACATACAAGATCACCCCAATAGCACAAGCCAACATTCAAAGCTAGCAAACGAAACATACACCAAAGCACTTGGACCTCATTCCTGAAAATCACTCTGGAATATTAAGAAAAAATCATCACAAGCATCATAAGAACATAAGATATGCCATACTGGGTCAGACCAAGGTCCATCAAGCCCAGTATCCTGTTTCCAACAGTGGCCAATCTAGGTCACAAGCACCTAGCAGTTTCTCCAAAAGACACTGGTTCCACAATGCTTGTATTGGGTCAAGCAGTGGATATTCTGGTCCCCTTTAATAATGGTTTATGGACCTTTCCTTCAGGAACTTGTCCAAACCTTTTTTAAACCCGGCTACAGTAACAGCTTTTACTACATCCTCTGGTAACAAATTCCAGAGTTTGATTACACGTTGAGTGAAAAAAATATTTTCTCTTTATTAGTCTTAAATAGGTTACCCTGTAGATTCATTGGATGCCCCCTAGTTTTTCTATATTTTGATGGCGTAAACAATTGATCTACATTTACCTGTTCCACTTCATTCATTAATTTAGAGACCTCTATCATATCTCTCCTCAGCCATCTCTCTTCCAGATTGAAGAGCCCTAACCTTTTTAGTCTCTCTTCATAGTAGTATCCTTAGGTTTAGGTTTATTTATTTGATATAACCGCCTTTCTGGGTAATCAAAGCGGTGTACAATCGATAAAATACATAAAAATTCATAAAATACATAGAATAAAATTATACAAATAAATTTATAAAATACATAGCATAAATTATACAAATCATAAAAAACATATTACATAAAACTTTGGGCAAGCCAGAAAGGAAAAGAAATATACAATTTGTGTAGAATAGAAGCTGGTATGCAGAGAACACAAGACAGGATACAATAGGTAGGTAGGTACAGCAGGGATAGATTCACACCCTTTACCTTTTTGGTGGCTCTTTTCTATACCTTTTCTAAATATGCTATATCCTTTCAAAGATACGGCGACCAGAATTGCACACAATATTCAAGGTGTTATACAGAGACATTATAATATCCTTTGTTTTATTCTCCATTCCTTTCCTTATGATACCTAGCATTCTATTTGCTCTCTTGGCTGCTGCTGCACACTTGGCGGAGGGTTTCAACATGTTATCCACAATGACTCCTAAATCTTTTTCCTGGGTGGTGGTTCCTAATGTGGAACCTTGCATTGTATAACTATAGTTTGGGTTGTTCTTTCCTAGGTGCATAACTTTGCACTTGTCCACATTAAATTTCATCAGCTATTTGGTTGGCAGTCTTCCAGTTTATCAAGATCCACTTGCAATTTTCCACAGTCCTCATGTGTTTTAACAACTTTGAATAGTTTTGTGTCATCTGCAAATTTGATAACCTCACACATTATTCCCATTTCCAGGTAATTTATGAATGTCATAAAGCAGTGGACCCAGCAGAGATCCCTGGGGTACTCCACTATTCACCTTTCTCCATTGGAAAAATTAGCCTACCCTCTGTTTTCTGTCTTTTAACCAGTTCCTGATCCACAGTAGTACACTGCCTCCTATCTTTTAATTCTGCCAAACGTCTCTCATGACGGACCTGGTCAAAGGCTTTCTGAAAGTCCAGAATACATTATATCAACCAATTCACCTTTATCTACCTGTTTAGTCACACCTTCAAAAAAACATAACAGGTTCGTAAGAAAAGACCTTCCTTGGCTAAAGCCATGTTGTCTGTCTCCCATTAAGCCATGACTATCTACATGTTCTGTAATTTTGTTCTTTGTGATGGTTTCTACCATTTTTCCTGGTACTGATGTGAGGCTCACCGGTCGGTAGTTTCCTGGATCTGTGCAGCGCTGCGTACGACTGGTAGTGCTATAAAAATGCTCAGTAATAGTAGTAGTAGTAGGATCACCCCTGGAACCCTTTTTAAAAATTGGTGTTACATTGGCCATCCTCCAATCTTCAGATATTACAGATGATTTTAATGATAGTTCACAGATTACTGATAGTAGGTCTGCAATCTCATATTTTTTCAACACCCTTGGATGTATACCATCTGGTCCAGGTGATTTGTTACTCTTCAGTTTATCAAATAGCTGTAATACATCATCTCCAGGAACAAGCAGGAATGAGTCTTCACATATGGGTATCGTCGGTACCGACGGAGCCTGCGCGGGAACGCTCCCCAGCGTCCAGAAAGAAAGCTTTTGGGAGCATCCCCCACAGCGCCTGTGCGCTGCCTTCCCACCTTTCCCAACTGCCTCTCTCCAGTTCTTCTTTTCTGCGGGGCCAGCAGGTCGTGTTTCCTGTCACCGCTGAAGAATTTCTTATTTTCTTTTATTTTTCTTAGTCGCGTGTCTGCCTTCTCGACTCCGGACCGATACCACCGGTCTTTCTTTCTTTTAAAAAAAAAAAAAAAAACCTACTCTTCTGACTTCAGTGCATTTTTTCTTCTGAGGCCTTAGGCCTACAGATATATTTTTCCTCATGGAAAAACCCACCTCCGGGTTTAAAAAGTGCACTAAGTGCAGTGGCACTATTTCTGTCACTGACACCCATGACTGGTGTCTAAAATGTTTAGGTCCTGACCACTCCATTGCGGATTGTGAGTCCTGTTCCATGATGTCTAAAAGAGGGTTACAAAATCGGGCAGCCAAGCTCAGTACCCTGTTTCCCTCCGATGCAGCTTCTGTGGCATCGACGTCTTCTAGGGCTGCTTCTTCATCCCATGGATCTCAGGTAACTAAACTTAAATCCGGCCGGTCCTTAAAGAGTACATCTCCCTCCAAGTATCGAGATGCCCCCGGGCTTACTCTTGAGGAATTCACACCGGCAAAATTACCCCAGCGGGAGGCTCCGGCTTCCAAAGCTCTATCTATGGGGTCACAGGTTGACATCGATGGCTCGGCCTCGACCGATCACCTGTTACAATGTTCTGGGGTACTGGCAGTTCCCACCGGTACCAACATCCAGACATTGGTGGCATCGATGGATCAGAATATTCTGACCATGCAGCGTGCCATCACGGCATTCATACAAGCTGCGACGCCTTCGGTACCACAACAAACCCCGTTGTCGGTACCGGATCTGATACCGGTTCCGATACCGGTCCCGCTTGCATCGACATCAGCGTCGACGGCAGCGGTACGCTATCCAGTGATGCCCATCAGTACCGACCCGGTACCGATTACTCCTGATGTCGATACCCCCTGGTACACGTATCGGGCTCTCCGAGAGCATCCAGACAGTCGATACTTCGATTCCTCTGAAGACTCTGATGCATCAGAGGCCTCTATTGAAGCATGGGGGATCCTTCCTCAGGAACCCTCTTTTCCAAAATGGAGAATGTCTCTCCTCCTGAAGACTTGTCTTTCCAGGACTTCATCAGGGAGGTGGCCAAAGGCCTATCCATTTCAGTGGCCTCTGTAACTAAACCTAGAGCCAAAAAAATTAGATATCCTTCAATATCCTAAGGCTCCTAAAGAGGCAGCCACCCTACCAGTACATAAGATTCTTTATGATCACATGTTAGGCATATGGGAGACTCCTCTTTCCACCTCCCCTCATTCTCGAAGGTTGGACACCATGTATCGGGTTCCTCCCTGTCCTGGTTTTCATAAGACTCAGCTTCCTCACCACTCCATTGTGGTAGAGTCTGCTATGAAAAAAATCAAGAGTACAAAAAGGCACTCCTCTGCTCCTCCAGGAAGAGAATGCAGAACCTTGGATGCCTTTGGCAGGAAGATCTTCCAGGCCAGTATGCTTGTGGCCAGAATCAACTCCTATAGTCTCTATATGGGGATGTTTCTGAAAGAGGTTACAGATCATCTGCAAACCTTATCTCCTTATATGTCAGAAGATAAGAGAGAAGAATATATCACCTGGCTTAAACATGCACAGGATGTATCCAAATTTTCCAACCGTACAGCCTTTGGCTCTTTTGAGGGTGCCAGTAGAGCCTCGGCCATTGCCATAGGTGCACGCAGAGTTGCTTGGTTGCAAGCCTCTGATTTGGAATCCTGGGTACAGGATGGTCTAGGTAACCTTCCCTGTACAGGGGACAACCTGTTTGGCAAAGATTGGCAAGCAAAGGCCAACCAGATGGATGCTGAAAACTCTGCTTTAGATAGACTTTCAAAGTCTACTACTGCTCCTTTTAAAAAGAGGTTATTCAAAAAAGGATCTTCCCCAAAAAAAGGGAAATTTTCTTCTGGTTATGGTCAGGCCTCTTCTCAAGGTCGTTTTGCTACAAAGAGACAGCAACAACCAAAACAGGCCAAGTCTCAGACTGCGAGGACTGCTACGGCCCAACAGCCTCAGCCTCCTCAGGGTCTTTGACTTTCCACTAGGGAACTTAGCCTTTCTGGCTCTAGAACATCCAGAGCCTCCCACCATCCCAGGAAGGTTAGCTCATTTTGCTCCCAGATGGTGACAAATCACAGCAGAGCAATGGACCCTCTCCATCATACGAGATGGGTACAAGCTTCATTTCTTAAACCTTCCCCCTCACACCATGGTGAAACAGTTCAACTCTCCACATCTGTCCTCAACCTTCTAGGTCAAGAGATTGCTACCCTTCTTGCCCAAGTGGCAATAGAAGAAGTACCTCTTCTTCAACAGGGCTCAGGGTTCTACTCCCCTTATTTTCTCATCCCAAAGAAAACGGGGGGGCTACAGACCCATATTAGATCTCAAAGAGTTGAACAAGTTTCTATGCATGGAGAAATTCAAGATGACTTCTCTCGGAACTCTCCTTCCATACCTCCAGAGTCAGGACTGGCTTTGTTCTCTAGATCTCAAGGATGCATACACCCATGTACTCATCCATCCAACACACAGGAGGTTCCTTCGGTTCCTTTACCAGGGAAAGCACTACCAATACAGAGTGCTTCCTTTCGGTCTGGCCTCTGCTCCAAGAGTGTTCACAAAATGCATGGCAGTAGTAGCTGCATTTCTGCGCACTCTAGGCATATTCGTATTCCCATATCTGGACGACTGGTTCATCCGAACTCCATCCCAGCCAGAGGCCCAGGCTTCCGTGACCCGCACAAAGCGTGTTCTTCAGTATCTGGGACTGGTAATCAACATTCCAAAATCCCATCTCACCCCTACTCAGTCTCTAGAGTTCATAGGGGCCTTACTGGATACCACAACTGCAAGAGCCTATCTTCCCCAGGCCCGTTGCCTACGCTTGGTGCAGTTAGCCTCCCAGATTCAGTTAAAATCCCATTTAACTGCTTGAGAGATGTTGCAACTCTTAGGCCACATGGCATCCACGGTGCATGTGGTTCCTTACGCTCGCCTTCACATGAGGGCAGCTCAGTGGACCCTATCCACCCAATGGACCCAGGCATCAGGCTGCCTGTCAGACAAAATAGCAACCTCCAGTCGCCTCTTTTGGTCCCTCCACTGGTGGAAGTCCACTCAAAATCTGTTGCTGGGGTCCCTCTTTCAACAGGTGTTACCCCAAGCAACCCTTACAACAGATGCCTCTCCAAAGGGTTGGGGAGCTCATCTTCAAGATCTCTTGACCCAAGGCATCTGGTCTCCACAGGAGACATCTCTACATATCAACCTCTTGGAGCTCAGAGCAATCTTTCTGGCTCTCAGAGTCTTCCACACCCTGCTCAGCTACAAGACTGTCCTCATCCACACGGACAACCAGGTAGCCATGTTCTACGTGAACAAGCAGGGAGGGACTGGCTCTCTGTCGCGTTGCAACGAAGCTCTGAGATTGTGGGCCTTCGCCAGAGAGCATCAAATGCATCTCATGGCAGTGTATCTTCCAGGGGTTCAAAACTCTTGGGCGGACAGACTCAGTCAAGTAATGCTTCCACACGAATGGTCCCTCCATGGGGACCAGATAACCAGAATTTTTCGGATTTGGGGTACCCCAGACATAGACCTCTTTGCAAGTCCGTGGAATGCCAAACTTCCCTGGTTTTGTTCCAGGATTCCATGTCAGGGAGTTCAGGCCAGGGATGCCTTCCTCCTTCATTGGGGGCAAGACTTCCTCTAAGCCTTTCCACCTATTCCCCTCATCCCCAAGACTCTGTTCGAGCTTCAGAGAAACAAGGGGTCTATGATCCTCATAGCACCACATTGGCCACGCCAAGTGTGGTACCCTCTACTTCTGCATCTCTCTCAAGCTCCCTCCCTGAACCTGGGGTCTGCTCCAGATCTCCTCTCCCAGGAGGAGGGAACCTTGTGGCACCCAAATCCTCAGTCTCTTCATCTCAGGGCCTGGTTGCTGAAGGCCTAGACCTTCAGGATTTACACCTTTCTCAGCAAGTGAAGGATATCCTTCATGCTTCCAGAAAGCCTTCCACCAGACGTTCTTATGCTTTTAAATGGAAAAGGTTTTCTGTTTGGTGTGCAGAGAAGGGTCTCAACTCTCTTGCAATACCTTTGAATTCTTTACTAGACTATTTGCTGCATTTATCCCATGCAGGCCTTAAAACAAATTCAATCAGAGTTCATTTGAGTGCTATTGCAGCATCCCTTAAGCCTCTTAATGGACAACCTATTTCCTCTCATCCTCTTATAGCAAGATTCATGAGAGGCCGCCTTTTGACTAAACCTCCCATAAGACCACCTCCAGTGGCATGGGACTTGAATCTGGTTCTTGGTCAGCTTATGAAGCCACCCTTTGAACCCTTAGCCACTACCTCCTTGAAATTCCTTTCCTGGAAGGTTATTTTTCTCATTGCAGTCACTTCAGCTCGCCGTATCAGTGAGCTGCAAGCTTTAGTGGCTAATCCTCCTTATACAAGGTTCCATCATGACAAGGTAGTCCTCAGGACTAATCCACACTTTATGCCTAAAGTGGTCTCACCCTTTCATCTGAACCAGGAGGTGTATTTACCTGTCTTTTTTCCAGGACCGCATGCATCAAGTGCAGAGAGTAATCTTCATACCCTGGATTGTAAAAGAGCACTTGCTTTCTACTTACGAAGGACACAGCAACATAGAAAGTCCTCTCAACTTTTTGTTGCTTTTGATCCTTCTCATTTAGGACTTCCAGTCTCTAAGAGAACTCTGTCCAATTGGATTGCTCAGTGTATTTCCTTCGCCTACCAGAGTAAGAACCTTTCTCTGGAGGGCCATGTCACAGCTCACAATGTGAGGGCCATGGCAACCTCTATGCCTCATCTAAACTCTGTGTCCATCGACCAAATCTGTCGAGCGGCCACCTGGGCATCGGTTCATACCTTCACAGCCCATTACTGCTTGGACAAGGACTCCCGCCGGGATGCCTTGTTTGGTCAGGCTGTTCTTAAACACCTGTTCCATACCTAATCAACTCCTGCCCTCCATCCCTGACTGGATGCCTGAGATTCATGAGTGGAGGTGGAGCCCTACCCAGGGACTCACAATCTGGGTGATCTCCCAGGCATCTCTAGCTGGGGAGTCCCCATATATGAAGACTCATTCCTGCTTGTTCCTGGAGATAGCACAGTTACTTACCTGTAACAGGTGATCTCTGGGAACAGCAGGAATAAGTCTTCACAACCCACCCACCTCCCCTAGGAGTTGTATCTCTCTATCTATCTTTCCTTTCCTCTCTCTCTCTTTGTCTCAGCTTTAAAACTCGAACTGGAGAGAGGCAGTTGGGAAAGGCGGGAAGGCAGCGCGCAGGCACTGTGGGATGCTCCCAAAAGCTTTCTTTCTGGACACTGGGGAGCGTTTCCGCGCAATCTCCATCGGTACCGATGATACCCATATGTGAAGACTTATTCCTGCTGTTCCCAGAGATCACCTGTTACAGGTAAGTAACTGTGCTTTCCCGGTGTATTGATATTTCTTTTAATTCTTCCACAGCATCACCTTTAAATACCACTTCAGTCATGGGTAACATCCCTACATCTTCCTTCTTAAAGACCGAAGCAAAGAATTCATTCAGTCTCTCCGCTATCGCCTTGTCGCCTCTTAGTGCCCCTTTAACCCCTCTATCATCTAATGGTCCAACTGACTCTCTCACAGGTTTTTTGCTATAAATGTACTTGAAAAAGTCTTTATTATGTGTTTTTGCTTCCACAGCAAGCTTCTTCTCAAATTGTCTTTGCCTGCCTTATCAGTGCCTTGCATCTAACTTGCCAGTGCTTGTGTTTCCAGTTTTCGTCATTTGGCTGCTTTTTCCATTTCCTGAAAGTTGCTTTTTTGGCAACAGCCTCTCTGACCTCACCTTTAAACCATGTTGGTAATTTTTTGGATTTCCTTCTACTTTTCTTAAAGCGTAGAATACAGTTGGTCTGGGCTTCCAAGGTAGTATTTTTAAACACCCAAGCCTTATGTAAATCTTTAACCTTTGCAGCTGCTCCTTTTAGTTTTTTCTTAAACTATTTTCCTCATTTTTCATAGTCTCCCTTTTAAAAGTTAAAAGGTAGTACTGTGGATTTCCTTACCCTCCCTCCTCCATTTATTAAATCAACGCGATCATGCTATGATCACTATTGCCAAGTGGTCCCAACACCCTTATCTCTTGCACCAGATCTTGTGTTCCACTAAGGACTAGGTCCAAAATGGCTTCCCCTCTGGTTGGTTCATAAACCAGCTGCTCCAAGAAGCAGCCATTTATTTCATCAACACAACTACCTCCGTGCTCGACCCCTATCCAGTCAGCTGGATCAAGGCAACCAAACAGGAGCTCATACCCACAATGCTAAGAATCATACAGCCATCACTAACTCAAGGATACGTCCCACCAGAGCTTGTCATCCTCTTATCTGCCCTATCAGGAAAGTAACATCCAACCAGCCATCCTCATATAGACCAATAACCAGCCTCCCATTCATGAGCAAGGTCTTGGAAAAAATCGTATGCAGTCGGCTCCAGCAGGATGACATTGATATGAATCACTCACTAGATCAATAGCAATATGGTTTCAGACCACGCCATGGAGTGGAAACACTCATGATTGGCCTACTTGATAATCTGATTAAGGGCACTGACAAACCCAAATCCGGCTTCATTCTCATCTTCCTGGACATAAAAGCATCATTTGACTCCATCCCACATGATCTCATAATTCAATGCCTTCAAACCATTGGACTATGAAATACCCCCCTCTCGTGGTTCAAGTCCTACTTCTCAGACTGTAAACTGCAAGTCAAATTAAACAAGTCCGTGTCAACCCCTTAAACACAAACCCAATGAGTCCCATAAGGCTCAACCCTTTCAGCATTGTTATTCAACCTCTTCCTGCAACCAGTATGTACCATAATAAAGTCCTGTAACATCCAGTACCATATCTATGTGGATGATGTAATGATTTACACACCTATCAACACAACAAAACCCAGCCCCACACCCATAACAAGTTGCTTCATGTCAATCTGCAAATGGCTCAAAAGATATAACCTGAGCATAAATCTTAAGAAGACTGATGTCATGTTTATCACCAGAGACAACAGCTTCATACCACTGACCTCCATACCTATTAATGGAACACATATCCAAGTGAAATAAAATATACGATACCTTGGAGTTACACTGGATCAGCACCACACCTCCAAAGCACACATGCCAAATATAACTCAGAGCATATATTTCAAGCCCAAAACAATCAAGAACCTTAAACCACTCCTCTCTGACCATGACTTCCACTCAGTCCTCCAAGCAACCATATTACCTCACTTCGAGTACTGTAATATCTTTCAAGGTATACCAAACTCAACCATCCACCCCCTTCAACTTGCACTCAACATGGCTGCACGAACCCTCTTCAACGCAAAAAGAACAGAGCACATCACACCTCTCCTCAAGCAACTATATTGGCTTCCCATTATAGAACATTCAAAATTCAAATCCATTCTTACAGCATTCAAAGTCCTCTCCAGCTCTTCTTCACCACACCTACAAATCCTGCTCCAGATTATACCTGATCTACCGCAAGGAAGATGCTGCAAACACTGCTGATATTCACAAAAAACAATGCTACTACTGTACATCTGAGAGCCTTTTCCCTCTATGCACCGCAACTCTGGAATTCTATTCCTGAAAAGCTAAAGACTACAACTGACTTACCCCCCTTCAGAAAAGCTCTTAAAACCCACATCTTCAGAGAATGCTACCCAGAAACCTAGTCAACCCCTTTCCCCCACCACACCCTCCACAATATCTCATCTCCTACCTAGCCTTACCCCTCCATTTCCCTGTATAACCTCAATACCTTTATATATCTGCATATGTCCATAGTTACTCCCCAAATACTTCCAAGTTGTCTTTGCTGTTTAATGTAAACTGTTCTGTTATAATGTACACCGCTTTGACTGTAGGATAAATCGGTATAAAAAAAGAAAAAATGGTTAAATAAATAAATATTCCCTTGAAGGGCCAGGAGCAGGACCCCAGAAAACATCCACAAATAGGAACAGTACTGAAGAGGATCTTGAATGATTTTCAGAAGACTGTGTCAGAACTAGCTAAATTAAAAATGGACAAAGTGATGGGGCCAGATGGGATTCATTCCAAAGTATTGAAGGAACTTGGGGAAGTTCTAGCGGCTCCACTGTCTAACCTTTTCAGTACTACTTTAGAGTCAGGAATGGTTCCAGAGAACTGGAGAAAGGCCCATGTGGTCCCTTTACACAAAAGCAGAAGTAAGGATGAGCTTGAGAACTACAGGCAGTTAGTCTGACCTCTGTGGTGAGTAAATGCTGCTAAAACAAAGGATAATGAGGTTTCTGGAATCCAAAGGATTACAGGATCCGAGTTAGCACAATTTTACTATGGGCAGGTCTTGTCGGTCAAATCTAATTAATTTCTTTGACTTGGTGACCAGAGATTGAACCAAGGGAGAGCCTAAGATGTGATGTAATTAGCTTTCAGTAAACCCTTTGACACCGTTCTGCACAGATGACTTATATATAAAATGAGCACCCTAGGGATGGACCCTAAAGTGACTGAGTGGGTTAGAAATTGATTGAGTGGGAAGTGACAAAGGGTACAGGTAAAGGGAGCTTGCTCTGAGGAGAATGATGTAACTAATATGTGCCACAGGGATCTGTCCTTGGTCATATTCTCATTTTTTTCTTTAATTTTTATTGAATTTAACATAAAAACCAAGGAAAACCCTTGGAATAGGAAATACACATTCCATCATACCACACAAGTATAACAACAATAAAAAAGGCAATAATAAAACATCACCAAATGTAAGAAATCCACAATATGGAGAGAGAGAATCCAAAACTGCACAACCATGGGAAGATGACTAAGAAAAAAAAATAGAACAAGCAATGAGTAGGATACGAAGCCCCGACAAACAAAACCAATAAGGTAGCCCTCAGTGGATTGCTCCAGAACCAAATCCAAGGAGTGAAACATCCACCAGAGAGGTGTCCACCTTCTGTGGAGCACCTTAGAAACTAATAGATTTTCTGAAAAGGAGGTACACCAGATTCAGGATAACTAAAAGTCTTTTCTGAACCTAATAAATAGGTCTCTGGGTGAAACCAAAGTCACTCGTGGGAAATTCAAAACATGAAGACTTAAGTTCCTCTGCTAGTTTTTCAAATTTACAATTTTCCGTTCAACTACCATTCTATCCTGAACCAAAATTCCTTGCATCTCCTAAAGCTGCTGAACCGTTGATTCAAACCCTGTCAATTGCCCTTGCTGAGTCTCCAAACTCCCCAGCCAAGGGGAGTGCAAAGCCAAATACCTTGTTGATTTGATTCTAAAGCGTTCCAAATGAAGTCCACGGTCACTTTCTTGGGGCGATTCAGCAGTGGTACAACAAAGGAAACGGGCAAAGAAATCCTGAAATTCGCCTCAGGTACTCCAGAAAGCTCCTGGGAACACACACTTACTCCTGGGGGGAGGGGGAGGGTCGGGGGGGGGGGACCATCTCCCTTGGTGCTGAAAGTTGCAGACACAGCAGCCACTGACGGCACAAACACTATAACTGAAGCTTCTTGAGTCCTGATGCTTGCACTGAGTCAAGCGAGCTGAACCACAGGCGTAGGAAGAATGGAAGGGCTCGCTGGTCTGAGCGCTATATTGTTCCCCAAACCGGGGCTCCTCCCAGCCCTGGTAGCAGGTACGCTCAAAATCGTTGCTTGCGTTTAGATGTCTATAGTACGCTGCCCCACCAGCAAAGTCTCGGGTTTTGAAAGGAGACCACCCCTTCCCTTGGCTTTGTGCTTTGGCATCGGGGAATACAGGCTAGTAGAACAAGGCTAATCAGGAGGAGCAGGAACCAGTGCATCCTACTTAGATGCCATCTTGGATCCCCGCCTCCAGTCCTATTCTTTTTAACATTTTTGTTAGTGATATTGCTGAAGGGCTTTTGGATAAGGTTTGCCTCTTTGCAGATGATACCAAAATCTGCAGTAGACACCCAGGAAGGAGTAGATGACATGAGGATGGATCTCACTAAGGTTGAAGAATGGTCAAGAATTTGGCAACTGAGATTTAACACAAAAAAAGTGCATGGTCATGCATTTGGGTTGCAAAAACGCAAGGGAGCGGTACAGTATAAGGAGTGAAGTACTTCTGTACACAAAAGAAGAGTGGTGTCTTGGGGGGATTTGTTTCTGATATCTTAAGGTAGCTAAACAGGTAGAAAAGGCAACTGCAAAAGCCAGAAGGATGTTTGGGTACATAGAGTGAGGAATGGCTAGCAGAACGGAGGTGGAGATAGTGCCTCTGTATAAGTCTTTGCTGAGATCTCATTTGGAGTATTGTGTGCAAACAGGATGGTGTCTGTGCAGAGGGTGGCTACATATAGGAACAGACTTTAAGATCTCAATATGTATATTTTGGAGGAAAGGTGGGAGAGGGGAGATATGATAGATGTTTTAATCTCCAGTTCCTTCGCTTTCTGTGTCGCAGGAAGCACTATCAATACAGGGTTCTACCTTTTGGCCTGGCCTCTACATCAAGGGTGTTCACAAAATGCATGGCAGCATTTCTCCGCACCCTAGGAATATTCGTCTACCCTTACTTAGACGACTGGCTCATTTGAGCCCCTTCAGAGCCAGAGGCCAGGGTTTCTGTCTCTCGCACAATGTGCATCCTTCAGTATTTGGGATTTGTCATAAACTTCCCAAAATCCAACCTTGCTCCCACTGAGTCCCTAGAGTTTATAGGAGCTCTGTTGGATACCAGGCAGACAAGGGCCTACCTTCCACAGCCCCGCTGCCTTCGCATTGTGCAGTTAGCATCCCAAGCAGTGTTAAAACCTCACCTCACCTCACCTCACTGCTCGGGAAATGTTACAGTTGCTAGGCCACATGGCATCCACCGTGCATGTGGTGCCTTATGCTCACCTCCATATGAGGGCAGCCCAGTGGACTTTATCCACTCAGTGGACTCAGGCGTCAGGTTGCCTGTCAGACAAAATAGCAAACTCAGATCGCCTTATTTTGTCCCTCCAATGGTGGCAGTCACCCCAAAACCTTTTAGTGGGGTCTCCTTTTCAGCAACCCCCACCCCAAGCCACTCTAACAACAGATGCTTTAAAGGTGGGTTGGGTAGCCCACCTGCAAGGCCTCTCTACCCAGGGTACCTGGACTCCACAGGAGGCCTATCTACACATCAATCTCCTGGAACTCAGAGCAATCTTCCTTGCTCTTCGAGTATTCCACACCCAGCTCAGCTACAAGACAGTCCTAGTTCAGACGGACAATTAAGTAGCCATGTTTTATGTGAACAAGCAAGGCGGAACAGGCTCTCTGTTGCTATGCAACGAAGCTTTGCGACTATGGGCCCTCGCCAGAGAGCATCAGATTCATCTCCTTGCGGTGTATCTTCCAGGCATTCAAAACTCTTGGGCAGACAGACTCAGTCGAGTTCTGCTTCCACACGAATGGTCTCTCCATGCAGACCATTTGGCCAAAACTTTTCAAATTTGGGGAACCCCGGACATAGACCTCTTTGCAAGTCCGCTGAATGCCAAACTTCTCCGGTTCTGTTCCAGAATTCCGGCTCAGGGTTGTCAGGCCAGGGATGCTTTACTCCTCCATTGGGGCCAGGACATCTTGTATGCCTTTCCACCCATTCCCCTAATTCTCAAAACCCTGTTCAAGCTTCAGAGAGACAGAGGTCATATGATTCTCATAGCTCCACATTGGCCATGGCAAATGTGGTACCCTCTGCTTCTACATCTCTCTCAAGCTCCGCCTCTGGAGTTAGGATCTGCTCCAGATCTCCTTTCTCATGAGGACGGGATGCTGTGGCATCCCAATCCCCCCAGTCTCTGCATCTCAGGGCCTGGTTGCTGAAAGCCTAGAACTTCACGGTCTTAACCTTTCTCAGCAGGTGAAGGATATCCTTTATGCTTCCAGGAAGCCTTCCACAAGACGCTCTTATGCATTCAAGTGGAAAAGGTTTACCATATGGTGCTCGCAGAAGGGTCTTAACCCTCTTGCGATACCTCTGGAATCATTACTGGAGTATCTCCTTCATTTATCTAATGCGGGGCATAAGACCAATTCAGTGAGAGTTCATTTCAGTGCTATTGCAGTTTCTTTCAAGCCTCTAAATGGACAACCTATTTCCTCTAACCCTCTCACAGCGAGATTTATGAGAGGTCTTCTTTTAACTAAGCCTCCCATTAAGCCACCACCGATGGCATGGGATTTAAATCTGGTTCTTGGGCAGCTCATGAAGCCGCCTTTTGAACCATTGGCTACTACCTCTTTGAAATTCCTTTCCTGGAAGGTCATCTTTCTTATTGCAGTCACATCAGCACGTCTCATCAGTGAATTGCAAGCATTGGTGGCTGATCCTCCTTATGCAAGGTTCCATCATGATAAGGTAGTCCTTAGGACTCATCCACACTTTGTGCCAAAGGTGGTATCACCTTTTCATTTAAACCAAGTGGTTTACCTTCCCGTATTCTTCCCAAGGCCTCAAGCCTCAAATGCAGAAAGGAATCTTCATACTTTTGGACTGTAAAAGGGCTTTGGCCTTTTACTTGCAAAGGACACAGCAACATAGAAAGTCCTCTCAACTCTTTGTTGCTTTTGATCCTAGTCATTTGGGACTTCCAGTCTCCAAAAGAACATTGTCTAGCTGGATTGCACAGTGTATTTCTTTAGGTTATGAGAGTAAGAACCTTTCTTTTGAAGGCCATGTCACAGCTCACAATGTGAGAGCCATGGCAGCCTCTATGGCTCATCTTCACTCTGTGTCTATCGACGACATCTGTCAAACAGCTACTTGGGCTTTGGTTCATACCTTCACAGCCCATTACTGCTTAGACAAAGACTCCCGCCGGGATGCCTTATTTGGTCAGGCTGTTCTTCAACACCTGTTCCATACTTAATCAACTCCTACCCACCATCCCTGGTAGGATGCCAGAGATCCATGGGGGGAAGTGGAGCCCTTTCACAGGGGCACACAACGTCTGGGGCCTTCTCCCTGGCATCTGCAGCTAGGGAGTCCCCATATGTGAAGACTACATTCCTGCTTGTTCCTGGAGATAGCAGAGTTACTCACTTGTAACAGGTGATCTCCGGGAACAGCAGGAATTTAGTCTTCACAACTCACCCACCTCCACTAGGAGTTGTATCTCGCTATCTCTCTATCTCTTTCCCTCTCTCTTTGTCTCAGCTTTAAACTCAACTGGAGAGGGACAGTTGGGAAAGGTGGGAAGGCAGCATGCAGGCGCTGTTGGATGCTCCCAAAAGCTTTCCTATTTGGACGCTGGGGAGCGTTCCCGCGCCGGCTTCGTCGGTACCGGCGATACCCATATGTGAAGACTAAATTCCTGCTGTTCCCGGAGATCACCTTTTACAGGTGAGTAACTATGCTATGCCTCCGTGGCATAAATGCACAGGAGGAGAGCCCCTTTTAGTGCTTTGCAATGGGGGAGTATGGGGTGAAGGGTGTTGGACTTGAGGGTGGTAATGTGTGGAAATATTTCTTTATGGAAAGAGTGGTAGATGTGTGTGGAGCAGCCTCTCAGTGGAGATAGTAAAGACTAGGATAGTGTCTGAATTCAAGAAAACATGGGACCAACACAGAATATCTCTAAAGGAAAAAGTGCTATAGTAGTTGGTATGGAAGGGCAGACTGGATAGGCCTTATGATCTTTTTATACTATCATGTTTCTATTTAATATGCAGATATATTTCTTTATGTAAAGTGTGGTAGATGCATGCAATAGTCTCCCAGTGGAGGTAGTAGAGATGAGAACAGTATCTGAATTCAAGAAAGCATGTGCGACTGCACCTTGGATAATGTGTGCAGTTCTGGTCACCATATCTTGAAAAGAATATAGCAGAATTTGAAAAGGTACAGAGAAGAGTGACAAAAATTGTAAGGGGGATTTAAAGATTACCCCTATGAGGAGAGGCTTAAAAGGTTGGGGCTCTTTAACTTGGAGAAGAGACGGCTGAGGATGGGATATGATAGAGGTCTATAAATGAATGAATGGAGTAGAACGGGTAAACATAGATCGGTTGTTTGTCATCAAAAAGTAGAAAGACTAAAGGACACGCAATGAAGTACAATGTAACCCATTTAAGACTAAAAAGAGAAAATATTTTTTACTCAACGCATAATCAAACTTTGGAATTAGTTATCGGAAGATGTAGTAATAGCTGTTAGTGTAGCTGGGTTTAAAAAAGTTTTGAACTAGTTCTTGGAGGAAAGATACATAAACTATTATTAAAGAGGACCCGGGAAATCTAGTGCTTAACCCCAGGTAAGCATTGTGGAACGTGTGCTTTACTTGGAACCTGCCAGGTACTTGTGACCTGGATTGACCACTGCTGGAAACAGGATACTGGGCTTGATGGACCTTGATCTGACCCAGTATGGCATTTTTTAAGTTCTTATGTGACAAACACAGAAGATCTCTAGAGGAAAAAAAAGGGACTGTAGTAGTTGGCATGGAAGAGCAAACTGGATAGGCCATATGGTTTTTATCTGCCATCATGTTTCTATATTTCTTTTAAAGGGACTTCTGTTAACTGAGTGAGGACTACATTTAACGTCAATGCAACGAGTGATTCCCAATTGGCGGATCAATGTGCCATAGACCTTTAATGAAACTCACTATTAAGGAGTGTTTGGAAAAGGGCAAATTATTCACCTTGCTGTGGTAAGCTGCTATGGCACATACCGGTAGTTGCACTCAAACTGAAGCACTGCTTATATGTGAGTTGGTCAGATGTAGCATGTATTGGAGAAGGGCTGGAATTGAATGTTCAAATCTATCAATACCATGTGTTATATACCAAGAAAGAATATTTTTCACTTCAGACTGTAGGAACTTTTGGTAGAGTCTGCAATTACTTCTATGGCTACTTTTTGCACTCTGAATGGCAGATTCTAATGGGCAATTGGCTGCTAGTCAACATCCATGCTGGAAGTTTGAATGTTTATAGATTGGGATGTAGCAATTTCTTACCTTGCTGAGTTATCAAGTCTGATGCTTGAGGAAGCATGATTGGTGGCTCCTTTGCCATCGTTATAGATAAGGGAACAAATTTTCTCGGCGGCGGTGCATAAGGACACCCTCTGAGGAGCTCCATGGCGGCTTTCCTTACTTCTAAATTTATTGCCTTATGCCTCATACTGGTTGGAAATGGAGCCCTCAGGGATGATTGGGTCGATGGATGCGTTCCTAGTGCTGGGTGGAGGAGTGGAAGCTTCGGGCGGCATGCTGGCAGATGCAGCGGTGGAAGGAGGACACCTGCATAGCCCTGGGCCCGATGTCTCCTTAAGTCCGGAGTGCTGATTTCCTCCAGCTCAGCTGGCAAGCAGGGTCATCGAGGCTGTAGTGAGTGGGGCACCGTTGGAGAGTATGGTGGGTCCTTCATCACTGATTGGGCAGCCCCTCTGCCCTGGAAGGGATTACTGGGTGACAGAGTTTGGAGCTGGTGTTGCTGGAGAGGTGGGGGCCGAGAGGGATCAGTGGGAACCGCTGCTGAGAGCAGTGCTTGCAGACTCCTCTTGTGCAGCAGACTGGTACATTGGGAGGGCAAACTTCAGCGTTGGAACATCACATCGTATTGGTGAGACCTGATGTTTTTTCACTTGAGACAGTATGGGAAGCGTGCTCTAAACTCGAACAGTCTTTGTCGGGACAATTGCAAGCTATTTCCAGCCGGTTTGATAGTTTTGGGCACAAGGTTGAAGCACATGATTTACTCTTGGGAGAGCTGCCAGTGAAAGTTTCTACATTGGAGCTGAAGTTAGAACATATTCAGGATTCAGTGACTGCTGTTATGTGTGACTCTGAAAACTTGCAACGGAAAGCTGAAGCTCTGGAAAATATGTCTAGAGGCAGAAACCCAAGGGTTCTGAATTTTCCTAAGGTTCCGTCTATATCACTGCTGGAACATTTTAAGAAATTTCTGTTTAGTGTCCTGAAGATCCTGGTGGAATCTATTCCGCCAGTTCCCGTGCTTATTACTTGCCTGTTGCTAAGGTTAAGATGGCTGAGGGGGTGGGTCAGGTTTTAAGTTCATCTCCGGCCCTCTCTTATGATAGCTTGGATCTAACTGGCTTTTTGGAGCGGCTTTTTGGAGGGGTGACTGCAACTTTGTTGATCACCCTGGTATTAAACGTTGACCGAGACTGGTTGTTAAATATGTACTTCTGATCTTCAGTTAAAGAGTTTATGGGTTCCACCATTAGGATTTTCCCAGATGTTTCCGGGGCTACACAGAAGAGGAGGAAATAATTTCTGGTTCTTAAATCTGGGGTGCTTCAGCTGAGGGGACTTCGTTTCCCATGTAAATGCCTGGTCAAGTTGGCTGGGATTAATTTTTTTTTTCTAGATCCCCAACAGCAGTCTACCTTCATTTCATCTAAAATGACTGTTACCCATGCTGCACCCCTCTAGAGCAAGCCCTTTCCTTTTTTGTTTTGGTAGGGTGAGATAATTGTCTTTAATTATAATTCCTTTTGTTTTTCATGTATATTCTTAGTTTTCTTTTTATACAGTTTCTTTGGAATTGTGTATCTTTCTCCTCTATATTGGGAACTGGTGGGCACACCCTATAGAATTTTTCTCTTTTTTCCTTATTGTAGTCATTTTGGATTTTTCCTTGTTTGTTTTTCTTGGTGTGCTGCTGTTTTCTCGCAAGATTAACTCTTGTATGTTTGAAAATTGCATAAATAAAAAAAAAAATTTTGGCCAGTACGGTTCTAAGTTTGTCAGAATCATGATGAATTTTCTGTATTAATCGCCACCCCCTGCAAAAGCAGAATAACATCAGAAACAGCCACACTTTTAAACCACACATCAAAAACAAGTGGGAAGAAGTGGGCAGAACAAAATCCATGCAAATTACACACAAGCCAGGTAAATGCTGGAAAGCAATGAGCACAAATGCTCGAAGCTTAGCCAACAAAGTTCCAGACCTGGAAGCCCTAATGGAAATGGATTTGGACATTGTGGCCATTACAGAAACATGTTTTAATGAATCGCATGATTGGGATATATCCATAGCTGGCTATAATCTATTCAGAAGAGACAGCGAAAATGTAAAAGGAGGAGGAGTAGCCTTGTATGTCAAAAGCAATATTAAAGCTACTGAAATGCAGGGGACATGGAGAAAAGAAGCAGCGCTCTGGCTTGCGTTGGAAAGAGGAGATGGCACTGTCATCCATACTGCTGTAGTCTACAGACCTCCAACTCAAATTGAAGAGAGATAATGAATTGATTATAGATATTACCAAGATAGCCACAAAGGGGGAAGCGATCATTTTGGGTGACTTTAATCTACCTGATGTGGATTGGATTACTCCTTCTGCACATCTGGAAAGAAGCAAAAAAATTGTAGATGCTCTCCAAGATGCATTACTTAGACAAATGGTGATAGAACCAACCAGGGAAAGCTCAACGCTGGATTTAGTGCTCACCAATGGCGATAGCGTGTCAAATGCCTGCGTGAGTGCCCCTGTGAGCAACAGCAATCGTCACACGGTGTGGTTTGAGATAAAAGCCAAGGTACAGGCCAAACATAGCAAGCTCAAAGTCCTAAACTTCAAAAACACTGACTTCAATAAAATGGCCGAGTACCTAAAGGAGGAGATGACGGGGTGGAAGGAGATAAGGGGGGTGGAAGGAGATAAGGGAAGTGAAATTGCAATGGGCTAAACTAAAGGTGGCAATAAAAGGGGCAACAGATAAATATGTAAGAAAAGTAAATAAAAACAAGAGAAGGAAACCTGTTTGGTTTTCCAAAGAAGTGGCTGCTCAAATAAAAGCAAAAAACACAGCTTTTGCAAAATTCAAAAGCTTGCAAACAGAAGAACACAGAAATGAATACAGGATCAAACTCAGAGTCATTACTTAAATCATTGCTCAATCGAAATGTATATCTTAAAAATTCTCTGTATTGTACGATACATTATGATTCTGTAAAGTAAACCGCTGCTGATCGTAGGAAGCAGCGGTATACAAATGTTTACTAAATAAAATAAATAAATAAATAAATAAAAAGAAAAATAAGGATAGCAAAATCAAAGGCAGAGGAAAAGATGGCTAAAGATGTTAAGGGTGGCGACAAAACTTTCTTCAGATATATTTGGGAAAGGAAGAAGATCAGAGTTGGAATTGCAGGACTCAGAAGTACTGGGAAAGGACTCGGGGAAAGTGACATTGAAAAAGCGAAATTGCTAAACAAATACTTCTGCTCTGTTTTTACTAAAGAAAATCCTGGAGATGGACCAGCTGTGACTCCCAAATATAAAAATGGGAATGAAGTAGATACCACACCATTCACAGAAGGTGAGGTGTTGGAAGAACTTGCTAAACTGAAAGTGGACAAAGCCATGGGACCGGATGGGATACATCCCAGGATACTGAAAGAGCTCAGAGAGGTTCTTGCAGGGCCTTTAAAGGATGTATTCAACAGATCCTTGGAAACAGGAGAGGTTCCTTAGGACTGGAGAATGGCTGATGTCGTACCTCTACACAAAAGTGGTGACAGGGAAGAAGTGTCAAACTACAGGCCCGTGAGCTTTACCTAGGTGGCGGGAAAAGTAATGGAGACGCTCCTGAAAGAGCGAATAGTGAACTTTCTCAAAACCAACAGGTTGCAAGATCTAAGGCAACATGGTTTTACTGAAGGACAGTCTTGCCAAACAAATCTGATTGAGTTCTTTGGGTGACCAAGGAGCTAGATCAGGGACATGCGATGGATGTCATCTACCTGGATTTCAGCAAAGCCTTTGATACTGTTCCTCATAGGAGGCTTGTCAGTAAACTCAGTAGCTTGGGGATGGGTCCCAAGCAATGTTCCCTCTAATTTTCTGTAGGCTGTGTGCGCATAAATTATCAGCTGTGCAGCTTTTGAAGGAAGGTTAAATTTTTGTGTGCCACATAACGACACTCGGAGTTATATACTTTAAAATTTGACTACACATCAGAATACAGTATGTACACCACATTGATTGCACTAGAAAACATTGTAGAACTTGTGAAAACCGTAAATACATAAGAACTTTTAAATTTTAAGACATCTGTGTTTTCTATTAGAATCAGAACCGTAATTTTTGTGCGCTCTGTTGTAAAGTATGTGCGCTCGTTCGGTAAGGTGTGTGCGCGTGCACACGCGCACAGCTTAGAGGGAACAGTGGTCCCAAGATGGTAAACTGGATTAGAAATTGGTTGACTGACAGACAACAGAAGGTGATGGTACATGGTGCTCACTCGGATGAAAGGAAGGTGATTAGCAGGGTGCCCAGGGTTCGGTCCTGGACCCGGCACTGTTCAATGTATTTGTGAGTGATATTGCTGAAGGACTGAATGGAAAGGTCTGTCTTTTTGCAGATGACACAAAAATTTGCAACAGAGTGGACTCCCTCGAGGGAGTGGATAACACGAGGAAAGATCTACAAAAGCTGGAAGAATGATCTAATGCTTGGCAATTACGATTTAATGCGAAAAAGTGCAGTGTCATGCACTTAGGTAGCAGAAATCCAAGGGAAATGTACGCGATAGGAGGCGAGAGGTTGGTGTGCATGTTTCAGGAGAAAGACCTTGGTGTGATTATCTCTGATGATCTCAAGGTGGCAAAAGCTAGGAGGATGTTGGGCTGCATACAAAGAGGGATTACCAGCAGAAAGGAAGAGGTACTTATGCCACTGTACAGGTCACTGGTGAGGCCTCACTTGGAATACTGTGTTCAGTTTTGGAGACCATATCTTGCAAAAGATGTAAAAAGACTGGAAACTGTTCAGAGGAAGGTGACCAAAATGATTTGGAGCCTGCATCAGAAGCCTTATGAGAAGAGACTTGAAGACCTAAATATGTACACTTTGGAGGAGAGGAGGGACAGACCTTTAAATACTTAAAGAGAAACGATGAACAAACAAACCTCTTCCAAAGACGGGGAAGCTATAAAACTAGAGGGCATAACATGAAGCTGCAAGGAGGAAAATTGAAAGGCAATGTCAGGAAATATTTTTTCACTGGATGCTTGGAATGCCCTCCCGATGGAAGTGGTGGGGGCAAACACGGTGACCGAATTCAAAGGGGCATGGGACAAGCACAGCGGATCCCTTTACAGCAACAGGATAAAAACAAAATAAACTGAACCATCTAACTTCTCAACAAATAGGGGTGTCCTACATGGAGTGGTGGGTTCACCCCTAGACGAGGACATGGGGAGGGGTGGCCTGCACGGAGCAACAGGTGCACCTATCTTGCCATATTGCTGGGCAGACTGGATGGACCATGCTGGTCTTTATCTGCCGTCATTTACTATGTTACTATGATCTAAAAATTAGAGGGAAAGGAGGAAACATAAAGGAATCCTTGCATTCATGAGATCACAAATGCATCCAGGGCTACACTATATAACCACGGGCAACTGGAACAGAATTGGTCAGACTTTGCATTCTGATATAATGCAAACAGATATATGAAGAGTTGACTCCATTTTTCAAAGATTATTTAAGCTGTGGTATATTTCAAGGACTACTTGTGTGGATCTAATTGCCTGCTGAGTTTGTTGGCATTCTGATTGTATTATCCTGGCAAGTATGTTGCTACTAGGAATGTGTTCATCTGTAACACCAGCTGCCATATTCACTGTGCTGCTTGGCAGAGATGATAGGAACATGTTCACCATTTATTGATGTAATACATTGCGACCTGTTGTCTGTTTATATGTGGAGAATCTTATTTGAAATCTATTTTTTTAGTGTTTGTAGAACATAGTGTACAGCTCTTAGTTATAAATGTTTTGATGTGGAGGTGAGTGTCTTCCTCCGACCTCAATCTCTGTGTCTGCATTTGATTGAGATATGCCTCCCATCCTTCCATGGACACATCTGCTGCTGTAAGTCTTAAGGCTGTAGTGGATGCAAATCCTTGCCCTTAATAGTTTTGGTGGCTTTTCCCTATCATTGAGTTGCCTCTTTGAACTGAGAAGATATCTTGTTGCCTTTGTGTGAAAGAGGATCTATATGTTGGTTCTATTGACTTTTCAGCTGCCACTGAATTTCTCACATAAACAATCTTGCAAAGGGTACTATATGTGCCATTGCAGCTGTGTGGCCTAATAAGCACAGAACATGTCTCTCTGACTTCAGACATCTGAGGTAGTCTATTAGATACATTACAGTTGTTGACCTTTGCATTGAAAGGAATGCAGTATCTGACTGTGTATGACTAAGGGCTCCTATGAACTCCTCCTGTGAGTGGGAGTCTGGACCGATTACTTGATGTTGATCATAAATCCCATGACTTACAGAGATGATTGCACTCTGGATTCCGAACTCCAATAGAAGCCAGCCATCTAGACATGGAAACTCAAAACATTCCAATCGACAAAGGTGAGCTGCCGTGCTGCAATACTTATTGTGAATATTCGAATTGCAGAAGAGAGTCCAACTAGGAGGACTTGATACTGATAATGCTGATCTAGAAACTTGAAACACAAATATTTCCTTTGTCTTTGATATTTGGGAATGTGTGTGAGCATCCTTCAGGTTTAAGGATGCTAACCAATCGTTTCTTCGCAGGACTGAGGCTAGTAAGTTCACCTTGAATTTTTCTTTGAGGAATTTGTTGAGACCCCCTGAGGTTCCAGAATGGGATGCATTCTTCCTGTTTTCTTGATTGGTGGTACTTCCTGTATTGCATTTGTCTGCAGCAAAGCTTTAAATTTCCAAAAGAGGAACTTGCTTCTTTGGAGACATCGTTGAAGCGGCATTCTGTTTGGAGGAAGAGAGAGGAGGCATAATCAGTAACCATTCTCGATGATGCTGAGAATCCATTTATTCTTTGTGATACATCTCTAGTTGTCCTGAAATAATGTTAATTGATCTCTTGCCAGTAAAAGGTTGAACCAAGCTTTGACCGAGTCTGGTGGTTTGTCTTCTGATTTTTCTTTTCTTTTGGCCTCTATCTTTGATTGTTTCTTTTTTATTTAATTTTCTCTTTCCTCCTGTCCAGTCCAGATATGTTGGTTATGCACTCCTACCAGAAGATGGAGACTGAGAACAAACTGGTTTGATGTCACCACATGAGGGCCCTGTGCAGTTCTACTCTAACCAGTATTTTTCCTTCTCCAGCAGATGGAGATTGTCCAGCCTGTGCTGTCTGAACTGATGTGAGGATGAGTAAGAAAAATGTGGGTATAAGTTGATCTTTGCTGGCAGTAGATCCGAGGGTGTAGAATCTGGTGGGGCCAAGTCTCTTCCCCCTCCCTACCCATCTACCCCTTTTCAAGATCTGAGGAGCAGGCTGGAGTAGCCTTGATAGAAGTTCCCTTCCCTCTTCCTCCTCCTTCCAGTTTTTGGGAGGGAGCACGGGGGAATGCATGGGGCATGGTCGTCGCTTCTTTCCTCCTAAGAAACTTCCATTAGCCAGCTCACAGGGATCCATGGCCGATGTCCTCTTTAAGGGGGAGTAAGCCGACAAGCTCAGGACCTGCAGTCAGTGTCCCCATTGTTGGGGAGAGGACCAAGCAGTGCAGGATAGATGGCCTCTGCCCCTTTAGGGGGAAACGAGGTCAGTTGGAGTAGATTCAATGGCTGGCATGCCCTTTGAGAGCTAAACAGCGTGGGGTCCATATGCTTCCTTCCTTTCAAGAGAGAGCAGGCTTTTGCCATGGTTGCACAGGTAAGTCTTCGAGCAAGTATCGCTGTTGTCTCTTGGCTGCTGCAAAGCAGGCAGTGTTTAGCACTCTTTTCATTATCATTCAGAGCCAGGGCTATCAGGTGTTTTTCTGGAGCATGCTAGGTGGCCTCTTCGTTCTATCCAGCGCTGTTTATTGCCAGGAACAGCAACATTGGCTCCCAGACCGCCATAGTGATTGCTATTTCCTTGCAGCAACATTTAGGGGAGTAAAAAAAAAAAAAAGGAACAAGAGACACCATGAATGCAGTAGCTGTCTGAGTGGGAGAAAGGTCAAGGCAGTCCCACGGTGAGTGGCCTTCATGGTGGGCCAAGTCAGTATCCTTCATATAGAGGAAATTTTGACGTGAACAGTCGCCTTTTTGGTTCCTCGCTCTGCCTTCAATATGGAAGGTTTGGCAGGGCCTATGGCTGGAACAGAGCATTGTAGAAGCACAAGCCTATTCTTCCCTAGGTCCAGTTTTGGACTGCAAAGTGGTGATGGTAGGACTTGAAAGGGTCCTAGCTGGGCCTAGCATGGCTTCTCAATGGGGCTGAGTGCTGGGCAAGTGTAAGAAGGAAGCAATGGAAAAGAGAATGTGGCCTCCTTAAACGGAGTGTAAAACGGAAGTAATGGAAAAAGAAAATGTGTTGATGTCTGGTGAGGCTCTTTGAGTGAAGGCTGGTAATGTATGAGGACATTTGTGATAGTGTCTTAATCCCATTTGTCTTTTTTTTTAAAGCTTCCCTTAGTTCTACTGTCTTTCAGTTGAATTTTACCTTTTACATCACTTGAAAACTCAGTATCTTACAGTAACTAGTGGTGGTCAGTTTTTGGCTAGTTTGACTAATAAATGGTTACTGCAGTCTCTTTGGAGCTTTTGAGTAATGCAAGAGATTAGTTTTTCATGTTCAAATATTTCAAGGTTTGCTCATAGCCCTCTGGAGTTACTATCCCTAAAGTAAGAACAGGCTCTTTACAAGATACAGTAGCTGTAGTGTGTAAATAAAAGGTCTGGACTGCCCAGGATATAGTGGTTCATCTTACAAGGAGAAGCCGGATCATACTCTCATAGAGTTCTTGAAACCTGCTCTGGTGTTCAGTTCTAATTGTGGCATCAGTAATTGCTGTATAGTAGGGACTGCATAGTTTCAAATGACGTCCCAGAGGCAGGCTACCCAGCTGCTGGTTAAGGGTCAGCGAAAAAGAAAAGAAGGTAGGTATATATGATATGGTTTTGGCTCAGGGTTTTCCATTGGGCTTGGTAAATCCTTGTGCAGGTAAGGCTGGGTGTTAACTTTTCAGGTATGTTATGGTTCTCATTGACTGTTCAGTTCACTGTGGAGATTGACTGACCAGCCCCACACCTGTGACAACCTGCTTTAAGGTACAGCAGTGCAGTTGCTTCAGTGGGAGCATTGGCTTCAAGTGGCCACTCTTCCAATCCACTGGTTTGCAAACTGCCTCTGGAAAAAAAAATCCAGCGGGCATTAAGGTACACTGTAGCAGCATTTATGTACCAAAATACTTTGTTTTGTAGTAGATGGTATTTTGTGTTTGTTGTTTCAGGCCCTTTTTCGGTATTGAGTGCAAACTTCAGTGAAGGATCTTAACATTCTTTTTGGTTTTTGATGATGTGGTTTGATCAGGCTTCTTCTCTGGTTGAGTTGAGTGGAGAAATAGGGGTGCCGAAAGCCTTTCTCCTAGGCTATTTCTTCTTAGCTGTGGTTGGAAGCACTCTTGACTTGGGTCTGCTTCATGCTGTTAGAGGCTGTTCTTTTCCTTTCGGTAAAATGGACGTTGGTAATGGACGTTGGTCTGTCCATATATATATATATATATATATACATACACACACACACACAGTTGTGTATGTATGTATATATATACACATACACGGTGGCCCAATAAAGTGAGAACTTCTCGTAGCATGTAAGTTTTATTTAAAATTCAAAAAGATGTAAACGATTGACAAATTAAAAAAAAAAAAAAAGATGGTGACCAGAAATTGTCAAAATAAAGACCTTATATAGCTAAAAAAGGTAAATAAGTAAACTATTTAAGCTTTTAATTTACGAGATGTTCTCAGGTTTTTTAGGCCACCCTGTGTGTGTATATATAAGCAAAGTCACTTTTGGAAGCAGGTTTTCAATCTTGTCTGCTGGCTCCATGGGGTACGTGTCTGACAAGACATCTGTCCACTTCCGGGTTCCTTCGAGAGAAAGCTTAGCAAGGCTGGTTTCCTACGGTTTCTTGATATCCTAAGGATGTGGCAGTGATTAGAGTAGATTGATACCTGAGGGCAGAGCTCGGGGACTCGGCCATTTTGGGTCTTGTCACGAGCAGAGTACTTAGCGAGGGGCTGTTTTCCCATGGCTGCCAGTCATCGCCCTCATAGTTGCCTTCATTTTTGAGTAGCCTCAGTTCGTGCACGGTACATAAAAGTGCTTCATGGAAAGGAGCTCCCGTGCCACGGTCAGTTCTAATTTCCTGGAGATTTACAGTTCACCTGGGCACAGTTTAGTCAGTCGAGAGTGTCTCCATTTAGCAGGAGAGCTTAAGTGAATGCCATTTGGTTACCTAAATGTACTTGCTATGGCCTTGCCAGAGGGTGGCAAGAAGAGGATCTTAAGACGGTGGCGGTTTCTTGCGCTGCCCCAATAGCTCTCGCAGCAACTGCAAGCAGCAATGTCCATGGGCCACAGGCCTGTGTTTGATGATTCTGTGAGCTCATCAGAACAGCCGTGGTTCAGAGAGGCTGGCATGGTCTGCCGCTTTAGTTGGTTGTTGGAGAAAGTTCATCTGGAAGGGCGGATACCTCTATTTTTAGTAACCATGGTGGAACTTCAGCATTCTGCCATGGGGCCCTAAATGTTGGGAGCAACAGCTTGACGTAGTAGGTCTCCCAGTTGGCCCTGGTGGTTCTTTGCAGAAGTCATTGTAGAGGTAGTCACCTTAGATGTTTTTGGTGCTACAGGCAACAGGTTGCTTATTGTCCGTGGCTGGTATGGGGCCAGCTCTGATCCTTAGGTGTTCAGTCTCTCAGACCAGAGGTTGCCTTCCTTTTTGGAAACTTTTGTGAAGGTGAGACTCAGGATGAGAAACTCCTTTCACCAGTCATAGCTATTATCTTTGATCAAAAGTCATAGGCCTGTTATAAGTCACACATGGAGCTCTTGTTTGTGGAGTCGAAGGAAGGAACTCTTCATTTCTGGAGCCAGTTTTGTGTTCAATATCTGAAGTTGCTGGGGTGCAGCATATCCTTGGCTGCAGGCAGCAGTGCTGTTCTGTTAACAGATTAGGTACAGGAGATCTCTCTCCTTTCTTTTTCTGTTCAGATGCATTTTGTGGGACAGGCTTAGACTTCAATGCCCTTTCCCCACACCGGGTCTTTCTTGGTTCCTGCTAGGGGTTTTGATAATTAATCAAAGGAGTTTTTGGTGAATCTTGTGTCCAGTCTGGTAGAATTAGCATGAATGTAAAGTAGGCGGCTCCATCTACAGTAGTGTAGCTTGGCTTGTAGGCTCATGGTCTTACCAGGAGTTTCTGAGGCAGACTGTCTTAGGGGGACCTCCAGAGCGACACAGGGAAGCTCAGACACTAGTCCTTCGGGCTTTGTGTTGGACGATTAAGGCATTTGTTGGGAGCATTTCTTCTTGCTGAACTTTGTAATGGTTGTACACTACGAGATGTCTCTCACAGGTCACCTTTGGTGATTGACTAAAGATGATTGGTTGTTTCCAACAATGACAACTTTTTTTTTGTTCCACTACGCTCAAGTTCTTGGGGCATAGTCTGGCTCGAAATCCTTTGTTCATGTATCGAGCATAACTGCCATGCCTCACTTTATTTTCGCATCAGTGGGGCCTTGAGAGGCTCCTGCATGGAGGATGTTGTGCTTTGGCATACCAGGTTCTTCTGTTCCACTCCCAGCATTAGGTACTGCTTTGTTGCATCCCATGCATCTGGACTGGACTGGACTGGAGGGACGAAGAGGAAGGTGAAATTATGCCTTCTCCAGGACCAAGCAGGAAGTCAGTCCTCACTTATGGGTGATATCGACGTCGATGGAGCCCCCGTGCGGAGCAATTCCCCAGCTTTCTAAGAAAGCCTTTGGGAATACTGCACGCATGCGCGGTCCCCTTCCCGCCTAAAGGTGCCATCTTGCTCAGTCTTTCTTTTTCCGTGGAGCCCACAGGACGTCTGTCCATGTCACCCGGAAAAATTGACGTTTTTTCTTGGGATTTCATCGTGTTTTTTTGTCCGGTTTGACGCCAGTTCCCCTTCCCGCCGGGTTCGGTACACTGGTATCGAGCTCGTCTTCTATTTTTCAGTTTTTGCCCTTCGTGGCTGGCATTCGCGCCCTTTTTGTCTTTTCCCTGGAAGGACGGTCCTTTGACCTCGCGGGGGCCCTTTTTTCCCCGATGGCTTCCAGTGGTTTCAAAAAGTGTGATCGGTGCAAGAAACTAATGTCTCTCACCGACACACAAGACTGCTGCCTTTGATGCCTCGGACTGGATCATGATCCTAAGGTCTGTGTCCCGTGTGG
The DNA here is from genome assembly GCA_033557465.1 of Ichthyophis bannanicus. Classification (NCBI taxonomy): domain Eukaryota; kingdom Metazoa; phylum Chordata; class Amphibia; order Gymnophiona; family Ichthyophiidae; genus Ichthyophis; species Ichthyophis bannanicus. The sequence continues at coordinate 191,462,693 of CM066036.1, forward strand.
CAAAATGTCCACTAAGGCACTACGAAGCAGCCAGCATCAGAAAGAACGGATTTTTTCTGACTCAGCCTCTGGCCTTGCCCGGACCTCGTCCGAGGCCTCGACGTCTCGAGAGTCTGATCCCGAGCATCACCGGGATTCCTCAGACAGGGGGTCCCACGATCGGGAACGCAAGAGGAAGAAGTGGCTCGTGAGGGCGGCGTCTGAGGAGGTCCCTGGTTCCTCGAGGGCCAGGTCTCAGACCCCCGACCGCCGTCCCGGGCCCTTGGAGCAGGAGAAGCCGTCCAAAATGCCCCGTGTGGAGCTGGAGCCCACCGGACACGTAAGTCCTGTTGTCCTCGTGGGCTCTCCTCCTAGGGAGCTGCCGCCGGGGCCCGATTCGGTGGCTGCTGAGTCTCCTGAGCTTGGACTCAGGCTGACAGCCTTGGAGTGCAGATTGTCTGTCTTCATGGATCAGCAGCGGGTACTGATGGCCAGCCTCGCTGGTGCATCTGCCCCGACCACCAGGACATCGACGTCTAAGTCGACCCCGGAGACCGAGCCGATACTTGAGACCATGAAGGTTCGAGGTCGTCCTCGGTCACGGTCTCCCTCGACCTCCCGCTCGGAACTGAGGGCGTTGATGCCAGTGCCTTCGGCGTCGGGGCGGGTGCCACCGAGGCCCGCGCAGTCAGAGCCCCCCAACTCCTCTTCGGATGAGTCTGCGTGGGAGACGGAGGACGAGGAGTCCCCTGATACTTTTTGGACTCGGTGCGTCCCTTCAGACTCACCGCAGTCCGAGCCCCGGAGTAGGACCCTCCGGAGGACACCATGTTCTCGGAGTTCGTCAGGGACATGGCCAAGGCTTTGGCGATTCCCGCGGACCCTGAGGAGGAGCCTCGAGCCGAAGAGCTCGAGGCCCTCCAGTATGACTCTCCTCCGAAGGAGTCCTTTACTGTGCCTGTTCTTCCGATGCTGGAACGGCTCCTCTTCTGGATGTGGGAGGCGCCGGCCTCGGCGCTGGTTTTGAGCAAGTGGGTCGATTCCATTTATCGACTCCGTAAGAGCCCTGGTTTTCAGAAGGCGCAGCTGCCGCACCATTCCATGGTGGTGGAATCGGCCATGCATCATCTGAAAAGCCAGAAGATGCACTCTGCGGTGCCTCCCGGCAGGGAGGCCCGGAACCTGGGTGCTTTCAGCAGAAAGTGCTTCCAGGGCTCGATGCTTGCTTGCCGTGTCCAGTCTTACCAGCTGTACATGGGCATGTACCTACGGGACCTGGCGAAGGAACTTGCCGGGTTCTCTGCTGGCCTCTCCGGGGAACCCTTGGAGAGGTTCAAGACCTTGTCCTCGGGAATCCGGGAATGCTCAAAGTTCATGTCCCGAGCGGCCTACGATGGCTTCAAGGCTTCGGCTCATGTAGTGGCGGCCGGCATCGGGGCCCGACGCCAGGCATGGCTGCAGTCATCAGACCTCGAGCCCTGGGTGCAGGACAAGTTGGTCGATGTCCCTTGCCAAGGTGAAAACCTTTTTGGCAAGCCCATGGCCGAGAAGGTGACTGAGCTCGAAACCGAGCACCTGACTAGGACAAGGCTGTCCAGAAAAGCTTCTGCCCCTTCTCAGAGGAAGAAGGGCTCGGGTAAGACGTCCTTTTTCCCAAGGAAGGCGGCTGCCTACAAACCTTTCCCTTAGTATCAGGCCTCCCCAGCAGGGTCAGCAGGCCAAGGGGCAGGGACATGGGCCCATAGGCAGAAGACCCCCAAGCCTCTGGCTCCTGCTCCCACTCAGCAGGGAGGGAGTTTTTGACTCCCACAGCATAGCCTTTCCACCTCTGCTGTCCCATCTCTGCACAGGAGGTCGTCTAGTCCTGTTTTCCCACAGGTGGCCACCCATTACAGGAGATGCTTGGGTATTGAGCATTGTCCACAAGGGCTGTATGCTCCATTTCCAGCAGTTGCCTCCGACCTACTTCCCCGGAGAGCCTCCAAGACCTCCTCCTTCAAGAACTTCAAGGTCTGCTTCTAGACCAGGCGGTGGAGCCGGTGCCTCCCCACCTGCAAGGTCACGGGTTCTACTCCAGGTACTTCCTCGTACCAAAGAGAACCAGGGGCCTCAGGCCTATTCTCGACCTCAGGAATCTCAACAAGTTCTTGGAGAAAGAAAGGTTCAAGATGCTTACTTTTGGAACACTTTTGCCCTACCTCCAGCAGGGAGATTGGCTATGCTCCTTAGACCTAAAGGATGCGTACACTCACATCCTCATTCATCCAGACCACAGAAAGTACCTCAGGTTCATTGTGGGAGGAAACCATTACCAGTACAGAGTACTACCCTTTGGCCTGACCTACGCCCCAAGGGTCTTTACAAAGTGTCTGGCGGTGGTGGAGACCTACTTAAGGAACCAGGGGGTTTTTGTCTTCCCCTACCTGGACGACTGGCTCATCAGAGGTCAGACTTCCCAGGAGGCCCGGCAAGCCACCCTCAGAACTGTCTCCCTCCTTCAGCACCTAGGCTTTGACATAAACTTCGCAAAGTCCACTTTGCTCCCCTCCCAGAACCTCGAGTTCATAGGGGCAAGGTTGGACTCCCTGCAAGCAAAGGCTTACTTGCCAAGAGACAGGGCTCAAAGACTCATAGACTTGGCAAGCCAGTTTCTGAGCAGGCCACAAGTCTCCGCCAGACTCTGTCTACAGCTCCTGGACCACATGGCATCGACGGTGCATGTGACCCCCAATGCTCACCTCCATATGAGACCTGCACAATGGTGTCTCCGAACTCAGTGGCAACAAGCCACAGGAAGCCTTGCAGACAAAGTGCGGGTGTCCAAACCATTCCTGGACTCCCTACAGTGGTGGCTACAACCCCACAATTTGTTACAGGGGGTGCCTTTTCAGGTGCCTGTTTCCATGGTGGTGCTGACCACCGATGCCTCTTTGCAGGGCTGGGGTGCACATTGCTTAGACAGGTGCACCCAGGGCCTGTGGTCTCCATGGGAGGCCACGCAGCAAATCAACCTCCTGGAACTCCAGGCTATTCGCTTAGCCCTCAAAACCTTCTCTCACACCTTGGCTCACCAGTCTGTTCTGGTGCAGACGGACAATCAAGTGGCCATGTTCTATGTGAACAAGCAGGGAGGCACGGGGTCCAGGCTCCTGTGTCGAGAGGCACAGGCCCTGTGCTCTTTTGCTCTCAAACACAACATGTTTCTCAAGGCTGTTTATCTCCCTGGCCAGGAAAACTTCCTGGCGGACAGGTTGAGCAGGATTCTGCAACCCCCCGAGTGGCAACTGCACCCCTTGGTGGTTCAGAAACTTTTCCTGAGATGGGGACTTCCATCCATAGATCTCTTTGTCAGTCCCCTGAACCGGCAGCTGCCCAGGTTCTGTTTCAGGCAACCACATCCCCTGAGGATAGCAGCGGATGCCTTCCTGATTTCTTGGTCCCAGGGCCTCCTGTATGCATTTCCTCCCACGCCTCTGGTGGCCTGAACCTTCTTCAAGATTCTAAGGGACAAGGCCTCGGTACTTCTGATAGCTCCCAAGTGGCCGAGGCAGCCCTGGTTTCCACTTCTACTTCAACTGGCAGTAGAAACACCTCTGCCTCTGGGGTTGCAACCTGATCTTCTCTCTCAGGATCAGGGTTCCCTTCTGCACCCCAATCTCAAATCTCTCAATTTGATGGCCTGGAGGCTGCAAGGGTAGTGTTGGCTCCCTGGGGCCTACCCCGAGAAGTGGAGGAGGTGGTCTTGGCCTCTAGAAAGCAGTCCACCAGAAAAACCTATGCCCTAAAGTGGAGGAGGTTCTCCATGTGGTGTCAGCAGCGCAAGGAGGATCATTTTGCCTGCACCGTACCAGTAGTGCTTCAATATCTGCTGCACTTATCCAATCAAGGCCTTAAGTCCAATTCGGTTCGGGTCCTCCTCTCTGCTCTAGCAGCTCACCACTCACTGGTGGAGGGACACTGTCGGTTCACCCTTTGGTGTCCAGGTTTCTCAGAGGCTTGCTTTTGCTCAAACCTCCTCTCCGTCCACTGGCCCCTGAGTGGGAGTTGAATGTGGTCTTGCAGCAACTGACTCGCCCCCCTTTTGAGCCAGTGGCTACATGTCCTCTGTTTCCTTTCTTGGAAGGCTCTTTTCCTTGTGGCCCTGACTTCGGCCAGGAGGGTGAGTGAGCTTCAAGCCCTGGTCTGCGACAGGCCTTACACTCGCTTCTATAGGAACAGGGTAGTCCTTCGGACTCATCCTAAGTTCCTCCCTAAAGTTGTCTCCCCTTTCCATCTCAACCAGGAGGTGGTTCTTCCAACGTTCTTCCCTAGGCCCCATGCCAGCCGGGCTGAGACAGTCCTGCATACCCTGGACTGTAGGAAGGCCTTATCCTTCTACCTTGAGCGTACGCAGGGGCATAGGAGGGCTACTCAGCTCTTCGTATCTTTTGACCCTAATAACGTGGGGTTACCTGTCTCCAAGCGTACCTTGTCTATCTGGGTGGCTGACTGTATCACCTGGGCTTACAGGGCAGCTGACCTTCCCTTGCAGGGTCGGATCACGGCCCACCGTGTCAGGGCAATGGCTGCCTCAGTAGCTCATCTCCACTCTGTACCGTTGGCAGACATCTGCAGGGCTGCAACTTGGTCCTCAAGCCAGACGTTTGCGGCCCATTACTGCCTAGAGCGAGAGTCCATTAGGGACATGCTTTCTCCAGGACCAAGCAGGAAGTCAGTCCTCACATATGGGTGTCATCGGCGCCGATGAAGCCCCAGCGGAGCATTTCCCCAGCTTTCTATGAAAGTCTTTGGGAATGCAGGCACGCATGCGCGGTTCCCTTCCCGCCTAAAGGTGCCATCTTACCTCAGTCTCTTTTTTTCCGAGAAGCCCACCGGACGTGTGTCCTTTCCTCCCGGTTAAAAGTAGATTTTCTTCTGCGATTATCGCTATTTTTGCTCCCGGTTCGACACCGGTTCCCCTCCCGCCGGGTTCGGTACACCGGTATCGAGCCCGATTCTTCTTTTTTGGTTTTTGCCCTTCGTGGCTGGCGTTCACGCCCTTTTTACCCTTTTCCCTGGAAGGCCGGTCCTTTGACCTCGCGGGGACTCATTTTTCCCCGATGGCTTCCAGTGGTTTTAAAAAGTGTGATCGGTGTAAGAAATTAATGTCTCTCACCGACACACACGACTGCGGCCTTCGGTGCCTCGACCCTGATCACGACCCTAAGTCGTGCGGGCCATGTGGGAAGATGTCTTCCAAGGCACTCCGAAATCGCCAGCAGCAAAAAGAAAGGCTTTTCTCGGACTCAGCCTCCGGCCGGGCCCGCACCTCGTCTGAGGCCTCAACATCTCGGGATTCCGATCCCGAGCGCCATCGAATCTCCTCGGACAGGGGGTCCCCCGACCGGGAACGCAAGAGGAAGAAGCGGCTCGCGAGGGTGTCGTCGGAGGAGGTCCCTAGCTCCTCGAGGGCCAGGTCTAAGACCCCCGACCGTCGCCCCGGGCCCATGGAACATGAGAAGCCTGCCAAAGTTCCTCACGTGGAGCCGGAGTCTGCTGGACACGTAAGCCCCGTAGTCCTCGAGGACTCTCCTCCCAGGGAGCCGACGTCGGGGCCGGCACCGCCGGGGCCCGAGTCGGTGGATGCTGCGTCTCCCGAGCTGAGTCTCAGGATGATAGCCTTGGAGAGCAGACTGTCTGCCTTCATGGAGCAGCAGCGGGCACTGATTGGCGCATCTGCCCCGACAACCGGGACATCGACTTCGAAGTCGACCCCGGAGACCGAGCCGATACTCGAGTCTATCATAGCTCGAAGTCGACCTCGGTCGCGGTCCCCCTCGACCTCCCGTTTGGGACCGAGGGCGTCGACGCCGGTGCCTCCGGTGTCGGGGCGGGTGTTCCAGGGCCCCGCGGGGTCGGACCCTGACTCCTCCTCGGACGAGTCCGCCTGGGAGACGGAGGACGAGGAGTCTCCCGATACGTTCAAGACTCGGTGTGTCCCGTTGGACTCACCGCAGTCTCAGCCCCGGAGTAGATCCCCTCCGGAGGATACTCGATTCTCGGAGTTCGTCCGGGATATGGCCACTGCCTTGGCTATTCCGGCGGACCCCGAGGAAGAGCCTCGAGCTGAAGAGCTCGAGGCGCTTCAGTATGATTCTCCTCTGAAGGAAGCCGTTACTGTCCCGGTTCCTCCGATGCTGGAACGGCTCCTCTTCCGTATGTGGGAGGCACCGGCCTCGGCGCCAGTTCTTTGTAAGCGAGTTGACTCGATCTATCGACTCAGAAAGAGCCCTGGTTTTCAGAAGGCACAGTTACCACACCATTCTATGGTTGTGAATCGGACATGCATCGTCTGAAGAGCCAGAAGACGCACTCCGCGGTGCCTCCTGGCAGGGAGAACCGAAACCTCGATGGCGTCGGTAGAAAGTGCTTCCAGGGCTCGATGCTTACTTGCCGTGTCCAGTCATACCAGCTGTACATGGGCATGTACTTGCAGGACCTGGCCAAGGAGTTGGCCGGGTTCTCTGCTGGACTCTCCGGGGAACCCTTGCAGAGATTTAAGTCCTTGTACTCGGGGATTCGGGACTGCTCGGCGTTCGTCCCGCGCTGCCTACGATGGCTTTGAGGCTTCGGCCTGAGTTGCGGCAGCCGGCATCGCGGCTCGACGCCAGGCATGTCTGCAGTCATCGGACCTCGAGCCATGGGTTCAGGGCAAGTTGGTCGATGTCCCTTGCCGAGGTGAAAACCTTTTTGGCAAGCCCATGACCGAGAAGGCCGCTCAGCTCGAAACAGAGCACCTTACACGGACAAGGCTGTCTAGGAAGACCTCTGCCCCTTCTCATAAAAACAAACAGTACCCTCAATATCAGGCTGCCCAAGCTGCACCCCAGGGTCAGCAAGCCAAGGGGCAGGGTAATGGGCCCCGTAGGCAGAGGACCCGCAAGCCTCCGGCCCCTGCTCCTACTCAGCAGGGTGGGGGTTTTTGACTCCTTGAGCGTAGCCTCTCCATCCCTGCTCTCCCAACCCTGCACAGGTGGTCGCCTCGCCCTCTTTGCCCACCAGTGGCCCCTCATCACCGGGGACAGTTGGGTGTTGGACATAGTCCACAAGGGCTATGCACTGCATTTTCACCAACTGCCGCCTCCTTACTTTCCAGGGGAGCCTCCAAGGCCTCCCCTGCACACAGACCTCCTTCAAGAGCTTCAAGGTCTGTTGGTGGACAGGGCGGTGGAGCCTGTGCTTCCCCACTTGCAAGGTCACGGATTCTACTCCAGGTATTTCCTGGTACCCAAAAGAACCGGTGACCTTCGACCCATTCTGGACCTCAGGAATCTCAACAAGTTCCTAGAGAAAGAGAAGTTCAAGATGCTTACTCTTGGAACACTTCTGCCCTACCTCCTGCAGGGAGATTGGCTATGCTCCTTAGATCTAAAGGATGCGTACACTCATATCCTCATTCATCCAGACCACAGAAAGTACCTCAGGTTCATTGTGGAAGGAAACCATTATCAGTACAGAGTACTGCCTTTTGGCCTCACCTCCGCTTCCAGGGTCTTTACCAAATGCCTGGCTGTGGTGGCGGCCTACCTGAGAAATCAGGGAATATTTGTCTTCCCCTATCTGGACGACTGGCTCATCAGCAACTGCCAAAGTTCTGCTCCAGACAACCGCATCCTTTGAGAATAGCAGCAGATGCTTTTCTGATTTCATGGTCTCAGGGCCTCCTGTATGCGTTTCCTCCCACGCCTTTGGTGGCCCGAACTCTCTTCAAAATTCTTCAGGACAAGGCCTCGGTCCTGCTGGTGGCTCCCAGATGGCCGAGACAGCCTTGGTTTTCTCTTCTGCTTCAACTGGCGGTGGATCCTCCACTGCCTCTGGGGTTGCAACCCGACCTTCTCTCACAGGAGCAGGGTTCCCTTCTGCACCCCAATCTCAAAGCTCTCAATTTGATGGCCTGGAAGCTGCAAGGGTAGTTTTGGCTCCCTGTGGCTTACCTCAGGAAGTTGAGGAGGTTGTCCTAGTCTCTAGGAAACAGTCCACAAGGAAAACCTATGCTCTCAAATGGAAAAGGTTTTCTGTGTGGTGTCAGCTACGTACAGAGGATCCTTTCTCCTGTACTGTGCCAGTAGTGCTTCAGTACTTACTGCACTTATCAAATCAGGGACTTAAGTCTAATTCTGTTCGGGTCCACCTCTCAGCTCTAGCAGCTCACCACTCACTGGTGGAGGGACATTCTCTGTCAGGTCTCCCTTTGGGATCCCGCTTTCTCAGGGGCTTGCTTTTGCTCAAGCCTCCAATCCGTCCTCCTGCCCCTGAGTGGGAGTTGAATGTGGTCTTGCAGCAACTGACTCGCCCACCTTTTGAGCCGATGGCTACTTGTCCACTACGCTTCCTCTCCTGGAAGACACTCTTCCTAATAGCCCTTACCTCGGCTAGGCGAGTGAGTGAACTTCAGGCCCTGGTCTGTGATAGGCCTTACACCAGGATTTATAGGAACAGGGTAGTCCTCGGGACTCATCCAATTTTCTCCCAAAGGTTGTCTCCTCTTTCCACCTCAATCAGGAGGTGGTTCTTCCAACATTCTTCCCTAGGCCTCATGCAAGCCAGGCTGAAGCAGTCCTGCATACCCTGGACTGTAGGAGGGCCTTATCCTTCTACCTTGACCGTACGCAAGGCATAGAAGGGCTACTCAGCTCTTCGTATCCTTTGACCGTAATAAGTTGGGGTTGGCTGTGTCCAAGCGTACTTTGTCCATCTGGGGGTGGCTGACTGTATCACCTGGGCTTACAAGGCGGCTGACCTTCCTTTGCAGGGTCGGGTCACGGCCCACCGTGTCAGGGCAATGGCTGCCTCAGTGGCTCATCTCCGCTCTGTGCCCTTGGTAGACATCTGCAGGGCTGCAAATTGGTCTTCCAGCCAGATTTTTGCGGCCCATTACTGTCTGGAGAGGGAGTCCCGTAGGGACAGTGCTTTTGGCCAAGCAGTACTCCGGAATCTCTTTGAGGTTTAGGAAATTCCTGCCCTCTGTTGGGCTACCGGTGGAGGTTGTGTCCTTGAAAAGCCTTTCTTTGCTGCTGAGACTAGAGGGAGTTCTCTTGTTCAGCCTGGGTTCCTCAGTAGCCCAGAGCTTGGGAGTCACCCATATGTGAGGACTGACTTCCTGCTTGGTCCTGGAGAAAGAGTAGTTACTCACCTGTAACAGGTGTTCTCCAGGAGCAGCAGGAATCAGTTCTCACAACCCTCCCTCCTCCCCTTGGAGTTGCAGTTGTACATAGTTTATTTTTCATTTTTGTGTGCTGTTCTTAGCTATGTCATTTGACTGAGGTAAGATGGCACCTTTAGGCTGGAAGGGAATCGCGCATGCATGCCTGCATTCCCAAAGGCTTTCATAGAAAGCAGGGGAAATGCTCCGCTGGGGCTTCATCGGCGCCGATGACACACATATGTGAGAACCACTTTGCAACATCCAAATGAGTTTTATATTACTGTATATATCATTAAGTTATTCTGTACATAGTTTCCCCGGATGTCCTATTGTTGAAGTTCCCTGTTCAATGTAAAACTCAATGTTACTTGTATACATTGTAGTATGTTCTTGTTCAATGTACACCGCACTGATTGTAATAGCGCGGTATAAAAGAAGTGTTAAATAAATAAATAACTAATTCCTGCTGCTCCTGGAGAACACCTGTTACAGGTGAGTAACTACTCTTTCGGTCAGGCAGTGCTCCGGAATCTCTTTGAGGTTTAGGCAACTCCTATCCTCCAGCCCTCTGGTTGGGCTACCGGTGGGGGGGTGTTTCAGTGAAATCCTTTCTCTGATGCTGTGGCTAGAGGGAGCTCATTTTTTCAGCACTGGGTCCCCAGTAGCCTGAAGCTGGGGAGTCCCATAAGTGAGGACTGACTTCCTGCTTGGTCCTGGAGAAAGAGTAGTTACTCACCTGTAACAGGTGTTCTCCAGGAGCAGCAGGAATCAGTCCTCACAACCCTCCCTCCTCCCCTGGGAGTTGCAGTTGTACATAGTTTATTTTTACATTTTTGTGTGCTGTCTTTTAGCTATGTCATTGGACTGAGCAAGATGGCACCTTTAGGCGGGAAGGGGACTGCGCATGCGTGCAGTATTCCCAAAGGCTTTCTTAGAAAGCTGGGGAATTGCTCCACACGGGGGCTCCATCGACGTCAATGTCACCCATAAGTGAGGACTGATTCCTGCTGCTCCTGGAGAACACCTGTTACAGGTGAGTAACTACTCTTTACCTGCTAATTTGTTTTCCTTTAATTCCTCCATTCCAGCCCAGGACCTGCCCTAAATACTTTTGGTTCATACCTGACTTTGGATGGGAGCGTGCACAAGCACAGTCCCTGTATTTTCCCAATGTATGGTCACCTTTGAATTGTTTAATTGAGATGTTTTAATTATGTTTTATCTGTCGTTGTTTTTATGTTAGCCGTACTTATTCGTTCCACCATTAAATAATTAAAAAATTAAAGACAAAATTATATATATTTACATATATATATATTTTATACACATTATACATTTGGTTTAGTCCGCTGTTTTTAGAATGTTTTGTTTTAACCGTTTTTTAACAATTGTTATGCTGTTTGTTTTATATTTTGTCTTAGCCATTTAAGCCCCTGAAGAAGGGATTTCCGAAACACGGCCTGTGTTGGGCCAGTGGCTGATGTTAGTGTAATAAAAGTTCATTCACGTCACCTTCCTTGCTATCCACGTCTTCTTGTTGGACTGCTATCGCACGTGGTGTTGTGCTATTTGTTGGACTCCACCTTTGAATTGAGCAAGTTTGATAATGTAGTGTTGCCAGACCGTAATTGTAATTCTAAAGCAAGTACCAACAGAATAGCACAAATCCACGTGCTTACTAACAAACCCAGTCTGAACCGTGGACAGCAGTAGAAGGACGTTCTTTGTTGTGTAAAAAAGCCTATGGCCCGACACAGGCCGTGTTTCGTTGCCTTCTTCAGGGGCAGGCTACATAAATTGATAAAAACAATAATTAAATAAAAACACATAACTTGCAATTGAATACAAATTGAGACCTAACGGATGAATGTAGCATGAAATACAATATATAAATCAAATAAATAAATAATTAAATGATACTTTAAAAGACCATTCGATACATGAATAATAAAAATATCATAAACACACAGAGATCAGCACAGCAACAACCATTAGTGTTAGAAATAATATTCTGAATGTAACACACCATATATAAGATGTAAACTTGCCATGTGTCAATTAACGCTTAATACAACATATAACACATATATATATGGAATACCATCTAAAAGATTCATGTATATATTAATTACCACTTAAAAGATAGTAATAAATAATATCAAATAAATAATTAATATCCATAAAAAGACATAAAAACATATATATTACACATAAAAACTCAAGGCATACCTTTTATCAACTGTCTGTACTTCACAAGTACTCTAATTACTAAAGAGGGACAAGGAAGAAAATCCATATGGGTAAGTAAAACCACCTAGTGATGTAATTCAATTGACTATACAAATAGTAGGTGAATATTTACAAAACCATGCTACCTGTAAGGTCATTAAATCATGCTTGGAGTAAAAGTTGTCATAGATGGCAGGTGCAAGAAGCTATAAAATAAAAATATAAACAAATTGTCGTCATTATTCGCACTGAGACCCTGGTCCAAATTTCTAAAAACAAGGGATTGTAACGCAATGCCGTGCGTACATGATGATTGCCTAAAAACCAATTGGAAAGAAACTCACTTATATGCCAATGCACAGTATACACAGAAGGGTACCAAAACCTTCCCTATACTTCAGGTACCACTACTTGATCATTCATAGAAACGGGTAAAGTTTTCTCTTATATTACTTCACTAACCCCCGGGAAGGCCCTGCCAGTTATAGATCTCATTTGCAGGAATAATCAACGCACTAGGGTAACTGCATTGTACATTGCCGATATGAGAAAAATAGCAATATTGCATTGAATCTTAAAACCAACATAACCTTAAAGACTTCTCAATACATACACGTGGAAAAACAGAGTCATTTTCTACCGCTCCACAACTCACCCCGCCATACTTTTTAGGTATCATACCGTTTGAATCCCCAAGCTCCGATATCGATTCCATCAAAATAAAAAACTACAAAATGAAAAACTCCAAATTAAAAATAGATGATAGGGGAACTCACTTTTGGACACTCCACATTAAACACAGTGGACCCTGCCAGAAACACACATGACTGTGAAAGAACGCCGGAGTATGCGCCTTAAAAAAATGCGTTATGCAAATGATGTGGGAAGAGTGATCAAGCGGTTGTAATCACATTGCACACTAAAGAAACCTTAATATACACATTTTTGACAGGTCATTACAACTGTAAAACTCAAGGCGCATCCCTCCATCCTTCATTTACTCTAACTATAAAAACGAAAAATACAGACCAGCCAATTAGGAAAAACAACGTACTAGGGTATCTCCAGGAACAAGCAGGAATGAGTCTTCACATATGGGGTTCGTCGGCGCCGACAGAGCCCGCACGGGAATGCTCCCCAGCATCCAATCAGAAGGCTTTTGGGAGCATCCCTCGCGCCTGCACGGTAGCTTCCCGCCCTTCCCACTGCTTCTCCCCAGTTTTCGTTTTTCCGCGGAGCCGACAGGACGTACCTCCTGTCACCGCAGAAACGTTTTTCTTCTTTTCTTGTTTCCTGTGGTCGCGGTTTTTTCCCCGCTGACTCTGGCATCGCTGGTGCCCCCTTTTTCCCCGTAAGGGTTTCCCGCTCAATAAAACAGGCTCGGGCAGAACCCCGGCGCCTAGAAGGGCCTCTCTCCCGGCATCGGAGCCGACTTCGGGTGTTTCCCTCCTCGCCGAGTTTCGGCCTGGGAAGCCCTCGTTGCCCTCGGCACCGATCGTCGCGACCCTGAATCCATTCGCGGGAGTGGCAGCACCGGCGCGGCCACCGACACTGGGGCCCCCTAAGGAGGCGTCGCTCGGTTCGATGCCCAGCCTCGAATTGATCTCCAGTCTGGAAAGCGTGGCTCCGGCGCATTTTGGATCCGACCCCGGTCTCTTCCGACGGCGCAGTGCTGCGCTCGCCTGCTCTCCAGCGGCCTCGGCACCACTCCAGCCGCCCTTGTGGATTGCCCCGGGGGCGGCCCCGCCCCCGGAATCGGGGCCGAGGCCAAGTCCCGCGGGCCCGTCGGACGTCGCTCCCTTCGATGCCCCGCTTGGAGTCAATCCCGGGCTCTGACGATGCAGTACCGACTGCCTCGAATTGGGACTGTCAGTACCCTCCTCTGTTTAGAGCGATTCCTCCCGTGCACCAGCACGGTGGGTCCCCTGGTGTTCAAGCGGGCCCCTCCACTTCGGCCTCCCCCGGGATAGCCCCTCTGGGAGAGCCGTCTTTTCAGGACTTCCTCCTTGACATGGCGGACTTGCTCGCCATTCCTGTCCCGGTCCCTTCACTAAGTCCGGGTACTGCGGAACAGGCAGCCGTAATGCTTCCTTTACATCCCTCCCTGCGGGATCTCCTGCTCGGGATTTGGCGCGCGCCCTTACAGGTACCGGCGCCTCCTACAGCCATGCATGCCCAGTATCGGGTGCCCCCCTCTCCGGGTTTCCAGACGCACCAGCTTCCCTATCATTCCATTGTGGTGGAATCGGCCCTGAGGAAGGTCGGAAGCAAGAAGAAGCACTCTTCCTGCCCCCCGAATCGTGCGTCTAAAACTCTGGACAACTTTGGGCCGCGAACCTTCCAAACGTCCATGTTGGCTTCCAGGATTCTCTCATATATTTTCTATATGAGCCTGGCGCTTCGGGAGGTCACCGAGAGGTTATCTCTTTTGTCTCCCTTTGTGTCGGCCCCTCAGGCCCCTGACTATTCCTTGCTTCTTTACCATTGCAGGAATATCTCTTGGTTTCTTTCTCGGGCTGCCGTGGACTCTTTCGAGTCAGTTAGCAGGTCCTCTGCGGTAGCCATAGGGGCGCGTCGTACAGCCTGGTTGCAGGCTTCCGACTTCTGCAGCTGGGCACAACATAATCTGGGTACTTCCCCGTGCACCGGGGAGAACCTCTTCAATGGCGAGGCTTTGCGTCAGGTTGCTCAGTGCTCCGCTGACCTGTTTGGCAGGAAATGACCTTCCCGACCCTCCTGTCCGAAGAGTAGGAGGTTTCATCCCTCTGCCCGCCTGCCGGGTGAGCCCATGCCAGGGACGTCTCACACCGGTCGGCAGTGCCAGGGCTCGCGCCAGGCTGCCCATGCCAAGCAGCCTTAGGCTACGGTATGCAGCAGTTTGCGCTTAACTCCTCTTACCTGAAGTTACTGTCCAGTTCTACACTGGGGTTCTTTCAGTGTGACATGCGGTTCGGCTGCTTGATTGGAGGTATGGAGCCCCCTCCCCCGGGGGGGGGGGGGGGACCCTTCCCACGCTAGGTTAGCCTGGCTCCTCAGGGCCATGCTAATCTTCTTCGGACTTACCCTCGGGTACATCCCTCGGATTCCCCTCTGCCTGGTTCCCCCGGATTGAGGGGATCACGCACCGAATCTCCTTCTTCCAGTGTAGGCCTTGGCCGCTACTCTCCGAGCATGGCCGAACCAATCCTCGACAGGGCCGGACCACCCCCCCCCCCCCGGTCTGTGTCTCCGCTCCCGCAGAGGAATCCCTGGGTCTGTCAGATTACGGTGGACAGGGGTCCCACTGACCCATGCCGATCCCCTGCTCCGCTCCCTGCACTCTTCGGAGCGGCGGAGGGCATTGGCCCTAACCCCGAGGTTTTTTTTTATATAGGCCGGAGATGACCCCCACAGTCACGCCGTGGCTATAGGGTTTTCTATCCTCCTGCCTTCCCTGTGGCACGGAGGACACGTTTTTTGGGTGGCTGCCAGGTGGACGCCTCAGGGGCCTACGTACTCCTGATGTGCTCCTCCCCAACTGATCTGGCGGTCACGCAACCATACTGCTACTCTTGCCGATCTGCCCTGCTCCACGCACATCGGCCCATCACTTTGGATGGCCCTTCCCCCCGCCACCTTCCAGGTGGGCGCCCTCCTGTGGATCAAGGGCCGGTCCGAGTTGACAGTATCGTTCTCACGTGTGCATACCGGTTTAGTAACCTGGGTGGGCGCTCCCGGGCCCACCTATAGCCCGATATACATCTATACCTGTTATTGGATATATATCGGTACAGGTGGGCGCTTTTTGGGAAATGTTATAGCGCCCTGTGTCTTACCGACTATCTCCCAATTGTCGGTACTGATGTTTTGTTATTTCTTCCGGGGTCCGGCCGGCCCGCTTGCCTGCGTTCTGCGGCTTGGGTGCTCGGACCGGTTATGCTTAAACTTGCTGTGATGTCAACAGCCCCTTGGTTTACGCCTCCTTGTCTGGAGGTTTTCGAACCCATTGTCTTCCTATCCCTTGCCGGCTAGGGTAGACAGTGTACCCCTCGGTATCCCGGGGTACACTTCTGTTCTTCTCCGGGCTGGGTTCTCCCAGATCGGTCAGTCTTCTGATTAGTCCTCCGGATTGGGGACTCTGCTCCTACTGGAGTTCTCAGCTTCTTAGAGCTCCTCGTGAAGACCTGCCGTCTTTCCGGTGCCGGTTGACACCTGCGTCTCCAGCCCGCCCGGACTGGGAACTTCGTCCTCTCTGCGGTGAAGTTCCCTTGAAGACTTCGCTACTGCATCTACAGTACCCGTCGCAGCTCTGCCTTCTACAATCCAGTAGGTAAGCTCTAGATTGTGCTAGATCATTAACGGTTTAATGATAATGGACGTGGTTTGAAGACTCCCCTGTAGTCTTCGGTTGCTGTGCCTTGGCAACTCTTCTCAACTCCTACCCTCCATCCCTCCGGGGATGCCGGGGATCCAGGTTGGGCGATACTGCCCTGTCCAGGGGCGCGCATTCTGGGATCTCCTCTGGCACCCTCAGCTAGGGAGTCCCCATATGTGAAGACTCATTCCTGCTTGTTCTTGAAGATAGCACAGTCACTTACCTGTAACAGGTGATCTCCGGAACAGCAGGAATTAGTCTTCACAACCCACCCACCTCCCCTAGGAGTTGTAACTCTCTCTCTCTCTCTCTCTCTCTCTCTCTCTCTCTCTCTCTCTCTCTCTCTCTCTCTCTCTCTCTCTCTCTCTCTCTCTCTTCCTTCCTCTCCTTCTGTCTCAGCTATTAAACGCAACTGGGGAGAGGCAGTGGGAAGGGTGGGAAGCTACCGCGCAGGCGCGAGGGATGCTCCCAAAAGCCTTCTGATTGGATGCTGGGGAGCATTCCTGTGCGGGCTCCGTCGACGCCGACGAACCCCATATGTGAAGACTAATTCCTGCTGTTCCGGAGATCACCTGTTACAGGTAAGTAACTGTGCTAACCGCTCCGTGCATTGCCGATATAATAGAAACAGCAGCGTTGCACTGAATTTTAAAACCAACGGGACCTTCAGGACTCCCAAATTAATAACTGTAAAAATAAATAAACACCGTCACTTTCTGTTGCATCACAACTCACCCCGCCATGCTTGGTGGATATCATACTGTTTGAACCAACAACCGCCGATATCTAATACGTTTAAAATAAAAATTACAAAGTAAAAAACTACAAATCGGAGCCAAACATATGATAGAAGAACTCACTTTTTGACGCTCCACACTGCACTCAATGGACCCTGCCAGAAACTCATGTAACTGTGAGAAGACGCCAGAGCATGCGCCCTAAAGTATTACGTTATGCAAATGATGTGGGAGGAGTAATCAAGCGATTCTATATGTGTCAGTCTCTAGGTACCACATGACATAACCTCAATTTTTTTATTAAAACAAACGGGTGCACTTAGTGATGTATATATGGAGGTCTAATTCCTTACACTATTTAACCAATCCTCATATATGCTAGAAGATAAATATCCGTATAGCAGATAAAGACTAAAACATTGTCACTTAACATTAGATTGGCTTAATGAACTATCCAAAAAACTTTTTTAAACTCGCCATTGGCAAACCCCTACAGAAAAACAGATAAATTATTATCCATATTTAGTCCATTAGGGTACAAACTGTCAAGGTTAAAAATATATCGTTCTTCCAGACGACGAATGGATCGTTCAATATCTCCCCCTCTCCAATTAATTTTCACCTTTTTAATAACGAAAAACTTCAAATCTGAAATTTTATGTGATAATTCTTGCCAATGGTTTACAAGAGGTTTATCTACTGCCCCCTTTCTGATACAGCTTCTGTGCTCAATGATCCGGTGCGCAACCGGATCATTGAGCACAGAAGCTGTATCAGAAGGATCCATTCGTCGTCTGGAAGAACGATATATTGTAATGACCTGTCAAAAATTTGTATATTAAGGTTTCTTTAGTGTGCAATGCGATTACAACCGCTTGATCACTCTTCCCACATCATTTGCATAACGCATTTTTTTAAGGCGCATACTCCGTCGTTCTTTCACAGTCATATGTGTTTCTGGCAGGGTCCACTGTGTTTAATGTTTTTCATTTTGTAGTTTTTTTATTTTGATGGAATCGATATCGGAGCTTGGGGATTCAAACGGTATGATACCTAAAAAGTATGGCGGGGTGAGTTGTGGAGCGGTAGAAAATGACTCTGTTTGTTTTTCCACGTGTATGTATTGAGACGTCTTTAAGGTTATGTTGGTTTTAAGATTCAATGCAATATTGCTATTTTTATCATATCGGCAATGTACGATGCAGTTACCCTAGTGTGTTGATTATTCCTGCAAATGAGATGTATAACTGGCAGGGTCTTCCCGGGGGTTAGTGAAGTAATATAAGAGAACTTTTCCTGTTTCTCTGAATGATCAAGTAGTGGTACCTGAAGTATAGGGAAGTTTTTGGTACCCTTCTATGTATACTGTGCATTGGCATATAAGTGAGTTTCTTTCCAATTGGTTTTTAGGCAATCATCATGTACACACGGCATTGCGTTACAATCCCTTGTTTTTAGAAATTTGGACCAGGGTCTCAGTGCGAATAATGATGACAATTTGTTTATTTTTATTTTATAGCTTCTTGCACCTGCCACCTATGACAACTTTTACTCAAGCGTGATTTAATGACCTTACAGGTAGCATGGTTTTGTAAATATTCACCTACTATTTGTATAGTCAATTGAATTACATCACTAGGTGGTTTTACTTACCCATATGGATTTTCTTCCTTGTCCCTCTTTAGTAATTAGAGTACTTGTGAAGTACAGACAGTTGATAAAAGGTATGCCTTGAATTTTTATGTGTAATATATATGTTTTTATGTCTTTTTATGGATATTAATTATTTATTTGATATTATTTATTACTATCTTTTAAGTGGTAATTAATATATACATGAATCTTTTAGATGGTATTCCATATATATGTGTTATATGTTGTATTAAGCGTTAATTGATACATGGCAAGTTTACATCTTATATATGGTGTGTTACATTCAGAATATTATTTCTAACACTAATGGTTGTTGCTGTGCTGATCTCTGTGTGTTTTTTATTATATTTTTATTATTCATGTATCGAATGGTCTTTTAAATTATCATTTATTTATTTATTTGATTATTTATATATTGTATTTCATGCTACATTCATCTGTTAGGTCTCAATTTGTATTCATTTGCAATTTATATGTTTTTATTTAATTATTGTTTTTATCAATTTATGTAGCCTGCCCCTGAAGAAGGCAACGAAACACGGCCTGTGTCGGGCCATAGGCTTTTTTACACAATAAAGAACGTCCTTCTACTGCTGTCCACGTAATTTTGATTCTACAGCTTGTTTATTTGGCGTGGGGAGATGAGTTTGCCTTGGGACCATATTTAGGCCTTAAAGATAAGGAGCAATGGCTTATATCCTTTATTCTGGACTCGTTTCGGATCTGGAGTGGTTATCGGTAATTATATTTTGTTGAGTGTGGAATAAAGTATGCCTAATAATCATTTTTTCTGGAGTCTGCTTTGTTATAGAAATACTGGTCAGAGGAGGACTGCTCAGGACCCTTATGTGGCGACATCATCAAACCGCTTTGTTCTCAGTCTCGATCTGCTGGTAGGAGTACATAAACCACATGTCTGGATTGGACTGGAGAGGGTCAAGGAATTAGCAGGTAAGGCTTAATTTCATCTTATTAAATTATTAAATAATTTACAATATCATAAACACTTAACAGAGCCAAGATCAGGAAAATATGCACCACAATCCAAAATCTCTCAAAATAATACCAAAAAAGAAAAAAAAATACATTAGTCATGCAAATAATTGAAGAAAAGGAAAAAATAAGAGGGGGGGGGGGTTGGAAACACAATAAGAATAAGGAAACCAAGTTGCAGAGGCCCTTCTCTTTAGACAAGAATAACTCTTGATGGTTTATCAAAGATTCCAAATGTTGAGGTTCTACATTGACATTTAGCCACACATCTTCTTGGATATCTCCAAAAAGAAAGTAATTTCTAAAGCCAAAGTTCTTGTTTGCTGTTAAGTGCCGATGCAATAAAATAAATTTACTCCATTTTCTGCATTCTAGAAAAAGACTTTAGGAAAATTTATGAAATTCTGAAAATGAAAAGCGTCAAACATTCTTTAAAAAACAAAGACAAAATACAATCTTGATCTAAGATACTGAAAAGTGACAACCATGAGTGGTTGACACCTGACTAGAAGTCTCAAGAATTTCACCTAAATTCCCCAAATTATCATGGTGAAGAGGATTCAAAGGAAATCTTAATAGAACCAGGAACATAATAGGCCCTCTCAATACCAGGCAGTAACCAGGGATCCAAATGAAAAAGATCCAAAGAATACTGCCTTATTTCAAATGCTGACATCAGTGAACAATAAGGAAAACTTAAAAAATCATAAATTACAGAGTTGTGGCCAACATTATTGGCACCCTTGCATTTTAGGTATGTTTTGTACGTTACTTTGAGAAATAATTGGAAATATTCCAACTGTATATCATAATATTTTAATAATGTGTTCAAAGGTATACAGTTATGGTCAGCATTATTGGCACTCTTGCAGTTCAACCCCTTAATGTCCAGTATCTAAAAAAAAAAAAAAGTGGCCAGTGAAATGACTTTGGACTATATGCACACATATTTGACACATAAAATAAAATAAACAAAACAAGACCATTTAAAAAGGAAATTGTAGGAAATGGTATAAAAACTGGGATATTGCCAGGACATGATCATTGGCACCCATACAAGCACATCAGTTTGAACAGAAGAACCACAAGTGCCTAAACCATAAACCACATTCCCATTGCAGTAAAACAGATACACCTGTGATCAGTTATCAGTATTCACATGACTTGAATCAACCAATGAATGATGGCTGTAATGTTTAAAATGGCCACATTCGTTCCTCCTTCCATTTTCACAGTGGTGAAGACGAGAGATCTGCCTGAGACCGTCAGATTTCCATCATTTGCCAGATATACAAATTCATTAGGTGAATTCTGCAAAGTTGACTTTCCAATAACTAGTCCAACCAGAAAGGCCTTTGGCTTCAAGGGAGATCCCATCTGACAGCCAGCAAGGGTACCTTACTTGTAGGAGGGCCTCCATTCCTAGTAGGCGCAGGTGAAGTCTCCCTCTGAATCTTGGCCAATAGATATAACAATAACAGGAGCATCCATACTACTGTCTCCTGAAACACCTGACCCTAAATGGGGTGTGTCCAGGGGATTCCAGTGTGAGACACCAACTGGCTGGGTAGGCAGTGAGCGAGGAGTTGGACTTGGATTTCTCCTCCAATGAATGATCTTCCATATTTACCTGGGGCCCTTGTAATAGATCCTTAACAGGTACTAAAAACCGTCCAGAGAGCACCTTGGGGAGTTGAAACTTGCAAAGAATTATCTTTTTTATTCTTATCTTTCCTTTTCTTCGATTTTAATAATTTTATAATCCCAAGATACATAGTACCTGAATCCAATGTAATAATCTCTTCACCAAGCTAAACAAAAATCCCAGGCTGCTCCTTAATTGGCTCTGAAGGGGCTTTAAAGGGGCATTCCCCTTTGATTATGCCCCTTTAGGCATGAGATCATGGGCCATGTACTGTGACAGAAATGTCTTAATATAGAGCTTCCTACACAACATCTAGAGATGTCACACCGCATGCTGGGTCACAGGTCAGATGGTCTGGAGTACAGTGATGATTTTCAATCCCTCTTTGCAATGCTCTTGTACACACCTTCAGAATTCTCTCCGCCATATAATGGCTTCTTATGATGATGCATAGTGGAAACTGTGTTTGTACTGTGCCAAATCTGCATCAAGAAAGGAGGAGCCTGACAAATAGTGATGCTCCTTCAGGCATTCCCTACCCTTATAAGATGCAGAGGAGGTTCCCAGTGCTGGAGAAGGTTAACAGCTGTTAGAGCTTTTCAGAGACTCGTGCAGTTCCTTTCTTTTTTGAACAGTGTCTGCGGTCTTCAACTTCTTATGAGAGCCAATCGCTTTTCAGATCTCTGCTTTTGTTAGCGGTTTGATGATGATTCTTAGCTTAGAGGATTGCTGTTTTTGCTCTAAATATTTATAAGGTTTTTGATGTCTAATCTTTCTGGTCCTCAGCAACATCTCACACATTTGGTGCAGTTGTCCAGATGATAAGGCTTCATTTATCGTACACACAAATCGTGTACATCAGTGATGGATATTTTAGGGTTTTTTGACATTCTGGATAACTCTTAAACCCTGACTCTTTATCTGTCATTTCAAAGACAAGTGAGGCAAAATCAAGTTCAGTTGTGACTGACTGACAGTAACAAACATGGACCTGTCTGACTATGACCGCAGTAAGAGTATGACTGACACAAATGTCAACAGGGAAAGACCCGCATAAGTTCAGAAGGTTTTCCAGAGTTTTCTCAGCTAGAGAAGGAGGACCCAATCAGTTCTGTCATGGGGAGATATCACCCACTTGTGTGGCTGAAGTACTTCTGCTTGTCCATGGAAAACGCAGTGGTCCTGCGAATGTGTTTCTCTAGGCCATATGTGCCTTATACATTTTGGATTGAAAAAGAACGTTTGCTTCTGCGTAGAGTGGACTAAAATTCTTAAAGTCCACTTAGCTGTTTGTTTTTTTTGACCCCAGTAAACCTTGGGTTGCCCTAGACAAGCGAACACTTGCTGATTGGTAGCAGACCGCCTTGTCTTTGCTTATACCTGAGCAGATCTAACCTTAGAGGATCCAGTCAGCTTCTGTGGGGGAGATTTGCAAGGCTGTGACATGGACTTCGGGCCATACATTCAAATCAAATTATTGTTTGAAAAGGTTTTCCAAATGAGATAGTAGGTTTGATCAGTCCGTCCTGAGGAATCTCATTGATTTAGAATCCAATTCTATTCCCTCCGAATCCATTTTAATGATTTTTTCATATTGCCTTTGTTAAAAATCTAAAAATCAAAACCAGGTCAAAAACACCATCTTTACAAAGAAAACTTTTTTTGTCGGAACAGCCGAGCAATTTTGGCTGCCGAGCAATGTTTTGACCTGATGCAGGGGTAGTATAGGAATTACCCCGAAACGTGCCACGTCGTGTTCCTGGCATTGCTGACTGGATGGAAACGGCCTTTGCTTTATAACTTCAGCTAAGTGAACGCTGGTTTTAATACATTTAATAATTAAAAGGAAAGGCCACAGCGGTGAGAGGGTTTTCTCCTCTCTACTGGGATGGCTGTTCCAACAAAAAAAGTTTTCTTTGTAAAGATGGTGTTTTTGACCTGGTTTTGATTTTTGGATTTATTTAGCACTGGGTTTTGGTATTTGCTGGTGTTTTGTTAAAAATCTGGCAGAGACCAATTGATGACAAAAATACTTTTGTTTGCTAGTTGGCAGTCTATTTTTTTTCTTTGTTAAAGGCAACCTGTAGATAGGGAGTCCCATAAGTAAAGATTTATTATTCCATTTTTTCTTTGGAAAAATAAGTTACTTATTAATAGCTGCTGTTCTCTATGGACAGCAGGTAGAAGCCCTCACATGACCCAGCTGCTTCGCCTTGAAATTATATTCTTTAAAGCTAGAAAATGAACAGAGGTGGCCCATACAGTGACACAGTTCAAGAACTTGCAAATGTAAACAGTAAAACTTAAAGCTTAGTTTATAAAAAGACAAGGAGAGAGCTTTCTTGCATCCAGACTCTGTTGTTGGCATCACACACTTTGATATATTTGAAAGATGTCTTTCATGATCAGTAATAAAATCATGAAGATATCTGTACGTACTTGTACACAGAAGCATGGTTTCACACTTAAGGGCCAACGTAAAAAACCGTAGCACAGCATTTTTCTGGTGCTTAGAAAATCTTAGCACATTTTTCTCCAGGAACAAGCAGGAAGTCAGTACTCACATATGGGTGATGTCGACACCGATGGAGCCCGCGCGGAGCATTTCCCCAGCTTTCAAAGAAAGCCTTTGGGAATGCTACCACGCATGCGTGGTCCCCTTCCCGCCCAAGGGTGCCATCTTGCTCGGTCTCCTTTTTTCTGCAGAACCCTAAGATGTCTGTCCTGTTTCCCTGGAAAAAGTCTCTCTAAAATTATCCTAAAAGTTGTTTTCCTGATTTGAGTACCGGTTCCTCTTCCTGCCTCGAGCTGGCGCAGATTCCAGCACCATTTCTCTGCTCTCTCCTTTTTTTTTGACGAGGCTTGCCTTGACCAGCGTTCACACCATTTTTTGCCTGGGGGTTGTCGCCCTTGGCCGGGTGTCTTCCAATGTGTCTCCTGATGGATTAAAAAAACGTGCCCGCTACAGTCAAACCATTTCTGTCACAGACACCCACGACTGCTGCCTCTGCTGCCCCGGACCACAACAGCACCACCTGCAACCTGTGTTAGGCCATGACTCCGAAAACCAAAAAGAAACAGTCAGAGTTGCAGGGGAAGAGGTTCCTGTGGTCCGACTCAACCCTGACTCCCCTGATGCTGAGCTCCCAGCACAGCACTTCCCGCGAGGCCCGGGCATTCTCGAAGTCCCACGGTAGCGGCTCCTCCGAAAAGATCCCAGACCCCACGAAGAAAAAGAAAAATCCTCAAAGCCAGTCTAGGTTTCACCGGCGAAATCCGCAGAGGGACTCGGGTGACTCCGAGCAGCACCTCCGAAAGGTCTCTAAAGAGAAATCCTCGGCTGGCAGAGACTGTGCGAGGATCCTTGAGGCCGTGGTCCTCATTGAGGATGCATTTGCGAGATTGCTGGCATCAGGCCTGAGAACCTGCCAGTGTTGATCCAGACGGACAACCAGGTGTCCATGTTTTATATCAACAAGCAGGGGGGCATGGACTCGTACTCCCTCCGCCAAGAGGCAGTAGTCATCCTCTCCTTTGTGGCTTGCCACAGCATGCTGCTGCGAGCGGTATACCTCCTGGGCCAGGACAACTGTCTAGTGGACAGGCTGAGCAGAGTCTTGCAGCCACATGAGTGACGCTTGCACCCCACGGTAGCGAGATAGATCTTCAACCTCTGGGGCAGGCCCATGATAGACCTATTCACCTCTCCGGACAACACACAGCTGACCTGCTTCTGCTTTTGTCAGCTGCACCCGGAGAGAGTGGCAGCAGATGTCTTCCTAATCTCATGGGCCGAAGGCCTACTTTGTGTTCCCGCTGATGACCCCTCCCCCCGGTAGCCAGGATCCTCCTCAAGGTTCAGAGCAACAGTGTGTCAGTAATACTGATTGCCCCCAGGCGGCCCAGGCAGTCCTGGTTTCCCCTGCTGCTCTCCTTGTCGGCGGCACTCCCAGTTCCACTGGGCCAGGCCTCGACCGCCTGTCCTAGAAGGGGGGCTCACTCTTGCACCCTAATGTGGGGTCCTAACAGTGTGGCTGCTGAAAGGGTAGCCTTGGCCCCTTTCAGTTTTCCAGTGGAAGTCGAAGAGATCCTGCTGGCCTCCCGGAAACCCTCCACCAGAAGGGCATATGCCTTCAAGTGGAGAAGGTTCTCTGTCTGGTGCATGGAACGAGGGGATAATCCCTTCTCCTGCCATGTGCAGCTCATACTGCAGTATCTGCTACGCTTATCGCGCACCGGGCTGAAATCTAACTCTGTACGGGTGCACCTGAGTGCCATAACCGCTCACCACCACTTTGAGGGGAAACCCCTCTCCAGGTTCCTCCAGGGCCGCCTGCTATCTAAGCCCCCTCTCTGCCCTCCATGGCAGAATGGGACCTCAAAGTGGTGCTCTCCCAGCTCAACAGACCGCCATTCGAGTCCCTAACCACTTGCCACCTAAGGTACCTATTGTGAAAAGTGTCCTACTTGGTTGGTGGCCCTTACATCCGCTCGAACAGTGAGCGAACTCCAGGCCCTGGTGACAGACCTGCCATATACGAGGTTCTATAAGAATAAGGTGGTGGCTGCACACGCCCCAAATTCTTTCGAAGGTGGTCTCTCCTTTTCACTTCATCCAGGAGGTGGACCGCCCCACGTTCTTTCCACGGCCTCACACTGGCAGGGAGGAACTGATCCTTTGTATGCTGGACTGCAAACGGGCCCTGCCTTCTACTTACAGCAGACTCAAGCCCATCAGAAAGCACCTCAGCTTTTCGTGTCTTACGACCCCAGCAGACTGGGGCTCCCCGTGTCAAAGCGAACCCTGTCCACTTGGGTGGCGGACTGTATTGGCCTGAGCGAGCTGGTCTCTCCCTTGAGCACTGGATCACAGTGCATCGCATGAGGGTGATGGCCACGTCGGTGGCCAACCTCCGCTCAGTGCTGGTGACTGAGATTTGCAAGGTCGCCACATGGTCTTCGATTCATATGTTTGCAGCTCACTACTGCCTGGAGAGGGAGTCCCACAGGGACAGTGCCTTTGGCCAGGCAATACTCCGTAATATTCTTGGGATATAGGCACCTCCCACCCTCCGACCCTTCTGTGTTCAGGCTACCAGAGTGATAGTGTCGCTGGACGCTAGGGTCTCGCAGAGTCTCTTAGCTGGGGACTCATCTGCTGCAACTCACAACTACTCGATTGGTTGCCATTGGTGCTGTTGTGGTTTGGTCCTTGGCAGCCTGGAGCTAGAGAGTCCCATATGTGAGGACTGACTTCCTCCTTGTTTCTGGAGAAAGCATAGTTACTCACCTGTAATAGGTATTCTCCAGGGACAGCAGGAATCAATCCTCACAACCCTCCTTCCTCCCCTAGGAGTGGCCTCTATACATTACCTTATTTGTTCTGCCGTCTTAGCTATGTCATCTAACTGAGCAAGAATGGCCCCATTGGGCGGGAAGGGGTCCATGCATGCGTGGTAGCATTCCCAAGGCTTTCTTTGGAAGCTGGGGATATGCTCCTCGTGGGTGTCGACGTCACCCATATGTAAGGACTGATTCCTGCTGTTCCCGGCGAACACCTGTTACAGGTAAGTAACCACGCTTTCTTGATGCTTTTCCCACACTAGTTTTGCTCTTTGATGCAGAAAGCAAGCTAGCATGGGAAAAACACCACAAAAACAACTGCGCTGAACTGCAGCACAGTGAATATGCAAAGTGCTGCATATTTAATTGCATATATCATCAAAAAATGTTCTGATACCTGAGTTTTAAATAGCAATAGATTAGTTCTCCAGGACCAAGCAGGAAGTCAGTCCTCACTTATGGGTGACGTCGGCGCCGACGGAGCCCTCGCGGAGCAATTTTCCCCAGCTTTCAAAGAAAGCCTTTGGGAATTGCAGCGCGCATGCGCGGTAGTCTTCCCGCCCGAAGGTGCCATCTTAGCCAGTCTTCTTTTTTCCGCGGAGCCCTACAGACGTCCCCGTCTTGTCCCCGCGAAAAAGTTGATTTTCCTCTGTATTTATCCTTTTTTCTTTCGGTTCGACGCCGGTCGTTTTCCCGCCCGGACTCGCGACGCCGGTCTCGAGTCCTCTAACGGTTTTTCGGTTTTTCTGACTTAGTCAGCTTCGTTTTCGTTTTTTCCCTGGCAGCCCGGTCCTTTGACCTCGCAGGGGCCCTTTTTCCCCCGATGGCTGCCAGTGGCTTTAAGCGGTGTGGTCGGTGTGACCGAAATATGTCACTCACCGACTCACACGACCTTTGCCTCCGCTGCCTGGGCCCAGATCACGAGGAACTGATCTGTGGGCCCTGCAGCAAACTGTCCTCGAAGGCGTTGAGAAGTCGGCGGCATCAGCGCGAAAGAATCTTCGCTGACCCCAGCCGTACCCGGACCTCGTCGGAGGCCTCACTGTCGAAAGGCTCCAGTTCGGACCGTCGACGGAGCTCCTCCGACCGGGGTTCTCCCTCCGGGGACCATCGACGGAAGGAAAAACCCGCGAGGGCGGCGTCGGTGGACGCTCCTGGCTCCGCGAGGGCCAGGTCGCATAGCCCCGACAGCCGTCCCGGGTCCTTGGAGAAGGAACACCTCCCGAAGCGACCTCGCCTGGAGTCGGAGATGCCTGCCCGGGTAAGTCCTGTTGTCCTTCTGGACTCGCCTCCGCGTCAGCCGACGTCGGGCCCGACGCCGTCGGGGCCCGAGTCGGGGGCTGCTGGGTCGCCTGAGCTCGGACTCAGGTTGACGGCCTTGGAGAGCAGATTGTCTGCCTTCATGGACCAGCAGCGGGCACTGCTCGCTGGCCTCGCTGGCGTCGCTGCCCCGACCGCCGGGACGTCGACGTCCAAGTCGACCCCGGAGACCGAGCCGATCCTCGAGTCGATGAGAACTCGAGTCGATCCTCGGTCGAGGTCGCCCTCGGCCTCCCGTTCGGGACCGAGGTCGCCGACGCCGACTCCCTCGGCGTCGGGGCGGCTGGCGCCGCACCCTGCCCGAGCCGACCCCACCGAGTCCTCGTCGGAGTCGGTCTGGGAGTCGGAGGAGGAAGAGTCACCTGATTCTTTCCGGACTCGGTGTGTCCCATCGGACTCTCCGGAGTCCGAGCCTCGGAAGCAGTCCCCCCCGGAGGATGCCCGGTTCTCGGATTTCGTTAGGGATATGGCCAAGGCTTTGGCCTTCCCTGCGGACCCCGAGGAGGAGCCTCGAGCCGAAGAGCTCGACGCCCTCCAGTATGACTCTCCCGCGAGGGAGCACTTTACTGTGCCGGTTCCTCCTATGCTGGAACGACTACTCTTCCGCATGTGGGAGAGTCCGGCCTCCTCGCCGGTCCTGAGCAAGCGGGTCGATTCTATCTATCGAGTCCGCAAGAGCCCTGGCTTTCAAAAGGCGCAGTTGCCACACCATTCCATGGTAGTGGAATCGGCCATGCATCGTCTTAAGAGCCAGAAGATGCACTCCTCGGTGCCTCCTGGAAGGGAGGCCCGTAACCTGGATGGCCTTGGCAAAAAGTGCTTCCAGGGCTCTATGCTCGCCTGTCGTGTCCAGACTTACCAGCTCTACATGGGCATGTATCTCAGGGATCTGGCTAAAGAGCTAGCCGGCTTCTCCGCTGGTTTGTCCGAGGAACCCTTGCGGAGGTTCCTAGCCTTGTCCACAGGTATTCGGGAATGCTCAAAGTTCATGTCCCGAGCAGCCTATGATGGCTTTGAAGCCTCGGCTCGAGTAGCCGCAGCCGGCATCGGTGCCCGCCGACAGGCTTGGCTTCAGTCGTCCGACCTTGAGCCCTGGGTACAGGACAAGTTGGTCGATGTCCCCTGCCGAGGCGAAAACCTCTTTGGCAAGCCCATGGCGGAAAAGGCTGCACAAATTGAGACTGAGACTCTCACCAGGACCAGGCTTTCTAAGAAGACCTCCGCCCCTTCCCAGAAAAAGAAGGGCTCGGGAAAAAAGTCCTTTTACCCGAGGAAGGCGGCTGCCTACAAACAATACCCCCATTATCAGGCCCCTGCAGCTCCCCAACAGGGCCAGCAGGCCAAGGGACGGGGTAACGGGTCCCGTAGGCAGCAAGCCCCCAAGCCTGCGCCACCAGCCCCTGCTCAGCAGGGTGGGGGTTTTTGACTCGCTCAGCATAGCCTCTCCCCCCCCGCTGGTTCCCCCCAGCACCGGAGGCCGGCTGGTTCACTTCGCCGACAGGTGGTCCAGCATCACCGCAGATGCCTGGGTGCTTCAGGTCGTGCGAGAGGGCTACCTTCTCCACTTCCATCAGGTCCCTCCCTCCTATTTTCCGGGAGAGCCTCCGCGCCCCCCTCTGCACAGGGAGTTGCTCCTTCAGGAGTTAGCAGGTCTTCTGCAGGATCAGGCGGTGGAACCGGTGCCACACCACCTGAGAGGTCAGGGCTTCTATTCAAGGTATTTTCTGATACCAAAGAGAACAGGAGGCCTCCGACCCATCCTGGACTTGCGCAACCTCAACAAGTTCCTTGTGCGGGAGAAGTTCAAAATGCTTACCCTTGGAATCCTTCTGCCCTACCTCCAGCAGGGAGATTGGCTATGCTCCTTGGATCTAAAGGATGCTTACACGCACATCCTCATCCACCCAAGCCACCGCCAATACCTAAGGTTTGTGGTGGCAGGAAATCATTACCAGTACAGAGTACTGCCCTTCGGCCTGTCCTCCGCACCGCGAGTCTTCACAAAATGTCTCGCGGTCGTGGCGGCCCATCTCCGGCTTCACGGCCTCTATGTTTTTCCGTACCTCGACGACTGGCTCATCAGAGCAGCATCCGCCCAGGAGGTCACCACCGCCACGTGCCGCACGGTGACTCTGCTGCAGCACTTGGGCTTTGTCATCAACTTCGCAAAGTCCACTTTGCTCCCCTCACAGGATCTCGAGTTCATCGGCGCAAGGCTGCACACCCCTCAGGCGCGAGCGTACCTACCGCTCGACAGGGCTCAGCGGCTCATGGACCTAGCCGACCGCTTTCGCAGCCAGCCCCTGGTCTCCGCCAGGCGCTTCCTGAGACTGCTCGGCCATATGGCTTCCACCGTCCATGTGACCCCCAATGCCCGCCTGAATATGCGGCCTGCTCAGTGGTGTCTCCGCCAGCAGTGGCGACAGGCCACGGGCGGCCTAGCAGACCTGGTGCGCGTCTCCGAGCCGCTGGTCTCGTCTATCCGGTGGTGGCTCCGGCAGCCGCACCTGGTATTGGGAATGCCTTTCCAGTCACCTCAGCCGACCCGGGTGCTGACCACCGATGCATCCCTCCTGGGCTGGGGAGCCCATTGCCAAGAGGCACGTACTCAGGGCCTCTGGACCAAGTGGGAGTCTGCTCAGCAGATCAACTTCCTGGAGCTCAGGGCGATCCGCCTAGCTCTCAAGGCCTTCTCCCACCTGACCTCCCAACAGTCCGTCCTTGTCCAGACGGACAATCAAGTTGCCATGTTCTACGTGAACAAGCAGGGGGGCACGGGCTCCTTCCTCCTCTGCCGGGAGGCACAGAAGCTCTGCTCTTGGGCCGTCAGTCACGGCATTCTCCTCAAGGCAGTTTATCTCCCGGGCCAAGACAATTGCCTGGCGGACAAACTCAGCAGGGTCCTCCAGCCGCACGAGTGGCGTCTGGACCCCTTGATCGTTCAGAAGCTCTTCCTCAGGTGGGGCCTCCCCACAGTGGATCTCTTTGCCAGTCCTCACAACCGGCAGCTTCCTCGCTTCTGCTCTCGTCAGCCTCACCCCCTTCGGGTGGCGGCGGACGCCTTTCTGATCTCATGGTCGGGGAGCCTTCTGTACGCTTTCCCTCCCATCCCGTTAGTCTCTCGGACCCTTTTCAAGGTTCTCCGAGACAAAGCTTTCATGATCCTGGTGGCCCCTCGCTGGCCCAGGCAGCCGTGGTTTCCGCTCTTGCTGCAACTGGCGGTGGAGGATCCAATCCCTCTGGGGGTGCAACCGGATCTCCTCACCCAGGATCAGGGGTCCCTACTGCACCCCAACCTCAGGTCTCTCAACCTCATGGCCTGGCTGCTGAGAGGGTAGTCCTTGCTCCTCTCCTCTTGCCGGCAGAGGTGGAGGAGGTCGTCTTGGCTTCGCGACGGCCTTCTACCCGCAAATGCTACGCCCTTAAATGGCGTCGCTTTGCAGTCTGGTGTACCCAACAGTCTCAGGATCCCTTCTCCTGCCCGGTGTCGGTGATCTTACAGTACTTGCTACACCTCTCTAATCTGGGACTTAAGTCCAACTCCGTCAAAGTTCACCTCAGTGCTCTTTCCGCACATCATGTGCCGGTGGACGGCAGACCTCTCTCCAACGACCCTCTCGTAGCGAGGTTTCTCCGAGGTCTCCTACTACTTAAACCACCTCTGCGCCCACCAGCGCCTGACTGGGACCTGAATGTGGTTTTACAGCGGATCACCTGTCCGCCTTTTGAACCTATGGCTACCTGCTCTCTCCGTTTTCTGTCTTGGAAAACGCTGTTCTTGATAGCCCTCACTTCCGCTAGGCGCGTAAGTGAATTACAGGCCCTCGTGTCTGATCCCCCCTACACTCGGTTCTACAAGAATAGGGTAGTCCTACGGACTCACCCAAAGTTTCTGCCTAAAGTGGTCTCCCCTTTTCACTTGAATCAGGAGGTGGTACTTCCAACCTTCTTTCCCAGACCACACTCCAGCCGAGCTGAGACGGTCCTCCATACCCTGGACTGTAGAAGGGCGTTGAACTTCTACCTTGACCGTACGCGGGAGCACCGTAAAGCTGCGCAGCTTTTTGTGTCCTTTGACCCCAATAAATTGGGGCTCCCGGTCTCCAAGCGTACTCTGTCCATCTGGGTTGCGGACTGTATCTCTTGGGCTTATGGGGCAGCCGGACTCGCCTTAGAAAGTCGAGTCACGGCTCATTGCGTTCGGGCAAAGGCCACGTCAGTGGCTTACCTCCGCTCTGTTCCGCTGGCAGACATCTGCCGGGCCGCTACTTGGTCTTCGAGCCAGACTTTTGCGGTCCATTACTGTCTCGAGAGGGAGTCCCGTAGGGACAGTGCTTTCGGACAGGCAGTCCTCCGTAATCTCTTTGAGGTCTGAGCAACTCCTACCCTCCATCCCGGATGTGGGCTACCGGTGGGTGATAATTCAGCGAAGATTCTTTCCTTCTGTGCTGCTGAGCTAGAGGGAGCTCATTTTTGTGCTTAGGGTCTCCGGTAGCCTTGAGCTTGGGAGTCCCATAAGTGAGGACTGACTTCCTGCTTGGTCCTGGAGAAAGCGTAGTTACTCACCTGTAACAGGTGTTCTCCAGGAGCAGCAGGAATCAGTCCTCACTACCCTCCCTCCTCCCCTTGGAGTTGCAATCGTCTGCTTATGTTCTTTTTGCAAATTTTTATGCTGTCTTTTTAGCTATGTCATCTGACTGGCTAAGATGGCACCTTCGGGCGGGAAGACTACCGCGCATGCGCGCTGCAATTCCCAAAGGCTTTCTTTGAAAGCTGGGGAAAATTGCTCCGCGAGGGCTCCGTCGGCGCCGACGTCACCCATAAGTGAGGACTGATTCCTGCTGCTCCTGGAGAACACCTGTTACAGGTGAGTAACTACGCTATACTCAGAGTATTCGGGGCTCAAATATTATCTCCTAATCACTACAAATCTAAAAAACGTTTACATCTTTATCTTTATTAAGAATATACCGCTCATACTAAAAGCATTTGAGCGGTTTACAAACAAATTTTAAGACTGCTGGGAAACAGAAAGGAATGCCAATTCATGGTAGACAGGAAAGGATAGATAAACATAGATAAGAACAGGTAGGGATGGGGGTGGGAGATGAGGCAGGGAGTATCAGCGAGGGGGCAGTGATAGTGGAGTGGGAAGGAAAAGGGAGGTCATAAGCACTGCAAAATAGGTGAGTTTTTAACCTTGATTTAAAGGC
This sequence comes from Ichthyophis bannanicus, assembly GCA_033557465.1. Classification (NCBI taxonomy): domain Eukaryota; kingdom Metazoa; phylum Chordata; class Amphibia; order Gymnophiona; family Ichthyophiidae; genus Ichthyophis; species Ichthyophis bannanicus. The sequence goes on from CM066036.1 coordinate 191,495,343, forward strand.
TTTATATGAGGTTTCTAAGCGGAGGGCAGTGGGGAGCGAGTTCCAGAGCCGGGGACCCAAGAAGAAAAAAGCTGAGGAGTGTGTAGACTCAAGATGGGCCTGGGATGGGGAGGGGAGAAAAATATGATTAACATGGATTGACCTAAGGGAACGATAAGGTGAATGAAGGCGGATCAAATCTGCGAGGTATAGTGGAGTGCCGGAACAGATGGACTTGTGGATGAAGAGAAGCACTTTATAATGTATCTTGTATGGAACTGGGAGCCCAATGCAAGTGAATCAGAATAGGGGTAATATGGTCATAACGTGAAGCATGTGTCAAAATACGAGCGGCGGTGTGGTGAACAAGCTGTAATCTTCGTAGTTGGGATTGGGGAAGACCGGCTAGGGAAATGTTGCAGTAATCCAGGCATGAAACAACTAAGGATAAGAGTAGAGTGGTCATGGAGGGGCCGGACAAAAAAGGGCGAACTGCACAAAGTTGTCGCAAGGTGTGGAAGGACCGTTGCACCACCGAGGAAATGTGCTCTTTAAAGGACAGAGAAGAATCCAGAGTAAAACCAAGATAACACAGGGAAGAAACGAGAGATTGGAGAAGAGGAGAGGAGGGGAACAGGATTCCCATAGGTGAACCAGATGGCAAAGGTTTTAGAAAGGTTAATATGCAGAAAATTAGAAGAAAGCCAGGAGGCGATAGAAGCTAAGCAAGAATTTGAGAGGAGAAATGTCGGGGGAAATAGCATCAGTGTGGTGAAGGAGGAAGATATCATCCGCGTAGAAGTAAGCTGAGATACTGTGCTGTTGAATTAGGAGAGCAAGCGGTGCTAGGAAAATGTTAAATAGGAGAGAAGCAAGGACAGAACCCTGGGGGACACCACAGAGAAGGGGTGTGGGAGAGGAGGAGGATGGACCCGAGAGTACAGAAAAAGATCTGTTTTGAGAGAAAGGAACGGAACCAGTGAAGGACCGAACCAGAGAGCCCAGTGTCGTGAAGACGTGTGAGGAGTGTACGGTGGTCCACAAGATCGAAGGCAGCAGAAATGTCCAGTGAGACAGCAATAGAAAGGGAACCGTGATCGTGCGCGACATGCAATTCATTGAGAAGGGAGAGGAGGATAGACTCAGTGCTGTGACCAGAGCGGAAACCAGATTGCCAGGGGTGGAGAGCAAGAGAGGCTTCACGATGTGAGGAAAGTTGTGCAAACACCAGTTTCTCTAGGAGCTTAGACAGGAATGGGAGGTTTGAGACGGGGCGCCAGTTAGCTGGGGATGAGGGGTCAAGGGAATCTCTCTTCAAAACAGGGCGGATGGAAGCATGCTTCCAAACGGAGGGAAAGGTACCGGAGGGAGAGGCTGGAGTTGAAAATTGAAAGGAACAGGGGAGAGAGGGCTAGAGAAGAGTCCAGTAGCCAATGGGAGGGAAGGGGGTCTGAAATGCAGGTGGTTTTCTGGGTGGAAGAGTAGACCTTCATTAATTCTGAGCTGGTGACGGGTTGGAAAGTAGATCACCTATGAGAAAGGGAGGGGATGGGGGGGGAAAAGGGGGGGGAGAGAGGGGATGGAGCGGGGGAGGAGATGGAAATCATAGGGGGACGGGAAAGGGGAGGGGCAAGAAGGGAAAAGCAGATGGAGGGAAGTGATCTTGGTGTTGAAATGGGAAGCAAGGAGAGCTGGATCTGGAATGGGAGGAGAAGGAGCAGGGGAGGTAAGAGAATCAGCGGCAGAGAGGGAACGAAGGATTGAAAAGAGCTGCCGGGAAGAGTTAGAAGAGGAGGAAATAAGATTAGAGAAATAGTCTAGTTTTGTGGAGTGTAGTAGCGAGCGATAGAATGACAGTACTGAAAGTGGGCTTGGCTGGCAGCAGAGGGATGCTTGCGCCAATGCCGCACAGCCCTGCAGAGGTAGGAGCGATGCAGCAAGAGACCAGGATGAAACCATGGGTAGAGGTGACGAGTACAGAGGGGGGGGGGGGAGAGGGAGAGGCTGAAGAGGGGCAAGGCTGTCGAATATATAAATTGGAAAAACCATCAAACATGGGAGAAGGTCTGTATTATCTGAAAACCAAAGTTTTTTTTCACAGAAATATCATTGATTATCTCAGTAGTTCTGTTAAAACATACACATTTCTTGAAAATTATTAAAACTTATCTCAATTCATGTAGTCATTAGTTTCTTAGATCTAACATGAATTCATGTTTCGAGAGGTCCAACACTTCCTCTCTGCTTCAGGGATCAACTTGATTGCAATGATTCACTTTCTTTCAAAACGCTGTTAAAACAAAACAGCCATCAGAGTATTTGAACCATCACATGATCACCACCCCACAATCAAACAATTTAAAGTAATGACGTCCACTCATTATTGACTAACTGACCTCCACGCTGTGCGTCCCAGGATATGCGGGAGGGGGAGAGGGTGGGGATGTCAGTCTACCAAATAGGGAATTTTCTTTCTTATTTGGCACACTGAACCTGCCGCCACCCTGGGATGCACCACATGGGGTCAGGTGCTGACAATTTGAAAAAAGAGAGTGGAAAGGTAGAAGCATGTAGGCATCGCTCCTACCCTCCCATTCTAGGAAAGGTACTGCAGAAGGGGCACAGTGGAGGGTTAATAGAGGCTAACAGGCCGCCATTGATTTCAGCGAGGGAGGGGGGGGAGGTTGGGGGTTTGCATCAGGGTCCACAGGTCACATGATTTTTCTGGGTAGGGAGGGGTGGTGGATCGGGGCCCATGGTGCCATCAATGATATTTATAAAGTGGGAGGGAGGAGCGGGGCCATCAAGCCACCGATTTTGTGTCAGGGGATCATTATCCTAGGGGGAGAGAGGTGGCACCTGGTGGCACAGGGTTTCTGCATCAACGCTTTAATATTTTAATATGTGAACCTGAAAATGAAGTGGAGAAGGGCTCACAGGTTTTTGTAAATGGAAAAAAGATTGCTAAAATGAAGAAACTTCCATTCTTTTTCATCTCCAACATTGAATTATGCCAGCTTCAAGTTATAGGAGACTCTTATAACATTGTGTTACACAAGAAGGCAAAAGCTTCATAACATTTGATGAACTGCAGAGGATATGTGGAATGGCAGGGGATGTAAGCTTGAGAATTCAAAACTATCAGCTTTGTCGTCAATGATATAATACTTCATACATAATATCTTATTTTGTTTGAACTCTGTAGGGTCTCAGTTTAAGAAAATTGCTTATCCTTTGGGATTTACTACTGTAGGACTATCCATTTGCTACCCAGCTCAAACAGTAATATTTGCTAAGGTAAGTCCTCTTCCTACATCATTTTTTATCACTATTAACCTATTTAACATTTTATTTATGTCTAAGATTAATTTTCATACAAGGTTTTCATCTTTACAAGAAAATAATGCTACTAGCTATTAGACCAACTTTTAGGGGAATTAATATTAGTATGTCTAGTTGATAAAGAACTCTTAGGGCAAAGATTTAAAACCCTTATTTGGAGATCCCACGGGGGGGGGGGGGGGGGTGTTATATAGATAAGGGCGCTTGGTGAAAGACTGAGCAGCACTTTCAAGATAGTGCTGCTAAATATCTTCACGGACCACATGGGCACTTTCTGGTTAGAGCAGGGGGCGTCCGTGAGCAATATGGCCCCTATCCAGACAAGTTCCAATCTTATCCAGATAGCATTGCTTTTCAGCCAGCATTAATCCAGAGAGCGGAGTTGTTTACCTGTAATGGGGGTTCTGAAGTCAGCCCTCACATATGGGTGACATTGGTGCCGACAGAGCCTGTGCGGAAGCATCTCCCCAGCTTTCAAAGAAAGCCTTTGGGAGATGCACCACGCATGCATGGTCCCCTTGCCACCCAAGGATGCCATCTTGCCTCAGTCTCCTTTTTTCTGTGGAGCACTCCGGATGTTGTCCAGTTTCCCCCGGAAAAAGTGTGATTTTTTTTTTTTGTTATGTTTTGTCTGGTTTGCATACTGGTTCCTTCCCGCTCCCGAGCCAGCTCGCCTCTAAATTGCTCCTCGGGTTCATTCATTCGTTTTTCTCTTTTTTTCATTGAGGTGTCCCTTGAATGGCGTTCGTGCCCTTTTTCAGCTGACGGGGACTCCCTTTTTCCGATGGCCTCCAGTGGCTTCAAAAAGCGCATCTGTGAGGCAATATGATGTCTCTCACAGACTCGCATGACTGGTGCCTCAGCCCAGAACATAACAACTCTGACTGTGAACTCTGCACAACTATGACTTCAAAGGCCCTAAAGAGCCGTCAGCAGCAAAAACTTTTCCAGAAGTCAGACTCTGCTCCGGTGTCTCCAAGAGAAATCCCCAGAGGTGGAACACAAGAAGACAAAACCCTTGAACACCGCCTCGGAGGACAGGTCTGGAAAGAAGGGGAAATCCCACCCCAGACCCCGTAGTCCCAGGCATGAGTCAAAGAAGTCAGAGCAGGAGCGGCCTCCCAAGCTGTCCCACAAGGAGTTGTCGGCATCCACCAACTGGCCTTGGACCTCCGAGGCCATCCTCATCTAGGACTCCCCCCTTGACAGTACTGACGCTGGGCCCGAAACCCTTGGTGCCCATGTCAAAGGCCGCAGAGCAAACTGGTATGGAGACCAGGATGGTGTCCTTAGAGAGCAGTATATCTGCCCTCGTGGCCATGCAGCGGGTGTTTATAGAAACATAGAAATACGATGACACAAAAAGACCACATGGCCTATCTAGTCTGTCCTTCCATATCAGCAACTACAATAGTCCCCATTTTACCTTTAGAGATCCTCTGTGTTTGTCCCATGCTTTTTTGAATTCAGTTACTGTCCTCATCTCCACCACCTCCACTGGGAGACTATTCCATGGATCCACCACTCTCCGTAAAGAAATATTTCCGCATATCACTTCTGAATCTATCCCCCTTCACCCTCATCCCATGTCCCCTCGTAGCAGAACTTGCTTTCAATTGAAAGAGGCTCTCCCCCTGAACATTTATGCCACGGAGGTATTTAAACATCTCAATCATATCACCTCTATCCCGCCTTTCCTCTAAGGTGTACATATTAAGATCCTTAAGTCTGCCCTCATATGCTTTATAATGAAGACCACTAACCATTTTAGTAGTCACCCTCTGCACCGACTCCATCCTGTTCACATCCTTTTGAAGGTGCAGTCTCCAGAATTGCACACTATACTCCAAATGAGGTCGCACCAAAGACTTATACAGAGGCACTATCACCTCCTTTTTTCTGCTAGCCATTCCTCTCCGTATGCACCCAAGCATCCTTCTAGCGTTTGCCGTCGCGTTTTCTACCTGTTTAGCTACTTTAAGATCATCTGACACAACCATGCCTAGGTCCTGCTCTTCTTTAGTGGACAAAAGTACTTCACCCCCTATACTATATTGCTTCCTTGGATTGCTGCAGCCCAAATGCATGACCTTACATTTTTTAACATTAAATCCCAGCTGCCAAATTCTAGACCATTCTTCAAGCTTAGCTAGATCCCTCCTCATGTTATCTACACCTTCCTGGGTGTCTACTCTATTGCAGATTTTGGTATCATCCGCAAAGAGGCAAACCTTACCCGACAGCCCTTCCGCTATATCACTAACAAAGATGTTAAACAGAATTGGACCAAGGACAGATCCCTGGGGCACACCACTGGTAACATCCTTCTCCTCAGAAGGTTTGTCTGGTTCATCCACCCCGACGACTGGACCGTAGACATCGAGGGCTTCCCCGGACTTCGAGCCGGTCCTAAAGCACCACTGGACGAGGTCCCGGTCTTGTTCCTTGGGGCACCTGTCCTCCCCAGCAAGCACCTGCAGCTCAGATTGCAGATCCTCTGGAAGTCGTGGACCGCCTGGAGCAGACCTCGACCGAAGTGATCGCACAGCATCGGACTCCTACTTGGACTTTGAGCCCGAATGGGAGACCACGGACGAAGAGTCCCCAAACAAGAGGCAACACCAAGATTTGCCCTCGGAGCTGTCTCCTCCGATACCCTGATGCTGCTCCACAACCGAGGATATCGCTTTCCTCGATTTTGTATGGGACATGGCCAAAGCTCTCACTATCAAGATAGAGGCCAAGGAGGACTGACACACCGAGGAATTGGAGATACTCCAATATGAGGCAGCCCCTAAGGAAATCCTTTTGTTACCTGTGCCCCTGATCCTCGACTGCTGCCGCTGCCTTCTCTGTATGTGGGAAACGCCAGCAACGGTGCCAATTGTCAGTAGATGCCTCGACACCATGTACCGGGTACGTCAAAGCCCTGTGTTTCAAAAGACTCAGCTTTCCCACAACTTGATGATCGTGGAGTCAGCCATGCGCCAGCTCAAAAGCCAAAAAACTCATTTGTTGGTACCACCTGGCAAGGAGGCCCGAATCCTCATTGCCCTTGGCTGGAAGGCATTTCAGGACTTGATACTAACTCGCCGGATCCAGTCCTATCAGCTGTATTTTGGCATGTACCTAAAGGAACTGTCGAAGGAGTTTGGGGGATTCTCATCAGGCCTCAATGGGGAACTCCTAGAGAGGTTTAAATCGCTGACCTCGGTGGTAAGAGTGCTCGAAGTTTCTGTCACAAACAGCCTACAGGGTAGCTGCCGCAGGCATCGGGGCACGACGCCAAGCATGGCTACAGTCTTCTGACCTAGAGCAATGAGTGCAGAATAAACTGATGTCCCCTGCGTAGGAGAGAACCTGTTTGGGAAATCCATGGCAGACAAGGCTGCAGAGATAGAAACTGAGTTCCTGATGAGAATCAGGCTCTCGAAGAAGACCTCGGTGCAACCCTGGAAGAAAGCCCCGGGGAAGAGGAGGGGCTTTGGTGGTACTTCACATTTCCAGGCCTTCTCGGCTCCTCAACAGGGCCAGCAGCAAAAATGCCAGGGGCATAGTCCCCAAAAGCAAAAGACCCCGTAGTGCCAGTCCCAGCCCAACCTGGGCTTTGTTTTTGATTGCCTAGGTGCGACCTCCCCCCCCTCCACCAGAGGGTCCTCTGCAGCCCACAGGGAGGCGCCTAGCTATGTTTGTCCACAGGTGGTCAGCCATCACCACTTATACTTGGGTGTTACAAGGGTCAAGGAGGACTCTTCTCCACCTATAGGAGATGCAACCCTCTTACTTCCCAGGAGAGCCCACCAGACCTCTCCTACATCAGACCCTGCTTCTCACCAGGACAAGGTAGTGGAGCCAGTGCCGAAACCTCTCTGGGCACAGGCTTCTACTCCAGGTATTTCCTCATCCCCAAGAGGACAGGGGGCCTCAGGCCCATCTTGGACCTGCGAGAACTCCACGGGTTTCTGGTCAAGGAGAAGTTCAAGATGCTCTTCCTTGAGACAATGCTGCCATCCCTCCAGCAGGGATATTGGCTATGCTCCTTAGACCTAAAGGATGTCTACAAGCACATCCAAATTCATCCCAGCCACAGAAAATACCTCTGGTTCATGGTGGGGGGATGGCACTACTAATACAGAATATTGCCCTTTGGTCTGGCCTTGTCACCAAGGGTCTTAACAGAGTGCCTCGCGGTGGTCGCAGCCCACCTCCAGCTTCAAGGGGCCTTCGTCGTCCTTTATCTGGACGACTGGCTCATAAAGGGGTGCACATCTACAGAGGCACAATGTGCCACCAGGTGCACCATAAATACCCTGCAACACCTGGGGTTTGTCATAAACTAACCCACTCTGGCCCAGCGCCTAGAGTTCATAGAGGCACATCTAGATACCCTCCAGGCGAAAGCCTTCCTCCCTCAGGAGAAGTCAGAACGCCTCAGGGAGTTAGCTGCAGAAGTGCACTGACGCTGGATGCTGCCCACCCGGCTTCTACTCGCCTGTTGGGACACATGGCCTCCATGGTCCACATGACACCATATGCCTGTCTACACATGAGGGCAGCCTAGTAGTGCATCTGCTCTCAGTGGCACAAGCTACAGGCAGGCTCGGGAACAGAGTGAAAATGACCCGTCAGCTGGTGAACTCCCTCGGATGGTGGCAGATTCCACACCATCTTCAGGTTGGGATGCCTTTTCAGGCAATCACCCCCCAGATAATCCTCACCATGGACACACCTCTGCTGGGCTGGGGAGTGCATTGTGAGGGCCTCCAGACACAAGGTGACTGGTCCCAGAAGGAATCCTAGATGTAAATCAACCTGCTAGAGCTCCGGGCGATATTCCTGGCTCTCCGAGCCTTTCACCACCAGCTGTAGCACCACTCTGTGCTGATCCAGACAGACAACCAGGTCGCAGTGTTCTGTGTGAACATACAAGGGGGGAACAGGGTCGTACCCCCTCTGCCAGGAGGCAGTAGCCCTCTGCTCCTATGTGGCACAGAGAGGGATGCTCCTAAGGGTGGTTTACCTCCCGGGCGAAGACAATGTCCTAGCGGACAAACTGAGCAGAGTTCTCCTGCCGCATGAGTGGCACCTGGATCCAGTAGTAACCACCTGGCTGTTTCGTCTCTGGGGCGTCTCCTTCATGGACCTGTTCGCCAATCTGGACAACACGCAGTTGCCCCGATTCTGCTTCCACCAGTTGCACCTGTCCTTCGTGGCAGCGGATGCATTCTTCCCCCCATGGACGGAAGGCCTTTTGTACACCTTCCCACCAACACTGCTGGTCCCTAAGACCCTATTCAAGGTCCAGTGTGACAGAGCATCACTAATGCTCATAGCTCCTCTGTGGCCCAGGCAACTCTGGTTCCCACTGCTCCTCTCCCTATTTCACTTTCTCCTACACCCCAGCCTGGGGTCTCTGTGGCTCTCGGCTTGGCTGCTGAAATGGTAGCTCCCTTCAACCTCCCTCTTGTAAGGCCTCCACAAGAAGGGCGTACACCTTCAAGTGCTGCCGATTCTCGGTGTGGTATGCAGAGAGATGGGCAAACCCCTTTTGTTCGGTACAAGTGGTATTCCAGCATCTGCTCCACCTGTCGCAGGTGGGACTAAAGTCCAATTTGGTTAGAGTACACGAGTGCCTTTGCAGCACATCACCATCCCGTTGAGGGAAAATCCCTCTGCTCAATCCTTTGTGTCTAGATTCCTGCGGGGCCTCATGTTCTCCTGACCTCCCGTCCGCTCTCCAGCAGCAGAGTGGGATCTCAGTGTGGTGCTTTTGCAGTTCACTAAGCCTCCATTTGAGCCTCTCGCTACCTGCCACCTGCGGTACCTGGAATGTTGTCTCCCTTGTATCACTCACATCAACTCACAGAATCAGCGAGCTCCAGACTCTGATGGCAGAGCCCCCTTACACACACCCCAAGTTTCTGCCGAAGGTGGTGTCACCTTTCCACCTCAGTCAGGTGGTGGTGCTCCCCACCTTCTTTTCGATGCCTCATGCCAGTAGGGTGGAGACCGTTCTCCATACTCTGGATTGTAAAAGGGCCTGTCCTCCTGTCTGCAATGGACTCGGCCACTGCAAAGCACCTCAGCTTTTCATATTTTATGACCCCAGCCATCTGGAGCTCCCAGTAACTAAGGAAACTCTGTCTGCTTGGGTGGCAGACTGCATTATCCTTGCCTATGAGCAGGCAGGGATTTCACTGGACCAGAAGGTCACAGCACACTGTGTCAGGGCCATTGCTACTTTCATGACAAATTTGCATTCCGTCCCAGTGATGGAAATCTGCCAGGCTGCTACCTGGTCTTCGGTCCATACCTTCGCAGCTCACTACTGCCTTGAGAAGGAGTTCCAACGGGACAGCGCCTTATGCCAGGCTATAATCTCTTCAGGGTGAAGGCAACTCCTGCCCTCCGACCCTTCTGTGTTCAAGCTACTGGAGTGCTGGTTCTCTGCCGGACACTTGGGTCTTGCAAGATGCTCTCAGTAGAGCCTCAACTGCTGTTGGTCACGGCTCACCCTTTGCAGGTTGCCATGGTGTTTTTACAGGTTATCAATAGCCTGTAGCTGGGAAGTCCCACACGTGAGGACTGACTTCCTGCTTGTTCTCAAGAAAATGTTGTGACCCACCGTTAACAGATGTTCTCCAGGAACAGCAGGAATCAGTCCTCGCAACCCTTCCTCTTCCCCTTGGAGTTGCTCCCTTATGGTATTTTCTTTTATTTTTTCCTTGGCTGTCTTAGCTATGTCATTTTACTGAGGTAAGATGGCACCCTTGGGCGGGAAGAGGACCACGTATGTAAGGTGCATCTCACAAAACCTTTCCTTGAAAGCTGGGGAGATGCTTCTGTGAGGGGTCCGTTGGCGCCAATGTCACCCATATGTAAGGACTGACTTCCTAGAGAATCAGTCCTCATATATGGGTGACGTCAGCACCGATGGACCCCTCGCGGAAGCATCTCCCCAGCTTTCAAAGAAAGCACTTTTGGGCGCAAAGGGGACCATGCATGCATGGTGCATCTCCCAAAGGCTATCTTGCTCAGTCTCTCTTTTTCCGTGAAGCCCTATAGACGTTCATCTTGTCCCCCCACCTCGTGCACTTTGTAGCTTTTTTTTTTTTTTCCGGCTAGTGCTAGTGCCTATCTCCAGGAACAAGCAGGAATGTAGTCTTCACATATGGGTATCGTCGGTACCGACGGAGCCAGCATGGGAAGGCTCCCCAGCGTCCAATAGGAACACTTTTGGGAGCATCCCTCAGCACATGCGCGCTGCCTTCCCGCCTTTCCAACTGTCCCTCTTCAGTTCTTCGTTTTCCACGGAGCCAACAGGATCTATTCCCTGTCACCGCAGAAAATTCCGTCTTTAAATTTATTTTCTAGTGGTCGCGTTTGCCTACCACACGATGCCTACCAGTACCGCCGGTTCTTTTCTTTTCATTAAAAAAAACAAAACAAAAAAAACTTAGGCTTTAGACTGTTTCTTTTCAGAAACTTTTCTCTTTGGTGCTAGGCGCCATTTTGGGCACTAGGCCCCATTTTCTTAAAACATGGAAAAGCCAACTAGTGGTTTTAAAAAATGTACTAAGTGTGGCGGTACCATTTCCGTCACTGACACCCATGATTGGTGTCTGACATGTTTAGGACCTGAACATTCTCCAACTGAACGTCTCTCCTGTATGGGGATGACTAAAAGAGGAAGACAGAACCGGGCTGCAAAGCTCGGTACCCTCTTTTCCTCAGATGCCAGATCCATTGCATCGACATCATCAAGGACCTTTTCTTCCTCCCATGGATCTCAGGTAACTAAACATAAAAGCCGGTCCTCAAAGGGTAGCTCTCCTGCTAAGCATCGAGAGGCCATTGGCGTTGCCCTTGAGAGGACCATACCGGCAAAACAGCCCCGGCGGGAGGCTTCGGCTTCCAAAGCATTGATGGGACTTCAGGATGTTCTCGAGGCCTCAACCTCGCACGAACTACCTGTGCCATGCTCAGGGTTTCCGGCCATCCTTACCAGTACCGACACCCAAGCATCGGCAGCGTCGATAGACCAGAGGTTCCTCGCTATCGAGTGCAATATCGCAGCTCTTCTTTCAGCTGCGTTACTGGTGGTCCCACGGGCACCGGTACCGACATTGACACCGATGCCGGTACCAACACCGACGGTACCGGCCCCAGTGGGAACTCTTCCCATGCCATCTCTGGCTGGAACTGACAAAGCGGTACCGGGTCAACTTGGTGCTGACTTCAATCGGTACCGGGATCGTGCTTTGCAGGAGCATCGGGGTCAGGAGTACTTAGATTCCTCCGATTCCAAAGACTCTGACAATTCTGCTGGCACTAGAGGGTTTCTCCTAGAAGATCCCTCTTCTCCCCAATGCAGAATGTCACCTCCAGAGGACATGTCATTTCAGGATTTCATCCGTGATATGGCCAAAGGTCTTTCAATCACAGTAGCTCCTGAGGAGGAACCCAGAGCAAAGGAATTGGAAATTCTCCAATATCCTAAAGCTCCTAAGGAGGCAGCCACTCTGCCTATCCATGAAATTCTGCATAGTTTGATGCTCAGAATGTGGGAGACACCTCTGACTACTTCTCCTCACTCTAGGAGACTTGATACTATGTATCGAGTTCCGCCATGTCCTGGATTTCAGAAAACTCTGCTGCCACACCATTCAATGGTAGTGGAATCAGCCATGCGTAGGATGAAAAGTGCAAAGAGGCATGCATCCAATCCTCCAGGTCGTGAATGCAGGACTCTGGATGCTTTTGGGCGCAGAACTTTTCAAGCTTCCATGCTTTCAGCTAGGATCAGTTCATATATCCTATATATGGGAATGTTCCTCAAGGAAGTCACAGGAGACTTGGAACTTATGAGCCCATTTCTCCCAGATGACAAGAGACAAGATTTTCTTGCTCTAGTTAAGCATGCTCAAGATGTCTCCAAGTTTGTTAATCGTGCAGCCTTTGACTGCTTCGAATGCATCAGCAGAACCTCTGCTATTGCCATTGGCGCATGACGGATTGCCTGGCTACAGGCATCAGACTTGGAGACTTGGGTACAGGACAAGTTAGGCAACATTCTTTGCACATGGGAGAATCTCTTCGGCAAGAACTAGCAGGAAAAGGCTAACGAGTTAGATGCTGACATTTCTACCTTAGATAGACTGTCAAAGTCTACAGCCACTCCAGCCAAAAGGAAGCCTTACAAAACACCCTCTTTTAGCAAAAAGAGGAAGTTTTATTCTTCCTATACCCAGCAGAGTCATACTCCAGGTCAGGTTGCCAAAAAGGGACAAACTAGACAGCAAAAGAAGCCAAAAGGCCTGAGAGCCCAACCAGCTCTCCAGGTTCAGCCCCCTCAAGGGCTTTGCCTCCTTCCTAGAGAGCTTTGCCTCCCTGCCTCTGAGGGGTCCCCAACCCCCCAATATTCCGAGCAGGTTATGCCACTTTGTCAACAGATGGCATCAGATAACAGCAGAAGATTGGACCTTGCCCATTGTAAGGGTCTTCCTCTTCAGGACCATGTCACAGCTCATAATGTGAGAGCCATGGCAGCTTCTATGGCTAATCTTGAAGGACTAGAAAAAGGTCTTGAAGGACTAGAAAAAGGGACTGTTACTTCTGGAGAGAGATCTGCAACTGTGAGTATATACTTCTGGTAATTTTCTAAAAGGAATTCTTTGTATTAAAGCTAATTAATCTGTGAATCCACTATTTTTCTGAAATCAGTCAGGGCCTAGTAGCAGCAGTTTAAGTTTAAATTTAAAACACAGAGGAGAACTTTCTGATTACATTTCATACTCAGCAGAGAGCTTGTAGTTTAAATTTAATAGTCACTCAGGGCCTAGTAACAGCAAAGTACTTTTAGTTTACATTTAAAACACAGAAGAGAGCTTTCTGGTTACATTTGGAACCCAGCAGAGAGCTTTACTCTAAATTTAATAGTCACTCAGGGCCTAGCATCAGAAAATTTACTTTTAGCTTAAATTTAAAACACAGAAAAGAGCTTTCTGGTTAAATTTAGAACCCAGCAGAGAGCTTGTAGTTTAAATTTCATAAGACGTTAGAGCCTAGCAGCAGCTAAGAGCTATAATTTAAATCAAATCAGAATATAGCTTACCTCAGCAGCACAAGACAGGGTACTGTGTAGCAGCCCTCTTTTAATAAGTGTTATTTCCCTCCCTCCCTCCCCTGAGATAATCGTAGCTTTATAGGTACTTACACATCTTAAAAGACAGGAGGTGTTCTCAGGTGAAGCTCATTACCCAAATCAGTCATACACTAAGGACCTGAGATTAGTTAAGCTTCAGGTGAACAAGCTATATTACACGTATTAGGTACAGTTTTATTAGTATAAATATCCATAGCAACCCTTAGTAAGTAAAGAACTTAGATCTAAACACAAACTTAAACTAAGATGCAGACAGCAGTCCAGCAGCGGGATGGGGGCTTTCCAGTCTTTTGCATTGAGTGTCACATGTATGATTTTCTCCCAGTTCGTGAGAGGTCTTACGTGTGCACTAGGTGCAAGGAGCTCTTTGCTCTCAGGGAACGAGTCCATTCTCTAGAGGCTAAAGTAGCAGACTTGGAAAGCATAAGACAGACAGAGAGGTACATAGACGAGACCTACAGGGATATAGTCCTGAAGTCCCACCTCCAGTCTGGCAGCATCCCTGTTGCCATGGAGGAGAGAGGTCACGTGACAGGAGAGCATCACCCTGGTGTGGCAGGAAGTGATCCTGTAACTAGGACCTGTCCTCCAGGTGATGTAAAACCCTCTCGCACCGAGGAAGTTTCTCCAGGGCCATGTGCCCATGAAGGAAGGGTTAGGACAGCGTTATAGTTGGTGATTCGATCATTAGGCATGTAGATAGCTGGGTGGCTGGTGGACGTGAGGATTGCCTGGTAACATGCTTGCCTGGTGCGAAGGTAGCGGACCTCACGCGCCACCTAGATAAGGTCTTAGATAGTGCTGGGGAGGAGTCTGCTGTCTTGGTACATGTCGGTACCAATGACATAGGAAAATGTGGTAGGGAAGTTCTGGAGGCTAAATTTAAGCTTTTAGGTAGGAAGTTGAAATCCAGAACTTCCAGGGTAGTGTTCTCCGAAATGCTTCCTGTTCCACGCGCAGGACCCAAAAGGCAGGCAGAGCTCCGGAGTCTCAATGCGTGGATGAGACAATGGTGCAGAGATGAGGGTTTTGGATTTGTTAGGAACTGGGGAACATTCTGGGGAAAGGAGGGGCTCTTCCGAAGGGATGGGCTTCACCTTAACCGGGATGGAATCAGGCTGCTGGCATTAACCTTTAAAAAGGAGATAGAGCAGCTTTTAAACTAGACATTAGGGGAAAGCCGACAGTCGCCCAAGAGCGGATGGTTCGGAAGAATGTATCTTTGAAGGATACTACCAAAAGCAGAGAGGTTCCACAAAAGAGTAAAGTAGCCCAAATGCCCTCAAGTATGGAGCAGACAGAGCTTAAAGATCCCAAATTACCCATGTCTAACAATAGCCAAATTAATATGAATAAAATACATTCTCTAAAATGCTTGTATGCAAATGCTAGAAGTCTAAAAATAAGATGGGAGAGTTAGAATATATAGCACTAAATGAAAGGTTAGATATGATTGGAATATCAGAGACATGGTGGAAGGAGGACAACCAGTGGGACACTGATATACCTGGGTACAAACTATATCGTAATGATAGAGCTGATCAAATTGGTGGAGGGGTTGCTCTCTGTTAGAGAGGGCATTGAGTCAGAAAGGATTAAAGTTTTGCAGGAAACAAAATCTGCTGTAGAATCTATATGGATTGAAATTCCATGTAAAAGGGGGAAGGTGATGGCAGTGGGGGTGTACTTTAGAGCACCTGGCCAGAATGACCAAATGGATGATGAAATGCTCAAAGAAATCAAGGAAGCTAACAAAAGTTACAGCACAGTAATAATAATGGGTAATTTCAACTACCCCGGTATCGACTGGGTCAGTGTCACATCAGGACATGCTAGGGAGATAAAGTTCCTAGATGAAATAAATGACTGCTTCTTGGAGCAGCTGGTTCATGAACCAACCAGAGGGGAAGCCATATTAGACCTAATCCTTAGTGGAACACCAGATCCTAGTGCAAGAGATAAGGTTGTTGGGGCCACTTGGCAATAGTGATCATAGCATGATTGCCTTTGATTTAATTAGTGGAGGAGGGATAGTAAGGAAATCCACAGTACTACCTTTTAACTTTCGAAAGGGAGACTATGATAAAATGAGGAAAACAGTTAAGAAAAAACTAAAAGGAGCAGTTGCAAAGGTTAAAGACGTACATCAGGCTTGGCTGTTGTTGAAAAATACTATCTTGGAAGCCCAGACCAGCTGTATTCCACGCTTTAAGAAAAGTGGAAGGAAGTCCAAAAAACTGCCAGCATGGTTTAAAGGTGAGGTCAGAGAAGCGGCTGTTGCCAAAAAAGCATCTTTCAGGAAATGGAAAAAAGAGCCAAACGACGAAACCTGGAAACAGCACAAGCACTGGCAAGTCAAATGCAAGGCATTGATAAGGCAGGCAAAGGGAGAATTTGAGAAGATGCTTGCTGCGGAAGCAAATACGCGAAGTAAAGACCTTTTCAAGTACATTCGTAGCAAAAAACCTGTGAGAGAGTCAGTTGGTCCATTAGATGATAAAGGGATTAAAGGAGCACTAAGAGGCGACAAGGCGATAGCGGAGAGACTGAATGAATTCTTTGGTTCAGTCTTTACTGAGGAAGATGTAGGGATGTTACCCATGACTGAAGTGATATTTAAAGGTGCGGAAGAATTGAAGGAAATATCGATACATCGGTAAGATGTATTACAACTATTAGATAAGCTAAAGAGTAGCAAATCACCTGGGCCAGATGGTATACATCCAAGGGTGTTGAAAGAACTGAAATATGAGATTGCAGACCTGCTATTAGTAATCTGTGAACTATCATTAAAATCATCTCTAATACCTGAAGATTGGAGGATCGCCAATGTAACACCAATTTTTAAAAATGGTTTCAGGAGTGATCCGGGAAACTACAGACCAGTGAGCCTGACATCAATACCGGGAAAAATGGTAGAAACCATCATAAAGAATAAAATTACTCATCATGTAGATAGTCGTGACCTGATGGGAGACAGCCAACATGGCTTTAGACAAGGAAGATCTTGTCTTACTAATCTGTTATGTTTTTTTGAAGGAGTGAATAATCAGGTGGACAAAGGTGAGTCTGTTGATATTGTGTATCTGGACTTTCAGAAAGCCTTTAACAAGGTCCCTCATGAGACACTTTTGGCAAAACTAAAGAGTCATGGGATAGGAGGCAGTGTACTATTGTGGATCAGGAACTGGTTAAAAGATAGAAAGCAGAGGGTAGGGCTAAATGGCCAATTTTCCCAATGGAGAAAGGTGAATAGTGGTGTACCCCAGGGATCTGTGCTGGGTCCGCTGCTTTTTGACATATTCATAAATGACCTGGAAAGTGGAATATCGAGTGAGGTTATCAAATTTGCAGATGACACAAAACTATTTAAAGTTGTTAAAACCCAAGAGGATTGTGGAAAATTGCAAGAGGATCTTGATAAATTGGAAGACTGGGCATCAAAATGGCAGATGAAATTTAATGTGGACAAGTGCAAGGTTATGCACCTAGGGAAGAACAACCCAAACTATGGTTACACGATGCAAGGTTCCACATTAGGAACCACCACCCAGGAAAAAGATTTAGACGTCATTGTGGATACCATGTTAAAACCCTCGGCCCAGTGTGCAGCGGCGGTCAAGAAAGTAAATAGAATGCTAGGTATGATAAGGAAAGGAATGGAAAATAAAACAAAAGATATTATAATGCCTCTATATCGTTCCATGGTGAGACCGCACCTTGAATATTGTGTGCAATTCTGGTCGCCGTATCTTAAAAAGGATATAGCGATTTTAGAAATGGTTCAGAGAAGAGCCACCAAAATGGTAAAGGGGATGGAAGGATACTCCTATGAAGAAAGGCTAAAAAGGTTAGGGCTCTTTAACCTGGAAAAGAGATGGCTGAGGGGAGATATGATAGAAGTCTATAAATTAATGAACGGAGTGGAACGGGTAAACGTAGATCGATTGTTTACCTTATCAGAATATAGAAAGACTAGGGGACATGCAATGAAGCTACAGGGTAAACTATTTAAGACTAATAAAAGAAAATATTTTTTCACTCAACGTGTAATCAAACTCTGGAATTTGTTACCGGAGGATGTAGTAAAGGCTGTTAGTGTAGCTGGGTTTAAAAAAGGTTTGGACAAGTTCCTGGAGGGAAAGGTCCATAAACCATTATTAAGAAGTGACCCAGGATATCAATGCTTGAACCAATACAAGCATTGTGGAACCTGTGTCCCTTGGGGAAACTGCTAGGTACATATGACCTAGATTGGCCACTGTTGGAAACAGAATACTGGGCTTGATGGACCTTGGTCTGACCCAGTATGGCATATCTTATGTTCTTATCTTATGTTATCTCCACTCTGTGTCTATCGATGACATTTGTTGAGCAGCCACCTGGGCTTCGGTACACACCTTCACAGCCCACTACTGCCTGGATAAAGCCTCCCGTTGGGATGCCTTCTTTGGCCAAGCTGTTCTTCAAAATCTTTCACACCTAAATCAACTCCTACCCACCAACCCTGGTGGGATGCCAGAGATCCATGGGAGGAAGGATTCCCACCTTCTAGGGTGGCACCTTCTTGGGGCTATCTCCCTGGCATCTTCAGCTAGGGAGTCCCCCATATGTGAAGACTACATTCCTGCTTGTTCCTGGAGATAGCGTAGTTACTCACCTGTAACAGGTGATCTCCGGGAACAGCAGGAATTTAGTCTTCACAACCCACCCACCTCCCCTAGGAGTTGTCTCTCTATCTCTTTGTCTCTTTCCTCTCTCCCTCTATCGTTTCACTCAGCTACAAACTTAACTGAAGAGGGACAGTTGGAAAGGCAGGAAGGCAGTGCGCATGTGCTGAGGGATGCTCCCAAGAGCGTTCCTATTGGACGCTGGGGAGCGTTCCCGCGCAGGCTCCGTCGGTACCGATGATACCCATATGCGAAGACTAAATTCCTGCTGTTCCCGGAGATCACCTGTTACAGGTGAGTAACTACGCTTTTCTGCCTTAAAGCCCCGCTGCCCTGGCATTGAGCCTTGAAACCTTGTTGTTTGGTTCTTTTCCATCCAGCACCTTTTTAACTGCTAATCGCGTCGAGGGTCTTCGAACTCACTGGGGTCCTTTTTGCTCCAATGACCACCGGATTCAAGAAGTGTGATCTGTCCTCCAAAAACGTGTCCCTCACCGACTCTCATGATTGTTGCCTCCGCTGTCGGGGTGCTGACCACAATCCGGAGGAATGCTCCCTATGTAAAAAGATGTCTGCAAAAGCCATTCAAATTTGCTGGCAGAAGCAGGATGACATTTTCCATTGGGTGGATTTGAACCTTGGTGTCCCCAGCAGCCTCGCACTCTAAGGCCCCGCACGGATCCTTCCAGTCACGTAAGGCCCCCTCGGCTCCCGAATGGCCACGCAGACACTCCAAGCAAGGGTCCCTGGAAGGAGAGCTTAAGAAGAAGAAGACCTCAAAGACCTCATCCTGGGAGGCAGACAAGTATGGCAAGTCCCATGCTTGGTCCCTCGCCCCTCGAAGGGCAGCCGAGGAGTTGGAGCAGGAGCAACCAGCCAAGGTATTGAGGACCGATGTCAAGAGAAACACAAGTAATAAACAAGGCAACAGACAGGGGGCCCAAGGCCCATCCTTGACCTGCGCAATCTCAACAAATTCCTGGTGAGGGAGAAGTTCAAGATGCTCTCCTTTGGAAACTTGCTGCCATACCTCCAGCAGGGAGACTGGCTATGTTCCTTAGTCCTCATGGAGGCTTATACACACATCCTCATCCATCTGAACCACAGGTAGCTTCTGCAGTTCATAGTGAGGGGCAGGCTCTTTCAGTACAGGGTGCTCCCCTTCGGCCTAGCCTCTGCCCCAAGAATCTTCACAAAATGCCTGGCAGTCGTGGCCACCTTCCTCCGTCTCCAGGGTTTTTTTGTTTTCCCCTACCTGATTGACTGGCTCATAAAGGGAGGCACAGCCCCAATTGCAGCAGGCCAGCGCACAGACTATCCAGGTTGTACAACACCTGGGCTTTGTCATAAACTACCCCAAGTCTCACCACCTCCCGACACAGTGTCGGGAGTTCATTGGGGCAAAGATCAACATACTTCAGTCAAAGGCTTTCTTGCCCAGGGACAGAGCCGACCGTCTCCGGTCTCTAGCTCGGGATGTGCAGCACTGTCCCTCGGTGCCCACCTGGCTTCTCCTGCGCCTCCTCGGGCACATGGTCTCCACGGTCCATGTCACCCCAGACGCTCACCTCCACATGAGGGGTGGCGCAGTGGTGTCTCTGGGACCAGTGGTCCCAGGCCACTTCTGAGACAGTGTTTCCATGACCCACCAATTGCCAGGCTCCCTGGTCTGGTGGCAGACACCCCAGCATCTTGAGGCGATGTGTCTTTTCAGGCCCCAAGCCCCTCGAGGGTCCTCACCACAGATGCCTCCCTTCTTGGCTGGGGAGCCCACTGCGGAAATCTCCGCACCCAGGGCAACTAGTCACCAGACAAGAGCACCCAGCAGATCAACCTCCTGGAGCTCCAAGCCATATACCTAGCCCTGAGGCCTTCCGTCACCACCTGCATCACCAGCCAGTTCTGGTCCAGACAGACAACCAGGTAGCAATGTTCTTTGTGAACAAACAAGGGGGCATAGGGTCTCATACCCTTTGTCAGGAAGTTCTAGCCCTCTGCTCATACGCAATCCGACAGGGCATCCTCCTGCGGGAGTGTATCTGCCCGGTTAGGACAACCAGCTGGTTGACAGGCTCAGCAGAGTTCTCTAGCCACATGAGTGGCACCTGGACCCAAGGGTAGTCAGTCGGCTCTTCCTTCTCTGGGGAGAATCCGAGATGGACCTGTTTGCCAGCCTGGACAACTTTCAGTTGCCCAGTTTCTCTCCCGGCAGGCCCACCCCTCCAGGGTTGCAGCGGACGCGTTCCTGGTCTCATGGTCGGGAGGCCTTATGTACCCCTTCCCTCCTACCCCATTGATTGCCAAGACATTGTTCAGGACCCTCCGCGACAGGGCCTCTCTCATCCTGATAGCGCCTCAGTGGCCCAGGCAGTCGTGGTTCCCACTGCTTCTACAGTTGGACCCGGGACTCGAGTCTCAAGAGGGAGGCTCTCTCCTACACCCCAATCTGGGGTCCTGGTCACTGACAGCTTGGCTGCAGAGAGGGTGACTCTGGTCCCCTTCAACCTTCCGGTCAAAGTGGAGGATATCCTGCTGGCCTTTCGCAAGGCCTCTACTAGGAAGGCTTACGCTCTCAAATAGCACAGGTTCTCTGTTTGGTGCGCCGATCATGGGGTTGACCCTTTCTCCTGCCCAGTGGCTTTGATGTTACAGTACCTTCTCCACCTCTCTTAGTCTGGGCTCAAGTCTAACTCTGTGCCTTGGCGGTGCACCACCATCCAGTGGATGGTAAGCCCCTCTTGGTCCAGCTATTGGTGACCTGTTTTCTTCGGGGCCTGCTCTTATCGAAGCCCCCGGTTTGCCCTCCGGCAATCAAATGGGACCTCATCACGGTGCCTGGGCAGGTTACTCACCCGCCCTTCGAACCTCTAGCTACCTGCCACCTCCGCTACTTCTCTTGGAAGGTGGCTTTCCTGGCCGTGCTTACCTCCGCTCGCAGGTTTAGCGAGCTCCAGGCCCTCGTGGTGGAGGCGCCCTATACCAGGTTCTACAAAAACAGAGTGGTGCTTTGCATGCACCCCAAATTCCTACAGAAGGTAATGTCGACCGACCTTCTCAACCTGGAAGGTTAGTGCTCCCTACCTTCTTCCCAAGACCCCACTCCAATCGGGCAGAGACAGTCCTCCACACCTTGGACTCTAAGAGGGCTTTGTCCTTCTACATCCAGTGCATTCAGGGCTACTGAAAAGCTGCTCAGCTTTTCATCTCCTACGACCCCAGTAGGCTGGGGGAGGCGGTGACCAAGCGTACGCTGTCCACTTAGGTGGTGGACTGTATCACCTTCACTTACGTGCAGGCGACGCTCCTGCTGGATGGTCGCTTCACGGCGCACCGCATCAGGGCCATGGTGGCTTCCGTGGCACACTTGCGCTCCGTCCCGATGGGGGACATCTGCCAGGCTGCCACCTGGTCTCCAGTCCTTACCTTTGCAGCCCATTATTGCCTGGAAAGAGAGTCCCATTGGGACAGTGCCTTCGGCCAGACTGTCTCCGTATCATTTTCGGGGTTTAGGCAACTCCTACCCTCCGACCCTTCTATGTTCAGGGTATCAGAGTGATGATTCTTTGGACACAGGGGTCCTACTGTGGTCTGTGGACACGGACTAAATTGTTGCTGCTTGCGGCTCCCCATGAGGGAGCCCTATTTTTGCTGTGGACTTTCGATAACCTGTAGCTGGGGAGTCCCATATGTGAGGACTGACTTCCTGCTTGTTCCCAGAGAAAGCATAGTTACTCACAATATAACAGGTGTTCTCCAGGGACATCAGGAATCAGTCCTCACAACCCTCCCTCATTCCCTTGGAGTTGTTCCTTACCATCTTTTATTGTTGCCATCTTTTAGCTATGTCATCTGACTGAGCAAGATGGCACCCGTGGGCGGGAAGGGGACCACCCATGCGTGTTAGCATTCCCAAAGGCTTTCTTCAGTCAGTGCTGAAGCCACCCATATGTGAGGACTGATTCCTGCTGTCCCCGGAGAACACCTGTTACAGGTGAGTTACTATGCTATGTCTGCCTTCAATCGGCAGGCCTCCCTTTCTAGGGCACGTCTTTTTTTTGCCATGAATTGAGCCCATTCTCATTAAGAGTCATACATGTTAGTATCCGACTTCTCCTGCCTTTATCCCCCACACCTGTAACCCTCACCTCCTTTATCTTGCCCCGGTACATTCCTTCTCCGGGAACAAGCAGGAAATCAACCCTCACATATAGGTGACATTGGCACCAACAGAGACCGCACGGTATCTACTCCCCAACTTTCATAGAAAGCCTTTGAGAGTTCCACCATGAATGCATGGTCACGCCCAAAGGTGCCATCTTACCTCTGGCTTTGTTTTTCCACAAAACCCATCAGGCATGTAATCTGTGTCCCCGGAAAAAGTACATTTTTTTTGTTTGGAGTTTTTTGTGATTCTCTGTTTTCTCCGGTCGTGTACCATCACCACCTTGGTTGTGTCGCCTCAGTGTCGCCTTTTTTTTGGGGGGGGGGGGTTCCCTCCTTTTTCTTTTCCTTCTTCGATGCATGGGTTTTTCTCATGCCCTCCTGAGCAAGACATTGGAATTTGATCTCGCAAGTACTGTCTTCCCTGCTATATCTTCGGTCAGTGGCTTTAAGCAATGCATTTGTTGTAATCGTACTAGGTCACGCACAGACTGTCACGACTGTTGTCTGCGGTGCCTTGGTGCTGACCATGACAACTTTTCCTGCCCGCTCCATCTCCAGATGACAAGCAATGACCAGAAGAATTGTGAAAGGCAGCGGGTGTTGCTCTTTGGTCCTAAGGCTCTAGCGTCATCTGGAGAATTGGTGTCCTCGGGGGCCGCGAATGAGGCCTCAACCTCACATGTGGACCTTGCTCGCTTTGAGCCCTGAGGTCGCAGGGCATTGGACTAGGGATCAGCCATGGAAGACTGTCTTCGAAAGGATTGGACCCCATCGAAGTCGGTGTTGAAGCCCGATTATAGAACCAAGAGTAACTCTCATGTGTGATGGCGAAAGTGTTTCTGAGCCTATGGAAATAGGAGAAAAACACCCATTTACCTTTAGGGAGAGAGACAGGCAGGAAGGCTGTAGCTCTCATGCTGAAGCTAAACAGAAAAAAAACACACGTAGCTCCTGGTTACAAGCCACGCCCAAGCTCTGAAGCAAGCAGTAAAGTTAATGAGAGCCACCTGGGGGAGGAGCACGGGACCCTAGTTCAGGCACACTCATATAAACGCAGGGGAATAGAAGGAAATAGAACCACCAGGGAAATAGAAGGAAGCAGAAACTCGAGGAAGTCTGAAGGAAGGAAGACCTTCAGGGCAGCTGAAGAGAAGATTATTTCCAAGGACAACACTAGAGAGGGTTCCAGAGGGAAGGAAGCTGTGAGACCGAGTCATAGGAAACGTTTAACCACAGAGAACGCTGAGGAATGCAGTGGAGCTCTCAGTGGTAGAAGCCATAATCCAGAGAGGAGCCAGTGCTGCAGAGAAAATGCTTCGGGCTCTAGAGGGAGGAGACTTATAGCTGAGAGAAGTCCTGACGAGGAGCAAGGTACTTTGGCAGTAATCCAGGAAGCTATAGGAAATTTGCCAACTCCAAAAGGGAACGTGAGTAAATCTATGACTAAAAGTAAATTAAGTCAGTTAGAGGCACTGTGCCACTTAATGAGAGAGAAGAGGCTTCACGTGCCTGCTGGAAAGCCTGTGTGCAAAGAGAAGTCTTATTGGAGGAAAGTACTAGAGCTGCTAGAAGAGGTTAAACCTGAGTTTGTACAGGGAGAATTAAAGCAGGATGCAGAAAGCACTGATGGTGAAGAAATGCAAACTTGAATGTTATGAATCTGACCAGGAGTCCGAGTCTTCTATAATGGACTGTTATTTATGTCATAAGACTTTGTAATGGTCTTAACTGAAAGGAGAAAGGCCTAGAATCTTACTGTCTGGTAAAGCAGAAAACAAAACAGGCTGGACGTTGTTTGTCAGTATTGATCAAGAATCCTGTTTATTTATTTTATTTATTTACATTCTCTTATATACCGCGCTATTCTGCATCAGTGCGGTTTACATTGAACAAACTGAAATTACATTGAACAGGGCATTATAACTTGGAGATAACTATTTTACAGGGAACATGGGCTATGGAGGGTTAAGTGGCTTGCCCAAGACCACAAGGAGCACCTGTGGGACTAGAACCCCAGTCCTTCCAGCCCAAGGTTGCTGTCCTCTAGTGGGATTTGAACCCCCGACCTTCCGGCCTGAAGTACCTTGCCCCAACCACTAGGCCACTCCTCCACTCCTGTTTGCCTTTAAAAGAAGGAAACAGCTACACGTGCTTTATGCTGAGTGAAACAGCTAAAACCTTATGCTGAAGGCTGGAACTTCTTTTAAAGACAGCTACATGTCTTTAATACTGAAGGAAGCAATTAAAGCTTTGTTCTGAATGCTGGAAGTTGTAAGAAAAGTAACTACAAACGTTTTAACCTGACAGAAACAGTTACTATGTGGTGCTGTATGTAAAAGTCTTTTCTTTTGTGGAAAACATGGTTTTGGGAGAAAGAATCCTATATTAATTTGTGTACCATGCATTGAGCTTTTAAAGGCTTTTTTTGGAAGGTGGAAAACAAAAATAAATATTCCTGTGTTTGCCTTAAACTCTCGGGCCTCAATATTATTTGAACCCACAACTACAATCCCCAGAAGCCCCGGCTCTGGACTATATTAAGGTACATCCCCTCCTCTAGGCAGCCGCCTGGACAGGAAGGGGCATGACACATGCTTACCAGCATCGGAACCCTCGAGCCAAGAGCAAGGGCCAGGAGTAGCCTTCCAAGCTGCCCTGGTGGGAGGAGACTCCCAAAGCCTTGGGGAATCGACAACGGTCCTCTGAAGCCATCCTCATCGAGGAGATCCCCTCGATGAAGCCGGCGTCTGGCCCAATTCCCTCTGTGCCCACACCGGTTCCTGTGGAGCCTATAGGTCTGGAGATCATGATGGCTGCCCTGGAGTGAGGCATCTCTGCCCTTCTGCCATTGCAGCTGGCAGTCCGTCAACCAGACCCTCCACCGTGGGGGCATCGTCCACGGAGGTTGTGCTTGTGCTGGAGCCCAACCCAGCTCCAATTACAGGCAGCGGTCCACCTACCCCCCCCCCCCTCCCAAGGGCCAAGACTACCTCACCAAGTTTATTGGGAGCCTCAGGCTCTGATGACTCTTCCCCCCCCCCCCTCCCTCCCGTTGTTGATCGGGCTGATGCCCACCGGATCCTGGAGGTGTCTTCCGATACCAATTCAGAATGGGAGACTGATGACAAATCCCTGGATACTCATCAGCACAGAGATGCTCCCTTGAACCTGTCCCCACCACAGGAGCATCAGAGATCCCTGCCCAAGGACCTCTCCTTCCTGGAGTTTTTGTGAGACATGCAAAGGCCTTGACCTTTGACACCAAGTCAGAGGATGAGCCTTGGGCAGAGGACCTTGATCATCCAGTACAAGGCCCTCCTAGAGAAGGCACTCATGGTGTCCGTTCCCCCCATTCTGGAATGACGACTCTTCAGGATATGGGAGACACTGGTTACGGTGCCTATAGTGAGCAAGCGGCTTGATTCTATCTATCAAGTCCACAAGAGCCTGGGCTTCCAGAAGACACAACTACCACTCAGTTCCATGGTGGTGGAGTCAGCCGTGCATCGAATTAAGAGCCAGTCGACGCACTCCTCTGTGCCCCTGAGCAGGGAAGCCCGCACCATGGATGCCTATGGTAGGAAGAGTTACCAGGTCTCTATGCTCGCGGTGCATTTCAAGGCTTACCAGCTGTACATGGGCATGTACCTGAGAGACCTGGCAAAGGAGCTTGCTGGGTTCTCAGCTGGACTGTCTGATGAACCTCTCCAATGGTTACGGACCCTGGTATCGACCAGTCAAGGAGTGCTCCAAATATATAACTCGGGTGGCATATGACAGCTTTGAGTCCCTGGCCAGAGTGGGTGTGGTGTGCATTGGTGCCTGGCTTCTGGCATGGCTACAGTCCTCAGACCTGGAGCAATGGGTTCAGGGCAAATTGATCGATGTCCCATGCCGGGAAGAGAATCTCTTCAGCAAGCCCATGACTGACAAGGCCACAGAGTTGGAGGCACCAAGTTCATGACCAGGATCAGCTTTCCAGGAAAACTGCAGACCTTTCCCAATAGAAGGCTTCGGGGGGGGGGGGGGGGGGGGGGAAGCCATTTTACCCGAAAAAGAGGAAGGCTTACGGAATATACCCCCAATTTCCAGCCTACCCAACCGCCCCCCCCCCCCCGTAGGGTCAGCAGGCTAAGGTCCAGGGGCATGGCCCTCATAAGCCTAAGAGCCCCCAAGCCCAAGCCAATACATTCTCTGCAGACTGGGGGGGAGGGGCTTTTGACTCTTTGAGCATAGCTGCTCTTCCCTTCCCAGGTCAGGAGCTGGCGCACATAGGGGGATTTCTAGCCACCTTTGCTCACCAGTGGCCTAGCATCACCACAGACAACTGGACCTTGCAGGTGGTCCAGGAGGGTTACCTTCTCCACCTCGAGCAGACGCCACCTTCATTCTTCCCCAGAGAAACTCCCTATGATGACTCTTCACTGTGGACGTCTGGGCCTGCTGGCGGACAGAGCAGTGATGCCCATTCCCCCCACTCAAAGGGGAACAGGGTTTTACTCCTGCTACTTTCTGGTTCTAAAAAGGACAGACGGGTTTTGGCCTATCTTGGATCTGTAGGACCTCAGTCGGTTCTTGGTGAACGAGAAGTTCAATGTGGTTTAGCTTGGAACATTGCTGCCCTACCTCTAGTGGAGATATTGGCTATGCTCCTTGAATCTCAAAGGTGCTTATACCCACATCCTGATCCATCCCTCGCAGTACCTCTGCTTCATCATCGGAGGACAACACTACCAGTACAGCGTTCTGCTGTTGGACTAGCGTCAGCCCTCCAGGTGTTCACAAAGTGCTTGGTGGTAGTCATCGCTTACCTGCACCTGCAGGGGGTTTTCGTGTTCCCCTGTCTGGACGACTGGCTCATTAAGGGCAGATCCACAGACGAGGTCCATCAAGCAGTATACTGCACCATCCTTGTTCTGGAACACTTGGGGTTTGTCATCAACTACCCCAAGTCCCACCTGCAGCCTGCTCAGCGCTTGGAGTTCATCAGGGCCCTCCTGGACACGGCACAGACCAAAGCCTGCCTTCCTTTAGAATGAGCTCGGTGCCTGGCGGCCGTGGCGCAGGAATTGCAGGGTCGCACAGCAGTCCCGGCCTGCCTAATGTTGCACCTTCTGGGATACATAGCTTCAACCATGTATGTCACATCCACCTCTATATCCATCCTGTCCAGCCTAGTGTATTCTCAGCGCTCAATGGATCCAGGCAACGGACCACCTCAATGACCGAGTTCAAGTGACCCCATCCGTAAATTAGTGGCAGGAGCCACAGCACCTCCTGGAAGGGATGCCATTTCTGTTTCCTTCCCCTCAGGTGACTCTAACGACAGATACCTCCAAACTAGGCTGGGGGGGCCCCACTTTGGTAAACTACGGACCCAGGGTGTCTAGTCAGCAAAGGAGTGTCTCCATCAGATCAACTTCCTCGAGCTCTGAGCCATTGCGTACATCCTGCAAGCCTTCCAGCACCACTTGTCAAACCAGGTAGTTCTGGTTTAGATGGAATTCAAGTGGCAATGTTTTACCTGAACAAGCAAGGGGGTACATGGTCGTACTACTTATGCGTGATGCAATTTGTCTTTGGAACTTCACCAGGGAGAGGAGTATGCTCCTACAGGCAGTGTATCTTCCAAGACAGGAGAATGTCCTCACGGATCACCTCGGTCGGATTCTGCAACCCCATGAGTGGAGGCTGAACCGTCGAGTGGCCCACCACCTTTTCCTGACATGGGGCTCTCCCTCACTCAACCTCTTTGCCAGTCCCAGCAACTCCCAGTTGCCGCGCTTCTGCTTCAGAATACCAGCCCTGCATAGAGTAGCGGCCGACATATTCCTCCTTTCTTGGAGCGAGGGTCTGCTGTATGCATACCCTCCTACCCATCTAGTCTCCAAGACACTTCTCAAGATTCAGCGGGATCAGGCCTCTGTGATCCTCATAGCTCCCAGGTGGGCCCAACAGCCATGGTTCCCCCTGCTGCTCTATCTCTCTCTGGCACCGCCAATTGCCCTGGGGTGTGCCATGGACCTGATCTCGCAGGAGGACTGCTCCTTCCTGCACCCCAACCTCTGGTCCCTTGCCCTGACAGCCTGGCTGCTGAAAGGGTAGCCCTTGGCCAATTTCATCTGCCCAGGGATGTTGAAGATGTTCTCCTGGCGTACCACAAGGATTCCTCCAGGTGGGCATATGTCTTCAAATGGCGTAGATTTGCTGTCTGGTGCGCAGATCAGAGTATCAACCCCTTCTGCTCTTCAATACCAACGGTGTTACAGTACTTGTTGCACCTTTCCCAAGTTGACTTGAAGTCCATCTCGGTGAGAGTGCACCTCAGTGTGCTGGCAACGCACCACCATTTGGCTGTCATTCCATACACTCGTTATCCGCTTTATGTGGAGTCTCTTGCTCACACTGCCTCCCATTCATTCCCCTGTGATGGCCTGGGACTTGAATGTGGTTCTTGGTAAGCTCATGCCTCCACTCTTCAAGCCACTGGCCTCGTGATCTCAAATACCTCTCTTGGAAAGTCTACCTGGTGGCACTCACCTCTGCATGCAGGGTTAGTGAGCTGCAAGCATTGGTGGCTCATGCTCCCTGCACCAGGTTTCATGGGAATAGACTGGTTTTGTGCATGCATCCCAGATTTCTTCCTAAGGTAGTTTCTCCTTTTCATCTGAACCAAGAGGTGGTCCGTCTTACCTTTTTTTCCCTGACCTCATGCAAGTCGGATAGAGGCCGTGCTACACACCTTGGATTGTAAGAACCTTCTATCTCAAGCTGACGAAAGACAGTCGCCGCTCCTCACAGCACTTCATCTCCTTTGACATGAACAAGCTGGGGGTTGTTCTGTAAATGCACATTGTCCACCTGGGTGGTGGAATGCATCTCCTTCGTCTATATGCAGCCTGGTCTCTCTCTGGAGCAGCATATCACCACTCACAATTTGCGAGCGATGGCAGCTTCAGTGGCTAACTTACGCTCCATCTCCTTATTGGAGATCTGCCGTGCGGCCACCTGGTCCTCAGTCCATACTTTCACTGTGCATTACTGCCTGGAGGAGGACTCCCGGTGGGACAGCACCTTTGGCCAGGTGGTACTCTGTCATTTGTTTGGGGATTAATGCAACTCCTTTCTCCATGTTCCAGGTTACCAGAGAACTGCCTCCCTGGTCGACACTTGGGACGTGTCAGAGGTCTTGGTACCAATCTGTACTCTCTGCTAGCATTGATTTTTCGGTTGTCCATGGCCTTTTTTATAGGGTTGGGGTTTTTTTTCAGGAGCCTGTAGCTTAGGAGTCCTATATGTGAGGACTGACTTCCTGCTTGTTCCTGGAGAAAACATAGTTACTCACCTGTAGCAGGTGTTTTCCGGGAACAGCAGGAATCATTTGGTCCTCACAACCCCCCATGGAGTTGTTTTCTTTTTATGCTTCTTTCAGCTATGTCCTTATACTGTGGTAAGATGGCACTTTTGGATGGGAAGGTGACCACACATGCATGATGGAACTCCCAAAGGTTTTCTATGAAAGCTGGGGTGTGCATGCTGTGTGGGTTCCATCAGTGATGACTGATTCCTGCTGTTCCGAGAATATCCCACTCTCCATAGTCCATACCCTTCACCTTAGTCCACCATCCCTACTTATTATTCTATAACATCTCCTGCTATGCTGCCCCACCTGATGATCAGTCATCCAGCCCCTTACGCATGCTATCTTAATGACCTCTCTCTTGCTTCCTTATCCCTAGCACCCCACCTTCCAAATCCTCCACCCATTCAGCCCACCCCAGGCACCTCCTGCCTCTCTCTTCTCTCCAGACAGTCCACTCCTCGCCCTATTCAGAGCAACACTTTCCACACCATCCCTCCACTTCTCAATGGGCTGTCCCTTGTGCAAATAACAGTCTAGTCCCAGTCTTTGCTTCACATTTCAGTCGCCTTCTGGGCCTTTTCCTTCCACGCTCTCTTCTCCTGTTTCTCCACCTGCTGCCACACAGACTTCCTCTCAGCTTTGCCTGGCTGCACCACCTCTGGTCCCGGGAGATTCACTACTCCTGCCTCCTTTAAGATGGCAGCCAGTTCAAGTTGGGTGGTTGGTCTCCTTGTAATCCCATTTTCGGTAAAGGCTACCCCAAATTGGAATAGTCACCGATATAGTATATTGTCTTGATGCAGCCGCACTGTAAAGTCCCTTAAAGCTCTCTGCCACTGTAGAGTAGCAGTGGCCAGATTGGTGAATACAGCCACTTTCTGCCATGCCATTCAAAATGGCCTGCAGCTCTCATTTTAGCTGCAATCTTATTCTTATGTGTATAGTCGTGCACACAAATGACATTCTGGGCTCTTCTCCTTAGGGCTCTGGGCCCACCTTATGTGCCCTGTCCAACTTAATGCTCTGGATCTCTTCTCCACTCCTGCCTGTGGCCAGCACTGCCTTGCAAATATTTTGTGCCACCGGCATACAGTTTTGAAACTCCTGTGTCTCTTATGCGCAGATTGTGGTGGCATGCCTGACTCTCTAAGTCTTCCATTTTCAACTCCATCTCCTCTCTGGCTCCTTCCAGCTCCTCTAATCTTTTCTGCAGAGTTTTAACTGTTTCAACAGTCTCCTTCACCTGCACTTCAGCATTTTCGATGATTCAGCCCTTCTCCACCGTCTCAGAATGGATCTCACTCACCACTTCCTTCACCTTTGCTTTAATTCCAGCCATCTCATTTTTAAGCTTTGTAAACCAGGCACAGAGCTTTAATTTAGTAATCTGTACAACCATGCTGTGGCCTGCCAGATCAGACACCCACACCGCTGTCTCTCCATCCTTACTCACCATGTGGCCCGCCTCCATCTTTGCCCACTGGCCCTGGAATGTGAATTTTCGCTGATCTACCGTTTTTCGGCGAATGGTAGCCATAAATCATACCCAAAGCTTACTGAGTAATTCTCCCTCAATTTTCAGTGCCCCTCACCCTTTTATCGCACCGTTTTTGCATCTTGCCTGTGATGCTGGTGGAGCTCGCGGTTCAGTTGTCCATCAAGCTCTATGAAGTCGTCATAACCACTCCTCAATTTTAAATTGCCAACTTTAGATGTAATGGTTAGTAAGGCATATACTTTGTTTTCCCATTTGAGAAAACAGGAAAAGGGAATTCTTGATTTTCAAATGCTGTAAAATTAATTTGTTAATGAGAGAAAATGGTACCTTTTAGCAGCTATGCAGTTGAATAAAACAGCATGGTCTACAGTGAAGCAGGTAATTATAAAAACATAAAGGCAGTGATTTTAGAAACATCTAAACGTGTAAATAGTGTCATTTAACATTTAGATTGCATACATGTCCAAATGGTGGTTTTAGAAATCTGCTATTTCGATGTGTATACCCTCACAAAATGTAGAGATTTAAAGGGGGTGTGGTTTGGGCATGTTCCAAACACAATATGAACGTTCCATTTTGTAATGGAAAGACACATCTAACTTGAAAAATACATCAACTTTTGTACCTGCCCCCCAGGCTAGAGCACGTGCCAGCTCTAGTTGAGACTTGGGGTCTCCAGTCATGAGGCAGGTGCAAAAGCTGATGGCACCTGCCCCTCCCCATCCCCATCAATCACAATCCCCTCTCCCCCTCCAGGCTCTTGCTGGGGATCTTCTGTCTAGTTGTGGGACAGGAGCGATCCTCTGTTTCTATGTAATCGGGTTCCCAGTTTAAAATGGTACTTCTTCTAGGGATCAAGATGCCAAACAAGGAGCTCAGACTGTTTCCATGAGATCAAAGAAGTGTGGGAGGTGGTTGTAATCTGCATTCACTCCCCATGACATCAGGTAACTTGATTTCTCTACAGACTAGTGTGGGGAGATGTAGGCACACTTCGATGCAGGCTCTGTTGATGATGTCGCCATGTGGAGTTCTCCCCTAGTCCAGACACACCTGATTTCTCTGAGCCTCCACATTAGATCCTGTGTTACCCTGGCTTCTGTTCCCAGCAGTCTACTTTATCCACTGCTAAAAGTGTTCATGGCGCCCCTCTCTTCACAGTGCATCTTTAAACTAAGACTTAAAAAAAAAGTTGATCAATAGACTGCTGATCTCAAACTCAGTCTACCTCCTCTCAGCACCTGCCGATAATCAGGCTGTCCTCCCTATTCCTTATGGCCATGGCTCATCCCAGGATGGCATCACTGGCTGCTCTCACATTGCTTAGATCCAGATAAGGTCCTTTCAAGAGAAACCAGCATAGCTGCTTCCTCAGGCATGTTACTGGAGGTTGTTTCTTTCCCAGCAGCAGCTGCATCAAAGAGCACAGATCCTGCAGTCACGGGATTATTGCTCCACTTTGTCTCCTCCTCAAATGCTTACTAGCATTTCCCACCCTAATAAAGGCCTCTGCTTCAACTTCCACAAGTGGAGAAGATCAAAAATGCTGGAGACAAACGCAAACAAAAACACTTCTCCCACACAACTGCACAGCCTTTGGCAGACTAGGAGAGAACAAAGCCTTTCCAAAAATAAGACAAAACGTTATTCCAATATTTCCTTACATGATGCAAATCATAAATGCTCTGGATCACAAACTCAGGACATGTAAGATCTGTCTCCTGAAATTACCCTGGTAACAAGGGAACACCCCGCCTGCAGTGTCACCAGGTGCAAAAAGGAGCAGGACAGAAGCACACCGTGGATATTTTAGGACACCTTTATTAAAAACAGTAGGTCAGCCCAACATGTATTTTGGCCAGTGGTCTTCCTCAGAAAATGACCTCAAAAACGAGAATAAAAATAATTAAATGTATATTAGCCAAGAAATTACCATGAAGGTACTAATAAAAGTTAAAAAAACAAAACAAAACCCTAAATTAAAAAACTAGGCGTAAACTTCACCAAAAAGTATATTAAAAAAATGAGGAGATGCTCTATGTATCAGTACTATATGTACTAAATTCATATGCCAAAATTACATACAAATTGATCACAAAACGTATACAAACAATTACAACAATAATAATGGTAGCAATAAAAAGAATTATAATGAAGCTATGGTTAAATGTTAAACAAATAAATAGGTAATTGTTCTATTGTATGATCAATGTATACTCACCATTCCGTGCAAAAGGCTAAGAGACAATTGGTAATAGTAATCACTTAAACTGGTAGAATAAGGAGGAGGGGACCCCAATTTAAATATATGCAAAGTAAAATGCATTAAGAGGACAATCCATAAAATTCTGACTTAACAGTAGAAGCCCCAAAAGGCATTTTACCTAGAAGCCCCAAAGTGCGTCAATTGATGCATTATCACGACGACTGCGTTTAGCATGAAATACAGATGTGAATTAATTTGAAGTTACTTATTTGTTAACTGACATGGACTTTGCAGTTACTTTTGAATGTGCAGTTACTTTTAAATTTAGTTAACACTGTTCTTATGTTAGTCATTGTAAGACAACTTGTGAAAACCACTCAATTTTCTTGGTTGAGTCAATTGACATACTTTGGGGCTTCTAGGTATAAATTAATATCTCCAGGAACAAGCAGGAATGTAGTCTTCACATATGGGTATTGTCTGTACCGACGGAGCCTGTGCGGGAGCGCTCCCCAGTGTCCAATAGGAAAGCTTTTGGGATCATCCCACAGCGCCTGCGTGCTGTCTTCCCGCCTTTCCCACTCTCCTTCGTCTTTTCGTTTTCCGCGGAGCCGACAGGTCGCATACCCTGTCACCGCAGAAAATTCTTTTACTTCTTTGTTTTTGTGGTTGCGTCTGCCTTCACTCGACGCCTACCGGTACCGCTGGTTCTCTTTTCGTCTTTGCTATAAATAAATAAATAAATAAATAAATAAAAATATATATATATATATTTTCTGAAGTACTTCTTCAGAAGTCTTTTTCTCTCTGGTGCTAGGCGCCATTTTGGGCACTAGGCCCATTTTTCTTTTACAATGGAAAAACCAGCCACCGGTTTTAAAAAATGTTCTAAGTGTGGTGGTACCATATCCATCACAGACACCCATGACTGGTGTCTCAAATGTTTGGGACCTGACCACTCTCCATTGGAGTGTCTCTCCTGTAGAAAGATGACCAAAAGGGGCCCGCAGAATAGAGCTGCAAAACTCGGTCCCTTTTTGCCACAGATACGATGTCCGTTGCAGCGACGTCTTCCAGGGCTTCATTTTCCTCCCATGGATCTCAGGTAACTAAACATAAGCCTGCAAAGACTAGCCGGCCCTCTTAAGGTAGATCTCCTTCAAAGTATCGAGATGCCATCGGCATTGCCCTAGAGGAAAGTTCACCAGCAAAACAGCCCCAGCGTGAGGCTTCGGCTTCCAAAGCACTAATGGGGCTCCAGGATGTTCTCGAGGCTTCCACCTTGGCAGAACTACTGGTGCCATGCTCTGGGGTCCCAGCCGCTTCTACCAGTACCGATACCCAAGCATCGGCAGGAGCGATAGATCAAAGATTTCTCACTATCGAACGCAGTCTAGCGGCTCTTCTAACGGCTTCGGTATCATTGAAACCGCTTAAGACTGTTCAACAGGCACCGATACCGACATTGGCCGAGTCTAGAGTCCATCCCCGGTATCGAAGGATCGGTACCGGGACACCTCGATACTGACTTCGATCGATACCGGTACCATGCCTTGCACAAACATCAGGATCAGAGATATTTTGAATCTTCCGATTCTGTTGACTCTGCCGATACCAGAGCAGTTCTTCCGGAGGATCCATCTCGTTCTCCTCAGCGTAGGATCCATCTCGTTCTCCTCAGCGTAGAATGTCTCCTCCAGAGGATATCTCCTTCCAGGATTTTATTTGTGATGTGACACTCGGCCTTGCAATCACAGTGGCTCCTGAAAAGGAGCCTAGGGCAGAAGATTAGAGATTCTTCAATATCCTAAAACTCCTAAGGAGGCAGCTACTTTGCCCATTCATACGATCCTGCATGATCTCATGCTGAGAATGTGGGAGACTCCTTTAACCACATCTCCACACTCTCGCAAACTCGATACTATGTACCGAGTTCTACCTTGTCCTGTCTTTCAGAAGACTCAGTTACCACACCATTCAATGGTAGTGGAATCGGCCATGCACAGGATAAAGAGTGCAAAAAGACATTCTTCCAATTCTCCAGGCCGCGCGTCCAGGACTCTCGATGCTTTTGGGTGTCGATGCTTCCATGCTTTCAGCTAGAATCAGCTCATACATCTTATACATGGGGATGTTCCTCAAAGAGGTTACAGGAGACTTGGAGCTTATGAGCCCCCTTCTTCCTGATGATAAAAGATAGGATTTTCTTGCTCTGGTCAAACATGCCCAAGATGTTTCCAAGTTTGTCAACCATGCAGTCTTTGATTGCTTTGAATGCATCAGCAGAACCTCTGCTATCTCCATTGGTGCACGTCGTATTGCCTGACTTCAGGCATCAGA
This sequence comes from Ichthyophis bannanicus, assembly GCA_033557465.1. NCBI lineage: Eukaryota > Metazoa > Chordata > Amphibia > Gymnophiona > Ichthyophiidae > Ichthyophis > Ichthyophis bannanicus. Next base: position 191,531,070 of record CM066036.1, read on the forward strand.
CTTGGAAATTTGGGTACAAGATAATCTGGGAAACATTCCTTGCACAGGAGAAAATCTCTTTGGCAAGAAAAAGCTAATGAGATTGACTGACAATATTACCTTGGACGGGTTGTCAAAGTCTACAGCCAACCCAGCAAAGAAAAGATCTACTAAAAAACCCTTTTTCAACAAGAAAAAGAAGTTTTATCCTTCTTTTACCCAGCAGGGTCACTGTCCAGTCCATGCTGCCCAAAAGGGACAACAGCAACAAACTAGACAACAGAAGAAACCAAAGGTTCCAAGAGCTCAGCCAGCTCAGCAGGCTCAGCCTCCTCAGGGGCTTTGACTCTTTTCTAGAGAATTTAGCCTTCTTGCCCCTGCAGGGTCCAGAACCCTCTACCATCCCCGGCAGATTGTCAGTTTGCCACCAGATGGCACCAAATAACATCAGAACACTGGACTCTGTCCATTGTACGAGAGGGGTACAGACTTCATTTTCACAGCATGTCCCCTCCTACAATCATAAGACAGTTCAATTCTCAAACCCCTGTCGCCAATCTTCTGAGTCAGAAAGTCACAATACCTCTTGGCCAGGGAGCAATAGAAGCTAACAGGGTACAGGGTTCTACGCCCCCTATTTTCTCATCCCAAAGAAAACAGAGGGGACACAGACCTATTTTGGACCTCAGAGAATTGAACAAATATCTGTTTCAAGAAAAATTCAAAATGATCTCTCTTGGAACACTTCTGCCATACCTTCGTAGTCCGGATTGGCTATGTTCTCTAGATCTAAAGGATGCTTATACTCATATACTCATCCATCCAGATCACAGGAAGTTCCTTCGATTCCTTTTCCAGGGAAGACAATTCCAATACAGGGTTCTTCCCTTCGGTCTGGCTTCTGCCCCAAGAGTTTTCACAAAATGCATGGCACTAGTAGTTGCATTCCTACGGACTCGGGGGATATTTGTCTTCCCTTACTTGGACGACTGGCTTATTCGAGCTGCCACAGCTCCAGAAGCCAGCTCTGCTCTTACTCGCACAATGCGAGTTTTGCATTACTTGGGATTGGTCATAAACCTTCCCAAATCCCATCTCGCTCCTTCTCAGTCCCTAGAATTCATAGGAGTTCGCCTAGATAGCAGACAATCAAGGGCTTTCCTTCCACAGCCCCGCTGTCTTTGCATAGTGCAGCTAGCTTCCCAAGCAGCGGTAAAAGCCTCCCTAACTGCTCGGGAAATGCTTCAGCTACTGGGACATATGGCATCCACTGTACATGTGGTTCCCTATGCTCGTTTTCACATACGAGCAGTCCAGTGGACCCTAACCTCCCAGTGGACACAGGCCTCAGGTCGCCTGTCGGACAAAATAAGAAACTCAGAACGTCTTATTTCGTGTCTCCAATGGTGGCAATCGCTGGAAAACCTTCTCATAGGCTCTCCTTTCCATCAGCCCCTGTTTCAGGCCACTCTAACAACAGATGCATCCCAGTTGGGATGGGGGGCACACCTGCACGATCTCTCCACCCAGTGTCTCTGGACCCCGGAGGAGGCTTGGCTTCACATAAACCTCCTAGAACTCAGAGCAATCTTCCTTGCTCTCCGAGTATTCCAAGCCCAGCTCAGTTACAAGACAGTCCTAGTCCAGACAGACAATCAAGTAGCCATGTTCTATGTGAACAAGCAGGGCGGAACAGGCTCTCTGTCGTTATGCAATAAAGCTTTATGACTATGGGCCCTCGCCAGAGACCATCAAATTAACCACCTCGTGGTATATCTTCCAGGCATTCAAAACCTTTGGGCAGACAAACTCAGCCAAGTACTGCTGCCACATGAATGGTCCCTTCACTCGGACCAGATTGCCCAAGTATTCCAAATCTGGGGAACCCCAGACATAGACGTCTTTGCAAGTCCACAGAATGCCAAACTTCCCCGGTTCTGTTCCAGAATTCCGGCAAAAAAACTGTCAGACAAGGGATGCTTTCCTTCTTCATTGGGGTCAGGACTTCCTCCATGCCTTCCCACCCATTCGCCTCATCCCCTAAACACTGTTGAAGCTTCAGAGAGACAGAGGTCATATGATACTCATAGCTCCATGTTGGCCACGGCAAACATGGTATCCTCTGCTTCTACATCTCTCTCAGGCTACACCTCTGGAGTTGGGATGCGCTCCAGATCTTCTCTCCCAGGAGAACGGGACACTATGGCACCCGAATCCCCAGTCCCTGCATCTCAGGGCCTGGTTACTGAAAGCCTAGAACTTCAGGATCTCAACCTTCCTCAACAGGTAAAGGATGTCCTTCAGGCTTCCAGAAAACCCTTCACAAGGCGATCATAAGTCTTCATGTGGAAACTGTTTACCATATGGTGTGTTCTCAAAAGGGACTTAACCCTCTTGTGATATCTTTGGAATCGTTACTGGAGTATCTTCTTCATTTATCAGATTCTGGTCTTAAGACCAATTCAGTAAGAGTCCATCTTAGTGCTATTGCAGCCTCTTACAAGCCTCTAAATGGACAGCCTATTTCCTCTTATCCACTTATAGCAAGATTTATGAGAGGTCTTCTACTAACAAAACCACCGGTGGCATGGAATCTGAACCTTGTTCTCGGGCAGCTCATGAAACTGCCCTTTGAGCCTATAGCCACTACAGCTTTAAAATTCCTTTCATGGAAGGTCAAGCTTTAGTGGCTGATCCTCCTTATACAAGATTTCACCATGATAAGGTTATTCTTAGGACTCCTCCTCACTTTATGCCACTTAAACCAGGTGATTTACCTTCCTGTATTATTTCCGAGGCCTCATGCCTCCAATGCAGAAAGGAATCTTCATACCTTAGACTGCAAAAGAGCCTCAGCCTTTTACCTGCAAAAAACTCAGCAACATAGAAAATCTTCTCAACTTTTTGTTGCTTTTGATTCTAGTCATTTGGGACTTCCAGTTTCCAAAAGAACTCTCTCTAACTGGATTGCACATTGCGTATCCTTCGCTTATGAGAGTAAAGGGTTTTCTCTCAAAGGCCATGTCACAGCTCACAATGTGAGAGCCATGGCAGCTTCTATGGCTAACCTTCATTCTGTGTCTATAGACTACATCTGCAGAGCAGCAACTTGGGCTTCAGTGTAAATCTTTACAGCTCACTACTGTTTAGACAAGGACTCCCGTCGGGATGCCTTGTTTGGCCAAGATGTTCTTCAGCATCTCTTTCAGACTTAATGCAACTCCTACCCACCGTCCAGGTTTGGATGCCAGAGATCCATGGGAGGAAGCATGACCCATTCTCACCATGGGTTTGCAGCTTCCTGGGGCCATCTCCCTGGTATCTCTTAGCTGGGGAGTCCCCATATGTGAAGACTACATTCCTGCTTGTTCCTGGAGATAGCATAGTTACTCACATGTAACAGGTGATCTCCGGGAACAGCAGGAATTTAGTCTTTACAACCCAACCACCTCCCCTAGGAGTTGTCTCTCTCTCTCTCTTTCTCTCCTTTTGTCTCAGCTATAAACTCAACTGACAAAGGAGAGTGGGAAAGGTGGGAAGGCAGCAGGCCGGCGCTGTGGGATGCTCCCAAAAGCTTTCCTATTGGACGCTGGGGAGCATTCCCAACCAAGCTCCATTGGTACCGACGATACTCATATGTAAAGACTAAATTCCTGCTGTTCCCGGAGATCACCTGTTACAGGTGAGTAACTACGCTTTTCCCGCTAGGTGGCGCATCTGTCATTACTTTTCGATGCACATATTTGAACATCTTGACCTCGCTAACAAAGTCATGGAACATAACTGACATGGTTCTAGCAGTGGCACTGGTATACAACTTTGAAGAGGCATTTGCGTCAATTGACGTACTTTGGGGCTTCTAGTGTTAAACTACAATAGTGCATGTGCAAACTATCAAAGGGATTGCACATTGCCCAAACTACAATAGAAACGAGGCGTTTCCGACCAACCCCAGGACTTGTAAGAGTAAGGCATAATAAAGCAATTGTTAAATGTATGTATACATGCATCTTGCATATCCTGCCTTAATGCCGTGAGACAGCAGCAGCAGGAAGCTGAGATTACAGTGCATAATATGTACAGCATGAGTGTCCAAAAGACAGTGAGTATCTGACCATCCCTAGGACATCTGGCAAATGACACTGTATCGATTGGATGAAAATTCATCAGTAGGCTGAATAAACTTGAGCCAAAGGCTTAGCTGTGCAATCACAAGAAACCTCAAATGTTCTAGAGAGGTATTAACTTTGTAAAAGGAGAGGGCAGGCACATACGTACCTGAGAACGCATTCATCACTGCTGGTGGAAAAAAGCCGTCGCCATGCCTATCTACATTTAAATTGGAACACGATGACATCACAAAGGATCGAAAGTAAAACAAAGATATAAAAATAAAAAGTGCAAATTAAAAAATAAAATTGAAAACAACCTAGACATATTAAGAAATGGCAACTGATTTAAAACCTTTAAACTTGAGAACCATCATATTGATTCTTAAAACCTTGTTAAGAATGGCATGCAGGATTAAAATCCCAAACTTAGAGCTGGTTGTATAGAACTTAAAAATCAAAAATTGTGATAAACATGTATGAGAATGTAAATCGCCCCATTAACCTCAATATTTCTATATAATAAGAGTTAAAAATGCATTCCCTAGACACAACCCTTCCATTCTTAAGCAAGCACAATTGGCTGGCCTCCCTGGACTTTAAGGATGCTTACACTCGCATCTGAATCCATCCTCTTCACTGTCGATTCCTTCATTTTGCCTTTCAGAAGCAACACTTCCAATGCAAAGTCCTTCCTTTTGGACTGTCGTTGGCACATGGAGAATTTACAAAGTGTCTTGCTGTGGTTGCTGCACATCTGCAGTGCAGTGCCTACTGCGTTTATCCATATCTAGATGACGGACTAATTTCTGAGGCTTCCATAGAGGGCGACTATTGGACTCTGCACTAAACTGTGTGCCCTGCAGACCCTAGAATTCATCATAAACAGAAACATTGGAATTAGTCCTAGTACAGAAATTCAGTTCATAGGAGCACAAATCAACTCCAGTTCTGCAAGACCTTATCTCCCAAATTACAGAACTCAAATTATCATGTACCTGAGCACCCAGTTAGGACAAGCACATTGAGTGTCCACCCATGCTGTCCTCAGATTCCTGGGGCACATGGTGGTATTAGTCTGTCATCCCTTTAGCCAAGGCTATACACATGTGACCTTTGCAGTGGCATCTCAAGCTAAATTGGGACCAGCATAAGAAAATTTACCTAAGAACATAAGATATGCCATACTGGGTCAGACCAAGGTCCATCAAGCCCAGTATCCTGTTTCCAACAGTGGCCAATCTAGGTCACAAGTACCTAGCAGTTTCCCCAAAAGACACAGGTTCCACAATGCTTGTACTGGGTCAAGCATTGATATCCTGGGTCCCTTCTTAATAATGGTTTATGGACCTTTCCTCCAGGAACTTGTCCAAACCTATTTTAAACCCAGCTACACTAACAGCCTTTACTACATCCTCCGGTAACAAATTCCAGAGTTTGATTACACGTTGAGTGAAAAAGTATTTTCTTTTATTAGTCTTAAATAGTTTACCCTGTAGCTTCATTGCATGTCCCCTAGTCTTTCTATATTCTGATAAGGTAAACAATCGCTCTACGTTTACCCGTTCCACTCCGTTCATTAATTTATAGACTTCTATCATATCTCCCCTCAGCCGTCTCTTTTCCAGGTTAAAGAGCCCTAACCTTTTTAGCCTTTCTTCATAGGAGTATCCTTCCATCCCCTTTACCATTTTGGTGGCTCTTCTCTGAACCTTTTTGAAAATCGCTATATCCTTTTTAAGATACGGCGACCAGAATTGCACACAATATTCAAGGTGCGGTTTCACCATGGAACGATATAGAGGCATTATAATATCTTTTGTTTTATTTTCCATTCCTTTCCTTATCATACCTAGCATTCTATTTGCTCTCTTGGCCGCCGCTGCACACTGGGCCGTGGGTTTTAACATGGTATCCACAATGACGCCTAAATCTTTTTCCTGGGTGGTGGTTCCTAATGTGGAACCTTGCATTGTGTAACCATAGTTTGGGTTGTTCTTCCCTAGGTGTATAACCTTGCACTTGTCCACATTAAATTTCATCTGCCATTTTGATGCCCAGTCTTCCAATTTATCAAGATCCTCTTGCAATTTTCCACAATCCTCTTGGGTTTTAACAGCTTTAAATAGTTTTGTGTCATCTGCAAATTTGATAACCTCACTCGTTATTCCACTTTCCAGGTCATTTATGAATATGTCAAAAAGCAGCGGACCCAGCACAGATCCCTGGGGTACACCACTATTCACCTTTCTCCATTGGGAAAATTGGCCATTTAGCCCTACCCTCTGCTTTCTATCTTTTAACCAGTTCCTGATCCACAATAGTACACTGCCTCCTATCCCATGACTCTTTAGTTTTGCCAAAAGTCTCTGATGAGGGACCTTGTCAAAGGCTTTCTGAAAGTCCAGATACACAATATCAACCGACTCACCTTTGTCCACCTGTTTATTCACTCCTTCAAAAAAACATAACAGATTAGTAAGACAAGATCTTCCTTGTCTAAAGCCATGTTTGCTGTCTCCCATTAGGTCATGACTATCTACATGCTGAGTAATTTCATTCTTTATAATGGTTTCTACCATTTTTCCCGGTACTGATGTCAGGCTCACCGGTCTGTAGTTGAAGGAACTCCTCTCCTTTCCCCCCCATCACTCTCTACACTGTTGGTGTAACAAAAACAACCTTACTGAAAGATGGCCATTCCAGCCACCATATCATCAACTCATCCTCACCACAGATGTCTCCACCAACTGCGCAATTTATTATACCCTCGTAGCATTTTGATCCTGGATACGAGAGAAAGTGCTGCTAGTGCATAGTGACAACCAAGTCCTTATGTTGTACATCAACAATCAAGGAGGCTCAGAATTCCCTCAACTCTGCAGAAGCCACAAGACTATGGAATTTCACCTGTTCCTTAAAGGTAACGCCTCAGGCCACTTACCTTATCAGGAGCTTAGAATCAATTAGCAAACAGTCTAATCAGACATCTGGGACCACACGTTTCTTTGATGCGCAGTCAGCCTTTGGGTACCCCAGAGTTAGATCACTTCGCATCTGCAGAAAATGCAGAATGTCCTTTTGTCTGCTCCATTCACCCAAACAAGTGGAGATGGATACATGACATGTATGCAATCTTGTGGAGTCACCCACTACTTTACGCATTCCCTCCACTCCCTCTGTTCACCAAAGCTTTCCTCACAATAAGGGGAGACCAGGTCCACGTAATCCTAATAGTTTTACAGCTGACTCTCTCACTAGGGAACCACTATTTCTTCTTGTAACGCGCCCCATGTTTCTGATGCAGAATCATGGCAAGTTCTTACATCACAACCTAAAGAGTGTCTTCCTCACAATCCTGGAAACTGAAGAGCACTTACTAAGGAATCTTCCAGTGTCAAAGGAAGTAAAAGCAATCATACTGACTTATAGAAGGCCTGTTACTGGGAAATTACACCCCCATAAATGGCTACATTTCTCCCACTGGGCCACATTTCATAGACAACACCCATTTTCCTTTCCAATGACCACATCATGGCTTACCTTCTCTACCTGTCAAACTGTTTTCCTGGTAGCCATAACTACAGCAGGAGAATCTGTGAATTTCAGCTCCTCATTCATTACCCATCCTATATACAGTTCTTCCAAAGTAGTCATACTCGGAACCCATCCAAAATGTCTCCCTAAAGTTGTTTTGGACTTTCACCTGAACCAGTCTGTAGTGCTCGCTTTTTTTCCCCAGGGACACACTTCTCAACAATGGAGCAGTCACTCCATATGTTGGACTGAAGAAGAATCCTACTGTATTACTTTAAAGGTACCATGGACATGCACACTTCTTCATAGTTGTTTGTCATGTACAATCCAAACAACCCAGGCATATTGGTAATCAAACGCCCTATTTCCTCATGGCTGCCCAACTGTATTTCTTTCTGCTACATCCAGGCAGGTCTGCAGCTTCTATGCCATATTGGCTCTCATGAACTCTATGCCAAAGCCATCTCAGTGGCTAATCTATGCAGTCTCCATAGAAGACATTGTAAAGCAACCACAATGCTCAACTTCACCAAGCACTGCTCCTTAGACCAATTCTCAACTACAGATCAAGCTTATGGGCAAACGGTGCTTTAAAATCTCTTTGTGTTGTAACTTGAACTCTGCCAGCTTCCATCAAACACCACACCAGTGGTGGCCCTCGCCATCGAAGTGTGCCAGTCTTCTCCTTGCTTTTCTGTGAAGAAATCAAAGTTGCTTACTTGTAATGAGAGTTCTCCATAGACAGCAGGGGTATGCAGCCATACTTATCCTCCTACTGTCTCCACAAAAAAAAACCAAGCAAAATAAAAGACCTTCATCAAGCTATAAAATGACTGCCTTGGAAGAGGGGCCAGTGGAACGCAGGCTCTCAGGGCAAGCTCACACAAATCAAAAAAATGTCTCTGAGCTAAGGGAGAGATCTGGCACACTGGCTCCGTCGATGATGTCGTCAGTATGTGGCTACATACCCCTACTGTCTACGGAGAGCCCCCAATACAGGTAAGTGACTTTGCTTCCCTCCCCACCCCTACAGCTCTTTTCACAGATAGCGAGCCCAAAATGTCAAGCCAGCTGTCTTGTTGCTGCAGCCAGGAATGTATGATGTTCTGGCTGAGCAACACTAATGTTAAGAGCTTGGGATTCTCTTCTTTTTTCTACATTTTCCTTTTAAAATCACTGTTTCCACAACACTTGCCAGTGCACATCTTTATATGTATTTTGCAAGAGGCTCTGCATTCAGCAGAGCTTTTTGTAAAATACAGTGGAATTGAGCATGTCCTTACCTGGACATTTGAGTTCTCCCTTAATGTCTTATGCAAAATGGAGCTTAAAACATGCCATACACAGTCAGACGTAGGGTCCATTGAGCCCAGTATCCTGTCTCTGACACGATTGTTTTAACTCACTATAAAACCTGCCAGATCCCAAGGAGTTAGATCAGTTCCCTGTTGCTTATTCCCAGGAATATGCAGTGGCTTTCCCCCAGTTTACCTGGCTAATAATTGTTTATGGGCTTTTCCTTGAAATTGTCAGAACTGCTTTTAAACCCAACTATTCCAAAAACTTAACTACATCCCCAGGCAACAATTAAGCTGTGAAATTTGTGCATTCAGTGGGAAAAAAAGACTTTTTCAGATTTGTTGTAAATCTGCCTAGTTTCATGAAGTGTCCCATAAGTGCTAGTACTATTTGAAAGAGCAAATAACATTTCCTATTTCTCTGGAGACAAGCAGGGGGATGCAGGCACACTCATTGGTGAAGTGCCTACTGAGCCAAGTTGCCCAAGCTCTCTCCTAGCTCAGAGAGGTTTTTGAACCTCTCTGAGCATGTGTGTTTCCTTCCTACCTGCTTGCCTCCATAACGACAGGTTTTTCTTTTGCTTACTCAAGCAAGCCAGCGGCTCTTTCCTCGCCTCAGCAAAAGTGCCTCGTTGTTCTTCAGTTTTTTCTTCTTTTCTAAAGTTCTTTTATTGACAGATTCTCTACAGCCCTTCTCCTTACCGCCAACTCGCTGATACCAAAAACAAACAACAAAAAGCCCCCGCAAAGCTGAAACGGAGGCCTCTTCAGCTTAGCCCCTTCCAGCCAGTATCTGCTCCTCTCCGCGGGGCTCCCTCATGGCCACGACACCTCTCCTCTCTTTCGCTCTACTGGAGGCAGCTCCTCCCCCGGCAGTGGCTCTTTCCTTGGGAGGGCAGCAACTGCCAACTCTATCTACTGGCTCTCCCCTCCCCCCTCCATCAGAATTATCATTTTTGCAGCCAGCTTCTCCTGCTCAACCAGATCAGAGAGGGAGCAAAGCAAAGGGCAAAACTAGGCATCTCACAATTGGTAGCCAAACCTGCAGGTTAGCTGGATGGCCTGCCCAAATGCTCTGAGGCCCCTCCTGAGCACCAGCCCTCCCCTAAGCAGGAGCACGCCACATCCAAAGCCCTCCTACCTCCCCAGTCTCCAGACAGCACCCTTTTCACCTTTAATCTACACTCTTCAGGAGATATGTGCAGGACAGCTCGGCGATCCTGCAACATCTGTACCCCCAACCCTGCCCGCTTTGCCTGTCACCACGGCCTATGTGCCCATGGACTCTATGCCTCCTCCTCAGACTCCCCTCTCATCGATTGACATCCCCTCTGCTTCTCAACAATGACAGAGGATCCCTGCGCTCCCACTGAGAAACCACAGACTCCAGCACGAAGAATGACAAGCTATCCCTGTGTCAGGACCCTGAAGATGTCACGGAGGACCTCTACTATCTGAAATTTCTATAGAAGATCTCCCAAGCGCAAGCACTCAGTGATACACAAACGCCAACGAACAAGCATAACTTCCCATTTATTCTCAAAGCTTGCAGTACTCCCAAGGAAGTCCAGGCTCTACCTGTTCCTCAGATCCTCCAGGACCTGCATTCCTCCATTTGGAAAACAACCACCTCCTGGTAGCGCAATCCCCCATTGCCTCGACTTAAAGTACAAGGTCTTAAAGTACGAGGCCTTCCATTTGGCCTCTCCTCGGTTCCTCAGGTCTTCACCAAGTGTCTGATCGTGGTGGCCACTTATCTCAGAAAACAGATGCACTGTCTGTCCTTATTGGGACGACTGGCTCATCTCTGCTGCCTCAAGAGACGCAGCGGCCCAAACAGTATAAGCCACGGCCAACCTATTACAGATACTGGACTTTGTGATCGAAATCCAAACCAGTGCCCCAGCAGCGCCTAGATTTCATCGGAGCCTGCATAGACACTTCCCTGGTCAAGGCATTCTTCCCCACAGCCAGGAGACAGATCATCCAAAACCTCAGCGCTCAGATGGCACAACTGCAATCAGCGTCTGCCTGCTCTATGTTAAGGTTGCTAGGACACATGGCAGCAGCAGTCCACTTTGCTCCACTGGCATGTTTACATATGCATCCATTGTAGTGGCATCTCAGCCTTAATTGAAATCAGCACGCGAAATCCCTACAGAGCAAGATTTCCTAAATTGCTTCCTCCTACTTCACTGCTTCACCGTGGTCTCTGGTGGTGAGCCACCCTGTCGCATCTCTTCACTGGCTGCCCTTTTCAAATTCTTCCTCATCACCTCATCCTCATGAGCGAATACCTCCATTCATAGCTGGGGGGCGCACCTCCTCACAGTGTCTACGTAAGCAAAATGATTGCCGCTGGAGCAACCTCTCCACATCAATGTCCTCAAACTCTGGGCAGTGTGCTACGCTCTAACCATCTTCCTACACTGGACCCAGGGACACGGGCATGGTGACTTGGTTAAGTCACCATGATCTATATCAGCAAGCAGGGAGGAATCAGGTCCTTCTGCCTATACCAAAAAGCGGTCCGTCTCTGGACCTTTGCCCTGTCCATCATCGTGACACTCCAAGTGACTTACCTTTCGGGGTCTCTGAACCAACTAGCAGTCTCACTAAGCTGTCAGCTGGAGCCGCACAAATAGTCTCTCGACTCAGCAACACTGGATAATATATTTGTGATGTGGGGCTTTGAGAACATGGATCTCCTGCACCTCTCCCATACACAGGACTCCAAACCAATTCAGTCCACTACCACCTCTCTGCCATCGCGGCTTCCCATGCACCTGTGGAGGGGCAGCCTGTCTCCATGTATCCATTAACCAGCTTCATGAAGGGACTTGTGAACCTGAACCTCCTGTGCACCCTCAGCTTGGGATCTGAATGTTGTTCTCACTGAGCTCATGAAGGTGCCCTTCAAACCTCTAGCGACTGCCACTCTCAAGTACCTATCTTGAAAGGCAGCCTTTCTTGTGGCCATAATATCTGTCAGAAAAATTGGGGAACTACAGTGCTGGTTCAGTTTCTTCATGACAGTGGTGCCCCGCACCCATCCAAAGTTCCTTCCAAAGATCGCAATAGCTTTCCATATCAATCAACCGCTCATACTGCCTGCTGCCTTGCCACATCTGCTAGCAGGCTCCCCGGAAGAAGCACTTCACACCTTGAACTGCAGACGAGTACTCTTGTATTGTATTACCTCCAGCAGCTGCCTCCACTGCTGCTCCTCACAATCTTTTGTCACCTTCAACCATAATAATCCTGGCTGACTAGCCTCCAAACAGACTATCGCCACCTGAATAACTGACTGCATTTCTTTCTGCTATGACCAGGTTTACCTCCATTTCCTGGTCACATAGGACTTCACAGCCTTCGCACCACGGTTTCCTCCATAGCTAGCTTAGTTTCCGTCTCTGCCCAAGACATCTGCAAAGCAGCCACCTGAGCCTCTCTCCATACCTTCACCAAGCACTACAGTTTGGACCATTCTGGGGCGCGTGACTCTGTCTTTTGACAGGCAGTCATCCACAACCTCTTTGCAACTTAACTTCAGCTTCTCCTCCACCCTTCTCTACTCTCGAGCTGCAACAACACACATCACGTGGACGGTCCTCAGCTGTGAACTCGCCAATGATTGTGCCTGCCATCCCCCTGCTTGTCTCCAGAGAAAGCATAGTTGCTTACCTACAGGTTGTCCTACAGGTTACCAACTGAGGTTGTCCATAGACAGCAGGTGTATGCAGCCACACTCACCCGCCCTCCATCCCTGCAACAAGAGAATAAAAAAATGTATGTATTAATCAACCAACAAACCTAATTTCAAGACACATCATTCAGACCCTGTCAGTAAATGGACTCTAACTGTTTTTCTGCTATATTACAAACTGTCGCTACGGAAGCAAGCAGGCTCAAAGAGGTTCAAAAACCTCTGAGCTAGGGGAGAGCTCTGGCAATCTGGCTCAATAGGCACTTCACCAACAAGTGTGGTTGCATACTCCTGATGTCTATGGAAAACCCCCGTTACAGGTAAGCAACTACGCTTTACCTAGTGCACTCCATTTGTGATTTCATAAATGTTTTACCTCTTTCATCTCTTCTTCAAGCTGAAGAGCTTAAACCTTTTTAGCACTTCATAGACGAGCCAGTCTATCCCCTTTATCATTTTCATCGCTCTTCTCTTACTCCTGGGGGATTTCTACACAACTGCTCAACGCGGAATTTGGGAAGAATTCCCCACTTGCGTATAATTCTGCACTCGCTATGAAGAATGCAGTGCCGGTTCCGGCATCACTGAGCCATGAGGCAGGCTTGGAGCACACAAACTTTAAGGGTATCCGAGCCTGCCTCATTGTTTACTGCTTCACAGCCGCATGCGTCTTGCCCGTCTCTCCTGCAGCTGGTTTTAATAAGGAAGTGCTTCTTTTTACCTTATTAAAACATGGTGAGGGGAGGGCCTGGTGGCTGGAGATGGGCTGATGGTGAGTGAGGTGGACTGGTGGCTGGAGATGGGCTGCTGGTGAGCAGAGAGGGCTGGTGGCTGGAGATGGTTGTATGCCTGGGAGGTGGGGAAGAAGAAAGGTGGAGGTATGTGCCGGGGGGGAGGGGGGGTGTGGTGGAAGAGAGAGAGATAAGGACAAGATAAGGGTAGGGTCATGGGGAGGGGAAAAAGGTGGTAAGATAGGGGTATGTGCATGAGGGTAGACCTTAGGGGATAGACAGCAGTAGAGATCTTACTAGAGGTTAGAGGGAAAGAGAACTGGTGGACAAGGAATGCTTTGGGATTGGGGAGAAAACTGTGTTGGAACAGGAGGGCTGAAGAGGGAAAAGGCAGAGCAATTTCAGGTCTAGAGGAGTAGTTAGGCTTTATGATGGGGGAATTCTGCACAAAAAATTACTAATAAAATAAACAGAATTTTGTGCAGAATTCCCCCAGGTGTATTCTTTGTACCTTATCTAGTTCTACTATATCTTTTTTTTTTTTTTTTTTTTTTTTTTTTTTATTAACCTTGGGCAACTGGAATTGTACAGTGTGCTCAAGGTGAGGTAGCAGCATGGATCAATAGAGGGATGATATATTTTCAGTTCCTTTCCTATTAATTTCTAACATTCTATTTGCTTTTTTAGACTGCCGATGTACACCGAGCTGAGGATTTCAGTGTACTGTGCACAGTCCAAAAGCCTATCTCCAGGAAAAAGCAGGAATGAGTCTTCACATATGGGTACGTCGGTACCGACGGAGCCTGCGCGGGAACGCTCCCCAGCTTCCCAAAAAGGAAAGCTTTTGGGAGCATCCCACAGCGCCTGCGCGCTGCCTTCCCGCCTTTCCTAACCGCCTCTCCTCAGTTCTTCTTTGCCGCGGAGCCAGCAGGTCGTGTTCCTGTCACCGCTGAAGAAGTTCTTTGTTTTATTTTATTTCTTTGGTCGCGCGTCTGCCTTCCCCGACGTCGGACCGGTACCGCCAGTCTTTCTTTCTTTTCTTATAAAAAAAAAAATAAATAAAAGAACATATTTTTCCTCACTTAGTGTGTTTTTCCTCTTTTGGGCCTTAGGCCTCACAAAGAATTTTTCCTCATGGAAAAACCAGCCTCCGGGTTTAAAAAATGCACTAAGTGCAGCGGTACTATTTCTGTTACCGACACCCATGAATGGTGTCTTAAATGTTTGGGTCCTGACCACTCCATTTTGGATTGTTCGTCCTGCTCCTTGATGTCTAAACAAGGTTTACAGAACCGAGCAGCCAAGCTCCATGTACTGTTTCCCTCTGATGCAACTTCAGTGGCATCGACGTCTTCCAGGGCTGCTTCTTCCTCCCATGGATCTCAGGTAACCAAACATAAATCCAGCCGGTCCTCGAAGGGTAGATCTCCTTCCAAGCATCGAGATGCCTCTGGGCTTGCCCTCGAGGATCCTGCACCGGCAAAACAACCCTGGCGGGAAGCTCCGGCTTCCAAAGCTCCACCTATGGGTTTACAGATTGACATCGATGGCACGGCCTCGACTGATCACCTGTTAGAATGCTCTGGGGTACCGGCGCAACCTTCCGGTACCGAATTCCAGGCATTCATGGCGTCGATGGATCAGAATGTCCTATCCATGCAGCAGGCTATCACGGCCTTTATTCAAGCTGCGACGCCGCTGATACCACAACAAACTCCGTTATCAGTATCAGCTCCGGTACCGGCACCAGTGCCGGTACCGGTACCGACTGCATCGACATCGACCAGGATGCCGACTGCAGCGGTTCCCTGTCCAGGGATGCCCATCGGTACCGAACCGGTACCGATGACGCCCGATGTCGATACCGCTCGATACGCGTATCGAGCTTTAGAAGGGCACCCTGACAGGCGATACTTTGATTCCTCTGAAGATTCTGATGCATCGGAGGAGTCTGCTGAAGTATCCATAGCCCTTCCTGAGGAGCCTTCTTCTCCAAAAAGAAGAATGTCTCCTCCAGAGGACTTGGCCTTTCAAGAATTGATAAGAGAAGTGGCTAAAGGACTTTCTATTTCAGTAACCTCTGAATCAGAGCCTAGAGCTAAAAAATTGGATATTTTAGGTTATTCTAAGGCTCCTAAGGAGGCAGTCACCCTGTCAATTCATGAGATTCTTTATGATCACATGATTGACTTATAGGAGACTCCTCTCACTATCTCTCCTCATTCTCGTAGATTGGACACTATGTACCGTGTCCCTCCTTGTCCTGGTTTTCATAAAACACAGCTTCCTCACCATTCTATTGTGGTGAAGTCAGCTATGAAAAGGATAAAGAGTGCAAAAAGACACTCCTCTGTTCCTCCAGGAAGAGAATGCAGAACCTTGGATGCTTTTGGTAGGAAAATCTTCCAGGCCAGTATGCTCATTGCCAGAATCAACTCCTATAGTCTTTATATGGGTATGTTTCTGAAAGACGTTGCAGATAAACTGCACACTTTCCTCCCTTTTCATCCAGAGGATAAAAGGGAAGAATTCCTTATTTGTCTTAAGCATACTCAAGATATTTCAAAGTTTTCCAACCGTGCAGCTTTTGACTCCTTTGAAGGTGCCAGCAGAGCTTCGGCCATTGCCATAGCTGCTTGCAGAATTGCTTGGCTCCAGGCTTCTGATCTAGAATCTTGGGTCCAGGATGGCTTAGGAAATCTTCCCTGTACAGGTGAAAACCTGTTTGGCAATGAATGACAAATAAAAGCCACTCAAATGGATGCAGAAAATTCTGCTTTGGATAGACTTTCAAAGTCAACCTCCATTCCTGCCAAAAAAAACCTTTCAAGAAGTCTTTTTTCAAAAAAGGCAGATTCCATCCTGCTTCTGGCCAACAATCATCTACAGGTCGCTTTGCTGCTAAGCGTCAGCAACCTAAACAGGCCAAGCCTAAGCCTACAGGGGCTGCTGCAACTCAGCAGACCCAGCCTCCTCAGGGCTTTTGACTTGATGCTAGAGAACTTAGCCTTTCTGGCTCTAAAACAGCCAGAGCCTCTCACCATTCCAGGAAGGTTAGCTCATTTTGCTCCCAGATGGGAGCAAATTACAGCAGAGCAGTGGACCCTCTCCATCATAAGGGAGGGCTACAAACTTCATTTCTCAAACCTTCCTCCCCACACCATGGTGAGACACTTCAATTCTCCAACATCTCTTCTCGTCCTTCTAGGTCAGGAGGTGGCTACCCTTCTTGCCCAAGGGGCAATAGAAGAAGTACCTCTTCTTCAACAAGGGTCAAGGTTTTACTCCCCCTTTTTTCTGATCCCAAAGAAAACAGGGGGCTACAGACCCATATTAGATCTCAGAGAATTGAACAAATTTCTATACAAGGAGAAATTCAAGATGCTTTCTCTGGTCACTCTCCTTCCATACCTTCAGAGTCAGGATTGGCTTTGTTCTCTAGATCTCAAGGATGCGTACACACATGTCCTCATCCATCCTTCTCACAGAAGGTTCCTCCGTTTTCTTTTCCAAGGAAAGCATTACCAATACAGGGTGCTTCCTTTCGGTCTGGCCTCTGCTCCAAGAGTGTTCACCAAATGCATGGCAGTAGTAGCTGCATTTCTACGCACTCTGGGAATATTTGTATTCCCATACCTGGACGACTGGCTTATCCGAGCTCCATCTCAGTCAGAGGCCCAGACTTCCCTGGACTGCACAAGGCGCATTCTGCAGTATCTGGGACTTGTGGTAAATCTCCTAAAGTCCCAGCTCACCCCTACTCAGTCTCTAGAGTTCATAGGGGCCTGGTTAGATACTACCACTGCAAGGGCCTATCTTCCTCAGGCCCGTTGCCGACGCCTAGTGCAGTTAGCCTCCCAGATTCAGTCAAAGAGCCATTTAACTGCCCGGGAGCTGCTGCAACTGCTAGGCCACATGGCATCCACAGTGCATGTGGTCCCCTATGCTCGCCTTCACATGAGAGCAGCTCAATGGACTTTGTCCACCCAGTGGACTCAAGCCTCAGGGGCTCTGTCAGACAAAATAGCAACCTCCAGGCGCCTTTTTTGGTCTCTCCAGTGGTGGAAGTCCACCCAAATCTGTTGCTGGGGTCCCCCTTCCACCAGTTGTTGCCCCTGGCAACCCTCACAGCAGATGCCTCCCAAACAGGTTGGGGAGCTCATCTGCAAGACCTCTCCACTCAAGGCACTTGGTCTCCACAGGAGACCTCTCTACATATCAACCACTTGGAGCTCCGAGCAGTTTTTCTAGCTCTCAAGGTCTTCCATACCCTGCTCAGCTACAAGACTGTCCGTATGAATGAGGACTATCAGGTAGCCATGTTTTACATAAACAAGCAAGGAGGAACTGGCTCTCTGTCGCTTTGCAACGAAGCTTTAAGATTGTGGGCCTTCGCCAGAGAGCATCAAATCCATCTCCTGGCCGTATACCTTCCATGAATCCAGAACTCTTGGGCAGACAGACTCAGTCGAGTTCTGCTTCCACACGAATGGTCCCTGCACATGGACCAGGTACTCAGGATCTTCCAAGAATAGGGAACCCTGGACATAGACCTCTTTGCAAGTCCGTGGAATGCCAAACTTCCCCGGTTCTGTTCCAGAATTCCGTGTCAGGGAGTTCAGGCCAGGGATGCCTTCCTCCTTCACTGGGGTCAAGACTTCCTGTATGCCTTTCCACCCATTCCCTTGATTCCCAAGACTCTGTTCAAGCTCCAGAGGGTTCAAGGATCTATGATCCTCATAGCTCCACGCTGGCCACGCCAAGTGTGGTACCCTCTACTTCTGCATCTCTCTCAAGCTCCCTCCCTGGACTTGGGAGCTGCTCCAGACCTTCTGTCCCAGGAGGAGGGGACTTTGTGGCACCCAAACCCCAAGTCCCTTCACCTCAGAGCTTGGTTGCTGAAGGCCTAGACCTTCAAGGTTGGAATCTTTCTCAGCAAGTGAAGGATATCCTCCATGCTTCCAGAAAACCTTCCACTAGACGTTCCTATGCTTTTAAATGGAAAATGTTTTCCATTTGGTGTACTGAGAAGGGTCTTGACCCTCTAGCACTACCTTTGAATTCTCTATTGGAATATCTCCTGCATCTCTCCAATGCAGGCCTTAAGACAAATTCAGTAAGGGTCCATTTGAGTGCTATTGCAGCATCCCTTAAGCCTATCAATGGACAACCTATTTCCTCTCGTCCTCTTATTGCAAGATTCATGAGAGGCCTAACTTTAACTAAGCCTCCCATTAGACCTCCTCCGGTGGCATGGGACTTAAATCTAGTTCTTGGTCAGCTTATGAAGCCACCTTTTGAACCCTTAGCAACTACCTCCTTGAAATTTCTTTCCTGGAAGGTTATTTTCCTCATTGCAGTCACCTCAGCTCGCCGCATCAGTGAACTGCAGGCCTTAGTGGCTAATCCACCTTGTACAAGGTTCCATCATGATAAGGTAGTCCTTAGGACCAATCCACACTTTATGCCTAAAGTGGTCTCACCTTTTCATCTTAATCAAGAGGTATATTTACCTGTCTTTTTTCCAGTTCCTCATGCATCAAGTGCAGAGAGGAATCTTCATACTCTGGATTGTAAGAGAGCTCTTGCCTTTTACTTACAAAGGACACAGCAACATAGAAAGTCTTCTCAACTCTTTGTTGCTTTTGATCCCTCTCATTTGGGACTTCCAGTCTCTAAGAGGACACTGTCCAATTGGATTGCTCAGTGTATTTCTTTCGCCTACCAGAGTAAGAACCTTTCTCTGGAGGGCCATGTCACAGCTCATAATGTGAGAGCCATGGCCACCTCTATGGCTCATCTAAATTCTGTGTCCATCGACCAGATCTGTCGAGCGGCCACCTGGGCCTCGGTTCATACCTTCACAGCCCATTACTGCTTGGACAAGGACTCCCGCCGGGATGCCTTGTTTGGTCAGGCTGTTCTCAAACACCTGTTCCATTCTTAATCAACTCCTGCCCTCCTTCCCGGGATGGATGCCTGAGATCCATAGGAGGAGGTAGAGCCCTTCCCAGGGTCTCATAACCTTGGATCTCCCAGGCATCTCTAGCTAGGGAGTCCCCATATGTGAAGACTCATTCCTGCTTGTTCCTGGAGATAGCACAGTTGCTTACCTGTAACAGGTGATCTCTGGGAACAGCAGGAATAAGTCTTCACAACCCACCCACCTCCCCTAGGAGTTGTATCTCTCTATCTATCTTTCCTTTCCTCTCTCTCTTTGTCTCAGCTTTAAAACTCGAACTGAGGAGAGGCGGTTAGGAAAGGCGGGAAGGCAGCGCGCAGACGCTGTGGGATGCTCCCAAAAGCTTTCCTTTTTGGGAAGCTGGGGAGCGTTCCCGCGCAGGCTCCGTCGGTACCGACGTACCCATATGTGAAGACTTATTCCTGCTGTTCCCAGAGATCACCTGTTACAGGCAAGTAACTGTGCTTTCCTGAGTGGTAGCTTCTAATATGAAACC
Source organism: Ichthyophis bannanicus (assembly GCA_033557465.1). NCBI lineage: Eukaryota > Metazoa > Chordata > Amphibia > Gymnophiona > Ichthyophiidae > Ichthyophis > Ichthyophis bannanicus. The sequence continues at coordinate 191,550,888 of CM066036.1, forward strand.
CAGCATTCTGTACATAGGGAAAATAATTTTATAACTGTGCAGGTTTTTAAGACGCGAAGGTGCATGTGTTGCACTTGTTTTATAAAGGCAACATATTTGCCTGTAATGCCTTTTATAAAGTAACTTACCTGAAAGCTCCTGCAGATCTAAACCTGCTGTAAGGCAAGTATAACTTTGTGCATGCATGTGCCAGTAGAAATCAGCACATATGAATGTGTGTCAATCCCATCCATTCTCCACTCCTGGAAACTCCTAAACATGTGTTGAATAAAACTGTGGCAATTTTCTAAGTGTCTACTTGAGTGCATAAATACAAAAATCACTTATAAAATTCCCCCCTTATTAGGATTATTTTTTTCCTATGTGCATCACTTTGCACGTCTCCACATTAAATTTCACTTGGCATTTACGTGCCTGGTTTTCCAGTTTGGTGGGGTCCTTCAGCAGTTAGACTGCTTGTGTTTTAACTACTTTGAATATTTTTGTGTTATCTGCAAATTTTGATAATTTTACTTATTGTTTCCTTTTCCAGATTGTGAATGAATAAGCTGAACAGCATTGGTCCCAATACAGACCCTTATAATTGCATTATTAAACTCTTTCCATTGGGAAAACTAACCATTTAATCTTATTGTTAGTTTCTTGTCTTACTGTGAACTGGTTAAAAGATATTACCTTAGGGGCATTTTCTCCAAATAGGTGAATTTCGCACCTAACATGACGGTCATGAACGTCACTCCTCAGCCCAGGGTATGTGGAGTATGATCTCAGCCTCAAATTTACTGTGAATGCTCACCATAATACTTTAATTATGCCAAAGAGAGCTTCCTCCTAAAGTTCATATGATGTAACACGTATAGGCAACTTGTCAAGGTGCGATTGCAAATTCCTCTTAATCAGGCCTGTGACTCCCAATATGATGGGAAATATTTTTATATCTTTCTGCCACATTTTTTTAGCCTGCATTTTTCAGTATTCCAAGATCTCCCTGTCCACACAATTCACAGAATAATCACATGGAACAGACACTTCTATTAATGCTGTTCTGGTATTTTTCTCTTTTACCATTATGTCTGGTTTCCTTGCATCCAGTTTCTTATCTGTCAGAATGGGAATGTCCCAAGTGATCTCTTCTTCATTCTCTGTAATTCTCTTAGGGTCATGATCCCAGTGCTTTTCTGATATGGCGCTATTATAGTGTTTACAAAATTTCCAGTGGATGAGGCATGCCACTTGGTTGTGCGTTTCTGTATAGCAATTTTCTGCCATCAGAATTTCTCAGTCAGCTACAAGATGAGTAACCGTTTCCTGGTCGGTCTTACAGAATTTGCATGTTTGTTTTTACCAGTTTTCTTTATTCTCACAGCTCGCTGTAAACCATCACATATCTGCTTCCCCTCCATTGGTCTGTGACATCCTCCCCCCTCCCCCGACATTGTTCTCCTCATTTCTTCCTTTTTGTGAATCAATCAAAACCTTAGGTATAACCTTCGACACCTTACTTCCATTTAAAGATCAGATTTCCTCTGTTGTGCTAAAATCCTTTTTTGCTCTTCATTATATATGCAGCGCCCCCTTTGTCTTTATCTTTTCTTAGCTTCACCTTCTTGCTTTTCCCTTGTAATTTCAAGACTGGACTATTGCAGTGCCCTCTACAGCGGCCTTCCCTCTTAATTTATTAAGCATTTGCAGTTAATCTAGTCTTCAGTCACTAAATTTCTCTTTGGTGCCCACCACTTTGATCATGTCGCCCCCTTACTTGTTTTCTTTCATTTGCTTCCCATCTCAGCTCACCTTCACTGTAAGATTCTGACCTTAGTTCATCTTGCTCTATTTCTTTCCCACCCCACCTTGCTTCTCTTATCTCTCCCTACACTCCCTCCTGTTCTTTACATTCCTCCCAAGCTTCGCTATTGTCTCTTCCCCCTCCCTCATCCCTTCATTTAGAGGTCTCATGCACTGATCTTTGCCTTCGTGTGGAGCTTTCTCCCCCTGCCCCTTATCCTTTAAAAAACAGCTCAAAACTTGGCTCTTTCCAATCAGCTTCCCCCAGAGCCATTCAGGCTGACCTGACCTGACCTGAACTACTCTCCTGTCTCTCACCTCCTTTCATCCCTCTCCTCCCCATCTCTTCCTGCTGCATCTGCCCTTCTTGCCCCTCCCTGAACCTTTCCAGCTGATATTGTAATTCCCTGTTTCTTGCTTCCTCTCTCCTTCTTCCTCCCCCTTCCTTTTTTTTTGTAAATCTTCATGATGGTCTTTGGTTCCTTGGAGGTATATCAAGTGTTCAGAATAAAATAAATAGTTCCCTCAGGAGACAAATTGAGGAACTACCACATGCCTTCTAGAAATACACTATCTCAACCAGCTCACCTTTATCCACGTGCTTATTTACACCTTCAAAGACTTCTAATAGATCAGTATGACGAGTCCTTCCTTTGCTAAATCCATGCGGGGTTATTTCCTTCCAGCCATGTTTAGCCACATAACATACATTTTTTTTCTTAAGACATGTTCTTCCATTTTTCATGCCATCAGTGTCTGTAGTTACTTGGAGCTATAGAAACATGATGACAGAAAAAGACCACATGGCCTATCTAGTCTGTCCTTCCATAACAACAACTACAACAGTCCACTTTTTACCTGTAGAGATCCTCTGTGTTGGTCCCATGCTTTTTTGAATTCAGTTACTGTCCTCATCTCTACCACCTCCACTGGGAGACTATTCCATGGATCCACTACTCTTTCTGTAAAGAAATATTTCTGCATATCACTCCTGAATCTATCTCCCTTCACCCTCATCCCATGTCCCCTCGTAGCAGAACTTGCTTTCAATTGAAAGAGGCTCTCTCCCTGAACATTTATGCCACGGAGGTATTTAAACATCTCAATCATATCACCTCTATCCCGCCTTTCCTCTAAGGTGTACATATTAAGATCCTTAAGTCTGTCCTCATATGCTTTATAATGAAGCCCATTAATCATTTTAGTAGCAACCCTCTGCACCGACTCCATCCTGTTCACATCCTTTTGCAGGTGCGGTCTCCAGAATTGCACACTATACTCCAAATGAGGTCGCACCAAAGACTTATACAGAGGCATTATCACCTCCTTTTTTCTGCTAGCCATTCCTCTCCGTATGCACCCAAGCATCCTTCTAGCTTTTGCCATCGCCTTTTCTACCTGTTTAGCTACTTTAAGATCATTTGATACAACCACGCCTAGATCCCGCTCTTCTTTAGTGGACAAAAGTACTTCACCTCCTATACTGTATTGCTCCCTTGGATTGCTGCAGCCCAAATGCATGACCTTACATTTTTTAACATTAAATCCCAGCTGCCAAATTCTAGACCATTCTTCAAGCTTAGCTAGATCCATCCTCATGTTATCTACACCTTCCTGGGTGTCTACTCTATTGCAGATTTTGGTATCATCCGCAGAGGCAAACCTTACCCGACAGCCCTTCCGCTATATCACTAACAAATATGTTAGCTATCTCAGGAGCCCTTTCTGAAAATGGGCATCACATTGGCTACCTCAGGTACAGAAATAAAATTGAAAGATAGATTACAGATTGCCAGCAGGGGCGGCCCAAGGGGGGTGCGGAGCCATGTGCGGAGACTCGGTGCGGGGCCTCATTTGCATAAGGGACCTCATTTGCATAAATATTTGCATAATGTTACCATACACTAACTTTTAGTAAACATGCCTCTTAATGAGTGTATGGATAAAGAAAGATTAAAAGATTTCTACATTACTATAATCCAGTGACAACTGCCAGGCACATTAGGAACTACTACAAACACGGCCCATTTAGAACCCATAGCAAACCCGCCGTATCATAACAGCACTACCAGGACTCACAAAGCACAAGACCCTACCTATCAAAAGGCAACACTACAAATATTAAACCAATACATTTCAGAGAACAATACATGACCTACTGGGGAAAGCGAACAAGTTGCAATGTCAAATAGGAATTACATAAACAGAATACCTCAGCTCAGTTACACATGCAGAACATAGACCGTCACCAAACAAGAAATCACAATGTAAAACAGGAAGACAATAATTAAACTGGGAACCCCAAAAGCCCAACAACACGGTAGAAATAAAACTATAAATTAATTTCCTCTTGTACTAAACAAAGCGCAGACGTTAATGATGCATATTTCCCAGAGCTGGCATATTTCAGTTGTTAAATTCAATAAAGAGATATTTTTCTACCTTTTGTGCATTTTTTTTCAGTTGCAATTGCTCCAGCCACTTTCTTCTGGTTTCTTTGTGTCTTCTGCTAACTCTCCATTTGCTGTCCATTTGTCCTTTCTTCACTCTTCTAGTTTTTTTCCATTCTCTCTCTACATCTGCTTTAACATACTAATCCTTCTCCTTTTGCTCTTTCCTCATTCCTATTTCATCCACTCAAATTTTACCCCGCCATCCTCAATCCCCACTTACTCTCCCAATATCCGGCCAATTGTAGATTTGTCTTTCCTCCCACACAAAATATTTTTCTCTCTCTATTTCACTCTCCCAGCTCTATCCCATTCTAATCCTTCCCCAACATCAGCTCCCTTCTAGTTCCAGCCTCACCCAGCATCCGCTCCCTTCTAGTCCCCGCATCAGCCCATATCCAGTCCTAGCTCCCCCATCCGAGTACCTCCATCAGCTCATTTCCAATCCCAGCCCCCCATCAGCCCATTTCTAGTCCTTTCCTAGCCCCACCATCATCAGCCCATGTCAAATCCTAGCTCCCCTCCACTCAGCCCATTTCCAATCCAAGCCCCCCATGAGCCTACTTCCAGTTCTAGCCCCTCCATGAGTCCATTTCAATCCAAGCCCCTCCAACAGCCCATTTCCAGTCCTATCCTAGCCCTCCATCAGCTCATTTCCAGTCCTAGCCCCCCCTCAGCCCATTTCCAGTCCTAGCTCCCCTCCCCTTACAGCCCATTTCCATTCCCCGTCCCCATCAGCTATTTGTAGTTCAAGCCCTTCTTCCACACAGCCCATTTCCATTCCAAGCCCCCGTCCCCATCAGCTATTTGCAGTTCAAGCCCTCCTTCCACTCAGCCCATTTCCAGTCCTAGCCACCCACCGAGCCCATTACCAGTCCTAGCCCCCCCATAGCCCATTACCAGTCCTAAGCCCCCCATCAGCCCACTTCCAGTCCTAAGCCCCCCCAACACCCCCTTTTCAGTCTTAGCCCCCCCATAGCCCATTACCAGTCCTAACCCCCATCAGCCCATTTCCAGTCTTAGCCTTCCACACAGCCCATTTCCATTCCAAGCCCCCGTCCCCATCAGCTATTTGCAGTTCAAGCCCTCCTTCCACTCAGCCCATTTCCAGTCCTAGCCACCCACCGAGCCCATTACCAGTCCTAGCCCCCCCATAGCCCATTACCATTCCTAAGCCCCCCATCAGCCCACTTCCAGTCCTAAGCCCCCCCAACACCCCATTTTCAGTCTTAGCCCCCCCATAGCCCATTACCAGTCCTAACCCCCATCAGCCCATTTCCAGTCTTAGCCTTCCCACAGCCCATTTCCAGTCCTAGCCCCCATAGCCCATTTCCAGTCCTAGCCCCCATAGCCCATTTCCAGTCCTAGCCCCCCATAGCCCATTACTAGTCCTAACCCCCCATCAGACCATTTCCAGTCTTAGCACCCCATAGCCCATTACCAGTCCTAACCTCCCCCATCAGCACATTTCCAGTTCTAGCCCCCCATAGCCCATTTCCAGTCTTAGCCCCCCCCATAGCCCATTAGTAGTCCTAACCCCCCCATAGCCCATTACCAGTCCTAACCCCCCCCCCCCCAAAACCCCACTTCCATTATTTGCCCCCCCCATCGCCCATTACCAGTCCTGACCCCCCCCAAAGCCCATTACCAGTCCTAACCCCCCTTCCCCCATCAGCCCTGATAGATTAAAAAAAACCAAACCACTGCTACCGCCGTGGCAGCAGCAGAATCAAATGTCCCGCCGCGGGGCCCCGCCTGCCCGGCAGAGCCTCCCTTCACCATCAGCTCCCGAGTCCCTCCCAATGCGTGGGCTTTCAGAGCCGCAAGAGTTTCCCTTTCTTCTCGCTTCTCTGTTAATCTCGCCGGGGCTGATGGGATTTCCCATCAGCCCCGGCGGGATTAACAGAGCCGCGAGAGGTCAGAGAAGCTCTCGCGGCTCTGAAAGCCTGCGCATTGGGAGGGACTCGGGAACTGATGGTGAAGGGAGGCTCTGCCGGGCAGACGGGGCCCCGTGGCAGGACATTTGATTCTGCCACTGCCACGGCAGCAGCAGCCGGTTTGGTTTTTTTTCTACTTGTGATAATGAAGAATGTTTTTTGCGCGGGGCCCCCTGAAACGCGGGGCCCTGTGCAAAAAACATTCTTGCTCAATGGACGAGCCGGCCCTGATTGCCAGCAGCAAGTCTGTGCCATATTTCAGTCTCTTTATTTCTCAGAGATACATTTCCTACGATTTAACTTGTCAATTTGCTCCAGATTGACACTGATTTTTCACTTCATATGAACCATCCTTTACAAAGGATTGTTCTGGTGTAGGTATTTCCTCAGTATCTCCCGCAGTAAAACCGAAGCAAAGAATCCATTTATTTTTTATTACAATGTTTAGAGGAAATATTCAGTAGCATTGTCTGGTAGTGCTGGGGCGGTCCGTGGGTGGAGTGAGGGTAGCGCAAGCATGTAATTTGGTTGGCAACAATTTTCAGTCCACTTGCTGGATAAGTGACCGCATGAAGTCATGCCAGTAAAAGGCAGGCCTAACTTAATGCAGTCGGACTATCTGGATAGTGGCTGAATATCGCCACTATCCGGAGAGTCCACAGCAGTCACTGCTGACACTGGATATTCAGGAGAAGCTGTTACTTGGGCACTTCCATTGAATGTCCTGTTTCATTTTTGCCTGCGGCAGCTGGCATTTAAAAAAATACTGACAACCTTGGGCTGAATATCAGCCTAATATTATATGCCCTAAACATGTCTGAAAATTTGCAGTATAACGTTTCTGAAGGAAGTGCATACTTGTTCAGGCTCTCAATCTTTGTTAAACTCTATCAGGTAACAGGAAAGAAAATATATGTGGCAAGCCACTGGACCTATGAAACAATTGGATCATTTTGGATTACCAATACCTCCAAGAATGAATTAGAATCTCCACAGAAAAATGATGCCAAGGTAAAGTCTTAAAACTAATGCACAGGCTTACATGGTACCTTGTAAAAATCTTCACATCCTTGCTGTCTAAAAAATGGAATTCAAAATGCATTAAAGTAGGAGTTTCTTACACTGGTTTATATAACTTTCTCTGTAATTTCAACATGAAAGATTGATTCTAGAAATATTGAAAAAGTACTTAAGAATAAGAAACAAAAAAATCTTAAGTTTTCGCATCATTAATTATAGCAAACCCAAATGAACTCTTTGCTGAAGAGTCAAGCTCTTTCTCTTTAGTAAAATTGAAGCTAAAGGTCTAAAGGTGTCAAACAGAGCTGTCAAAGGCACAAGATGGGGGAAGGCTATAAGAAAATTTTCAGTATGTTTGAACATCCCTTGGAGCATTGTCATGTCAAATCTCCAGGAACAAGCAGGAATGTAGTCTTCACATATGGGTATCGTCGGTACCGACGGAGCCTGCGCTTGAATGCTCCCCAGCATCCAATTAGAAAGCTTTTGGGAGCATCCCACAGCTCCTGCGTGCTGCCTTCCCGCCTTTCCCAGCTGCCTCTCTCCAGTTCTTCGTTTTCCGCGGAGCCAGCAGGTCGTGTTCCTGTCACTGCAGAAAATTGTTCTTCTTTTTTGTGGTCGCGTCTGCCTTCCTCGACGCTTTACCGGTACCGCCGTTTTTTTTTCTTCTTTCTTTCTTTTCTTTAAAAAACATAAAACAAAAACTTTTTAGTACTTTTCCCGTTTTTTTTCCAGGTGCACGCACCTTTTTGGGCCTTAGGCCCAGGATTTTTTCCACGATGGAAAAAACCCTCCTCTGGGTTTAAAAAGTGCACAAGTGTGGTGGTACCATCTCCGTCACCGACACCCATGACTGGTGTCTGCAATATTTAGGTCCTGACCATTCCATCTCGGAATGTATGGCCTGTGCCATGATGTCCAAGAGAGGTCGGCAAAACCGAGCTGCCAAGCTCAGTACCCTGTTTCCCTCTGATGCAGCTTCGGTGGCATCGACGTCATCCAGGGCTTCGTCTTCCTCCCATGGATCTCAGGTAACTAAACATAAGTCTAGCCGATCCTCAAAGGGTAGATCTCCTTCTAAGCATCGAGATGCCTCTGGCGTTGCCCTTGAGGATTCTGCACCGGCAAAATTGCCCCGGTGGGAGGCTTTGGCTTCCAAAGCATAATCGGGGCTCCAGGATGTTCTCGAGACCTCGACAGAATTACTGGTGCCATGCTCTGGAGTACCGGTGGTCTTCTCCAGTACCAACATCCAGGCATCGGCAGCGTCGATAGACCAGAGAGTCCTGGCTATTGAGCGCAGTCTGGCGGCTCTCCTTGTGGCATCGATGCCCTCGGAACCGCGACAGAGAATCCAGCCGGTACCGGCACCGACCCAGACGCTGGTATCGGTACTGGTACCGTTGGCATCGACATCAGTATCGGTGTCTGCTTTGCCGGTACCCGGTCATCCGATGCCTTCCGGTACCGATGTACCAACTACTCCGGTACCGACTTCGCTCGGTACGGGTATCGGGCTCTTCAAGAGCATCCGGAGAGACGGTACTTCGAGTCCTCAGAAGAATCTGAGGATTCTGACAGTTCTGTCGATGCAGGAATGCTTCTCCCAGAGGAACCCTCCTCCCCTAAGCACAGGATGTCTCCTCCAGAGGATATTTCCTTCCAGGATTTTATCAGGGAGGTGGCTCGGGGTCTGTCCATTACTGTGGCCCCTGAAACAGAGCCCAGAGCTAAGGAGTTGGAAATTTTACAATATCCCAAAACTCCTAAGGAGGCAGCTACCTTGCTCATTCATGAGATTTTGTATGATCTCATGTTAAGAATGTGGGAGACACCTCTTACCACCTCTCCTCATTCTCGCAGACTAGATACTCTGTATCGAGACCTTCCTTGTCCTGGTTTCCAAAAAACTCTGCTTCCTCACCACTCTAGTGTAGTGGAATCAGCTATGAGAAGGATCAAGAGTGCAAAGAGGCATGCCTCTAATCCTCCAGGACGTGAGTGCAGAACCCTGGATGCTTTTGGACGTCGTGTCTTCCAAGCTTCCATGCCTTTTGCCAGGATCAGTTCCTATAGCCTATACATGGGAATGTTCCTGAAGGAGGTCACAGGTGATTTAGAGGCTTTGAGTCCTATTCTTCCTGATGATAGAAGACAGGATTTTCTCACATTGGTCAAACATGCCCAAGATGTTTCTAAATTTGTCAACCGTGCAGCTTTTGACTGTTTTGAGGGCATAAGCAGAACCTCTGCCATTGCCATAGGTGCACGTAGAATTGCTTGGCTCCAGGCATCTGATCTGGAGCTCTGGGTACAAGACAAATTGGGAAATATCCCTTGTAATGGTGAGAACCTGTTTGGTAGAGACCGGCAGGAAAAGGCCAATGAGTTGGATGCTGACAACTCCATCTTGGATAGATTATCCAAGTCCATAGCTGATCCTGCTAGAAAGAAATCTTTCAAGAAACCATTCTTTTCTAAGAAGAAAAGATATTACCCTGCTTATGCTCAGCAGGGACGTTCTGCAGGTCAGCTTGTCAGAAAAGGTCAGCAACCACCCAAACAGAAGAAAGCAAAGACTACTAAGCCTCAGCAGTCTCAGTCTCCACAAGGCCTTTGACTTTCAGCTAGAGAACTTAACCTTCCTGGAATGGTGGAAGGTTCTGGTCCCACGAGAGCCAGGAAGGCTATGTCACTTTGCCCCCAGATGGGGGCAGATAACAGCAGAGCATTGGACACTCTCCATCATAAAGGAGGGGTACAAGCTTCATTTTTCAAGCATGCCCCCTACCACAATAATAAGGCAGTTCAATTCTCCGACCTCTCTCATCAACCTGTTAGGTCAGGAGGTCACTATGCTTCTTGCCCAACGGCAATAAAAGAAGTACCCATCCATCAGCAGGGTACAGGTTTTTACTCCCCCTAGTTCCTTATCCCGAAGAAAACAGGGGGATACAGGCCTATCTTGGACCTCAGAGAATTGAACAAATTCCTTGTCAAAGAGAAATTCAAGATTTCTCTCGGAACTCTGCTGCCATACCTTCAGAGTCAGGATTGGCTTTGTTCTCTAGATCTCAAGGATGCGTACACCCATGTTCTCATCCATCCAACTCACAGAAGGTTCCTTCGGTTCCTTTTTCAAGGAAAGCATGGTTCCTTTTTCACGAAATGCATGGCTGTAATAGCAGCATTTCTCCGCACTCTAGGGATATTTGTCTTCCCCTACTTAGACGACTGGCTTATTCGAGCCCCCAACAGAGTCAGAGGCCAGGATTTCTCTGTCCTGCACAATGCGTATCCTTCAGTATTTGGGTCTGGTAATAAACATCCCAAAATCCAGTCTAACTCCCACTCAGTCTTTAGAGTTCATAGGGGCTTTGCTGGATACCAGAAAGGCAAGGGCCTATCTCCCCCAGGCCCGCTGCCTTTGCATAGTGCAGTTAGCTTCTCAAGCAGTGCTAAAGTCTCATCTCACTGCCCGAGAAATGCTACAACTACTAGGCCACATGACATCTACTGTGCATGTGGTTCCTTATGCTCACCTCCATTTGAGGGCAGCCCAGTGGACTTTATCCAGTCAATGGACACAGGCATCAGGATGCCTGTCAGACAAAATAGCAAATACAAGTCTCCTTATTTTGTCCCTCCAGTGGTGGAAATCCACTCAAAACCTGTTGCTGGGGTCCCCTTTTCAACAACCCTTACCCCAAGCAACTCTAACAGATGCTTCTCCGATGGGTTGGGGAGCTCCATCTGCAAGACCTCTCCACCCAAGGCACCTGTTCTCCGCAGAAGACTCATCTACATTTCAATCTCTTGGAGCTCAGAGCAATCTTCCTTGCTCTTCGAGTGTTCCACACCCTGCTCAGCTACAAGACAGTCCTCATTCATACGGACAATCAAGTAGCCATGTTCTACGTGAACAAGCAGGGGGAACAGGCTCTCTGTCGCTTTGCAACAAAGCTTTGCGACTATGGGCCCTCACCAGAGAGCATCAGATTCATCTCCTGGCAGTGTATCTTCCAGGCATACAAAACTCTTGGGCAGACAGACTCAGTCGAGTTCTGCTTCCACACGAGTGGTCTTTGCATGCAGACCAGGGGGCCAAGATTTTTCAAATTTGGGGAACCCCGGACATAGACCTCTTTGCAAGTCTGTGGAATGCCAAACTTCCCTGGTTCTGTTCCAGAATTCCGGCTCAGGAGGCTCAGGCCAGGGATGCTTTCCTCCTCCATTGGGGTCAAGACTTCCTGTATGCCTTTCCACCCATTCCCCTAATTCCCAAAACCCTTTTCAAGCTTCAGAGAGACAGAGGCCATATGATTCTCATAGCTCCACATTGGCCACGGCAAGTGTGGTACCCTCTGCTTCTACATCTCTCTCAAGCTCCCTCCCTGGAGTTAGGGTCTGCTCCAGATCTCCTATCTCAGGAGGACGGAATGTTATGGCATCCCAATCCCCAGTCTCTGCATCTCAGGGCTTGGTTGCTGAAGGCCTAGATCTCCATGCTCTTAATCTCCCTCAGCAAGTAAAAGATATTCTTTTTGCTTCCAGGAAACCTTCCACAAGACGCTCTTATGCTTTCAAGTGGAAAAGGTTTACCATATGGTGTTTGCAAAAGGGTCTTAACCTACCTCCTTGAAACTCCTTTCTTGGAAGGTTATCTTTCTCATTGCAATCACGTCAGCACGTCGCATTAGTGAGTTGCAAGCGCTAGTAGCTGTTCCACCTTATACAAGGTTCCATCATGACAAGGTAGTCCTTAGGACTCATCCACACTTTATGCCAAAGGTGGTCTCGCCTTTTCATCTGAACCAAGCGGTCTACCTACCTGTGTTTTTTCCAAGGCCTCATGCATCAAATGCAAAGAGGAATCTTCATACCTTGGACTGTAAAAGAGCTTTAGCCTTTTACTTGCAAAAAACACAGCAACATAGAAAGTCCTCTCAACTCTTTGTTGCTTTTGATCCTTCTCATTTGGGACTTCCAGTCTCCAAGAGAACACTGTCTAACTGGATTGCTCAGTGTATTTCCTTTGCCTATCAGAGTAAGAACCTTTCTCTGGAGGGCCATGTCACAGCTCACAATGTGAGAGCCATGGCAGCCTCAATGGCTCATCTGCACTCTGTGTCTATCGATGACATTTGTCGAGCAGCCACCTGGGCCTCGGTTCATACCTTCAGAGCCCATTACTTGGACAAGGACTCCCGCCGGGATGCCTTGTTGGTCAGGCTGTTCTCCAACACCTGTTCCATACCTAATCAACTCCTACCCACCATCCCTGGTAGGATGCCAGAGATCCATGGAGGGAAATGGAGCCCTGTTCAGGTGCACACAACTTCTGGGGTCTCTCCCTGGCACCTAAAGCTAGGGAGTCCCCATATGTGATGACTACATTCCTGCTTGTTCCTGGAGATAGCATAGTTACTCACCTGTAACAGGTGATCTCTGGGAACAGCAGGAATTTAGTCCTCACAACCCACCCACCTCCCCTAGGAGTTGTATCTCTCTATCTATCTCTTTCCCTTTCCCTCTCTCTTTGTCTCAGCTTTAAAACTCAACTGGAGAGAGGTAGTTGGGAAAGGCAGGAAGGCAGCACGCAGGCGCTGTGGGATGCTCCCAAAAGCTTTCTAATTGGATGCTGGGGAGCGTTCCCGCGCAGGCTCCGTCGGTACCGACGATACCCATATGTGAGGACTAAATTCCTGCTGTTCCCGGAGATCACCTGTTACAGGTGAGTAACTGTGCTTTATTGTAAAGTAGAAAGAGTTGAGCACAGCTAAGATTCTGCCTCTACGAGGCTGTCCCTCCTAAGTCAGGTGCCATGGGTTAAGGTAACAGCTGAGGAGGTTACTTCATAAGCCTAGCCTTATAGGAGTGTAACAAGAATGAAACTATTGCTGAAATAAATAGCCATATAACATGCCACATAGCATTTGCAAAGAAACACTGTTATAGTGGATACTTTACACATGTGGGAGAAAGTTTAATGGGCTGATGAGACCAAAGTGGAACTTTTTTGGGTCTTCTGTTTATAGGTTGTACCCAATAAACACAAATAAAACTCCCAATGCGAAAAAATTAAAACAGTGAGACCCTATTATGTGCTCATACGTTATGACCCTAAACCTTATAGAAAAAACGTTTTTTGTTGGACTTTTTGCCTTGAAAAGATTTCCTTTCTCATGGCATAACCTTCTGTTTTTCGCTTATAATAAGGCTACAGTGCCCAAGTCAAAAGTGATCGGAGGGACAACGCAAAATGCGAACCCCCAGATATACTTCGCCTGTGATGATCTTCTGATCTACAGCAAGTGAAAGTCGCTGAACTTCAAATCCTTAATAAAAATGCCTCTCCAAAAAGTGCCACCATTGTAGTTCTCACGGCTCGTGGAAAGGAGGATGCTAGATGTTAAGCATAGTCCCCCTGTTGTCATCTTGTGTCTACAATATAATCCATTTTAATAATCCATCATTTCATCTGTTCCATTCAGTTGAATACTGTTTCATTCCTGGATAACGCAACAATGCCATGTTTCAAGCCTCTAGGTCTTTCTGGCTCTTCCTCAAGCGAACTAACAATCCTTGATCTTTGCCCCTCTAATAGTCGTAAGCACCAATCAGTTGAGTTTGAATCTTTTTGGATAGAACATAAAAAATTAAAACAGGCATGTATTGAATAAACACTGGAAAAACACAATTTCCTCTGGTACCCGGCCACCCTTCCCCTGGCTTGTCTTGTGTCCTCACTAAGTTCTTGTGCCTTTTCTGAACTGTTGACTACTATATGACACAAATTACATATCTCGTTCTTTCAGAAAAGGTACTCTGTAGTATCTGTGGCCTGAAAACATCAATAGACCCAAAGGTTTGGGGGGTTGTTTGTACTTTCAAAGAATCCCTACTTAGCTGGAAAATAAAACACCTAAATTTACAGTTTATCATTGCCTAAGAATAGAATTCCTATTTATTATAATGTCTGACCTGACTCAAATGATATATATTGTTAGCCTATATAAGCATAAAGAGGGATTGGATCTCTATCGAAATGCATTAGTAGTAGAAAAGCATGAGGGTGGAACTGTAGTTCTGTGCTTAGTTACACAATTAAGTGTCAGGCAAACACATGGAACATGAATTCTAAGTTCCGCCACTGACTCTGACGAACCTTTTGATAAATATTTATTTATTTAGCTGTTCTTTTATACCGCTTTTCACCAGGTCAAAGCGGTGTACATTTTACTCTGATATGTTTATTTACATATAACCATAACTCAGTTTCCCCTGGACAAGCAGAATGATGTCCTCACGTATGCGGGAACCACTTCCCAGCTCCTAGAAACTTTTGGAATAGAAACATAGAAACATGATGACAGAAAAAGACCACAAGGCCCATCTAGTCTGTCCTTCCATAACAACAACTACAACAGTCCACTTTTTACCTTTAGAGATCCTCTGTGTTGGTCCCATGCTTTTTTGAATTCAGTTACTGTCCTCATCTCTACCACCTCCACTGGGAGACTATTCCACGGATCCACTACTCTTTCCGTAAAGAAATATTTCCGCATATCACTCCTGAATCTATCTCCCTTCACCCTCATCCCATGTCCCCTCGTCGCAGAACTTGCTTTCAATTGAAAGAGGCTCTCTCCCTGAACATTTATGCCATGGAGGTATTTAAACATCTCAATCATATCACCTCTATCCCGCCTTTCCTCTAAGGTGTACATATTAAGATCCTTAAGTCTGTCCTCATATGCTTTATAATGAAGACCACTAATCATCTTAGTAGCACCCCTCTGTACCGACTCCATCCTGTTCACATCCTTTTGAAGGTGCGGTCTCCAGAATTGCACACCATACTCCAAATGAGGTCGCACCAAAGACTTATACAGAGGCATTATCACCGCCTTTTTTCTGCTAGCCATTCCTCTCCGTATGCACCCAAGCATCCTTCTAGCTTTTGCCGTCGCCTTTTCTACCTGTTTAGCTACTTTAAGATCATCGGACACAACTACGCCTAGGTCCCGCTCTTCTTTAGTGGACAAAAGTACTTCACCTCCTATGCTGTATTGCTCCCTTGGATTGCTGCAGCCCAAATGCATGACCTTACATTTTTTAACATTAAATCCCAGCTGCCAAATTCTAGACCATTCTTCAAGCTTAGCTAGATCCCTCCTCATGTTATTTACACCTTCCTGGGTGTCTACTTTATTGCAGATTTTGGTATCATCTGCAAAGAGGCAAACCTTACCCGACAGCCCTTCCGCTATATCACTAACAAAGATGTTAAAAAGAATCGGACCAAGGACAGATCCCTGGGGCACACCACTGGTAACATCCTTCTCCTCAGAGTGAGCTCCATTTACTTGTACTCTTTGTCGCCTCCCACCCAACCAATTTCTAACCCAAGCAGTAACTTTAGGGTCCATCCCTAGGGTGCTCAGTTTGTTTATAAGTCGCCTGTGAGGAACAGTGTCAAAGGCTTTACTGAAATCTAAATACACCACATCTAGAGCTCTCCCTCGGTCCAACTCCCTGGTCACCCAGTCAAAGAAATCAATCAGATTTGTCTGACAAGACCTGCCTCTGGTGAATCCATGCTGCCTCGGATCCTGTAATCCGCTGGACTCCAGAAACCTCACTATTTTCTCTTTCAACAGCGTTTCCATTAATTTACTCACCACTGAAGTTAAACTAACCGGCCTGTAGTTTTCAACCACATCCTTACTTCCGCTTTTGTGTAAAGGCACCACATGAGCCTCTCTCCAGTCCTTTGGTACCACTCCCGACTCCAACGAGGCATTGAAAAGGTCAGTCAGTGGAGTTGCTAGAATGTCCCCAAGTTCCCTCAGTATTCTAGGGTGTATCCCATCCGGTCCCATCGCTTTGTCTACTTTGAGTTGAGCTAGTTTCTCACGAACACAGTCTTCTGAAAATTGTTCAAGATGTCCCTCGCTTCTGTTCTTATTTGTGGGTGTTTTCTGAGGTCCTGCTCCTGGTTTTTCATCTGTGAACACAGAACAAAAATATTTGTTAAGTAATTCCGCTTTATCCTTATCAGCTTCTACATATTCCCCCCCTGTACCCTTGAGTCTGACAATACCACTTTTGCCCTTCCTCTTCTCACTAATATATCTGAAAAATGTCTTATCCCCCCATTTTATTGCATTGGCTATTTCCTCCTCCTTTTGAATCTTTGCCGCCTTGACTACTTTGCTAGCTTCTCTAAGTTTTTCCAAATACAGATGCCTGTCTTCCTCTCTCTGTGATCTCTTGTATTTCATGAAGGCCTCCCTCTTTTTCTTCACTTTTTCAGCTACTTCCTTCGAAAACCATAGCGGTCTCCTGTTCCTTTTGCCTTTGTTTACCATTTTAACAAAAAGGTTGGTTGCCTTTAAAATACCCCCTTTCAGTTTTGCCCACTGTTGTTCTACATCCCCCAGCTGTTCCCATCCCACTAACGACTCCCTGAGGCATTGGCCCATCATCGCAAAGTTAGTCTTCCTAAAGTCTAAGATCTTCACCTTGAAATGGATTCTAACAGCTCTAGTCCTAATACTGAACCACACCATCTGGTGATCACTGGATGCAAAATGATCTCCCACTACAACATCAGAAACACTTTCACCATTGGTAAGCACCAAGTTCAGTATGGCCCCTTCACGTGTGGGGTCTGTTACCAATTGCCTGAATAGTTCTCCCTGTAGAGAATCCAGGATCTCCTTACTCCTAGATGATACTGCAGCAGGAATGTGCCAATCAACATCTGGCATATTAAAATCTCCTAGCAGTAGCACTTCCCCTTTCCTAGCAATGCTGCGTATGTCTTCAATTAACTCTCTGTCCACCTCTTCCTCTTGTGAGGGAGGTCTGTATATCACACCAATGCAAATAGATTTCTCTTTCCCTCTTTCTAGTCTAACCCACAATGCCTCCTCTCTCCCTTTTAAGCTCTGTAATTCCAAAGCTTTAATAGTAGTTTTTACATATAGTGCTACTCCTCCTCCCCTTCTTCCTACCCTGTCCTTTCTGAATAAAGTATAGCCAGGTATAGTTACATCCCAGTCATGGTTTTCTGTGAACCATGTTTCTGTAACTGCCACTAAATCTAAGTCAGCCACTCCCACCAAAGCTTCAACTTCAGAGATCTTATTTCCCATGCTACGGGCATTTATACACACTGCTTTCCATATGTTACCCCTGTTACCCATTTCCATAAAGGTATTTGATGTATCACTTACCTGGGGGCTTTCACTTACCTGGGGGCATTCTTCACCCATCCCCAACGAATCTAGTTTAAAGCCCTCTTCAGTAGATTAGCCAGTCTACTACCAAAGATGTGTTGACCTTTCTTGGACAGATGGATGCCATCTCTGCTCTGCAACCCTTGGAACAGCATCCCATGGTCTAGGAAACCAAAACGCTCTCGAAGACACCATCCACGCAGCCATGCATTAATCTCCATGATGCGAGCCTCTCTGCCTTGGCCTTTACCCTCAACAGGGAGGATTGAAGAGAACACCACCTGTGCACCTACCTGCTTCACCCTCTGTCCCAGAGCCATGAAGTCACTTTTGATACGTTCCGAGGTATACCTGGCAGTATCATTTGTTCCAACATGGATTAGCAACATTGGGTAATAGTCAGTGGGCTTGATGAGTCTCGGCAAACTCTCCGTAACATTTTGGATCTTGGCACCAGGCAGACAGCATACCTCTCTGGACATCAAGTCTGGTCCCAGTCTGTCACTTCACCGCGTGATCTCCTAAGTCTTCAGTTTTCTGCAGAGCCCAACGGACCTTTGTGCCCTATGGTCTGTCAGACTCCAGTGGTTTTCACTGCTAGTGTGTGTTTGTGTGTGTATGTATTTCTCTGTTTTGTTTCTGTATGTGCGAGTATGTTTATGTGCATGTTTTCATGTGGGTGTGTCTGTGCATCAGTGAATATATGTTTGTATGTGTATCTCGGCATGCCTGCAGGTGAATGTGTGTGTGAGCACACATGGATGTGTTAGTATGTATGTGAGTTTGTATTTATATCTGTGTTGGTTCTCTGGGTATCTGATGGGGAGCAGGTATGAGAGGGAAGGGGTGTTTGAAAAGTGCAATTCAATAATTGCTAGGTTACTGTGAATCAGTGTTTGTATGCTGCAGCTGTTATAATGCTCCAGTGCATTTCTATAGGAAAAGCAGTTCTATCTCCAGGAAAAAGCAGAAATGTAGTCCTCACCATATGGGTGACATCGGGTACTGATGGAGCCCGTGCGGGAAGCTCCCCAGCTACCAACAGGAAAACCTTTTGGAGCAGTCCACTGCGCCTGCGCTGCTGCCTTCCCACTCTTCTAACTGACTCTCCTCCATTCTCTTTTTTCCATGGAGCTGACAGGATCACTCCTGTATCCACTGAAGATCTGCTGCCTTCACCTGTAGCATCGATACCCTTTTCTTATCAATATTCTTCCAATTTTAATTTCCACTTTTTCTATCTTGATAAAATAAAAAAATATTAAAAAAAAAGAACTTTCACTCGGACTTTCCTCAGAGCTTTCCTTTTCCTCTGAGCCTCACCAGGCCTACCCTCGAGGGCCTATCCTCTGAGACACGATGGAAAAACCAACTAATGGTTTTAAAAAATGTACTAAGTGCTCTGGCACTATATCGATAACCGACAAACATGACTAGTGCCTCAAGTGCCTTGGCCCCGCTCATGCCACAACAGACTGCGCACTCTGCAAGCAAATGATCAAACGAGGCCTTGGGAATCAAGCCAAGATGTTTGAAGCGCTCTTCCCAACAGACACCCTCTCCCTGGCCTCCACCTCCTCGAGGGCTTCCTCTGCCTCCAAGCATTCAAATCACTCCAGACACGGTGAGAAGGAGTTCTCTCCTTCACTTACGCCCAAGGAAAAATCGCTGCCCCGAGAGCCCTCAGAAGAAGCAGGGTAAGAAACCAAAGGACTACTCTGGTAGGCCAAAGACATTGAGGGAGCGGTCGAGGTACAGGTCCTGGGAACCATTCCCATGCTCATTGGGAATCGTCTCGGACATCATCCGATTCCAGGTCAAGGCATCCCCGGCAGGAGGTCTCCTCCAAAGCCTCAGTGGGGAGTCGTGAGGTATCTGGAGCACCCACTTCCGTGGAACCTCCGACGCCATGCCAAGGTCCGGTGGCTTCTGACCCTGCTCCATCCAATGATCAAGCAATGATCAATGCATGCTAACTCTGGAACGCACCTAGCAGCTCTGCTAGCAGCCTCGGTGCACCTACCATCATCAGACCCGATATTAGTGCAGCCTACATCAGCACCAACATCAGGCACACAAGCCAGCTTGATGCAAATGTCTGTCCCGCTATCAACCCCATTGTCAGTTCCACCAGTGCTAGTACCATCACTGATGCCAGTGTCCTTGCCGATGCCAATGAGGCCTTCCTCGGTACTGATACCTCCATCGATGCCAAGTCCACCATCAATGTCTATGCATGCACCATTACCTCTGGCGGATCCATCCTCTTCCATGCACCGTGTGGAATTGGAAGACATCAACCGATGCCGTTACTCCAAACACCGGTGATACTCTCCAGGATCTGACTACGAATCCTCCGACTCCGACCACAGTTCCCTGGACTCTGACGATCTCAGGGATGTTATCTCTGAACCTTCACCGCCACAGGCCATTACCAAAAGGAAATCCCCGTCAGAAGACATGTCCTTCCAGGAATTTATCAAGGACATGGCAGTGGGTTTCTCCATTTCTGCTGCTTCGGAATCAGAGCCCAGCGCGGAAGAACTTGAGATATTGCAATATCCCACTGCACCGAAAGAAGCAACCATCTTACCGGTGCATCGCATACTTCACAACCTGATGCTTTGAATGTGGGAAACACCATTATCCGTCGCTCCCATCAGTCGACATCTCGATTCCATTTACTGAGTTCCCGAGTGCCCTGGCTTCCAGTAGCAGCAACTCCCACACCACTCCATCATGGTAGAATCGGCGATGCATCGCATAAAGAGTGCCAGAAACCATGCTTTCTTCCTCCGGGATGCGAATCAAGAACCCTCGATTCCTTTGTGAGGTGCACCTTCCAGTCCTCCATGCTTGCCAGCAGAATCAGCTCATACATTCTGTATATAGGGATGTTCCTCAAAGAGTTAAACAAAGACTGGGAGGATTTCCTCCCATTCCTCCCTGAAGAGAAGCGCCCTGCTTTCCAAGCAGTCCTCATCCACAATCAAAATGTCTCTAAGTTCGTCTACAGGGCTGCTTTCGACGCCTTCGAATCGACTAGTAGAACATCCTCCATAGCCATAGGGACCAGACAATTGGCTTGGCTCCAGGTATCGGACTTAGAACAGTAAGTGCAGGACAAGTTGGCAAACATCCCCTGTACAGGTGAAAATCTCTTAGGAAAGAATTGAAGGGAAAAGGCGGGAGAATTTGAAACCGAAGACACCACCCAAAAGTGGTTGTCATGTAAAACTTCGGATCCTTCCAAGAAGAAGGCTCAAGCAGAAAAGGCCTTTTATCCAAAAAAAGAGGAGATGCTACCCAACCTACTTCCAACCTGCCTACCCTCCACAGCTTAAGCAACAGGGAGCTATGTAAGCCAAAAAGCCACGGTTGACCAAGCAAGCATCTCAGCTTCAACCAGCTGCCTCTGTACCATCCTTTGGACTCTGAAGCGGAGAGCATGGCCAATCCCATCCTTTCTATTCCAGGGATGCTATCAATGTCCATTTCTCACTGGAGGACAGTAACGTCAGACAACTGGACATTGTCCATTGTACACAAGGGATTCCGTCTCAACTTCAGAGAACTACCCTGCTCATCATTTCAAGGGACAAGCCACATCCAAAAACTCTCTCAACCCACTGTTACATCAAGAGGTCACCTCACTCCTCTCTCAGGGGGCCATCAAACAAGTTACCCTACAAGAACATCGCAGGGGATTCTACTCTCCCTATTTCCTCATTCTAAAGAAATCAGGAGGCCTCAGGCCTATTCTAGACCTCCAAGATCCCAACAAGTTCCTCGACAAAGAAACGTTCAAGATGGTCTCCTTGGGGACCCTCCTTTATCACTTGTAACTAAATGACTGGCTTAGCTCCCTAGACCTCAAAGAGGCCTACATTACATAAGAACATAATATATGCCATAGTGGGTCAGACCAAGGTCCATCAAGCCCAGTATCCTGTTTCCAACAGTGGCCAATCTAGGTCATAAGTACTGTCGCCCCCGCCTGGCCAGGTAAATAACTGGCGGCAGGTGAGGTCGCCTTTTAACCTTAGGATAAGATTCTCGGTAATGGCTGCCAGAAGGGCTGATGGGAATCGTAGTTTATCCTAAGGCAAAGGAGTTGTGATCCGAGGGTTTAGGCACGAGACAGAGAAAATTTATATTTTTAGTGTAATCAGGGGTTTCTTCATACACAGGAGGCGTGAGGCACAAAGTAGGGAAAAAGGAACTTTTAATCCACGCTACTGCTTCCAATCAACAGGAACAAAATTAGGCTTTCAATATAACTTCCAACACAGATGGCATCACTTTGCTTGAGTAAATCAAACTGGCTTTTTCAGAGCTTTTAAACAAACAATGCTTTCCTCTGAAACAGGAACAACTTCTTGTTGCCAAAACAAAAACTTTTAAATGTTCCTTAGACATATGAATCAGCTTCTCACCACGTCAGCACAATCAGCTGCTTCTTGCAGTTTGTGACGTCTTCACAAAATACGTGCTTTCTGAGCATGGCACAGCTATAAGGGCTTTCTAGGATTCTTCACCGTCAGAGGTAAAACACATAGTACACTGACAATCCATTATACTATTGTCTACATGCGTTGTATCCATTTGTTCTTCTCTATCACCCTCCCTTATATCATAAGGTAGGTGCATAGAGAGCTGACTATCTTCCTTCCTTATTAAATCTTTGAGCCTTCTTAATAAAGTTTGCTTCTGCAGTAACTCATCCGTTAGCTGAGCTACGTGCTGATTAGACCAGCTGTCTCCCTTTCCTCTGGGACTCTGGCTATGCTTACAGTTAGCTTTCTCTCCTATGGGTAATTCTCTGGGGCTTTTCCTCTGTGAGGATTGATAAGGACAGACTTGCCTTTGTTCTGTGGTATTTAGGGATTCCTTCCGTCCTGCAAACCAGTCATGCTTTTCTTCCAGTGCAGACTTTCCCTTTGCTGACGGCACCCTCTCAATCCCAGCTGTATCTGGCAAGTTTTCATCAATCTTCTCTTCACAGCAAATAGTATCTCTCACACTCTGTCTCTCAGGCTCTGCAAACACTCTCTTACTTGCTCTGCCTCCTGGACTCTGTGTTGGCCCCTCTCCTGAACTCCCGATTGAGTTCTCCTCTGTATTTCCTGAGCTACCCGAGCTCGAGCCTCCCGAGCTCCAGCCTGAGCTACCCGATCTAACTTCTGTTCTGTGAATCTGGTTTTTAAACTTTCCTTCTCTTTGAGGCACACCCTGCTCCCAACACATGTGACCAGAGTCTAGCTTCACTCTGACGTGCTGCTGTGGGCGGGGCTTAGGTATGACCAGCTTCTGAGTCCTAGACTCCTGGTTGCTAGGGAAACCTATGATACAACCTGATTTAAAGCGACAGGAGTCTTTTTCCTGTGCATTTCTGTAATCAGCCGTGGTTTCCTTACCACATATTCCCCTTCTTAAGACATTTCGTGCTGGGGTTCTCCCAGAATCACAGTACGTAAATCTCTTATATCTTTCTTCTTTGCTTTCATCCATGGTAGTGCCTCTAGATAATGCGTCTGCGTTTTGATGCAGTTTCCCTGCGCGATGGACCACCTGAAAGTCAAAGGCTTGCAATGCCATATACCACCGGGTTAAACGGGCGTTATGGTCTTTCATTTGCCCCAACCATTTCAATGGGGCATGGTCGGTCATAAGCAGGAATTTCCTACCTGCTAGGTAGAATTTTAAGGATTCCACAGCCCATTTCACTGCCAGGCACTCTCTCTCAATGGTTGAGTAATTCTTCTCTGCCGGTGACAACTTCCGACTGAGGAACATTACTGGATGCTCCAGACCCTCATGTTTCTGGGAGAGCACGGCTCCCAGACCTGTTTCCGAAGCGTCTGTTTGCAAGATGAACGGCAGACTAAACTCTACCCCTCTTAACACCGGGGCTGCGCACAGTTCTTCCTTCAGCCGGTCGAACGCTCTATCCGCTTCTTCAGACCAGTACAACTGATTGGGTCTGTTCTTACGCAACATTTCCGAAAGCGGTGCGCTCTTTTCGGCAAACTGTGCCACAAATCTTCGGTAGTACCCTACCAATCCCAGGAAACTACGAAGCTGTTTTTTATTGCTAGGGCGTGGAAACGATTGAACGCCTTCAATCTTGCTTAGTAGGGGTTTCACCGTACCATGTCCTACCAGGTGCCCCAAGTATTTCACCTCTTGGGCCCCGAACATGCACTTTGTCGGGTTCAAAGTTAACCCCGCTCCCCTTATTGCTTGCAGAACGGCCTTTAAATGAACCATATGCTGATCCCATCCGATGCTGTGGATCACGATGTCATCCATATAGGCCGTAGCATATTTCTGGTGCGGCCGTAGCACTATGTCAATGAGGCGTTGGCAAGTGGCTGCTGCCCCGTGCAGCCCAAATGGCATCCTACGAAATTGAAATAGCCCCTGCGGCGTGCTGAATGCTGTTTTCGGGCGAGATTCCCGGGTCAGGGGAATCTGCCAGTATCCTTTTGTTAAGTCCAGCGTCGTTAGGTACCTGGACTGGCCCAACCGGTCAAGGAGCTCCTCTATCCGCGGCATCGGATAAGTATCGAATTTTGAAATGGCGTTAACTTTCCGAAAATCGATACAAAAGCGGAGGGATCCGTCCGGTTTTGGAACTAGGACAACCGGGCTGTTCCAAGGACTCCGGGATTCCTCGATGATGCCAAGTTCCAGCATCTCCTTGACTTGGCTCATCACTTCCCGCTTCTTGGCTTCCGGGAGCCTATACGGGCGCTGCCGAATTATTTCTCCTGCTGGTGTCAGGATTTCGTGCGCGACAAGTTCGGTTTCTCCCGGCAGTGGTGTCAAGACATCCATAAAGCTTTTAAGCAGACACTCCAGCTCCTGTCTCTGAGACCACGAGAGACCATCCGCTGTCCTGAGTTCAGGTTCCTTCCTGCAATCGCTCAACTGGGGTCCCAGGTCATCCTCGGTCCTTTCTTCCAGCGATGCGGTCAACCCATGCTTGTCTGAGTACCCCGAGGACCCAAAACCTTGCGTCCCTCGCACCGTATCAGACACCATGGCCACTTCTTCCAAAGGAGGGAAACCCACTCGCTCACAGATAATTTGCGCAATTCGGTCGCCCACACTCACTTGGAAGTCTTCTGATCCGAAATTGAATAATAGCACCTTGATTGCGCCTCTGTAGTCCGGGTCTACTACACCCGCTCCTACGTCCAAGAAGTGCTTTACAGCCAATCCCGATCGGGGTGCAATCCTCCCATAACAGCCTATGGGGATCTCCATTTGCAGCGCTGTATTTACTAGTGCTTTCCCATGCTTCGGTACCAGAACTTCCTCGGCACTGTAAAGATCAAAACCGGCAGCTTGGGGAGTAGTCTTCCTTGGGGCTCGGGCTTCCGGACTCATACGACAAAAGCGTAAAACGAAACCCGGCTTCTTGGGGGACTCTTCCTTAGGCAAGTGTGACTTTTTTTTGTCTGCTTTCCCAAATAAAGGCCTTAATATTGCCATTGCTGCAGCCGCCTCAGGCTTACTTGTTCCCTCCATGGGAGCAGTCTGTATAACCTCGTGAGAGGGTTGAACCTTTGTCTCCCCCTTTGTAGACATTTCCTCTAGGGCCTGCTGAGCTTGGGACTGGGCTTGTTTAGATACTAAGCCTTCCTTGACCCCTAACCCTTGCTGAAAATGGGGCCAGTCTCTTCCAAGTACTACCTCCTGGGGTAGTCTGGGAACAATGGCGACTGGTACTTTCTTTTCTACACCTAAACCTTTTATTCGGACTGGGTAAACAGGGTAGGTGCTTGTGGTACCATGAACGCACCTAATGTTCACGCTGCCCGTGGGAGTCTGAGGTGTGTCTAAACTTGTGGCATTTATCCTCCTCCATAACCTTTTGGAGAGCATCGATTGGTCCGAACCGGAATCCAATAGTGCTTTAACTGGAAGGCCTTGGACTATTACCTCCAGTAGAAATCCTTCCCTTTTCTTACTGGGGTCACTCAAAACTAAGGCCGTTTTCATTCTGCACTCACGCATCAAATGTTGCCCACTTCCACACCGATAGCACGCACGCTTCTCATGCACCCTTCTATTGGTGGGAACACCAACATTCTGTCCATTCTTGCCATTTACATCCACCCTATCCATAGACATTTTGGTATAGGCTGAAGCCCTGTCACTAGCTATCACCTCAGCTTCCAAGAAACGTTCTGACATCTCTATGGCTTCTCTGGTGTTTTTACAACCCTGTAGCAACAAAAATTCTCGTAACCCTTTGGGTACGGCCTCAAAATACTGTTCCAGAACAAGCTCATCTATCAGTGTTTCCACCGATTTATGTTCTGGTTCTAGCCACTTTAACACTAACATTTTTAACCTATGGTATAGTGCTCGTGGTGTTTCATCTACACGTATTTTTGCATTCCTAAGCTGGCGTTTATATACTATAGGTGTTAGACCAAACCTATCCTTAATAGCCTTTTTTACTTCACAATAGTCATTGGCCAACTCAGGTGGAACGGTTTGGTAAGCTGCCAATGCCTCGCCAGAAAGCGAGAGAGCTAACCTCACCGCCCACTGTTCAGGTGGCCACTTGGCTATTCGTGCCACTTTTTCAAATGCATCAAAATATGTGTCCACATTTTCACCATCCCTTAATTGTCCCACACCAAAGGTCTCTCTGGACCCGAGTCCAAAGTTATGGGCTATTCCCACAGAAAAACCTGTCTGAGCTGGATCAGGCGCTGGTGGTTTCTGCTGTTCCTTCACCCAGGCCTCCAGAAGCTCCATCAGTGGTTTCTGCTGTGCTTGCATCTGACTCGCTGCATGCGCTAGAAGCTCCAAAGATGCGTCCCTTTGTTTCTTGAGCTCTGCTGCCGCCCAAGCAAGGACATCTTGGCTCTCCATCTTGGCTCTGTTTTCTGCAAAAAAAAAACACACACACACCCAAGTGCGATTCCACCACACAGATATGCGTTCCTCTCTACCTGCTGCTATTTGCCCCCACCCAGTACCAGTATCCTTTAACTCTCTCTAGTTATATACGGGTTACCTGGTACTAGTGGTGCATCTCGCTCAGCAACGGCGTAGGACCTCGACAGGTCTCTGGACCCTCCGGCTCTGCAGGACTCTGGACTCCTCAGTCTCAGGTGCTTGCAACCCTCCGGTGTCCCTCTGTCGACTCTGGAACCACTCTATGCGTTTCCTGGTGTGTAGTCGTACTTCCGCTGTCATCCAATGAACTGCGCTCCTTCGTGGCGTGGCCCACTCCGCATCCAACTTTATAACACTTTGTGGTGTGGCCTGCTCCGCATCCGAACTATTACACCAGCCTGTGGCGTGGCCTGCTCCGCATCCGAACTATTACGCCAGCCTGTGGCGTGGCCTGCTCCGCATCCGAACTACTACTACGCCAGGCTGTGGCGTGGCCTGCTCCGCATCCGAACTACTACGCCACTCTGTGGCGTGGCCTGCTCCGCATCCGAACTACTACGCCAGCCTGTGGCGTGGCCTGCTCCGCATCCTGCCAACTACGCCACTCTGTCGCCCCCGCCTGGCCAGGTAAATAACTGGCGGCAGGTGAGGTCGCCTTTTAACCTTAGGATAAGATTCTCGGTAATGGCTGCCAGAAGGGCTGATGGGAATCGTAGTTTATCCTAAGGCAAAGGAGTTGTGATCCGAGGGTTTAGGCACGAGACAGAGAAAATTTATATTTTTAGTGTAATCAGGGGTTTCTTCATACACAGGAGGCGTGAGGCACAAAGTAGGGAAAAAGGAACTTTTAATCCACGCTACTGCTTCCAATCAACAGGAACAAAATTAGGCTTTCAATATAACTTCCAACACAGATGGCATCACTTTGCTTGAGTAAATCAAACTGGCTTTTTCAGAGCTTTTAAACAAACAATGCTTTCCTCTGAAACAGGAACAACTTCTTGTTGCCAAAACAAAAACTTTTAAATGTTCCTTAGACATATGAATCAGCTTCTCACCACGTCAGCACAATCAGCTGCTTCTTGCAGTTTGTGACGTCTTCACAAAATACGTGCTTTCTGAGCATGGCACAGCTATAAGGGCTTTCTAGGATTCTTCACCGTCAGAGGTAAAACACATAGTACACTGACAATCCATTATACTATTGTCTACATGCGTTGTATCCATTTGTTCTTCTCTATCACCCTCCCTTATATCATAAGGTAGGTGCATAGAGAGCTGACTATCTTCCTTCCTTATTAAATCTTTGAGCCTTCTTAATAAAGTTTGCTTCTGCAGTAACTCATCCGTTAGCTGAGCTACGTGCTGATTAGACCAGCTGTCTCCCTTTCCTCTGGGACTCTGGCTATGCTTACAGTTAGCTTTCTCTCCTATGGGTAATTCTCTGGGGCTTTTCCTCTGTGAGGATTGATAAGGACAGACTTGCCTTTGTTCTGTGGTATTTAGGGATTCCTTCCGTCCTGCAAACCAGTCATGCTTTTCTTCCAGTGCAGACTTTCCCTTTGCTGACGGCACCCTCTCAATCCCAGCTGTATCTGGCAAGTTTTCATCAATCTTCTCTTCACAGCAAATAGTATCTCTCACACTCTGTCTCTCAGGCTCTGCAAACACTCTCTTACTTGCTCTGCCTCCTGGACTCTGTGTTGGCCCCTCTCCTGAACTCCCGATTGAGTTCTCCTCTGTATTTCCTGAGCTACCCGAGCTCGAGCCTCCCGAGCTCCAGCCTGAGCTACCCGATCTAACTTCTGTTCTGTGAATCTGGTTTTTAAACTTTCCTTCTCTTTGAGGCACACCCTGCTCCCAACACATGTGACCAGAGTCTAGCTTCACTCTGACGTGCTGCTGTGGGCGGGGCTTAGGTATGACCAGCTTCTGAGTCCTAGACTCCTGGTTGCTAGGGAAACCTATGATACAACCTGATTTAAAGCGACAGGAGTCTTTTTCCTGTGCATTTCTGTAATCAGCCGTGGTTTCCTTACCACAGTACCTAGCAGTCTCCCCAAAAGGCACAGGTTCCTCAGGGTTTGTATTGGGTCAAGCAGTGATATCCCGGGTCCCTTTTAATAATGGTTTATGGACCTTTCCTCCAGGAACTTGTCTAAACCTTTTTTAAACCCAGCTACACTTGCAGCTTTTACTACATCCTCCGGTAACAAATTCCAGAGTTTGATTACACGTTGAGTGAAAAAATATTTTCTCCAGGACCAAGCAGGAAGTCAGTCCTCACATATGGGTGACGTCAGCGCCGACGGAGCCCCCGTGCGGAGCATTTCCCCAGCTTTCATAGAAAGCCTTTGGGAATGCAGCGCGCATGCGCGGTCCCCTTCCCGCCCAAGGGTGCCATCTTGCTCAGTCTTCTTTTTTCCGCGGAGCCTGACGGATGTATATTCGTTTCACCTGAGGAAGAAGTTGATTTTCTCTGCGTTAACCTGTTTTTCTTCGGTTTGACGCCGGTTTCCCTTTCCCGCCTGGGCCCGATATGTCGGTATCGAGCCTGGATCTCTTTTTCGGTTTTTGTCCTTAGTGACTAGCGTTCGCGCCATTTTTTCTTTTTTCACTGGCAGCCCTGTCTTTTGAACTTGCAGTGGCCCTTTTCCCCCTGATGGCTGCCAGCGGGTTTAAAAAGTGTGATCGGTGTAAGAAACTTATGTCTCTCACCGACGCACATGACTGCTGCCTCCGGTGCCTCGGGACCCGATCATGACCCGATGATCTGTGGTCCGTATGGGAAGATGTCCTCTAAGGCGTTAAGGAGTCGGCAGCACCAAAATGAAAGCATCTTCTCTGACTCCATGTCCGGTAGGGCCTGGACCTCGTCAAAGGCCTCGATATCTCGGGACTCCGGCCCCGAGCAGCATCGAGGCTCCTCTGAAAGGGGGTCTCCCTCGCGGGAGCATCGTAAGAAGAAAAAACCCGCGAGGGCGGCGTTGGTGGACGCACTTGGCTCCTCGAGGGCCAAGTCGCATAGCCCCGAGCGCCGTCCCGGGTCTTCGGAGTTGGAGAGGCCTGAAAAACAACCTCGTGTGGAGATGGAATCCCCGGGTCACATGAGTACTGTAGTCCTTGTGGACTCACCTCCAGGGGAGCCGACGTCGGGCCCGGTGCAGCCGGGGCCCGAGTCGGGGGCTGCTGAGTCTCCTGAGCTTGACGGCCTTGGAGACGGCCGAGGAGAGCAGCTTGGCTGCCTTCATGGAACAGCAGTGGGCACTGATCGCTGGTCTTACCGGTGCATATGCCCCAACCACTGGGACATCGATGTCCAAGTCGACCCCGGAGGCCGAGCCGATCCTTGAGTCCATACGAGCTCGAGTTGATCTTCGGCCAAGGTCCCCCTCGGCCTCTCGTTCGGGACCGAGGTCGTTGACGCCGGTACCCTCGGCGTCGGGGCGGATGGCATCGATGCCTGCCCGACCGGAGCTGCTCGATTCCTCTTCCGAGGAGTCCGGCTGGGAGACGGAGGATGAGGAGTCGCCCGACACCTTTCAGACTCGGTGGGTTCCTTCGGACTCGCCTGAGTCCGAGCCTCGGAGAAGGTCCCCCCCCTGGAGGATACCCGGTTCTCGGACTTTGTGCGGGACATGGCCAAGGCTTTGGCATTCCCCGCAGATTCCGAGGAGGAGCCTCTAGCTGAGGAGCTCGAGGCCCTACAGTATGACTCTCCTCCGAAGGAGGCCTTTACTGTTCCGGTTCCTCCAATGCTGGAACGGTTGCTCTTTCGCATGTGGGAGGCGCCGGCATCGACGCCGGTTTTAAGCAAGTGGGTCGATTCCATCTATCAACTCCGCAAGAGCCCTGGGTTCCAAAAGGCACAATTACCGCACCATTCCATGGTTGTGGAATCGGCCATGCATCGTCTGAAGAGTCAGAAGATGCACTCCTTGGTGCCTCCCGGCCGGGAGGCCTGGAACCTGTATGCCCTCGGTAAGAAGTGCTTCCAGGGCTCTATGCTTGCTTGCCGTGTCCAGACCTACCAGCTGTACGTGGGCATGTATCTTCGAGACCTGGCGAAGGAGATTGCCGGGTTCTCTGCTGGTCTCTCCGAGAAACCTTTGCAGAGGTTCAATGCTCTGTCCTCAGGTATTTGTGAGTGCTCAAAGTTTATATCTCGAGCAGCCTATGATGGCTTCGAGGCTTCGGCCCGAGTAGCCGCGGCCGGCATCGGTGCACGCTGTCAGGCTTGGCTACAGTCATCGGACCTCGAGCCATGGGTGCAGGACAAGTTGGTCGATGTTCCCTGCCGAGGTGAAAACCTCTTTGGCAAGCCCATGGCTGACAAGGCTGCCGAACCCGAGACCGAGACTCTTACCCGGACAAGGCTGTCCAGAAAAACCTCTGCCCCTTCTCAGAAGAAGAAGGGCTCGGGGAAAAAAGACCTTTTACCCGAGGAAGTCATCTGCCTATAAACAGTACCCTCATTATCAGGCCTCAGTAGCTCCCCAACAGGGTCAGCAGGCCAAGGGGCAAGGTCATGGGCCCCATAGGCAGAAGGCCCCCAAGCCTCTTACTCCGGCTCCTGCTCAGCAGGGAGGGGGATTTTGACTGCATTGGCATATCCTCTCTTCCTCAGCTGGCCAAGATCAGCACTGGAGGCAGGCTGGCCCTGTTCGCCCACAGGTGGTCAGCCGTCACAAGGGATACCTGGGTTCTAAGTATAGTCCAGAAGGGCTATCTCCTCCACTTCCACCAGGTACCCCTCTCCTATTTTCCAGGGGAGCCTCCCAGACTCCCTCTGCACAGGGACTTACTCCTGCAGGAGTTGGCAGGTCTTCTGAAGGAACAGGCAGTGGAACTGGTGCCCCACCACCTGAGAGGTCACGGCTTCTATTCCAGGTACTTCCTGGTACCAAAGAGAACAGGAGGCCTCAGACCCATCCTAGACTTGTGAAACCTGAACAAGTTCCTGGAGAGGGAAAAGTTCAAGATGCTTACCCTTGGAATCCTGCTACCCTACCTCCAGCAGGGAGATTGGCTATGCTCCTTAGATCTAAAGGATGCTTATACTCACATCCTTATTCATCCAGACCACAGACAATATCTCAGATTTGTAGTGGGAGGAAACCATTATCAGTACAGAGTACTGCCTTTTGGCCTTACATCTGCTCCCAGGGTATTCACCAAGTGCCTGGCGGTGGTAGCGGCCTACTTCAGGGTTCAAGGCCTCTTTGTCTTTCCATATCTGGACGATTGGCTCATCAGGGGTCAATCCCCGCAAGAGGCCAATCAAGCCACCCTTCGCAGTGTCGCTCTGCTTCAGCACCTGGGGTTTGTCATAAACTTCACAAAGTCCAGTTTGCAACCCTCCCTGAACATGGAGTTCATAGGAGCTCGACTGGACACCTTTCAGGCAAAGGCCTTTCTACCAGTGGACAGAGTCCACAGATTGATGGCTCTAGCCAGGCTATTCCACTGCAATTCTCTGGTCTCTGCCAGACAATTCCTGAGGCTCTTAGGCCACATGGCATCCACGGTCCATGTGACTCCAAATGCCCGTCTACACATGAGGCCAGCTCAATGAGGCCTCCGGACTCAGTGGCACCAGGCCACAGGAAGCCTCACGGACAAAAGTGAGGGTGTCCAGCCTCCTACAGTCTTCCCTGCAATGGTGGCTTCATCTTCCGAATCTAGTGCAAGGGGTGCCTTTTCAGGCACCTCCACACTCTCAAGTGATGACAACCGATGCTTCTCTTCAAGGTTGGGTTGCAAATTGCCAAGGGGCATGTACTCAAGGCCTGTGGACTCCTTGGGAGGCCACACAGCAGATCAATCTCTTAGAACTGAGAGCTATCCGCTTAGCCCTGAGAACTTTCTCTCATCTCATCTCTCTCTCACCAGTCCGTCTTGGTTCAGATGGACAATCAAGTGGCTATGTTCTATGTGAACAAACAAGGGGGCACAGGGTCCCACATTCTCTGTCAGGAAGCGCAGAAACTGTGCTCCTGGGCAGTCAATCATGGCATTCTTCTCAAAGCAGTCTACCTCCCAGGTCAGGAGAATTACCTGGCAGACAGATTGAGCAGGATCCTGCAGCCGCATGAATGGCAGTTGAACCCTTTAGTGGTTCAACAGATCTTCCTGAGATGGGGTCTTCCAACCATGGATCTCTTTGCCAGTCCTCTGAACCGTCAACTACCCAGGTTCTGTTCCAGATAACCGCATCCTCTCAGAGTAGCAGCGGATGCGTTTCTCATTCCATGGTCTACAGGCCTACTATATGCGTTTCCTCCAACGCCTCTAGTGTCCAAGACACTATTCAAGGTGACCCGGGACAAGGCTTCAGTGATTCTGGTGGCCCCCAGGTGGCCAAGGCAACCCTGGTTCCCGCTACTGTTGCAACTGGCGGTGGACAATCCTCTTCCTCTGGGGATGCAACCCAATCTCCTATCTCAGGAGCAGGAGTCCCTCTTGCACCCCAATCTCCAGTCCCTCAATTTGATGGCCTGGCTGCTGAAAGGGTAGTCCTAGCGCCTTTACTACTGCCCTGGGAAGTGGAGGACGTAATTTTGGCCTCTAGGAGGCAGTCCACCAGAAAGTCTTATGCCCTTAAGTGGCGTAGATTCTCTACCTGGTGTACTCAACACAACGAGAATCCCTTCTCATGCCTGGTACCAGTGGTGCTGCAGTATTTGCTTCACCTGTCCAACCTAGTCCTTAAGTCCAATTCTGTTAGAGTTCATCTTAGTGCTCTTTCAGCACACCACTCACAGGTGGAGGGTCAGTCTCTCTCCAGTCATCCTTTGGTGGCTTGCTTCCTCAGAGGCCTGCTTTTGCTTAAGCCTCCAGTGCGTCCACCTGCCACTGAATGGGATTTAAATGTGATCTTACAACGGCTTACTTGCCCACCATTTGAACCTATGGCTACTTGCCCTCTGCGTTTTCTGTCCTGGAAAACTCTATTTCTGGTAGCCCTTACCTCAGCAAGGCGAGTGAGTGAGCTTCAGGCCCTAGTATCAGAAGCACCTTATACTAGGTTCTATAGGAACAGGGTAGTCTTACGGACTCACCCTTCCAAAGGTTGTCTCCTCCTTCCACCTCAATCAGGAGGTGGTTCTTCCGACTTTCTTTCCCAGGCCTCATGCTAGCCGGGCGGAAATGGTCTTGCATAACCTGGACTGTAGGAGGGCGTTGTCCTTCTACCTTGACCGTACGCGGGAGCACCGGAGGGCGGTTTAGCTCTTCGTCTCTTATGAACCCAATAAGTTGGGGTTGGCTGTCTCCAAGCGTACTTTGTCCATATGGGTAGCTGACTGCATCGCCTGGGCTTACAGGGCAGCCGGCCTCTCGTTGCAGGGTCGAGTTACGGCTCACCGTGTCAGGGCGAAGGCTGCATCAGTGGCTCATTTCCACTCTGTTCTGTTGGCAGACATCTGCCGGGCCGCTACTTGGTCTTCAAGCCAGACCTTTGCAGCCCACTACTGCCTTGAGAGGGAGTCCCGCAGGGACAGTGCTTTCGGGCAAGCGGTACTCCATAATCTCTTTGGGATCTAGGCAACTCCTACCCTCCGGCCCTGGTGTTGGGCTACCTTTCGGGGGCGTTATCAAAGAAGATTCTGTTCTTTCATGCTGAGGCTCTAGAGGGAGCTCAATTTTTCAGTTTGGGACCTCTGGTAGCCCTGAGCTAGGGAGTCCCATATGTGAGGACTGACTTCCTGCTTGATCCTGGAGAAAGAGTAGTTACGTATCACAGGTGTTCTCCAGGAGCAGCAGGAATCAGTCCTCACAACCCTCCCTCCTCCCCTTGGAGTTTTAGTCATATGATTTATTTGATTTTTTTGCTGTCTCTTTAGCTATGTCATCAGACTGAGCAAGATGGCACCCTTGGGCGGGAAGGGCACCGCGCATGCGCACTGCATTCCCAAAGGCTTTCTATGAAAGCTGGTGAAATGCTCCGCACGGGGGCTCCGTCGGCGCCAACGTCACCCATATGTGAGGACTGATTCCTGCTGCTCCTGGAGAACACCTGTTACAGGTGAGTAACTACTCTTTCTTTTATTAGTCTCAAATAGGATCTCCAGGAACAAGCAGGAATATAGTCTTCACGTATGGGTATCGTCGGCACCGACGGAGCCAGTGCGGGAACGCTCCCCAGCATCTAATAGGAATGCTTTTTGGAGCATCCCTCAGCACATGCGCACTGCCTTCCCGCCTTTCCAACTGTCCCTCTTCAGTTCTTCGTTTTCCGCGGAGCCG
Source organism: Ichthyophis bannanicus (assembly GCA_033557465.1). Taxonomy (NCBI): domain Eukaryota; kingdom Metazoa; phylum Chordata; class Amphibia; order Gymnophiona; family Ichthyophiidae; genus Ichthyophis; species Ichthyophis bannanicus. The sequence goes on from CM066036.1 coordinate 191,585,496, forward strand.
ACAGGTCACATACCTTGTCACCGCAGAAAATTTCTTCTTTAAACTTGTTTTTCTTGTGGTCGCGCCTGCCTCCGCTCGACGCCTACCGGTTCTCTTTTCTTCTGTTAAAAAAATAAATAAATAAATAAATATACTTCTGAAGTGTTTCTCTTCAGAAACATTTTCTTTTTGGTGCTAGTTGCCATTTTGGGCATTAGGCCCCATTTTCTTGAAAAATGGAAAAACCAGCTAGTGGTTTTAAAAAATGTACTAAGTGTGGTGGTACCATTTCCGTCACCGACACCCATGATTGGTGTCTCAAATATTTAGGCCCTGACCATTCTCCATCGGAGTGTTCCTCTTGTATGGGGATGACTAAAAGAGGAAGACAGAACCAGGCTGCAAAGCTTGGTACCCTCTTTTCTTCAGATGCAATGTCCATTGCATCGACGTCTTCCAGAGCCTCGTCTTCCTCCCATGGATCTCAGGTAACTAAACATAAGAGCTGGTCCTCAAAGGGTAGATCTCCTTCAAAGCATCGAGAAGCCATTGGCATTGCCCTTGAGGAAACTACACTGGCAAAACAGCCCCAGCGGGAGGCTTCGGCCTCCAAAGCACTAACGGGGCTCCAGGATGTTCTTGAGGCCTCGACCTCGGCAGAACTACTGGTGCCATGCTCAGGGGTTCCGGCAGCTTCTACCGGTACTGACACCCAGGCATCGGCAGCGTCGATGACCAGAGATTCCTCGCTATCGAACGCAGTCTTGCAGCTCTCCTTACAGCTGCGGTACCGTTGACACCGCTACCGACGGTTGAAGGGCACCGTACCGATGCCGGTAATGATGCCGGCCCCGGTGGGAATTCTGCCATGCTGACTTTTTCAGGCATCGACAGATCGGTACCGGACCAACTCGGTGCCGACTTCGATCGATACCGATACCATGCTTTGCATGAACATCGGGATCAGAGATACTTCGAAACTTCCGATTCCGATGACTCGGATAACTCTGCCGGTACCAGAATACTTCTTCCGGAAGACTCCTTCTCCTCAATACAGAATGTCTCCTCCGGAGGACATGTCGTTTCAGGATTTTATTTGTGATGTGGCCCGAGGCTTATCAATCACGGTACCTCCTGAAAAAGAACCTAGAGCCCTAAGGCTCCCAAAAAGGCAGCTACTCTGCCCATTCATGAAATTCTTCATGATTTGATACTCAGAATGTGGGAAACACCTTTGACCACATCTCCTCATTCTAGGAGACTCAATACCATGTATCGAGTTCCACCATGTCCTGGTTTTCAAAAGACTCAGCTGCCACACCATTCAATGGTAGTGGAATCAGCCATGCGTAAGATGAAAAGTGCAAAAAGACATGCATCCAATCCTCCAGGACGTGAATGCAGGACTCTTGACGCCTTTGGGCGTCGAACATTTCAGGCTTCCATGCTTTCAGCTAGGATCAGCTTATATATTTTATATATGGGAATGTTCCTCAAAGAAGTCAAGGAGACGGAGTTTATGAGCTCCCTTCTCCCTGAAGACAAACGACAAGACTTCTTTACTCTTGTCAAGCATGCTCAAGACGTTTCCAAGTTTGTAAATCGTGCAGCCTTTGACTGCTTTGAATGCATCAGTAGAACTTCTGCTATTGCCATTGGTGCACGTCTGATTGCCTGGCTTCAGGCATCAGACTTGGAGATTTGGGTACAGGACAAATTAGGAAACATCCCTTGCACAGGAGAAAACCTCTTTGGCAAGAATTGCCAGGAAAAGGCTAATGAGATATATGATGACAATATCACTTTAGACAGATTGTCAAATCTACAGCCACTCCAGCCAAAAAGAAACCCTATAAAAAACCCTTTTTCAGCAAAAAGAGTTAGTTTTATCCATCCTATACCCAGCAAGGGCAAGCTCAGGGTCAAGTTGCCCAAAAAGGACACCAGAAACAATCCAGACTACAAAAGAAGCCAAAAGGCCCGAGAGCTCAACCATCTCCACAGGCTCAGCCCCTTAAGGGCTTTGACTCCTTCCTAGAGAGCTTAGCTTTCCTGCCTCTGAAGGGTCCAGAACCTCTAAAAATTCCAGGCAGGTTGTGTCATTTTGTCAACAGATGGCACCAAATAACAGCAGAAAATTGGACTCTGTCCATTGTAGGGGTGAGGTACAAGCTTCATTTTCACAGCATGCCCCCTCCTACAATCGTAAGACAGTTCAATTCCCAAACCTCTCCAGACAATCTACTGGATCAAGAGGTCTCAACACTCCTTGCTCAGAAAGCAATAGAGGAAGTACCCATTCACCCACAGGGTACAGGGTTGGAGTGGAGGAGTGGCCTAGTGGTTGGGGCAAGGTACTTCGGGCCGGAAGGTCGGGGGTTCAAATCCCACTGGAGGACAGCTACCTTGGGCCGGAAGGACTGGGGTTTCTAGTCCCACAGGTGCTCCTTGTGGTCTTGGGCAAGCCACTTAACCCTCCATAGCCCATGTTCCCTGTAAAATAGTTCTCTGTGTGCTGTGCTTTCCTGTCTAATCAATGTGTTTATACCTCAAAAATTTCCTGTCATGATTTGACAATTTCCAATCTGTAATCAAACCGCTGCTGATCGCTGGAAGTAGCGGTATACAAATGTATACAAAATAAATAAAATAAATAAATAAATAAAATAAATAAATACTCCCCCTATTTTCTTATTCCAAAGAAAACAGGACATAGACCCATTCTAGACCTCAGAGAATTGAACAAATATCTGTTCCGAGAAAAGTTCAAAATGATTTCTCTGGAAACTCTTCTGCCATACCTTCAAAGTCAGGATTGGCTTTACTCTCTAGATCTAAAGGATGCATATGCTCATATTTTGATCCATCCAGATCACAGGAAGTCCTTACGATTCCTTTTCAAGGGAAAACACTTCCAATACAGGGTTCTTCCTTTTGGTCTGGCTTCGGCAACAGGAGTATTCATGAAATGCATGGCAGTAGTAGCTGTATTCCTGCGAACCCTAGGGATATTCGTCTTCCCTTACTTGGACGACTGGCTCATTCGAGCCCCCACGGTTCCAGAAGCCAGCTCTGCACTGTCTCGCACAATGTGAATCCTCCAATACTTGGGATTGGTCATAAACTTCCCAAAATCCCAATTTGTTCCTTCTCAGACCCTAGAGTTCATAGGAGCTTGTTTAGATACCAGACAGTCAAGGGCTTTCCTCCCACAGCCCTGCTGTCTTGGAATAGTGCAATTAACTTCTCAAGCAGCGGGAAAGTCCTCCCTAACTGCTCGAGAGCTGCTGCAATTACTGGGACACATGGCATCCACAGTTCATGCAGTTCCCTATGCTCACCTCCACATGTGGATTTTCAAAATCACTCACTCTATAAAAACAAAAAGCTGTTCTGTTCCATAAACATAATCCATAATCATTCGAGTTGTTTATTGAACAGAACAGCTTTTTGTTTTTATAGAGTGAGTGATTTTGAAAATCTGGATTTGTACTCTCTTGAAATTGACAATACACTTTTTTGGAGCACCTCCACATGCGAGTAGCCCAGTGGATCCTATCCACACAGTAGACATAGGCCACAGGATGTCTTTGGACAAGATATCAAACTCACAACAACTGATCTTGTCCCTACAATGGTGGCAGTCACTGGAGAATCTTTTAGTGGGGTCTCCTTTCCAACAACCCCTATTCCAGGCCACCCTAACAACAGATGCATCACAGGTGGGATGGGGAGCACACCTGCACCATCTCTCTACCCAGGGTACCTGGACTCCACAGGAGGCTTGTCTTCACATAAACCTCCTAGAACTCATAGCAATCTAGCTCTTTGAGTATTCCATGCCCAGCTCAGCTACAAGACAGTCCTAATCCAAACGGACAATCAAGTAACCATGTTCTACGTGAACAAGCAGGGTGGAATGGGCTCTCTGTCGTTATGCAACGAAGCTTTACGACTATGGGCCCTCGCCAGAGTGTATCAAATTCACTTTCTCGTGGTATATCTTCCAGGCATTCAAAACCTTTGGGCAGACAAACTCAGCCGAGTACTGCTGCCTCATGAATGGTCTCTACACCTAGACCAGGTGACAAGGATATTTCAGATCTGGGGAACCCCAGACATAGACCTTTTTGCAAGTCCACTGAATGCCAAACTTCCCCGGTTCCAGAATTCCGGCTCACAATTACCAGGCAAGGGACACCTTCCTCCTTCACTTGGTCAGGACTTCCTCTATGCCTTCCCCTCATTACAAAACACTCTTCAAGCTTCAGAGCAACAGAGGTCGTATGATCCTCATAGTGCCACGGTGGCCACGACAAACGTGGTATCCCCTACTTCTACATCTCTCTCAAGCTGCACCTCTGGAGTTAGGGTGTGCTCCAGACCTTCTCTCCCAAGAGAACGGGATGCAATGGCACCCGTATCCCCAATCCCTGCATCTCAGGGCCTGGTTGCTGAAAGCCTAGACCTGCAGGATCTTAACCTTTCCCAACAGGTAAAGGATATCCTTCAGGCCTCTAGAAAACCTTCCACAAGACGTTCTTATGCCTTTAAGTGGAAACATTTTACTATATGGTGTTCTAAAAGGGTTTAAACTCCTTTGATACCTTTTGGAATCGGTACTAGAGTACCTACTTCATTTATCAAATTCTGGTTTAAAGACCAATTCAGTAAGAGTCCATCTTAGTGCAGTTGCAGCTTCCTATAAGCCTCTAAATGGACAGCCAATTTCCTCTCATCCACTTATAGCAAGATTTATGAGAGGTCTTCTCTTAACAAAGCCTCCCATTAGGCCACCACCGGTGGCATGGGATTTAAATCTAGTTCTCGGACAACTCATGAAACCGCCCTTTGAACCTTTAGCCACAACAACCCTAAAGTTTTTATCCTGGAAGGTCATCTTCCTAATTGCAATCACCTCCGCACGTCGCATTAGTGAATTGCAAGCTTTAGTGGCTGATCCCCCTTATACAAGGTTTCACCATGATAAGGTTGTTCTCAGAACTCATACACATTTTATGCCAGAGGTTGTTTCGCCTTTTCATCTAAATCAATCGATTTACCTTCCTGTATTCTTTCCGAGGCCTCATGCCTCTAATGCAGAAAGGAACCTCCATACTTTGGACTGTAAAAGAGCCTTGGCTTTATACCTATAACGAACACAACATAGAAAGTATTCTCAACTTTTTGTTGCTTTTGATTCTAGTCATTTGGGACTTACAGTCTCCAAAAACTCTTTTAAAATGGATTGCACAATGCATATCCTTTACTTATGAGAGTAAGGGTCTTCCTCTTCAAGGCCATGTCACAGCACATAATGTGAGAGCCATGGCAGCCTCTATGGCTAACCTACACTCTGTGTCTATCGATGACATCTGTCGAGCAGCCACCTGGACTTCGGTGCACACCTTCACAGCCCACTACTGCTTAGATAATGCCTCCCGTCGGGATGCCTTCTTTGGCGAGGCTGTTCTTCAACATCTCTTTCAGACTTAATTCAACTCCTACCCACCAACCCTGGTAGGATGCCAGAGATCCATGGGAGGTAGCATGGCCCACCTCACTATAGGTGGCAGCTTCCTGGGGCCATCTTCCCGGTATCTTCAGCTAGGGAGTTCCCGTATGTGAAGACTGCATTCCTGCTTGTTCCTGGAGATAGCGTAGTTACTCACCTGTAACAGGTGATCTCCGGGAACAGCAGGAATTTAGTCTTCACAACCCACCCATCTCCCCTAGGAGTTGTCTCTCTACCTCTCTGTCTTTTTCCTCTCTCCCTCTATCCTTTCACTCAGCTACAAACTTAACTGAAGAGGGACAGTTGGAAAGGCGGGAAGGTAGCGCGCATGTGCTGAGGGTTGCTCCCAAAAGCATTCCTATTGGACGATGGGGAGCGTTCCCACGCAGGCTCCGTCGGTGCCGACGATACCCATATGTGAAGACTTAATTCCTGCTGTTCCCAGAGAACACCTGTTACAGGTGAATAACTACACTTTACCCTGTAGCTTCATTGCATGTCTCCTAGTCTTTTTATATTCTGATGACGTAAACAATCGATGTACATTTACCCATAAGAACATAAGATATGCCATACTGGGTCAGACCAAGGTCCATCAAGCCCAGTATTCTGTTTCCAACAGTGGCCAATCTAGGTCATATGTACCCAGCAGTTTCCCCAAAAGACATAGGCTCCACAATGCCCGTACTGGGTCAAGCAATGATATCCTGGGTCCCTTCTTAATAATGGTTTATGGACCTTTCCTCCAGGAACTTGTCCAAACCCTCTTTAAACCCAGCTACACTAACAGCCTTTACTACCCTTTCCACTCCATTCATTAATTTATAGATCTCTATCATATCTCCCCTCAGCTGTCTCTTTTCCAGGTTGAAGAGCCCCAGCCTTAGCCTCTCTTCATAGGAGTATCCTTCCATCCCCTTTACCATTTTGGTGGCTCTTCTCTGCACCTTTTCTAATAAAGCTATATCCTTTTTAAGATACGGCGACCAGAATTGCACACAATATTCAAGGTGCGGACGTACCGTGGAACAATACAGAGGCATTAAAATATCCTTTGTTCTATTTTCCCTTCCTTTCCTTATGATCCCTAGCATTTGTTTGCTCTCTTTGCCGCCACTGCACACTGGGCGGAGCGTTTCAACATGTTATCGATGACGCCTAAATCTTTTTCCCTTGGTAGTGGTTCCCAATGTGGAACCTTCTATCATGTAACCATAGTTTGGGTTGTTCTTTCCTAGGTGCATAATTTTGCACTTGTCCACAGTAAATTTCATCTTCCATTTGGATGCCCAGTCTTCCAATTTATCAAGATCCCCTTGCAATTTTCCACAATCCTCTTGGGTTTTAACAACTTTAAATAGTTTTGTGTCATCTGCAAATTTGATAACCTCACTCGTTATTCCCTTTTCCAGGTCATTTATGAATATGTCAAAACAGCAGACCCAGCACAGATCCCTGGGGTACTCCACTGTTCACCTTTTTCCATTGGGAAAATTGGCCATTTAGCCCTACCCTCTGCTTTCTATCTTTTAACCAGTTCTTGATCCACAATAGTACACTGCCTCCTATCCCATGACTTTTTAGCTTTGCCAAAGGTCTCTAATGAGGGACCTTGTCAAAGTCTTTCTGAAAGTCCAGATACACTATATCAACCGACTTGCCTTTGTCTACCTGTTTATTCACACCTTCAAAAAAACATAACAGATTAGTAAGACAAGATCTTCCTTGTCTAAAGCCATGTTGGCTGTCTCCCATTAAGCCATGACTATCTACATGTTCAGTAATTTTGTTCTTTATAATAATTTTTCCCGGTACTGAAGTCAGGCTCTCACCGGTCTGTAGTTTCCCGGGTCACCCCTGGAACCCTTTTCAAAATTTGGCGTTACATTGGCGATCCTCCAATCTTCAGGTATTACAAATGATTTTTATGATAGTTCACATTACTAATAGCAGGTCTGCAATCTCATATTTCAGTTCTTTCAACACCCTTGGATGTATACCATCCGGTCCAGGTGATTTGCTACTCTTCAGTTTATAGTTGTTATACATCTTCCCGGTGTATCGCTATTTCAATTCCTCTGCAGTATCACCTTTAAATACCACTTCAGTCATGGGTAGCATCCCTACATCTTTCTCAGTAGACCGAAGCAAAGAATTCATTCAGTCTCTCCGCTATAGCCTTGTCCCCTCTTACTGCCCTTTTTACCCCTCTATCATCTAATGGTACAACTGACTCTCTCGCAGGTTTTTTGCTACGAAAGTACTTGAAAAAGTCTTTATTGCGCGTTTTTGCTTCCACAGCAAGTTTCTTCTCAAATTCTCTCCTAGTCTGTCTTATCAATGCCTTGCTTTTAACTTGCCAGTGCTTGTGCTGTTTCCAGTTTTCATCATTTGGCTCTTTTTTCCATTTCCTGAAAGATGCTTTTTTGGCAACAACAGCCTCTCTGATCTCACCTTTAAACCATGCTGGCAGTTTTTTGGACTTCCTTCCACTTTTCTTAAAGTGTGGAATACAGCTGGTCTGGGCTTTCAAGATTGTATTTTTCAACAACATCTAAGCTTGATGTAAGTCTTTAACCTTTGCTACTGCTCCTTTTAGTTTTTTCTTAACTATTTTCCTCATTTTATCATAGTCTCCCTTTTGAAAGTTAAAAGATAGTACTTTGGATTTCCTTACCATCCCTCCATTAATTAAATCAAACACGATCATGCTATGATCACTATTGCCAAGTGGCCCCAACACCCTTATCTCTTGCACCAGATCTGGTGTTTCACTAAGTCTTGCTGCTACTAGGCCCTAACTGATTTAACAATGACACTGGGTTCACAGATGAATCAGCTTTTATCTAAAGAATTATTTTTTCCTCAAGATTTAGAAATATTCCTAGAAGTAAATACTTACAATTGCAGATCTCTCTCCAGATGTAGTAGTCCATTCACATTCTAATACATCCATCTCACAGACAGTATCTCCGATTTGTCTGCTGAGAGAGTCATTATCAATGCAGAATGCTACCCTTCGGCCTTGCCTCGCCGCCAAGAGTCTTCACAGAGTGCATGGCTGTTGTAGCAGCTCATCTTATCAGCCGTGTCTACGTCTTCCCCTACTTAGACAATTGGCTCATAAAGGCAGACTCTCCTGGGGAGCTCTCCTCGGCTCAACACAAAACCATAAACCTTCTTCAGTCCCTGGGTTTTGTAATGAACTTTCCAAAATCACATCTGATTCCAACACAAAGACTGGAGTTCATAGGAGCCATCCTGGGCACCGTCCAATGCAAGGCTTTTCTCCCACAGGACCGTATGCAGAGGCTCACACTCCTAGCAGAGTCCATGCGGCGATGCCAGTCAGCTCCAGCGTGATCCTTTCTACAGCTGCTGGGCCACATGGCTTCCACGGTACATGTAGTTCCAAATGCCAGGCTGCACATGCGCCAGACACAGTGGATTCTGTCAACCCAGTGGACACAAGTCACAGACGGCCTGCATGCGTACATCACCATCCATGGCACAATCACTCCAATGGTGGACAGCCCCCAAATATCACCTCGAAGGATCACCATTCTGCCCCCTCACAGCCTCAACATACCCTAACAACGGATGCATCCAAACTTGGCTGGGGGGCTCACTTGGACGCTCTCTCCATACAGGGTCACTGCACTATCCTTGAGTCTGCACAACAGATAAACCTCTTGGAACTTCGAGCTGTGTCAAGGGCTCTCCGCATCTTCTCACCAACAGTTCTGTCCCTGTAAGAATGGACAATCAAGTGGCCATGTTCGACATCAACAAACAAGGGAGTACATGCTCCCTTCCCCTCTGCACAGAGGCGTGCCAGATCTGGGACCTGGCCTTTCAGCATCACATACTGCTCAGAGCCATCTACATACCAGGTCAAGACAACCTGCAGGCAGACAAGCTCAGCAGACTGCTCCACCCTCACGAATGGGCTCTGGACCCAGATGGTGGCCAACCACCTGTTCGAGATTTGGGGAACTCTGTGGATAGACTTATTTGCTTTGCAGTACAATGCCAAACTTCCCTGCTTCTGCTCGAAGCTGCCAACAAACCTCAGTCTGTCCGACGACACCTTCATCATTCCTTGGAATCGCGGGCTCCTCTATGCATATCTACCAACGCCCCTGATCCTGAAAACACTTCTCAAACTCCGAGGGGACAAGGGGTACATGATCCTAAGGCCCTTTCTGGGCCCACCAACCATGGTTCTCCCTCCATCTTCAACATTCTCAGACTCAACCAATTCTGCTGGGATTCTCACCGAGTCTGCTCACCCAGAACGACAGAATACTTCTCCATTCCAACCTTTGCTCCCTTCACCTAACAGCATGGCTCCTGAAAGCCTAGCATTGCGTCATCTTCCTCTTTCCAAGGAAGTTAAAAATATTATCCTCTGTTCCAGGAAACCTTCCACAAGAGAGGCGTATTCACTAAAGTAGCGCAGATACGACTCACGGTGTTCACAAAACGCGCACAATCCTTTTCAGACACCAGTTGCGACCCTACTCCACTACCTTCTGGCACCTCTCTTCTCAAGGCCTCAAATCATCCTCTATAAGAGTCCACCTAAGTGCAATTTATGCTTTCCATGACATGGTGAATGGTAAAGCCATCTCCTCCGACCCTTTAGTCATGCAGTTCATGAGAGGTCTCCTGCTTACCAAGCCACCTATCCGCCCACCCCCAGTGGCATGGGATCTGAATGTCATTTTAGCTCAAACCACCTTTTGAACCATTGGCCACTGCTCAACTCCGCTACGTCTCTTGGAAGGTTTTTTTCCTTCAGCCAGATGCGTCAGCGAGCTACAGGCTCTGGTGGCTCACACCCCCTACACATGTTTCTACCATGGCAAGGTGTTTCTGCGAACTCACTCCCACTTCCTCCCAAAAGTGGTCTCCATCTTCCATATCAATCAGTCAGTCATCCTTCCAGTATTCTTTTGCAGGCCACATGCCTCCCGGGCAGAAGCCTCTCTGCATACTCTGGATTGCAAATGAGCCCTGGCTTTCTACATACAAAGAACGGAGTCCATCAAAAGTCATCTCAACTTTTTGTCTCCTTTGATCAAGCTCATCTGGGACTTTCAGTTTCTAAACTCACCCTGTCATCGTGGATAGCGGACTGCATCTCTTTCTGCTACAGCAACGCAGGATTCTCCAGGACCAAGCAGGAAGTCAGTCCTCACATATGGGTGATGTCGGCGCCGACGGAGCCCCCATGCGGAGCATTTCCCCAGCTTTCACAGAAAGCCTTTGAGACTGCCAGCACGCATGCGTGGTCCCCTTCCCGCCCAAGGGTGCCATCTTGCTCAGTCGTCTTTTTTCCGCGGAGCCCGACGGACATGGTTTGTGTTCACCCGTGGAAATAGTTGATTTTTTTCTTGTTTTCCTCGGTTCGACACCGGTTTCCCTTTCCTGCCTCAGGCCGGTACACCGGTATTGAGCGCGGACTTCATTTTTCGGTTTTTGTCCTTCGTGACTAGCGTTCACGCCATTTTTCTAGTTTTCACTGGCAGCCCTGTCTTTTGACCTCGCAGGGGCCCTTTTTCCCCCGATGGCTGCCAGCGGGTTTAAAAAGTGTGATCGGTGCAAGAAACTTATGTCTCTCACTGACACACATGACTGCTGCCTCCGCTACCTCGGGCCCGATCATGACCCGCTGATCTGTGGTCCGTGTGGGAAAATGTCCTCAAAGGTGTTGAGGAGTCAGCAGCACCAAAAGAAAAGAATCTTCTCTGATTCCGCATCTGACCGGGCCTGGACTTCATCAGAGGCCTCAACGTCTCGGGATTCCGATCCCGAGCATCGCCGGGGATCCTCTGAAAGGGGGGTCTCCCTCGCGGGAGCATCGCAGGAAGAAGAAACCTGCGAGGGCGGCGTAGGTGGATGCACTTGGCTCCTCGAGAGCTAGGTCGCATAGCCCCGACTGCCGTCCCGGGTCTTCGGAGTTGGAGAGGTCTGCTAAACAACCTCGTGTGGAGCCGGAGTCCCCAAGTCACGTGAGGGCTGTAGTCCTCGTGGACTCTCCTCCAGGGGAGCCGACGTCGGGCCCCGAGTCGGCTGCTGAGTCTCCTGAGCGCCTTGGAGGCAGCTTGGCTGCCTTCATGGAACAGCAGCGGGCACTGATCGCCGGTTTGGGACCGAGGTTGTCGATGCCGGTACCCTCGGCGTCGGGGCAGATGGCATCGGTGCCTGCCCGACCAGAGCCGCTCGATTCCTCCTCCGAGGAGTCGGGCTGGGAAACGGAGGACGAGGAGTCCCCGGACACATTTCGGACCTGGTGTGTCCCTTTGGACTCACCGGAGTCCGAACCTCAGAGACAGTCCCCCCCCCCCCGGAGGACACTCGGTTCTCAGATTTCGTGCAGGACATGGCCAAGGCCTTGGCCTTCCCTGCGGATCCCAAGGAGGAGCCTCGAGCCGAAGAGCTCGAGGCCCTGCAGTATGACTCTCCTCCCAAGGAGGCCTTTTACTGTACCTGTACCTCCGATGCTGGAACGGTTGCTCTTCCACATGTGGGAGGCGCTGGCCTCGATGCCGGTTCTGAGCAAGCGGGTCGATTCCATCTATCGAGTCCGCAAGAGCCCCAGGTTCCAGAAGGCACAGCTACCGCACCACTCCATGGTTGTGGAATCGGCCATGCATCGTCTGAAGAGTCAGAAGATGCATTCCTTGGTGCCTCCCAGCCGGGAGGCCCGGAACCTGGATGCCCTCGGTAGAAAGTGCTTCCAGGGTTCTATGCTTGCTTGCCGTGTCCAGACCTACCAGCTGTACATTGGCATGTACCTTCGAGACCTGGCAAAGGAGATTGCCGGGTTCTCTGCTGGTCTCTTCAAGGAACCTTTGCAGAGGTTCAAAGCCCTGTCATCGGGGATCCAGGAGTGCTCGAAGTTTATCTCTCGAGCAGTCTGTGATGGCTTCGAGGCTTCAGCCCGAGTAGCTGCGGCCAGCATCGGTGCATGCCGTCAGGCCTGGCTACAGTCATCAGACCTCGAGCCATGGGTGCAGGACAAGTTGGTTGATGTCCCTTGCCGAGGTGAAAACCTCTTTGGCAAGCCCATGGTGAAAAGGCTGCAGAACTCGAGTCCAGGAAAACCTCTGCCCCTTCTGAGAAGAAGAAGGGCTTGGGAAAAAAGACCTTTTACCCGAGGAAGTCATCTGCCTACAAATCCTACCCTCATTTTCAGGCCTCCACAGCTCCCCAGCAGGGTCAGCAGGCTAAGGGGCAGAAACATGGGCCCCGTAGGCAGAAAACCCCCAAGCCACCAGCTCCGGCTCCTGCACAGCAGGGAGCGGGGTTTTGACTCCAGTGGCATAGCCTCTCCTCCTCAGCTGGCCCCTCTCAGCACAGGAGGCCGGCTGACCCTGTATGCCCACAGGTGGTCAGCCGTAACAAGGGATACCTGGGTGCTAAGCATAGTCCAAAGGGTCTATCTCCTCCACTTCCACCAGGTACCTCCCTCCTACTTTCCAGGGGAGCCTCCAAGACTCCTTCTGCACAGGGACTTACTCCTGCAGGAGTTGGCAAGTCTTCTGAAGGAGCAGGCGGTGGAACTGGTGCCTCACCACCTGAGAGGTCACGGCTTCTATTCCAGGTACTTTCTAGTACCAAAAAGGACAGGAGGCCTCAGGCCCATCCTAGACTTGCAAAATCTCAACAAGTTCCTGGAGAGGGAAAAGTTCAAGATGCTTACCCTTGGAATCCTGCTGCCCTACCTCCAGCAGGGAGATTGGCTATGCTCCTTAGACCTAAAGGATGCTTATACTCACATCCTTATTCATCCAGACCACAGACAATATCTCTGATTTGTAGTGGGAGGAAACCATTACCAGTACATTACCCTTCGTCAGTCCTTCCCTTTGTGTCCTCCTCCCCTCTCTCCCCCTGCCCCACCCTCCCCTTCCTCCCCTCCATCCCCATCCCGATCCACCCCTACGTTATCTCATCTCTGGTCCTCTTTTGAGATGATCACTCCCTCCGCTCTTCAAAAAACATTCCTCTCCCTTCGTAAAACCACCTGCTCAGCTGACCCCATCCCATCTTCCTGGCTTCTTGAACCCTCACTAGCTCTCTCCCCCTATATCCTCTCCCTGTTCAATTCTAGTCTGTCTTCTGGCACTTTTCCTTCTGGTTGGAAACACGCTATTGTTCGCCCACTCCTCTGATCCCTCTGTACTTTCGAACTGGCGTCCTGTTTCTAACCTCTCTTTTCTCTCCAAATTTCTTGAGAAACTGGTCTTCACACAACTTTCCTCTCACCTCGAAGCCTCCCTCACTCTTCACCCTCGCCAATCTGGTTTTCGCCCTGCTCACAGCACTGAAACGGTTCTTCTTTCCCTCCTTAATGAACTTCACGCTGCTCACGATCGCGGTCTCTATACACTGGCTGTTTCTCTCGATCTCTCTGCTGCTTTCGATCTAGTGGATCACCGCACCCTCCTCACCTGTCTTCGGGAAGCAGGTCTCTCTGGAACGGTTCTTCAATGGTTTCACTCTTTTCTCTCCTGCCGCTCTTTTTCTGTAGTTTCTGGGTCCTCCTCTTCTGCTTCCACCCCCCTCTCTTGCGGGGTTCCTCAAGGGTCTGTTCTTGCTCCGCTCCTTTTTAATGTTTTCCTAGCACCCCTTACTCTTCTAATTCAACAGTTTGGTATCTCCGCGTACTATTACGCGGATGACATTTTTCTCTTGCTTCACACCAATTCCCTCTCCCCAGATATCACCCCCCTCAATCTCTGCCTTGCCGCTATAGCTTCCTGGTTTTCCTCCAATTTTCTACAGGTGAATCCCTCTAAGTCTCACGCCATCTGGTTCACATTCGGGGGCCCCTCCCCCGCATGCGCCCCTTCTTTCTCTTCACAGCCTATCCCTCTTGTTTCCTCACTTCGCTATTTGGGTGTTATACTTGATTCTTCTCTTTCCTTCAAGGATCATATTTCTTCCATTATTCAGCGCTCCTTTTTCTCTCTCAGACAACTTCGCTCTATCCGTCCTTTTCTCTCCTCCTCCGCTCTGGCTACCCTTCTCCTTTCCCTTGTGGTGTCCCGTCTCGATTATTGTAATGTCGTCCTTGTTGGTCTGCCCAAATCCCAACTGTCCCGCCTTCAACGTGTCCAAAACTCCGCTGTTCGTCTTCTCGCTCATGCCTCCCGTTTCGACCATGTCTCCCCGCTTCTTCTTCACTATCATTGGCTGCCTATTTCTTTTCGTGCTCAGTATAAAATTCTCATTCTCACACACAAGGCTGTTCGCACTGGTACCCCCCTCTATCTCGCTGACCAGATACACTTCCGCCCCCCCCCCCGCCTACTTCGCGCTATCCACTCCAATCGTTTATCTCTCCCCTCACCTTCCCAGGCTCATCTTGTTTCCACCCGCTCTTCTGCCTTCTATTTTCTAGCCCCCAGCCTCTGGAACTCACTCCCCCCTCGCTTCGTGCTGAGGGATCTTACCAATCATTTAAGTCACAACTCAAAACCCACCTCTTCAGTCTTGCGTTTAACCTACCGTCCCCGGCTCCCCCTTCCCCCTCCGCCACCCCCTCCCCCCCCGTTCCCTGATGCTTAACCATTGTAATGTAGTCTGTTACCCTTTTGTCATTTCTTTCCTTCTCTATCCTATCAGTATTATTGGCGTTCCTTTTCTTTTCTCAGCCATTTTTAAGTTGTTTTTAAGTTGTTTTAACCATATTGTAAACCGCTCAGGTGCCACCAGTGTTGGGCGGTATAAAAAGTTTTAATAAACATAAACATAAACATACAGGGTACTTCCTTTTGGCCTAACCTCCGCCCCCAGGGTTTTCACCAAGTGCCTGGCGGTGGTGGTGGCCTATCTCAGGGTTCAAGGACTCTTTGTGTTTCCATACCTGGACGACTGGCTCATCAGGGGTCAGTCTCCACAGGAGACCAATCAAGCCACCCTCCCCACTGTCGCTCTTCTCCAGCATCTGGGGTTTGTCATAAACTTCGCAAAGTCCGCTTTGCGTCCCTCACAGAACATGAAGTTCATAGGAGCCAGACTGGACACCCTTCAAGCAAAGGCTTTTTTGCCGATGGACAGAGCCCACAGACTGATGGACTTGGCCAGCCAATTCCACAGCAATTCTCTAGTCTCCGCCAGACAATTCCTGAGGCTCTTAGGCCACATGGCATCCACGGTCCATGTAACTCCAAATGCCCGTCTACACATGAGGCCAGCTCAGTGGGGCCTCGGAACTCGGTGGCTGCAGGCCACAGGAAACCTGACGGACAAAGTGAGGGTGTCCACGCTACTAGCCTCTTCTCTGCAGTGGTGGCTTTATCTTCCGAATCTGGTGCAAGGGGTGCCTTTTCAAGCACCTCCACACTCTCAAGAGCTGACAACCGATGCTTCTCTTCAAGGTTGGGGTGCACATTGCCAAGGAGCATGCACCCAGGGCCTGTGGTCCCCTTGGGAGTCTGCACAGCAGATCAATTTCTTAGAGCTCAGAGCGATCCGCTTAGCCCTCCGGACTTTCTCTCATGTCCTCTCTCGCCAGTCCATCTTAGTTCAGACGGACAATCAAGTTGCTATGTTCTATGTGAACAAGCAGGGGGTACATGGTCCTGACCTCTCTGTCAGGAAGCACAGGACCTGTGCTCCTGGGCAGTCAATCATGGCATACTTCTCAAGGCGGTCTATCTCCCCTGGACAAGAGAATCATCTGGCAGACAGATTGAGCAGGATTCTACAGCCACACGAATGGCAGTTGAATCCTCTGGTGGTTCAGCAGATCTTCCTCAGATGGGGTCTTCCCACCATAGATCTCTTTGCCAGTCCACTGAACCATCAACTGCCCAGGTTCTGCTCCAGACAACCACATCCTCTCAGAGTAGCAGCGGATGCGTTTCTCGTTCCATGGTCTTCAGGCCTCCTATATGCGTTTCTTCCCACGCCTCTAGTGCCCAAGACACTGTTCAAAGTGATCCAGGACAAGGCCTCGGTGATCCTGGTGGCCCCCAGATGACCAAGGCAACTGTGGTTCCCACTTCTTTTGCAACTAGCGGTGGACACTCCTCTTCCTCTGGGGATGCAACCCGATCTCCTGTCTCAGGAGCGGGGATCTCTCTTACACCCCAACCTCCAGTCCCTCAATCTGATGGCCTGGCTGCTGAAAGGGTAGTTCTAGCACCCTTACTGCTGCCTAGGGAAGTGGAGGACGTGGTCTTGGCCTCTAGAAGGCAGTCCACTCGGAAGTCTTATGCCCTCAAGTAGCGTAGGTTCTCCACCTGGTGTGCTCAACACAAGGAGGATCCTTTCTCATGCCTGGTACCAGTGGTGCTGCAATATTTACTTCACCTGTCCAACCTAGGCCTAAAATCCAACTCTGTTAGGGTCCATCTCGGTGCTCTCTCAGCGCACCATTCACTGGTGGAGGGTCAGTCTCTCTCAAGCCACCCTTTGGTGGCTCACTTCCTCAGAGGCCTACTTTTGCTTAAGCCTCCGGTTCGTCCACCTGCCCCTGAGTGGGATTTGAATGTGGTCTTGCAACAGCTTACTTGCCCACCATTTGAACCTATGGCTACTTGTCCTTTGCGTTTTCTCTCCTGGAAAGCGTTGTTTTTGGTAGCTCTTACCTCAGCAAGGCGAGTGAGCGAGCTTCAAGCCCTGGTGTCTGATGCACCATACACTAGGTTCTATAGGAACAGAGTAGTCTTACGGACTCACCCTAAGTTCTTTCCAAAGGTTGTCTCCTCCTTCCACCTCAATCAGGAGGTGGTTCTTCCAACTTTCTTTCCCAGGCCACATGCCAGCCGGGCTGAGATGGTCTTGCATACCCTGGACTGTAGGAGGGCGTTGTCCTTCTACCATGACTGTACATGGGGACACCGGAGGGCTGTTCAGCTCTTCATCTCTTTTAACCCTTATAAGTTGGGGTTACCTGTCTCCAAGCGTACCCTGTCCATTTGGGTAGCAGACTGTATCGCCTGGGCTTACAGGGCAGCCAGCCTCTCGTTGCAGGGTCGAGTCACGGCTCACCGTGTCAGGGCGAAGGCTGCGTCAGTGGCTCATCTCTGCTCTGTTCCGTTGGCAGACATCTGCAGGGCCGCTACTTGGTCTTCAAGCCAGATTTTTGCGGCCCACTACTGCCTCGAGAGGGAGTCCCGCAGGGACAGTGCTTTCGGTCAGTCGGTACTCCGTAATCTCTTTGAGGTATAAGGTAACTCCTACCGTCCGGCACTGGTGTTGGGCTACCGTTCGGGGGCGTTCTCAGAGAAGATTCTTTTTGCACATGCTGAGGCTCTAGAGGGAGCTCATTTTTTCAGCTTGGGTCCCCGGTAGCCTTAAGCTGGGAATTCCCATATGTCCTGGAGAAAGAGTAGTTGCTCATCTGTAACAGGTGTTTTCCAGGAGCAGCAGGAATCGGTCCTCACAACCCTCCCTCCTCCCCTTGGAGTTGCAGTCATATAATTTTATTTTGTTTTTTTGCTGTCTTTTAGCTATGTCATCTGACTGAGCAAGATGGCACCCTTGGGCGGGAAGGGGACCGCGCATGCGTGCTGGCAGTCCCAAAGGCTTTCTGTGAAAGCTGGGGAAATGCTCCGCATGAGGGCTCCATCGGCGCCGACGTCACCCATATGTGAGGACTGATTCCTGCTGCTCCTGGAGAACACCTGTTACAGGTGAGTAATTACTCTTTATCCCTCGCTGGACACGTCACTGTCCACAACATTTGAGCATTGTCCACCTCGGTGGCGAATCTACGCGCAGTACCGATCGCTAAAATATGCAGAGCTTCTACATGGTCCTCCATCCATACCTTCGCAGCACACTACTGCTTGGACAAGGACTCATGCCAGGATTAGGCCTTTGGCCAAGCGGTCCTCCAGCATCTCTTTGGCACATAAGACAACTCCTGCTCCCTGCCCACTTCAATCCAGATCTCCGTGCCAGGGAAGTCAGTCAATGAACCTATCCAAGTTCTAACAACCACGAGATCTGGGAGCTAGGGAGTTCCATACGTGAGGACTACATTCCTGCTTGTTCCTGGAGATAGCATAGTTTACTCACCTGTAACAGGTGATCTCCGGGAACAGCAGGACTTTAGTCCTCGAAACCTGCCCACCTCCCTGAGGAGTTGTAGGGCTTTCTCCTTTTTTCCACTCTTCTTTTTCTTCAGCTATACACTCAACTGAGGAGAGTCAGAAGAGCAGGAAGGCAGCAGTGCAGGCGCAGTGAACTGCTACCAAAGGCTTTCTTATTGGTAGCTGGGGAGCCTCCTGCATGGGCTCCGTTGGTACCCGATGTCACCCATACGTGAGGGCTAAATTCCTGCTGTTCCCGGAGATCACCTGCTACAGGTGAGTAACTACGCTTTTTGAGGGAGGAGAGGGTCTTTGGGTTAATTTCTCTTCCATTTCCCAATACGTGCTGAAGCTTCATTTCTACAGCACAGGAATTTCCCCCAGCTTACCTTCCCTCATCCTGTAACTACAGCAGTATTTTGGTGTTCAACTTCCACAGCCTTCCCATTGGCTGGATTCTACTCACAGCCTGTGCAAGCTATTTAAACTGGAAACCAGGGCAGGTACACTTACACAGAGTGAAGGCCTGGAGATTTGCAGATAGCTTTTAAAGTCTGAAAAATATCCAGACATTAAATGAAAAAAATCACCAGAATCTTGAAAAACAAGGCAGACAGTTGTGAATCCTAGCCACCTGAGTCCTGCATGCATCTGATAGCATCCCCCCCTTAAGGTGGGGGCCCAAGGTTTGTTCCTAGATTTCCAGTGCCTTAATGTAGCCCTGCCCATGACAACAGCTATTAGTTGCCAGTACACCTAGCAGCTAATAAGAAAACTGTAGAATGTAGTTAGCAGGTTTTACAGTAGAAACAACAACTAAGAAAATGAACTACCAGTATGTATCTGAACAATTTAAAATGCAGTACATCACAGCTCTCTCATCATGCGAAGAGAGAGATCATTAGAGAAAGACATTATGCTTGGCAAGATAGGTCAATGCAAAAGAGGAAGGCCAGCAATGAGATGGATCGATAAAATAACAGCAGCTACAGGTGCCAGTCTGTCAACAATGAGCCGCCTGACTGAAGACCGAACACAATTTAGGATAGCTATACAGAGGGTCGCTATGAGTCGACTCCGACTCGATGGCACTTAACAACAACAACACATCACAGCTAGGGAATTATTTGTAATCAGTATGTGTGATGTGCATGTTTTTGTATGTATGTGGTGGTGGTTTGGCAGGGAGGGTATTTTTTGATGGCAGAACATCTTGCAAGGTGGTGGGAGGAGGAGGGATACAGATTGGTATGTGCATGCACACACACACACACACCCAGGGGTTGGAAAGAAGTCCATGAGCCATGTTCTGCATGCTTTCTCCACTTGTTATATTAAGAATAATAGGCAAAACCTTGAATTAGTACAAGGACACTATCAGAAATATAATGGCTATATCTGAATGGTTTGATATGCCAGAACATGGAATTTGCTTTGTTAATGACCAGCCAGCTATATTAGGGATGAGGGGAGGCCTTATTACTTTCATCCTCTGGTCAAAATTTATAGCTTGTCGTGAAATGTTCTGCCAATGAAAACATGTTTAACAAAGATGTGCAAACTATACATTTAGAGTGGGATGATAGCCAAGCCGTTGAATATTGATCTCAAGAAGAAGTGACTTTATGCACCAAGATGGATGTATGAGAGGTGTGCTCAATCTAGTCAACTTGAGAATCTGTTCATATCCACATCCAATCGTAGTTAAAGACGATTCCACAGCTCCTGATTAGTATAACAACCAACTGCCTCTTTCTGGTGATCTTCCCCATGTAGTGCAACACAGCCAGCCTGTAGGAGTTCATGTATGCTGGGAGTAAGATTTAGCTCTGGAAGGGAAGCCAGTATGGTAGATACTGCACCACATGCAAACACAATGACAGGAGAAATATTGCAAGAGGCAGATTCAGCATACTGTAAATGCATGACATCCTGGTTTCATATGACAAACTCGGAAGCTAATACCTAGAAATAAAGATCTGCATGAGATAGGGAATGAGATTGGAGGACTGGTTGAGCCGAAGGTCAGATATTAATGGCCAGTAACTAGAGGAGAGCGAGAACTGGGTAAAAGAGGACAGTAAAGCGTTACATAACCTTCAGGTTCAGATGAAAGAGCTGGAGATGTTAAAGAATGGCTATTAAAATTGAGAAGATGGAAATACCTGGGCCATTAACCTGAAGATAGATGGAATGCCTGAAATACCAAAGTAAAATAATTGCAGGAAAGTGGTAGTAAAATACACAAAACCATTCAAAATAATGATCATCCCCACCCTAATATGGAAGTGAAACTAAACAGAGTTCATTCTCTAGGTAAACTAGAGGCTAATGTACCATAAGAAATTGCCATTTGTGTACATGACTTTATGGTTAAATAACTGATTCTCCAGGACCAAGCAGGAAGTCGGTCCTCACATATGGGTGACTTCGGCGCTGACGGAGCCCCCGTGCGGAGCATTTCCCCAGCTTTCAAAGAAAGCCTTTGGGAATTGCAGCGGGCATGCGCGGTCCCCTTCCCGCCCAAGGGTGCCATCCTGCTCAGTCTTCTTTTTTCCGCGGAGCCCGATGAACGTAGTTCGTTTTTCGCCGAGGAAAAAGTTGATTTCCCTGTTTTTTCTTTTTCTCCTTCGGTTCGACGCCGGATCCTTTTCCCGCCTGGGCCCGATACGCCGGTATCGAGCCCACTCTCTCTTTTTCGGTTTTTGTCCTTTGTGACTAGCGTTTGCACCATTTTTCTTTTTTCACTGGCAGCCCTGTCTTTTGACCTCGCAGAGGCCCTTTTTTCCACGATGGCTGCCAGCGGGTTTAAAAAGTGTGATCGGTGTAAGAAACTTATGTCTCTTACCGACACATATGACTGCTGCCTCCGCTGCCTCGGACCCGATCATGACCCGATGATCTGTGGTCCATGTGGCAAAATGTCCTCGAAGGCGTTGAGGAATTGGCAGCACCAGAAGGATAGGATCTTCTCTGACTCCGCGTCCGGACGGGCCCGGACCTCATCAGAGGCCTCAATGTCTCGGGACTCCGGCCCCGAGCAGCGTCGGGGTTCCTCTGAGCGGGGGTCTCCTTCGCGGGAACAGCGCAGGAAGAAGAAACCCGCGAGGGCGGCATCGGTGGACGCTCCTGGTTCCTCGAGGGCCAGGTCGCATAGCCCCGATAGCCGTCCCAGGTCTTCGGAGTCGGAGAGACCTGCCAAGCATCCTCATATCGAGATGGAGTCTCCTGGACACGTGAGTGCTGTAGTCCTCGTGGACTCTCTTCCAGGGGAGCAGACGTCGGGCCCGACGCCGTCGGGGGCTGCTGGGTCTCCTGAGCTTGGACTCAGGTTGACGGCCTTGGAGAGCAGCCTCGCTGCCTTCATGGAACAGCAGCGGGCATTGATCGCCCGTCTCACCGGTGCATCTGCCCCGACCACCGGGACATCGATGTCCACGTCGACCCCGGAGGCCGAGCTGATCCTCGAGTCCATGTGGGCTCGAGTCGATCCTCGGCCACGGTCTCCCTCGGCCTCCCGTTTGGGACCGAGGTCGTCGACGCCGGTACCCTCAGTGTCGGGGCGGATGGCATCTGTGCCTGCCCGACCGGAGCCGCTCAATTCCTCCTCCGAGGAGTCGGGCTGGGAGACGGAGGACGAAGAGTCCCCCGACACTTATCGGACTCGGTGTGTCCCATTGGACTCGCCGGAGTCCGAACCTCGGAGACAATCCCCACCGGAGGATACCCGGTTCTCGGACTTCGTGCGGGATATGGCCAAGGCCTTGGCCTTCCCCGCGGATCCTGAGGAGGAGCCTCGAGCCGAGGAGCTCGAGGCCCTCCAGTATGACTCTCCCCCGAAGGAGGCCTTTACTGTACCGGTTCCTCTGATGCTGGAGCGGCTGCTCTTCCGTATGTGGGAGACCCCGGCCTCGACGCCGGTGTTAAGCAAGCGGGTTGATTCCATCTATCGAGTCCGCAAGAGCCCCGGGTTCCAAAAGGCACAATTACCGCACCACTCCATGGTCGTGGAATCGGCCATGCATCGACTGAAAAGTCAGAAGATGCACTCATCGGTGCCTCCCGGCCGGGAGGCCCAGAACCTGGATGCCCTCGGTAAGAAGTGCTTCCAGGCCTCTATGCTTGCTTGCCATGTCCAGACATACCAGCTCTACATGGGCATGTATCTCTGATACCTGGCAAAGGAGATTGCCGGGTTCTCTGCTGGTCTCTCCGAGGAACCTTTGCAGCGGTTCCAAGCCTTGTCCACTGGTATTCGAGAGTGCTTGAAGTTTATCTCTCGAGCAGCCTACGATGGCTTCGAGGCTTCGTCCCGAGTAGCCGGGGCCGGCATCGGTGCCCGCCGACAGGCTTGGCTACAGTCATCCGACCTCGAGCCATGGGTGGAGGACAAGTTGGCCGATGTCCCCTGCCGAGGTGAAAGCCTCTTTGGCAAGCCCATGGCTGAGAAGGCTGCAGAACTCGAGACCAAGACTCTGACCCGGACTAGGCTGTCCAGAAAAACCTCTGCCCCTTCTCAGAAAAAGAAGGGCTCGGGAAAAAAGACCTTTTACCCGAGGAAGTCATCTGCCTATAAACAATACCCTCATTATCAGGCCTCTTCAGCTCCCCAACAGGGTCAGCAGGCCAAGGGGCAGGGTCATGGGCCCCGTAGGCAGAAGGCCCCCAAGCCACCAACACCGGCCCCTGCTCAGCAGGGTGGGGGTTTTTGACTCAGCAAGCATAGCCTCTTCTCCTCAGCTGGCTCACATCAGCACAGGAGGCCGGCTGGCCCACTTTGCCCACAGGTGGTCAGCCGTCACATCAGATACCTGGGTGCTCCATGTAGTCCACAAGGGCTAACTTCTCCATTTTCACCAGGTACCTCCCTCCTATTTTCCAGGGGAGCCTCCAAGACTCCCTCTGCAGAGGGACCTACTCCTTCAGGAGTTAGCAAGTCTGCTAAAGGACCAGGCTGTGAAACCGGTGCCCCACCACCTGAGAGGTCATGGCTTTTATTCCAGGTACTTTCTGGTACCAAAAAGAACAGGAGGCCTAAGACCCATCCTAGACTTGCGCAACCTCAACAAGTTCCTGGAGAGGGAAAAGTTCAAGATGCTTACCCTTGGAATCCTGCTGCTCTACCTCCAGCAGGGAGATTGGCTATGCTCCTTAGACCTAAAGGATGCTTATACTCACAT
The DNA here is from genome assembly GCA_033557465.1 of Ichthyophis bannanicus. Classification (NCBI taxonomy): domain Eukaryota; kingdom Metazoa; phylum Chordata; class Amphibia; order Gymnophiona; family Ichthyophiidae; genus Ichthyophis; species Ichthyophis bannanicus. The sequence continues at coordinate 191,609,228 of CM066036.1, forward strand.
CCTTATTCATCCAGACCACAGACAATATATCAGATTTGTTGTGGGGGGAAACCACTACCAGTACAGAGTACTACCCTTTGGCCTAACCTCCGCTCCCAGGGTGTTCACCAAGTGCCTGGCGGTGGTGGCGGCCTACCTGAGGCTTCAAGGTCTTTTTGTGTTTCCATATCTGGATGACTGGCTCATAAGGGGCCAGTCTTCCCAGGAGGCCAGTCAAGCCACCCTTCGCACTGTGGCTCTGCTTCAGCACTTGGGGTTTGTCATAAACTTCGCAAAGTCCACTTTGCTTCCGTCCCAGAACTTAGAATTCATAGGAGCAAGGCTAGACACTCTTCAGGCGAAGGCTTTTCTGCCAGTGGACAGGGCCCACAGGTTGATGGATGTAGCCAGGCAGTTTCACAGCAATTCCCTGGTCTCCGCCAGGCAATTCCTGAGACTTCTCGGCCATATGGCTTCCACGGTTCATCTGACCCCCAATGCCCGCCTGCACATGCAGCCTGCTCAATGTAGCCTTCGAACTCAGTGGCATCAAGCCACAGGGAGCCTTGCAGACTCAGTGAGAATATCCACCCTGCTCGTCTCCTCTGTACAATGGTGGCTTCATCTTCCGAATCTGGTACTCGGAGTGGGTTTTCAATCCCCTCTGCCTTCTCAAGTGCTGATGACAGATGCTTCTCTTCTAGGTTGGGGAGCACATTGCCAAGAGGTATGTACTCAGGGTCTCTGGACCCCTTGGGAGGCTGCTCAGCAGATAAACTTCCTGGAGCTATGGGCAATACGCCTAGCTCTGAGAGCCTTCTCCCACCTCACATCTCACCAGTCTGTACTGGTCCAGACGGACAATCAAGTTGCCATGTTCTACGTGAACAAACAAGGAGGCACGGGCTCCTTCCTTCTCTGTCAGGAGGCACGACGACTGTGCTCTTGGGCCGTCAATCACGGAATCCTCCTCAAGGCTGTCTACCTCCCAGATCAAGAAAATTACCTGGCGGACAGACTGAGCAGGATCCTGCAACCTCACGAATGGAGATTGAATCCGTTGGTGGTTCAGCAGATCTTTCTCAGGTGGGGCCTCCACACCATGGATCTTTTCGCCAGTCCTCTGAACCGGCAACTCCCGAGATTCTGTTCCAGACAACCGCATCCTCTCAGAGTAGCAGTGGATGCCTTTCTGATTCCGTGGTCCCAAGGCCTACTGTATGCGTTTCCTCCCACGCCACTAGTGTCCCAAACTCTGTTCAAGGTCCTCCAGGACGGGCCTCAATGATTCTTTTTTTATTTTTTTTTTTATTTTTTTTATTTATAAAGTTTTATACATGTTACAAAGAAACAATTAAGTTACAAGCACATAATAACCAATACAAAGAAAAAACAAACTAAACCACCAATTAACAGACCACTTCAAGAAGGAGTTATGCTGGAAAAAAAAAACAAACAAAAAACTGAAAGGCCCCGAAGACTAATTCAATACTCCAAAGGAGACTGACTCAAATTTTATCTTCCAAAAATTCAGTCAACTGCTCAGGCTCAAAAAATAAATACCTTTTACCCTGAAAAACAATAAGGCATTTACATGGAAACCTAAGATGGAAAACAGCTCCAACGGCCAACACTTGAGGGCGCAAGTCTAAAAAAGCTTTGCGCCGTACCTGAGTGGCCCTAGATACGTCCGGGAAAATTTGAATCGCTTGACCACAAAACTTCTCAGATTTTTTAGGAAAATAAGCATGCAATATTTTCTCTTTGTCCAATTCAGAGGTGAAGGAGACTAACAAAGTTGCCCTAGAGGAAATGTCATCGGAAGTAGTTTCTAGAAATGCTGAAATATCTAGGGTAGAGGAAAGAACTTTATCAGTGGTCACTAAACCTGCAGTAGCAAGAGCTTCTCCTACCCCTTCAGAATGTTGAGTTAAACTCCGCACAGGTAAATAATATATTTTAGAAACAGAAGAAACTTGGAAATCAGTGATCAACAGTATTTCTTTTAAATATTTTTGGAAAAGGATCATAGGCGACAAGTAATGCGTGCGAGGAAAATTCAACAAGCGAAGATTCCTGGCACGCATCACATTTTCTAGCACCTCATCTTGACGATGTAAAACAATACAATCCTGAGCAATAGAAGCTACGACATCTTTAGTAGCTAAAACGTCCACTTTAATGGAAGCAGCTCCTTGCTCAAGAGACAACATCCGTTTGTCATGATCCACAAGATTCTGTATAGTAGCCTTGGTGAACTCAGAGACACGCTGCAGCGAAGACCCCAAAACAGATTCAACACGAGTAATAGCCATCCAAATATCCTTTAGGGACAAGTCTGCAGGCAGCACTTGAGTTTCACCAGGCAATATAAAGGTAACCACTGAAGGTAAAGGGGGAGGAAGTTCATTGTCTAACCGCAGAAAGGAACCTGGTAGCGTGTCAGTCTCCTCAACCAAACAGTTCTTGCACAATAGAGAAGACTCTGAAGCAGTCAATTGCTCCGCCTCTTGAATGGGAGGAGATAAACCTATTCCACGGGAATCGTCGCAAGAGGAAACAGTACTTACAGATAGGTTAGCCGCAGCGTCATCCTCCACGCCACTAGTGTCTCGAACACTGTTCAAGGTCCTCAAGGACAGGGCCTCAATGATTCTGATAGCCCCCAGGTGGCCGAGGCAGCCGTGGTTCCCACTCCTGCTGCAACTGGCGGTGGACACTCCTCTTCCTCTGGGGATTCAACACGATCTCCTGTCTCAGGATCAGGGGTCTCTTGCACCCCAACCTCCAGTCCCTTCATCTGATGGCCTGGCTGCTGAAAGGGTAGTCCTGGCTCCCTTACTACTGCCTAGGGAGGTGGAAGACGTAGTCTTAGCCTCTAAGCGGCAATCCACCAGGAAATCCTACGCTCTTAAGTGGTGTAGATTCTCCGCATGGTGTGCTCAGCACAGCGAGAATCCCTTCTCGTACTTGGTAGCGGTAGTATTGCAGTATTTGCTTTACCTCTCCAATCTAGGCCTTAAGTCCAACTCTGTCAGGGTTCACCTCAGTGCTCTCTCAGCGCACCACTCGCCGGTGGACGGGAGGCCTCTTTCCAGCCACTTCCTGCTTGGTCCTGGAGAAAGAGTAGTTACTCACCTGTAACAGGTGTTCTCCAGGAGCAGCAGGAATCAGTTCTCACAACCCTCCCTCCTCCCCTTGGAATTGCAGTCATATGATTTATTTTTGCTATTTTGCTGTCTTTTAGCTATGTCATCAGACTGAGAAAGATGGCACCCTTGGGCGGAAAGGGGACCGCGCATGCGCGCTGCAATTCCCAAAGGCTTTCTTTGAAAGCTGGGGAAATGCTCCGCATGGGGGCTCCGTCGGCGCCGACGTCACCCATATGTGAGGACTGATTCCTGCTGCTCCTGGAGAACACCTGTTACAGGTGAGTTACTACTCTTTACTTTCCACATATAAGCAGTGAACGTGTTTGAATGGGAAGGCCACAAAGTCTCCATTTGTGCTGATCTCTTGTCCATGACACTGCAATGAAGTAGAGGCCAGTGATGCTCGAGGTTCAGCTGAACCTGGGGAGTCCCTCATGGTGGAGGGCCTGGTGGTTGGGAGTGATGACCCAGCAGAACCGGGCATCAGAGCCCACTGCTGGGCCATGAAGGCAGACAAATTGCGCTCCAACTCCACCATTCTGGCCAGATTGTGGATCCGACCACTACCTCATCCATGCCAAGATACAGTTGTGATTACAACGGGCAAAGCGCAAGGTACCTCCACCAGCCAAACTGAACTGGGCATGTCTGAGGGATCTGGCACTCGAACAAAAATTCCAAATCTCTCTATCCAACAAATCTGTAGCACTCGACTGTCAGATGATGTTGATACAGAAGAAAAGCAGATATCTGAGACCATTCTGGAATGCGCCACCCCCTTGTGTCCACCCATCCAACATCGGACACAGCCATGGATTTTGGACGAGTGCCTGGATCTGGTGGATAAATGGAAACAAATCAAACACATCGACTTTGAGCAGTACTGGTGACTGAACAAAGAGGTCAGACAGAAAATGAAGGCGGAATGAGAAGCCTACTGGAATGGTGTCACAGCCAACCTGGAAGAAGCAGTATCCAGGTAAGAGTACCGGACTCTATATCAGACCCTCAGGAGAATGAGTGGTAAAACCAAGTCGACCAGTGACAACATCAAGAAAGTGAATGGCACCTTCGTGAGCTCCCCTGGTGAATGTCTGCAATGGTGGAAAGAATTTTTCCAACAGCTATACAACCACAATCCGCACCAGAGCCACTACCTATTGATCTGCTGGAGAATCCATTCCTTGATGGTGAGCCAACATCAATGAAGTGAAGAGTGCGATAAGATCATTGAAGAATGGAAAGGCTCCTGGAATGGATCAAGTCACTGCCGAAACTATCAAAGCTGGGGGAGACATCTTGCAGCAACAGCTTCACATCCTCCTACCACTCATCTGGGCATGAAGATCATACAATTAAGGCTGCAGAAACATCGTGAACAGACCAGCTGAGAAGAGCAAACAGGATTTAGGCCACATCAGGGCTGCACTGATCCAATATTCACCATTCGTCAACTGTGGAGGAAAGGATCAGGTGTGGAAAGTGAACCATCATAGTCTATATTGACTTCAAATCCGCATTCAGTTGTGTTCACTTGGCCGCCCTGTGGAGGGCATTGGAGAAGGAGCATGTGCCGCCGAAGATCATCCAACTTTTCTAAGCATCATACAATGGCTCAACAAGCAGTGTGCGGATCCGAAATGAACTATCCAAGGATTTTCCTTTCCAAACTGGAGTCTGCCAGGGCGATATCGCCTCATCTCTGCTTTTCAATATCGTGATCGATGCCATTATGAGGAAAACATTGGAGGACAGATGTGGGGTCCAACTGTCTTGGGTGAACAACTTCCTGCGGACTTGATGTTTGCAGACGACAGTGCCATATTTGCTGACATGGAGTAAGAGGCCACAGACATCCTTTACCATATCGCCTGCATCATCCAGTCTTATGGCCTAAGAATCAATGCGACACACTGTGGGTCAAATTGTATCAGAATGAATTACTTCCTATAACAAAACTATAACAATTGTTCATTCAGCCTATTTAAGAGTTATAACATCTTGAATTGAATCCTCCAGCTGATCTCAGATAAACTCGAGCATCACACTCTCGTTTCAACGAAACTTCAATAGTGTGCCGGTTCACATCAATGATCTGCTGTTTTATAGGTTATTATATCCAAAAAATTGTCAGGTACACAAGAATACTTAGCTTAGGGTATGATTTCTTATGACAGCTTAGCCCTCAAGCATTTTCTAGTGTAGCATGACTTTATCACAGATATCCCAACGCTGATAATTCTGGCGCCTCGCGTTTCTCTTTGTGCGGTTCATCAGGGGATATAGAAATGCAGTATTTAAAATCTGAAAAAACAAGGAAACTTAGATGATAACACTCATTCTTTGTTGCTTATCCAAGGAGCACAATCACTTGCTATTCAGAATACTCATCAGTAAAATATATAGGAAACTGACAATAAAGACATTAAATACCTTATTTCATGATGCTGCCCACGTTCCTATAAATCGTCGTTACATTCGTAGAATGAAAACTTGTCAAAAAACGCCGCGCATGCGGAATAGGCTCTGCGGTACCTCTTTATTAAAGGGAAACATCATTCAGCAATTAAAAATCTCTAACGGGATTGGTCCCAGCCTCCAAAAAACTAGAGGCAACCTGACCAATCAATTTCTTGATTCAAACCACCCTGTTGTACTGTCGCCAGAGAGTGGATCCACCATTGCTCCCTATAGAGCAGCCACTGATCCCGAGTCTTGCCTTGAGCTGGAAACAATACTTCCTCAATACACCAACATCGAAGCTCCTCAAATAGATGGCCTTGCGCCAGGCAATGTTGAACCAATGGCGCTTCTCTCCTTCTACAACGTAGTCGACTTTGATGTTCTTTAATACGAACCCTAAAAACACGGATGGTTTTCCCAATATATCGAAGCCCACAGGGGCAACTGATGGCATAAACGACAAAAGTAGAGTCACAGGTGGTAACTGACCTTAACCGATATTGTGATCCATTGTATGAAAAATCCGATCTTTCGATTGTGGGGTATCGCTATATTGATGACGTTTTTTTGTTGTGGCAAGGGACAGAATCCACTTTACAATCTTTTGTTTCCTGGCTTAATCAATGCGATATACATATTAAGTTTACCTGTGAATTTCATCAACATACAATTACTTATTTAGATATCAAAGTTACCAGGGAAGAAAATCTTTGGGGTACCACAGTACATAAAAAATCAATAAATCGTAATACTTTTTTACATTTTGATAGCGCGCACCCCCCTCGTTTGAAGAAGAGTTTACCTTTATCACAGTTCCTCAGATATCGCTGGAATTGTTCCGACGTGAATGAGTTTAAGATTTTGTCTAAACAGTTGATTAGTGACTTTTTAGAGCGCGGCTATCCATGAAGTGTAGTATATCGGGCATATCAGCGTGCCTTATACAATAATAGAGAGCTTTTATTACTACCCCGACACCGGCATGATGAGCAAGGAAGTAACATTAATTTTGTCACAAAATATTCTCCACTGAGTTTTCATATGCAGAAAATTATCAACAAACATAGTGGAATTCTGCAGGTAGTATCAGGGTTGCAACATCAACGTCTAAGATGTGTGTGTGGACGAGAGGAAAGAATCTGAAAGAATATTTAAGCCCAACACAACTTAGACCACTACGGCCTCTTGAGCCCAGTGATGAACGGAGAGGACACAGGAAGTGTGGCCAATGTACGATTTGTGCTATCACAATCGAAAGATCGGATTTTTCATACAATGGATCACAATATCGGTTAAGGTCAGTTACCACCTGTGACTCTACTTTTGTCGTTTATGCTATCAGTTGCCCCTGTGAGCTTCTATATATTGGGAAAACCATCCGTGTTTTTACGGTTCGTATTAAAGAACATCAAAGTCGACTACGTTGTAGAAGGAGAGAAGCGCCATTGGTTCAACATTGCCTGGCGCAAGGCCGTCTATTTGAGGAGCTTCGATGTTGGTGTATTGAGGAAGTATTGTTTCCAGTTCAAGGCAAGACTCGGGATCAGTGGCTGCTCTATAGGGAGCAATGGTGGATCCACTCTCTGGCGACAGTACAACCGGGTGGTTTGAATCAAGAAATTGATTGGTCAGGTTGCCTCTAGTTTTTTGGAGGCTGGGACCAATCCCGTTAGAGATTTTTAATTGCTGAATGACGTTTCCCTTTAATAAAGAGGTACCGCAGAGCCTATTCCACATGCGCGGAGTTTTTTGACAAGTTTTCATTCTACGAATGTAACGACAATTTATAGGAACGTTGGCAGCATCATGAAATAAGGTATTTAATGTCTTTATTGTCAGTTTTCTATATATTTTACTGATGAGTATTCTGAATAGCAAGTGATTGTGCTCCTGGGATAAGCAACGAAGAATGAGTGTTATCATCTAAGTTTCCTTGTTTGTTCATTTTTTAAATACTGCATTTCTATATCCCCTGATGAACCGCACATAGAGAAACGCGAGGCGCCAGAATTATCAGCGTTGGGATATCTGTGATAAAGTCATGCTACACTAGAAAATGCTTGAGGGCTAAGCTGTCATAAGAAATCATACCCTAAGCTAAGTATTCTTGTGTACCTGACAATTTTTTGGATATAATAACCTATAAAACAGCAGATCATTGATGTGAACCGGCACACTATTGAAGTTTCGTTGAAACGAGAGTGTGATGCTCGAGTTTATCTGAGATCAGCTGGAGGATTCATTTCAAGATGTTATAACTCTTAAATAGGCTGAAATGAACAATTGTTATAGTTTTGTTATAAGAATCAATGCGGACAAGACCAAAGTTATGGTCACGGGTGGATCACAGGCCAGTGTTCACCTCTGTGGAATCCAAATCGAGCAGATCCCAGAATTCAAATACCTGGAATCACTGGTGCAGGAGAAGAATGTGGTATCCACCACCGATGTCCACAGCAGTATTGGCCACAAAACAGTAGCGTTCACCTCACTCAAATGGTGCCTCTGGAAGAAAGCCATTATCTCCACCAAGACTAAAATTTGCCTTTTTCGAACACCGATCCTGCCAATTCTCCTCTGCGGATCGGAAACATGGACTTTGCTCATACCTGACATGAACAAGCTTGAGGTCTTTCAAATATGATGCCTGAGACAGATTTTGGGTGTCTCTCTTTGTGATCACCATTGAAACTTGACAATTTGGACAAGGTGCAACCATCAGCCTTCAGTCAAAGAACAAATCCAAAAACAGATACTGCAGTGGTTTGGCCACGTTTGCAGAATGAACACCAGTCGGCTGCCATACAAACTCCTCTGGCAAGCGCAACCTGTCCACTGGAGGGTTTAGTGAGCAGCACTGAAGAAAACGGTTCAAACACATCGAGAAGACCTAAGGAATTCCAACCAAAGAGCAATATACCACGTATAGTAAGCAGAATAACCAAGTCTAGGTGTGGTAAATAGGAAAAAGTTTATTTGAACAATCGTCACCAAGAGTATTCCAGATTACCCGTAGGGGATAAAACAGCCAGACCATGTTTTGGCTAAATCTTCTTCAGGGGTTCATTGGCATACTTTTACCACTTGTGAACATTAGCCTGTCTGTTCCAAACCCTTGTGTTATCTATAAGAACTCCATGATATGCAGCCTTTCACTTCAGCAGAAAAAGGAACCAGCCACTGACCATCGATAAGGACAGAGAGAGGTGTCAAAGATAACCCCTAGATTGTGGGCTGAGGGTACAGGAAGGATAGTAGATCCATCCACATGGATTGAGAGAGGGGGAAGTGGGGGGGAGAAGTTAGGTGGAAAGACAAGGAGTTCAGTCTTGGCCATGTTCAATTTCAATCGTTGATGAGACATCCAGGCAGCGATGTCTGAAAGACAGGCAGAGATCTTGGACTGGGTTGCCGGAGAAATATTAGGTGTAGAGAGGTAGATTTGTGAGTCATCGGCATAGAGATGGTACTGAAAACCATGGGAGGAGATAAGCGTACCAAGGCCTTGGGTATAGAGAGAGAAAAGGAGGGGGCCCAAGACAGATCCCTGTGGGGGAAGTGGGGGGGAGAAGTTAGGTGGAAAGACAAGGAGTTCAGTCTTGGCCATGTTCAATTTCAATCGTTGATGAGACATCCAGGCAGCGATGTCTGAAAGACAGGCAGAGATCTTGGACTGGGTTGCCGGAGAAATATTAGGTGTAGAGAGGTAGATTTGTGAGTCATCGGCATAGAGATGGTACTGAAAACCATGGGAGGAGATAAGCGTACCAAGGCCTTGGGTATAGTGAGAGAAAAGGAGGGGGCCCAAGACAGATCCCTGAATGAGTGATGGGAGAGGTAGGAGGAGAACCAGGATAGTACGGAGTCCTTGAAGCCAAGCGAGGAGAGGGTGATGAGAAGAAGGTCATGGTCAACGGTGTCAAAGGCAGCAGAAAGGTCAAGAAGGATGAGGATAGAATAGAGGCCCTTGGATGTAGCCAGGAACAGGTCGTTTATGACTTTTGTGAGTGCCGTTTCAGTGGAGTGTAGGGGACGGAAGCCGGATTGAAGTGGGTCGAGGAGAGCCTGGAAAGTGAGGAAGTCGAGGCAGCGACAGTGGACAGTTCGTTCTAATAGTTTGGATATGAAGGGGAGGAGGGAGATGGGTCGATAGTTAGCAGGGCATGTGGGATCAAGTGAGGGTTTCTTGAGGAGGGGTGAGACAACAGCATGTTTGAAGTCAACGGGGACAGTTGCAGTGGAGAGTGAGAGGTTGAGGATATGAGTGATGGAGGGGGCAATGGTGAGGGGGATGGAACGTAGGAGATGGGTGGGGATAGGGTCTGATGAACAGGTGGTGGGTTTGGAGGAGGGCAGGAGGAGTGCAGTTTCTTCAGAGATTGGAGGGAAGGAGGAGAGGGTGGCAGAGAGAGTATGGATGGGGGAGGAGAATTGGGGAGGAGGGGAGGTAGATGGGGTAGGAAATTGGAGGGTAATGCTGTGGATTTTGTCGTGGAAGTAGTCGGCTAAGATTTGGGCAGAAAGGGAGGGCGGGATTGGGGGCGGTGGAACCTTGAGGAGAGAATTGAGGGTATTAGAGACGGCAAGGATCAGAGGCAAGGGAGTTGGTCAGATGGATGAAGTAATTTTGTTTGGCAAGTGCCAAGGCTGACTCGAAGGAGCCAAGCATGAATTTGAAGTGTAGGTCTTCCGGGGAGTGGGATTTGGACCAAGCTCGTTCGGTAGAACGGGTGCAGATGCGTAGGTAACGGATTGTGGGTGAAAGCCAGGGTTGGGGAGTAGATCGTTTGACAAGATGTGGGGTGGGAGGGGCAAGAGTGTCGAGGGCTGAGGATAATGTATGTGACGTGGTAGCTTCCCCAGAAGCCATGGAAACAGATGGTGACCCGGTGGAAGGTTTTGGTACTGCAGGTAAATGCAGGATTTTCTCTGCTCAGAACAAGAAACACATGGCTAATCAGCTAACACAGCTCACCTCGGGGGAAGGGAGAAGCATAGTTACTGATTGGGCACGCCCTAGCAGGAGGCGGGCTGCCCAAAGCAAAGGCAGCTTGTTAAACAGAGAGAGACAAGAGAGAGAGAGGAGAGACGGAGCAAGGCAAGGAAGAAGGAAGCAACGTGAAAGGCAGGAAGCAGCCTTTGATGCAGAAACCCTTGACTTAGAAGGAGAAACACTGCCCAGCTGTAATTCTAGGAGAAGGGATTCAGAACCAAGAAGCAGGTACCAGGGATACTCAGTGCCTGAAAGAACCTTCTGGGAACAAGAGAGGTGTGAAGCACTGAGAGACCCAGGGATAAAGCCCAGGCTTCTGGAGGGGAAAGCTGACCCGCGGAAATGAAGGCAGAGTGGCAAGGAATTCTCAGACAATCCTCAATACAAGGTACATGGTGTGTTTAATTCAGATGACAAGTTTTATGAGAAGCCAGAAAGAGTGAGTGCTGATTTTAAAACCCAGGACAGACTCAGGCATTATGAAGGCAGTTGGCTGCAGCCTGAAACTCGTTTAAATAAACCCAGCTATTCTCACCAGACAGCTGAAAGATTTAGCAAGCAGGCTAGTAGAAAGAACACAGCTGACCTGTATGGGAGAGATATAATCCGGGAGGAATTGGAAGATCCTACGTTTGAAGCACTCTTTAGAAGCACTCCTCATACAACTGAACTGGCTAACCCGACACTTACTTACAGAGACAAGTGGGGGAGGGGTAACTCCAGTGCATTGAATGAATGTTTTAACAGAGACGACATTACTTGCTTTCCTGAAGTAAAGTCTGCAAACAATTACTTACCCAAGGAAGGAGCAAATCCTCAGCCTAGCCCAGTTAGAAAGCAGGCTGAACTACTCCTTAAAGAGTTCAAAGAATTCTTAGATAAACGAGCAATTCCTGACCAGAGGTTAGTGCAATCAGAGAAGAGTCCTGAAGTAGAAATGCCCTTGGCTTCTCCTTTGCCAATGATTGAATTGAATCAACCAATGGACTGCTCAACCTGTCTGACAGAAATTAGTAAAGCAAAGATTGAATGGTCATTTGCTATGATATCCTAAAATGTATGCTGTTTAAGTACCTGGCTGAAGAGCTTATGAAGAGATAAAAATAAGCTGAAGCATAACTTGGTTACAGTACAGGAACATTATTGTTTTCTCCTTGTTTAATTGATTTAAAAGTAGAGGTCACATGACAGAATGTGAACTCCAGTGTTGAAGGACATTTTGGGCACAGCATTTTGAAGAGCCTGTTTTTCCTTTGTTCCTACTTTGGCTAATATATATTCCTTTACGCCTGTTCCATTCCACCACGGAGCGGGAGAAATAAATCCTTATGTAAAAAAATATTCTTTTGCCTGCCTTATCATTCGACCTTCACAACTACAACCTCAACCTCAAGGCCGACCCCTCCTCAAACCCTCAAGGTTAGGGAGCGGGTGGGTGGCATGTAGCATTGTGTGAAGATAATGCATCGTTGACAGAGTTGGAGGATAAAATCGCGGAAAGAGATGGAGATGGTGGAGGAGAGAGTCAGGGGATCAATATTATGAAGGTTTCTAAATAGGTCGGAGGAGACAGGACGAGGTTGGGACGGTGGAAGTTGAAGAGTAAAAGTTAAGAGGTGATGGTCAGATGAGGGAAGGATTGATTTACGGAAGTTTGAAGGAGAGGAGTTGGAAAATAGTATTAGGTCAAGGCAGTGGCCGTGTAGATGTGTGGGGGCAGTGGAACAAAGTTGGAGGTCGAACGAGGAGGTGAGAGCGAGGAGCTTTGAGGCATGGGGGTCGGAGGGGTTGTCGATGTGAATGTTCAAATCGCCAAGAATAAGAGTGGGGGAGGAGGGATCCATAAAGGCAGAAAGCCAGGAGTCTAAGTCGGTGAGGAAGGTTGATTTGGATTTGTCCGGTGGGCGATAAATAACAGCTATTTGGAGGGGAAGTGGTGAGAGGAGGCAAATGGAGTGGACTTCGAAGGAGTCTCCATGGGGTGGCAGAAGGGGTTGGAATTGGCAGGAGGGAAAGAGTAGGAGGCCAACACCACCACCGTGACCAGTAAGTCAGGGTGTATGGGAGAACTGGTAGCCCCCATAGCAGAGAGAGGCAATGGAAGCGGTGTCGTCTGGGGGGAGCCAGGTCTCAGTCAAGGCAAAAAAGTGTAGGGTATTGGAGATGAAAAGGTCATGAATAAAAGGGGTTTTTTTGATGACTGAGCATGCGTTCCATAGGGCACATGAAAACGGGAGAGCGGAGGGGGGGGGAGAGGGATATGGATAAGGTTGAATAAGTTACGTGTAGATTTCTTATCAGAGTAGCGTGGGGGTCTATTTCTAGGGTAATGCTGAGATTTAGAGGGAGCAGAGTGTGGGTGGGTGTGTCTAGGTGAGTGTGCTCTCCAAAAGGGACATGAGGGAGGGGAAATGAGGGGTAAATTGATAGTATCGGGTAGGTTATGTGGGGGATTATTTTTGGGGGTAGGGTTGGAGTTGATATCTATGGATATCCTGGAGTGCCACAATCCAGCCTGGTTTTCAGGATGCCCCTAATGAATATTCATGAGAGAGATCTGCATACAATGGGATGCAGTGGGTGCAAATATATATCATGAATATTCATTAGGGGCATCCTGAAAACCAGGCTGGATTGTGGCACTCCAGGACTGGAGTTTGCCATCACTATTCTATTCAGACAGATCTCTCCTCTCAGATCCCGAGAGCATTCAATCTAGAATATGGGCATATTATTCCATGCTCTTCTCTTCAGATTCTAATGACCCAGACACCTGCAGGATTTTATGGGAGGAACATCCCATGGTCAATCCTGGCGAGAGAAACCAAATGAACATGGTTATGGACAAGTTCCTGGAGGAAAGGTCCATAAACCATTATTAAAGAGGACCCGAGAAATCCACTGCTTGCCCCAATACAAGTATTGTGGAGCCTGTGTCTTTTTGGGAAACTGCCAGGTACTTGTGACCTAGATTAGCCACTGTTGGAAATAGGATACTGGGCTTGATGTCCTTAGTCTAACCCAATATGGCATTTCTTATGTTCTTGTTAAATTTTATTTGATACACTACCAAAACTGTAATACAACCTATGCGGTTTACAGAGTATAAAATAAACTTACCATTAATTACGTTTCATTTGTCCTATAATTTAAAGATGTAAATAGTTTACTTTGCAATCCAAGTTTACCTTCCTGTGATTCATAATTGCCTTGTTATCCAAGTTTATTGACCCTGTTTACTGTAACTCAGACACTTGTTTTTGTGCTGAATTTTTGTGTTCGACGTAAACCGCGCTGATGTCAAATAGTGCGGTATATAAGAAATGTAAAATAAATAAATAAACATAAAAGATAAAAACAACCAACCACATACATAAAGAACTCAAATATTGATAGAAAAGAAATAAAAAGATGAGTACTGAAACAAATACATGACCCAAGAGATAAGGGGGGTAATGCCACATAAAGAAAGGGGAAGGGTATCTTAGACTTGGGCTATACAGACCGTTTTGTGTCACGTTTTAACTCAGTTTCCCCTATCTTAAGTCTTAGAGGAATCTAGTCCGAATGCCATTTTAAAAAGAAATGTTTTGAGTGCCGCCTTAAAGTTATGTTTGGTCCTAACAGTTGCAGGTAAACTATTCCAAGAGGGGGAAGGGTTGCAGCGAAAAAGATAGACTTATGAGTACTTTCATACTTGGTCAATAACGGGGATGGAAAGTGGAGCCTGAACCCATGCAGGGAACAAAGTGCTCTGTTTGGGGCATATGAGTCCCCGGATACCCACTGTCACCACAACATGCCCTTGGACCCGTCCTCTCTAGAATCAAGGCACTGGTCCCCATCTGAGGACATGGCCAAGGCTCTTGCCTTTGCCACCGAGTCAGAGGAGGACCATCGCACAGAGAATCTAGAGATGCTCCAGTACAAGGCTCCCCCCCCCCCCCCCGAAAGAGGCGCTCATGGTGCCCGTTCCCCTTTCATCCTGGAACGGCTGCTCCTCCATATGTGGGCCCATAGTTAGCTGGTGGCTGGACTTAATGTATTGGGTCCGCCAGAGCCCTGGCTTCCAAAAAGCCCAACTGTCTTATAACTCCATGGTGGTGGAGTTGGCCATGTGGAGGCTGAAGAGCCGGAAAACGCACTCCTCGGTGCCCACAGGCAGGGAGGCCTGTGCCATGGACACCATGGGCAGAAGGTGCTTCCAGGGCTCTATGCTTATTGGCTGGATCCAGGCTTACCACTTGTACATGGGCATGTACTTTGCAGACGTGGCAAAGTAGGTTGCCGGGTTCTTGGCTGGTGTCTCAGAGAAACCCCTCCTGCTGTTCCAGACCTTTTCCTCAGAAGTCAGGGAGTGCTCCAAGTTTATTATTCGAGCAACCTACAATGGCTTTGAGTCAGCGGCTAGAGTAGCTGCAGCAGGCATTAGTGCACGGCACAAGGCTTGGCTACAGTCCTCCAACCTAGAGCAATGGGTCCAGGACAAATTGGTCGACATCCCTTGCCATGGAGAGAACTTCTTCAGCAAACCCATGACGGACAACGCCGCCAAGCTGGAGTCAGAGTTTTGGCAAGGACTAGGCTCTCTAAGAAGACCGCTGACCCTTCCCAGAGGAAGGCCTCTGGTAGAAAGCCCTCATACCTGAAGAAGAGGAATGCTTACAGAGCCTACCCTCAATACCAGGCCTTCCCACTCCCCAACAGGGCCAGCAGGCCAATGGACAAGGGCATGTCCTACTTAAACATAAGACCCCCAAACCCCAGCCCATCCCCCCCACCCCCCCTGGCGCAACCTGGAGAGGGCTTTGGGCATAGCCTCTCTTCCCCCAGGAGGCACAGCCCTGCAGCACACAGGGGGGCATCTGGTTCTCTTTGCCCACAGGTGGCCCTCCATTACCACCGACATGTGGGCCCTTCAGGTGGTTCAAGAGGTTTACTTCCACCTCCACCAGGCCTCCACCCCCACCATTCTTTACGGGAGAGCCCCCCAGGACTCCCCTCCACCTAGAGGACTCGTCCCAGCCCACCTCAGGGGCATAGGTTCTACTCCCACTACTTCCTGGTACCAAAAAGGAGAAGAGGGTTCTCTCCTCATCCTCAACCTGCGGGACCTCAAAAAATTCCTGGTGAGGGAAAAGTTCAGAATGCTCTCTTTTGGAACATTGCTGCCATACCTTCAGCAGGGAGACTAGCTATGCTCCATGGACTTAAAGGATACATACACACACATCCTCATCTATCCCTCCTACACAAGCAGTACTTCCGCTTCATGGTCGGCGGAGAACATTATCAGTACAGAGTGCTATCCTTCGGCCTTCCCTCTGCTCCAAGGGTATCCACCAAGTGCCTAGCGGTGGTCGCAGCCCACGTCAGGCCCTAGGGGGTATTAGTCTTCCCCTGTCTGAACTATTGGCTTGTAAAGGGCAGCACAGCCGTCGAGGCCTGACTGCTGACGGCACACACCATCACCCCTGCTGGAGCACCTTGGCTTTATCATAAACTACCCGAAGTTTTATCTCCAGCCAACCCAGCACCTGGAGTTCATAGGGGCTCAGCTGGACACCATCCAAGCCAGGGCCTTTCTCCCTCAGGACAGGGCCCTACGCCTCCAAGCACTTGCTGCAAACACACAGTGCCGTTGCTCGGCATCGGCCCGCTTCATGCTCTGCCTAATGAGGCATATGGCATCCAGGGTGCATATCACTCCAAAAGCTTGCCTGTGGATGCAGACGGCCTAGTGGGCCCTCCGTTAGCAGTGCTCCCAAGCCACAGGATGCTTGCAGGACAGGGTGCTCATCACCTGTCCCTTGGCTCTCTCTCTCGACGGGTGGCAAAACCTCCAGTATCTGCTGGCCAGGATGCCCTTCCAGCTGCCCAAACCCCAAAGGATCCTCACTAAAGATGCCTCCAAGCTGAGGTGGGGAGCACATTGCGACAACCTCTGTACTTACCAGTGGAGAGTCTCCAGCAAATCAACCACCTGGATCTCTGAGCTGTAGCCTAAGCCCTCTGGACTTTTTACCACCACCTGCAGCAGCAGGCGGTTCTGGTTCAGACCGACAAGCAGATGGCGATGTTCTACATAAACAAATAGTGGGGTATGGATTCAGCTCTGCTCTGCCAAGAAGTGATGAGCCTCTGTATGCCAGCAGCAATGGGATTCTCCAGCAGACAGTTTGCCTCCCAGGCCAGGACAACACCCTGGCAGACTGGCTGAGCCAGGTCCTCCAGCTGCACGAATGGAGGCTGTACCCTAAAGTGACCGGCCAGCTGTTCCAGCACTTGAGGGCTCCTGAGGATGGACCTCTTTGCCAGCCAGCCAATGCACAACTGTCCCGCTTCTGTTTCCAGCAGCCACACTCCTCCCAGGTGGCGGCGGATGCTTTTCTGATCTCTTGGGCGGAGGGCCTCATTTATGCCTTCCTGCCCACACCACTGATCACCAAGACCCTGTCCAAGGTCCAGCGCAGCAGGGCCACAGTGATCCTGGTGGCTCCTCAATTGGCCATTCAGCCGTGGTTTCCCCTGCTCCTCCACCTGGCCAGATTCTCATGTGGTGTAATCCAGGCCAACTGACACAGGAGGAGGGCGCTCTCCTCCACCCCATCCTGTGGTCCCTGACACTCACAGCCTTGCTGCTGAAAGGGTAGCCCTGGCCCCTTTCAATCTCTATTGAAGTGGAGGAGGTGTTCCTCGCTTCCGCAAAACCTCCATCCGTCAGGCATACACCTTCAAGTGGTGGAGGTTCTCAGTCTGTTGCACGGAGCGTCAGGTCAGCACCTTCCCCTACTCTGTCCAGTAATACTGTAGTACCTACTTCACCTGTGCCAGGCAGGGCTGAAGTCTAACTCCTTAAGCATGCACTGCAGCGCTCTTGCAGTGTACCACCATCTCATTGATGACAAACCCCTCTCTGCTTAAACCCTCATGTCTCGCTTTCTGAGGAGGGTCCTCTCATCGAAGCCGCCCGTCCACCTGCAGATGATGGAGTGGGACCTTAACGTCATGCTTTCCAAACTCCTGTCACCTCAAGTATCTCTCCTGGAAGGTGGTGGTCCTCGTGGTGCTCACCTCTGCCTACAGGGTCAGCGAACTTCAGGCATTGGTGGCAGAACCACCATACACTAAGTTCTACAAGAACAGGGTCATGCTCCTAACGCACCCAAAGTTTCTACCCAAGGTGGTATCTCTGTTCTACCTCAGCCAGCAGGTAGTGCTCCCCACCTTCTTCCCGCAGCCTCACGCCAGCAGGCAGAGACAAGTCTCCACACACTGGACGGTAAACCGGCGCTCACATTTTATCTCGGGCACCCAGGAGCACCACCGAGCTTCTCAGTTGCTTGTTTCCTACGATCCAAGTCAGTTGGGAGCTGCGGTCTCTAAGCGGACCCTATCCATCTGGGTCACTGACTGCATTGCCTTCTCATATGAGCAGGCTGGTCTCTTGCTGGAACGCCATATCACGGCGCAGAGCATCTGGACTATGGCGACCTCTGTAGCGAACATGCGCTACTTTCCCTTGTCTGAAATCTGTCAGGCTACTACCTGGTCCTCAGTCCACACTTTCACAGCTCATTACTGCCTGGACAGAGTCCGTCGGGACAGCACCTTTGGCCAAGCAGTACTCCATCATTTTAATGGGGTATAGGCAACTCCTGCCCTCTGGCCCTTTGGTGTGTTTAGGCTACCGAAGCATTGGCTCCTCGTTGGGCACCTGGGCCTCTCGGGAGTCTGTTATCTCTCGACTCATTGCTGCTCTTCATGGTTCCCCCTTTTTTCTGGTCACCCGTGAGCATTTTACAGGTTTTTTTGGTAGCCTGTAGCTAGGGAGTCCCATATGTGAGGACTGACTTCTTGCTTGTTCTGTAGAAAGCATAGTTACTCACCTGTAACAGGTGTTCTCCGGGGACAGCAGGAATCAGTTCTCACAACCCTCTCTCCTCTCTGTGGAGTTGCTTTTCTTTTTGCTGTCTTGTGTTATATCATACTGAGGCAAGATGGCACCCTTAGGCAGGAAGGGGATCACGCATGCGTGGTGCATCTCCGAAAGGCTTTCTTTGAAAGCTGGGGAGAGGGTACCGTGTGGGCTCTGTCAACACCGATATCACTCTTATGTAAGGACTGATTGCTGCTGTCCCCAGAGTACACCTGCTATAGGTGAGTAACTACGCTTTTATGCATCCTTTGCAAGAAGAGAGCCATCAATTCCATCTATTAAGAACAAATAGAAATCTTATGGGCATTCCTCCACATTATTTTTTTAAGAAGCATTTACGTCGTTGGTGCCACTATTGAATGCATTAATGTTTTTGTATACTAGCAACTGTTCTGTCTCAAGAAGTGAAAATGCTTAATTTATATCCTTTTGCATAAAAAAGACTGGTTCCTTATCGTTCCTCCAGTTCAATCCTCTACCTCTGGGTTGTATACCTCCTCCTGCAGCTTGGAGACTGCGCATGTCAAACTCATGACATCACTGGATGTAGTCTGCTGGCGTCTCCTATCAGCCCCCAGTGTGTCCAGTCTCCATGCATCAGAAGGATGTAGTTAGCCTAGGTGCTGGGCTCACTTGAGGAACAGATAAGGAGCAATAGGGTAGCTTAGGATAGACTACTCAATTTGTTCCCATTTAATTTGGTTGTTTGCCTTTAAGTTTAATTTAACCCTGGTCCTTTATAATAAAAAAAATAAATAAAAAATAAATGAGAAAGTAAAACTTTACTCCGGTGCCGGTTCCTGACTGCCTCCTTTGTGTGGGGCTGGGGGGCTTAATCATTCAGATCTCTCCTCCTGGACAAGAAGGGGGAGAGCTCTGCTTCATGAGCAAGGGGCGATCCTCCTGCTGCCAGACGGCCCCGATGGCCCTGATTCACCCTGGCGCATTGGCACGCTGATGGGAGACTTGTCCGGCGGTTTTCTGCTCGGAGCACAGTGGAGCGGAACCGCGCGGACTGGAGTCCCCATTGAAGACCAGTGAGTTATTTTTATTTCCTTTCTGTTTTTCCCGGCTGTTCTTTGCTCCAGCGGGCTGAGACCATGCGATAAAGCACCGGCTTCTCGGGCCTCGCGTTTGGCGCCCTTTTTCCATCGGCAGCAGCAGCGGCCATTTTGTGAGCGTGGCACGAGCTCCGGTGGGGCCTTCAGCATTTAGTCCCTCTAAGAGGGGGAGGATTTTTGTTACCTTGCTGCTTGCGGTCTGCCTTAACTTCATTTTGACTTCATGATAATGGTCTTAATTGCACTTCGGCACCTCGGGAAAACCCTCAGGCCCCTTGAGAGAGTAATGAGGTGATCGTAGGGGCTTCCTGGGGAGTACATGACTAAATGAACCAATAAATTCGATACCGGGGGTGCAGTTTTTTATTTCTAGTTTTATTTCTAGCTTTAATTACTAGTTTAATATAATTTAATATGCTGTAATCTCAGTTAATATAAGTTAAGGTGCTTTAGGTAGATGCTGAAAAGAAAAAAAGAGGTCAAGGAATAAGTCAGTTTGATAACCGACTATACACTTAGAGTAGCCTTCCACATTTGAGACTGGTGTAAATGTGTAAGGCTGACCTCCATTCTATACATTTTGCAACCAGCGCATGGGGCTAACATGTTGCTGGGTTGGATTCCAGAAGCATACCGTGCCGCTGTATTATATTGCTATATTACCGTTTGGGCTAGGGGAGAAATTTAATATTCAATGCCCTTTCATTCGGAGCCCTTCTCTATTTCCAACGTTGCCGGTTTGGATTTCTTCTGGGTTATCTAGTATTTAATTGGCTCTGGGAAGGAGCACGCTTAAGGGTACCTGGCTGGCAACCGGTGTCCTTGGAAGGAAACTGTCATCACAGTGTCTCGGCTCAGTTTATTGAAGAAAAAAAAAAAAAAGAAGACTGGCGGGTCCCGGTAGAAAGACAACTGATAGGCGGGAGGCTTCAGGGGTTTCTTCTGCCTGGACCCAAATAGCGACCGACCAGTGGGTTTTGGAACTAATTCGCGAGGGCTTCGCGCAGGAATTGCCAAGACCGGTCCGGGATTCTTTGTGATGTCTCCCTACAGAAGTCCGCAAAAACCTCTGGCGATCTGCAATGCACTCGGCCGTCTATTACACATGGGGGCGATCGTGCCTGTTCTGTTAACAGATTACGGTAGGGGACGATACTTACTTTATTTTGTAGTGCCAGAAATAAAGACTGTTCTCTCCGCCCTATCTTGTATCTCAAGGGCGTGAATCGGTGTCTACGGGTTCCGCATGTCTGTATGGAAACATTGAGATCAGTGATTGTGGCGGTACGCAAAGGGGCGTATTTGTCCTCCCTGGATCTTATGGAAGCGTATCTGCATTTTCCAATCAGAGCCGCCCATCAGAAGTTTCTGAGGTTCGCCCTCCCATGTGGACATTATCGGTTCCAAGCATTGCCCTTCGGGCTGGCAACGACGCCACGGATCTTCACCAAGGTTATGGTGGTGGCGGCCGCGCTGCGGAAGGAAGACGTCCTGGTTCATCCCTATCTCAACGAATGTCTGATTCAGGCAAAATCAGAGGTCGAAAGCATCCAGATTACAGACAAGGTGGTGAAGTTTCTACAGGGGTTCGGCTGGGTGATCAATCATGCCAAAAGCCGCTTAGTGCCATCCCAGAATCTCGAGTGTCTGGGAGTATGGGTCGACACGAGGAAAGGAATGGTGTTTCTACCGCATCGTCGAGTTCTAGGACTGCGGCACCTGGTTCGCAAGTGCTGATCCGCCCCGGCACCGTCAGCGTGGGACTGCCTTCGCAGGCTAGGCATGATGGTGGCGACGTTGGGGGCCGTTCCCTGGGCCACATTCCATATACAGCCCTTACAGTGAACGCTCCTTCGTCTCTGGTCGCATCAGAATGACTCGTTGAGCAAGCGCATTGCGGAGACCTTTTCGCACAAGGCACGTGGTTGCTCCAAGAGAGCAGTTGGTCGATCAACTGACTGGAGTTGCGAGCGGTTAACTGGCGCTTCAGACATTCGAAGCGGCGGTGACAGGTTGGGCGGTGAGAGTGCTGTCGGACAACTCCGCGGCGGTAGCCTACATCAATCGGAAGGGTGGCACAGGCAGTGCGGCCATGGAAGACGAAACAGATCTGCTGTTCGCTTGGGTGAAAAAACGTCTACCGGCGTTATTGGCAGCGCACATTGCAGGGAAGGACAATGTGACAATGGACTTCCTCAGCAGAGTACAAGTAGATGCTGGGGAATGGAAATTGCATCCGGAAGTGTTTGCACTAATAGTCCGCAGATGGGGCTGCCGATCATGGATCTCATGGCGATCTTTCAGTCAGCAAAGGCGACTCGATTCTTCAGCAGGCGGCATGAAAGGATGTTGGAAGGACTCAACGCCCTGATGCAGCCGTGGCCGGCATACGGGGTGCAGCGGATCAAAGCTCACCACGGGAGAGTGCTTTTGGTAGCTCCGGACTGGCCAAGGCGGCCGTGGCATGCCGACCTCATTCGACTGCTAGACGGGGAGTCTTGGAGGCTGCCGGTCTTGGAAGATCTTCTACGCCAAGGCCTGCTTCGAATGCCTCAGGCAAATTGGTTCTCGCTTACGGTTTGGCCATTGAAAGGGTGCGGCTGAAGAAAAGAGGATACTCTGGATCGGCAATCGTGGCATTGCTTCAAGTTAGGAAAAGGTCGGCCTTTCTGGCATAGGTCCGTGTCTGGCGTATTTTTTGAGGATTGGTGCTCAAGGTGGCAAGTCCGCGCGGCTACAGCCTGTGGTGTTAAGTTTTTCTACAAGATGAATTTGATAAGGGATGAGCGGCCAGTTCATTAAGAGTACAGTTAGCAGCTCTAGCCTGCTATAGGGGCAAGGTGCAGGATGTCCCTTGAGGGTTGCCTACAGATGTATTGCGGTTCTTGAAAGCGGTGACCAGGCTAAGGCCCTCTCGTCGAATCCTGGTGCCTCCGTGGGATCTTAATGTGGTCTTAGGGGCATTAGTAAAGGAGCCCTTTGAGCCATTACCTCAAGCAACGGTTAAAGATTTCACCTAGAAGACGGTGTTTTTAGTGGCCATATGTTCGGCGAGGCCAATTTCGGAGTTGCAAGCGTGGTTATACAGAGAACCATTTCTGTCATTTTCGAAAGAAAAGGTGGTCTTGCGACCGGTACCGTCCTTTTTACCAAAGGTCGTTTCACCGTTTCATCTAAATCAGACGGTGTCGCTTCCAATCTCCAGGAACAAGCAGGAATGTAGTCTTCACATATGGGTATCGTTGGTAACGACGGAGCCTGCGCGAGAACGCTCCCCAGCGTCCAATTAGAAAGCTTTTGGGAGCATCCCACAGCACCTGTGTGCTGCCTTCCCGCCTTTCCCAACTGCCTCTCTCCAGTTCTTCATTTTCCGCGGAGCCAGCAGGTCGTCGTTCCTGTCACCGCAGAAAATTATTCCTCCTTCTTCTTTTTTGTGGTCGTGTCTGCCTTCCTCGACGCTACACCGGTACCGTCGGTGGTTCTTTCTTTCTTTTAAAAAATAAATATATATAGAGGGAGGAAATGACGACATCAACCGGAGGAGCCGCGTGAGTGGAGCTCCGTGGAAGCGAGAGGGAAATTGCCCGTAAAAGCCTGGAACGGAGGATATAAAAAGTGGAAAAACAACCTAGAAAGAAGGTGGAAGAGGTGCGCAGTGCGAGGAGATGAAGAAAGGTGCAGCGGACTTGAAAGGGTTCGCGTACAAAAGCACCGCGGGGAGCACCGGAGGGAAGAACAAGATGGCCGCGGTGAGTGCTGGAAGCGTGGAGGAAGAGAATAAAACGAAGAATGGAGAAAGTATCCAGAGCAGAGAGGTGGAGGTGCTGCGAGGGGAGATAAAAAGCTGGTTCAGCACTCTCAGACAAGATTTAGCTCATTTTAAAACGGAGGCCCAGTCATGGATGGATGAGCTGAGAGCAGATGTGAGAGAGGTGGGACAGCGCATGGAAGACTTGGAGGGTAAAATGGAGGTGCAGGACAGTACCATACACAGACTGCAGGAGAGAATGGACAATATGGAAGTGGAGGCGGAAGAACTGTGGTCCAAAGTCGAAGACCTGGAAAATAGATCAAGGAGAGCAAATATTAGAGTGAGAGGGGTTTCCGAAACTGTGGAGAACTTAGACTGTGGAATTTTGGTGGAACATATTTGCAAGCGGTTAATGGAGGAGGCGGGTCAAGATGGCTCTCAATTATGTTGGAAAATAGATCGGGCGCATAGAGCGCTGGGCCCAAAAAGAGATGGGTATACCAGGGACATAATTGTTCAATTTCATGAGTACTCCACTAAATGTGCTGTGGTGGATGCGCGAAGAGGCTTAATGACTTTAAGTGGAATAACCAGAGAGTTGAACTGTATATGTCAGCTATTACCATGAGAAAGCGGTGGGAAATGGCAGGTGTAACCAAAGTGTTGCGTGAGAAATCAATTAAATATAAATGGCTATTTCCTTTTGGATTACAATTTTGTATTGAGGGGAGGACGTCGTATGTCAAGACAACAGCAGAGGCAGTCACGGTAATGAAGGAGGCAGGATGGAATGAGATACCGGAGGCACCCCAACAGATACATAGTAAAGGGTCGCGACGGCAGATGCGAGAAAGTGAATGGAGAAGAGCTCCACAAGGGGATCGCAGACTGCGTAGGCAAAGACAAAGCCATGTGCCGGGGATGGAAGGCGCTGGATGAAAAGTTAGACATTGTGGCAATCTGGTTATTGTATTTGTTAGTGGCACAATTTATGCATATGGTTGTTGAGAGTTGCGGGAAGTGTTGGGGGAGGGGGAGGCGGGGGGGGGGTAACGAGAAGCAAGGGAAAGAAAAAAAGAAAACAAAAAGAAAGGGGGTAACTATAGAATTTCTGGTTCCCTTCTTGTCTCCTTTGCTACTCCAGCGGGGCAGGCGGGCAAAGGAAAACAGCAAGAGGATAGGAAAATGCTTCCAGGAGTGGTGATGGATCATGCCTCACGGAAGTAGTAGGGAAGGGGAGCTGGTGGAGTGTGACGGGGTATGGGGGAGGGGGGGTGGGGTGGGGGAGGGGGTGGGGTAAGGGAGGGGGGAGGGGGTAACCGGATTCCCAACTGCAGGGGAAGGGGTGGGGGGGGGGGAGGGAGCGGGCAATATGGAAAGGGTTAAAATAATGACAATGAATGTGAGAGGATTAAATTCCCCTGTAAAGAGGCAGAGAATGTTCAAGGAGATTAACAGGCTCAAAGGTGACGACATATTTGTACAGGAAACACACCTGAAAAAATGTGATGAATGGAGGGTAGAACACAACAAATTTCAAGAGAAATGGTTTGCATCAAATAGATTGGAATTGAAAAAAGGGGGGGTGGGGATATTGATGAATGGGAGGATAGCCTACTCTGATTGTGTGGTGCATAGAAATAAAGAGGGAAGGTATATTATTGTTAAGTTGAAAATTCGGGAACAAATGTACACCCTGGTAAATGTGTATGGGCCAAATGTGGGCCAAGTGAGGTTTTATGTCAAGTTGAATGGTTTGTTGGAAACCCTTGCAGAAGGTCAGATCATTATGGGGGGACGGGGGACTTTAATTTAACAGTCAATCCAGATATAGATAACTCGGGGAAATGGATGGGGAATGCCAAGGATAGGAGGAGCCTGAAGGCGCTGAGTAAAAATTTGGGAGTGGTGGACGTATGGAGGAAGGTGAAGGGGAGGGAAAAAATATTTACGTTCTATTCACCAGTTCATCACTCTTTCTCCAGGATAGATATGATATGGGTATCCAAATCCTTAGTGGTGAAAGTGGCAGACTGTGAGATTGCGGAGGACGTGGTCAGACCATGCGCCAATGTGGGTTGAAGTGAATATGGGTGAGGAGGGCAGGAAGTATAGGGTGTGGATGTTGAATGAGTCCTTAATGGAGAACATTGAAATAACACAACAGATAAGGGAGAAAATAAAACAATATCTGGAAATGAATGACAGAGATGGTTGCAAGATTGGAACCTTATGGAAATGTTTGAAGGCGGTAATTCCATAGGGGCTCATGTGAAGAAACAGAAGGAGAGGCAAAAGGAGGCCCTAAGGGTAAGGATTAAGGAATTAGAGAGTACAATAGTACAAGGTGAAGCGATGAGGGGGCCAATCCAGGAATTAAATAGGGTAAAAAGGGAACTAAATGAATTAGAATTAGTGGAGATTAAACATGCACAGGATATCTTAAAGCAACAGTTCTTTGAACTGAGTAACAAACCGAGTCGACTGTTGGCGCATCGGCTGAAACAGCATCAGACTAGGAACTTTATAACCAAGATCCGAGATGCAAAAGGGAAGGAAGTGCGACAGGTGGAGCTTATTCAGCAGAGTTTTGTGGAATGTTATAAACACTTATACACGGAGGAGATTAATCAGAAAGAAGAGAAGCTGGAACAATTCTTACAGATGAATCTACCAAGTCTAAGGAGGGAGGAAACAGGACAGCTCTCCAACCCCATAGAGGAAAAGGAAGTGGTGGAAGTGATTAGGGGACTCCCGTCCAATAAGGCTCCGGGGATGGACGGATTTGCGAATAAGTTTTACAAGACC
The DNA here is from genome assembly GCA_033557465.1 of Ichthyophis bannanicus. Lineage (NCBI taxonomy): Eukaryota > Metazoa > Chordata > Amphibia > Gymnophiona > Ichthyophiidae > Ichthyophis > Ichthyophis bannanicus. Next base: position 191,635,374 of record CM066036.1, read on the forward strand.
TTTTGTGATGTGGTTAGTGGTCCTTTGACGAGACTATTTAATGCCTTTAAGGAAGGCGAGCCCATCCCAGAAACAATGCGAACGGCAGGGATTACCGTTTTACCTAAGGCAGGAAAAGATCCCAATCTATGTGGTTTATACAGGCCTATTTCCCTTTTAGGCCTGTATGAACCACATTTCCCTTTTAGGACTTTAAGATATTCACTAAAATACTGGCAAACAGGCTACTCCACTTTATGCCCAAATTGGTACATGAAAATCAGTCTGGATTTGTCCTGGGGCGTCATACGGCTGACAACATGCGGAAGGTGTTAAATGCTTTATGGAAAGGGAGGAAGGGGGGTGAGCAGGTGGTATTATTGGCCATCGATGCTGAGAAGGCGTTCAATTGTGTATCCTGGCCCTTTCTATTTAAGGTGCTGGAACGACTGTGGATTGAAGGAAGCTATCTGCAGTGGATTAAAGCTATCTATGCACAGCCACTGGCAAAGATTCGGGTTAATGGGGAATATTTCAGGTCGTTTGCTTTGTTTAGAGGAACCAGGCAGGGGTGTCCTTTGTCCCCGCTGCTATTTGTACTATCTATGGAGCCGCTTGCTCAGAAGGTGAGAGAGTGTATGGCAATACATGGGGTAAAATGGAAGTACCTGGAATGCAAGATATCTCTATTTGCAGATGATCTGTTATTTATGTTGACCAAACCAAGGGACTCCTTAAGGGAGGTAAATGAAGGTGTTAAAGGAGTTTGGGGAGTATTCTGGTTTTAAAGTTAATGATACAAAATCTGAAATATTGAATATTTCTGCAGGATTAGACGAACAGGCGCAGATCAAGGCCGAATTTCCTTTCAGATGGGCTCGGCATAGTGTTAGATATCTGGGAATATATTTAACTTCCCGCGAGGATTAACTTCCCGCGAGGCCGAGCTGTTTAAAGAAAACTATGTGCAGGTGGAAAAAATGATAAGGAAGGATTTAGAGGAGTGGAAGAATAAGACATTATCATGGATGGGGAGGATATCAGCTATAAAAATGATGGCTCTGCCTAAATGGTTGTATCTCTTTAGGAATCTCCCTATAGGGGTCTCCAAGGCCTACATTGGAAGAATGCAGAGGATTATAATGCAATTTGTGGGAGGGGGGACGAAGAATAGGGTAGCAGTGCAGATAATGAGGGAACGGGGGGATGGCTGTGCCGAATCTACTGAAGTATTGGGAAGCAGCACAAATGTGTGCTATTGTAGAATGGGATGCGGAGGAACCAAAAGAATGGGTTCAGATGGAATTGGAGGGAATAGGAGAAGGAAAGATAGGAGATTATGTGTGGCTCCCAAGGAAGGCAAAAAAAGGATACCCCGGTAGTAACCCATATGTATCAAGCTCCCTTCGAGTGTGGAATAAATGGAGAGGTATATGGTTGGGAGAAAATGGAATCTCAAGATTATTATCTATACGGGGGAACCCAGACTTTCCGCCTGCATTGGGGAATAATATTTTTAAAAAGTGGGGAAAATATGGATTACAAAGGATAGGTCAAATGCTGGAGGGTAGGAAAATAAGGGAGTTTGATGAACTGGTGAAGGGGTATAAGTTGGATGAGAAAGATGTATATGGTTATAGGCAGCTTAGCCATTATATTCAGCATAGGATTGTGCCGGATCTTAAGGGGGATCTTACAGAGGTGGAAAAGTTTTTCTTGAGGGGACAAAAAAAAAAAAGGGCGATGGCGAGCTTTTATAGGATGATGGTGAGGGAGCAGGAATAGGAAAGGTATCAGAAATCTTGGGAGGCAGAATTGGGGGTACAGTGGGAGGAGTCAATTTGGGAACATATATATGTGAATAGATATAAAGGAATTTTAGCTACAAATTTAATTGAGAATAACTACAAGGTGCTATATAGATGGCATTTGACTCCAGTCAGATTACATAAGTTTTATGGTCAGGTAACTGAGGACTACTGGAGGAACTGTGGGGGACGAGGCACGTACTTGCATATTTGGTGGCAGTGTAGGGAGGTGAACAAATTGTGAGTCGAAGTGTTGGGCCTGCTGGGAATGATCCTGGGGAAAGAAGTTGGCTCACAACCGGAGACAGCTTTGTTGGGAGTATAACCCCAACATCTGAATAAGGCAGAGGGCACCTTTGTGGATTTGGGATGTGTGGCCCTGAGAGTCTTGCTGGCCAGGAAATGGAAGCAGGAAGAAGTACCCAAGATGGCAGAGTATAAGGGATCGTTGGCACAGATTTATTTGATGAGCAAATTAACAGCACTTAAGAGGGCTAGACAAGAAAAGTTCCTACGGGTATGGGGGAAATATATTCAGTGGATAGCGTAGTTAGAAAACAATTAAAAGGTGAAGATGGAGGGTGTGAGGGAAAGAGCAGGAGGGATCCGGAGGGGGGAAGGGTGGTTTGAATACATGATAAATGGAAAACCTGCACAACAGGGCATATGGGGAAGTTGGGATGAATATGTGTATATAGAAATTTGAAATGTGGGGGATACGTAAGTTGTATTGGATATGAATAATTGTTGTGGTGTTGAAAATAAAATAAAAAAAAAATAATATATATATATAATATTTCTTTCATTTTTTCCAAATTTTTCATTTTCAGGTGCATGTGCCATTTTGGGCCTTAGGCCCAAAATTTTTTCCATCATGGAAAAACCCGCTTCAGAGTTTAAGAAGTGCACCAAGTGTGGCGGTACCATATCCGTCACCGACACCCGTGAGTGGTGTCTGAAATGTTTAGGTCCTGAGCACTCCATCTCGGAGTGTATGGCTTGTGCCATGATGTCCAAAAGGGGTCGACAAAACCGGGCTGCTAAACTTAGCACCCTCTTTTCCTCTGATGCAGCCTCTGTGGCATCGACATCTTCCAGGGCTTCGTCTTCCTCCCATGGATCTCAGTTAACTAAACATAAGTCCAGCCGGTCCTCAAAGGGTAGATCTCCTTCCAAGCATCGAGATTCCTCTGGCGTTGCCCTTGAGGGTTCTGCACCGGCAAAATTGCCCCGGTGGGAGGCTTCGGCTTCCAAAGCATTATCGGGGCTCCAGGATGTTCTCGAGGCCTCGACCTCGGCAGAACTACTGGTGCCATGCTCTGGGGTACCGGCGGTCGTCTCCGGTACCGATACCCAGGCATTCGCAGCGTCGATAGACCAGAGGTTCCTGACTATTGAACGCAGTCTGGCAGCTCTCCTTGCGGCATCGACGCCCTCGGAACCGCGTCGGACGGTTCAACTGGCCCCGGCACCGACATCGGTACCGGTACCGATAACATAGACATCGGTGTCCGCAATGCCGGCACCCAGTCAAGCCATGCCCTCCGGTACCGATACACCGGTACCGATTCCCCTGGTACCGACTTCAGTTGGTACGGGTATCGTGCTCAACAAGAGCATCCAGACAGAAGGTACTTCGAATCCTCAGAGGACTCTGAGGATTCTGACAGTTCTGTCGGTACCGGGATACTTCTCCCAGAAGAGCCTTCCTCTCCCAAGCGGAGGATGTCTCCTCCAGAAGATATCTCCTTCCAGGATTTCATCAGGGAGGTGGCTCGGGGTCTATCTATTACTGTGGCTCCTGAAACAGAGCCCAGAGCAAAGGAATTGGAGATTTTGCAATATCCCAAAGTTCCTAAAGAGGCAGCTACCTTGCCTATCCATGAGATCTTACATGATCTCATGTTGAGAATGTGGGAAACCCCCCTAACCACCTCTCTTCACTCCCGTCGACTGGATACCATGTAGAGGGTCCCCCCTTGTCCTGGTTTTCAGAAGACTCAATTGCCTCACCACTCTATTGTAGTGGAATCGGCAATGAGAAGGATCAGGAGTGCAAAGAGGCACGCCTCTAACCCTCCAGGACGTGAGTGTAGGACTTTGGATGCCTTTGGACGTCGTACCTTCCAGGCTTCCATGCTCTCTGCCAGGATTAGTTCCTATATTTTATATATGGGAATGTTCCTTAAGAAAGTCACAGGGGATTTAGAAGTGTTGAGTCCTCTTTTTCCTGAGGATAACAGGCAGGATTTCCTCACTCTGGTTAAACATGCCCAGGATGTGTCTAAATTTGTCAATCGTGCAGCCGTTGAATGTTTTGAATGCATAAGCAGAACCTCTGCTATTGCCATGGGTGCACGTAGAATTGCCTGGCTCCAGGCATCCGATTTGGAGCTCTGGGTCCAGGACAAACTGGGCAATATCCTTTGTACAGGTGAAAATGTGTTTGGCAAGAAAAGGCCAATGAGTTGGATGCTGATAACTCCACTTTGGATAGGTTATCCAAAGCCATATGGGGGCAAATAATAGCAGAACATTGGACTCTTTCCATTATAAGAGAAGGGTACAAGCTTCACTTCCTCCGCTTGCCCCCACCTACAATGGTAAGACAGTTCAATTCTCAGACCTCTCTTGTCAACCTGTTAGATCAAGATGTCACCATGCTTCTTGCCCAAGGGGCAATAGAAGAGGTACCCATTCTTCAATAGGGTACAGGGTTTTACTAAAAGAAAACAGGAGGATACAGACCCATTCTGGATCTCAGAGAACTGAACAAATTCCTGTTCAAGGAGAAATTCAAAATGATTTCTCTAGGAACTCTGCTGCCGTACCTTCAGAGCCGGGACTGGCTTTGTTCTCTAGACCTCAAGGATGCGTACACTCATGTTCTCATCCATCCAACTCACAGAAAGTTCCTTCGGTTTCTTTTTCAGGGAAAGCACTACCAGTACAGAGTGCTTCCTTTTGGCCTGGCCTCAGCACCCAGGGTGTTCACGAAATGCATGGCAGTAGTAGCAGCATTTCTTCGCACTCTAAGGATATTTGTCTTCCCTTACTTAGACGATTGGCTCATTCGAGCCCCATCAGAGTCAGAGGCCAGGACTTCTCTATCTTGCACAATGCGTATCCTGCAGTATTTGGGTCTGGTTATAAACATCACAAAATCCAACCTAACTCCCACTCAATCTCTAGAGTTCATAGGAGCTTTGTTGGATACCAGGATAGCAAGGGCCTATCTTCCACAGGCTCGTTGCCTTCGCATGGTGCAGTTAGCCTCTCAAGCAGTGCTAAAGCCTCTCCTCACTGCTCGAGAAATGCTGCAACTGCTAGGCCACATAGCATCCACTGTGCATGTGGTTCCTTATGCTCGCCTCCATATGAGAGCAGCCCAGTGGACTTTATCCACGCAATGGACCCAGGCATCAGGATGCCTGTCAGACAAAATAACAAACACAAATCGTCTTATTTTGTCCCTCCGTTGGTGGCAGTCCACTCAAAATCTGTTGCTGGGGTGCCCTTTTCAGCAGCCTTTACCCCAGGCAACTCTCACAACAGATGCTTCACCAGTGGGCTGGGGGGCTCATCTGCAAGACCTCTCCACCCAAGGCACCTGGACTCCAGAGGAGACTCATCTACACATCAATCTTCTGGAGCTCAGAGCAATCTTCCTTGCTCTGCGAGTGTTCCACACCCTGCTCAGCTACAAGACAGTCCTCATTCATATGGACAATCAAGTAGCCATGTTTTACGTGAACAAGCAGGGAGGAACAGGCTCTCTGTCACTTTGCAACGAAGCTTTGCGACTATGGGCCCTTGCCAGAGAGCATCAGATTCATCTCTTGGCTGTGTATCTTCCAGGCATCCAGAACTCTTGGGCAGACAGACTCAGTCGAGTTCTGCTTCCACACAAATGGTCTCTACATGTAGACCAGGTGGCCAAGATTTTTCAAATTTGGGGAACCCCGGACATAGACCTCTTTGCAAGTCCGTTGAATGCCAAACCTCCCCGGTTCTGTTCCAGAATTTCGGCTCAGGGCTCTCAGGCCAAGGATGCTTTCCTCCTTCATTGGGGTCAATACTTCCTTTATGCCTTTCCACCCATACCCCTGATCCCCAAAACCCTGTTCAAGCTTCAGAGAGACAGAGGTCGTATGATCCTCATAGCTCCACATTGGCCACGGCAAGTGTGGTACCCTCTGCTTCTACATCTCTCTCAAGCTCCCTCTAGAGTTAGGGTCTGCTCCAGATCTTCTATCTCAAGAGGAGGGAATGTTATGGCATCCCAATCCCCAATCACTGCATCTCAGGGCTTGGTTGCTGAAGGCCTAGATCTTCAGGACCTTAACCTCCCCCAGCAGGTAAAGGATATCCTGTATGCTTCTAGGAAACCTTCCACAAGATGCTCTTATGCTTTTAAGTGGAAACGGTTTACCATATGGTGCTCACAGAAGGGTCTTAACCCCCTTGCGATACCACTTGAATCATTACTGGAGTATCTCCTTCATTTATCCAATGCAGGACTCAAAACTAACTAAGAGTCCATTTAAGTGCTATTGCGGCTTCTTTCAAGCCTTTAAATGGACAACCTATTTCCTCTCATCCTCTTATAGCAAGATTTATGAGAGGCCTTCTGCTAACTAAGCCTCCCATTAAGCCACCACCGGTGGCATGGGACTTAAATTTGGTTCTTGGCCAGCTTATGAAGCCACCTTTCGAACCCTTAACTACTACCTCCTTGAAATTCCTTTCTTGGAAAGTTAACTTTCTCATTGCAATCACAGCAGCACGTCGCATCAGTGAATTGCAGGCACTAGTGGCTGATCCACCTTATACAAGGTTCCATCATGACAAGGTAGTCCTTAGGACTCATCCACACTTTATGCCAAAGGTGGTCTCACCTTTTCATATTAACCAGGCGGTCTACCTGCCTGTGTTTTTTCCAAGGCCTCATGCATCAAATGCAGAAAGGAATCTTCATACTTTGGACTGTAAAAGAGCTTTAGCCTTTTACTTGCAAAGAACACAGCAACATAGAAAGTCCTCTCAACTCTTTATTGCTTTTCATCCTTCTCATTTGGGACTTCGTCTCCAAGAGAACACTGTCCAACTGGATTGCACAGTGTATTTCCTTTGTCTATCAGAGTAAGAATCTTCCTCTGGAGGACCATGTCACAGCTCACAATGTGAGAGCCATGGCAACTTCATTGGCTAATCTGCAGTCTGTGTCTATCGACGACAACTGTCGAGCAGCCACTTGGGCCTCGGTTCATACCTTCACAGCCCATTACTGCTTGGACAAGGACTCCCGCCGGGATGCCTTGTTTGGTCAGGCTGTTCTCCAACACCTGTTCCATACCTAATCAACCCCTACCCACCATCCCTGGTTGGATGCCAGAGATTCAGGGGTTAAAGGGGCACTAAGAGTCGACAAGGCGATAGTGGAGAGACTGAATTCTTTGCTTCGGTCTTTACTGAGGAAGATGTAGGGATGTTACCCATGACTGAAGTGGTATTTAAAGGTGCGGAAGAATTGAGGGAAATATCGATATATCGGGAAGATGTCTTACAACTATTAGATAAACTGAAGAATAGCAAATCACCTGGGCCGGATGGTATACATCCAAGGGTGTTGAAAGAACTGAAATATGAGATTGCAGACCTGCTATCAGTAATCTGTGAACTATCATTAAAATCATCTCTAATACCTGAAGATTGGAGGATCGCCAATGTAACACCAATTTTTAAAAAGGGTTCCAGGGGTGATCCGGGAAACTACAGACCTGTGAGCCTATAGTACCGGGAAAAATGGTAGAAACCATTATAAAGAATAAAATTACTCAGCATGTGGATAGTCACGACCTAATGGGAGACAGCCAACATGGCTTTAGACAAGGAAGATCTTGTCTTACTAATCTGTTCTGTTTTTTTGAAGGAGTGAATAAACAGGTGGACAAAGGTGAGTCGGTTAATATTGTATCTGGACTTTAAGAAAGCCTTTGACAAGGTCCCTCATCAGAGACTTTTGGCAAAACTAAAGAGTCATGGGATAGGAGGCAGTGTACTATTGTGGATCAGGAACTGGTTAAAAGATAGAAAGCAGAGGGTAGGGCTAAATGGCCAATTTTCCCAATGGAGAAAGGTGAATAGTGGTGTACCCCAGGGATCTGTGCTGGGTCCGCTGCTTTTTGACATATTCATAAATGACCTGGAAAGTGGAATAACGAGTGAGGTTATCAAATTTGCAGATGACACAAAACTATTTAAAGTTGTTAAAACCCAAGAGGATTGTGAAAACTTGCAAGAGGATCTTGATAAATTGGAAGACTGGGCATCAAAATGGCAGATGAAATTTAATGTGGACAAGTGCAAGGTTATGCACCTAGGGAAGAACAACCCAAACTATGGTTACACGATGCAAGGTTCCACATTGGAACCACCACCCAGGAAAAAGATTTAGGCGTCATTGTGGATACCATGTTAAAACCCTCGGCCCAGTGTGCAGCGGCGGCCAAGAGAGCAAATAGAATGCTAGGTATGATAAGGAAAGGAATGGAAAATAAAACAAAAGATATTATAATGCCTCTATATCATTCCATGGTGAGACCGCACCTTGAATATTGTGTGCAATTCTGGTCGCCGTATCTTAAAAAGGATATAGTGATTTTAGAAAAGGTTCAGAGAAGAGCCACCAAAATGGTAAAGGGGATGGAAGGATACTCCTATGAAGAAAGGCTAAAAGGTTAGGGCTCTTTAACCTGGAAAAGAGACGGCTGAGGGGAGATATGATAGAAGTCTATAAATTAATGAACGGAGTGGAACGGGTAAATGTAGATCGATTGTTTACGTTATCAGAATATAGAAAGACTAGGGGACATGCAATGAAGCTACAGGGTAAACTATTTAAGACTAATAAAAGAAAATATTTTTTCACTCAACGTGTAATCAAACTCTGGAATTTGTTACCGGAGGATGTAGTAAAGGCTGTTAGTGTAGCTGGGTTTAAAAAAGGTTTGGACAAGTTCCTGGAGGAAAGGTCCATAAACCATTAAGAAGTGACCGAAGATATCAATGCTTGACCCAGTACAAGCATTGTGGAACTTGTGTCTCTTGGGGAAACTGCTAGGTAAATATGACCTAGATTGGACACTGTTGGAAACAGAATACTGGGCTTGATGGACCTTGGTCTGACCCAGTATGGCATATCGTATGTTCTTATGTTCTTATCCACGGTGGGAAGTAGAGCCTTTTCACAGGGACACACAACTTCTGGGGTCTCTCCCTGGCATCTAAAGCTAGGGAGTCCCCATATGTGAAGACTACATTCCTGCTTGTTCCTGGAGATAGCATAGTTACTCACCTGTAACAGGTGATCTCCGGGAACAGCATGGAATTTAGTCTTCACAACCCACCCACCTCCCCTAGGAGTTGTATCTCTCTATCTCTTTCCCTTTCCCTCTCTCTCTCTTTGTTTCAGGTTTAAAACTCAACTGTAGAGAGGCAGTTGGGAAAGGCAGGAAGGCAGCACGCAGGTGCTGTGGGATGCTCCCAAAAGCTTTCTAATTGGACGCTGGGGAGCGTTCCCGTGCAGGCTCCGTCGGTACCGACGATACCCATATGTTGTTGTTGTTGTTAAGTGCCGTCGAGTCGGAGTCGACTCATGGCGACCCTCTGGATAGCTATCCTAAATTGTGTTCGATCTTCAGTCAGGCGGCTCATTGTTGACAGACTGGTACCCGTAGCTGCTGTTATTGTATCGATCCATCTCATTGCTGGCCTTCCTCTTTTGCGTTGACCTTCTATCTTGCCAAGCATGATGTCTTTCTCTAATGATCTCTCTCTCAGCATGATGTGTCCAAAGTATGAAAGTCGAAGTCTTGTCATCTGAGCTTCTAAAGAAAGCTTAGGTTTGATCTCCTCTAGTACAGACTGGTTTGTTCTTCGGGCAGTCCATGGTATACACAGTATTCGCCGCCAGCACCATAATTCAAAGGCATCAATTTTCTTCCTGTCTATCTTTTTCACTGTCCAGCTTTCACATCCATATGATGTTATTGAAAATACCATGGCTTGAACAAGTCGACTCTGTATGGAGAGAGACAGCTCTGCTCTTGAGAATCTTATCTAGGTCTTTCATAGCCATTCTGCCAAGAGCAATGCGTCGTCTGATTTCTTGACTGCTTGTTGCTTCATTATTGATAGTTGATCCAAGTAGGTTAAAGTTATTCACGATTTCAATTTCTTCTCCTTCGACGATGAACCTGTTGATTATGCCAGTTGTCATGATCTTTGCCATTAAAACCCAATGGATAGTTACAACAAAACAAATTGTGCTGTAGTGCTGGAAGATGAGACCCCCAGGTTGGAAGGCACTCAACTAGCTACTGGGGAAGAGCTGAAGACTTTTCAGAGTAAAGCCAGCATTTATGATGTGGTTGGATCAAAGCCCTCGGGACGTCTGACTGCTGATGTAGCTGCGCATGAAATGAGAGTCAGAAGCTGTAAAGATGTCTTACACATTGGAACATGGAACGTACAAAGCATGAACCAAGGGAAGTTGGAGGTGGTCAAGAATGAAATGGAACGTGTACAACTTGATCTGTTGGGTGTCAGCGAACTGAAGTGGACTGGCATCGGGCACTTTGCATCAGATGATCACATGGTCTACTATGCTGGAAATGAAAGACAAAGAAGAAATGGTGTTGCATTTATAATAAAGAAGAAACTTGCAAGAACTGTAATGAAATACAGTGCAGTCAGCGAACGCTTAATCTCTATTCGTCTACGAGGAATGCCTATCAACACAACTATAATTCAAGTATATGCCCCAACAACAGCTGCAGAAGAGAATGAAATTGAAGAGTTCTATGAACAAGTACAAGCTGAAATTGACAGAACATGCAAACAGGATATCCTGATAGTAATGGGTGATTGGAACGCAAAGGTTGGCAACAAAGAAGAAGACAAAGTAGTTGGAAAATATGGACTTGGCAACAGAAATGAAGCTGGAGAAAGACTGATAGAATTCTGCAAGACCAACGATCTATTCATCTCGAACACCTTCTTCCAGCAACACAAGCGGCGACTGTACACATGGACTTCACCCAATGGATTGTATAAAAATCAAATTGACTACATCTGTGGAAGTCAACGATGGAAAAGCTCTATAACATCAACAAAGAGCTGACTGTGGTACAGATCATCAACTACTAGTATGCAAACTCAAGCTAAAGCTGAAAAAGAGCAAACCACTCATGAATGCAGCAAAATATGACCTTGAGAATATACCACTGGAATTTAAAGACTGCCTGCAAAATCGATTTGCTGCTTTAGATACAAATGATAGAGTTCCAGAAGAGTTATGGAATGACATCAAGAAGGCTGTGTTGGAAGAAAGCGAGAAGTCTCTACAAAAGGTAAAAAAGAAAAAACGGCCAAAATGGATGACAGAAGAAACTCTGAAAATTGCCCAGAAACGCAGAGAAGCTAAAGCCAGAGGAGAAATAAAGACAATCACAGAACTCAACAGAGATTTCCAACGTGCAGCAAGACAGGACAAGGAAAAGTACTACAATGACGCATGCAAGGAAATAGAAGCAGAAACTATTAGAGGAAGAACAAGATCAGCTTTCCTAAAGCTACGAGAGTTAAAGAAAAAGTTCCAGCCTCGAATTGGAATGTTACAAGATGCTCAAGGTTCTATGTTGAATGATGCTGAGAAGATCAAGAAAAGATGGAAGGAATATACAGAGTTTTTATATGATAAAGATCAAGTGGACCAACAGCCGTTTCAACCTGTACCTTATGATCTGGAACCATTGGTGCTGAAAGAAGAAGTTGAAGCAGCATTGAAAGCCTTATCAAAGAACAAAGCACCAGGCATTGATTGCATTCCCATAGAAGTATTACAGCAATCTGATGCAGCTGTTACCATACTTACAAGGCTCTGCCAAGAAATATGGAAGACAGCATCATGGCCAACTGACTGGAAAGATCTGTGTTTATACCAGTACTAAAGAAAGGTGATCCAACTGACTGTGGAAATTATCGCACAATCGCTCTGATCCCACATGCCAGCAAAATTCTACTGAAGATTATTCAAAAGAGACTACAATCATACCTGGAACGAGAACTACCTGAAGCGCAAGCAGGGTTCAGAAAAGGGGAGGAACGAGAGACATCATTGCGGATGTGAGATGGATCCTTGAAAAGACTAAAGAATACCAAAAGGATATCTATTTGTGCTTTATCGACTATAGCAAAGCTTTTGACTGTGTAAACCATGAGAAACTCTGGGCCACATTAAGAAGCATGGGTATACCAGAACACCTGAGAGTTCTCTTGCACAATCTGTACATTGATCAAGAAGCAACAGTTCGAACGGAACAAGGAGAAACAGAATGGTTTAAAATAAGCAAAGGTGTAAGACAAGGCTGCATACTTTCCCCCTACCTATTTAATTTATATGCAGAACAAATCATCAGAGAAGCAGGATTGTATGAAGCCAACAGAGGTGTGAAGATTGGTGGAAGACTCATCAACAACCTTCGCTATGCTGATGATACCACATTACTGGCGGAAAGTGAAGATGATCTGAAACATTTGCTTCTCACAATCAAAGAACATAGTCTCAAAATGGGCCTGCACCTTAATGTAAAGAAGACAAAGATCATGACAACTGGCATAATCAACAGGTTCATCGTCGAAGGATACCCATATATGAAGACTAAATTCCTGCTGTTCCCGGAGATCACCTGTTACAGGTGAGTAACTATGCTGTCCTTGATTCAAGGGAGGACACCACGTCCGATCGCACCTTGCGTCTTTTGGATGTGAGGCGGGTGTTGCGGCAATATTTGAAAGTTTCTGAACCCTTTCGTGAATCTGACCGGCTCTTCGTGTTGTTCGGGGATCCTTGTAAGGGTGAGGCGGCAGCAAAAGCATCCATTTCTAGATGGATTAGAGAAGCGATTGCCTCGGCGTATCAGGTACAGGGACGTTCGGTTCCATCCGGGTTGCGGGAGCACTCTACCATAGCGCAGGCAGCCTCTTGGGCGGAACACAGCTTGGTTCCGCCAGGGGAAATCTGTAGTGTAGCTACTTGGTCATCTCTCCATACCTTCAGTAAGCACTATCGTCTGGAGGTGCTAGCAGCGAGTGATGCCTGTTTCGGTTTGGCAGTCTTGCGAGCTTGTTATAAGGGCACCTCCCAATGAGCACTGCTCTGTTACATCCCAGAGGTAGAGGACTAAACTGGAGGAACGATAAGGAAATGATAATTACAGTTACCTGGTAATTGTAGTTCCTTGAGTGACGACAGTTCATCCAGCCCAGGGTGGTGTCGTTGGCAGTGGAAATTCAGTAGGGGGAACTATGAATTTACAGGTATGTATGAATTTCCTGGGTTCCTGTTTGGGTAGTTCTGTTCTGTCTATTTCTCTCTCTTTGTTCTCTTTTCTGGCTTTAGTTCTGACGGAGTCAGGAGGAAACAGTACGAGACAAAGTTTTGGTCTCTCAGGGGGAAACGTTTACTGGTTTTCTGATATGGGCTTAGTACGGTTAGAATTTGTTAGCTACTTATTTGTTGCTCTGTTGAGTGTGCTTTGTCAATAGTTCACTGGGGGCTGATGTGAGACGCCAGCAGACTACATCCATTGATGTCATGAGTTCGACATGCCCATTCTCCAAGCTGCAGGAGGAGGTACACAACGCAGAGGTAGAGGACTGAACAGTCGTCACTCAAGGAACTACAATTACCAGGTAAGTGTAATTATCATTTTCAGCTAAACAAATCATAAGCACTTCTAATTCTCAGTATTACACTAGGGGTTCATAAATTTTTTCAGCAATGTAATGCTATCTATATTTTACCATCTCTCTATCCCTTCCAGCTTAGCTCAGACACACAGGAAAAGCCAGAATCTATAGTAAATCAAGACAACAAAGATGAAAGTTACACAATTGCTCCCTACTCTGAGATAAAACGTGAACCACTAAAAGCATCAGCTGCAATAGAATCCCCATCAGAGACCACACTGATCCAGATGGAACCCAGGTCTTTACTTAGAGAAATAGGAGACCCAGATGCTAAGTCCAAGCAAGCAGTTACAGTAGGTATGTACTGAAATATTGTCTTTTGATTTTGGTGTTATGTTTATGATTATCAGTGTCTGATAAAAGTGATCTTAATTGGCATTTATGCACATTTTATTTTTTGCCTTTTGTTTTATAAAAGATTAGTATAATTAGGAATTAGTCCTCACCTTTCCTCATGACATATTCACGCTGAGCACCATTACACTGAATGGCTTGCTCTAACATGATATTCTAGCTAATGCCTGTAAAGTGCTAATGAAAAGTATAGTATTATCAGTTATAGTATTCTCTATTAAGTTAGCCAATTAAGAAGGTATCACTTTATATTCTCTTTATTTGTTTTGTTTATCTCCAGGAACAAGCAGGAATGTAGTCTTCACATATGGGTATCGTCGGTACCGACTGAGCCCGCGCAGGAACGCTCCCTAGCGTCCAGTAGGAAAGCTTTTGGGAACATCCCACAGCGCATGCGTGCTGCCTTCCCGCCTCTGTACATCTCTCACTTCAGTTCTTCGTTTTCCGCGGAGCCGACAGGTCGTGATACCCTGTCACTGCAGAAATGTACCTTTATTTCTTGTTTTTTGTGGTCGCGTCTGCCTTCATTCAATGCCTACCGGTACCACGGGTTCTCCTCTTCTTTCTTTTAAAAAAAAACACGTATATTTCTTCAGTGATCTTTCCCTGCTTCTGGTGCTAGGTGCCATTTGGGCACTAGGCCCATTTTTCTTCAAGCATAGAGAAACCAGCTAGTGGTTCCAAAAAATGCTCAAAATGTGGCGGTACCATTTCCGTCACCGACACCCATGATTGGTGTCTAAAATGTTTGGGTCCTGAACATTGTCCAACGGAGTGTCTCTCCTGCACGAGGATGACCAAAAGGGGCCTGCAGAATAGAGCTGCAAAACTCAGTATCCTTTTTGCCACCAACACGATGTCAGTTGCATCGACATCTTCCAGGGCTTCATCTTCCTCCCATGGATCGCAGGTAACCAAATTTAAGTCTTCTAAGACTAGCCGGTCCTCGAAGGGTAAATCTCCTTCAAAGTATCGAGATGCCACTGGTGTTTCCCTTGAGGATACTTCACCGGCAAAACAGCCCCGGCGGGAGTCTTCGGGCTCCAAAGCATTAACGGGGCTCCAGGATGTTCCAGAGGCCTCCACTTCTGTGGAACTACTGGTGCCATGTTCTGGGGTCGTAGCCGCTTCCACCGGTACCGGCACCCAGGCATCGGCTGGAGCGATGGATCACAGAAACCTCGCTATCGAACGCAATCTAGCGGCCCTCTTAGCAGCTTCAGTACCGCTAAGACCGCAATAGATGGTTCAACAGGTATCGGTACTGACAGTACCTGCTTCGACAGGACTGCTTCCCCCCATGCCGATCTCCGGTATCGGGGATCAGGAACAGAGACATTTCGGTACCGACTTTGAGCGGTACCGATACCAGGCGTTACAGGAGCACCCGTGCTTAAGTCTTCCGATTCCGATGACTCTTGACGATTCCACAGGTATCAGAGCGAATCTATTAGAAGATTCAGTTCCTTCTCCTCAACGCAGAATGTCTCCTCCAGAGAATATGTCCTTCCAGGATTTCATACGTGATTTAGCAAAGGGTCTTGCAATCACTGTGATTCCAGAAAAGGAACCTAGGGCAGAAGAATTAAGAATTCTACAATACCCTATGGCTCCCAAGGAAGCAGCTATGCTTCCCATTCCCAAGATCTTACATGATCTAATGTTGAGAATGTGGGAAGCTCCTTTAACTCCTGACGCCTTGACACTATGTACCGAGTGCCAAGTTGTCCTGGTTTTCAAAAAACTCAATTACCACACCATTCAATGGTAGTGGAATCGGCCATGCGAAGGATCAAGAGTTCTAAAACACATTCTTCTAATCCTCCAGGCCGTGAATCCAGGACTCTCGATGCCTTTGGCCGTCGATGCTTTCAATCCTCCATGCTAGGAGCCAGGATCAGTTCCTACATTCTTTATATGGGAATGTTCCTGGAAGAAGTCACAAAAGACTTAGAACTCCTTAGTCCTTGTGTTTCAGAGGAAAAAAGAGCAGACTACCTTATTCTGGTCAAGCATGCCCAGAATATCTCAAAATTCATGAACTGTGCTACCTTTGACTGCTTTGAATGTATTAGCAGAACCTCTGCTATATCCATAGGAGCACGTCGTATTGCTTGGCTTCAAGCATCAGACTTAGAACGGTGGGTGTAAGAAAAGCTGGGAAACATTACTTGCACAGGAGAAAATCTCTTTGGCAAGGACTGGCAGGACAAGGCTAATCTGCTTGAATCTGACAATACTACTTTAGACAGATTGTCAAAGTCTATAGCCAACCCAGAAAAGAAGAAAATATTCAAAAAACCCTTTTTCAGTAAGAAGAAGCCTTACCAATCTTATGCCCATCAATCTCACTGTCCGCTCCATGTTCCCCAGAAGGGGGCAACAACAGAACAGACAGCAAAGAAAACCACAAGCTCAAAAAGTTCAACTGGCTCAACAGACCCAGCCCCCTCAGGGTCTTTGAGCGAGCAGGCATCAATAATCCTGATCGCCCCCAGATGGCCCCGGCAACCCTGGTTTCCTCTGCTCTCCTTGTTGGTGACTCTCCCAGTCCCACTGGGTCAGGACCTGGACCTCTTGTCCCAGGAGGAGGGTTCTCTCTCACACCCCAACCTGTAGTCACTAACGTTGACATTGTGGCTGCTGAAAGAGTAGCCCTGGCCCCTTTCAACCTCTTGGGAAAAGTTGAGGAGATCCTAATTGGCCTCCTGAAAACCTTCCACCAGACGTGTATATGCCTTCAAATGGAGAAGATTTTCCGTCTGGTGTGCAGAGAGAGAAGAGTAGAGAATGCCTTCTCCTGCTGCGTGCAACTTGTACTGCAGTACTTACTACATCTCTTGCACGCTGGTCTGAAATTAAACTCGGTGAGGGTACATCTGAGCAGGGGCAGCCCAAGGGGGGTGCGGGCCCATGTGCGGAGACTCGGTGCGGGGCCTCATTTGCCTCAACATTTGCATAATGTTACCATACACTAACTTTTAGTAAACATGCCTCTTAATGAGTGTATGGATAAAGAAAGACTAAAAGATTTCTACATTACTATAATCCAGTGCCAACCGCCAGGCACATTAGGAACTACTACAAACACTGCCCATTTAGAACCCGTAGCAAACCCACCGTATCGTAACAGCACTACCAGGACTCACAAAGCACCAGACCCTACCTATCAAAAGGCAACACTGCAAATATTAAACCAATAAATTTCAGAGAATAAGAATACATTACCTACTGGGGAAAGAGAACAAGGGTAATGTCAGATAGCAACTACATAAACAGAATACCTCAGCTCAGTTACACATGCAGAACATAGACCATCACCAAACAAGGAATCACAATTTAGAAACAGGAAGACAATAATTAAACTGGGAACCCCAAAAGCCAAACTTGGAATGTACAACAACACTGTAGAAATAAAACTATAAATTAATTTCCTATTCTACCAAATAAAGTGCAGACGTTAATGATGCACATTTCCCAGAGCTGACATATTCCAGTTAATAAATTCAAAATAAAGAGAGATTTTTCTAACTTTTGTGCATTTTTTTTCAGTTGCAATTGCTCCAGCCACTTTCTTCTGGATTCTTAGTGTCTTCTGCTAACTCTCCATCATCTGCTGTCCATTTGTCCTTTCTTCTCTTCTAGTTTTTTTTCCATTCTCTCTCTACATCTGCTTTAACATACTAATCTTTCTCCTTTTGCTCTTTCCTCATTCCTATTTCATCCACTCAAATTTTACCCCTCCATCCTCAATCCCAACATACTCCTCCAGTACCCGGCCAATTGTAGATTTTTCTTCCCTCCCACACAAAATATTTTTCCCCTCTCCATTTCACTCTCCCAGCCCGATCCCATTCTAATCCTCCCCCAAAATCAGCTCCCTTCTAGTTCCAGCCCTACCCAGCATCCACTCCCTTCTAGTCCCCCCATCCACTCCCTTCTAGTCCCCCCATCAGCCCATTTCCAGTCCTAGCCCCCCATCAGCCCATTTCCAGTCCTAGTCCCCCATCAGCCCATTTCCAGTCCTAGCTCCCCTGTCCATTTCCAGTCCTATCAGAGTCCCTCCATCAGCTCATTTCCAATCCCAACCCCCCCATCAGCCCATTTCTAGTCCTTTTCTAGCCCCATCATCAGCCCATGTCAAATCCTAGCTCCCCTCCACTCAGCCCATTTAATCCAAGCCCCCTATGAGCCTACTTCCAGTTCTAGCCCCTCCATGAGTCCATTTCATTCCAAGCCCCCACCACAGCCCATTTCCAATCTTAGCTCCCCCAACAGCCCATTTTCAGTCCTATCCTAGCCCCTCCATCAGCCCATTTCCTGTCCTAGCTTCCCCTCCTCAGCCCATTTCAAGCCCCTCTCCCCATCAGCTGTTTGCAGTTCAAGCCCCCTTCCACTCAGTCCATTTCCATTCCAAGCCCCCATCCCCATCAGCTATTTGCAGTTCAAGCCTCCCCTTCCACTCAGCCCATTTCCAGTCCTAGCAATCCCCCCAACCCATTACCAGTCTTAACCCCCCCATCAGCCCACAGCACATTACCAGTCCTAACCCCATCAGCCCACCTCAAGTCCTAAACCCCCCTCCAGTCCATTACCTGTCCTAAACCCCCTCCCTCCCATCAGCCCATGGAAAATTAAAACTTAAAAGAAAAGCTGACCTCTGCCGCTGTCAGTTACCATGCCATGGCAGCGGCAGAATCGAGTGTCCCGCGGGGCCCCCCCCTGCCCGGCAGAGCACGCACTCCCTCCCTGCCTGCTTGCTTCAGTCCCTCTCCGCTTCAGCTTAGAGCCGCAAAGGGAGAGTTTCTCCCTCACGACTCTGTTAAGCCCGCTGGGGCTTATGGGAAATTACCCTTCTGCCCCAGTGGGCTTAACAGAGTCGTGAGGGAGAAGCTCTCCCTTCGCTGCTCGGAAAGCCGAAGCGGAGAGGGACTGAGGCAAGCAGGCAGGGAGAGAGGGAGGAAGTGCTCTGCCGGGCAGGGGGGGCCCCGCGGGACACTCGATTCTGCTGCTGCCATGGCGGCGGCAGCAGCCGCCAGCCTTTTTTTTTTTTTTTTTTTTTTAAATTTACTTTTAAAGCGGAATGTTCTTTGTGCGGGCCCTCTGAAACGCGGGGCCCAGTGCAAAAAAACATTCTCGCTCAATGGACGGACCGGCCCTGCATCTGAGCACAGTAGCTGTGCACCATCATCCTATAGAGCAGGGGTCTCAAACTCAAATTGCTTTGAGGGCCAAATGAGGACTTGTAAAGTAACCCGCGGGCCGCATAAGACGCGGGGCCTCATTTGCATAAATATTTGCATAATTTTACCATACAAAGCGTAGAGTTAATGATGCACATTTCCCAGAGCTGACATATTCCAGTTACTAAATTCAAAACAGATATTTTTCTACCTTTTGTGCATTTTTTTCAGTTGCAATTGTTCCAGCCACTTTCTTCTGGTGTCTTTTGCTAATTCTCCATCGTCTGCTGTCCATTTGTCCTTTCTTCTCTCTTTTAGTTTTTTTTCCATTCTCTCTCTACATCTGCTTTAACATACTAATCTTTCTCCTTTTGCTCCTTCCTCATTCCTATTTCATCCACTCAAATTTTACCCCTCCATCCTCAATCACCACTTACTCTCCCAATACCCGGCCAACTGTAGATTTGTCTTCCCTCCCACACACATATTTTTCCCCTCTCCATTTCACTCTCCCAGCCCCATCCCATTCTAATCCTCCCCCAACATCAGCTCCCTTCTAGTTCCAGCCCCACCCAGCATCCGCTCCCTTCTAGTCCCCACATCAGCCCATTTCCAGTCCTATCCCCACATTAGCCCATTTCCAATCCTATCCTAGCCCCACCATCAGCCCATTTCCAATCCTATCCTAGCCCCACCATCAGCCCATTTCCTTTCCTAGCTCCCCCCACTAAGCCTATTTCCAGTCCTAGCAACCCCCCCCAGTCCATTACCATTTCTAGCCCCCCCATAGCCCATTACCAGTCCTAAGCCCCCCAACAGCCCACTTCCAGTCCTAACCCTCCCATCACCCCATTTTCATTCTTAGCCCCACAATAGCCCATTACCAGTCCTAACCCACCAATCAGCCCACCTCCAGCCCTAACCCCCATCTGCCCATTTCCAGTCCTAGCCCCCACCATCGCCCATTACCAGTCCTAACCCCCCCCCCCCGCTGCCATTAGCCCACTTCCAGTCCTAACCCCCCATTACCCCATTTCAGTCTTAGCCCCTCCGTAGCTCATTACCAGTCGTAACGTCCTCCCCCATCAGCCCACCTTCAGTCCTTCCTAACTCCCATCAGCCCATTTCCCGTCCTAACCCCCCCCCCCCATCAGCCCAAGTAAATAAAATAAAATAAAAAAACCCTGGCTTCTGCTGCTGTGGCAGCGGCAGAATCAACTGTCAATTTAAAAAAAAAAAAAAAAACTGGCTTCTGCTGCTGCAGCCCTGGCAGCAGCAGAATCAGCTGTCCCGCGGCCCCTTCCCCTCTGTCCGGAAGAGCCCTAAGTCTGCTCCATCAGCGGCGGGCTTTTCAAGCCGCGAAGAGAGTATTTCCCTCTCGCGCGGTTTAAGCCTATGCACTTTTCAAGCTGCGCGAGAGGGAAATACTCTCTTCGCGGCTTGAAAAGCCCGCCGCTAAAGGAGCAGACTCAGGGCTCTTCGGGACAGAGGGGAAGGGGCCGCGGGACAGCTGATTCTGCTGCTGCCACGGCGGCAGCTGCAGCAGCAGAAGCCAGTTTGTTTGTTTTTTTTAATTGACAGTTGATTCTGCCGCTGCCATGGCGGCAGCAGCAGAAGCCAGGGTTTTTTTTTTTTGGTTTCCCTCCGTTGCGTGCCGCATAAAGCTCTCTTGCGGGCCGCATGTTTGAGACCCCGGCTGTAGAGGGAAAACCCCTCTCAAACTAGTCCCTGGTCTCTAGGTTCCTGCGGGGCCTCTTGCTATCAAAGCCCCCTCTTCGCCCCCCTGCAGCAGAATTGGACCTGAATGTGGTGCTCTCCCAACTCACCAAACCGCCGTTCGAGCCCTTTACCACTTGCCATTATGATACCTATCCTGGAAAGTGTGTTTTCTGGTGGCACTCACGTCTGCTCGGAGAGTGAGCGAACTCCAGACCTTGGTGGCGGATCCGCCCTACACACGGTTCTATAAGAACAGGGTGGTACTCCACAAACACCTTAAATTCCTCCACAAGGTGGTATCCCCCTTCCACCTCAATCAGGAGGTGGTCCTGTTCACCTCTCAGCCTTATGCAATCAGGGAGGAACTCATTCTGCATACGCTAGACTGTAAGCGGGCCCTGTCTTTCTACCTGCAGTGGATACAGGCCATTCGCAGAGCTCCCCAGCTTTGTATCATACGACCCCAGTAGACTGCGGCTCCCTGTTATGAAGTGGACTCTGTCCACTTGGGTGGCGGACTGCATTGTCCTGGCTTATGAGCGAGCAGGCCTCTCCCTTGAGCATCAGATCACTGCACATTGCATGCGGGCTTTGGCCACGTCGGTAGCCAATCTTCACTCAGTGCCAGTGACAGAACTCTGCAAGGCCGCCACACGATCTTTGATTCATACGTTTGTAACTCATTACTGCCTGGAGAGCGAGTCCTGTAGGGACAGTGTTTTTGGACAGGCAGTACTCCATAATCCATAATATTTTGGGGGTATAGGTAACTCCTACCCTTCTGTGTTCAGGCTACTGGAATGAAATTGTCGCCAGATGCGAGGGTCTTGCAGAGTTTCAGTAGGGACACACCTCTTGCAACTTACAGTCACCTGTCAGGTCGCCGGTGGTGCTGTCGTGGTTCGGTCCTCGGCAGCCTGGGGCTAGGGAGTCCCATATGTGAGGACTGACTTCGTGCTTGTTTCTGGAGAAAGTGTAGTTACTCGCCTGTAACAGGTTTTCTCCAGGGACTGCAGGAATCAGTCCTCACAATCCTCCCTTCTCTTCGTAGAGTTGCCTTCCTGCATTAAGTCCTTTTTTCTTTTTGCTATGTCATCTGACTGAGCAAGATGGCACCCTTGGGCGGGAAGGGAACAATGCATGCGTGGTAATATTCCCAAAGGCTTTCTGTGAAAGCTGGGGAATTGCTTTGCACGGGCTCAGTCGGTGCCAATGTCACCCATATGTGAGGACTGATTCCTGCTGTCCCTGGAGAACACCTGTTACAGGTGAGTAGCTATGCTATATGCCAAACTGGATCAGACCAAGGTTCATCAAGCCCAGTATTCTGTTTCAAACAATGGCCAGTACAGGCCACACGGGTACCTAGCAGGTTCCCAAAAAGAGACATATGTTCCACAGTGCTTGTCCCAAGGCAAGCAGTGGATGTCCCAGGTCCTCTTTAATAATGGTTTATGGACTTTTCCTCCAAGTATGTGTCCATACTCTTTTTTTTTTTTTTTTTTAAACCCAACTATACTAACGGCTTTTACTACATCATTTGGTAACGAATTCCAGAGTCTGATTATGCATTGAGTGAAAAAATATTTTCTCTTATCCATTTTAAATGGGTTACATTGTAGCTTCATTGCGTGTCCCTTAGTCTTTCTACTTTTTGATGGCATATACAACAAATACTCTAATCATCCCTAAAGCAGCGACAAAATGCCTATCAGTGACATCTAACAGGACCTTCAGATTCTATGCCCCTAAGTACTGGAACGCTCTACCCCCAGAGATTCGTGCTATCACTGATCTATCCCTTTTCAGAAAGGCACTCAAATCCCACCTCTTCCCCCAATATTACTTGACCAACTAACCAATCTTAATCACTACCCAAACTAAGAACAAATCCTGTTATGTATACTTGTAAATACTCTTGTAAATACTCTTGTAAATAGTTGCAGTAATGACGTCCCATGTTTTATCCAAGTTCTCTGACCTTGTTCTCTGTAAAACCTAACAGTTTGTTGTTATGGTATGTTGTTATATTGTGAACCGCGCTGATTCTGAATAGAGCGGTATATAAGAGCCTGTAATAATAAATAAATAAATAAATATACAACCAATCTATGTTTACCTATTCTCCAGGATCAAGCAGGAAGTCAGTCCTCACATATGGGTGTCATCATATTCATATATTCATATTCATTTATTTGATAGACCGCCCTTCATTAGTAGGCAGAGCGGTTTACAATAAAATTACAAATAAAGGCACAAGGCCAGGAGTCAGAAAGGAAGTTACATATTAGATAGGAAAGAAGAGCGAGAGGAAAAACAGAAGGGTGGGGGAAGAGGTAAGAGGATTAAGGGTCGGGGGGGAAAGGTCAAAGGCAAGGGAGAAGAAATGAGTTTTAAGGGAACGCTTGAAAGTGGGGTAGTGAGGCTCGAGGCGGAGGGGTGGGGGAAGGGAGTTCCATAGAGCAGGGCCAATAAAGAAGAAAGCTGAGGATCGTGTGGACTGTAAATGGGCACTGGAGGGGGATGGTAGTACTAGGCGGTTGAGGTGGAAAGAGCGAGGGGTATGGCGGGGGGTATGGAAACGGAGAAGATCAGACAGGTATTGGGGGGTAGAGGTGTGGAGCGCTTTGTGAACTAGTGTAAGAAGTTTGAACTTGATGCGGAAGGAAATGGGGAGCCAGTGAAGTTGGAGAAGGAGGGGAGTGACGTGAACCCGAGGAGAAGAATGAGTGATAAGACGGGCAGCAATGTTTTGGATGCGTTGGAGTCGTGAAAGTTGTAATTTAGAGATACCGGGAAAAATGGAATTAGAAAAATCGAGGCGTGAGATAACCAGGGTCAATAACAGCGTAGTTATGGCAGATGGAGAAAGGAAAGGATGGATAGCGCAAATCTGACGAAGGTGAAAGAAAGAGAGTTTAGAGACATAAGAGATATGTGCTGAGAAGGAGAGATCAGAATCAAAAAGAACCCCAAGGTACCGAAAAGTAGAGACTAGAGAAATGGGTGCATTAGGGAAGGATGGCGCAAGGGAAGGGGGTTGATGACCATAGGAGAACCATATAGCTATAGTCTTAGATAAATTAAGGTGCAAGCAATTCTGTGTCAGCCAATCTGAAACGGCAGCTAGGCAAGCATTAAGGGGAGCTAAGTCAGGGGAGACAGAGGAGGTGTGATGGAGAAGGAGTATATCATCAGCGTAGAAAAAAGCGGTGAGTCCGAATTGCTGGATCAGTAAAGTGAGAGGAGTGAGAAAGAGATTGAAGAGAAGGGGGGCCAAAACAGAACCTTGAGGGATACCACAAACAAGAGGAAATGGGTCAGAAGGGGGGTGTGATGAGGATGAGGATAAGATAGCAGCAGAACGAGAGAAGAGGAAAGAATGAAAACATCGTAGAACAGTGCTATGAAGACCGGCATCGTGTAAGCGGGATAGAAGAAGGGAGTGATCAACCAGATCAAAGGCAGCAGAGAGGTCAAGTGCACCGCCACCGAGAAGTCACCACGGTCGTGAGCAGCGTGTAAAGAATTAGTGAAGGCTAAAAGGACAGTCTCAACGCTGTGCCCAGAGCGAAAACCGGATTGGTGTGGGTGAAGTAGATTGATGGAATCGAGGTGATGAGTAAGTTGGGCAAAAACGATTTTCTCGAGCAGTTTAGAAAGGAAAGGAAGGTTAGAGACAGGACGGTAGCTGTTGGGGTCGAGAGGGTCAAGAGTAGCGCCGATGAAGCCCCAGCGGAGCATTTCCCCAGCTTTCTATGAAAGCCTTTGGGAATGCAGGCACGCATGTGCGGTACCCTTCCCTCCTAAAGGTGCCATCTTACCACAGTCTCTTTTTTTCCGTGAAGCCCGTCGGACGTATGTCCCGTTTTCCCGGTTAAAATCAGATTTTTAGCAATTTTTTGCTCTTTTGTCTACCGGTTCGATGCCGGTTCCTCTCCCGCCGTGTTCGGTACACAGGTATCGAGCCCGATTCTTCTTTTTCGGTTTTTGCCCTTCGTGGCTGGCGTTCGCGCCCTTTTTTCTCTTTTTCCCTGGAAGGCCGGTCCTTTGACCTCGCGGGGACTCTGTTTTCCCCGAGGGCTTCCAGTGGCTTTAAGAAGTGTGATTGGTGTAAAAAACTAATGTCTCTCACCGACACACACGACTGCTGCCTTCGGTGCCTCGGCCCCGACCACGATCCTAAGTTGTGCGGGGCCTGTGGAATAATGTCTTTCAAGGCACTACGGAGTCGACAGCAGCAAAAGGAAAGGCTTTTCTTGGACTCAGCCTCCGGCCGGGCCCGGACCTCGTCTGAGGCCTCGACATCTCGAGATTCCGATCCCGAGCGCCGTCGAAGCTCCTCGGACAGGGGGTCCCCCGACCGGGAACGCAAGAGGAAGAAGCGGCTCGCGAGGGCGTCGTCGGAAGAGGTCCCTGGCTCCTCGAGGGCCAGGTCTAAGACCCCCGAACGTCGCCCCGGGCCTGTGGAACCGGAGAAGCCTGTCAAAGTTCCTCATGTGGAGCTGGAGTCTGCTGGACACGTAAGCCCCGTAGTCCTCGTGGACTCTCCTCCCAGGGAGCCAACATCGGGCCTGGCGCCGCCGGGGCCCGAGTCGGTGGCTGCTGCGTCTCCCGAGCTGAGTCTCAGGATGACAGCCTTGGAGAGCAGAATGTCTGTCTTCATGGAGCAGCAGCGGGCACTGATGGCCAGCCTGTCTGGCGCATCTGCTCCGACCACCGGGACATCGACGTCAAAGTCGACCCTGGAGACCGAGCCGATACTCGAGTCCATCGTGGCTCGGAGTCGACCTCGGTCACGGTCTCCCTCGACCTCCCGTTCGGGACTGAGGCCGTCAACGCTGGTGCTTCTGGCATCGGAGCGGGTGCTCCAGGGCCCCACGGGGTCGGACCTCGACTCGTCCTCGGACGAGTCAGCTTGGGAGACGGAGGAAGAGGAGTTTCCCGATACCTTTAAGACTCTGTGCGTCCCTTCGGACTCACCGCAGTCTGAACCCTGGAGTAGGTCCCCTCCGGAGGACACCCGGTTCTCGGAGTTCATCCGGGATATGGCCACTGTCTTGGCTATTCCGGCGGATCCCGAGGAAGAGCCTCGAGCTGAAGAGCTCGAGGCCCTACAGTATGACTCTCCTCCGAAGGAGGCCTTTACTGTCCCGGTTCCTCCGATGCTGGAACGGCTCCTCTTCCGTATGTGGGAGGCACCGGCCTCGGCGCCGGTTCTTAGCAAGCGGGTCGATTCCATCTATCGACTCCGGAAGAGCCCTGGGTTTCAAAAGGCACAGCTACCACACCATTCCATGGTTCTGGAATCGTCCATGCATCGTCTGAAGAGTCAGAAGATGCACTCCGCGGTGCCTCCTGGCAGGGAGGCCCGAAACCTAGATGGCGTCAGTAGAAAGTGTTCTCAGGGCTCGATGCTTGCTTGCCGAATCCAGTCTTACCAGCTGTACATGGGCATGTACTTGTGGGATCTGGCCAAGGAGTTGGCCGGATTCTCTGCTGGTCTCTCCCGGGAACCCTTGCAGAGGTTTAAGTCCTTGTCCTCAGGGATTCGGGACTGCTCGAAGTTCATGTCCCGCGCCGCCTACGATGGCTTCGAGGCTTCGGCCCGAGTTGCGGCAGCCGACATCGCGGCTCGACGCCAGGCATGGCTGCAGTCATCGGACCTCGAGCCATGGGTTCAGGACAAGTTGGTCGATGTCCCTTGCCGAGGTGAAAACCTTTTTGGCAAGCCCATGACTGAGAAGGCCTCACAGCTCGAGACCGAGTACCTCACCCGGACAAGGCTGTCGAGGAAGACCTCTGCCCCTTCTCATAAAAAGAAGGGCTCGGGTAAAAAGCCCTTTTACCCGAGGAAGGGCACTGCCTACAAACAATACCCACATTATCAGGCTGCCCAAGCTGCCCCCCAGGGTCAGTAAGCCAAGGGCTAGGGTAATGGGCCCCGTAGGCAGAGGACCCCCAAGCCTCAGGCCCCTGCTACCACTCAGCAGGGCGTGGGCTTTTGACTCCTTGAGCATAGCCTCTCCTCCACTGCTCTCCCAACCCTGCACAGGAGGTTGTCTCACCCTCTTTGCCCACCAGTGACCCCTTATCACCGGGGACAGTTGGGTGCTGGAGATAATCCACAAGGGATATGCCCTCCATTTCCACCAACTGCCACCCCCATATTTTCCAGGGGAGCCTCCAAGGCCTCCTCTGCACACAGACCTTCTCCGTCAGGAGCTTCAGGGTCTGTTGGTGGACAGGGCGGTGGAGCCTGTGCCTCCCCACTTGCAAGGTCACGGATTCTACTCCAGGTATTTCCTGGTGCCCAAAGGGACCGGTAGCCTTTGTCCCATTCTGGACCTCAGGAACCTCAACAAGTTCCTAGTGAAAGAAAAGTTCAAGATGCTTACTCTTGGAACCCTTCTGCCCTACTTCCAGCAGGGAGATTGGCTATGCTCCTTAGATCTAAAGGATGCGTACACTCACATCCTCATTCATCCAGACCACAGAAAGTACCTAAGGTTCATCGTGGGAGGAAACCATTATCAGTACAGAGTGCTGCCTTTCGGCCTCACCTCCGCCACCAGAGTCTTTACAAAGTGCTTAGCAGTGGTGGCGGCCTACCTGAGAAATCAGGGCATCTTTGTCTTCCCCTATCTGGACGACTGGCTCATCAGGGGTCAGACAGATCAGGAGGCCAATCAAGCCACCCTCAGGACCATTGCTCTTCTACAACGCCTGGGGTTTGTCATAAACTTCGCAAAGTCCACTTTGCTCCCTTCCCAGAACTTGGAGTTCATAGGGGCAAGGTTGGACTCTCTCCTGGCAAAGGCATTCTTGCCAGAAAACAGAGCCCGAAGGTTAATGGCCTTGGCAAGTCAGTTTCTCAGCAGGTCCCTGGTCTCCGCCAGACTCTGCCTGCGGCTTCTAGGCCACATGGCTTTGACAATACATGTGACTCCCAATGCCAGGCTCCATATGAGGCCTGCACAGTGGTGCCTTGGGTCTCAGTGGTCACAGGCCACAGGCAGCCTCAGAGACAGGATAAGGGTGTCCAGACCATTTCTGCACTCCCTCAACTGGTGGCTACACCCGCCCAATCTGCTGAGAGGGGTGCCCTTTCAGATTCCAGATTATACAGTGATGCTAACCACCGATGCCTCCCTGCAAGGCTGGGGAGCGCACTGTCTGGGCAAGTGCACCCAGGGCCTCTGGTTTCCCTGGGAAGCTGCACAGCAGATCAATCTCCTCAAACTCAGAGCTATTCGATTAGCACTCAAAGCTTTCACTCCTACCCTGGCTCATCAGTCTGTCCTGATTCAGACAGACAACCAAGTTGCCATGTTTTATGTGAACAAACAGGGCGGAACTGGGTCCAGGATCCTTTGTCGGGAAGCTCAGGACCTTTGTTCTTTTGCCCTCAAGCACAACATGCTCCTCAGGGCTGTGTACCTTCCTGGCCAGGACAACTACCTGGCAGACAGATTGAGCAGGATACTGCAGCCCCACGAGTGGCAGCTACATCCTTCAGTAGTTCAGAAGATCTTCCTGAGATGGGGTCTCCCTTTGATGGATCTCTTTGCCAGCCCCATCAACAAGCAACTGCCACAGTTCTGCTCCAGGCAACCACATCCTCTGCGGACAGCAGCGGATGCTTTTCTGTTATCTTTGTCTCAGGGCCTCCTCTATGCGTTTCCTCCCACGCCCTTGGTGGCCCGAACCCTATTCAAGATTCTCCAGGACAAGGCCTCGGTCCTGCTGGTAGCTCCCAGGTGGCCGAGACAGCCTTGGTTTCCTCTTCTGCTTCAACTGTTGGAGTGGAGTTGTGGAGTGGAGTTGGAGTGGAGGAGTGGCCTAGTGGTTGGGGCAAGGTACTTCAGGCCGGAAGGTCGGGGGTTCAAATCCCACTAGAGGACAGCAACCTTGGGCCGGAAGGACTGGGGTTTCTAGTCCCACAAGGTGCTCCTTGTGGTCTTGGGCAAGCCACTTAACCCTCCATAGCCCATGTTCCCTGTAAAATAGTTATCTCCAAGTTATAATGCCCTGTTCAATGTAATTTCAGTTTGTTCAATGTAAACCGCACTGATGCAGAATAGCGCGGTATATAAGAGAATGTAAATAAAATAAATAAATAACTGGCGGTGGATCCTCCACTGCCTCTGGGGTTGCAACCCGACCTTCTCACACAGGACCAGGGTTCCCTTCTGCACCCCAATCTCAAAGCTCTCAATTTGATGGCTTGGAGGCTGCAAGAGTAGTTTGGGCTCCCTGGGGCCTACCTCAGGAAGTTGAGGAGGTTGTCCTAGCCTCTAGGAAACAGTCCACTAGGAAAACCTATGCTCTTAAATGAAAAAGGTTTTCTGTGTGGTGTCACCTACGTACAGAGGATCCTTTCTCCTGTACTGTGCCAGTGGTTCTTCAGTACTTACTTAACTTATTCAATCAGGGACTTAAGTCCAATTCTGTTTGGGTCCATCTCTCAGCTCTACCAGCTCACCACTCATTGGTAGAGGGACAGTCTCTCTCTGGTCACCCCTTGGTTTCCTGCTTTCTCAGGGGCTTGCTTTTGCTCAAGCCTCCCATCCGTCCTCCTGCCCCTGAGTGGGAGCTGAATGTGGTCTTGCAGCAACTGACTCGCCCACCTTTTGAGCCAATGGCTACTTGTCCACTACGCTTCCTCTCCTGGAAGACTCTCTTCCTGATAGCCCTTACCTCGGCTAGGCGAGTGAGTGAGCTTCAGGCCCTGGTCTGTGACAGGCCTTACACCAGGATTTACAGGAACAGGGTAGTCCTCAGGACTCATCCAAAGTTCCTCCCTAAGGTTGTCTCCTCTTTCCACCTCAATCAGGAGGTGGTTCTTCCGACATTCTTCCCTAGGCCTCATGCTAGCCACGCTGAAGCAGTCCTGCATACCCTGGACTGTAGGAGGGCCTTATCCTTCTACCTTGACCGTACGCAGGGGCATAGAAGGGCTACTCAGCTCTTCGTATCTTTTGACCCCAATAAGTTGGGATTGGCTGTGTCCAAGCGTACCTTGTCCATATAGGTGGCTGACTGTATCACCTGAGCTTATAAGACGGCTGACCTTCCTTTGCAGGGTAGGGTCACGGCCCATCATGTCAGGGCAATGGCTGCCTCAGTGGCTCATCTCCTCTCTGTGCCCTTGGTAGACATCTGCAAGGCTGCAACTTGGTCTTCAAGCCAGACTTTTGCAGCCCATTACTGTCTGGAGAGGGAGTCCCGTAGGGACAGTGCTTTTGGCCAGGCAGTACTCCGGAATCTCTTTGAGGTTTAGGCAACTCCTGCCCTCCTGCCCTCTGTTGGGCTACCGGTGGAGGTTGTGTCAGTGAAAAGCCTTTCTTTGCTGCTGGGACTAGAGGGAGTTCTCTTGTTCAGCCTGGGTTCCTCGGTAGCCCAGAGCTAGGGAGTCACCCATATGTGAGGACTGACTTCCTGCTTGGTCCTGGAGAAAGAGTAGTTACTCACCTGTAACAGGTGTTCTCCCGGAGCAGGAGGAATCAGTCCTCACAACCCTCCCTCCTCCCCTGGGAGTTGCATTTGTACATAGTTTAATTTTTTCATTTTTGTGTACTGTTCTTAGCTATGTCATTTGACTGAGGTAAGATGGCACCTTTAGGCAGTAAGGGAGCCGCGCGTGCGTGCCTGCCTGCCTGCATTCCCAAAGGCTTTCATAGAAAGCTGGGGAAATGCTCCGCTAGGGCTTCATCGGAGTCGATGACACCCATATGTGAGGACAGATTCCTGCTGCTCCTGGAAAACACCTGTTACAGGTGAGTAACTACTCTATATAGCACTATGGGGGAACCTAGCCATGCCATTGTCACTGCTCAGTCAGGGTGAGAGTGACCTCCCAGCAGGACATGCTGTGGCCACCCTGTCCGTGCAGTTGGTGGCCGGGCACTACAATGTCCCAGCCATTGCCCCATGCCCTGTGCAGATGCATCCTGGTCAGGCCACCCTGTCCGGGCCATACCCACAGTACCGTGCTCCTCATGCACATTGGCAGGCTAGCACTGGAAACAGTGCAAGCAGTGTAGCTCAGTAAGGTGTAGGCAGCCAAAACACACTGGATAGACAGACACACACTCCCACACCTATGCCAGCATTGTGCAAATATAGAGGCTTTTGACAGCCCTGGCCACCACACCAGTCCTGGGCACAGTGCAGGCATGGCTATGGTACGCAATACTGTTGGGGTCACTCCCCGGGGTGGTAAACACTGTCAGAAACCAAAACTGAAACACACTCCACAGATATCAGAAAGGTTGCTATGATGCAGCTCTATCAGCAAATTGTGTTTAACTTAGGAATTGATATCTGCCATTAATCATAGCAACCTTTTGGTACATGTGTAACGTATTCCCAAGTTTAGTGCGGCATTGCTAAGGTATGCAAGTGCTAGTATTGGGAGATGCTGCTGCGTGCAGGGCCCAACAGCCTTGACTCTCCATGAGGCTTTGGATAGTGAAGCCTGTGGGTGTTTATGCCCCTGTTGGCCGCTGCTCTAGGGCAGAGGTTCCCAACTCCGGGCCAGGTGGGCCAAACACGGTTTAGGTTTTCATGCTGCCCCTAATGAATATGCATGAGATACATTTGCATACAATGGGGGCGGTGCATACTAGTGCAGAACAGGCATATTTATTAGGGAAGCCTGAAACCTGAATGGTGTTTGGCCCTCCAGGACTGCAATTGGGAAACTCTGCTCTAGGAATTGCACATGTTTATGGTGTCTCTGCTCTGTAGGGTGAAATATAGGCGTTTCAGGCATGTTTATTTTATCTGCAATAAAGGTTCCGTCTTTATTACCACGGTTTAGTACTGGGTAAAATATGGGGACATGGTTGGCAGGAGCCACAGCTGGGACTTGAACTTGTGACCTTCTGCTCCTGAACACACTGGCTGTGTGTACTGCACCACACTGTTGCCGCAGGGACAGTTCATTCCCTGGGGATACCATGACTGTTCGTCAGACAGACCCTGTCTGTTGCATTGCACAACACCCACCTAAACGGGGCTAGGCCATGGTCTGCTGTGGGCAGATGCCACTGCCCCCTCCGCCATCAGCACCCCTCCGCCACCATGCTGCCATGCCATTATGCCAGTGGTGCTGGTGATGCGCAGTCCCAGGCCATCCAGTGTGCCGGTAGGCAGCTGCCTATGGTGTGGTGGGTTCTCGGGTAGGGGTGCCTACATGGACATGTGCGCTTCCCCCCCCCCCCCCGCACCGCCTGCCAATGATATGTGCCCTTGGGGGTACCTGCTGGGTAATCTCCCCTGTGAGACTGTGGGACACACACTCGTGCCCATGTTGGACCCTCGTCCGTTGCTGTCTTGCTGTTTTACAGTTTTGGCATTCCTATGTGCCACCTAGGCATCTGCCTAGCCCGCTCTGTGCCCCAGCTGGACCACAGCATGTGCCGCCTGCAGACCTCTGTATCCCATTTACAGCATCAGTACAGTTGCCCTTGCCTACGTGCCCACTCTGCTGTTGCTGCACATGTGCACGCCATAACAAACCTGCCCTATCTAAACGACAGAAACCCTGATCAGCAATATTTCAATGTGGGATCATTCGCTTTGTAGGGGGACAGAGCATAGACCCCTTCCAAACATGATATCTTAATTTATACGCTTTGTCAGTAGTGTTGCTTTATGTTTATCATTAATATCACTATTGGCCAGCTTGGTTATTGGAATTTTAGATGTGGTTCTGGTCCTTTTATGTGTATGTTTGCCTCTTTGTTCCCTGCACATGT
This sequence comes from Ichthyophis bannanicus, assembly GCA_033557465.1. Lineage (NCBI taxonomy): Eukaryota > Metazoa > Chordata > Amphibia > Gymnophiona > Ichthyophiidae > Ichthyophis > Ichthyophis bannanicus. The sequence goes on from CM066036.1 coordinate 191,667,996, forward strand.
ATCACAACTATCACTTTTCTGGGTTTCCCTGCCTTTGTTGCACATTGCTGACTGTAATGGTTTCTTTTTCCTGCAAATGTGCCTTAATGCGAGGGTTTCACTGGCGTTAGTGTTCAGACCCGGATTTCACAGCGTTAGTGTGTCTGGAGCCTCTCCCCTCCCACTCTCCGCCCATTGGCCCCTTCTCTCCACCCTCTGGGAAGCCTTACTCCACCCTTCAGACCCGGATTTCACAGCGTTAGTGTGCCTTAACGCTGCCGCTGCGTTATCGTGCGCTAAATGACGTTATCGTGCGCTGACGTTATCGCGCAATAATGTAACATTATCGTGCGATAATACCACCGCTGCGATGTTAAGACGGTTTAGTAAACACACCCCTTAGTTTTCATAGTTTAGTGTTGGTTACAATCTACATGTTCTTTGATCACACACACAATTTTGTTATGTAGCATTTTATGTTTTAATATGGTTTTTTGATTGGTCATTTTGAACACTTTTTACAATGTTTTATTATTTCATTTACATATGTATTATTATTTTATCATGTTAATGTATAAGGTTTTTATTTTATTTTCATTATTTCATGTTTAATTTGTAATTTGCATATTTTATTCATTCTTTTAAATATGTTTTTAATTTTTTCATTCTTATCTATTTATATGTATTTTTTGATATGTTATGATGTTTTTATAGTTTATGGTGTGCCTCACCCCTAAAGAAGTATCATACGAAACACAGCCTGTGTTGGGTCTGGGCCTCCTTTGTCACGTAAGGATCAATAAAAGTTGTGAGTTTTAAATACTGCCTACGTCTTTGGACTGTTTTCTCTGTTTATAAACTACTCAAGGTCCACTTTGCTCCCTTCTGAGAACCTAGAGTTTATAGGGGCAAGATTAGACACCCTTCTGGCAAGAGCCTACTTACCCGAGGACAGGGCCCACAGACTGGACTTGGCCAACCAGTTCCAAAGCAGTTCTCATGTTAACGCCAGGCGCTACCTGCGGCTCCTGGGCCACATGGCATCCACTGTATATGTGACTCCGAATGCCCATCTACACATGCGGGCTGCTCAATGGTGCCTCAGAGCTTGGTGGACGCAGGCCACAGGCGTCCTCTGAGACAGAGTAGAGGTGTCCAAACCACTTTTGGACTCCTTACAGTGGTGGCTACATCTCCCAAACCTCCTCAGGGGGATACCTTTTCAGGCTCCAACACACACAAGGGTGCTGACGACCGATGCTTCCTTAAAGGGCTGGGGTGCGCATTGCCAGGGCATGTACACTCAAGGCTGGTGGTCTCCTCGGGAGGCCATGTAGCAAATCAATCTTTTGGAGCTGCGAGCAATCCGCTTAGCTCTGCAAATATTTTCTCATGCCCTCTCTCACCAGTCTGTCCTGGTTCAGACGGACAATCAAGTGGCAGTGTTCTACATGAACAAGCAAGGGGGCACGGGATCCAGGCTCCTATGTCAGGAGGCACGAGATCTCTGCTCCTTTGCGGTCAACCAGGGTATGTTTCTCAAAGCAGTTTACCTACCTGGTCAGGAGAATTTCCTGGCAGACAAGCTAAGCAGGATTCTCCAGCCTCACGAATGGCAGTTGAATCCACTAGTGGCCCAGCAGATCTTCCTCCGCTGGGGACTTACATCCATCGATCTCTTTGCCAGTCCACTGAACCGTCAGCTGCCCAGGTTCTGCTCCAGACAGCCGCATCCCCCGAGGGTGGCAGCAGATGCTTTTCTGATCTCTTGGTCTACGGGCCTCCTGTATGTGTTTCCTCCCACGCCCCTGGTGGCCCGAACTCTGTTCAAGATCCTCCGGGACAAGGCCTCGGTGATTCTGGTAGCCCCCAGATGGCCGAGGCAGCCGTGGTTTCCACTTCTGCTGCATTTGGTGGTGGAAACTCCTTTCCCTCTGGGGTTGCAACACGGTCTCCTGTCTCAAGAGCAGGGTTCCCTTCTGCACCCCAATCTCAGGTCCCTCAATTTGATGGCCTGGCTGCTGAAAGGGTAGTTCTAGCTCCCTTACTCCTACCTAAGGAGGTTGAGGAGGTGGTATTGGCCTCTAGGAGACAGTCCACAAGAAAATCCTATGCTCTCAAGTGGCGTAGGTTTATGGTATGGTGTGCTCAGCGCAATGAAGACCCTTTCTCTTGCCTTGTGCCAGTAGTACTGCAGTATCTACTTCACCTTTCAGACCTAGGCCTTAAGTCTAACTCTGTTCGGGTCCACCTCAGTGCTTTGTCAGCGCACCACTCAGCGGTGGAGGGACAGTCTGTCGGTTCACCCCTTGGTGTCCCTATTTCTCAGAGGTCTGCTTCTACTCATGCCTCCGGTTTGTCCACCGGCGACTGAGTGGGATTTGAACGTGGTCTTGCAGCAACTTACTCGCCCACCGTTTGAGCCAATGGCTACTTGCCATTTGCGCTTCCTCTCTTGGAAAGCGCTCTTCCTGGTGGCTCTTACCTCAGCTAGACGTGTGAGTGAACTACAAGCTCTGGTTTCTGATAGGCCATACACATGGTTCTATAGGAACAGGGTGGTCCTACGGACCCATCCCAAGTTCCTTCCAAAAGTGGTCTCCTCTTTCCACCTCAACCAGGAGATGGTTCTTCCGACCTTTTTTCCCAGGCCGCATACCAGCCGGGCTGAAACAGTCTTGCATACCCTGGACTGTAAGAGGGCGTTGTCTTTTTACATAGAACGTACGCGGGGGCATCAAAGGGCTACTCAGCTCTTCGTCTCCTTTGACCCTAATAAGATGGGGTTACCTGTCTCCAAGCGTACGTTGTCCACTTGGGTAGCAGATTGTATCGCCTGGGCATACAAGGCAGCCGACCTCCCCTTGCTGGGTCGAGTCATGGCCCACCGTGTCAGGGTGAAAGCTGCATCAGTAGCTCATCTCCATTCTGTTCTGTTGGCAGACATCTGCCGGGCCGCAACTTGGTCTTTAAGCCAGACTTTTGCAGCCCATTACTGCCTCGAGAGAGAGTCCCAAAGGGACAGTGCTTTCGGACAGGCGGTACTCCGTAATCTCTTTTAGGCAACTCCTACCCTCCAGCCCTTGTGTTGGGCTACCGTACGGGGGTGTTCTCAGAGGATATTCTTATCACGGATGCCGAGGCTCTTGAGGGGGAGCCATTTTTTCAACTTTGGGTTCCCGGTAGCCTAGAGCTGGGGAGTCCCATATGTGAGGACTGACTTCCTGCTTGGTCCTGGAGAAAGAGTAGTTACTCACCTGTAACAGGTGTTCTCCAGGAGCAGCAGGAATTAGTCCTCACGACCCTCCCTCCTCCCCTGGAGCTCAATCTCTCAAGGATCAGCCTTTAGATTCGGATTGGTCAGACGCAGAAGACTTAGATTTAGAGCCAGAATCAGGAATGGAAGAACTTGAGGAAGGTGAGATTCTGGAGCCTGAGGATCAGGCGAGAATATAAGAGTATTTCGGAAGGAAGAGCTTACTGCTCTCATTATGGTGTCCCTTCAGGCGCTCAACCTTTCTTCGGTCCAGCCATCGGAGGAGGGTCTGGAGGACCCTCTCATTCAGGCCGTGCGGCAAACTCAGGCGGTGTTTCCCGTTCCCGAGTAGTTGACCGGATGATTCAAGATGAATGGGATTTGCCAGAAGCTGGTTTACAAGGCGTTAGAGCTATGAATAGGCTCTGCCCCTTAGCTGATAAGGAGGAGGAGAGGTTTCGTTCTCCGCGTATAGATGCAGCGGTGGCAGCAGTCACAAAAAAGACCATTCCGGTAGAAGACAGTGCAGCCTTGAAAGATGCGCAAGATAGAAAGGTGGACGTCTTATTGAAGCAAGCCTTTGAGGTTAATGCTCTCTCATTGCAAGCTTCTATTTGCGGAGTTTGGTTAGCGAGAGCTTGCCTTAGGTGGTCACAGCACTTGCAGCAGCCGGCTCAGCAGGCACAGGAACACTTAATGGATGTGACACTGCTTGAATCAGGATTGGCTTATTTAGCAGATGTCCACTATGATTTGATCAGGGCATTAGCGAATAGTATGGCTTCCTTGGTAGCCGCACGTCGTTATCTGTGGTTAAGAAATTGGGCGGCAGATAGTTCCTCCAAGTCGCGTCTTAGTAAACTTCCTTTTAAGGGGAAGTTGTTGGTTGGTGAGGATCTTGACAAGTTGGTCAAGGATTTGGGGGAGTCCAAAGGCAGAAGGTTTCCGTAAGATAAGTCTAAGCAGGGGTGGGCTCTTCCGGCTTCGCGAGGTCAGTTTTAGAGACTTCAGGCGCTTTCATACCTCATGGTTCGTAGGTTTCCAAAGAGGAAAATTTACCTCACGAGGTCAAGGGTTTCAAGGTTTTCGAGGAGCGGGTAGAGAGTTTGCAACTCCCTCCTCCACAGCGACTAGAAAACCACAATGAAGCGAGGTGGGCCCGGGTAGGAATTCAGCCGGTAGGAGGTCGGCTTCGGGGTCCGACTAGTGGGTGTTGGAGGTAATACGCGAAGGTTATGCTCTCAAATTTGCGCGTACAGTACTAGATTCATTTGTTGTTTCTCCTTGCAAAGGGCAGCAGAGAACGTTCGCGGTTCGTCAGATGTTAGATCGTCTTTTAAAGTTGGGAGCAGTTGTGCCGGTTCCGCAGAAGCTCTGCGGCGTCGGTCATTACTCTATTTATTTCGTAGTACCAAAGGAGGACGGGTCCTTCCGTCCTATTCTGGACGTCAAGGGGGTAAATCGCTGTCTACGAGTGCCTCATTTTCGAATGGAAACATTGCGGTCGGTAATAGTGATGGTTCAACAGGGGGAATTCTTGACATCCCTCGATCTTACCGAGGCATATTTACACATCCCTATCAGATCAGGTCATCAGAGGTTTCTAAGATTCACACTTCCGTGGGGGAATTTTCAGTTTCAAGCATTGCCCTTTGGTCTAGCAACGGTTCCGCGCACCTTCACCAAGGTTATGATGGTGGTGGTAGCGGCAGCTTTGCAAAAAGAATGAATATTAGTTCACCCTTATCTCGACGACTGGTTGATTCGGGCGAAATCCAAGGCCGAGAGTGTTCAGGTTACAAGCAGAGTGGTGCAGTTCCTTCAGAGTCTCGGCTGGGTAGTCAATGCGACCAAGAGCCGTTTGGTTCCGTCTCAGGTTCTGGAGTATTTGGGAGTGCGATTGGATACTCGAGTGGGAGCAGTGTTTCTGCCAGATCTGCGGGCTCAAGCTCTTCGGATGTAGTACGCAAGTTATAGTGACACCAGCTCTGTCAGCTTGGAACTATCTTCGTGTGCTAGGGACAATGGCGGCGATCCTGGAGGTAGTACCATGGGCCAGAGCGCACATGCGTCCCTTACAGAGATCGTTACTCCGGCGGTGGTCGCACCAGAACGATTCTCTGAACAAACGTCTTCCCTGCCCTTTGCGAGTCAGGCAGTCCCTTCAGTGGTGGCTTTGCCTGAGAAATCTGGTGTCAGGTATGCCACTGGAGCAGCCACAGTGGCTTCCGGTGTTGATGGATGCAAGTCTCGCAGGTTGGGGAGCTCATTGCGGGGATCTCTTCGCACAAGGAATGAGCAGGAGGCCAAATGGTCAATCAACCATCTGGAACTTCAGGCGATGGCACTAGCACTTCAGGCGTTCGAAACCTCGGTGCGAGATCGAGCGGTACGAGTGCTGTTGGACAATGCCGCAACAGTGGCTTACCTCAATCAACAGGGGGGCACGGGAAACGCGGCCCTGGAGGAGGAAGCAGGAGCTCTGTTCGCCTGGGTGGAGCCTTGGCTGCAGGCGATCTCGGCGGCGCACATTGCGGGAACGGACAATGTGATGGCACACTTTCTCAGCAGAGTCCGGGTGGATGCTGGAGAATGGGCGCTTCATCCAGAAGTGTTTGCTCAGATAGTCATCAGGTGGGGTCCTCCGATTATGGATCTCATGGCGACCTTTACAGCAGAAGGCGAGAGCGGATGTCTGAGGGTATCGATGCCCTGATGCAGCAATGGCCATTGCACGGCCTTCTCTACGGTTTTCCCCTGTGGACGCACATAGGGCGAGTGGTTCAGCGCATTGCGGGAGAGTAGTGTTAGTGGCATCAGATTGACCGAGACATCCGTGGTATGCTGATCTGGTTCGGCTACTCGACGGGGAGCCTTGGCAATTGCCTGCAACAGCGAATCTTCTGATTCAAGGTCCTCTATGAATGCCGTAGGGGGATCAGTTCTCGCTTACGGCTTGGCCATTGAAAGGCGAGGCTAAGGAAAAAAGGTTATTCTGGGGCAGTGATTGCGACCTTACTTTGGGCCAGAAAGAGATCCACCTCCCTAGCATATGTACGAGTATGGCGTATTTTTGAGGACTGGTGCTCTCAACGACAGGTCCGCTCATCCACAGTTTTCGTGCCTATGGTATTAAGTTTCTTGCAGGACGGTTTTGATAAGGTTCTGGCAGCCAGCTCTTTAAGAGTCCAGCTGGCAGCTCTTTCTTGCTATCGAGGAAAAGTCCATGGAGTGGCCTTGGGCTCACATGTCGATGTGATACGTTTTCTAAAAGCGGTATCTCGGTTACGACCTTCTTGCAGAATGGTTTCTCCTCCGTGGGATCTCAACTTGGTTCTCGGGGCGTTGCACCAAGCTTCGATCAAAGATTTAACTTTAAAGACAGTGTTTTTGGTGGCCATTTATTTGGCACGCTGAATTTCAGAGTTGCAGGCGTTGTCCTGTCGAGAGCCGTTTCTGTCTTTTTCTAGGGAAAAGGTGATGTTGCGGCCAGTGCCGTCTTTTTTGCCTAAGGTGGTTTCTCCTTTTCACATAAATCAATCGGTTTCATTGCCAGTATTGGGTGTTGCGGAGAAGGACGCATTGGACAGTAGTTTGCGTCGTTTGGACATAAAGAGGGTCTTGCGTCTATACTTAAAGGTCTCGGAGACCTTCCGCAAGTCTGAGCGCTTGTTCGTTCTCTTTGGAGGTCCGCGTAAAGGGAAAGCGGCAGCCAAAGCTTCAATTTCCAGATGGGTCCAAGAAGCAATAGCGTCAGCATATATTTTGCAAGGTCGTCAGGTGCCCGTGGAGTAACGGGCTCACTCTACTAGAGCGCAAGCTACTTCTTCGGCAGAGCATAGTTTGGTTCTGCCAGTGGAAATTTGCAGAGCGGCCACTTCGTCATCTCTCCATACTTTCAATAAACACTATTGCCTGGATGCTAAGGCGGCAAAGGATGCCTGTTTCGGGTTGGCAGTGTTGCGATTTGGGTGGACAGGTCCCTCCCAATGATCACTGCTCTGTTACATCCCAGAGGTGAGGGACTGAACTGGAGGGATGATAAGGAAAGAGAAATTAGACTTACCTGCTAATTGTTCCTTGAAGAACTCCAGTTCAGTCCCTATTTCCGCCCGGGGATGATCAGTTTTCAGGTGTTGGTTCTTTGGGGGGGGGGGGGGAGGTGGTATCGTTCACGTTGTAGAAAAAAACCTTCCAAAGATTAGGGATCGCTGTGGTCATTTTACTCTTCTTTTTTTTTTTTTTTTTTTTTCTCTATGCTATTTTCTTCAAGGAGGGGGGAGAGAAGAAGTTTTCCTCTTAATTTAGGGGGATTTAGTTCAGTTGTTAAAAGTTAAAGTTAATACTATAGCTACTTATTTGTTGCTCCTTTGAGTCTGCTTTGTCAATAGATCACTGGGGCTGATGGGAGAGACCAGCAGGGTACATCCAGTGATGTCACAATTCTGACATGCCCAGTCTCCATGCTGCAGGAGGAGGTACACTACCCAGAGGTGAGGGACTGAACTGGAGTTCCTCAAGGAACAACAATTAGCAGGCAAGTCTAATTTCTCTTTGCTGGTCGAGGGTTATTCCTAGGTATTTGAGCTCTGGTTTGACATTTATCTGAATGTTGTTTAGTGTGATTGATGTTGTTGGGGTGAATGAGGGGTCTCTTGTAATAAATATAGCTTCCGTTTTTTGTAGTTTATTGATAGATTGATTGTTGTGAGCCAGTTAGACTTCTTTGAAGCAGTTTTGGATTTGTGCATAGGAAGGATGTTTGGTGTGCAGTGGACAATATAGCATAATATTGTCAGCATATATGTGGAAGTGGATCTTGAGTTTTTTGATAATTGAGCAGATGGGTTGGAGGTATATATTGAAGAGAGGTGCAGAGAGTGTGGAACCTTGAGGTACACCTTGTGTTTATTTGTATTTGTTGGAGATGCCACTCATGCCTATTTTAGCTGTTGGTGTCTGTTAGTGAGGTATGATTGAAACCAATTAAAGATGGTGTTTCTGCCATATGAATGTAATCGCTGGAGGGAGTTTGCCATGGTTGACTGTATCAAATGTTGCGGAAATGTCTAAGAATGTCATTAGATATGTTTTCAAGTGGTCTTGTATTCCTTGGATTAGAGTGTTAAGTGATGTCATTAGAGTTTCCACTCCATGCAATGGTCGGAAGTTGTGTTGTGGATCAAGTAGATGGTTCTCATCAATGTGGTTTTGTAACTGGAGCTGCATGGTTTTCTCGATGATTTTTGCCAGGATCCGGGGTCCGACGGGTCGAGGTTGGTTTCTTTAAGATAGGGCGGATAAAGGAGAGCCTGAGACAGTTTGCATTTTTCCTTGTTGTAGCACTTCATTGGTTAGTTTGGTGAGAAATGGGCTAAGTTCATTCTTTGAAGCTTTTATCCAGTTGGGCATGGGTCGAGCAGGGAGGTGGAGGTGTTAATCATTGATAGAATATTTTCAATCTCTTAGTGATGTTTTGAAAGGATGACCAGTGGTTGATATCAAGGGGGAAAATGGTAGACATGGGGGTGTTGAGGTCTTGATGAGGTTGTAGCTTTTTGTAGTATATAGCTAGTTGTTGATGATAGTTGGTGATTGGGGTTGGTGGGGGGTTGTGTGAGGAACTTGACTATGTCAACAAGTTCATGTGGGCAATTGATGATCTTGGTGTGATATTCCTTCTTAGCCTTATCTGTGGATGTGTGGTAGGTTTGGAGTAGAGTTAGTATTTGTTGCGGTCTTCGATCTATGTGGTTTTACTTCATCTTCATTCCAGTTGTCTTAGTTTGGTTTCTAGTTGTCGTAAGGTACAGGTGTACCAGGGTGTTTTGGGGGTATGGTGTTTTTTGGTTTGGTTGTGTTGATTGGGTAGTATTTTATGCTGCATCTCCAAGTACTTTGTTCCAGACGTCTATCAGTATTGTTGTATCTGATGTGTCCATTTGTATTTTTGTCGTGGTGTAGTCTAAGAATTCTTTGTTAAAGTATCTGAATCATGGCAATTTTAGTTGTTGCTCACTCTGTGGTGTTGAGGTTTTTATAGTGAGTGAGAAAGTGATGAGGCTGTGGTCAGACCATGGTACTGGTTGGGTTTGAAATCTGAATGGGGGCTAATATGGATTGGGAGGGTGGGGGTGAAGATTAGGTTGAGGGTGTTGCCTTTGATGTGCATAAGGGGATGTTACATTTTGAGTGAAGTCCATTGAATCCATTGTAGGGAGGGGAGGTTGAAATCTCCCAGGATCAGAAGGTCCTTCTTGGCAATTGGCATTTTCGATGATGTGGTCGATTATGCCGGATAAGTCATTGAAGGTAGAGGAGGGGGTTCTATAGTTGAGGCAGATGGTTTTTTGTGATTGAGTCTATTTTGTCGGTGCTTCTGGATAAAAGGGGGTAGAAATGGAGGTTTGACTTGGTTATTAGTAATACCCCACCTCCTCGCTGATTATTTTGTGGGCAGTGGAATAGTGAGTAGCCTTCCATTTTAAGTTGATTGAGAAGGACGTAATCTGTTTCTGAGAGTCATGTTTCTGTGATGCTTAAATATGTCTAGCTTGTATTCTGTGAGTAGGTCTGTAATAGTATGGATTTTGTTTCTCACTGATCTGGCATTAATCGGTGCACATTGTAGTAACCGCGTTGTTTGGGGGGTGGTTGCATTAAGAACGATGTGGTTGTGAGTTGGTACAGTTATGAGGCGTCTGTAGGGGTGTTGAGGACGGTTATACGGCATGTATGCTGGATGGTATGGTTGGAGTGTGCTAGAGGGGTATGTTGATGGGGGAGGTTAGTATGTGCAGATGTTAACAGGAGGAGGAGGGCAAGTATGGTATATCATGTTGATCATTTTGGATTTTGGATTGGTGTGTATGTGATTGGAGTCTTCTATTGTTTTTTGCAGGTCATATAAGAAGCAAATATAAAATATACTGAATCTTTAAGTAACTTTATATTAAGTTAATCCTCCCAATTCCCTTTATCTGATGTGGCAGGAAATGATCCTGTAGCAACGACCTGTCCTGCAAGTGACGCAGTATCTTCTTGCATCAAGGTTGTGTCTCCAGGTCTTCATTTCCAGGAGGAAAGGGTTAGGAAACAGTTCTGGTTGTTAATTCAGTCATTAGGAATGTAGATAGCTGGGTAGCTGGTGGCCATGAGGATTGATTGGTAGCTTATATACCTGATGCAAAAGTGGCTCTCTTGAAGGACTGCTGAGAGAGGAACTGCCACTACTGCGAAGTAATCTGCACTTGTAAGAATTTACCTGCTGGGAAATTCTTGAAATCTTGGGGAAAAGGGAATTTTTAGGGTTTAAGCTGATAAAATCTGTCTGTATTTTAAAATTCTGTGTTTTATTAAGTCAGGACGTAGTGTAGCAAGCAAACTTTCAATTAAGTTAAAGATAGGGCATAATGTAACAGGCAAACTTTGATTGTGCCTGGCTAGGTGGGAAATAAACAGTATCCTTGATTTATAGGCTCATAAGCTAGTTAAGGGGAAAGGAGGGCTCTTATTCTCTTGCTCATGAAGTTAACTAGTTAAACCTGGAAGTTATTAGCCCTTAGAAATAGATTGCAGGATATACAGTCAAACCTCGGTTTTCATGATTAATCCGTTCGAAAAAGTCTGACTAAAACCAAAACGTATGAAAACTGAAACAATATTTCCCATAAGAAATAATGTAAATCCAATTAATCCGTTCCAGACACCCAAAAATATTCACAAAAAATACATTTTATAGAGAATAACTATATTTTTACATACAGAAAACAATGAGAAATAAATATAAATGACTAATGAAATGGATAAATGAACATTTAACATCACTGAAAGCAAGCTAAGTACAGTACTGTACAGTACAGTATGTTAACATCTGGCCTTAGCCACCCCTGACAAGCTGCTGTGCCCAGCTCTCTTCGGAATCACATTGAATTCAGTCCATTAAAATACCTTTACATTATCTGCTCAATGCTTCAGAATGGCAGAAAATCTTAATGATATAGCTTCAGACGTACCCTGCAAGAGAAAGAACTGCCTCCCACATTCATGCAACATCTCCTGCTTACGTTGACAGCTTTTCTTCCCTGCTACCGGGACAAAATCTCAGTCAAAAGACGTTGAAAACCGAAGCAATGCATGAAAACCGGGACAAAATCTCAGTCAGAAAAGACGTTGAAAACCGAAGCGTATGAAAACCGGGGCAAATGAAAACCGAGGTTTGACTGTAGTCTCTAAAACTGAACACAATACTTCCAAGTAGGGCCTCACCAATAACCTGTACAGGTGCACTATAACTACCTCCTCCCTGCTGGCTATCCCTCTTTGTGCAGCCTAACATCCTTCTGGCTTTGGCCACCACCTTGTCACACTGCTTAGCCACCTTGAGATCCTCACATATTTATCAATTCGAGGTCCCTCTCTTGGTCTGTACACGCGAGTCTCTCATTTCTTATGTGCGGAATATAAACTGCAATTTTTATCCTCAGAAAGTGGTTTTTCACTTAGGTCTGTTAAATCCCTTGTGAGTTTGTCATAAGTCTGCCTGATTCCTTACATCATCAAGTTCCATAAGATTCAGAAAACACAGATCATATGCCGTATTTTGTAATGTGAGCTAAATGGAGCCATGACCTCCTCCTATTACGGCTGAAGGAGAAAGGAGTAGGCGGAACTGCCCTTGAGTGGTGCAGATCGTACTTATCCGAAAGATGGCAACATGTTCGTGCTGGGGGAGTGATGTCTGATCCATTCCACCAATGGCAAGGGGTCCCACAAGGTTCCTCTCTCTCTGCTTTGTTGTTCAATATTTATATGCAACCTATTTGCAAGATCATCCGGTCTTTCAATGTAGGTTGCATGATATATGCGGATGACGTCCTGCTTTATATGCCTTTCAACATTGACAATTTGGACCTGTCCCCTCTGAGCAACTGTTTTGACGCCATATCGGAATGGCTCTTATCACAAAACCTCCGGATTCAACATAAGAAGACAGAGGTGCTTTTCATGTCAAAGAACCCGAACTTCAGCCCTCCACAATTCCTTAAGGTGAAAGATGCTGAGCTACAATCAAAACAGCAAATACGTTATCTGGGTGTTACACTCGATCAGAACCTGGACATGAAGGCGCATATAGCTAACACGGTAAGATCCATATACTACAAAATCCGGTCACTAAGACATCTTCGCCCACTGCTTGAACCTGAGGATTTCCGTACCATCTACCAGGCTCTGATCATGCCTCACTTTGACTATGCTAATGTCATTTTGCTAGGCCTCCCTCAATCCACCTTGAACCCTTTACAGCTTGCAATGAATAGCGCTTCGAGGATTCTCTATGGGGCATCTAGGAGTGAGCATGTGTCGCCCCTTCTGAAGCAGTTACACTGGCTTCCTGTACAGGCCAGGATCATTTTCAAGACATTACTACTTACCTTCAAAGCGGTAAACAGTCTCTCATCCACATCATTAACTGAACTCATCAAACCCATTTCTTCTAATAGATCAAGAAGATCAATGGCATTAAATACGCTATTGGTTCCCCGTGAACTTACAAAAAGCACCTCATCAACAGCAAACAGGGCTTTCAGTCTCCGTGCCCCAAAGCTTTGGAATATGTTGCCACCTGATATTAGAGCAATCACCAACATACTCCAATTCAGAAAGGCCCTCAAACATTACCTATTCCTTATATACTTCCCAGTGAGTGCAGAATCACGACCCATCTCTGTTAGTTATAGAAACTCTGAATCACCCATTGACCCTGAATTCCCCACTTAGTAAGTTCAAGGCTCAACTGACCATTACGTCTCAACGGTGCCCTAACTTATAGATGTAAATAGTTTACATTACAATCAAAGTTTATTTACCTGAGTTTTAAAATTACCCTGTTATCCAAGTTATTAATCCTGTTTAATGTAACTCAGACATTTTTTGTGTACTGAAATGTTTTGTTCGATGTAAACCGCGCTGATGTCAAATAGTGCGGTATATAAGAAATGTAAATAAATAAATAAATAAAATACAAATATCACAAATAAGAAAGTACTTTTATGAAAAACTCTAGATTCTAATTTTTGTTTGAAACTATAATTGGTATACCCTGTAGTAACAAATGCTATGTAAGATGTTTTGTATTTAATTGCATTTAGTTATTATTTGAGGACTTCATAATGGGTTTTCCCTTCAGTGAATCTCCTGTGAGCTTCCTAAGATAAGTTCATAAGTTCTGACTGGATTTGGCATGACAGGGAATTGCTAAGGAAGGCAAGAAAGCATATTATATGCAGACTAATACAAAGGGGGAAAGATCTTTTTTGTTATATATATATACATACATCTCATATGTTTAGATGATTTGAGGTGGCATCTGTCAGGTACTAAGCTGTTTGCATTGTGATGACTGTGGCCATGAGGGGTGTGTTGTACATTGCATGTACTTTGCAACGAACTTGTGTTCTTTTCAGAGCTCCAGAAACAAAGGCAGCTGGGCCGGAAGGGAGCAGTAGGAAAGGTAGCCCAGATAGAAGGGGACTCCCTCTCAGCCTCAGAAAGAGGAGGGGGAGGCAAGGGGAAGGGTGCAAGATAAAGTGCTGGAGTTGACTTGGGGAGAGTGTATGCTGAGAAATACCACTTTTGCATCTCCTCCACTGAGTTTTTTATTGGGTGTAGGCTAGTTTTATTTTGAAAATTCATTTTGTTTAATAACGGTATGTATAGAATACCCTTTATGGTCCCCTCCTCCCCTTACCCCCACTTAGAATTTCATTACAGTTGACGTCTTAGTTGGTTATTCTGAAATATCACTTTTAAGTTTTCGTGGGGGTGTAAGTCTCAGCATTACCTACTGTTTCCCAAACTATATTGTCCCCCTTCACTCAGTGTTTAAGTCGTAACTTATATTGCAATTCTGTGTCAACTTAAAGGTACTCAGAAATGTGTAACTTGAAAATAAGTATTCAACTGTTCATTTAAAAAATGGATTATCTATCATATTTTGCTTTCTTTAACAGATGATACCAAAGCGAGGCAATTTAAGAGTCACCCTGAAATACTGGATCATGGGCAGTCCCATCCTGAGGACATAGATATGTATAGCACTAGAAGTTGAACACTGGTGATAAATGGCATTTGTAATGGTGTGGCAATATTAAAGATGACAGAGATGAATGGAATGAATCTACAAATGTAACTTTTGTTCTGTGTTAATTTTTTATGATAATCTACTAGTATCCTAGGAAATTAATAAAGAAGTATTGCATTTACATTATTGTAGGTGTAATTGATAACTAGGATATAGAAACATGACACATGCTGAAAAAGACCACATGGCCTATCTAGTGTGCCCTTCCATAGACTACAATAGTCTCCTTTTTTCCTTTAGAGATCCTCTGTGTTTGTCCCATGCTTTTTTGAATTCAGATACTGTCCTCGTCTCTACCACCTCCACTGGGAGACTATTCCACTCATCTACCATTCTTTCCGTAAAGAAAGGTTTCCACAAATTACTCCCGAGTCTATCCCCTTTCATCCTCATCCTATGTCCCCTCATAGCAGAGCTTGCTTTCAGTTGGAAGAGACCCTCCTCCTGTGCATTTATGCCATGGAAGTATTTAAACATCTAGGGAGGAGTGGTCTAGTGGTTAGGACAAGGTACTTCAGGCCGGAGGGCCGGGGGTTCAAGTCCCACCTGGGGGCAGCAATCTCAGGCCGGAGGGACTGGGATTTATAGTCCTATAGGCGCACTCCTTGTGGTCTTGGGCAAGCCACTTAACCCTCCATTGCCCATGTTCCCTGTAAGTATTAGCGTATGTGTCTCATATCCCCTCATGTTAAATGTATCCCCCAATTGACCGCTTTGACCCGGTGAAAAGCGGGATATAAATACAGCTAAATAAATAAATAAATAAAACATCTCTATCATATCTCCCCTATCCCATCTTTCCTCTAAAATATACATATTAAGATCTTTGTCTGTCCTCCTATGCTTCATAACAAAGACCACTAACCATTTTAGTAGCCACCCTCTGCAACCTGCTTATATTCTTTTGAAGGTGCAGTCTCCAGAATTGCACACAATACTCCAAATGAGGTCGCACCAGCAACTTATACCGAGGCATTATCACCTCTTTTCTTCTGCTGGCCATTCCTCTCCCTATACACCCAAGCATCCTTCTGGCTCTTGCAGTCGCCTTTTTAGCTACTTTAAGATCGTCAGACACAATTACACCCAGGACCTGCTCTTCTTTCGTGGACAGAAGTACCTCACCCCCTACACTGTATAGCTCCTTTGGATTTTTGCAGCCCAAATGCATGGCCCTGCATTTTTTAGCATTAAATTTCAGCTGCCAAATTCTGGACCATTCTTCAAGCTTAGCTAGATCCCACCTCATGTTATCTACTCCTTCCTGGGTGTCTCCTCTATTGCAGATTTTGGTTATTATCCGCAAACAAGCAAATCTTACCCAACAGCCCTTCTGCGATATCACTAACAAAGATGTTGAAAAGAATCGGAGTAAGGACAGATCACTGCAACACACCACTGGTAACCACCTTCTCAGAATGAGTACCATTTACCTGTACCCTTTGTCGCCTCCCACGCAACCAATTTCTAACCCAATCAGTAACTTTAGAGTCCATCCCTAGGGTGCTCAGTTTGTTTATAAGTTGTCTCTGCGGAACGGTGTCAAAGACTTACTGAAATCTAAGTGCACCACATCTAGGGCTCTCCCTCATTCCAACTGGAGGAGTAGAGTAGTGGAGGAGTAGCCTAGTGGTTAGAGCACTGGCTTGGGAACCAAGAGACCAGGGTTCAATTCCCACTAGCATTCCTTGTGGCCTTGGGCAAGTCACTTAACCCTCCATTGATCAGAAAAATCCTAGTTATCAATGTCTCTGTTTAATGTACGTTTACCAAGTTTAAGTTACAATGTAAACCGCTTTGATTGAAATGCTAAAGCGGTATAAAAAAACCTGTTAAATAAAAATAAATAAACTCCCTAGTTACCCAGTCAAAGAAATCAATCAGATTTGTCTGACAAGACACACCTCTGTTGAATCCATGTTGCCTCGGATCCTGCAATCCTTTGGACTCCAAGAAACCTCTCTTTTAGTAGCCTTTCCAATAATTTACTACCACAGAGGTTAGACTAACTGGCCTGTAGTTCTCAATGTCATCCTTGTGTTCACTTTTGTGTAAAGGGACCACATGTGCCTTTCTCCAGTCCTCTGGTACCACTCCCAACTCCAAAGAAGCATTGAAAAGGTCAGACACTGGAGCCGCTAGAACATCCCCAAGTTCCCTCAGTATTCTTGGATTTATCTCATCTGGACCCATGGCTTTGTCTACATTTATTTTAGCTAGTTCCTCATGAACAGTCTTCTGAAGATCGTTAGAGATCCTTGTCGCTTCTGTTCCTATTTGTGGGGGTTTTCTGAGGTCCTGCTCCTGGCAGTTCATCTGTGAACACAACAGAAATATTTAAGTAATTCCACTTTATCCTCATCAGTTTCTACATATTCCTCCACTTCACCCTTGAGTCTGACAATACCACTTTTGCCCTTCCTCCTCTCACTAACATATCTGAAAAATGTCTTATCCTTGCATTTTATTGCATTGACTATTTTTTCTTTTTGTATCTTTGCTTTCATGACTACTTTGCTAGCTTCTCTAAGTTTTTCCAAATGCAGATGCTTGTCTTCCTCTCTCTGTGATCTCTTATATTTCCTGAAGTCCTCCCTAGTTTTCTTCACTTTTTAATTACTACTTTTGAGAACCATAGTGGCCTCCTTTTCCTTTGCATTTATTTACCTATCTAATAAAAAGGTTTGTTGTCCTTAAAATATCCCTTTTCTGTTTTACCCACTGTTTTTCTATATCCCCCAACTGCTCTCATCCCTCTAATGACTCCTTGAGGTATTGTCCTATCTTGGCAAAGTTAGTTTTCCTAAAATCTAAGACCCTCGCTTTTGAATGGACTTTATCAGCCCTAGTCCTAATACTGAACCATACCATCTGGTGATCACTGGAAGCGAGATGATTTCCCACTGTAACATCAGAAAGAGTTTCCCCATTGGTAAGCACTAAGTCCAGTATGGCCCCATCGCATGTGGGTTCTGTTACCAGTTGCCTGAATAGCTCTCCCTGTAGAGCAGGGGTTCTCAACCCTGTCCTCGGGACCCACCTAGCCAGTCGGGTTTTCAGGATAACCACAATGAATATGCATGGAGAGATTTGCATATAATGGAGGCAGTGTATGCAAATCTCTCTCATACATATTCATTGTGGTTATCCTGAAAACCCGACTGGTTAGGTGGGTCCCGAGGACAGGGTTGAGAACCTCTGCTGTAGAGAATGCAGAATCTCCTTACATCTGGATGACACCGCAACAGGGATGTGCCAATCCACATCCTGCATATTGAAATTGCCTATCAGTAACACTTCTCCTTTCATAACAATACTGCGTATGTCTTCTATTAAATCTTCATCCATTTCTTTTCCCTGTGAGAGGGATCTGTATTTAATTCCAATGCAAATGGATTTTTCTTTTCCTCTTTCTAGTTTAATCCACAGTGCCTCCTCTCTTCTTTTAAGCCCTGAAATTCTGTAGCTTAAAATCTAAGGTCCTATCGTTTTAATTTATATACATTAAAACTGTACAAGATTATTATACACAATTTTGAGATTATATAATCTCCTCTTCAGAAATGTAATGGTATCTCCAGGAAAGAGTAGTTACTCACCTGTAACAGGTGTTCTCCAGGAGCAGCAGGAATCAGTCCTCACTTATGGGTGTCATCAACGCCGATGAAGCCCCAGCGGAGCATTTCCCCAGCTTTCCATGAAAGCCTTTGGGAATGCAGGCACGCATACGCGGTTCCCTTCCCGCCTAAAGGTGCCATCTTACCTCAGTCAAATGACATAGCTAAGAACAGCACACAAAAAAAGAAAAAAATTAAACTATCTACAAATGCAACTCCCAGGGGAGGAGGGAGGGTTGTGAGGACTGATTCCTACTGCTCCTGGAGAACACCTGTTACAGGTGAGTAACTACTCTTTCTCCAGGACCAAGCAGGAAGTCAGTCCTCACATATGGGTGACTCCCAAGCTCTGGGCTACCGAGGAACCCAGGCTGAACAAGAGAACTCCTTCTAGTCCCAGCTGCAAAGAAAGGCTTTTCACTGACACAACCTCCACCGGTAGCCCAACAGAGGGCAGGAGTTGCCTAAACCTCAAAGAGATTCCGGAGTACTGCTTGGCCAAAAGCACTGTCCCTACGGGACTCCCTCTCCAGACAGTAATGGGCTGCAAAAGTCTGGCTTGAAGACCAAGTTGCAGCCCTGCAGATGTCTACCAAGGGCACAGAGCGGAGATGAGCCACTAAGGCAGCCATTGCCCTGACATGGTGGCCCGTGACCCGACCCTGCAAAGGAAGGTCAGCCGCCTTGTAAGCCCAGGTGATACAGTCAGCCACCCAGATGGACAAGGTATGCTTGGACACAGCCAACCCCAAGTTATTAGGGTCAAAGGATACGAAGAGCTGAGTAGCCCTCCTATGCCCCTGCGTACGGTCAAGGTAGAAGGATAAGGCCCTCCTACAGTCCAGGGTATGCAGGACTGCTTCAGCCTGGCTTGCATGAGGCCTAGGGAAGAATGTTGGAAGAACCACCTCTTGGTTAAGGTGGAAGGAGGAGACAACTTTTGGGAGGAACTTTGGATGAGTCCTAAGGACTACCCTGTTCCTATAGAAGCGAGTGTAAGGCCTATCACAGACCAGGGCCTGAAGCTCACTCACTCGCCTAGCCGAGGTAAGGGCTACTAAGAAGAGCGCCTTCCAAGACAGGAAGCGTAGAGGGCAAGTCGCCATCGGCTCAAAGGGTGGGTGAGTCAGCTGCTGCAAGACCACATTCAACTCCCACTCAGGAGCAGGAGGACGGATTGGAGGCTTGAGCAAAAGCAAGCCTCTGAGAAAGCGGGACACCAAGGGGTGAACCGACAGAGAATGTCCTTCCACCAGTGAGTGGTGAGCTGCTAGAACTGAGAGGTGGACCCGAACAGAATTGGACTTAAGTCCTTGATTGGATAAGTGCAGTAAGTACTGAAGCACTACTTGTACAGTACAGGAGAAAGGATCCTCTGTACGTAGCTGACACCAGAGAGAAAACCTTTTCCATTTGAGAGCATAGGTTTTTCTAGTGGACTGCTTCCTAGAGGCTAGGACAACCTCCTAAACTTCCGGAGGAAGGCCCCAGGGAGCCAAAACTACCCTTGCAGCTTCCAGGCCATCAAATTGAGCACCTTGAGATTGGGGTGTAGAAGGGAACCCTGATCCTGAGAGAGAAAGTCTGGTTGCAGTCCCAGAGGCAATGGAGGATCCCCCGCCAGCTGAAGCAGAAGTGGAAACCAAGGCTGTCTGGGCCACCTGGGAGCCACCAGCAGGACCGAGGCCTTGTCCTGAAGAATCTTGAACAGAGTTCGGGCCACCAAGGGCGTGGGAGGAAACGCATACAGGAGGCCCTGAGACCATGGAATCAGAAAAGCATCTGCTGCTATCCGCAGAGGATGCGGTTGCCTGGAGCAGAACTTTGGCAGTTGCTTGTTCAGTGGACTGGCAAACAGATCTATCAAAGGAAGACCCCATTTTACGAAGATCTTCTGAACTACCAAAGGATGCAGCTGCCACTCGTGGGGCTGTAAAATCCTGCTCAACCTGTCTGCTAGGAAGCTCTCCTGGCCTGGAAGGTACACAGCCTTGAGGAGCATGTTGTGCTTGAGGGCAAAGGAGCAAAGGTCCTGTGCCTCCCCAACAAAGGAGTCTGGACCCAGTCCCGCCCTGTTTGTTCACATAAAACATGGCCACTTGGTTGTCTGTCTGAACCAGGACAGACTGATGAGCCAGGGCAGGAGAGAAAGCTTTGAGCGCTAGTCGAATAGCCCTGAGTTCCAGGAGATTGATCTGCTGTTCCGACTCCCAAGGAGACCACAGGCCCTGGGTGCACTTGTTCAGACAATGAGCTCCCCAGCCCTGCAGGGAGGCGTCTGTGGTCAGCACCACTGTGTACCCAGGAATTTGAAAGGGTACCCCTTTCAGAAGATTGGGTGAGTGCAGCCACCAGCTGAGGGAGTCCAGAAATGGTTTGGACACCCTTATTCTGTCTCTGAGGCTGTCTGTGGCCTGAGACCACTGACTCCGGCACCATTGTGCAGGCCGCATATGGAGCTTGGCATTGGGGGTGACATGAACTGTCGAAGCCATGAGGCCAAACAGCCTCAGGCAGAGTCTGGCGGAGACCACTGACCCGCTGAGAAACTGATTTGCCAAGTCCATCAGTCTTTGGGCTCTGTCTGCTGGCAAGAATGCCTTTGCCAGGGCAGAGTCGAGCCTTGCCCCTATGAACTCCAAGTTCTGGGAGGGGAGCAAAGTGGACTTTGCGAAGTTTATTACAAATCCCAAGCTTTGAAGAAGAGCAATAGTTCTGAGAGTGGCCTGTCGTGCCTCTTGGCACGTCTGACCCCTGATGAGCCAGTCGTCCAGATAAGGGAAGACAAAGATTCCCTGATTTCTCAGGTAGGCCGCCACCACTGCCAGGCATTTGGTAAAAACTCTGGGAGCGGAGGTGAGGCCAAAAGGCAGTACTCTGTACTGATAATGTTTTCCTCCCACAATGAACCTGAGGTACTTTCTGTGGTTTGGATGAATGAGGATGTGAGTGTACGCATCCTTTAGATCTAAGGAGCATAGCCAATCTCCCTGCTGGAGGTAGGGCAGAGGTGTTCCACGAGTAAGCATCTTGAACTTTTCTTTCTCCGGGAACTTGTTTAGGTTCCTGAGATCCAGAATAGGTCAAAGGCCACTGGTTCTCTTGGGTACCAGGAAATACCTGGAGTAGAACCCTTGACCTTGCAAGTGGGGAGGCACAGGCTCCACCACCCTGTCCACCAACAGACCTTGAAGCTCTTGAAGGAGAAGATCTGTGTGCAGGGTAGGCCTTGGAGGCTCCCCTGGAAAGTATGGCGGAGGCAGTTGGTGAAAATGTAGTGCATAGCCCCTTTGGACTATGTTCAACACCCAACTGTCTCCAGTTATGTGGGGCCACTGGTGGGCAAAGAAGGAGAGGCGACCTCCTGTGCAGGGTTGGGAGAGCAGGGACTGAGAGGCTACGCTCAAGGAGTCAAAAACCCCCACCCTGCTGAGTAGGAGCAGTGTCCGGAGACTTGGGGGTCCTCTGCCTACGGGGCCCATTACCCTGCCCCTTGGCTTGCTGACCCTGGGGTGCAGCTTGGGCAGCCTTATACTGAGGGTACTGTTTGTAGGCAGTGCCCTTCCTCGGGTAAAAGGGCTTCTTAACCGAGGCCGCCTTCTTGTGAGAAGCGGCAGAGGTCTTCCTAGACATCCTTGTCCTTGTAAGGTGCTCATTCTCGAGCTGTGCGGCCTTCTCGACCATGGGCTTGCCAAAAAGGTTTTCACCTCGGCAAGGGACATCGACCAACTTGTCCTAAACCCATGGCTCGAGGTCCGATGACTGCAGCCATGCCTGGCGTCGAGCCGCGATGCCGGCTGCTGCAACTCGGGCCGAAGCCTCAAAGCCATCGTAGGTGGCGCGGGACATAAACTTCGAGCAGTCCCGAATCCCTGAGGACAAGGATTTAAACCTCTGCAAGGGTTCCCCGGAGAGACCAGCAGAGAACCCGGCCAACTCTTTGGCCAGGTCTCACAAGTACATGCCCATGTACAGCTGGTTAAGACTGGACACGGCATGCAAACATCGAGCCCTGGAAGCGCTTTCTACCTACACCATCGAGGTTCCGGGCCTCCCTGCCAGGGGGCACCGCGGAGTGCATTTTCTGGCTTTTCAGACGATGCATGGCCGATTCCACCACCATGGAATGGTGTGGTAGCTGTGCCTTCTGAAAACCAGGGCTCTTCCGGAGTCGATACATCGAATCGACTTGCTTGCTTAGAACCGGCGCCGAGGCCGGTGCCTCCCACGTCCGGAAGAGGAGCCATTCCAGCATCGGAGGAACCGGGACAGTAAAGGCCTCTCCTTCGGAGGAGAGTCTTACTGTAGGGCCTCGAGCTCATCATCTCGAGGCTCTTCCTCGGGGTCCGCCGGAATAGCCAACGCGGTGGCCATATCCCGGACAAACTCCAAGAACCGGGTGTCCTCCGGAGGGGATCTACTCCGGGGCTCAGACTGCGGTGAGTCCGAGGGGACGCACCGAGTCTTGAATGTGTCGGGAGACTCCTCATCCTCCGTCTCCCAGGCGGACTCGTCCGATGAGGAGTCAGGGTCTGACCCCGCGGGGCCCTGGGGCACCCGCTCCGACGCCGGAGGCACCGGCGTCGACGCTCTCGGTCCCGAACGGGAGGTCGAGGGAGACCGCGACCGAGGTCAACTTCGAGCCATGATGGACTCGAGTATCGGCTCGGTCTCCGGGGTCGACTTTGATGTTGATGTCCTGGTGGTCGGGGCAGATGCACCAGACAGGCTGACCATCAGTGCCCGCTGCTGCTCCATGAAGGCAGACAGTCTGCTCTCCAAGGCTGTCATCCTGAGACTCAGCTCGGTAGATGCAGCAGCCACCGACTCGGGCCCCGGCGGCGGCTCTGGGAGGAGAGTCCTCGAGGACCACAGTGCTTACGTGTCCAGCAGACTCCGGCTCCACGCGAGGAACTTTGGCAGGTTTCTCTTGTTCCACGGGCCCGGGGCGACGGTCGTGGGTCTTAGACCTGGCCCTCGAGGAGCCAGAGACCTCCTCCAACGACGCCCTCATGAGCCGCTTCTTCCTCTTGCGTTCCCGGTCGGGGGACCCCCTGTCCGAGGAGCTTCGGTGCTCGGGATCCGAATCCTGAGATGTCGAGGCCTCAGACGTGGTCCGGGCCCGGCCGGAGGCTGAGTCCGAGAAAAGCCTTTCTTTCTGCTGCTGGCGACTTCGCAGTGCCTTGGAAGACATCTTCCCACATGGTCCACACATCTTAGGGTCGTGATCAGGACCGAGGTACCGAAGGCAGCAGTCGTGTGTGTCGGTGAGAGACATTAACCTCTTACACCTATCACACTTCTTGAAACCACTGGAAGCCATCGGGGAAAAAAGAGTCCCCGCGAGGTCAAGGGACCGGCCTTCCAGGGAAAAATCAAAAAAGGGCGCGAATGCCAGCCACGAAGGGCAAAAACCGAAAAAGAAGAATTTGGCTCGATACCAGTGTACCGAACCCGGTGGGAGGGGAACCGGCGTTGAACCGGGAAGAAAAAATAGCGAGAATCGCCAAAAAAATCAAACTTTTATCCGGGATGACAGGACGCACGTCCGGTGGGCTTCTCGGAAAAAGAGAGACTGAGGTAAGATGGCACCTTTAGGCGGGAAGGAAACCCCGCATGCGTGCCTGCATTCCCAAAGGCTTTCATGGAAAGCTGGGGAAATGCTCTGCTGGTGCTTCATCGGCGTCGATGACACCCATATGTGAGGACTGACTTCCTGCTTGGTCCTGGAGAACAAGCAGGAATGTAGTCTTCACATATGTGTATCGTCGGTACCGACGGAGCCTGCGCCGGAACGCTCCCCAGCGTCCAATTAGAAAGCTTTTGGGAGCATCCTATAGCGCCGGCGTGCTGCCTTCCCGCCTTTCCCAACTGCCTCTCTCCAGTTCTTCATTTTCTGCGGAGCCAGCAGTTCGTTTTTCCTGTCACCGCAGAAATTATCCCTTTTTTTTATTCTTTTTTGTGGTAGCGTCTGCTTTCCTCGACGCTATACCAGTACCACTGGTTCATTCTTTCTTTAAAAAAAAAAAATGTGTAATCTTTTTTTCTGGAGTTTCCAGCCTTTTTTCTTTTCGGTGCCACGTGCCATTTTGGGCACTAGGCCCAACTTTTCCTTCAGAATGGAAAAACCCGCTTCGGGTTTTAAAAAGTGTTCCAAGTGTGGCGGTACCATCTCCGTCACCGACATTCACGAGTGGTGCCTCAAATGTTTAGGTCCTGACCACTCCATCTCGGAGTGTGTTGCCTGTGGGATGATGTCGAAGAGGGGTCGGCAAAACCGAGCTGCTAAGCTTAGCACCCTTTTTCCCTCCGATGCAGCATCTGTGGCATCGACGTCTTCCAGGGCTTCGTCGTCTTCCCATGGATCTCAGGTAACTAAACATAAATCTGGCCGGTCCTCAAAGGGTAGATCTCCTTCCAAGCATCGAGATGCATCTGGCGTTGCCCTTGAGGGACTTGTACCGGCAAAATTGCCCCGGCGGGAGGCTTTGGCTTCCAAAGCACTATCAGGGCTCCAGGATGTTCTCGAGGCCTCAACCTCGGCAGAACTACTGGTGCCATGCTCTGGGGTACCGGCCGCTTTGTCCGGTACCGATACCCAGGCATCGGCAGCGTCAGTAGACCACAGATTCTTGGCTATTGAACACAGTCTGGCGGCTCTCCTTGCAGCTTCGGTGCCTTCGGGACCGCTTCAGACAGTTCAACTGGTATCGACACCGATTCCGGCACCGATATCGGTACCGACAGCATAGACATCTGCGACTGTGTTACCGACACTGAGTCATGCTATTTCCTCCGGTATCGACAGGCGGTACCGGACCCCTCCGGTACCACTTCGATCGGTACCGGTATCGTGCTTTGCAGGAGCACCCGGACAGGAGATATTTTGAATCCTCCGATGAGTCTGAGGATTCTGACAGCTCTGTTGGTACCGGAGTACTTCTCTCTGAGGAGCTTTCCTCTCCTAAACGTAGGATGTCAACTCCAGAAGATATATCCTTTCAGGATTTCATCCGGGAGGTGGCTAGAGGTCTTTCCATCACAGTGGCTCCTGAAACAGAGCCCAGAGCAAAGGAGTTGGAGATTTTACAATATCCTAAAGCTCCCAAGGAGGCAGCTACTTTGCCTATTCATGAGATCTTGCATGATCTCATGTTAAGAATGTGAGAAACACCTCTTACCACCTCTCCTCATTCTCGTAGGCTTGATACCATGTATCGAGTACCTCCTTGTCCTGGTTTTCAAAAAACTGTTACCACACCACTCCATGGTGGTGGAATCAGCTATGAGAAGGATCAAGAGTGCAAAAAGACATGCATCTAATCCTCCAGAACGTGAATGTAGGACTCTTGATGCCTTTGGGCCTCGAATCTTCCAGGCCTCTATGCTTTCTGCCAGGATTAGTTCCTACATCTTATACATGGGAATGTTCCTTAAGGAGGTTACAGGAAATCTAGAGCTTATGAGCCCTCTCCTTCCTGATGATAAGAGGCAAGATTATCTTACACTTGTCAAACATGCTCAAGATGTTTCCAAGTTTGTTAATCGTGCAGCTTTTGACTGCTTTGAGTGCATAAGCAGAACCTCTGCCATTGCCATAGGTGCTCGTAGGATTGCCTGGCTCCTGGCATCTGACTTAGAACTCTGGGTACAGGACAAACTGGGGAATATCCCTTGCACAGACGAAAATCTCTTTGGCAAAAATTGGCAAGAGAAAGCTAATGAGCTGGATGCTGATAACACCACTTTGGATAGATTATCCAAGGCTACAGCTGATCCTGCAAGGAGAAAATCCTACAAGAAACCATTCTTCTCGAAAAAGAAGTTTTACCCCTCCTATACCCAGCAGGGGCATTCTGCAGGTCGGTCTGCCCGAAAAGGACAGCAGCCACCAAAACAAAGGAAAACAAAGACTGCTAAGCCTCAACCGGCCCAGCAGACTCAGCCTCCACAGGGGCTTTGACTCCCATCTAGAGAACTTGGCCTTCCTGGCCCTCAACGGACCAGAGCCTTCCACCATTTCAGGAAGGTTGTGTCATTTTGCCCCCAGATGGGAGCAGATAACAGCAGAAGAATGGACTCTCCCCATTGTAAGAGAGGGGTACAAGCATCATTTCCTCAACATTCCTCTCCTTCAGTTGTAAGACTGTTCAATTTTCAGACTTCACTCGACACTCAGTTGGGTGAAGAGGTCAGTTTACTTCTTGCCCATGGGGCAATAGAAGATGTACCCATTTCCCAACAGGGTACAGGGTTTACTCCCCTATTTCCTTATTCCAAAGAAAACAGGAGGACACAGACCCATTGTAGACCTCAGAGAATTGAACAAATTCCTGTTCAAGGAGAAGTTCAAGATAATTTCTCTAGAAACTCTTCTGCCATACCTTCAGAGTCAGGATTGGCTTTGTTCCCTAGATCTCAAGGATGCGTACACCCATGTTCTCATCCATCCAACTCACCGAAGATTCCGGTTTCTATTTCAGGGGAAGCACTACCCAGTACAGGGTTCTTCCTTTTGGCCAGGCCTCAGCACCAAGGGTGTTTACGAAATGCATGGCTGTAGTGGCAGCATTTCTTCGCACTCTAGGAATATTTGTCTTCCCCTACTTAGACGACTGGCTCATTCGAGCCCCATCAAAGTCAGAGGCCAGAATTTCCCTATCTTGCACAATGCGTATCCTTCAGTATTTGGGCCTGGTCATAAACATCCCAAAATCCAACCTAACTCCCATTCAATCTCCAGAGTTCATAGGACTATGCTGGATACCAGGAAAGCAAGGGCCTATCTTTCACAGCCCCGCTGCCTTCGCATTGTGCAGTTAGCTTCCCAAGCAGTGTTAAAAACTCATCTCACTGCTCGGGAAATGTTACAATTGCTAGGCCACATGGCATCTACCGTGCATGTGGTTCCCTATGCTCGCCTCCATATGAGAGCAGCCCAATGGACTCTATCCACTCAGGCATCAGGCTGCCTATCAGACAAAATAGCAAACACAAGTCGCCTTATTTTGTCCCTACAGTGGTGGCAGTCAACCCGAAACCTGTTGGTGGGGTCCCCTTTCCAACAGACCCCACCCCAGGTCACTCTAACAACAGACGCCTCACAGGTGGGTTGGGGAGCTCACCTGCAAGATCTCTCTACCCAAGGCACTTGGACTCCACAGGAAACCCATCTACACATCAATCTCTTGGAACTCAGAGCAATCTTCCTTGCTCTTCGAGTGTTCCACACCCAGCTGAGCTACAAGACAGTCCTAATTCAGACGGACAATCAAGTAGCTATGTTCTATCTGAACAAGCAGGGAGGAACAGGCTCTCTGTCGCTTTGCAACGAAGCTTTGCGACTATGGGCCCTCGCCAGAGAGCATCAGATTCATCTCCTTGCGGTGTATCTGCCAGGCATTCAAAACTCCTGGGCAGACAGACTCAGTCGAGTTCTGCTTCCACACGAATGGTCTCTTCGTGCAGACCAGGTAGCCAAAATTTTTCAAATTTGGGGAACTCCGGACATAGACCTCTTTGCAGTACCGCTGAATGCCAACCTTCCCCGGTTCTGTTCCAGAATTCCGGCTCAGGGTTCTCAGGCCAGGGATGCTTTCCTCTTCCATTGGGGTCAGGACTTCCTATATGCCTTTCCACCCATTCCCCTATTTCCCAAAACCCTATTCAAGCTTCAGAGAGACAGAGGCCATATGATTCTCATAGCTCCACATTGGTCATGGCAGGTGTGGTACCCTCTGCTCCTACATCTCTCTCAAGCTCCATCTCTGGAGTTAGGATCTGCTCCAGATCTCCTGTCTCAGGAGGACGGGATGTTGTGGCATCCTGATCCCCACTCTCTGCATCTCAGGGCCTGGTTGCCGAGAGCCTAGACCTTCATGGCCTTAACCTTTCTCAACAAGTAAAGGATATCCTTTATGCTTCTAGGAAACCTTCCACAAGATGATCTTATGCTTTCAAGTGGAAAAGGTTTTCCATATGGTGTTCACAGAAGGGTCTTGACCCCTGGCAATACCTCTGGAATCATTATTGGAGTATCTCCTTCATTTATCTAATGCAGGGCTTAAGACTAACTCAGTAAGAGTTCATTTACGTGCTATTTTAGCTTCTTTCAAGCCTTTAAATGGACAACCTATTTCCTCTCATCCTCTCATAGCGAGATTTATGAGGGGCCTTCTTCTAACTAAGCCTCCCATTAGGCCACCACCAGTGGCATGGGACCTAGATCTGGTTCTTGAACAGCTCATGAAGCCGCCTTTTGAACTTCTAGCTATTACCTCCTTGAAATTCCTTTCCTGGAAGGTTGTCTTTCTCATTGCAATCACATCAGCACGTTGCATCAGTGAGCTGCAAGCATTAGTGGCTGATCCTCCTTATACGAGGTTCCATCATGATAAGGTAGTCCTTAGGACTCATCCACACTTTATGCCAAAGGTGGTCTCACCTTTTCATTTAAACCAAGCGGTTTACCTGCCTGTATTTTTTCCAAGGCCTCATGCTTCAAATGCAGAAAGGAATCTTCATACTTTGGACTGTAAAAGAGCACTTGCTTTTTTACTTACAAAGGACACAGCAACATAGAAGGTCCTCTCAACTCTTTGTTGCTTTTGATCCTTCTCATTTGGGACTTCCAGTCTCCAAGAGAACATTGTCCAATTGGATTGCACAATGTATTTCTTTTACCTATCGAGTAAGAACCTTTCTCTGGAAGGCCATGTCACAGCTCACAATGTGAGAGCAATGGCAGCTTCAATGGCTCATCTACACTCTGTGTATATCGACGACATCTGTCGAGCAGCTACTTGGGCCTCGGTTCATACCTTCACAGCCCATTACTGCTTAGACAAGGACTCCCGCCGGGATCCCTTGTTTGGTCAGGCTGTTCTACAACATCTGTTCCATACTTAATCAACTCCTACCCACCATTCCCTGTAGGATGCCAGAGATCAATGGGGGGAAGTGGAGCCCTTTCACAGGGGCACACAACTTCTGGGGTCTCTCCCTGGCATCTGTAGCTAGGGAGTCCCCATATGTGAAGACTACATTCCTGCTTGTTCCTGGAGATAGCATAGTTACTCACCTGTAACAGATGATCTCCGGGAACAGCAGGAATTTAGTCTTCACAACCCACCCACCTCCCCTAGGAGTTGTATCTCTCTCTTCTTTTCTTTCCCTCTCTCTCTCTCTTTGTCTCAGCTTTAAAACTCAACTGGAGAGAGGCAGTTGGGAAAGGCGGGAAGGCAGCACGCAGGCGCTGTGGTATGCTCCCAAAAGCTTTCTAATTGGACGCTGGGGAGCGTTCCCGTGCAGGCTCTGTCGGTACCGACGATACCCATATGTGAAGACTAAATTCCTGCTGTTCCCGGAGATCACCTGTTAACAGGTGAGTAACTATGCTTTACAGTCCATAAGGGGTGGGGTAAGTAAATGGAGAGTCTAAGGGAGTCATGGTCCTCTGTTTAGGAGGAGGGCACACCTTAACAGGGCACAGTTGTTAGAAGTTCTGTTTCAGAAAGAGTTAAAGGAATGAGTGCACTTTCTTGTGCTTGGTTAATAGTTTTCAGTTGTTAAAATTGATAGGTATGTTTGCTATTTAATTGTTGTTCCGGTGAGTTTGCTTTGTCAATAGGTTACTAGAGCGAGGAGGTGGTCCCTCAGGTATTTATACCAGTGTCATCAAAAGAATGATGTTACTCAGTCTCCAAGCTGCTAGAGGAAGTACTAAACCCAGAGGTTCGGGACTGGACTGGAGTTCCTCAAGGAACAACAATTAGCAGGTAAGTCTAATTTCACCTTCTATGGCCAGGCCAGAAATATAAGGTGTATGTATAGTGACCAAAGATTGGTGCTTATATGTATAGATTATATACATAGAGGAAGTTATTTCAGAAGCCCTGTTTATGCTGTGGACATAAAAATCGTGTAGACATCCAAGTTGTGACGGGACATGACCAGGGGCTTTCTAAGCAAGTTGGAAGTATGCGACCGACTTCAGAAATGATTAGCAAGTCCCCACCCGCTAGCGGGACTATCCATGTCTTTTCCTGTTCCAGGGCATGAATAGACATCAGAAAAGCTTTCGTTCTGCCATCCAGACACCCGGAGAGCATAAAAAGGAAGGTACTCTGATATCCCCTATGCTTTCCATGATAACGAAAAATGCAGGAAAACAAGGACACTTGTTTTTAATTCAGCAAGCTGATGCAGTCCCCGCATGCAAAACAGCTTGCATGGACATGCATTCAGTATAGGATAGACGTCCCTGCTCCAAGTGTTTGGAGCGGGGACATCTTTGTGGCTGCCTGTGCAGCTGTCCATTTCAAGGTACGTCCAAGTTGCAATTATTTGGCCAAAACGCAAACATTGCTGGCGTTTTTTGGACATTTTGCCCTGGATGCCCCAAATTTCACCTGGATGTTCTTTCTAAAATGCTGCTTTGGGGTTTTCTGTGGGCAGTGTTCACTAAACATGCCCCTTTTGCTCTATGCAAAATGCTGGTGAATTTTGTTTCCAAAAAAAGGTTATACATTTGGCATTGCATCGAACATATAGGGGGTGATATTCGGCGCCGGCGGCTAGCATTGCTAACGAGGCTAGCTACCTGCATTGAAAGTTAATCCCAGATATTCAATGTGGGGGTCTTATCCGGCCCCGGTATTGAATATTTGGATTCTCCGCATTGCTGCGAGGCTAACCAGGCAGAGGCAATATTGAGCCACTACCTGGTTAGGTAATGCAGCTAACATTAAGCTAGGGTTTCCCTTCCCTATCTCTTGCCACGTATCGCTAACTGGGCAGCAGTTCAATATCGCCCCTGCCCAGTTAGCGATAGTTGCTGTCTCCTCTCCGCCCCGGAACACCCTGTGCTAACCACTGAGCAGCGGGGCATGTAGCAGCAGTACCCGGTGATATTCAGCAGCACTAGCCATGTTAATGTTGCTGAATATCCCGCTTAGCGGCATTTACATGGTTTTCAGGTCTGCAAACCATGTAAATGCATTTGAATATTGAGCCTTTAATGTTTTTTGAATTTCTGGCTCAGTTTCCTAGATACAGCTATTAAAATTCTGCAGTCCAGGACTTATCAGGAGTTTCTGCAGCCTAATTGATTAATTGAGTTGATATATGACAAATGGAAATCTTCTATTTAAGATGTTTGTTTTTTCTATTATCTTTTGCTAACTGCATTAAGTTAATTTTCTTAAGCTAATTTAGGCCCGTTGTTGTCTAATCCTTCCAAACCTAGAATGTGAGGTACACAGCTATAGTGTTTCCAGAAACGGAAAAAAGAGCAATGTCAAGTAACAAACAGTAGATCTAAAACCTTAGCTGTATACAAAAATCAGCATACATGCAAAAGACCAGAAATGAGCATTAAATTAAAATAGCATGGCCATATTTCAACATCTTGCCTGTATCGAGTGTAAAACTCACACACAAATCTTTAAAAAACACACACAAACAGGAATATCAGGAAAGATTTCTGTCTTTTAGTCTGTAGGATCTCGAGCAAAGCCTAATTTAACTTGGGGTTCAGAGTAAATCCATATTTCCATATCATCCTGCTAGACCAGTCCAGACAAGTAGGTTGTCCTGCCCTACCACCAGAGTGGTGGAGACAAAGAATCAGTTGTCTCTAGCAGATGGTGGATGGTTTTTCTCCTCTCTGAACAAAATTCTGAAGATTGAAAGGAAAAGATTGATTAAACACTCGTGAATGACCTCCTTGAGGGTGACTCTCACTTGAGTGCGACATGGGAGGCTTCACTAGACTATGGTCTTTTCAGTAGCCATAGGAGGAGAGAAAATTGGTTTAGCTCCATGCATTTATCGTAACAGCCTGCTGAACAGCCAGAAATTGGAAGGATCTGGAAGAGTTCAGCAGCCTCACACAACTTCAGCGCTTCCTTTCTCCTTCTCAATTCCCCCCTGCTGTCTCCTGAAGATGGCAGAAGGCTCAGAGGGAGCTGTCTGCCAGCCACTCACCTTAAACACAGTGCTGCAAAGCCCAAACAGCCTGGGGCTCTCAGGGGGTGAGTACCAAAACTTGATTTTGTCATCGTCGTCATTAGTGGTTCCTGATTCTGTCTGTGTGGGATGCAATTCGGGGTAGACTGCTGGCGACCGTTGGTGTGGTGTTGGGATTTCCTGCCATTTTCTGCACGTGTTAATAGCATTTTCTCTTATTGTGAATCTGGAGGTCATGCAGACTGTATGTCCATTCCGCCCAAGCGTCTCCAACGCACATTCCTACCATAGCGCCTGTAACGCGTGTTGAAGTAAAAAGTGCAGTTAACACTCATCACAGGAAAAGCGCAGTTAACGTGCGCTTTAGGACGCCTGTAGCCTTAGCACATGCTGTTGTGATACTTGCCTTAACTCTTATGTATTCTTCCAGGAATCTTTGTTTGGCCTGTGGCAAGTGTGGTGCCTCATCTCTGGCTTTGCACTCTTCTAGTATGGCAGCTCCTGAGTTGTCATTGGAGGGATTGCCCCCCCCCCCCCCACTCTCTAAGCTAGGGGATGTGGTTAGTCCGGCCTAAAGGCAGGAGGTGTCAGATGGAGCTGTGAGTAAGGATAATCAGCTGGCTGGAGGTTCCAGTGATCATGCTATGCTCCGCTCCCCAACCTCTAGGGCAGAGGTTCCCAACTCCAGTCCTGGAGGGCCAAACACCATTCAGGTTTTCAGGCTGCCACCGGACTAATACCTGACCCCCCCCTCCCCCCACATGCTCCTTGTACATAACATTGTATAGAAGCTCATGCTGTAAATAGCCCACTTCGAATCAACGCTGATTTACACACACACACATTCACTGTACAGTATAGCACTGCATGAGAACACGTCAATATAATTCGATTGGTTGCTGTGTACACTGTCTTGATTGAAGGATAAGGTGGGATATAAATACTCTTAAATAAAATAAATAGATAAATATGCATGAGATGCATTTGCATGCACTGCCCCCATTGTATTCAAATGTATCTCATGCATATTCATTAGGGACAGCCTGAAAACCTGAATGGTGTTTGGCCCTCCAGGACTGGAGTTGGGAACCTCTGCTCTAGGGCAGTGGTCCCCAACCCAGTCCTATGGGGCCCACCGGCCAGTCAGGTTTTCGGGATATCCCTAATGACTATGCATCAGATATATATGCATTAGAGATATCCTGCCAACCTGACTGATTTGTGGCCCTCCAGGGCTGGATTTGGAGACCCCTGCCTTATACCTCTGTCATTTAAGATTGTGAGTGGGCAAGGTACAGATGTCCTAGACATCGAAAGGGTATATAGAATGTGTCACATTCCTCCTCGATTCTCACCACCACCAAAAAGTTGTCTAATAGACAATTTTTTGGTGGTGGTGAGAAGTGAGGAGGACTGTGACAAATTCTATCTAACCTTTTTGATGTCTTGGACATCTGCACCTTGTCCACTCACAATCTTAAATGACAGAGGTGTAAGGCAGGGGTCTCCAGATCCAGCCCTGGAGGGCCACAAACCAGTCAGGTTGGCAGGATATCTCTAATGCATATATATCTCATGCATAGTCATTAGGGATATCCCGAAAACCTGACTGGCCGGTGGGCCCCATAGGACTGGGTTGGGGACCACTGCTCTAGGGGATCGACCAGTTATGCCTGCTGGTGTAGGGGAGCTCGTTTCCAAAGGGAAAGCTTCCAGAATCTGGATTGTCCTCCCTAGAATTCTTTTCATTTTTACAACAGGTTTGGTTGTTCTGGCATGGAAATTCAAACCTGTGGCCTTTGGGTCCCTCCGAGCACAGTCTCATGAGAGGCAGGCTGAGAGTGGAAGCCTGTTCAGTTGCATGTGGCTAAAAGTCCCTGGCAAAGGATGCCCCCTGGAAATGGGAATTAGCTTGGATCTGTCCAAGATTTGGACTGTGGCTTGGATTCAGATGTCTGATGGGGATGAAGAAATACTCTCGCCTTCAGAGGATTGTGAGGAGGCCGATGTTATCCGCTTGTTCTGGAAGGAGGAATTGGAGACATTGATTCCCAGGGTCTTATCAACCTTGAGCTTGGTGAATGTTCCAGGCATGGAGCAGGAACCGAAGATGCATCCATTCCTGCAAGGGATGCGGAAATAAACTACTGTCTTCCCATTCCCGGAGGTGCTCAAGGGCCTGTTCTTGTCAGAGTGGGATTCCCCTGACTCCCCTGCCTAAGGGTGTATAAGAAGAAGCATGCTCTCCTGGAGAAGGGTGCACTGCGTGGTTTGATATTTCTAAGGTGGATGCGAAGGTCATGGTGGTTACCTGTTGGACCACCATTCCTGTGGAAGGCAGATTGGCCTTAAAGAATACTCTGGACCAAAGGGTGGGTTTGTGTTGAAGAACCAATTCGCTGTGGCAGCTGCTGTTCTTCAGCTGCAGTAAGTGTAGGCCTTATGTCTCGATCTGCGCTCCAGTGGATTCAGTCTCTTCTGCCAGATGATCCTACTCCTCTTTTGGAGTCTGCTACAGCCTTCCTTTCTGATGCCATGTATAGCAGACTCCTCTCCCAAAGCCCAGTTGCCTATCTGGCCTTAGAGAGATGCTTCTCTTGGGTCTAATTTGGAGCAGCTGGTGAAGGACCTGGGTGAGATGACATCTTACTATCTTTCTGGAGGATAGGTCCAAGGGGCCTGTGAAACGGGCAGGAGCCCCTTTTCTATCCGCACTTGTCAGACTCCCAAGGGTCTTGGGACTCCTATTGCTGCTGGGCTGGAAAGCTTTTCTTCCCCTCTGCTTATGAATTTTGGGCTCGTTCTCAGTACTTTCGTGGAGTGCTTGGGCCCAGCAACCCAGTCCCATCCAGAGGAGAACCCTCTCAGGCTATGCAATGACAGTTTGGGGGCCATTCTATGGTTCCACCAGTTGGAAGCAGGCTTCGCCTCTTCCTTCAGGAATGGGCCTGGGTCACCAAGGATTGCTGGGTGCTAGTCCCCATTCAGTACGGCTATGTCCTGGAATGCAAGAGCTAATCCTTGCTGCTTTCGTCTTCTCCCCTTGTGGGGCTGCGAACAGCAAGGCCGCTGTGCATATCCCCTTCGACAAGTTGCCTCTTCTGAAGACAGTGGTATACATTCTCCTGGGCGATCGGGGGCAAGGGCAGGTAGTCCATCTGTTTCGTGGTGCTGACATGAAAGGAACATTCTGGCTCATTCTAAACCTCAAGTGCGTCAACGAGCGCTTGCGCATCTGCGCTTCTGGATGGAAACTTTTGGGATCCATGATTCAAGCGGTGCGCCGAGGGGAATTTGTGGTATTTGTAGATTTGGCTTAGGTGTATTTTCATATCCTGATCTAGGGATCAGCAAAATATCTGCATTCAGTCTTGCCTTCAGTTCGCCACCCTCCCATTTGGACTCTCTACTATCCCAAGGACATTCTCCAAGGTCAGGGTGGTGGTGGCTGCAGCGCTCTGGCACCAGGGATTTGTGTGCACCCACATCTGGACTACTGGGTCATCCAAGCCTATTCTCTTTCAAAGGCATCTTGGGTAGCTTCTTGAGTGTGGTGTCCTTTCTCATAAGCTGTGACTGAGTGATCACTTGGGGAAACAACAAATTTTTGCATTAACAGTCCCTGGAGTTCCAGGGAGCATGTTTTGGTACTCGAGTGTGCAGTATCTTCCTGCCAAAAAAAAAAAGTCAAAGGCTGTTGGATTGCTTAGCACAGTTCTGTTTGCAGCATTCTTCCAGATTCTGGAATTATCTTCAACTCTTCAGATTGATGGCTGGGACATTCAAGGTGGTGCTATGGGGATGAAGTGATGTCATTTGGTGTAGATGGCAGCTTGATTTTTGAGCTCCCATCGTGATGCTGATATTGGCTGTGAATTGAGTGCCTTTCCCCTCCGGCTTCTGCCATTTGCTGCCTCCCTGACCTGTGCTAGCTGATGCCATGTCCATACAGAAAAAGTTGGAAAAATACAAATCGCCCTATGTTGGGAAGTCTATTCGGGAGCTGTGCAAGGCGGCCGACCACATGACCTCCAGCAATGAAACGGAAGATGAGCTTGACCGCACTGAGGAACACTGACCCCAAGGTGACATTTGGGGCTGGATGCGGGAGTTCAAAAAAGAAATTGTTTTTGCATGCGCTGATATCAGAGAAGCCATTAGTGACTGGCACGGGGTTGGAATCCCCCTCAAAAGCGGAAGATGCTGTTAAATGAGGTCAGGAATTTGGGATGGCAAGTGGTGATTGCCCAAGAGATGCATCTTTGGGGGCTGGATGAGTGATCGCTTCAGCTGCAGCCCTTTCAGGGTTTTTTTTTGCAATGGAAGGAGGGTCGAAAGAAGGTGGGTGTGGTAGAGGTGATCCGGGGGGATGTTCCTTTAATGTTGGGGAAGGGGTGGCACACAAAACTCAAGGGCGAGCTCTGGCAGTGTGGTGGGAATTATTTGGTAGGCAGGTTACCTTAATGTTTATGGTCCCAGTGGAAACAAGCTGCCTGGTTGGAATTGGGATGTTGGATGGAGGGGAAAGTGCAAGGCCGCCTTTTCATGGGAGGGGATTTTAACATTGCCCTGGAGGGCTGGTAACAGGGAAAGACTAAGAACTTACAGGGTGTGGGTGGGGTCCCTGGGGTGGGAGCGCTCTAACTTTGGATGCGGGATTTTGGGCTGGTGGACCTCGGGGGTGGCCAACCTTACCACGCGGGACTGTACTTTTTTTTTTTTTTGACAGCTCATGCGCCTTATAGTTACATTGATTACATTTTGGGTGATGCATATTGGATGGATAGTTTGAAGACTGCCAAGACAGGTCCCATCACTTGGTCTGACCACGTCTCCTTGGAAGTGAGGTTTGGGAGTCCCTTTTAGCCCTCACCGCGCACGTTTTGGCAACTCAAGGAATATTTGCTTCAGGGGGACAGGGAAGTCAAA
Source organism: Ichthyophis bannanicus (assembly GCA_033557465.1). Taxonomy (NCBI): domain Eukaryota; kingdom Metazoa; phylum Chordata; class Amphibia; order Gymnophiona; family Ichthyophiidae; genus Ichthyophis; species Ichthyophis bannanicus. Next base: position 191,704,888 of record CM066036.1, read on the forward strand.
GCTGTGGAGGTGGTGATTAAGGATTACCTGGAGCTTAATGATACAGGGGAGATTGCGACGGGGATGCTTTGAGATGGATTAAAAGCAGTAGTCTGTAGCCACCTGGTGCAGTTGGGTGCGCGGAAAAAGCAACAATGGGAAGAGCAAGCCTGACTGCTTACCCAGCAGTTGGAGATCTTGGAATGCGAGCATAAATAGACGGGGGATGCAAAGGTTAGGGAACAGTTGGCAGAGGTGAGGAGGCAAGCAATTTTGATAAAACAGGTTCTCCAGGACCAAGCAGGAAGTCAGTCCTCACTTATGGGTGACGTCTGCGCCGACGGAGCCCTCGCGGAGCAATTTCCCCAGCTTTCGAAGAAAGCCTTTGGGATTGCAGCGCGCATGCGTAGTCCTCTTCCCGCCCAAGGATGCCATCTTGCTCAGTCGTCTTTTTTCCACAGAGCCCTACAGATGTAGTTTGTTACCACTGCTGAAAAAGTTGATTAATTCTTTGTTGTTTTCTCGGTCGCGTGTCCTTTTCCTGCCCGGCCTCGATTTTTACTTATCGAGTCCGTTCACATTTCTTTTTTGTTTTTGTTTCAGTTTTTAACTGGCGTTCCCGCCACTTATTTTCCACCCCTGGCGGCTCGGTCTTTCGACCTCGCTGTGGCCCTTTTTCCCCCGATGGCTGCCAGCGGGTTCAAAAAATGTGATCATTGTTCTAAATTAATGTCTCTTACAGACACGCATAATTTCTGCCTCCGTTGCCTCGGACCCAACCATGACTCTGGGAGCTGTGGTCCGTGTGGCAAGATGTCCTCCAAGTCGCTGAAGAGTCGGCAATTGCAAAAGGACAGAATCTTCTCTGACCCCGAGTCCGGTCCGGCCCGGCCCAGACCTCGTCGGAGGCTTCAACGTCTCGTGACTCCGGCCACGAGCTCCGTCGGAGTTCCTCTGAGCGGGGGTCCCCTGGCCGGGAGCATCGTCGGCAGAGGAAACTCGCGCGGGCGTCGTCGGAGGACGCACCTGGTCCCTTGAGGGCCGGGTCGCATAGCCCCGCCAGCCGCCCCGAGTCCTCGGAGGCGGAGAGACCTTCTAAACTTCCTCGACTTGAGGTGGAGCCGCACGTGAATACTATTGTCCTCCTGGACTCCCCTACGGAACCGTCGTCGGGCCCCGAGTCGGTGGCTGCCGGGTCTTCTGGGCTTGACCTCAGATTGACATCCTTGGAGCGCAGTATCTCTGCCTTCTTGGACCAGCAGCGGGTTTGGATGACCGGCATCGCCAGTGCATCTGCCCAGACCACCGGGACATCGACGCCAAAGTCGACCCCGGCGGCCGAGTCGATCCTCGAGTCGATGCATGCTCGAGTTGATCCTCGGTCGAGGTTTCCCTCGGCCTCCCGTTCGGGACCGAGGTCGTCGGCGTCGGGACGAACCCTCGCCCGCACGGAGCCCCTCGATTCCTCCTCGGAGGCGTCGGACTGGGACACGGAAGGGGACGAGTCGCCCGGCTCTTTTCAGACCCGGTGCGTCCCCTCCGACTCGCCCGAGTCGGAGCCTCGAAGGCGATCCCCTCCGGAGGATACACGCTTCTCTGATTTTGTGCGGGATATGGCCAAGGCTTTGGCTTTCCCCGCGGATCCCGAGGAGGAGCCTCGCGCGGAAGAGCTCGAGGCACTCCAGTACGACTCTCCCCCGAAGGAGGCCTTTACTGTGCCGGTCCCTCCGATGCTGGAGCGGCTGCTCTTCCGCATGTGGGAAAGCCCGGCCTCAACACCGGTGTTAAGCAAGCGGATCGATTCGATTTATCGAGTCCGCAAGAGCCCCGGGTTCCAGAAGGCGCAACTGCCACACCACTCCATGGTTGTGGAATCGGCAATGCATCGGCTTAAGAGTCAAAAGATGCACTCCTTGGTGCCCCCGGGTAAGGAGGCCCGTAACCTGGATGCCCTCGGTAGGAAGTGCTTCCAGGGTTCCATGCTTGCCTGCAGACATACCAGCTGTATATGGGCATGTTCCTCCGAGATCTGGCGAAAGAGCTCGCTGGGTTCTCGGCTGGTCTCTCCGACGAACCTTTGCAGAGGTACCTGGCCTTGTCCGATAGTATTTGAGAGTGCTCAAAGTTCCTTTCTCGGGCGGCCTACGACGGCTTCGAGGCGTCGGCCCGAGTAGCCGGAGCCGGCATCAGTGCCCGCCGACAGGCCTGGCTCCAGTCATCCGACCTCGAGCCATGGGTACAGGACAAGTTAGTCGATGTCCCCTGCCGAGGTGACAACCTTTTCGGCAAGCCCATGTCCGATAAGGCTGCGGAACTCGAGTCCGAGACTCTCACTCGGACTCGACTGTCCTGAAAGACCTCCGCTCCCACGCAGAAGAGGAAGGGTCCGGGGAAGAAGCCTTTTTACCCGAGGAAGGTGCTTGCCTATAAGCAATCCCACCTTCAATACCAAGTACCGGCGGCTTCCACTCAGTGCCCACAGACTAAGGGTCAGGGGAATGGCCCCCGTAGGCCGCGGGCCCCCAATCCCGCTACACAGCCCCCTGCCACGCAGGGTGGGGGTTTTTGACTATGCCAGCATAGCCTCTCCCCCTCCGCGCCCGTCGCTCAGCACGGGGGGCAGGCTGATCCACTTCGCTCACAGGTGGTCAGCCATAACATCCGATTCCTGGGTGCTGCAGGTGGTTCAAAGGGGCTACCTCTTGCATTTTCACCAGGTGCCTCCCCCCTACTTTCCGGGGGAGCCTCCGAGGCCCCCCTCTGCACAGGGACTTACTCCTTCAGGAGCTGCAGGGTCTACTGGAGGAGCAGGCTGTGGAACCAGTGCCCCAACCTCAGTGGGGTCAGGGGTTCTACTCCAGATACTTCCTGGTCCCAAAGAGGACGGGAGGCCTCAGACCCATTCTGGACTTGCGCAACCTCAACATGTTCCTGCAGTGGGAAAAGTTCAGGATGCTTACCCTTGGAATCTTGCTGCCCTACCTCCAGCAGGGAGATTGGCTATGCTCCTTGGATCTAAAGGATGCCTATACTCACATCCTGATTCATCCGGACCACCGACAATATCTCAGATTTGTAGTGGCCGGGAAACACTATCAGTACCGCGTGCTGCCCTTCGGCTTGTGCTCCGCCCCCAGGGTGTTCACAAAATGCCTGGCGGTGGTCGTGGCCTTCCTGAGGCTTCAGGGCCTGTTCGTTTTTCCTTACCTGGACGACTGGCTCGTACGGGCGCAGTCGGCCCCAGAGGTCGCTCAGGCCACGCAACGTACGGTGGCTCTGCTTCAGCACTTGGGCTTCGTCATAAACGTCGGGAAGTCCACGTTGCGCCCCTCTCAGGATCTCGAGTTCATAGGAGCTCGGCTCAACACTCTGCGAGCTCGTGCCTTCTTTCCTTGAGAGCGAGCTGACAGGCTCATGGCTTTGGCCGGCAGGTTCCACAGTGCGTCTCCGGTTCCGGCCCGGAGGTTCCTGCAGCTGCTCGGTCATATGGCCTCCACGGTCCATGTCACGCCGAACGCCCGACTGCATATGAGGCCTGTCCAGTGGTGTCTCCGCACTCAATGGCATCAGGCCACAGGAGGTCTGGCGGACCTTCTACAGATCTCCGACCGCCTGGTCTCCTCTCTGCAGTGGTGGCTACACCTGCCCTACCTGGTACGGGGTATGCCCTTTCAGTCTCCCGCACCCTCCCAGGTGCTGACGACCGATGCCTCTCTCTTGGGATGGGGAGAGCATTGCCAGGGAGCGCGCACTCAAGGCCTTTGGACTCCTTGGGAGGCGGCTCAACAAATCAACTTCCTGGAGCTGCGGGCGATCCGCCTAGCTCTGCGGACCTTCTCTCACCTCACCTCTCGCCAGTCCATACTGGTGCAGATGGACAATCAGGTGGCCATGTTCTACGTGAACAAACAGGGGGGCACGGGCTCCCTCCTGCTCTGTCAGGAGGCCCGGCGACTGTGCTCCTGGGCGGTCGACCACAACATCCTCCTCAAGGCTGTTTACCTGCCCGGGCAGGAGAATTGCCTGGCCGACAGGCTGAGCCGGGTCTTGCAGCCCCACGAGTGGAGGTTGAACCCTGGCGTTGCCCAGCAAATCTTCCGCCGGTGGGGCACCCCCACCGTGGACCTCTTTGCCAGTCCCCTGAACCGGCAGCTCCCCCGGTTCTGCTCTTGGCATCCGCATCCCCTCAGAGTGGCCCCGGATGCTTTCCTCATTTTGTGGTCCACAGGCCTACTGTATGCCTTTCCTTCCACGCCGCTGGTGTCCCGGACGCTCTTCAAGGTTGCCCGGGACGGGGCCTACGTGATCCTGATAGCGCCCCGATGGCCGAGGCAACCCTGGTTTCCTCTGCTCCTGCAGTTAGCGGTGGGCACCCCTCTCCCTCTGGGGTTTCAGCCCGATCTTCTGACCCAAGATCAGGGTACTCTTCTGCACCCCAACCTCCGGGCCCTTCACCTGATGGCCTGGCTGCTGAGAGGGTACTCCTGGCCCCGCTCTCGCTCCCCCCGGAGGTGGAAGCTGTCGTCCTGGCGTCTCGGCGGCCTTCTACCCGGAAGTCTTACGCACTCAAATGGCGTCGCTTCTCCGCATGGTGTTCTCAGCGTTCTGAGGACCCATTCACCTGCCTAGTGTCGGTGGTACTGCAATACTTGCTGCACCTCTCCGATCTAGGCCTCAAGTCCAACTCTGTCAGAGTCCACCTCAGTGCTCTCTGCACATCATTCGCCGGTGGAGGGCCAGCCCTTTTCCTCGCATCCCTCGGTGGCGCGTTTCCTCAGGGGCCAGCTTCTGCTTAAGCCCCCGTTGCGCCCTCCGGCTCCTGACTGGGACCTCAATGTGGTTTTACAAAGGCTTACTTGCCCGCCTTTTGAACCCATGGCTACCTGCCCCCTCTGCTTCCTCTCATGGAAAGCTCTCTTCTTGGTAGCCCTCACCTCCGCTAGGCGCGTTAGTGAACTACAGGCCCTAGTGTCGGAGCCCCCTTACACTAGGTTCTACAGGAATAGGGTTGTCTTACGGACTCACCCTAAGTTTCTTCCTAAGGTGGTTTCCTCTTTCCACATCAATCAAGAGGTGGTGCTTCCGACCTTCTTTCCCAGGCCACATACCAGCAGAGCTGAGACTGTTCTGCATATCCTGGACTGTCGAAGAGCCTTGTCCTTCTACCTTGACCGTACGCGTGAGCATAGGAAAGCTGCCCAGCTTTTCGTTTCCTTTGACCCCAATCGGTTGGGGTTATCTGTATCGAAGCATACTCTGTCCATCTGGGTAGCTGACTGCATCGCCTGGGCATATGGGGCAGCCGGCCTCTCTTTGGAGAGTCGAGTCACGGCACACCATGTCCGGGCGAAGGCGGCGTCTGTCGCACACCTCCGCGCTGTTCCGTTGGCAGACATCTGCCGGGCCGCTACTTGTTCTTCTAGCCAGACTTTTGCGGCTCATTACTGCCTGGAGAGGGAGTCCCACAGGGATAGTGCTTTCGGACAGGCAGTCCTCCACAATTTCTTTGAGGTTTAGGCAACTCCTACCCGCCGGCCCTGATGTTGGCTACCGGCCGGATTCGTAATCTCCAGGAACAAGCAGGAATAAGTCCTCACATATGGGTACGTCGGTACCGACGGAGCCTGAGCGGGAAAGCTCCCCAGCTTCCCAGAAGGAAAGCTTTTGGGGCCTCCCACTGCGCATGTGCGCTGCCTTCCCGCCTTCCTGACCAACTCTCCTCAGTTCTTCTTTTTCCGCGGAGCCAGCAGGTAGTGTTCCTGTCACCGCTGAAGAAGTTATTTTAATTTATTTCTTTGGCCGCGTGTCTGCCTTCCCCGATTCCAGACCGGTACCGCCGGTCTTTTTTTCCTTTATTTAAAAAAAAAAAAAAAATTGGTGTGTTACTTTTGTGAGGCCTTTAGGCCTTCACTAATTCTCCCTCATGGAGAAACAGGCCTCTGGGTTTAAAAAATGCACCAAGTGCAGCGGTACTATTTCAGTCACAGACACCCATGAATGGTGTCTTAAATGTTTGGGGCCTGACCATTCCATTCCGGATTGCCCATCCTGTTCTTTGATGTCTAAACGTGGCTTACAGAGCCGGGCAGCCAAGTTTCACATGCTGTTTTCTACAGATACTCCAGCATCGACATCTTCCAGGTCTTCCTCTCCTGATGGATCTCAGGTAACCAAACATTCCTCTGGCAGGTCCTCAAAGGGCAAATCTCCCTCTAAGTATCGAGATACCCCTGGGCTTGACCCTGAGGACCCCGCCCCAGCCAAACAACCCCGGCGGGAAGCTCCGGCTTCCAAAGCTGCTCCTATGGGGTTACAGGTTGACATCGATGGCACGGCCTGTTAGACTGTTCTGGGGTACCGGCTCAATCATCCGGTACCGACATCCAGACAGTCGTGGCGTCCATGGATCATACAGTTCAATCCATGCAGCAGGCCATTTTGGCTTTTATTAAGGCTGCGACGCCCTCGGTACCGCACCCTGCTGTACCGACTCTGGTTCCGGTACCACAACCGATACCGGTACCCATGCCTTCCACATCGACCAGGATACCGATTCCGGTTCCTGGTTCCGGGGTTTTTCCCGATACTGATCCGGTTCCGGGTACCCCCGATGTCGATACCGGTCGATACGCTTATCGATCCCTGGAAGCAAACAGACGATACTTTGAGTCTTCTGATGATTCTGATTCATCAGATGACACTGCTGAAGTATCCCTTACTCTACCTGAGGAGCCCTCTTCTCCAAAGAGGAGAATGTCTCCTCCAGAGGATTTATCCTTTCAAGACTTCATCATTGAAGTAGCTAAAGGTCTTTCTATTTCTGTATCCTCTGAAAAAGAACCTAGAGCAAAAAAGTTAGACATTTTAGGATACTCTAAGGTTCCCAAAGAGGCAGTCACCCTGCCCATCCATGAAATTCTTCAAGATCACATGATGGACTTATGGGAGACTCCTCTCACCCTATCTCCACATTCTCGTCGTCTGGACACCATGTATCGTGTCCCCCCTTCTCCTGGGTTTCAAAAATCTCAGCTCCCGCACCACTCCATTGTGGTGCAGTCAGCTATGAAAAGGATCAAGAGTACTAAAAGACACTCTTCTACTCCCCCAGGAAGAGAATGTAGGACTCTGGATGCTTTTGGAAGAAAAATCTTCCAAGCAAGTATGCTTATTGCCAGAATCAACTCATACAGCCTCTATATGGGCATGTTTCTGAAGGAAATTGCATTAAAAATACGCCATTTTCTCCCCTTTATCCCAGAGGATAGAAAGGAGGAGTTCCTCCTTCTGCTGATATTTCAAAGTTCTCCAACAGAGCAGCCTTTGACTCCTTTGAGGGTGCTAGCAGAGCCTCAGGTATTGCCATAGCAGCTCGCAGAATTGCTTGGCTCCAGGCCTCTAACCTTGAACCCTGGGTCCAGGATGGGTTGGGAAATTTGCCCTGTACGGGTGAGAATCTGTTTGGTAAGGAGTGGCAAATCAAAGCCACTCAAATGGATGCAGAAAATGCTGCTTTAGATAGACTTTCTAAATCTACCTCTACCCCTGTCAAGAAGAAATCTTTCAAAAAGCCTTTCTACAAGAAGGCCAGATTTGCCACAAATACTGGCCAACAATCTTCTGCAGCTCGCTTTGCTCCTAAGCGTCAGCAGCCTAAACAGACCAGGGCAAAACCTGCAGGGGCTGCTACAGCCCAACAGTCCCAACCCCCTCAGGGTTTTTGACTTAAAACTAGAGAACTTAACCTTTCTGGCTCTAAAACATCCAGAACCTCTCACCATTCCAGGAAGGTTAACTCATTTTGCTCCCAGATGAGAGCAAATCACATCAGAGCAATGGACCCTCTCTATCATCAGAGAGGGCTACAAACTACATTTCTCCAACCTTCCTCCCCATACCATGGTGAGAAGTTTCAATTCTCCCCCATCTCTCCTAGACCTGTTGGGTCAGGAGGTGACCACTCTTCTCGCCCAAAAGGCAATAGAAGAGGTTCTCCAGGACCAAGCAGGAAGTCAGTCCTCACATATGGGTGACGTCAGCGCCGACGGAGCCCTCGCGGAGCAATTTTCCCCAGCTTTCAAAGAAAGCCTTTGGGAATTGCAGCGCACATGCGCGGTCCTCTTCCCGCCCAAGGGTGCCATCTTGCTCAGTCGTCTTTTTTCCGCGGAGCCCTACAGACGTTGCCTGTGAATCCCCGCAGAAAAGTTGATTTTTTTCTCTATTTTTCTCTTTTTTCTTCGGTTCGACGCCGGGTTCTTTTCCCGCCCGGACTCGCGACGCCGGTTGCGAGTCCGTCCCTTATTTTTCGTTTTTTTGTCCTTCGTGACAGATTTCGCGCCTTTTTCCTTTTTCCCTGGCAGCCCGGTCATTCGACCTCGCAGGGGCCCTTTTTCCCCCGATGGCTGCCAGCGGCTTTAAAAAGTGTGATCTCTGTAAGAAACTCATGTCTCTTACAGACACTCATGACTTCTGCCTCGGCCCAGATCATGATTCCCTGATCTGTGTGCCCTGCGGCAAAATGTCCTCAAAAGCTTTGAGGAGTCGGCAGCATCAGCGGGAGCGTATCTTCTCTGACTCCGGCTGGGCTCGGACCTCGTCAGAGGCTTCGACGTCTCGGGACTCTGGTCCTGAGCATCGTCAAAGTTCCTCTGAGAGGGGGTCTCCTACCCGGGAACATCATCGGAAGAAGAAACCCGCGAGGGCGGGATCGGTGGACGCTCCTGGTTCCTCGAGGGCCAGGTCGCATAGCCCCGATTCCCGTCCCGGGTCCTTGGAGATGGAGAGGCCGTCAAAACATCCTCGACTCGAGGTGCACTTACCCGCTCACGTGAGTACTGTTGTCCTCGTTGACTCGCCTCCGAAGGACCCGACGTCGGGCCCGATGCCATCGGGGCCCGAGTCGGGGGCTGCTGGGTCTCCTGAGCTCGGATTCAGGTTGACGGCCTTGGAGAGCAGTCTGACTGACTGCCTTCTTGGACCAGCAGCGGGTATTGATCGCTGGCCTCGCCGGTGCTTCTGCCCTGACCACCGGGACGTCGACCTCCAAATCGACCCCGGAGACCGAGCCGATCCTCGAGTCCATGAGGGCTCGAGTCGATCCTCGGTCGAGGTCTCCTTCGGCCTCCCATTCGGGACCGAGGTCGTCGACGCCGACTCCCTCGGCGTCGGAGCGGATAGCATCGGTGCCCGCCCGACCGGAGCCGCTCGACTCCTCCTCCGAGGAGTCGGCCTGGGAATCGAAGGACGAAGAGTCACCTGGTTCCTTTTGGACTCGGTGTGTCCCTTCGGACTCCCCCGAGTCCGAACCTCGGAGACGGTCCCCCCCGGAGGATACCCGGTTCTTGGACTCCATGAGGGATATGGCCAAGGCCTTGGCCTTCCCCGCGGATCCCGAGGAGGAGCCTCGAGTCGAAGAACTCGATGCCCTCCAATATGACTCTCCCCCGAAGGAGGCCTTTATTGTACCGGTTCCTCCGATGCTGGAACGACTTCTCTTCCGCATGTGGGAGAGCCCGGCGTCGTCGCCGGTATTAAGCAAGCGGGTCGATTCCATTTATCGAGTCCGCAAGAGCCCCGGCTTCCAGAAGGCACAACTACCGCACCATTCCATGGTGGTGGAATCGGCCATGCATAGACTTAAGAGTCAAAAAATGCACTCCTCGGTGCCCCCTGGTAGGGAAGCTCGAAGCCTGGATGCCCTCGGTAGAAAGTGCTTCCAGGGCTCTATGCTTGCTTGTCGAGTCCAGACATACCAGCTTTACATGGGCATGTATCTCCGAGACCTGGCTAAGGAAATAGCCGGGTTCTCGGCTGGTCTCTCTGACGAACCTTTGCAGAGGTTCCAAACCTTGTCCACTGGTATTCGGGAGTGCTCCAAGTTTATATCTCGAGCAGCCTATGATGGTTTTGAGGCTTCGGCTCGAGTAGCTGCGGCCGGCATCAGTGGACGCCGCCAGGCTTGGCTTCAGACGTCCGAACTCGAGCCCTGGGTACAGGACAAGTTGGTCGATGTCCCCTGCCGAGGTGATAACCTCTTTGGCAAGCCCATGGATGAGAAGGCTGCACAAATCGAGACGGAGACTCTCACCAGGACTCGTCTATCAAGGAAGACCTCTGCCCCTTCTCAAAAGAAGAAGGCCTCGGGGAAAAAGCCCTTTTACCCGAGGAAAGGTGCTGCCTATAAATACTACCCTCAGTATCAGGCCTCAGCAGCTCCCCCACAGGGAAAGCAGGCCAAGGGACGGGGTAATGGGTCCCGTAGGCAGCAAGCCCCCAAGCCTGCACCACCGGCCCCTGCTCAGCAGGGTGGGGGTTTTTGACTTCCTCAGCATAGCCTCTCCCCCTCAGCTGGTTTCTCTCAGCACAGGAGACCGGCTGGTCCACTTTGCCCAAAGGTGGTCCAACATCACCACAGATACCTGGGTACTTCACATAGTTCAAAAGGGCTATCTTCTTCACTTTCACCAGGTACCTCCCTCCTACTTTCCAGGGGAGCCTCCCAGACTCCCTTTGCACAGGGACTTACTCCTTCAGGAGTTAGCAAGTCTCGTTCAGGAACAAGCCGTGGAACCGGTGCCCCACCACCTGAAGGATCAAGGGTTTTACTCCAGGTACTTCCTGATTCCAAAAAGAACAGGAGGCCTCAGACCCATCCTGGACTTGCGAAACCTCAACAAGTTCCTTGCAAAGGAAAAGTTCAAGATGCTTACCCTTGGAATCCTGCTGCCCTACCTCCAGCAGGGCGACTGGCTATGCTCCTTGGATCTGAAAGATGCATATACTCATATCCTCATTCATCCGGACCACAGACAATATCTCAGATTTGTTGTGGGAGGAAATCATTACCAGTACAGAGTGCTGCCCTTTGGCCTATCCTCCGCACCAAGGGTGTTCACCAAATGCCTCGCAGTGGTGGCGGCTTATCTGAGACTTCAAGGTCTGTTTGTGTTCCCCTACCTGGACGACTGACTCATCAAAGCCCAGTCTTCCCAGGAGGCCACTCAAGCCACTCATCGCACTGTGGCTCTGCTCCAGCACTTGGGTTTTGTCATAAACTTCGCAAAGTCCACTTTGCTCCCCTCTCAAAATCTCGAGTTCATCGGCGCCCGGTTGGACACACTTCAGGCGCGGGCCTTCCTCCCTCTGGACAGGGCCAAGCGGCTCATGGATCTCGCCGGCCACTTTCACAGCAATGCGCTGGTCTCAGCCAGGCATTTTCTGCGACTGCTCGGCCATATGGCTTCCACGGTCCATGTGACCCCCAATGCCCGACTGAACATGCGTCCTGCTCAGTGGTGCCTTCGCAAGCAATGGCATCAGGCCACCGGAAGCCTAGCGGACTCCGTACGGATCTCCGACCAGCTGGTCTCTTCTCTACAATGGTGGCTTCATCTGCCAAACCTGGTACTAGGAGTGACTTTTCAGCCCCCTACGCATTCTCAGGTCCTGACGACCGATGCTTCTCTCCTGGGTTGGGGAGCACATTGCCAAGGGACATGTACTCAAGGCCTCTGGACTCCTTGGGAGTCTGCTCAGCAGATAAACTTCCTGGAGCTCAGAGCCATCCGCCTAGCGCTCAAAGCATTCTCTCACCTGCTTTCTCACCAGTCGGTGCTGATACAGACAGACAATCAGGTGGCAATGTTCTATGTGAACAAACAAGGTGGAACAGGCTCCTTCCTTCTCTGTCAGGAGGCCCAAACACTATGCTCTTGGGCAGTCCACCACGGCCTCATCCTCAAGGCTGTCTATCTCCCAGGTCAAGAAAATTACCTGGCCGACAAGCTCAGCAGGATCCTCCAGCCACACGAGTGGAGGTTGGATCCGCTGGTGGTTCAGCGGATCTTTCTCAAGTGGGGCCTCCCCACCATGGATCTGTTTGCCAGTCCTCTGAACGGACAACTGCCCATGTTCTGCTCTCGACAGCCGCATCCTCTCCGGGTAGCGGCGGATGCTTTTCTAATTCCATGGTCCACCGGCCTCTTGTATGCCTTTCCTCCCATGCCACTGGTGTCTCTGACGCTCTTCAAGGTTCTCAGAGACAAAGCATCGATGATCCTAGTGGCTCCCCGGTGGCCGAGACAACCTTGGTTCCCGCTTCTGATGCAGCTGGCGGTGGACACTCCTCTTCCTCTGGGGTTTCAGCCCGACCTCCTGTCACAGGATCAGGGGACTCTCCTGCACCCCAACCTCCGGTCACTTCATCTGATGGCCTGGCTGCTGAAAGGGTAGTCCTTGCTCCTCTCTGCCTGCCTCCAGATGTGGAGGAGGTCGTATTGGCCTCCAGGCGGCCCTCCACCCGGAAGTCCTACGCTCTTAAGTGGCGTCGGTTCTCTGCCTGGTGTGCTCAGCAGTCTCAAGATCCCTTCTCCTGTTCAGCATCAGTGGTCTTGCAGTACTTGCTTTCCCTCTCCAATCTTGGACTTAAGTCCAACTCGGTCAAGGTCCACCTCAGTGCTCTTTCTGCGCATCACATGCAGGTGGATGGCAGGCCTCTTTCTAGACACCCTCTGGTGGCTCGTTTTCTCAGAGGCCTCCTTCTCCTTAAACCACCTTTGCGCCCCCCATCCCCGGACTGGGATCTTAATGTGGTGTTGCAGCGGATTACCTGTCCGCCTTTTGAGCCTATGGCTACCTGTCCGCTACATTTTCTTTTCTGGAAAACCTTGTTCTTGGTAGCCCTCACTTCTGCTAGACGCGTTAGTGAGCTGCAGGCCCTGGTTTCTGATCCTCCTTACACTAGGTTCTACAAGAACCGGGTAGTCCTATGGACTCACCCTAAATTTCTTCCCAAAGTAGTTTCCCCTTTTCACATAAACCAGGAGGTGGTACTTCCGACCTACTTTCCCAGGCCACACTCCAGCCGAGCTGAAATGGTCCTGCATACCCTGGACTGTAGAAGGGCGTTGACCTTCTACCTTGACCGTACGCGGGAGCACCGAAAGGCTGTTCAGCTCTTCGTGTCTTATGACCCCAACAAGTTGGGGCTCCCTGTCTCCAAGCGTACTCTGTCCATCTGGATTGCGGACTGTATCGCTTGGGCTTACGAGGCAGCCGGCCTCGTGCTGGAAGGTAGAGTCACAGCTGATTGTGTTCGGGCGAAGGCTACGTCGGTAGCTTACCTCCGCTCTGTTCCCTTGGCAGACATCTGCCGGGCCGCTACTTGGTCTTCAAGCCAGACTTTTGCAGCCCATTACTGCCTGGAGAGGGAGTCCCGCAGGGACAGTGCTTTCGGACAGGCAGTCCTCCGTAACCTCTTCGAGGTATAGGCAACTCCTACCCTCCGTCCCGGTTGTTGGGCTACCGGTTGGAGACATATTCAGAGAAGATTCCTTCCTTCTGTGCTACTGACCTTGAGGGAGCTCATTTTTGTGCTTAGGGTCTCCGGTAGCCTTAAGCTTGGGAGTCCCATATGTGAGGACTGACTTCCTGCTTGGTCCTGGAGAAAGCGTAGTTACTCACCTGTAACAGGTGTTCTCCAGGAGCAGCAGGAATCAGTCCTCACAACCCTCCCTCCTCCCCTTGGAGTTGCAGTTATATGCTTTCGTTTTTTGCTAATTTTTGCTGTCTTTTAGCTATGTCATCTGACTGAGCAAGATGGCACCCTTGGGCGGGAAGAGGACCGCGCATGTGCGTTGCAATTCCCAAAGGCTTTCTTTGAAAGCTGGGGAAAATTGCTCCGCGAGGGCTCCGTCGGCGCCGACGTCACCCATATGTGAGGACTGATTCCTGCTGCTCCTGGAGAACACCTGTTACAGGTGAGTAACTACGCTTTCCTCTTCCTCAACAAGGGTCAGGTTTTTACTCCCCTTATTTTCTCATTCCCAAGAAAACAGGGGGGTACAGACCCATTTTGGATCTCAGAGAATTGAACAAATTTCTATACAGGGAGAAATTCAAGATGCTTTCTCTAGGCACTCTCCTTCCATTCCTACTGAGTCAGGACTGGCTTTGTTCTCTAGATCTCAAGGATGCGTACACACATATACTCATCCATCCATCCCACAGAAAATTCCTACAGTTTCTGCTCCAGGGAAAATATTTCCAATACAGAGTACTTCCCTTCGGTCTAGCCTCTGCTCCAAGGGTATTTACCAAATGCATGGCAATAGTAGCTGCATTCCTACGCACCCTGGGAATTTTTGTCTTCCCATACCTGGACGACTGGCTCATCCGAGCTCCGTCTCAGTCCGAGGCTCAGACTTCCCTGGATCGCACCATGCGAATTCTACAGTATCTGGGACTTGTGATCAATCTGCCAAAGTCCCAACTCACCCCGACTCAATCCCTAGAATTCATAGGGGCCTGGTTGGATACCACCACCGCAAGGGCCTATCTACCTCAGGCCCGTTGCCAACGTCTAGTGCACTTGGCCTCTCAAACTCAGTCCAGAAGCCATTTGACTGCCAGAGAGATGCTACAACTATTAGGCCACATGGCCTCCACAGTGCATGTGGTGCCTTATGCTCGCCTACATATGAGTAATACTACAAGACAAATGGGTTCAGTTTCTATAGAGCAACTCTGGTATGACCCGTAAAAGAAAATTTGCTGCCCCAATACTATCTTATTGCTTATAGAGGAAATGCAAATCAGAATCAGTATAAGGCCTCAGACCTGTGGGCTTTCTTAATGGAAAACGCTGTAAAACTTAGTGTTTACCAATGCCCAGTTGCATCAACGGCCCAATGTCCAATCAATTTTTTGTTATAATTTTTTATATATTGCACACCTCCCTTTTTCCATTGTGATGTCTTAAAAATTGAATGTACGCTTATGGACTTTCTAGTCCAATGAGATAAAAAATGGTGTACTTAACTTCTTGTACTAATAAGAGCGTCCAGAGCATTCAAATTCGTTGTCAAAGCTGTTTTTCAAATTGCATTTGTATCGGGACCTCTCTTATGACCAACGCCTCACTTCAACGTTGACCCGCGTTTCTCTCAATTATTTGAGGTTCTTCAGGGGAATAAAGTTCTTCATACAGCCATGTTTTTTAACTAAAAAATGATAAGCATCTGTTAAGATACACATCAACAAAACACTTATGCAATAAGTATTACAATTTAAAAATGTGACAATATCAACTTCCAGGTTAAAATTGAAAAGAGAAAATAGAAAATAGAAAATACCCCAAACTTAGCTGTGACTGATGCACGGTCAGAGATAAGGAAACTGCTTAAAACTTGAATGAAAATCTTCAATACTTCGTCTTCCAAAAAAACGCCGCGCATGAGCACTCGCTACAAACCTCTCTCTTTATAGCTCCTCCTAGTTATGGAACCAATCCACATCTATTTCCTTTTAGCACACTCCCCATTCAATTGCAGCATTCAAGCCTTTAGGTATCAAAGTCTGTAATGAAAATATCCATCGTTGTTCGTGAAATAATAATGTTTGGTCTAACGACTTACCAAACATAGGTTGATATATCTGTTCAATGCAGAAACAGCGGAGATCTTGGAACAGATGATTATGTGCATCACAATGTGATACCAGCGGGGCTGTTAAGATCTTATGTTTAAGGCGACTCTTATGCTCCGACATTCGAATTTTAAAAGGTCTACTTGTCTTACCTATGTAGTAGAGATGACATGGACAAACTACCACATAAACTACATTCATAGAGGTACAAGTGATACGATGTTTCAACACGTAGTTTTTATCATGATATGAAAATTGTTGTAACTCAACAGTAATGGCACAGATGGAACATTGACCACATGGATAGTGCCCCCTAGGGGCCTCTTTATCTAACGAAGTTGAAAGAACGTAACACAGTTGGACTCAATCGTTCTTTCAAATTTTTTCCTCTACGCCAAACGCAGCGAATAAACTTTGAATGTAGTCCAGGTACAGTGCTAAGAACATTTGTGTGTTTTTTCAAATTTTTTTTAATCTTATAGCTTAAAGGCGAATACTGGGTGATAAATGAATTATGTCTGGATCATTAGTCCCATGATGCATAGATGGAGTCAACAATCGTGCTCTATCATTACAGAGTGCCCGCTGATAGGCCGTAGAAATAATCTCCGCAGGATATCCCCGCTGTCGAAATTGGGAAGCAAGTACCTTAGCTTTTTTCTTGTAATCCACCGTCTCCGAACAATTCCTCCGATATCGTAGGAATTGGGAAAATGGCAATCCTTCTTTCAGACGAGCCGGGTGTGCGCTATCAAAATGTAAGAAGGTATTTCGATCAATTGACTTTCGGAAAATTGATGTTTTCCAAGTAGTTGGTGTCTTACTTACATGTACATCCAGAAAAATAATATTAGTATGATGCATCTGATGTGTGAACTGGATGTGGTCGTCTTGAGCATTTAGCCATGTTACAAAAAGTTGCAAGCTGTCCGGTGATCCTAACCAAAGCATGAAAATGTCATCAATGAAACGTCGCCAACGTTTTATGTTCGGCACAAACTGAGATGGAAAAATATGACACTCTTCAAAATGCCCCATAAAGAGATTGGCAATGGAGGGTGCAACTGTCGCCCCCATTGCCACTCCCGACTTTTGTTGAAATATAGCAGTTTCAAACTTAAAATAATTACGTTGAACTGTTAATCTGGTTAACTCCAGCAGAAAAGATAGATGAGACTCTGACAGATCCCCTCTGTTAAGTAAAGCCTGCGCCACCGTGTCCATAGCCTGTAATTCAGGAATACTGGTATAGAGTGCCGTGACGTCAAGCGTGACTAGTAAAATATCCGGATTCATTGCCCACTGAGAACAGGTCTCTAAGGTAGACAAAAAATGAGACGTATCACGTATGTAAGATGGAATAGCCGGCAAAAGCGGGCGCAAAAATGAATCAATATATATTGACAAGGGCTCGAGCTTATGAAGCTTTGACAACGAATTTGGACGCTCTGGACGCTCTTATTAGTACAAGAAGTTAAGTACACCATTTTTTATCTCATTGGACTAGAAAGTCCATAAGCGTGCATTCAATTTTTAAGACATCACAATGGAAAAAGGGAGGTGTGCAATATATAAAAAATTATAACAAAAAATTGATTGGACATTGGGCCGTTGATGCAATTGGGCATTGGTAAACACTAGGTTTTACAGCGTTTTCCATTAAGAAAGCCCACAGGTCTGAGGCCTTATACTGATTCTGATTTGCATTTCCTCTATAAGCAATAAGATAATATTGGGGCAGCAAATTTTCTTTTACGGCGCCTACATATGAGAGCAGCTCAATGGACTTTATCCACCCAGTGGACTCAAGCATCAGGAGCTCTCTCAGACCAAATAGCAAACTCCAATCGTCTATTTTGGTCTCTCCAATGGTGGATATCCACTCAAAATCTGTTGTTGGGGGCCCCCTTTCAACCATTGTTGCCCCAAGCAACCCTCACAACAGATGCCTCCCAAACAGGTTGGGGGCTCATCTCCAAGATCTCTCCACTCAGGGCACTTGGTCTCCACAGGAGACCACCCTTCATATCAATCACTTGGAACTTCGAGCAATCTTTCTAGCTCTCAAAGTTTTTCATACCCTCCTCAGCAAAATGACAGTCCTTATTCACACAGACAATCAAGTAGCCATGTTTTACATAAACAAACAAGGAGGGACTGGCTCTCTGTCGCTTTGCAACGAAGCTCTAAGATTATGGGCCTTCGCCAGAGAGCATCAAATCCATCTCCTGGCAGTATATCTTCCAGGAATCCAAAACTCTTGGGCAGACAGACTCAGTCGAGTTCTGCTTCCACACGAATGGTCCCTGCACATGGATCAGGTACTCAGAATCTTCCAGAAATGGGGAACCCCGGACATAGACCTCTTTGCAAGTCCGTGGAATGCCAAACTTCCCCGGTTCTGTTCCAGAATTCCGTGTCAGGGAGTTCAGACCAAGGATGCCTTCCTCCTGCATTAGGGTCAGGGTTTCCTGTATGCCTTTCCACCCATTCCTTTGATTCCCAAGACTCTGTTCAAACTTCAAAGGGATCAAGGGTCCATGATCCTCATAGCTCCACGCTGGCCACGCCAAGTGTGGTACCCTCTACTTCTGCATCTCTCCCAAGCCCCCTCCCTGGACTTGGGAGCGGCTCCAGACCTTCTATCTCAAGAGGAGGGGACTTTGTGGCACCCAAACCCCAAGTCCCTTCACCTCAGAGCTTGGTTACTGAAGGCCTAGACCAGCGATGGCGAACCTATGGCACGCGTGCCAGCTGTGGCACGCGAAGGCCTTGCAGCTGGCACGCGGGAAGGTCCGCAATCGAAAAAAAAAAAACAACCCTGTCTGCTGCCGCTGTCGGGGCCGCCGCGGCAGAATCGAGCGTGCCGCGGGGCCCCCCTGTACCCGGCAGATCCTGCCCTCCCCGTAGCAGCTCTCTCTTTGGAGCTACAGTCAGACGCGCCGGCTTGCAGAGCGCGAAGGGAAGAGTTTCCCTTTCGCGACTCTGTTAAGCCCGCGGGGGCTGATGGGAACTTCCCATCAGCCCCCGCGGGCTTAACAGAGCAGCGAGGGAACTCTTCCCTCGCGCTCTGCAAGCCGGCGCGTCTGACTGCAGCTCCAAAGAGAGAGCTGCTACGGGGAGGGCAGGCTCTGCCGGGTGGGTACAGGGGGGCCCCGCGGCACGCTCGATTCTGCTGCGGCGGCCCCGACAGCGGCAGCAGACAGGTTTTCTTTTTTTTTTAAATTTTCCCTGGGCTGGGGGGGGGTGGGAGTTAGGAGGGGTGATGGGCTGGGCTGGGGGGGGGGAGGTGTGGTGATGGGCTGGGCTGGGCTGGGCTGGGGGGGTTAGGAGTGGTGATGGGCTGGAGGGGGGGGTTATGAGTGGTGATGGGCTGGGCTGGGCTGGGGGGGGTTAGGAGTGGTGATGGGCTGGGCTGGGGGGGGTTAGGAGTGGTGATGGGCTGGGCTGGGGGGTGTTAGGAGTGGTGATGGGCACTGGGCTGGGGGGGTTAGGAGTGGTGATGGGCGCTGGGCTGGCTGGGGGGGGTTAGGAGTGGTGATGGGCGCTGGGCTGGCTGGGGGGGTTAGGAGTGGTGATGGGCGCTGGGCTGGGGGGGGTAGGAGTGGTGATGGGCGCTGGGGGGGTTAGGAGTGGTGATAGGCGCTTGGGGGGCTTAAACTAAAAATTGAGTGATGGGGGATTAGGACTGGGAGTGGGCTGATGGGGAGGTTAGGACGAAATGGGCTGGTGGGATTAGGACTGGGAGTGGGCTATGGGGGGCTAGGACTGGTAATGGGTTGGGGGGGGTTGCTAGGACTGGAAATGGGCTGAGTGGAAGGGGGCTTGAACTGCAAATAGCTGTTGGGGATGGGGCTTGGAATGGAAATGGGCTGAGGGGAAGTGGGGGGCTTGAACTGCAAATAGCTGTTGGGGACGGGGCTTGGAATGGAAATGGGCTGAGGGGAAGTGGGGGGCTTGAAGAAGGGAATGGATGCTGGGTGAGACTGGAACTAGAAGGGAGCTGATGTTGGGGGAGGATTAGAATGGGATGGGGCTGGGAGAGTAAAATGGAGAGGGGAAAAATATTTTGTGTAGGAGGGATGAAAAATCTACAGTTGGCCAGGTATTGGGAGAGTAATTGGGGATTGAGGATGGAGGGGTAAAATTTGTGTGGATGAAATAGGAATGAGGAAAGAGCAAAAGGAGAAAGATTAGTATGTTAAAGCAGATGTAGAGAGAGAGAGAATGGAAAAAAAACTAGAAGAGAGAAGAAAGGACAAATGGACAGCAGACGATGGAGAGTTAGCAGAAAACATGAAGAAACCAGAAGAAAATGGCTGGACCAATTGCAACTGAAAAAAAATGCACAAAAGGTAGAAAGATATCTCTTTATTTTGAATTTATTAACTGGAATATGTCAGCTCTGGGAAATGTGCATCATTAACATCTGCGCTTTGTTTGGTACAAGAGGAAATTCCTATTTGACGTTGCCACTTGTTCTCTTTCCCCAGTATTCACTGAAATGTATTGGTTTAATATTTGCAGTGTTGCCTTTTGATAGGTAGGGTATGGTGCTTTGTGAGTCCTGGTAATGCTGTCAGGATACGGCGGGTTTGCTATGAGTTCTAAATGGGCAGCGTTTGTAGTAGTTCCTAATGTGCCTGGCGGTTGGCACTGGATTATAGTAATGTAGAAATCTTTTAGTCTTTCTTTATCCATACACTCATTAAGAGACATGTTTACTAAAAGTTAGTGTATGGTAACATTATGCAAATATTTATGCAAATAAGACCACTTATGCAAATGACGTGCTGGCACTTTGAGGAAATTCTTTGGTTTTGTGCGGCAGTTTGGGCACTCGGGCTCAAAAAGGTTAGCCATCACTGGCCTAGACCTTCAACACTTCAATCTTTCGCAGCAAGTGAAGGATATCCTACATGCCTCTAGGAAACCTTCCACTAGGCATTCTTACGCTTTTAAATGGAAAAGATTTTCCATTTGGTGTGCTCAAAAGGGTCTTAACCCTCTGGCACTCCCATTGAATTCTCTTTTGGAATATCTCCTGCATCTTTCCAATGCAGGACTCAAAACGAATTAAGTAAGAGTCCATTTGAGTGCTATTGCGGCATCACTTAAGCCCATCAATGGACAACCTGTTTCCTCTCATCCTCTTATTGCAAGATTCATGAGAGGCTTAACTTTAACTAAACCTCCCATTCGACCTCCTCCGGTGGCATGGGACTTAAACTTGGTTCTTGGTCAGCTTATGAAGCCACCTTTTGAACCCTTAGCCACTACCTCCTTGAAATTTCTTTCCTGGAAGGTTATTTTCCTCATTGCAGTCACTGCAGCTCGCCGCATCAGTGAACTGCAGGCCTTAGTGGCTAATCCACCTTACACAAGGTTCCATCATGATAAGGTAGTCCTTAGGACAAATCCTCACTTTATGCCTAAAGTGGTCTCACCTTTTCATCTTAATCAAGAGGTTTATTTACCTGTCTTTTTTCCAGCTCCTCATGCATCCAATGCAGAGAGGAACCTTCATACTCTAGACTGTAAAAGAGCTCTTGCCTTTTACCTCCACAGGACACAGCAACATCGAAAGTCTTCTCAGCTTTTTGTTGCTTTTGATCCTTCTCATTTAGGACTTCCAGTCTCCAAAAGAACACTCTCCAATTGGATTGCTCAGTGTATCTCTTTTGCTTACCAGAGTAAGAACCTATCTCCAGGAACAAGCAGGAATAAGTCCTCACATATAGGAATAAGTCCTCACATATGGGGTACGTCGGAACCGACGGAGCCTGCGCGGGAAAGCTCCCCAGCTTCCCAGAAAGGAAGCTTTTGGGGCCTCCCACAGCGCATGCGCGCTGCCTTCCCGCCTTCCTGACCAACTCTCCTCAGTTCTTCGTTTTCCGCGGAGCCAGCAGGTCGTGTTCCTGTCACCGCTGAAGAAATTGTTATTTTAATTTGTTTCTTTGACCGCATGTCTGCCTTCCCCGATTCCGGACCGGTACCGCCGGTCTTTTTTCATTTATTTCTTAAAAAAAAAAAATAATAATAATGATAATTACTTTTTCCTCACTTGGTGTGTTTATTCTTTGAGGCCTCTAGGCCTTCTCAGATTCTCCCTCATGGAGAAACCAGCCTCTGGTTTTAAAAAATGCACCAAGTGTACCAGTACTATTTCAGTCACAGATACCCATGAATGGTGTCTTAAATGTTTGGGGCCTGACCATTCCATTCCGGATTGTCCATCCTGCTCTCTGATGTCCAAACGGGGCTTACAGAACAGAGCAGCCAAGTTTCATATGCTGTTTTCTGCGGATACTCCAGCATCAACATCCTCCAGGTCTTCCTCTCCTGATGGATCTCAGGTAACCAAACATTCTTCAGGCAGGTCCTCAAAGGGCAAATCTCCCTCTAAGCAGCGAGAGGCCCTTGGCTTTGACCCTGAGGACCCTGCCCCAGCCAAACAACCCCGGCGGGAAGCTCCGGCTTCCAAAGCTCCTCCTATGGGGTTACAGGTAGACATAGATGGCACGGCCTCGACCGATCACCTGTTAGACTGCTCTGGGTTACCGGCTAACACCGGTACCGACATCCAGGCAGTTGTGGCGTCTATGGGTACTACGGTACAAACCATGCAGCAGGCCATACTGGCTTTCGTTAACGCTGCAACGCCCTCGGTACTGCGACAATCGGTTCCGACTCCGGTTCCGGTACCACAACCGATACCGGTACCCAGAGCAACTACTTCCAGTAGTATGCCGGTTCCGGTCTCCGGTTCTGGAGATTTTCTCAATACCGATCCGGTTCCCGGTACGCCCGATGTCGATATCGGTCGGTATGCGTATCGATCTCTGGAAGCTAATAGGCGGTACTTTGAATCTTCTGAAGATTCTGATACCTCAGATGATTCTGCTGATGTCTCTTTTACTCTTCCTGAGGAGCCCTCTTCTCCAAAAAGGAGAATGTCTCCTCCAGAGGATTTGTCCTTTCAAGACTTCATTATTGAAGTAGTTAGAGGACTCTCCATATCTGTAACCTTTGAAAAGGAACCTAGAGCAAAAAAATTGGATATTTTAGGATACTCTAAGGTTCCCAAAGAGGCAGCCACCTTACCCATACATGAAATTCTTCAAGAACACATGATGGATTTGTGGGAGGCTCCTCTCACCCTATCTCCACATTCTCGACGTTTGGACACCATGTATCGGGTTCCTCCTTCTCCTGGTTTTCAAAAAACTCAGCTCCCTCACCACTCTATTGTGGTGAAGTCTGCTATGAAAAAGATAAAGAGTACCAAAAAGCACTCTTCTACCCCTCCAGGAAGAGAATGTAGGACTCTGGATGCTTTTGGTAGAAAAATCTTCCAAGCTAGCATGCTTATTGCCAGAATCAATTCATACAGCCTCTATATGGGCATGTTTTTGAAAGAGATTGCACTGAAGATACGTCATTTTCTCCCCTTTATCCCAGAGGATAAAAAGGAGGAGTTCCTTCTTTTGCTAAAGCAAACTCAAGATGTTTCAAAGTTCTCCAACAGAGCAGCCTTTGACTCTTTTGAGGGAGCTAGCAGAGCCTCCGGCATTGCCATAGCTGCTCGCAGACTTACTTGGCTCCCGGCCTCTGATTTGGAACCCTGGGTACAAGAAGGCTTGGGCAATCTGCCCTGTACAGGTGAAAATCTGTTTGGCAAGGAGTGGCAAATCAAAGCCACTCAAATGGATGCAGAGAATGCTGTTTTAGATAGACTTTCTAAGTCTACCTCTACCCCTGCCAAGAAAAAACCTTTTAAGAAGCCTTTCTATAAAAAGACCAGATTTTCCACAAATACTGGCCAGCAATCTTCCCAAGTTCGCTTTGCTCCTAAACGTCAGCAATCTAAACAGGCCAGAACAAAGTCTACAGGGGCTGCTACAGTCCAGCAGTCCCAACCCCCTCAGAGTTTTTGACTTGATTCTAGAGAACTTAACCTTTCTGGCTCTGCAACAACCAGAGCCTCTCACCATTCCAGGAAGGTTAACTCATTTTGCTCTCAGATGGGAACAAATCACATCAGAACAGTGGACCCTCTCTATCATCAGAGAGGGCTACAAACTACATTTCTCCAGCCTTCCTCCCCATACCATGGTGAGACAATTCAATTCTCCCCCATCTCTCCTGTACCTGTTGGGTCAGGAGGTGACCACTCATCTCGCCCAAAAGGCAATAGAAGAGGTTCCTCTTCCTCAACAAGGGTCAGGTTTTTACTCTCCTTATTTTCTCATTCCCAAGAAAACAGGGGGGTACAGACCCATTCTGGATCTCAGAGAATTGAACACATTTCTATACAAGGAGAAATTCAAGATGCTTTCTCTAGGCACTCTCCTTCCATACCTACAGAGTCAGGACTGGCTTTGTTCTCTAGATCTCAAGGATGCGTACACACATATACTCATCCATCCATCCCACAGAAAATTCCTACGGTTTCTGTTCCAGGGAAAACATTTCCAATACAGAGTACTTCCCTTCGGTCTAGCCTCTGCTTCAAGGGTATTTACCAAATGCATGGCAATAGTAGCTTCATTTCTACGCACTCTGGGAATCTTTGTCTTCCCATACCTGGACGACTGGCTCATCCGAGCTCCATCTCAGTCCGAGGCTCAGACTTCCCAGGACCACACCAGACGCATACTGCAGTATCTGGGACTCGTCATCAATCTGCCAAAGTCTCAACTCACCCCTACTCAGTCCCTAGAATTCATAGGGGCCTGGCTAGATACCACTACTGCAAGGGCCTATCTTCCTCAGGCCCGTTGCCACCGTCTAGTGCACTTGGCCTCTCAAATTCAGTCCAGAAGCCACTTGACTGCCAGAGAGATGCTACAACTGCTAGACCACATGGCATCCACAGTTCATGTGGTGCCCTATGCTCGCCTACATATGAGAGCAGCTCAATGGACTTTGTCCACCCAGGGGACCCAAGCATCAGGAGCTCTCTCAGACCAAATAGCAACCTCAAAATGTATTTTTTGGTCTCTCCAATGGTGGATATCCACTCAAAATCTGTTGTTGGGGGCCCCCTTCCAACCTTTGTTACCCCAAGCAACTCTCACTACAGATGCCTCCCAAACAGGTTGGGGAGCTCATCTCCAAGACCTCTCCACTCAGGGCACTTGGTCTCCACAGGAGACCACCCTTCATATCAACCTTTTGGAGCTGCGAGCAATTTTCCTTGATCTCAAGGTCTTTCATACCCTCCTCATCAACATGACAGTCCTTGTTCATACCGACAATCAAGTAGCCATGTTCTACATAAACAAACAAGGAGGGACTGGCTCTCTGTCGCTTTGCAACGAAGCTCTAAAATTGTGGGCCTTCGCCAGAGAGCATCAAATCCATCTCCTGGCAGTATACCTCCCAGGAATCCAAAACTCTTGGGCAGACAGACTCAGTCGAGTTCTGCTTCCACACGAATGGTCCCTGCACATGGATCAGGTACTCAGAATCTTTCAGAAATGGGGACCCCCGGACATAGACCTGTTTGCAAGTCCGTGCAATGCCAAACTTCCCCGGTTCTGTTACAGAATTCAGTGTCAGGGAGCTCAGGCCAAGGATGCCTTGGGGTCAGGCCTTCCTGTATGCCTTTCCACCCATTCCTTTGATTCCCAAGACTCTGTTCAAACTTCAGAGGGATCAAGGATCTATGATCCTCATAGCTCCACGCTGGCCACGCCAAGTATGGTACCCTCTACTTCTGCATCTCTCCCAGGCACCCTCCCTGGATCTGGGAGCTGCTCCAGACCTTCTGTCTCAAGAGGAGGGGACTTTGTGGCACCCAAACCCCAAGTCCCTTCACCTCAGAGCTTGGTTACTGAAGGCCTAGACCTTCAAGACTTCAATCGTGGAGGGAGGAGTAGCCTAGTGGTTGGGGGCAAGGTACTTCAGGCTGGAAGGTCAGGGGTTCAAATCCCACTAGAGGACAGCAACCTTGGGCCGGAAGGACTGGGGTTTCTAGTCCCACAGATGCTCCTTGTGGTCTTGGGCAAGCCACTTAACCCTCCATAGCCCATGTTTCCTGTAAGTATTAGTGTATGTGTCTCATATCCCCATGTGTTAAATGTATCCCCCAATTGTGACCGCTTTGATTGAAGGATAAGGCGGTATACAAAAACTGTCTAAATAAAAAAAAAAAAATCTTTCTCAACAGGTGAAGGATATCCTCCATGCATCTAGGAAACCTTCCACCAGGCGTTCTTATGCTTTTAAATGGAAAAGATTTTCCATTTGGTGTGCTGAAAAGGGTCTTAACCCTATAGCACTACCTTTGAATTCTTTACTCGAATATCTCCTGCATCTTTCCAATGCAGGACTTAAAACAAATTCTGTAAGGGTCCATTTGAGTGCTATTGCAGCATCTCTTCAGCCTATCAATGGACAATCTGTTTCCTCTCATCCTCTTATTGCAAGATTCATGAGAGGTCTAAGTGGAGTGGAGGAGTGGCCTAGTGGTTGGGGCAAGGTACTTCGGGCCGGAAGGTCGGGGGTTCAAATCCCACTAGAGGACAGCAACCTTGGGCCGGAAGGACTGGGGTTTCTAGTCCCACAGGTGCTCCTTGTGGTCTTGGGCAAGCCACTTAACCCTCCATAGCCCATGTTCCCTGTAAAATAGTTCTCTGTGTGCTGTGCTTTCCTGTCTAATCAATGTGTTTATACCTCAAAAAATTTCCTGTCATGATTTGACAATTTCCAATCTGTAATCAAACCGCTGCTGATCGCTGGAAGTAGCGGTATACAAATGTATACTAAATAAATAAATAAATAAACTTTAACTAAACCTCCCATTCGGCCTTCTCCGGTGGCATGGGACTTAAACGTGGTTCTTGGTCAGCTTATGAAGCCACCCTTTGAACCCTTAGCCACTACCTCCTTGAAATTTCTTTCCTGGAAAGTCATTTTCCTTATTGCAATCACTTCTGCTCGCCGCATCAGTGAACTGCAGGCTTTAGTGGCTAATCCACCTTATACAAGGTTCCATCATGATAAGGTAGTCCTTAGGACAAATCCTCACTTTATGCCTAAAGTGGTCTCACCTTTTCATCTTAATCAAGAGGTTTATTTACCTGTCTTTTTTCCAGCTCCTCATGCATCCAGTGCA
Source organism: Ichthyophis bannanicus (assembly GCA_033557465.1). Classification (NCBI taxonomy): domain Eukaryota; kingdom Metazoa; phylum Chordata; class Amphibia; order Gymnophiona; family Ichthyophiidae; genus Ichthyophis; species Ichthyophis bannanicus. The sequence continues at coordinate 191,731,412 of CM066036.1, forward strand.
GAGAGGAACCTAGATACGTTAGATTGTAAAAGAGCTCTTGCCTTTTACATCCACAGGACACAGCAACATCGAAAGTCTTCTCAGCTTTTTGTTGCTTTTGATCCTTCTCATTTAGGACTTCCAGTCTCAAAAAGAACACTGTCCAATTGGATTGCTCAGTGTATTTATTTTGCTTACCAGAGTAAGAACCTTTCTCTGGAAGGCCATGTCACAGCTCACAATGTGAGAGCCATGGCCACATCTATGGCTCATCTTCATTCTGTATCCATCGATCAGATCTGTCGAGCAGCCACCTGGGCCTCGGTTCATACCTTCACAGCCCATTACTGCTTGGACAAGGACTCCCGCCGGGATGCCTTGTTTGGTCAGGCTGTCCTCAGACACCTGTTCCATTCTTAAACAACTCCTGCCCACCTTCCCTGAATGGATGCCTGAGATCCATAGGAAGATGAGGAACCCTAGGGGGGGGATCTCCCCGGCATCTTAGCTAGGGAGTCCCCATATGTGAGGACTTATTCCTGCTTGTTCCTGGAGATAGCACAGTTACTTACCTGTAACAGGTGATCTCTGGGAACAGCAGGAATTAGTCCTCACAACCCACCCACCTCCCCTAGGAGTTGTATCTCTCTCTCTCTCTCTTTCCTTTCCTCTCTCTATTGTCTCAGCTTTAAACTCGAACTGAGGAGAGTTGGTCAGGAAGGCGGGAAGGCAGCGCGCATGCGCTGTGGGAGGCCCCAAAAGCTTCCTTTCTGGGAAGCTGGGGAGCTTTCCCGCACAGGCTCCGTCGGTTCCGACGTACCCCATATGTGAGGACTTATTCCTATATGTGAGGACTAATTCCTGCTGTTCCCAGAGATCACCTGTTACAGGTAAGTAACTGTGCTTTCTCTGGAGGGCCATGTCGCCACTCACAACGTGAGGGCCATGGCCACCTCTATGGCTCATCTAAACTCTGTGTCCATTGACCAGATCTGTCGAGCAGCCACCTGGGCCTCGGTTCATACCTTTACAGCCCATTACTGTTTGGACAAGGACTCCCGCCGGGATGCCTTGTTTGGTCAGGCTGTCCTCAGACACCTGTTCCATTCTTGAACAACTCCAGCCCACCTTCCCTGAATGGATGCCTGAGATCCATAGGAAGATGAAGAACCTTTCAGGGTCTCATACCCTTCAGGGGATCTCCCGGGCATCTTAGCTAGGGAGTCCCCATATGTGAGGACTTATTCCTGCTTGTTCCTGGAGATAGCACAGTTACTTACCTGTAACAGGTGATCTCTGGGAACAGCAGGAATTAGTCCTCACAACCCGCCCACCTCCCCTAGGAGTTGTATCTCTCTCTCTCTCTCTCTTTCCTCTCTCTATTGTCTCAGCTATAAACTCGAACTGAGGAGAGTTGGTCAGGAAGGCGGGAAGGCAGCGCGCATGCGCAGTGGGAGGCCCCAAAAGCTTTCCTTCTGGGAAGCTGGGGAGCTTTCCCGCTCAGGCTCCGTCGGTACCGACGTACCCCATATGTGAGGACTAATTCCTGCTGTTCCCAGAGATCACCTGTTACAGGTAAGTAACTGTGCTTTACTCACCTGTAACAGGTGTTCTCCAGGAGCAGCAGGAATCAGTCCTCACTACCCTCCCTCCTCCCCTGGAGTTGCAGTCATTCTTATGGTTGCTGTCTTCCGCTATGTCATTCAACTGAGCAAGATGGCATCCTTGGGCGGGAAGAGGACCGCGCATGCGCGCTGCAATCCCAAAGGCTTTCTTCAAAAGCTGGGGAAATTGCTCCACGAGGGCTCCGTCAGCGCCGACGTCACCCATAAGTGAGGACTGATTCCTGCTGCTCCTGGAGAACACCTGTTACAGGTGAGTAACTACTCTCTCTCAACGTCTCATCGGGTGCATTGGTGATTCACTTGCAAGGGCACTATCCTTTTAAGAGGGCTCGCCAGTTCATCCAATATTTGGGGGTTCAAGTGACACCCTCCGAGGAGGGGGGGTGTATCGGGCTAATTACCCACCCCTGTTTAGGCGATTGGGGCGTGATTTGGAGCCCTGGGGGGCAGGCGAAATATCCTGGCTAGAGCGAATGGCAGTTCTCAAAATGAATGTGCTTCCACGATTGCTTTAATTTTTTCAGACTTTGCCAGTGATGGTGGTTCCCGGGGACTTGTCTTCAATGACGGACCTTCGACTTTATTTGATGCCCGTATCCCCCAAGGGTGGCACAACAGGTTCTCCGAGAACAAGCAGGAAGTCAGTCCTCACATATGGGTGACGTTGGCACTGATGGAGCCCTTGTGGAAGCATCCCCACAGCTTTCAAAGAAAGCCTTTGGGAAATGCCGCCATGCATGTGTAGTGCTCTTCCCACCCAAGGGTGCCATCTTGCTCAGTCTCCTTTTTTCCATGGATCCCTTCAGACGTCTGTCTGCTTTCTCCCAAAAAAGTTAACTTTTTATTCTCAACCTGAGTTTCATACTCTCTCCGGTTGTGCACTGGTACTCTTCCTGCTACCCAAGCCCACTGTTGCAGCATCAAGTCTCAGATTAATTCCTTTTTAGTTTTTGGCACCTTCACGCCATGGGTCTTCGACACTTCTGGGGTACTTTTTTCCCCTATGGCTACCATTGGGTTTAAGAAGTATGATCAATGTTCCAAAATCATGTCCCGTACTGACACAGATGACTGCTGCCTAGGGCCGGACCATGACCCCGTGGCATGCAGTCTTTGTAAAGAGATGTCCACCAAGGCCCTCAAGAGCCGCCAGCAGCAGCATGATACGTTTTTCCCGGAATCCCCAGTGCCTCCAAAAGCCAAGGCCTCCTCCGAAGCCACAGAATCCCGGGGCACCCCTGCGGACCCCGGTCGATGTTGTGTCTCCTCAGAAAGGGGGTCTCCCTTGAGGGAACATAAGAAGAAGAGAACCTCCAAGGCAGCATTCCTGGATGGTTCTGACAGGTTGGGTAAGCCCCAAGATAGGTCCTGTAGTCCTAGATGCTCGTCTGAGGGATTGGGGCAGGAGTGGCCTACCAAGGTCCCCCAGAAGGAATTGATCACAGATCTCCCTCAGACGCCAGAACCTATCCTCATTGAGGACTTCCCCTCGGGGCAGCTGGTGCAAGGCATGAGTTCCTCTGTGCCCACACTGATGGTTGTGGAGCTTTCTGGACTTGAAACCATAATGGCGGCCCTGGAGTGCAGTCTGCCTTCATGGATCAACAGTGGGCATTGTTGTCTGGTACTACCGGTTCCTCTGCCCATACTACTGGGCCATTGACGTCAAGAACATCCCTGGAGGCTGAGCCGATCCTCGAGACCATACGTCCTTGAGTTGATCCTCGGGTGTGGTCTCGATCCGGCTCCCATTCGACGGGATTGAGGACCTCTCCAGCTATCACATATGGCACCAGCTGTGCGGCCTCCAAGGGACACAGGCAGGACTCTAGTCCGGAGCCTGCAGTCCGCTCTTCCCTCAAGTCTTTGACTGAGTACTCTGAATGGGAGACAGAGGACGATTATACACTGGACACATCTTCACTACGACATCCCCTCGGACTCTCCTCTCCGAGCCCTGGGCGTCGAGCCCCTCTTGAGGACGTGGCATTCTTTGACTTCGTGCGGGATGTGTCAAAGTCCCTAGCGTTCCCAACTGAATCGGAGGAGGACCCTTGGACAGAGGAGCTAGAAATTCTCCAGTACGAGACCCCTCCTAGGGAATCTCTCACGGTACCCAGCCCACCCATCCTGGAACAACTAATGCTCTGTATGTGGGAAACACCAGCGTCGGTGCCAGTTGTTAGCAAGGCACAGCTGCCGTATAACTCCATGTTGGTGGAGTTGGCCATGTGTTGGCTGAAGAGCCAAAAGACACACACTTTGGTGCCCCCAGGTAGGGAGGCCTGCACCTTGGATGCCCTCGGCAGAAAGTGCTACCAGGGCTCGATGCTCATTGGCCGGATCCAGGCCTACTAGCTGTACATGGCCATGTACCTGAGAGATCTGGCAAAGGAAATCGCCGGGTTCTCGGCTGGTCTCGCCGAGGAAACCCTGCAGCGGTTCAAGAACTTGGCCAAAGCCATCTGTGAGCGCTCCAAATTTATCTTTCGAGCAGCCTATGACGACTTTGAGTCGACAACTCGAGTAACTGTGGCAGGCATCGGTGCGCGATGCCAGGCTTGGCTACAGTCTTCCAACCTTGAGCAAATGGTTTCAGGACAAATTGGCCAGTGTCCCATGCCAAGGAGAGAGAACCTCTTTGGCAAACCCATGACGGAAAAGGCTGTCGAGTTGGAGACAGAGTTCATGACAAGGACCAGGCTCTCCAAAAAGACCGCTGCCCCTCCCCGCTTGAAGGGCCTGGGTAAATAGCATTTTACCCGAGAAAAGGGGCTGCTTAGAAAAACTACCCACAATGTCAGGCCTCCCGGCTCCCCAGCAGGGTCCAGATATGGGCAAGGCCCTCGTAAGCCGAAGGCTCCTAAGCCCCAGGCGTCTGCTCTGGCCCAACCAGGGGGTAGCTTTCGACTCCTTGGGCATAGCCTCTCTACCCCAAGGAGGACAGCATCCCACATGGGGGATGTCTAATTCTGTATGCCCAGAGGTGGCCAGCCATCACCACAGATTCCTGGGCACTCCAAGTTGTCAGGGAGGGCTACATCCTCCATTTGGCTCAGACATCTCCTCCTTTCTTCCTGGGAGCGCCCCCCAGGTCTCCCCTTCACCGCGACCTCCTATTGAAGGAACTCGCAGGCTTTCTCGAGAACAAAGCGGTAGAACCAGTTCCCCAACATCTCAGGGGCAAGGGGTTTTACGCCAGGTATTCCCTCGTGCCAAACAGAACAGGGGGCCTAAGGCCCATCCTGGACCTGCGTAACCTGAACAAATTCCTGGTGAGGGAGAAGTTCAAGATGCTCCCACTTGGGACATTGCTCCCTTACCTCCGGCAGGGAGACTGGCTATGCTCTTTGGAGCTGAAGGATGCCTATAACCACATCCTCATTCACTCCAGCCACAGACAGTACCTTCGCTTCATAGTGGGGGGCAGCCACTACCAATACAGGGTACTACCCTTCGGCCTGGCCTCCACCCCCAGGATCTTCACTAAATGCCTGGCAGTAGTAGCCACCTTCCTCCGTCTCCAGCGGGTATGTTTCTTCCCATACCTGGATGACTAGCTTATAAAAGGAGGCACGGCCACAGAAGTGTAGTAGGCCACAGCACGCACCATCCAGGTCCTGCAATATCCGAGGTTCGTGATAAACTACCCCAAATCCCATCTCCTCCCGACACAATGTCTGGAGTTCATAGGAGCAAGGCTGGACACTCTTCAGGCGAAGACCTTCCTTCCACTGCACCAGGCCGACTGTCACCGTCCCTCGGTGTTAGCTTGGCTTCTACTGCGCCTACTTGGGCACATAACCTCTATGGTCCATGTCACACCAGATGCCCGTATGCACATGAGGGCCACTCAGTGGTGCCTTTGAGACCAGTGGACACAGGCCATGGGCCGTCTCCGTGATCCACCAGTTGTCGGAATCTCTGACTTGGTGGCAAAATCCCCACACCTTCAGGCAGGGATGCCCTTCCAAAGCCAAGCATTCTAAGAGTCCTCATAATGGATGCCTCCCTGCTGGGTTGGTGAGCCCACTGCGAAGAACTCCGCACCCAGGGCAGATGGTCACAAGCCGAGGGCAACAGGCAGATCAATCTCCTGGAGTTTCAGGCAATTTATCTAGCCCTCCAAGCGCTCTGTCACTGTCTGAGGCACAGCCGGTGCTGAACCAAACAGACAGTCAGGTGGCAGTGTTCTATGTGAACAAGCAGGGGGGCAGAGGGTTTCGCACCCTCTGCCGCAAAGCAAAGACAGTTCAACAGAGAATACTCCTACGGGCGGTATACCTACCAGGCCAGGACAAAATCCTGGTGGACAAACTGAGCAGGGTCCTCCTGCCGCACGAGTGGCATCTGGACCCCACAGTAGCCACCCGGCTCTGGGGGATGGAATGGTGGATCTCTTTGCCAGCCTGGACAACTATAAGTTGTTCCTGGCAGCCCTACCCATCCCGGATGGCGGCAGATGCATTTCTCATTCCGTGGTCGGAGGGTCTCATGTATGCCTTCCTACCCATGCTGCTGATTGCCAAACACTTTTCAAGGCTCTTCGCAACAAAGCCTCACTGATCCTGGTGGCCCCATGGTGGCCCAGTCAGCCATGGTTCCCGCTGGTTCTCCGACTGTCAGTGGAGACTCTGATCCCACTGGGGAGCTCCCTGAGGCTCTTGGAGGAGGGCTCTCTCCTGCACCCCAACCTTATCCTTATCACTGATAGCATGGCTGCTGAAAGGGTGACCTTAGTCCCTTTCAACCTCTTGGGAAAAGTGAAAGAGATCCTGCTGGCCTCTCATAATACCTCCACCAGGAGAACTTACGCCTTCAAATGGTGCATGTTTTCGGTCTGCTATGTGCAGCAATGGGTGAACCTGTTCTCCTACCTGGTGCAGCTGGTGCTGCAGTACCTCCTTCATCTCTCGCAATCCGGGCTCAAATCAAAGGCTGTTAGAGTGCACCTTAGTGTCATGGTGGTGCACCACCACCTGTTGAGGGCAAGCCCCTCTTGGTCCAGCCTCTGGTGACCCACTTCTTGAGAGGACTTCTGCTGTCCAAACCACCTGTCCACCCTCCGGCGATGGAATGAGACCTCAGCATAGTATTGGTGCAGCTCACTTGCCAACCATTTGAGCCTCTGACTACCTGCCACCTGAGATACCTCTCGTGGAAGGTCGTGTTCTGGTGGCACTCACCTCCACTCGCAGGGTCAGTGAGCTCCAAGCCCTGTTGGCAAAGGCGCAGTATACCAGGTTCTACAAGAACATGGTCGTGCTTTGCGCGCACCTCAAATTCCTTCTGGAGGTGGTATCTTCCTTCCACCTCAAGCAGGAGGTGGTACTGCCCATCTTCTTCCCCAGGCCTCACTCCAGTAGGACAGAGATTGTACTTCACACCTTGGACTGTAAGAGAGGGTCCTGTCTTTCTACATTCAGCGTACCCAGGGCCACCAGAAAGCTTCTCAGCTTTTTGTTTCTTATGAACCCAGTTGGCTGGGGGAAGCGGTGACCAAACGGATACTGTCCACCTGGGTGGCAGACTGTATTGCCCTCGCCTTTGAGCAGGCTGGGCTCACACTGGATGGCCGGGTCACGTCACACCATGTCAGGGCCATGGTGAGTTCTGTGACAAACCTGCGTTCTGTCCCGATGCTGGACATCTGCCGGGCCACCAACTGGTCTTTAGTCCATACCTTTGCAACTCCCAACAGGACAGTGCCTTCGGCCAGGCCGCGCTTCCTAATCTTGTCGGGGTCTAGGCAACTTCTACTCTCTGACCCTTCTGTGTTCAGGCTACTGGAGCTTTGGTTTCCATCTGACACACGGGTCCTAATGCAATCTGTATCTGTGGACTCAATTGCTACTGCTTACGGCTCCCCTTGAGGGCAATTATGTTTTCTTTTTCTACAGGCTTTCGGTAGCTAGGGAGTCCCATATGTGAGGACTGACTGACTTTTTCCAGGAGAAAGTGTAGTTGCACACCTGTAACAGGTGTTCTCCAGGGACAGCAGGAATCAGTCCTCACAACCCTCCCTCCCCTTGGAGTTGCCTCCTTTACCATCTTTTATTTTTGCCGTCTTTTAGCTATGTCATCTGACTGAGCAAGATGGCACCCTTGGGTGGGAAGGGCACCACACATGCTTGGTGGCATCTCGCAAAGGCTTTCTTTGAAAACTGGGGGGATGCTTCTGCAAGGGCTCAGTCGGTGCTGATGTCACCCATATATGAGGACTGATTCCTGCTGTCCCTGGAGAACACCTGTTAGAGATGAGTAACTATGCTTTCTTTATGCTGCTCAATGGTGTGGGGGCCTTAGGCATTCCTGATTTGGGGCTCTATTGTTTGGTGGCCAAGAATGCAACAAGTAATGGAGTGGCATGAGGGAGGAAAAGATCAGAAGCGGTTCCGTGAAGTGGAGAAATATTGGTCGGGAGAGGTACCTCTGCATCACCTCACTTGGGTGTGGTAGGGACCTCCCCTGCCAGGACAGCGGTGGGAGAAACCCCTACCTTTAGCACCTGTGGAGTCAACGGCGACAGGATTGGAAAAGGGTAGCCCCACCTGCGCATTTCTCGGCCATGGCCCCTTTTGAAGTGACGCTTAGATTTGCTCCTGGGTTGAGAGGGGGGTTTCGCAGATGGGAACAGGAGGGCTTAGACACTTTTGCAAAATTTATAGATAAGGGGGCTTTGCTCACATTTGATGAACTCGGAGAAATACCACTTGCCAGGGAGTGACTTTTTTGCGCATCATCTAGTGTCACATTGTTTAAAACAAGGCCCTATATGGGCAACCTTTGAAGAGAGATATATGTTCAAAAAGGCCTTAAAGACCTATGTAAAGACTACTTGAACAATATGCCCTGGGACTACAAAAGGGGACTGCTACTTCTGGAGAGAGATCTGCAATTGTAAGTATTTAGTTCTGGGAATTTTTCTAAATTTGGGGGGAAAGGAATTCTTTCGATTAAAGCTGATTAATCTGTGAACCCAGTGTATTTGTTAAATCAGTCAGGGCCTAGTAGCAGCAAAGAGCTTTCAGTTTAAATTTAAAACACAGCAGAGAGCTTTCTGGTTAAATTTAGACCCCCAAGACTCCCTCTATCCAAACAAGGGCTGTGGGACTCCCCCTAAAATTGGTCAAAGATTACCTTAGAAGCACAGGACAGGGTACTGTGTAGTAGCCAGCTTTTAATAAGTCTTCTTTCCCTCCCTCCCCGACACCCACCCACTGGGATAATCATAGCTTTATAGGGGCTTAAACCTCTTAAAGGAAAGGAGGTGCCATATTCACTCTCAGGAGCAGCTGTTTATCTTCATCAGGCATACATTAAGGACCTGAGATTAATTAGGCTTCAGATGAACAAAGTACATTAAACGTATTAGGTATCGTTTTATTAGTATAAGTATTCCCAGCAACCCTTAGTAAGTAAATAACTTAAATATCTAAACACAGCCTTAAAACTAAGATGCAGACAGCAGTCCAGCAGTGAGATGGGGGCTTTTCAGTCTGTTGCATTGAGTGTCACATTTATGAGTTTCTCCCAGTTGGTGAGAGGTCTTAGATGTGCACTAGGTACAAGGAGCTCTTTGCTCTCAGGGAACGAGTCCAATATCTGGAGGCTAGAGTAGCAGACTTGGAGGACATAAGGAAGACAAAGAGATACATAGACGACACCTACAGGGATATAGTTCTGAAGTCCCACCTCCAGTCTGGCAGCATCCCTGTTGCCATGGAGGAGAGAGGTTACGTGACAGGAAAGCATCACCCTGGTGTGGCAGGAAGTGATCCTGTAGCTAGGACCTGTCCTCCAGGTGATGTAAAACCCTTTCACACTGAGGAAGTTTCTCCAGGGCCATCTGCCCATGAGGGAAGGATTAGGACAGCCGTTATAGTTGGTGATTTCATCATTAGGCATGTAGATAGTTGGGTGGCTGGTGGACGTGAGGATCGCCTGTTAACATGCCTGCCTGGTGCAAAGGTAGGGGACCTCATGTGCCACCTAGACATGGTCTTAGAAAAGTGCTGGGGGGGAGTTTGCTGTCTTGGTACATGTCAGTACCAATGACATAGGAAAATGTGGTAGGGAGGTTCTGGAGGATAAATTTAGGCTTTTAGGTAGGAAGTTGAAATCCAGAACTTCCAGTGTAGCATTCTCCGAAATGCTTCCCGTTCCACGCGCAGGACCCAAAAGGCAGATGGAGCTCCGGAGTCTCAATGTGTGGATGAGACGATGATGCAAGGATGAGGGTTTTGGATTTGTTAGGAACTGGGGAACATTCTGGGGAAAGGAGGGGCTGTTCCAAAGGAATGGGCTTCATCTTAACCAGGATGGAACCAGGCTGCTGGCATTAACCTTTAAAAATGAGATGGATCAACTTTAAAACTAGATAATAGGGGAGAGCCGACAGTCGCCCAAGAGCGAATGGTTGCTAACAATGTATCCTTGAAGGATACTAGCAAAAGACTGAAGTTAGGGCATATCAGCAGAGAGGTTCCAATAAAGACAAAAGTAGTCCAAATGCCCCTTGAGTACGGAACAGACAGAGCTTAATGATTCCAAATTACCCCTGCCTACCGATTGCCAGATTAATATGAATAAAATACAGTCTCTAAAGTGTTTGCAAATGTTAGAAGTCTAAAAAATAAGATGGGAGAGTAACATGTCATCATTTTCTGTTTCTATACTTTTGTCCACTAAAGATTTTCTGTCATCATGTTTCTATGTTTCTATACTTTTGTCCACTAAAGAAGAGCGGGACCTAGGCGTGGTTGTGTCTGATGATCTTAAAATAGCTAAACAGGTAGAAAAGGCGACGGCAAAAGCTAGAAGGATGCTTGGGTGCATACGGAGAGGAATGGCTAGCAGAAAAAAGGAGGTGATAATGCCTCTGTATAAGTCTTTGGTGCGACCTCATTTGGAGTATAGTGTGCAATTCTGGAGACCACACCTTCAAAAGGATGTGAACAGGATGGAGTCGGTGCAGAGGGTGGCTACTAAAATGATTAGTGGGCTTCATTATAAAGCATATGAGGACAGACTTAAGGATCTTAATATGTACACCTTAGAGGACAGGCGGGATAGAGGTGATATGATTGAGATGTTTAAATACCTCCGTGGCATAAATGTTAAGGGAGAGAGCCTCTTTCAATTGAAAGCAAGTTCTGCTACGAGGGGACATGGGATGAGGGTGAAGGGAGATAGATTCAGGAGTGATATGCGGAAATATTTCTTTACGGAAAGAGTAGTGGATCCATGGAATAGTCTCCCAGTGGAGGTGGTAGAGATAAGGACAGTAACTGAATTCAAAAAAGCATGGGACCAACACAGAGGATCTCTAAAGGTAAAAAGGGGACTGTTGTAGTTGTTGATATGGAAGGACAGACTAGATAGGCCATGTGGTCTTTTTCTGTCATCATGTTTCTAAGAATATATAGCACTAAATGAGAGGTTAGATATGATTGGGGTATCAGAGACATGTTGGAAGGAGGACAACCACTGGGACATTGTGATACCTGGGTACAAACTATATCGTAATGATAGAGCAGATCAAATTGGTGGAGGGGTTGCGTTCTATGTTAGAGAGGGCACTGAGTCACAAAGGATTAAAGCTTTGCAGGAAACAAAATTTGCTGTAGAATCTCTATGAATTGAAATTCCATATAAAAAGGGGATGGTGATGGCAGTGGGAGTGTACTATCGACTGCCTGGCCAGAATGAACAAATGGATGATTAAATGCTCAAAGAAATCAAGGAAGCTAACAAAAGTTACAGCACAGTAATAATAATGGGTGATTTCAATTACCACGATATTGACTGGGTCAGTGTCACGGCAGGACATGCTAGGGAGATAATGTTTCTAGATGAAATAAATGACTGCTTCTTGGAGCAGCTGGTTCCTGAACTGACCAGAGGGGAAGCCATTTTGGACCTAGTCCTTAGTGGAACATCAGAACCTGGTGCAAGAGAAGGATATTTGGGCCACTTGGCAATAGTGATCATAGCATGATCGTGTTTGATTTAATTAATGGAGGAGGGGTGGTAAGGAAATCCACAGTACTACCTTTTAACTTTAGAAAGGGAGTCTATGATAAAATAAGGAAAATAATTAAGAAAAAACTAAAAAGGAGCAGTTGCAAAGGTTAAAGACTTACATCGAGCTTGGATGTTGTTTGAAAATACTATCTTGGAAGCCCAGACCAGCTGTATTCCACGCTTTAAGGAAAGTGGAAGGAAGTCCAAAAAACTGCCAGCATGGTTTAAAGGTGAGGTCAGAGAGGCTGTTCTTGCCAAAAAAGCATCTTTCAGGAAATGGAAAAAAAGAGCAAATGACGAAAACTAGAAACAGCAGAAGCACTGGCACGTTAAATGCAAGGCATTGATAAGGCAGGCAAAGAGAGAATTAGAGAAGAAGCTTGCTGTGGAAGCAAAAATGCATAATAAAGACTTTTTCAACCACATATTTAGCAAATAAAATAGTGAGTCAGTTGGACCATTAGATGATAGAGGGGGTAAAAGGGGCACTAAGAGGGGACAAGGCCATAGCAGAGAGACTGAAGGAGTTCTTTACTTCTGTCTTTCCTGAGGAAGATGTAAGGATGTTACCCATGGCTGAAGTGGTATTTAAAGATGGTACTGCGGAAGAATTGAAAGAAATATTGATACACTGGGAAGATGTATTACAACTATTTGATAAACTGAAGAGCAGCAAATCACCTGGACCGGATGGTATACATCCAAGGGTGTTGAAAGAACTGAAATATGAGATTGCAAACCTGCTATTAGTAATCTGTGAACTATCATTATAATTATCTGTAATACCTGAAGGTTGGAGGATGGCCAATGTAACGCCAATTTTTAAAAAGGTTTCCAGGGGTGATCCGGATACTACAGACCGGTGAGCCTGACGTCAGTACCGGGAAAAATGGTAGAAACCATCATAAAGCACAAAATTACTGAACATGTAGATAGTCATGGCTTAATGAGAGACAGCCAACATGGCTTTAGACAAGAAAGATCTTTTCTTACTAATCTTTTATGTTTTTTTGAAGGTGTGAATAAACAGGTAGACAAAGGTGAGTCGGTTGATATAGTGTATCTGGACTTTCAGAAAGACTTGGACAAGGTCCCTCATCAGAGACCTATGGCAAAATTAAAAAGTCATGGAATAGGAGGCAGTGTACTATTGTGGATCAGGAACTGGTTAAAAGATAGAAAGCAGAGGGTAGGGCTAAATGGCCAATTTTCCCAATGGAGAAAGGTGAATAGTGGAGTACATCAGGGATCTGTGCGGGGTCCCCTGCTTTTTAACATATTCATTAATGACCTGGAAATGGGAATAACGAGTGAGGTTATGAAATTTGCAGATGAAACAAAACTAATTAAAGTTGTTAAAACACATGAGGATTGTGGAAAATTGCAAGAGGATCTTGATAAATTGGAAGACTGGGCATCCAAATGTCTGATGAAATTTAATGTGGACAAGTGCAAACTTATGCACCTAGGAAAGAACATCCCAAACTATGGTTTCGCGATGCAAGGTTCCACATTAGGAACCACCACCCAGGAAAAAATTTAGGCATCATCATGGATAACATGTTAAAACCCTCCGCCCAGTATGCAGCGGCGGCCAAGAGAGCAAATAGAATGCTTGATATCATAAGGAAAGGAATGGAAAATAAAACAAAGGATATTATAATGCCTCTGTATTGTTCCATGGTGCGACCACACCTTGAATATTGTGTGAAGTTCTGGTCGACGTATCTTAAAAAGGATATAGCGTTATTAGAAAAGGTACAGAGAAGAGCCACCAAAATGGTAAAGGGGATGGAAGGATACCCCTATGAAGAGAGGCTACAAAGATTAGGGCTCGTCATCCTGGAAAAGAGAGGACTGAGGGGAGATATGATAGAGGTCTATAAATTAATGAAAGGAGTGGAACGGGTAAATGTAGATCGATTGTTCACATCATCAGAATATAGACAGACTAGGGGACATGCAATGAAGCTACAGGGTAACCTATTTAAGACTAATAAGAGAAAATATTTTTTCACTCAACGTGTAATCAAACTCTGGAATTTGTTACCTGAGGATGTAGTAAAGGCTGTTAGTGTAGCAGGGTTTAAAAAAGGTTTGGACAAGTTCCTGGAGGAAAGGTCCATAAACCATTATTAAAAGAGGTCCAGGATATCACTGCTTGAACCAATACCAGCATTGTGGAACCTGTCTTTTGGGGAAACTGCTAGGTACTTATGACCTAGATTGGCCACTGTTGGAAACAGGATACTGGGCTTGATGGACCTTGGTCTGACCCAGTATGGCATATCTTATGTTCTTATGACTAATTACTAATCCATTCCAAACACTAAGTTTTCTCCCTTGTTCTATGTAATGTGTTCTGTTACAGTGTAAACTGCTTGATCCGTAGATAAAGCAATATAGAAAATTTGTTAAATAAATAATGATCTGGAGGCTTTATGGCAGGGTTATTGGAGGAGTCGTGGTTTGATACGTCTACTGTCAGGCCTTGCAAGGTATACCCCTTCAGACGTTTCTTTACCAGCGGGCTTGGGAATAAGACCTGGGTAGAGTGTTGGATGAGAAGGAGTGGATGCGGATGTGTGAAGGCATAACTTGTCAAGCTCTCTCTGTGTCTGTGTGTGAGACTTCCTATAAATTTATCGGTTGTATTATACCCCTGTACAATTGAGCAAGATATTCCCCTTAGTCCCAGACTTCTGTTGGTAGAATTGTGCACAGGTGGGCACATTTATTCATATATGGTGGAACTGCCTGGAGGTGCCCAATACTGGGGCCAGATCTGACTCTTTTTCAAGATGGACATTGGTTTGAACATGGGTCCCTGTATGTTGGGGATATGGCTGGATAATTTACACATGAAGTGGACTTGGCCTATTTGGGCCTGTCTGCAGGTGGCCCGGGGAGAGATTGCCTGGGCCTGGCAGCAGCCTGCAATGCCAGGATTGCAGGCATGGTGGACGCACCTTTTGTGCATTGTACTAATGGGAATGCCTCATGGCCCTGTGGCGCCAGAAGGCTGAACGCTTTAATAGTAGCTGGCAACCCTTATTGGATTATTTGGCGATCTAGGATGCCTTTTCTTTGGGGGGTGAGGAGGGGGGGGGGAAGGTGGTGGGGAGAGGGGGGAAAAGGAAGGGACAAACACTGAAATATAAAATCTACCTTCCTTATCGCTTCTCCGGGCCAGTCCAGGGAAGGTTAGGGTTGTCAATCCCCTTTAGCAGCTGAGGACTGAAGACTTCAAGTTTTCTTGAGAGGTGAAGCCACTCCCCCTGAGGTTAAACAGCCAGTCTTTCAGTCCTCAGCAGCTGAAGAGGATCAATTCTATCTTTCTCCCTCATGTGACTGTATAGTGCTTGCTTTCCTTATTTTCTTTACTGCAGTACAATTTGGCTCTAGCAGAGCTGATTTTATTCTGTAGTCCTGACAGTCCATTTTCTTTCCTAATTTGCTAAGGACAGTAGAGAGGTCGGGCACTTCTTAACATGACTGTATAAGGTAGAGCCTGCCTTTTTGAACCGTCTCCGTCTCTCTGAGCAGATTGAACCTGGGAGCCCCAGTACTTCCTCTGCCGTTGACATAGCCGCACTTGTCCTTGTTCCGCTAGCAGCGGAACGAAATCTCAGCGCTACAGCGCTTTTTTTTCCTGTCAAGGGTGAGTGTTACTACCTGTGCGGCGTCCGTTATTACAGGCGCGAGTAGAGCGAGCGGCTATCTCTCTGCCCTTACCCGTAGCGCAGCAAGCAGAAGGGTATTTTCTCTGAACGGGGTTTCTTTATATAAGCAGCAGTGATGGCGGATAAGCTGACTGCGGATTCAGAGAAGCCGGCTTTACCCGCGGGAAAGGCGGCCATTTTAGGCGCGCCGGCCATTTCAGCGGCAGACCAGCACCGGCCTACTAAAAGAAAGGCTAAGTCCTCTAAGGACGTGTCTCGGCAGGAGAAGCCTGCGCAGCCCCTGCCTGACGCGCAGGAGAGCGTATCGTCCTTCTTTTCGCCAGAATTTATCCTAGCGATGCACAGAGCGTATTTAATGAAATCTTCTCAATCGGCTCCTGTGGAAACGCTTCCAAGCTCTGCTGCAGTTCCAATGGGGGTTCCTGTGCCAGAGGATCCTGGAGAGGGTCCTTCTCTGCCTAAAGAGCTCCTGAGGGATCCTGTGGACCCTTTTGCTTCACAGCTCTCTGTGCCCCTGGGCCAGGGGGAAACGGAGTGTCTGTCGGAAGCAGGCTTAGACCTGGCTCCGGAAGAGTTAGAAGAGGGTGAGATTACACCTGGAGAGGATCCTAATATCTTTCGCGTTTTTCGCAAAGAAGAGCTTTCCGCTCTCATTTCCCAGTCCTTATCTGCCTTACACCTTCTGCTTCCTTCAGCATCCCAGGAGCCTTTGGAGGATCTGTTATTACAGGGGTTTAAAGCGGAACGCTGTTTCCCGATGCACCGGGTGATAAAACAGATGATTGAATCTGAATGGGAGTGTCCGGAAGCTACGCTTCGTGGGAGCCGTGCCTTAGCTCGCCTTTACCCCATGCCGCAGGAGGAGAAGGATTTATTGCGCATGCCCAAGGTAGATGCGATAGTATCGGCGGTGACCAAGAAGACTACCATCCCTGTGGAGGGGGCGGCAGCGCTTAAGGATCTACAGGATCGAAAATTGGAAATTCTTCTCAAGCAGGCGTTCGATTCTAGCGCGTTAGCTCTGCAGGCGGCTGTTTGTGGAGCATATGTCTCTAGGGCGTCCTTTCGGTGGCTGCAAGGAGACATATCCGGGGATTCCGCTTCAGGACAGGGAGCGGAAAGTGCAAAATTGGAATCGGCAGCAGCTTATATGGCCGATGCCTTCTATGACCTGCTGCGAATTGCCGCCAAGACGATGGCATCCCTGGTCGCGGCCCGGCATTTTTTATGGTTGCGTAACTGGTCGGCGGATGTTTCGTCTAAGTTGCGTCTTAGTAAATTGCCCTACAAAGGAAAATTGCTTTTTGGGGAGGCATTAGAAAAGATTGTTAAAGATCTGGGTGACACTAAAGGAGGGCGTTTGCCAGAGGATAAGCCTAAGCCTGGGCGAGGCGCAGGAAATCTCCAGGGCTCTGGTCGAGACACCCGTAAATTCCGAGGAGCGCGCTTTGCTCCCTATTCTAGAGGCCGTGCCGGGTTTTGCGGTCAGTCCTTTCGAGGAGCCAGAGGTTTCGGCAGGTCTTACTTCAGTGCTTCTCAATCCTCCGCTAAGAAGCCGCAATGAAGGTGTGCTGGTCCAGGCGTCGGTGCCTGTAGGAGGGCGCCTGCAGGATTCTCTGACAGCCTGGACCGCAATCACGGCGGACAAATGGGTATTAGAGATCATCCAAAAAGGCTATGCGCTGGATTTCGCTTGCCCTTTGTCGCCCGCCTTTGTAATGTCTCCCTGTGCGCCGGGGCTGAAGGCGCAAGCCGTCTCCGACACGCTTTTTCGCCTCTTGCACCTTCGGGCGATAGTCCCCGTACCTCGAGACCAGTACGGTCGCGGTCGATACTCGATCTATTTCGTGGTTCCCAAAAAGGAAGGTTCTTTTCGCCCAGTGCTCGATCTCAAGGGCGTCAACCGTTCTTTGCGGGTGCCTCATTTTTGCATGGAAACCTTGCATACCATGATTCGGGCAGTGCGTCCCGGAGAGTTCCTCTCGTCCATAGATCTCACGGAGGCCTATCTTCACATTCCCATCAGGCAATCTCATCAACAATTTTTACGTTTTGCCCTTCCTATGGGTCATTACCAGTTTCGAGCGTTGCCGTTCGGACTCGCAACGGCTCCGCAGACCTTCACCAAGCTCATGGTAGTGGTAGCAGCGGCGCTGCGGAAGGAAGGTATCCGTGTTCATCCGTATCTCGACGACTGGCTTATCAGAGCCGATTCTCATTTGACCTCCGTAGCAGCAACGGCTCGAGTTGTTCAACTTTTAGAGCAACTAGGTTGGGTCATAAATCAGGCCAAGAGTCACTTACAGCCGATCCGGCAACTGACTCATCTAGGGGCCTTCTTCGACACGGCTCGCGGAGCAGTTTTCTTGCCCGAGATCAGAGTGAACAAGATTCTGCAGCAGGTGCAAGCGTTTTTGCGCATCCCGGCTCCGTCGGCGTGGACGTACTTACAACTCTTGGGCTCCATGGCGGCGGCCTTGGATCTGGTTCCGTGGGCCAAGGCTCACATGCGGCCGTTACAACAAGCATTGCTTTCCCGATAGTCACCGCAGATTCATCCTCTCTCACAGCGTCTGCTTTGTCCGGATCTGGTGAGACAAAGTCTAGAATGGTGGTTGGACCCGGTCCATCTCAGAGCAGGCGTCCCTTTGCAGGAGCCCTCTTGGATTTTAGTCACCACAGATGCCAGTCTAGCCGGCTGGGGAGCGCATTGTCAGTCGCAACTCGCTCAAGGCTCTTGGTCTCCGGAAGAGAGCTCGTGGTCGATCAACAGAGTGGAGCTGCGCGCTGCTCGGCTCGCCCTTCAGCACTTCGAAGCCCTGCTCAAGGGGACTGCAGTTCGGTTGTTCTCCGACAATGCAGTAACAGTAGCATATATCAATCGGCAGGGGGGGGACCAAGAGTTCCACTCTTCTCGCAGAATGTCAGGAATTAATGACTTGGGCAGAGGGCCGTCTCCTAGCGTTGTCGGCTGCTCATGTGGCTGGCAAAGAGAACGTTCAGGCCGATTATCTCAGTCGCAATCTCCTCGATCTCGGAGAGTGGGAGTTGAACGTAGCAGTTTATCACGATCTGACCTTACGGTGGGGACAACCAGTTATGGATCTTATGGCGACTTTCAACAATGCCAAAGCGAACCGCTTTTTCAGCAGATGCAGGGAGCGCATGTCAGAAGGACTGGATGCTCTGGTCCAGCCTTGGCCAGTGGACACTCTCTTGTACGTTTTCCCTCCTTGGCCAATGTTGAGTCGCGTTATTCAACGCATAGCGGGACACCGAGGTTCGGTGATTCTGATTGCGCCAGATTGGCCTCGACGTCCTTGGTATGCCGATCTCATTCGGCTCCTGATAGCTCCTCCTTGACGTCTTCCAGCCCGGATCAACCTGTTAAATCAGGGACCGGTGCTCATGCCACAGGTGGATCGCTTCTTGCTTACAGCTTGGCTCTTGAGAGGACTCGCTTAATGCACAAAGGTTATGCGAGTTCCGTAGTGGCCACCTTACTTAAATCTCGACGACCAGGGACTTCCCTTGCGTATGTTCGGATATGGCGGCTCTTCGAGAATTGGTGTGGTCGGCGCGGCGTTCCCCCTCGTTCGTCTACCTTGCCTCAAATGCTTTTATTTCTCCAGGAGGGTTTGGATAAAGGTTTGGCGCTTAATACCCTTAAAGTTCATGTGGCAGTGCTGGCATGTTTTAGGGGATTGGTACAAAACCGCCGACTCGATGCATCCGGATGTGCAAAGATTTTTTCGGGCGGCTAAGATCCTTCGTTCTCCACTGCGACAGATAGTAGCTCCGTGGGATTTGAATGTCGTTTTGGAGGCGTTTTCGGGATCGCCCTTGACGTCCGTTTCCTCGCGGTCCCCGCGTGAGTGTTCCTGGAAAACAGCTTTTCTGGTGGCCTTATGTTCGGCGCGGCAGATTTCCGATTTACAGGCCTTGTCTTGTCAGGAGCCTTATCTGCAATTTCTCCCTGAACGAGTGTTACTGCGTGCGGTTCCTTCTTTTTTGCCGAAAGTGCTGTCTGTTTCATATTAATCAGTCAGTGGCCTTACCCATTTTTTCGAATTTGTCCAGTTCTCCGATTGACCGAGCCCTCAGGAAGTTGGATCTTGGTCGTGTTTTAAAGGCGTACCTTAGGATCTCAAAGCCTTTTCGAAAAACAGACCGATTGTTTGTCCAGTATGCTGGGCCCAATAAAGGGCAGGCGTCTTCGAAATCCACGATTGCTCGGTGGGTGCGCTGCGCTATTGTAGCAGCTTACCAGGCTGGAGGACTCTCTCCCCCAGTTGGGCTGAAAGCTCATTCTACTCGAGCTCAGGCGGCTTCCTGGGCGGAATTTGCTTTTGTTCCTCCTGTGGATATCTGTAGAGCGGCGACATGGTCTTCCTTGCATACATTTACGAAGCATTACCGATTGGATGTTCAAGCCAGGGAAGATGCAAAAGTGGGGGCGTCGGCTCTTATCGCGGGGCTGGCGGGTCCCTCCTGAGTTTAGGTACTGCTTTGGTACTGCCCTAACCTTCCCTGGACTGGCCCGGAGAAGCGATAAGGAAGATGAAATTAGATCTTACCTGCTAATTGTCTTTCCTTGAGCATTCTCCGGGCCAGTCCAGGGTCCCACCCTTTTTTCGTTTTTCGGATACCTCTGCCACAGAGCAGACATCATAGTGCGATGTGGGTGTTCGTGCGAAGGGGGGTGTATAGGGGCTTCTATGTTTATTTCTCAGAGATGAACGTGTATCATTTTCACCAATAAGTTTAAAAAAAAGAAGCACTATTTTCTTTGCTTCCTTGTTCCCAAGGGACTATAGAACATTATCAGTTTTACTGGGATGACCTTATGTTTTCAGTTCTTTACTAGTTAGCTGCTTTGTCAAGAGAAGACTGGCTGTTTAACCTCAGGGGGAGTGGCTTCACCTCTCAAGAAAACTTGAAGTCTTCAGTCCTCAGCTGCTAAAGGGGATTGACAACCCTAACCTTCCCTGGACTGGCCCGGAGAATGCTCAAGGAAAGACAATTAGCAGGTAAGATCTAATTTCATCTTTGTTTTTGTGATGTGTGTTGACATCGTTGGTAAGGATTTTGTTCAAAGGTTTAATAATTATTAAATTTAAAAAAGAAAATAGAGCTATGGGTGCATGCTGGTTTGTGGCCACTCCAACGGTCCTTGCTGACTCTGCGGTCCCTGAGTTCTCAGCATTTACAGCTCAGGCTCCCACTCCCAATGATGGTGGTGGCAGCAGCCCAGTCTTCTGAGGAAGGGCGTACCACTAGATGATTATTCATGGACCCTTCTGTTGACTGATGTCAATCTCTCAGACTGGAGAGCCAAATAGCCCAGGGCTGTTGGAATCACAGGGAAGCAATGTGGCCCATCAACTACCTTGAGGCGAGGACCATTAGGTTGGCTCTAAAGCATTACTGGCCCCCGGTCGAGTGTTCTCGGGCAACACCACAGTGGTGGCTTATGTCTATTAGCAAGGCAGCATGAGGAGTGCCAGGGTATTCCTGGAGATGGCTTTCCTGTTTCCATGGGTGGTGAAGAATCTCCTAGTTGGCTCTACACATTGCTGAGAGGCTATTGTGGAAACGTGTTTTCTCAGCTGGCACTCTCTGGTTCCAGGAGAAGTGGGAGTTGAATCTGGAGGTTTTTCCGTTGTTTCTGCTCCGCTGGGGTCACTCCCTAGGCATTTCTCTCGTGTTTTAAAGTGGCCTTCACGTAAGCTATCCAACCTTATTCACATTCCTCTCCTTTCACCTTCTATGCTCCCCTTCTCATGTGCCTTATGGAACCCTCACTCTGTCTCTAACAAACTTGCCTTTACTCACGACCTGTTTATCTCTCATGCCTTTCACCTCCTTGCTTTAACAGAGACCTGGCTTCTCCCTGATGATACCGCATCTATTGCCACTCTCTGTCTCGGCGGCTATCAGTTCTCCCACACTCCTCGCCCCACTGGCCATGGCGGAGGTGTTGGGCTTCTACTTTCTCCCTTTTGTCACTTCCAACCCCTCATCCTTCCTCATTCTCACTCCTCTTTCTCTTTTGAGGCCCATTCCATCTGCCTATTCTCTCCTCTCCACCTTCGGGTTGCTGTAATCTATCGGCCTCCTGACTTGTCTGTTTCCACTTTTCTTTCTGACTTTGACTCCTGGCTATCTATCTTTTTAGTCCCGTCCTTCCCTACTCTTATCCTTGGCGATTTTAACATTCATGTTGACAATTCCTCTGATCCCCATGCTCGTAAGCTCTTCTCCATTACCTCCTCATTTAATCTTCAACTTTGCTCCACCACCCCCTCTCACCAACTTGGTCACTGCCTTGACCTGATTTTCTTCTCTAATTGCTCACCCTCCAACTTCTGCAACTCAGTCTTTCTCTTATCTGACCACCACCTCTTATTCATCATCCCCCATCTCAGCCTCGTCCTGTCTCCACTAATCTTTTCAGAAACTTTCTTGCTATTGATCCCTTAGCCCTCTCCTCCTCTATTCCTCCTCCCCCTTCCTCCTCTCTGTTATCCAAATCCGTTGATGAGGCTGTGACATCCTATAACTTTGCACTCTCCTCTGCCCTGGATACTCTTACTCCCCTTACCCCACGCCCTGTAAGGCGTTCTTCTCCCCAGCCCTGGCTCACATCCACTGCCCGATATTTGCATTCCTGTTCCTGCTCTGCTGAGCGTCTTTGGCTTAAATCCCGCTGCCGTGCTGACCACTTTCACTTTAAATTCATGCTTTTCTCATTCCAGTCAGCCATAGCACTTGCCAAACAAGCCTACTTTACCCATCTAACACTTTCGCCTCTGATCCTCGTTGTCTCTTTAATACCCTCAATTTTCTCCTCAATGTGCCTTCACTGCTGATTCCTCCCTCTCTTCCTGCCCAAACACTAGCTGATTTCTTCCGTGACAAAATCCATAAGATTACCCTCCAATTCCCCATTACCTCTTCTACCTCTCCTTTCTCCCATCTCTCCCCACTAACTTCTGCTACCCTCTTCTCCTTCCCTGTGTTCTGATGATGAAACAGCACTCCTTCTTTCTTCCTCCAAACCCACCACTTGCTCCTCCGACCACATCCCCACCCGTCTCTTATGCCTCATCTCATCCTCTATTGTCCCTTCCATTTCTCATATCCTCAACCTGTCTCTCTCCACTGCTACCTTCCCTACTGACTTCAGGCATGCCATTGTCACACCCCTCCTCAAGAAACTCTCACTCGATCCTACCTGTCCATCTAACTATCGACCCATCTCTCGCCTTCCCTTTATCTCTAAACTACTTGAGCGTGCTGTCCACCTTCGCTGTCTCGATTTCCTTTCGTCTCATGCCCTTCTTGATCCTTTACATTCTCCAGGACCAAGCAGGAAGTCAGTCCTCACATATGGGTGATGTCGGCGCCGACGGAGCCCTCGTGCAGAGCATTTTCCCAGCTTTCAAAGAAAGCCTTTGGGAATTGCAGCGTGCATGCGCAGTCCCCTTCCCGCCCAAGGGTGCCATCTTGCTCAGTCTTCTTTTTTCCGCGGAGCCCGACGGACGTAGTTTGTTTTTTCCCCGAGGAAAAAGTTGATTTCCCTGTTTTTTTTTCTTTTTCTACCTTCGGTTCGACGCCGGATCCTTTTCCCGCCTTGGCCCGATACGCCGGTATCGAGTCCACTCTCTCTTTTTCGGTTTTTGTCCTTTGTGACTAGCGTTAGCGCCATTTTTCTTTTTTCACTGGCAGCCCGGTCTTTTGACCTTGCAGGGGCCCTTTTTCCCCCGATGGCTACCAGCGGGTTTAAAAAGTGTGATCGGTGTAAGAAACTTATGTCTCTTACCGACACACATGACTGCTGCCTCCGCTGCCTCGGACCCGATCATGACCCGATGATCTGTGGTCCGTGTGGCAAAATGTCCTCGAAGACGTTGAGGAGTCGGCAGCACCAGAAGGATAGGATCTTCGCATCCGGACGGGCCCGGACCTCGTCGTCTCGGGACTCCGGCCCCGAGCAGCGTCGGGGTTCCTCTGAGTGGGGGTCTCCTTTGCGGGAACATCGCAGGAAGAAGAAACCCGCGAGGGCAGCGTCGGTGGACGCTCCTGGTTCCTTGAGGGCCAGGTCGCATAGCCCCGATAGCCGCCCCGGGTCTTCAGAGTCGGAGAGGCCTGCCAAGCATCCTCGTATTGAGATGGAGTCTCCTGGACACGTGAGTGCTGTAATCCTCGTGGACTCTCCTCCAGGGGAGCCGACGTCGGGCCCGATGCCGTCGGGGCCCGAGTCGGGGGCTGCTGGGTCTCCTGAGCTCAGACTGAGGTTGACGGCCTTGGAGAGCAGCCTTGCTGCCTTCATGGAACAGCAGCGGGCATTGATCGCCGGTCTCACCGGTGCATCTGCCCCGACCACCGGGACCTCGACGTCCAAGTCGACCCTGGAGGCCGAGCCGATCCTCGAGTCCATGTGGGCTCGAGTCGATCCTCGGCCACAGTCTCCCTCGGCCTCCCGTTCGGGACCGAGGTCGTCGACGCTGGAACCCTCGGCGTCGGGGCGGATGGCATCGGTGCCCGCCCGACCGGAGCTGCTCGATTCCTCCTCCGAGGAGTCTGCCTGGGAGACGGAGGACGAAGAGTCACCCGACACTTATCGGATTCGGTGTGTCCCATCGGACTCACCGGAGTCCGAACCTCGGAGACGATCCCCACCAGAGGATACCCGGTTCTCAGACTTCGTGCGGGATATGGCCAAGGCCTTGGCCTTCCCCGTGGATCCCGAGGAGGAGCCTCGAGCCGAGGAGCTCGAGGCCCTCCAGTATGACTCTCCCCCAAAGGAGACCAGAGGCACAAGGAGGAGCAACCTCCTGCAGGAAGTCCAAGTAGACACAAGGAGCAGGAGATGTTGGAAGAATAAGGGTCTTTATTGTGCACAGGGAACCCCAACGCGTTTCGGCAACGCCTTCCTCAGGGGGAGTAACACCATACGCACGTTAGCAGAAATCACACCAAGCTAGTATAGAAACTAGTCACGGAATTGGATCAGGATGACCCTCAAATCCTCAAGGCAACCGTGTCAAACGGACTTGTGAGGAAACTGCAACACTAGGAGCGCGTTCAAACCAGCTGAGAAAACAACCGGCTATGCTATACTACTCCACTTTGCTTCCGTCCCAGAACTTGGAATTCATAGGAGCAAGGCTAGACACTCTTCAGGCGAGGGCTTTTCTGCCAGTGGACAGGGCCCTCCAGTTGATGGATGTAGCCAGGCAGTTTCACAGCAATTCCCTGGTCTCCGCCAGGCAATTCCTGAGACTTCTCGGCCATATGGCTTCCACGGTTCATGTAACCCCCAATGCCCGCCTGCACATGCGGCTTGCTCAGTGGAGCCTTCGGACTCAGTGGCATCAGGCCACAGGGAGCATTGCAGACTCGGTGAGAATATCCACCCTGCTCGTCTCCTCTCTACAATGGTGGCTTCGTCTTCCGAATCTGGTACTCAGAGTGGATTTTCAATCCCCTCCGCATTCTCAAATGCTGACGACAGATGCTTCTCTTCAAGGTTGGGGAGTGCATTGCCAAGGGGCATGTACTCAGGGTCTCTGGACCCCTTGGGAGGCTGCACAGCAGATAAATTTCCTGGAGCTGTGGGCGATACGCTTAGCTCTGAGGGCCTTCTCCCATATCACGTCTCACCAGTCTGTACTGGTCCAGACGGACAATCAAGTTGCCATGTTCTACGTGAACAAACAAGGAGGCACAGGCCTCCTTCCTTCTCTGTCAGGAGGCACAACGGCTGTGCTCTTGGGCCGTCAATCACGGAATTCTCCTCAAGGCTGTCTACCTCCCCGGTCAAGAAAATTACCTGGTGGACAGACTGAGCAGGATCCTGCAACCACACGAGTGGAGATTGAATCCATTGGTGGTTCAGCAGATCTTTCTCAGGTGGGGCCTCCCCACCATGGATCTCTCCGCCAGCCCTCTGAACCGGCAACTCCCGAGATTCTGTTCCAGACAACCGCATCCTCTCAGAGTAGCAGCGGATGCCTTTCTGATTCCGTGGTACCAAGGCCTACTATATGCGTTTCCTCCCACGCCACTAGTGTCTCGAACACTGTTCAAGGTCCTCAAGGACAGGGCCTCAATGATTCTGATAGCCCCCAGGTGGCCGAGGCAGCCGTGGTTCCCACTCCTGCTGCAACTGGCGGTGGACACTCCTCTGCCTCTGGGAATTCAACACGATCTCCTGTCTCAGGACCAGGGGTCTCTCTTGCACCCCAACCTCCAGTCCCTTCATCTGATGGCCTGGCTGCTGAAAGGGTAGTCCTGGCTCCCTTACTCCTGCCTAGAGAGGTGGAAGACGTTGTCTAAGCCTCTAGGCGACAATCCACCAGGAAATCCTACGCTCTTAAGTGGCGTAGATTCTCCACATGGTGTGCTCAGCACAGCGCGAATCCCTTCTCGTGCGTGGTAGCGGTAGTATTGCAATATTTGCTTTACCTCTCCAATCTAGGCCTTAGGTCCAACTCTGTCAGGGTTCACCTCAGTGCTCTCTCAGCGCACCACTCGCCGGTGGACGGGAGGCCTCTTTCCAACCACCCTTTGGTGGCTCGTTTTCTCAGAGGCCTCCTCCTGCTTAACCCTCCTTTGCGTCCACCAGCCCCTGAGTGGGATCTGAATGTGGTCTTACAGCGGATTACTTGTCCACCATTTGAACCTATGGCTACCTGCCCTCTCCGTTTTCTCTCCTGGAAAACCTTGTTTCTGGTAGCTCTTACCTCTGCTAGGCGAGTGAGTGAACTTCAGGCGCTAGTGTCTGATCCCCCTTACACTAGGTTCTACAGGAATAGGGTAGTCTTACGGACTCACCCGAAGTTTCTTCCTAAGGTTGTCTCCCCTTTTCACCTCTATCAGGAGGTGGTTCTTCCGACCTTCTTTCCCAGTCCGCATGCCAACCGGGCTGAGATGGTCCTGCATACCCTGGACTGTAGGAGGGCGTTATTCTTCTACCTCGACCGTACACGGGAGCACCGGAGGGCTGTTCAGCTCTTCGTTTCTTTTGACCCCAATAAGTTGGGGCTACCTGTCTCCAAGCGTACTTTGTCCATATGGGTTGCTGACTGTATCGCCTGGGCTTATGGGGCAGCCGGCCTCTCGTTGGAGGGTCGAGTCACGGCTCATCGTGTCAGGGCGAAGGCTGCGTCAGTGGCTCATCTCCGCTCTGTACCGTTGGCAGACATCTGCCGGGCCGCTACTTGGTCTGCAAGCCAGACTTTTGCGGCCCATTACGGCCTTGAGAGGGAGTCCCGCAGGGACAGTGCTTTCGGACAGGCAGTACTCCATAATCTCTTTGGGGTTTAGGCAACTCCTACCCTCTGGCCCTGGTGTTGGGCTACCGGTCGGGGGCGTTCTCAGAGAAGATTCCTTCCTTACGTACTGACGAGCTAGAGGGAGCTCCTTTTTCCACTTGAGGTCTCCGGTAGCCTTAAGCTGGGGAGTCCCATATGTGAGGACTGACTTCCTGCTTGGTCTTGGAGAAAGAGTAGTTACTCACCTGTAACAGGTGTTCTCCAGGAGCAGCAGGAATCAGTCCTCACAACCCTCCCTCTTCCCCTTGGAGTTGCAGTCTTATGATTTACTTTTGCTAATTTTTTGCTGTCTTTTAGCTATGTCATCACTGAGCAAGATGGCACCCTTGGGCGGGAAGGGGACCGCACATGCGCGCTGCAATTCCCAAAGGCTTTCTTTGAAAGCTGGGGAAATGCTCCGCACGAGGGCTCCGTCGGCGCCGACGTCACCCATATGTGAGGACTGATTCCTGCTGCTCCTGGAGAACACCTGTTACAGGCGAGTAACTACTCTGTCTGGCTTCCGTCCCTTGCACTCTGAAACAGCTCTCACTAAAGTATCAAATGACTTGTTCCTAGCAAAATCCAAAGGTCTTTGTTCTCATCCTTCTTGATCTTTCTGTTGCTTTTGACACTGTTGACCACAACCTTCTTATCACTCTGTCATCACTCAGCTTTAGACGCTCTGTGCTGTCTTGTTTCTCCTCTTATTTTTCCCATCGCTCTTTTAGTGTGTGTTCTGATGGCTCCTTCTCCTCTGCCACCCTGCTCCGTTGGTGTTCCCCAGGGTTCTGTCCTGGGACCGCTCCTCTTCTCTCTCTATACCCAATCTCTTGGTGCTCTTATCACTTCCCGTGGCTTTCATTACCATCTGTATGCTGATGACTCTCAAATCTACCTCTCTTCGCCTGATATCTCTCCAGCAATCCATGACAAGATCACTGTTTGCCTTTCAGACATTGCTACTTGGATGTCTCACCGCCGCTTGATATTAAATATGGCTAAGACTGAACTCCTTATCTTCCCCCCCCCCCATGCCTACCCTCCTCTATCTCCTTTCTCAGTCTCTGTGAATAACTCTTTAATCCTTCCTGTCTCTTCAGCCCATAACCTGGGTGTTATCTTTGATTCCTCTCTCTCTTTCTCCACTCATATCCAACTCGTAGCTAAGACTTGCCGTTTATTCCTTTATGACATTAACAAAATTTGCCCCTTCCTTTCTGATGACACTACTAAAATGATTGTCCACTCCTTGATCCACCTCCCATCTTGATTACTGCAATATTCTCCTTGCTGGCCTTCCCACAAACCATCTCTTTCCCCTTCAATCTATTCAACATTCTGCTGCTCAACTAATTTTCCGTCAGCATTGCTTTTCCCATGTCACTCCTCAAGTCCCTTCATTGGCTTCCCATCCGCTTCCGGATCCAATTCAAACTCCTCCTCTTGACCTATAAGTGCATTCACTCGTTGGCCCCCACTACCTATCATCTCTTATCTCTCCTTACATCCCCTCTCGCGTTCTTCGCTCTTCGAACAGCCTTCATCTATCTGTGCCCTCCAGTCGTACTGCTAATTCTAGACTTTGCTCCTTTCACCTGGCTGCACCCTTTGCCTGGAACAATCTACCTCTGTGCGCAATGCGCTCTCTCTGGACTTCTTTAAGTCCAGATTGAAAACCCATCTTTTCCTTTTCGTGCCTCTAGTCCAGTCCCGGAACCAGTGTGTTTAGAATCTCCTCCAGCAGCTTTGGAGACTGAAGCATGTCATTGCTTTGATGACCTTAGCATACACACAGGCTAAGCCCGCCTCTTCTCCTTCAGTACTTTAGTCTCCAAGCAGCTAGAGAAGCTTCTGAGCCCTAGGCTCACTCAACACAAATAAGCAGAATTATAGATTGGCTTTTAAATTTAAAGTTTCAGGGTCTTAGTTGGTGTTAGATACTGTTGTTGTTGATGATGGGGGTTTCTTAACTTTTGCAGGAGGTGCTGCTGCTGGAATGGATCCTTTGCGGCTGCTGGCTGAAGTTTTTTCCCTTTCTTCCCCCCGTATCCCTTTCTCCCTCCTCTCTCTCTCTCTCTTCTCTTGTTTTTCTTTTATTGTCTTTGTCTGCTTCTCTCCCCGTTGTTGAAACGAGCATCGGGGGGGGTCTGCTTTGCACCTCTGCCTCCCTGCTCCCGAACCCGCGGTAACGGGTGAGGAGCAGGTTGCAGGCATAAGAGCCACAGCACCAGCCTAAGCGCTGAGGAGAACGAGTGCAGAGCCGGCAGCTGAAGCCGCGGTTCGACTGAGCTCCGGCGAGTTGTGAGCCCCTCTTATGGCGTCCTCCGGGCCTGAGAGGTGAGTCATTCAGGCAGGCAGCCGTATTGAGCCCGGGAGGGGCGGTAGGTGCGAGGACAGCCTTTGCGTGGGTAGGCCGCCCGCCCTATTTTCGGGCAGGAAGTGCGTCGGCGGCCATTTTCGCAGCCGCGAGGCTGTGTAGCGTGCTTTTGTTTTTGGTAGGTAGGAGTTTTTCTTTGCGGAAATTGCCTTTCTTTTAGAAAAGCTTGTTCAGGGTTGAGCTTGTGGCACGGGGATGATAGATTGCTGGCAGTGCTGGTGTTTAAAAAAAAAAAAAAACGGGGCAGGTTCCCTTTTTGTTCAGAACTGCTGAAGAAGGGCACAGTTCAGTTCCCAGGGGTTATGACTCCTAAGCCGCGGTGTTTAGTGTGTGGGACACGACGAAGTGAGTTGTTGGAGGCCGGGGTGTGTAAACCCTGCACCCGGGAAACGGCCCTTATGGAGAATCCCTTGGAAGGCACCAGTGCAGATCATGGGGAGCCTGCTGGTGCTCGGGGGGAACTGCTGCCTTCCCAGGAGGGCTCGGGAGCAATGTTCCCTCTAATTTTCTGTAGGCTGTGTGCGCATAAAATATCAGCTGTGTGCAGCTTTTGAAGGAAGGTTAAATTTTTGTGCGCCACATAACGACACTCGGAGTTATATTCTTTAAAATTTGACTACACGTCAGAATACAGTATGTACACCACATTGATTTTAATCAAATTAAATGAAAATAGACGATTACTAAATGAAGCGGGAAATTTCTAGTAATTACAATCATAACTTTTAAATTTTAAGATGTCTGTGTTGTTTTTCTATCAGAATCAGAGCCGTAATTTTTGTGCGCTCTGTTGTAAAGTATGTGCGCTCGCTCGGCGAGGTGTGTGCACGCGCACAGCTTAGAGGGAACAGTGCTTGGAAGAGCAGGTGCCGGGTCCTTCTACGGGAGGGGGGGTAGTTCCTCCATTACCTGCCAGTCAGACGAGAAGTGCGATGGACATCCCGCCAGACTTCTTTACTCTGATGCAGCAGGCCTTTGCCTTTTTGCAACCAGCTCTGGGGGCGGCCCCTCAAAGTCCACAAGGTCAGAAGCGCCCTGGATCTGCAGGGGGACAGCCGGCCCCGCGCAAGAGGTGTAAAGAGGCGAGTATGGAGGATCCTACGTCTTCCCTGTGGGGGGAGCTAGCTTCAGCGGACAGAGAGTTCGTTGAGGCCTCGGATGAGGAGTTAGAAGAGGGAGATTGCC
This sequence comes from Ichthyophis bannanicus, assembly GCA_033557465.1. Taxonomy (NCBI): domain Eukaryota; kingdom Metazoa; phylum Chordata; class Amphibia; order Gymnophiona; family Ichthyophiidae; genus Ichthyophis; species Ichthyophis bannanicus. The sequence continues at coordinate 191,761,611 of CM066036.1, forward strand.
CGATGTGGAGCAACAAAGTAGAGTGGTCAGGGTGTTCAGGAAAGAGGAGCTTCCTGCTCTGATCGCGGAGGCGCTAAAGACGCTGAATATGCCTTCCGTAGAACCTGCGGCGGAGGAGGTGCTAGAGGATCCACTTTTACAAGCGGTGCGCACATCCCAGCGCGTTTTTCCCGTGCATAGGGTTTTTAAAAAGATGATTCAGGAAGAGTGGGACGTGCCGGAGTTGGCCCTGAAGGGTTCTAGGGCGATAGCTAGGTTGTACCCTCTGTCTGACCAGGATAAGGAGCTCTTTCGTTCTCCGAAGGTGTATGCGGCAGTTTCGGCAGTCACTAAGAAGGCTACCATTCCGGTCGAGGGAGCCGCAGCTTTAAAAGATGTACAGGGACAGGAAGCTAGATACCTTGTTGAAGCAGGTATTTGATATTAGTGCTCTTTCCATGCAGGCCTCAATAGCGGGGGCATGGGTGGCTAGGGGCTGCCTCAGATGGTCCCAGGGGCTGCAGGGGGATCAGTTGGGGGAGCAGGATGCCGCGGTAGCGCGGCAGCGCGGCTGGAGTCTGGCACCGCTTATTTGGCGGATATTCATTATGACTTTATTAGGGGTCTTGCGAAGACTATGGCATCGGTTGTGGCGGCACGGAGATATTTATGGTTGAGAAACTGGGTGGCCGATGGCTCGTCCAATGCGCCTCAGTAAGCTTCCATTTCGGGGAAAGCTTTTGTTTGGCGAAGATTTAGAAAAGTTGGTTAAAGATCTCGGGGACTCCAAGGGGGGTCACTTGCCGGAGGATAAGCCCAAGCAAAGCAGGGGAGCTTCGGGCCCCAAGGGAGTTCAGCGGGAGTTTCGTAGGTTTCGGTCCTCTCGCTTTGGTCAGTCGCAGCGGGGCAGATTTCCGGTGTGAGGGCAAGGATTTTGTGGAGCCAGTAGAGGATTTGCACCCTATCAGTCCTCGACCATTAAGAAGCCGCAATGAGACAATGCGGGCTCAGGTGGAGGTGCTGCCCATCAGAGGTCGGTTACGGGAGTTCTACCCTGCCTGGGTCCACATTACTACAAATCAGTGGGTACTAGTGGTAATTCGAGAGGGCTATGCTCTTGAGCTTCATCGACCCATCTTAGATTCCTTTGTGCTCTCCCCTTGCAGAGCTCTGCTCAAAGTACGCGCAGTGGTGGACACTTTGCAAAGATTGCTGCAGCTCCGGGTGGTGGTTCCCGTTCCCCCGGACCAGTGCGGGTGCGGTCCGTACTCCATCTATTTCGTGGTCCCCAAGAAAGAAGGCTCTTTTCGACCGATCCTAGATTTAAAGAAGGTGAATCGGTGTCTCAGAGTGACTCATTTTCGTATGGAGACCTTGCGGTCAGTGATCGCGGCAGTCCGAGAGGGCGAGTTCCTTATGTCATTGGACCTCACGGAAGCCTACCTGCATATTCCTATCCGGTCGGAGCATCAGAGGTACCTGCGATTTGCGCTTCCCATGGGGCATTACCAGTTTCAAGCGCTGCCCTTCGGGTTGGCAACGGCGTCTCGGGTGTTCACCAAGATCATGGTGGTGGTGGCAGCAGCGCTTCGAAAAGAGGGAGTGTTGGTCCACCTGTATCTGGACGATTGGTTGATTCGAGCGAAGTCGAGGGAGGAAAGTTTGAGGGCCACCGCTCATGTGGTGCAGATGTTGGAAAGCCTGGGCTGGGTGGTCAACCGGGCGAAGAGCAGTCTGGTTCCCTCTCAATCCCTAGAGTACTTGGGAGCTCGTTTGGAGATGGGCGTGGGCAAGGTTTTTCTGCCGGATCGTCGGGCTCATGCGTTGAGAAGTTTGGTGAGGAAATATTTGGCGAGGCGGGCACCGTCGGCGTGGAAGTACCTTCAGCTGCTGGGGACGATGGCTGCTTCGATAAAGGTGGTGCCCTGGGCAAGAGTGCACATGAGGCAGTTGCAGAGAGCTCTTCTTCGGCGCTGGTCCCATCAATCGGATCCCTTGTCTCGTCGCCTAGTATGTTCAATGGAAGTGCAGCAGGAACTTCGGTGGTGGTTGCGGACAGAATCGTTGACGGCCAGTGTTCCTCTGGAACCTCCTTCCTGGAGGCTGGTGACAACGGATGCCAGTCTGCTAGGTTGGGGCGCGCATTGCGAAGCGAGATTCGTCCAGGGTCAATGGTCTCAGAGCAGAGTTACTCCATCAACAGGTTGGAGTTGAGAGCGGTGTTCCTGGCCCTACAGGAGTTTCAGACCTTCTTACAGCAAGCGGCGGTCAGAGTACTGTCCGACAATTCGGCGACGGTGGCCTATATCAATCGTAAGGGCGGCACGGGCAGTGTGGCGCTAGAGGAAGAGTCGAGTCGGCTGTTGCGTTGGGCCGAACAGCATCTGGTAGGGCTGTCGGCGCAGTATGTGGCCGGGGTGCACAATGTCGAGGCAGATTTTCTCAGTCATTGGAGAGTGGATCTGGGGGAGTGGGTGCTCCACCCGGAGGTATTTTCCCTGCTCGTTCGGCGTTGGGGTCGTCCACTCATGGATCTCATGGCGACTTTCGAGACCGCGCAAGTGAACAGGTTTTACAGCAGGAAGAGAGAACGGATGTCGGAAGGGCTTGATGCGTTAGCTCAAAGGTGGCCAAAGGGGGGTCTGCTCTGTGTGTTTCCTCCGTGGGCCCTCATAGGTCGAGTGGTGCAGCGCATAGAGCGGCACCGCAGTCGGGTGATCCTGATTGTGCCCGATTGGCCTCGGAGACCGTGGTATGCAGATCTAGTTCGGCTGCTGGTTGGCGAACCCTGGCGGCTCCCTCAAAGGGCGGATCTCTTGTGGCAGGGGCCGTTACGGATGCCGGACATGGTTCGATTCTCGCTTACAGCATGGCTCTTGAGCGGGCTAGGATGAAGGCTAAGGGCTATTCCTCGGCGGTCATTTCTACCTTGTTGAGGGCGCGACAGCGTTCTACGTCGCTAGTTTACGTGCGCATCTGGCGCATTTTTGAGGGCTGGTGTGAGGAGAGATGCTTGCAGCCCTTGGGAGCTTCGGTGCCCCACATTCTTTCCTTGCAAGCTGGGGTCGAAAAAGGCTTGGCGGCGAGTTTGTTGCGAGTTCAGTTGGCAGCCATTTCTTGCTTTCGAGGCAAGGTTCAGGGCCAGGTGTTGGGGGCGCATAGCGACATCCGGAGATTTTTGCGAGCTGTTTTGCTTATGTGGCCTCCATGTAGGTGCTTGGTTCCGGCTTGGGATCTGAACTTGGTGTTGGAAGCATTAGTTCGGAAGCCCTTTGAGCCATTAGGAAAGGACTCTATTAAGGATCTGACGTTGAAGACGGTGTTCCTTGTAGCTATCTGTTCGGCCTATAGAATTTCGGAGTTACAGGCCCTGTCTTGTAAAGAGCCTTATCTGTCTGTCTTTGATCACAAGGTGGTGCTGCGTACAGTTCCAGCATTTTTACCTAAGGTGGTCTCGGTGTTTCATGTCAACAAGGTGGTGTCTCTTCCGGTATTCTCGGAGAATCAGGGGGCGACGTCGAGTAGTCGGTTGCATTTCCTGGATGTCCGTTGGGCTCTGCGACGTTACCTTCGCGGTACAGCGTCTTTCCGGAAGTCTGACAGATTGTCTCCTTTGGAGGACCACGGAAGGGGGAGGCGGTGGCAAAGTCGTCTATCTCCAGGTGGTTGAAGGAGGTGATTGCGGCGGCCTATCTGTTAAAGGGTAGAGTAGTGCCGGAAGGGCTCCGGGCGCATTCGACTAGGGCGCAGGCGGCGTCCTGGGCGGAATATAGTTTGGTGCCGGCCGTAGACATTTGTAGGGTGGCTACTTGGTCGTCGTTGCAGTCATTCGCTAAGCATTATAGGCTTGATGTGCAAGTGGGGGATGATGGCCACTTTGGGGCGGCAGTGCTTCAGGCTGGTCTGGCTGGTCCCTCCCATTAAATAATTTACTGCTCTGATACATCCTCACTGGTTCCGGGACTGGACTAGAGGGACGAAAAGGAAGAGGAAATTAGACTTACCTGCTAATTGTTGTTCCTTAAAGAACTCTAGTCCAGTCCCGGATCCCACCCGGGGTTTCTGTTGGTGGTACCAGCCGGTGTATATTTCTGCTATTGATTCTGTGGTTGGTTCTATCGTCTATTCGGACGCTGGTTCTGGATGTGTCCATATTCCCCTAGGCGTCTGGAATCCTGTTGCAGCACTCCTTAGTTCATAGTTCTTTGGTTTAAAAAAAAAAAGAAAATGAAAGAATAAGAGTTATTTATTTAGATGTCTGTGACGATATGTTTAACTACTTATTTGTTGCTCTGCTGAGTCTGCTTTGTTAATAGGTACTGAAGGAGAAGAGGCGGGCTTAGCCTATATGTATGCTGAGGTCATCAAAATGATGACATGATTCAGTCTCCAAAGCTGCTGGAGGAGATTCTAAACTCACTGGTTCCGGGACTGGACTAGCGTTCCTTAAGGAACAACAATTAGCAGGTAAGTCTAATTTCCTCTTCTCTATTGCTTTCTGTTCTTGATTCTTGTTTTTGCTCTTGTTTATTGTATACGTTGTCTTACTTGATTGTACTGTATTTTGTGATCTTCTTGACTAGTGAGCTCTGATGAGCAGGGACTCTTTTCTTCATATATGTTCAGCGCTTCATACGTTTGACGTGCTTTATAAATGTTAAATAGATAGATAGAAGAGGGATATGATGGTGACTTGCTCCAATGCCAAAATGTGCTGCTGCTTTAGTCACCACACAGAGACTGGTTCTAAAGGCATCAACACCCTGGCTCAACCTTTGACCAAGTTCATGCCTGTTCATATTGTGGAGGTATGTTATTTTGAAACTAAACAGGTTTATGCCCATTAATAATGGAGGAGGGTGTGCATGTCATAGACAGCAGAAAACAGGTTGACCAGCAAGGGTTATAGCTTGATTCAGTTTTGTCCCACACAGCATTAGTAACCGAGATGGAACCAGGCTGCTGGCATTAACCTTTAAAAAGGAGATAGAGCAGCTTTTAAACTAGATATTAGGGGAAAGCCGACAGTCGCCCAAGAGCGGATGGTTCGGAAGAATGTATCCTTGAAGGATACTACCAAAAGCAGAGAGGTTCCACAAAAAAGTAAAGTAGCCCAAATGCCCTCAAGTATGGAGCAGACAGAGCTTAAAGATCCCAATTTACCCATGTCTAACAATAGCCAAATTAACATGAATAAAATACATTCTCTAAAATGCTTGTATGCAAATGCTAGAAGTCTAAAGAATAAGATGGGAGAGTTAGAATATATAGCACTAAATGAAAGGTTAGATATGATTGGAATATCAAAGACATGGTGGAAGGAGGACAACCAGTGGGACACTGTGATACCTGGGTACAAACTATATCGTAATGATAGAGCTGATCAAATTGGTGGAGGGGTTGCACTCTATGTTAGAGAGGGCATTGACTCAGAAAGGATTAAAGTTTTGCAGGAAACAAAATCTGCTGTAGAATCTATATGGATTGAAATTCCATATAAAAGGGGGAAGGCAATGGAAGTGGGGGTGTACTATGGAGCACCTGGCCAGAATGACCAAATGGATGATGAAATGCTCAAAGAAATCAAGGAAGCTAACAAAAGTTACAGCGCAGTAATAATAATGGGTGATTTCAATTACCCCGGTATCGACTGGGTCAGTGTCACGTCAGGACATGCTAGGGAGATAAAGTTCCTAGATGAAATAAATGACTGCTTCTTGGAGCAGCTGGTTCATGAACCAACCAGAGGGGAAGCCATATTAGACCTAGTCCTTAGTGGAACACCAGATCTAGTGCAAGAGATAAGGGTGTTGGGGCCACTTGGCAATAGTGATCATAGCATGATCGCCTTTGATTTAATTAGTGGAGGAGGGATAGTAAGGAAATCCACAGTACTACCTTTTAACTTTCGAAAGGGAGACTATGATAAAATGAGGAAAACAGTTAAGAAAAAACTAAAAGGAGCAGTTGCAAAGGTAAAAGACGTACATCAAGCTTGGGTGGTGTTGAAAAACTAAAAGGAGCAGTTGCAAAGGTAAAAGACGTACATCAAGCTTGGGTGTTGTTGAAAAATACTATCTTGGAAGCCCAGACCAGCTGTATTCCACGCTTTAAGAAAAGTGGAAGGAAGGCCAAAAAACTGACAACATGGTTTAAAGGTGAGGTCAGAGAGGCGGCTGTTGCCAAAAAAGCATCTTTCAGGAAATGGAAAAAAGAGCCAAACGACGAAACCTGGAAACAGCACAAGCACTGGCAAGTCAAATGTAAGGCATTGATAAGGCAGGCAAAGGGAGAATTTGATAAGAAGCTTGCTGCGGAAGCAAAAACGCGAAATAAAGACCTTTTCAAGTATATTCGTAGCAAAAAACCTGTGAGAGAGTCAGTTGGTCCATTAGATGATAAAGGGGTTAAAGGAGCACTAAGAGGCGACAAGACGATAGCAGAGAGACTGAATGAATTCTTTGCTTCAGTCTTTACTGAGGAAGATGTAGGGATGTTACCCATGACTGAAGTGGTATTTAAAGGTGCGGAAGAATTGAAGGAAATATCGATACATCGGGAAGATGTCTTACAACTATTAGATAAACTGAAGAGTAGCAAATCACCTGGGCCGGATGGTATACATCCAAGGGTGTTGAAAGAACTGAAATATGAGATTGCAGACCTGCTATCCAGTAATCTGTGAACTATCATTAAAATCATCTCTAATACCTGAAGATTGGAGGAACGCCAATGTAACACCAATTTTTAAAAAGGGTTCCAGGGGTGATCTGGGAAACTACAGGGGTGGACCGGTGAGCCTGACGTCAGTACCGGGAAAAATGGTAGAAACCATCATAAAGAATAAAATTACTCAGCATGTAGATAGTCACAACCTAATGGGAGACAGCCAACATGGCTTTAGACAAGGAAGATCTTGTCTTACTAATCTGTTATGTTTTTTTGAAGGAGTGAATAAACAGGTGGACAAAGGTGAGTCGGTTGATATTGTGTATCTGGACTTTCAGAAAGCCTTTGACAAGGTCCCTCATCAGAGACTTTTGGCAAAACTAAAGAGTCATGGGATAGGAGGCAGTGTACTATTGTGGATCAGGAACTGGTTAAAAGATAAAAAGCAGAGGGTAGGGCTAAATGGCCAATTTTCCCAATGGAGAAAGGTGAATAGTGGTGTACCCCAGGGATCTGTGCTGGGTCCGCTGCTTTTTGACATATTCATAAATGACCTGGAAAGTGGAATAACGAGTGAGGTTATCAAATTTGCAGATGACACAAAACTATTTAAAGTTGTTAAAACCCAAGAGGATTGTGAAAAATTGCAAGAGGATCTTGATAAATTGGAAGACTGGGCATCAAAATGGCAGATGAAATTTAATGTGGACAAGTGCAAGTTTATGCACCTAGGGAAGAACAACCCAAACTATGGTTACACGATGCAAGGTTCCACATTAGGAACCACCACCCAGGAAAAAGATTTAGGCGTCATTGTGGATACCATGTTAAAACCCTCGGCCCAGTGTGCAGCAGCGGCCAAGAGAGCAAATAGAATGCTAGGTATCATAAGGAAAGGAATGGAAAATAAAACAAAAGATATAATGCCTCTATATCGTTCCATGGTGAGACCGCACCTTGAATATTGTGTGCAATTCTGGTCACCGTATCTTAAAAAGGATATAGCGATTTTAGAAAAGGTTCAGAGAAGAGCCACCAAAATGGTAAAGGGGATGGAAGGATACTCCTATGAAGAAAGGCTAAAAAGGTTAGGGCTCTTTAACCTGATAAAGAGACGGCTGAGAGGAGATATGATAGAAGTCTATAAATTAATGAACGGAGTGGAATGGGTAAACGTAGATCGATTGTTTACGTTATCAGAATATAGAAAGACTAGGGGACATGCAATGAAGCTACAGGGTAATCTAAGGGGCTTGTTTACAAAGCCGCGGTAGTGGTTCGCGATCGCGATCGCAGCCGCGGCCCCATTGAAATCAATGGGGCCGCGGCTCCGATTACGATCGCAAACCGCTACCGCGGCTTTGTAAACAAGCCCCTAAGACTAATAAAAGAAAATATTTTTTCACTCAACGTGTAATCAAACTCTGGAATTTGTTACCGGAGGATGTAGTAAAGGCTGTTAGTGTAGCTGGGTTTAAAAAAGGTTTGGACAAGTTCCTGGAGGAAAGCTCCATAAACCATTATTCTCCAGGACCAAGCAGGAAGTCAGTCCTCACATATGGGTGACGTCGGCGCCGACGGAGCCCTCGCGGAGCAATTTTCCCCAGCTTTCAAAGAAAGCCTTTGGGAATTGCAGCGCGCATGCGCGGTCCCCTTCCCGCCCAAGGGTGCCATCTTAGCCAGTCTTCTTTTTTCCGCGGAGCCCTACAGACGTACCCGTCGTGTCCCCGCGAAAAAGTTGATTTTTACTCATAATTTTCTCTTTTTTCCTTCGGTTCGACGCCGGTCTTTTTCCCGCCCGGACTCGCAACGCCGGTCACGAGTCCTCTTCTTCTTTTTCGGTTTTTCTGACATAGTCAGTTTCGTTTTCGGTTTTTCCCTGGCAGCCCGGTCCTTTGACCTCGCCGGGGCCCTTTTTCCCCCGATGGCTGCCAGTGGTTTCAAGCGGTGAGGTCAGTGTGACCGAAATATGTCACTAACTGACACACACGACAATTGCCTCCGCTGCCTGGGCCCGGATCATGAAGAAATGATCTGTGGGCCCTGCGGCAAAATGTCCTCCAAAGCGTTGGGAAGTCGGCGGCATCAGCGGGATAGGATCTTCGCTGACCCCAGCCGTACCCGGACCTCGTCGGAGGCCTCCGCATCCAGAGGTTCCAGCTCGGACCATCGCCGGAGTTCCTCCGACAGGGGTTCTCCCTCCGGGGACCATCGACGGAAGGTGAAACCCGCGAGGGCGGCGTCGGTGGACGCTCCTGGCTCCGCGAGGGCCAGGTCGCATAGCCCCGATAGCCGTCCCGGGTCCTTGGAGAAGGAGCACCTCCCGAAGCGACCTCGCCTGGAGTCGGAGCTGCCTGCTCGGGTAAGTCCTGTGGTCCTCCTGGACTCGCCTCCGAGACCGCCGACGTCGGGCCCCGAGTCGGGGGCTGCTGGGTCACCTGAGCTCGGACTCAGGTTGACGGCCTTGGAGAGCAGACTGTCTGCCTTCATGGACCAGCAGCGGGCACTGCTCGCTGGTCTCGCTAGCGCCGCTGCCCCGACCGCCGGGACGTCGACGTCTAAGTCGACCCCGGAGACCGAGCCGATCCTCGAGTCCATGCGAACTCGAGTCGATCCTCGGTCGAGGTCACCCTCGGCCTCCCGTTCGGGACCGAGGTCGCCGACGCCGACTCCCTCGGTGTCGGGGCGGCTGGCGCCGCGCCCTGCCCGGGCCGACCCCACCGATTCCTCGTCGGAGTCGGTCTGGGAGTCTGAAGAGGAAGAGTCACCTGATTCTTTTCGGACTCGGTGTGTCCCCTCGGACTCACCTGAGTCCGAACCTCGGAAGCAGTCCCCCCCGGAGGATGCCCGGTTCTCGGACTTCGTCAGGGATATGGCCAAGGCTTTGGCCTTCCCTGCGGATCCCGAGGAGGAGCCTCGAGCCGAAGAGCTCGACGCCCTCCAGTATGACTCTCCCGCCAGGGAACACTTTACTGTACCGGTTCCTCCCATGCTGGAAAGACTACTCTTCCGCATGTGGGAGAGTCCGGCCTCCTCGCCGGTCCTGAGCAAGCGGGTCGATTCTATCTATCGAGTCCGCAAGAGCCCTGGCTTCCAAAAAGCACAGCTACCACATCATTCCATGGTAGTGGAATCGGCCATGCATCGTCTTAAGAGCCAGAAGATGCACTCCTCGGTGCCTCCTGGCAGGGAGGCCCGTAACCTGGATGGCCTTGGTAAGAAGTGTTTCCAGGGCTCTATGCTTGCGTGTCGTGTCCAGACCTACCAGCTATACATGGGCATGTATCTCCGAGACCTGGCTAAGGAGCTAGCCGGATTCTCCGCTTGTTTGTCCGAGGAACCCTTGCGGAGGTTCCTGGCCTTGTCCTCTGGCATTCGGGAATGCTCAAAATTCATATCCCGAGCAGCCTATGATGGCTTTGAAGCATCGGCTCGAGTGGCCGCAGCCGGCATCGGTGCCCGCCGACAGGCTTGGCTTCAGTCGTCTGACCTTGAGCCCTGGGTGCAGGACAAGTTGGTCGATGTCCCCTGCCGAGGCGAAAACCTCTTTGGCAAGCCCATGGCTGATAAGGCTGCACAAATCGAGACGGAGACTCCTCACCAGGACTAGGCTCTCTAGGAAGACCTCCGCCCCTTCCCAGAAAAAGAAGGGCTCGGGAAAGAAGTCCTTTTACCCGAGAAAGGCGGCTGCCTACAAACAATACCCCCAATATCAGGCCCCTGCAGCTCCCCAACAGGGCCAGCAGGCCAAGGGACGGGGTAACGGGTCCCGTAGGCAGCAAGCCCCCAAGCCTGCACCACCAGCCCCTGCTCAGCAGGGTGGGGGCTTTTGACTCCTTAAGCATAGCCTCTCCCCCTCCGCTGGTTCCTCCCAGCACCGGAGGCCGGCTGGTTCACTTCGCCCACAGGTGGCCCAGCATCACCTCAGATGCCTGGGTGCTTCAAGTCGTGAGAGAAGGTTATCTTCTCCACTTCCACCAGGTCCCTCCCTCCTATTTTCCGGGAGAACCTCCACGACTCCCTCTGCACAGGGAATTACTCCTTCAGGAGTTAGCAGGTCTTCTACAGGAACAGGCGGTGGAACCGGTGCCCCACCACCTGAGAGGTCAAGGCTTTTATTCCAGGTATTTCCTAGTACCAAAAAGGACAGGAGGCCTCAGACCCATCCTGGACTTGCGCAACCTCAACAAATTCCTCGTGCGGGAAAAGTTCAAGATGCTTACCCTTGGAATCCTTCTGCCCTACCTCCAGCAGGGAGATTGGCTATGCTCCTTGGATCTAAAGGATGCCTACACGCACATCCTCATCCACCCAAGCCACCGCCAATACCTAAGGTTTGTGGTGGCAGGAAATCATTACCAGTACAGAGTACTGCCCTTTGGCCTGTCCTCCGCACCGCGAGTCTTCACAAAATGTCTCGCGGTGGTGGCGGCCCATCTCCGGCTTCACGGCCTCTATGTCTTTCCGTACCTCGACGACTGGCTCATCAGAGCAGCGTCCGCTCCGGAGGTCACCAACGCCACACGCCGCACGGTGACTCTTCTGCAGTACTTGGGCTTTGTTATAAACTTCGCAAAGTCCACTTTGCTCCCCTCACAGGATCTCGAGTTCATCGGCGCAAGGCTGCACACTCCTCAGGCACGAGCGTTCCTACCGCTCGACAGGGCTCAACGGCTCATGGACCTAGCCGACCGTTTTCGCAGCCAGCCCCTGGTCTCCGCCAGGCGCTTCCTGAGACTACTCGGCCATATGGCTTCCACCGTCCATGTGACCCCCAATGCCCGCCTGAATATGCGGCCTGCTCAATGGTGTCTCCACAAGCAGTGGCAACAAGCCACAGGCGGCCTAGCAGACCTAGTGCGCGTCTCCGAGCCGCTGATCTCATCTCTCCAGTGGTGGCTTCATCGGCCGAACCTGGTACTCGGCATGCCTTTACAGTCACCTCAGCCGGCCCGGGTGCTGACAACAGATGCATCCCTCCTCGGCTGGGGAGCACATTGCCAAGGGGCACGTACTCAGGGCCTCTGGACCACGTGGGAGTCTGCTCAGCAGATCAACTTCCTGGAGCTCAGAGCGATCCGCCTGGCTCTCAAGGCCTTCTCCCACCTGACCTCTCACCAGTCCGTCCTTGTCCAGACGGACAATCAAGTTGCCATGTTCTACGTGAACAAGCAGGGGGGCACGGGCTCCTTCCTTCTCTGTCGGGAAGCACAGAAGCTCTGCTCTTGGGCCGTCAGTCACGGCGTTCTTCTCAAGGCAGTTTATCTCCCAGGCCAAGAAAATTGCCTGGCGGACAAACTCAGCAGGATCCTCCAGCCGCACGAGTGGCGCCTGGATCCCTTGGTAGTTCAGAAGCTCTTTCTAAAGTGGGGCCTCCCCACGATGGATCTCTTTGCCAGCCCTCTCAACCGGCAACTTCCTCGCTTCTGTTCTCGTCAGCCACATCCCCTTCGAGTTGCGGCAGACGCTTTTCTACTCTCATGGTCGGAGAGCCTTCTGTACGCTTTCCCTCCCATCCCGCTAGTCTCTCGGACTCTGTTCAAGGTTCTCCGAGACAAAGCCTTCATGATGCTGGTGGCCCCTCGCTGGCCCAGACAGCCGTGGTTTCCACTCCTGCTGCAATTAGCGGTAGAGGATCCATTCCCTCTGGGGTTACAACCGGATCTCCTCACTCAGGATCAGGGGTCTCTGCTACACCCCAACCTCAGATCTCTCAATCTAATGGCCTGGCTGCTGAGAGGGTAGTCCTTGCTCCCCTTCTTCTGCCGGCGGAGGTGGAAGAGGTCGTCCTAGCTTCTCGGCGACCTTCTACCCGCAAATGCTACGCCCTTAAATGGCGTCGCTTTTCCGTTTGGTGTACCCAACAGTCTCAGGATCCCTTCTCCTGCCCGGTGTCGGTGATCCTGCAGTACTTGCTATACCTCTCTAATCTGGGACTTAAGTCCAACTCTGTCAAGGTTCACCTCAGTGCTCTTTCAGCACATCATGTGCCGGTGGACGGCAGACCTCTTTCCAGCGACCCTCTTGTAGCGAGGTTTCTCCGAGGTCTCCTTCTGCTTAAACCACCTCTGCGCCCGCCAGCGCCTGACTGGGATCTGAATGTGGTTTTACAGTGGATCACCTGTCCGCCTTTTGAACCTATGGCTACCTGTTCTCTCCGTTTTCTTTCTTGGAAAACATTGTTCTTGATAGCCCTCACTTCCGCTAGACGCGTAAGTGAATTGCAGGCCCTCGTGTCTGATCCCCCTTACACTCGGTTCTACAAAAATAGGGTAGTCCTACAGACTCACCCAAAATTTCTTCCAAAAGTGGTCTCCCCTTTTCACATCAATCAGGAGGTGGTACTTCCGACCTTCTTTCCCAGACCACACTCCAGCCGAGCTGAAACGGTCCTCCATACCCTGGACTGTAGAAGGGCATTGAACTTCTACCTTGACCGTACGCGGGAGCACCGTAAAGCTGCTCAGCTTTTTGTGTCTTTTGACCCCAATAAATTGGGGCTCCCGGTCTCCAAGCGTACTCTGTCCATCTGGGTTGCGGACTGTATCACTTGGGCTTATGGGGCAGCCGGACTCTCCTTGGAAGGTCGAGTCACGGCTCATTGCGTTCGGGCAAAGGCTACGTCAGTGGCTTACCTCCGCTCTGTTCCGCTGGCAGACATCTGCCGGGCCGCTACTTGGTCTTCGAGCCAGACTTTTGCGGTCCATTACTGTCTCGAGAGGGAGTCCCGCAGGGACAGTGCTTTCGGACAGGCAGTCCTCCGTAATCTCTTTGAGGTTTGAGCAACTCCTACCCTCCATCCCGGATGTGGGCTACCGGTGGGTAATAATTCAGCGAAGTTTCCTTCCTTCTGTGCTGCTGAGCTAGAGGAAGCTCATTTTGTGCTTTGGGTCTCCAGTAGCCTTAAGCTTGGGAGTCCCATATGTGAGGACTGACTTCCTGCTTGGTCCTGGAGAAAGCGTAGTTACTCACCTGTAACAGGTGTTCTCCAGGAGCAGCAGGAATCAGTCCTCACAACCCTCCCTCCTCCCCTTGGAGTTGCAATCATCTGCTTTAGTTTTTTTTTTTGCAAATTTTTATGCTGTCTTTTTTAGCTATGTCATCTGACTGGCTAAGATGGCACCCTTGGGCGGGAAGGGGACCGCGCATGTGCGCTGCAATTCCCAAAGGCTTTCTTTGAAAGCTGGGGAAAATTGCTCCGCGAGGGCTCCGTCGGCGCCGACGTCACCCATATGTGAGGACTGATTCCTGCTGCTCCTGGAGAACACCTGTTACAGGTGAGTAACTACGCTTTAAGAAGGGACCCAGGATATCAATGCTTGAACCAATACAAGCATTGTGGAACCTGTGTCCCTTGGGGAAACTGCTAGGTACATATGACCTAGATTGGCCACTGTTGGAAACAGAATACTGGGCTTGATGGACCTTGGTCTGACCCAGTATGGCATATCTTATGTTCTTATGATGTTGCAGTGGCCTTGAAGCATGCTGCGCTGTGGTGGCTCACTGTATGAGTGCCGAGGATTAATGCAGCTGAGTCACCTAATTATCCTGTGAGATGTGCAGTCCTGCTCAAACTTACATATATCTCCTTTGAGAGACTTGTTCCCTGAGGAACTGTATGTTGGTTAATCACTGTGGCCAGGCTGAAACTGAAGGCAGAAGTACTTTTGTCCACTAAAGAAGAGCGGGACCTAGGCATGGTTGTGTCTGATGATCTTAAAGTAGCTAAACAGGTAGAAAAGGCGACGGCAAAAGCTAGAAGGATGCTTGGGTGCATACGGAGAGGAATGGCTAGCAGAAAAAAGGAGGTGATAATACCTCTGTATAAGTCTTTGGTGCGACCTCATTTGGAGTATGGTGTGCAATTCTGGAGACCGCACCTTCAAAAGGATGTGAACAGGATGGAGTCGGTGCAGAGGGTTGCTACTAAAATGATTAATGGGCTTCATTATAAAGCATATGAGGACAGACTTAAGGATCTTAATTATGTACACCTTAGAGGAAAGGCGGGATAGAGGTGATATGATTGAGATGTTTAAATACCTCCGTGGCATAAATGTTCAGGGAGAGAGCCTCTTTCAATTGAAAGCAAGTTCCGCTACGAGGGGACATGGGATGAGGGTGAAGGGAGATAGATTCAGGAGTGATATGCGGAAATATTTCTTTACAGAAAGAGTAGTGGATCCATGGAATAGTCTCCCAGTGGAGGTGGTAGATATGAGGACAGTAACTGAATTCAAAAAAGCATGGGACCAACACAGAGGATCTCTAAAGGTAAAAAGTGGACTGTTGTAGTTGTTATGGAAGGACAGACTAGATAGGCCATGTGGTCTTTTTCTGTCATCATGTTTCTATGTTTCTAACTCTGTCCAGAGCATCTTCAGCTGCAATGCACTAAAAGTTTGATGCAATGGTAGTTTATGGTTTATTCAGTACTTAATATTCCTCCTTTTAGGCAAACCAAAGTGGTTTACAATAAAGCGTATATACTCACCTGTAACAGGTGTTCTCTGGGGACAGCAGGAATCACATATGGGTGATGTCAGCACCGATGGAGCCCTCGCGGCAGCATTCCCCGAGCTTTCAAAGAAAGCCTCTGGGAGATGCCACCACGCATGCATGGTCCCCTTCCCACCCAAGGGTGCCATCTTGCTCAATCATATGACATAGCTAAAAAGAGGGCAAAAACAAATGAAGATAATAGGACTGCAACTCCAAGGGGAGGAGGGAGGGTTGTGAGGACTGATTCCTGCTGTCCCCGGAGAACACCTGTTGCAGGTGAGTAACTACGCTTTCTTCGGGAACAAGCAGGAAGTCGGTCCTCACATATGGGACTCCCCAGCTACAGGCTACCATGAACCTATAGCCCAAAAAATGCTCCATCATCGAGAGCCGCAAGCAGCCACAATGAAATCCGTATCACGGAGAAACACCACCTCTGCATCCAAAGGAATTAGCACTCCAATAGCCTGAACACTGAAGGGGTAGGAGTTGCCTAGACCCCAAAAAGGTTACGGAGCACGTCCTGGCCTGAGGCACTGTCCCATCGGGACTCCTTATCCAGGCAATAATGAGCTGCGAAGGTATGAACTGAAGACCAGGTGGCAGCCCGGCAGATGTCTGCCAGAGGAACAGAGCACAGGTGGGCAACTGATGCCGCCATAGCCCTGACCCGGTGTGCCATAACATGGCCTTCCAGCGGAAGCCTCTCCTCCTCATAAGTCCAGGCAATACAGTCCGCCACCCATGTGGACAGCGTACGCTTAGTCAACGCCTCCTGCAGCTTACTGGGGTCTTAGGAAACGAAAAGCTGGGAGGCTTTTCAGTGGCCTTGAGTATGTTGAATGTAGAAGGACAAGGCCCTTCTTACAGTCCAAGGTATGGAGGACCACCTCTGCCCTACTGGCGTGCGGCCTGGGAAAGAAGGTAGGGAGGACCATCTCCTGTTTGAGGTGGAAAGAGGACATCACTTTCGGGAAAATTTGGGATGCTTGCGAAGCACCACCCTATTCTTGTAAAACCTGGTATAAGGCTTCTCCGCCACGAGGGCTGAAGCTCACTCACCCTTCTGGCAGAAGTGAGTGCAACCAGGAAAACCACCTTCCAGGAGAGATAACAAAGGTGACACGTAGCCAGAGGCTCGAAGGGCGGCAGGGTGAGCTGCCCCAACACTACATTGAGATCCCATTCGGTTGCCGGAGGATGAACCGGGGGCTTAGCGCAAGGAGTAGGCCCTTTAGGAACTGGGACACCACTGGATGAAGTGAGAGAGGTTTCCAGTCCACCTGATGGTGGTTCACAGCCAGGGCACTGAGATGCACTCTAACAGAGTTACTTGAGCCCCATCCTGGAGAGGTGGAGAAGGTATTGCAACACCACGACCACCGGGCAAGAAAAGCGGTCGACCCCCCTCCCGTTCAGCGCACCAAAGTGCAAACCTACGCCACTTAAAAGCGTAAGCCTGTCTGGTAGATGCTCTGCGTGAAGCCAGCAAAACATCCTCCACTTCCTTCGGAAGGTGGAGCGGGGCTAAAGTCACCCTCTCAGCAGCCACGCTGTCAGTGAGAGGGAGCTGAGATTGGGATGCAGAAGAGAGCCCCCCCCCCCCTCCTGAGAAAGGAGCTATGGAGCTGACCTCAAGGGGATGGGGGCCTCCACCGCTAGCTGCAGAAGCATTGGAAACCACGGTTGTCTGGGCCACCGTGGGGCTACCAGGATGAGTGATGCTCTGTCGTGGAGAATCTTGAACAGACTCCTGGCGATCAGTGGTGTCGGTGGAAAAGCATACAGAAGCCCCTCCGACCATGAGACCAGAAAGGCATCGGCAGCTACCCTCGCAGGGTATGACTGCCTTGAGCAGAAATGGGGGTACTTGGTGATAGTCTGGGCTTGCGATCGGGTCCATCACCGGTTCCCCCCCCCCAGGTTTGGAAAAGCTTGCTGGCTACTCCTGGGTCCAGCTGACACTCGTGCAGCTGGAGCATCCTGCTGAGTCTGTTGGCCAGCCAGTTGTCCTGGCCTGGCAGGTATACCGCCTTGAGGAGAATGCCCTGCCAGACTGCATAAGAGCACAGATCCAGGGCTTCCTGAAAGAGGGCACGAGACCCCATGCCCCCCTGCTTGTTCACAAAGAACATGGCTACCTGGTTGTCTGTCTGTACTAGGACAGAGTTGTGGCCCAGGCACTGACGAAAAGCCCCCAGGGCGAGATGAATTGCTCACAGCTCCAAGAGGTTGATCTGCTGAGCACTCTTGCTTGGGGACCAAGTAACCTGGGTTCGGTATCCCTGGCAATGGGCTCCCCAGCCCAGCATGGAGGCATCCGGGGTGAGTACCCTCGAGTGGTGAGGGGCCTGGAAGGGCATCCCCGCCTCCAAGTGACAGGGCGAGAGCCACCAGGTCAGGAACTGTACCAGCTGCTTGGTCACTCTGATTCTCCAGGAACAAGCAGGAAGTCAGTCTTCACTTATGGATGAAGTCTGCACCGATGGAGCCTGTGCGGAGCAATTACCTAGCTTTCAAAGAAAGCCTTTGGGATTGCTGCCATGCATGTGTGGTCCTCTTCCCACCCAAGGGTGCCATTTTGCTCAGTCTCCCTTTTTCCGCGGAGCCCATCGGACACACAATCTCGTCCCTCAGAAAAAGTTTTCGTTTTTTAGGTCTTTTTGTTTTCCGGTTGCGCCGGTCCTCTACCCATCCTTCCCCTGCTCTACATTCTTAGAGCTATAGGGGATAGTTTTCTCCTTTCCATTTTTTGTTACAGGCTTCACGCCCTTTATTCTCCTCTTACCACTGGCCGCTTGGGTCTTTGACCTCGTAGGGGCCATTTTTTCCCCCATGGCCACTTGCTTCAAAAAATGCAATAGATGCTCTAGGAACATGTCGCTTACGGACACTCACAACTGTTGTCTGCGGTGCTTCGGAGCCGACCATAATCCGGAGCTCTGTTTGCTCTGCAAGAAAATGTCCTCTAAGGCCCTGCTCAGCCGTACGCATAAGTCCAAAGACATGTTCCGAAAGGCCGCCTCGGAATCCCCAGTGGCACCCTCGGTCCTCTCTCCCCCAGTGGGGTCCCCCCCTGCGACCCATGCTCTCGGTGGCACTCCGACCAGGGATTCCCTGAGGTGGACGGCGCAAAAAGAAGGCGGCCTCGAAGTCGCTGTCCGGGTCTCCTGACAAGCGCGAGCACTCCCGCTCTGTCGCTTAGGCCCCTTTGGCGTTCCGAGAGTTGGACAAGGAGTGGCCCTGCAAGGTACCCCGCACGGAAGCGGAGGCCTCTGGCGAAGGCGCCCGGTCTCCTGAGAGCCGTCCCGGTGAGGACCCCCTCTCCTCCTCGAGGCCCGACCTGGTGACCCCAGGATTGGCATCGGAGGGCTCCACGCCCGCGTGTGAGTCCCGCATGCTGTCACTGGAACGCAGCATTTCTGCGTTCATTGCTTCCCAGCAGGCGCTCACGGCCAGCTTTGCTGACTCGTGCCCAGAGCCCGTAGGTCCCTTGTGTGGGACACCGAAATCTGTCCAGGAAACCCCAGAGAGCTGCGGGCCTCGTGAGGGTCCTCAACGTTGGTCTCACTCGCCCTCCCGTTCCTTGGAGGTGAGATCTTCCAGGGCCTCCGGCTCCAAGCAGGCACCGGCCATTGGACAGGGCGATCTGCCCGGCTCCGGCTCCTCGACCGTTTTTTCGGAGTGGGAGTCCGATGGGGGGACCTCCCCAGAAACCCGTACCCATCGGGATCTTCCGTTGGACCCCTCCCCACCCACGTTCAGCAGCGCTCCCCACACGAGTACACCACCTTCCTGGTGTTCATTCGGGACATGGCACTGGCCCTTAACCTGGCTACTCAGGCCGAGGAGGACCCTCGTGCTGAAGAACTCGATATTCTTCAGTACGAGTCCCTGCCCAGGGAATCCCTCACTGTGCCGGTTCCTCCTATTCTATCTTGGCTGCTGCTCCGCATGTGGGAGACCGCTGCCTTGGTCCCCATCGTGACCAAGCACCTTGACACTATATACAAGATACAACGTGGGCCAGGTTTCAGGAAGACCCAACTCCCCCACACCTCTATGGTGGTGGAGTCGGCCATGAGGAAGCAAAAGAGCCCAAAATCGCACTCGTCGGTACCGCCCAGGAGTTGAGAGCCCTTGATGCCCTGGGCCACAAGGTCTACCAAGGCTCTATGCTCTCTTGTCGCATTCAAGTATACCAACTATACATAGGTATGTTCTTGTGCGATTTAGCCAAGGAGCTCGGAGGGTTCTCTGCGGACCTCGAGGGCGAGCCCCTCAATAGATTCGGCACTCTGCTGAAGTCTGTTGCAGACTGCTCTAAATACCTCTCCCGAGCTGCCAACGATGGGTTCGAGTCATTGGCTCGTGTGGTGGCCGCAGGCATCAGGGTCTGCTGCCAGGCATGATTCCAAGCCTCGGATTTAGAGCAATGGGTGCAGGAGAATCTCCTGGACGTGCCCTGCCTCGACGAGCAGCTCTTTGGCAAGCCAATGGAGGATAAAGCCGCAGAGATAGAGACTGAGTTTTTCACCAGAACCCTTCTCTTATGCAAGACCTCCACTCTGCCCCGAAAGAAGCCACCAGCCAAGAAGCCCTTCTTTCCTCAGAAGGGCCTCCAGCACCGGGGCTATCCACCATACCCGGCTACACCTGCGCCGACCACCCCAGAGCAGGGTAAATCCAGCCATGGGCATCGCAAGCCGAAAGGGCCGAAAGCCAAACTCCGGCTCCTCCACAACCCGCTCAGGGGTTTTGACGCCATCGGCATAGCCCCTCATCCTCCGGCGACACAGCAGCCAGTGGGGGGATGTCTCTCATTTCACCCCGTCATGGGCTTCCATCACCTTAGACAGCTGGGTTCTCCAGGTCATCCAAGACGGCTATCACTTTCGCTTCAACAGGCTTCTACCTCCCTTCTCCCCAGCAAAGCCTCCTCGACTTTCCACGCACCAGCTTCTACTGCAGCTGGAATTACACTCTCTCTTTACCCAGCAGGCAGTCAAAAAGGTCCCTCTGCACCTTCAAGTTCGGGGCTTCTATTCCCAGTACTTCTTCGTCCCGAAAAAGATGGGGGGTCTGTGGCCCATCCTCGACCTCCGCAAGTTGAACAAGTTCTTGTTGCAGGAGAAATTCAAGATGTTATTCCTTGACGTTCTGCTGCCCTTCCTCCAGCAGGGCGACTGGCTGTGCTCCTTAAATGTGAAGGACGCATACGCCCACATCTTAATCCACCCCCAGCACAGGCAATGTCTGCGCTTCAGGATGCAGGGAGAGCACTTCCAGTACCAGGTGCTCCCCTTCGGCCTTGCGTTTGCCCCACGAGTCTTTACAAAGTGCCTCGTCGTGGTCGCCCATCTCCGGTGTCAGGGCGTGCCGATCTTTCCCTACCTCGACGACTGTCTCGTCACGGGCTCCTCGGTCGAGGAAGCCCAGCGAGCAATGTCATGCACTATCCTTCTTTTGGAGAGCTTGGGGTTCTTGGTCAACTACCGAAAGTCTCACCTTGAGCCAATGCATGCACTCGAGTTTATCGGGGTGCGCCTTGATACTCAGCAGGAAACCGCCTTCTTACCAGCAGATCGCACCAGCTGCCTCCGAGCTCCTGTGGCCTACATCCAAAACACTCCCGTGTCACCGCTTGGACTATGCTACGCCTCCTGGGCCACATGGCCTCTACCGTGCATGTGGTCAGCTCAGTGGTGTCTCAGTGCCTAATGGAGCCAGTCCCTCGGTCACCTCAGGGACCCATCAGAGTCCTTCCCGACTTCTGTTTGTCCCTGAGCTGGTGGCAAAACCCCCACAACCTCATGCGTGGATTGCCCTTCCAAGCCCGATGCGATGCTGATGACGGACACTTCCCTATTAGGGTGGGGAGCCCACTGCGGGCCGCTATGTACGCCTGAGGAGTCTTGGCGGCAGAAAAACCACCTGCTCGAACTCCGGGCGATTCGGTGGACCCTGAAGACCACCTCAGAGGAAGGTTGGTTCTCGTGCAGACCGACCACTGTGTAGCGATATTCTACATCAACGAGGAGGGAGGCATGGGATCGCGCTCCCTCTGCCGGGAAGCTGTCCTCATCTGCTCTTTTGCTGTCCGTCAGAAGATGTCCCTCAAGGCGACCTACCTTCCGGGTCAAAAGAATGTCCTGGCAGACAGACTCGGCAGAATTCTTCACCCCCTCGAATGGCGGCTGGATCCAGGAGTAGCGGGCTGGCTGTTTCTCCGCTGGGAGACACCGGCGATAGACTTCTTCACCAGTCCCCAGAACGTGCGGCTCCCCTGCTTTTGTGGGCCGGTACCACACCCGAGCAGGGAGAACACCGATGCGTTCCTTCTGGACTCGTCATCCAGCCTGCTGTATGCATTCCATCCTTTCCCTCTCATTGTGAGGACCCTTTTCAAGGTTCAGCGTGACCGGGCATCCATTGATCCTCATAGCCCACTCGTGGCCTCGGCAGTCTTGGTTCCCACTACTACTCCGGCTGTTGGAGCTTTCTGTTCCCCTGAGCTCTGTCCTGGGTCTGCTGACACAGGAAGAGGGGCGGGTGCAGCTCACGAACCTAGCCTCCTTATCCCTCACGGCCTGGCGGCTGAATGGGTCCCCCTAACCTCTCTGGCCCTTCCGGAGGAGGGCGAGGAAGTTCTCCTTGCCTCGAGAAAGGACTCCACTAGACGAGTCTATGCCTTCAAGTGGAGACTCTTCTCGGTCTGGTGCTTGGAGCTCCAGATCGACCCCTTCTCATGCCCCATTCGATGGATCCTCAAGTACCTCCTCTATCTCTCGAAGGAAGGGCTGAAGTCGAACTCTATCAGGGTACACTGGAGCGCCACCTCGGCGAATCACCTCCCCATCGAGGGAAAGCCCCTCTCGGGGCAGCCATTAGTCTCCGGCTTTATACGGGGTCTTCTGCTTTTCAAGCCACCCATCCGTCCTCCCCCGGCGGAATGGGACCTGAATATGGTGCTCATGCAGCTCATCCGTTCACCTTTCGAGCCAATGGCAACATGCTCACTCTGGCACCTGTCCTGGAAGGTGGCTGTCCTGAAGGCGCTGACCTCGGCCTGCCGAGTCAGTGAGCTCCAGGCTCTCATGGCTGATGCCCCTTACACCAGGTTCTATCAAAACAGGGTGGTCCTCCATACCCACCCTAAATTCCTGCCTAAAGTCGTCTCGGACTTCTATCTTAACCAGGAGATAGTCCTGTTGACTTTCTTTCCGAGGCCCCATGTTGACCAGGCATCGACAGCTCTCCACACTCTCGACTGCAGACAGGCTCTCGCCTTTTACTTGCAGCGTAACCAGACTCATCGCAAGTCTGGCCGGCTCTTTGAGACCTACGATCCCAATAGGCCGGGGCAGTTAGTTACCAAACGCACCCTCTCGGTTTGGGTGTCAGACTGCATCGCTTTCGCTCATGCGAAGGCAGGTGCCCTGCTAGATCGAGTCACCGCATACGGGGTCTGGGCCAAAGCGGCCTTGGTAGCCTCGCTATGCTTTGTGCCCCTGATGGACATCTGACAGGTGGCGACCTGGTCTTCCATGAATACTTTTGCTGCCCACTACTGCCTGGAGAGGGAGTCCCGCCGGGACAGCACCTTCGGCCAGGCTGTACTCCATAACCTGTTCGGGGTATAAGCAACTCTTGTCCTGCGACTCTTCTTCACAGCTACTGAGGGCTTCGACCCAGGGACTCAGGCTCCTTCGGGCATCGGCTTCTGCTTACGGTCTCGCGGAGGCGTTTTTTGGTTACAGTTTCGGTAGCCTGTAGCTAGGGAGTCCATAAGTGAGGACTGACTTCCTGCTTGTTTCTGGAGAAAGCGTAGTTACTCACCTGTAACAGGTGTTCTCCGGGGACAGCAGGAATCAGTCCTCACTACCCTCCCATCTCCCCTGTTGAGTTGCTGCATTTTTGTCCTTCCTTGGCCATCTGCTTGGTAGGGCTCGAGCTAAGGCACCTGACTGAGCAAGATGGCACCCTTGGGCGGGAAGAGGACCACGCATGCATGGCAGCAATCCCAAAGGCTTTCTTTGAAAGCTGGGGAATTGCTCTGCGCGGGCTCTGTTGGTGCCGATGTCACCCATAAGTGAGAACTGATTCCTGCTATCCCTGGAGAACACCTGTTACAGGTGAGTAACTACGCTTTCTATCCTGGAGATGCCCCATGGCCTGGGACCATTGGTCCCTGAGGCTCCACTGCGCTGTTCGCATGTGGAGTCAAGCATCTGGAGTGACATGCACCGTGGAGGCCATGTGCCCGAGGAGGCGCAGCAGATGCCTTGCTGGCACTGAGGGACGGTGCTGTATATCTCTGGCTAGCACTATGAGCCTGCTTGCCCTGTCTGCAGGCAGGAAGGCCTTTGACTGAAGGGTGTTGATCCTTGACCCAATGAATTCCAGGTCTTGTGACGGGCAAAGGTTGGACTTGGGGGTAGTTGATAATGAACCCCAAGTTTTATAGGACCTGGCTGCTGTGTGCCATGGACTGCTGCACGTCGGGGACTGTAGTGCCCCTTATGAGCCAGTCATTGAGATAGGAGGAAGACAAAGATCCCCTGAAGCCTAACCACTGCCAGGCACTTTGTGAATACCCTGAGGGCCGATGCTAGACCGAAGGGAAGCACCCTGTACTGAAAATGATTGCCTCCCACAACAAAGCACAGGTATTGCCTGTGGCTTGGATGGATTAGGATGTGTGTGTAGGCATTCTTTAAATTTAAGGAGCATAGCCAGTCTCCCTGGCGGAGGTAAGGCAGCAATGTTCCAAGGGAAAGCATCTTGAACTTCTCCCTCACCAGGAATTTGTTGAGGTTGTGCAGGTCGAGGATGGGCCGTAGACCCCCTGTCCTCTTTGGGACAAGGAAGTACCTGGAGTAGAACCCCTTGCCCCGCTTGGTCCTCAAGAAGACCTGCCAACTCCTTCAGAAGAAGATCCCAGTGAAGAGAAGACCTAATGGGCTCTCCTGGGAAGTATTGTGGAGGAACCTGGCTTAGATGGCGTTAACCCTCCCAAATTACCTGTAATTCCCAGGAATCGGTGGTAATAGCTCCCCCACCTGTGGGCATAGAAGGTGAGGTGACCTCCTGTAGGCTGCTGAGCTCCGGTTGGGAGAGGGGCCATGCTGCAGGAGTCAAAAGCTCCCTCCAGGCTGTGCTGGAGCCGGAGCCTGGGACTTGGGATCCTTCTGCTTACGCGGGCCATGCCCCTGGCCCTTGGCCCTGCTGCCCTTGCTGGGGAGCCGGGGAGGTCTGGTAAGGGGGTAGTTTCGGTAAGCAATAGACTTCCTCGAGTAAAACGACTTTTTACCCGAGCCCTTCTTTTGGGAAGGGGCAGTGGTCTTAGAGAGCCTAGTTCTCGTCATGAATTCTTTCTCCAGCTTGGCGGCCTTGTCGGTCATGGGTTTGCCAAAGAGGTTTTCCCCCTGACATGGGACATTGACCAACTTGTCCTGTACCCATTGCTCGAGGTTGGACGACTGTAGCCAATCTTGACAGGGTGCACCGATGCCCGCCGCGGCTACCCGGGCTGCCGACTCAAACCCATCGTAGGCCGCCCGAGACATAATCTTGGAGAAATTAATGGACAGCTTTGGACAGGCTCTTGAAGCGTTGCAAAGGCTCCTCGGAAAGACCAGCCGAGAAGCTGGTGAGTTTCTTCGCCAGGTCTCTCAGGTACATGCCCATGTACAGCTGGTAGGCCTGGATCAGACAATTCAGCATTGCGCCCTGGTAACACTTCCTGCTGAGGGCATCCAAGGTACGGGCCTCCCTGCCAGGAGGCATCAAGGAGTGCATCTTCTGATTATTCATTCGACGCATGGCCCCAAGCCCTTCGAGGGTCCTCACCACAGATGCTTCCCTGCTCGGCTGGGGAGCCCACTGCGGAGATCTCTGCACCCAGGGCAACTGGTCACCAGATGATAGCACCCAGCAGATCGACCTCCAAGAGCTCTGAGCTATATATCTAGCCCTAAGGGCCTTCCGTCACCACCTGCATCACCAGCCAGTTCTGGTCCAAACGGACAACTAGGCAGCGATGTTCTACGTGAACAAACAAGGGGGCACAGGGTCTCGTACCCTTTGTCAGGAGGCTCTAGCCTTCTGCTCATATGCAGTCCGACAGGGCATCCTCCTATGGGCAGTGTACCTACCCGGTCAGGAGAATCAGCTGGCCGACTGGCTCAGCAGAGTTCTCCAGCCGCACGAGTAGCAGCTGGACCCCAGGGTAGCCAGTCGGCTCTTCCGGCTCTGGGGAGAACCCATGATGGACCTGTTCGCCAGCCCGAACAACTTGCAGTTGTCCTGCTTCCTGCCCCCGGCAGGCCCACCCCTCCAGTGTGGCGGCGAACGCGTTCCTGTCTCATGGTCAGGAGGCGTCATGTATGCCTTCCCTCCTACCCCCGTTGATCGTCAAGACCCTTGTTCAGGACCCTCCGCGACAGGGCCTTTCTCATCCTGATAGCTCCTCGGTGGCCCAGGCAGCTATGGTTCCCAATGCTTTTACAGTTGACAGTGGACACCCCCAATCCCTTGGGGACCACCCTGGGATTCCTGTCTCAAGAGGGAGGCTCCCTCCTGAACCCCAATCTGGGGTTCTGGTCACTGACAGCATGGCTGCTGAGAGGGTGACTCTCGTAAGGCCTCTACTAGGACGTCTTATGACTTCAAATGGCACGGGTTCTCTGTTGCGCCGATCATGGGGCTGACCGTTTCTCCTGCCCGGTGGCTCTGGTGTTACAGTACCTTCTCCACCTCTCTGTCTGGGCTCGTCCAACTCCATCCAAGTGCACATCTGTGCCTTAGCGGCGCACCACCATGCGGTGGATGGTAAGCCCTTCTTGGTCCAGCTCTTATTGAATCCCCTGTTTGCCCTCCAGCAACCGAACGGGACCTCAGTGTGGTGCTGGGGCAGCTTACTCGTCCATCCTTCGAACCTCTAGCTACCTGCCACCTCCACTACTTCTTTTGGAAGGTGACCTTCCTAGTCACGCTTATCTCCGCTCTCAGAGTTAGTAAGCTCCAGGCCCTTGTGGCATAAGCGCCCTTTACCAGGTTCTACAAGAAAAGAGTGGTGCTTCACAAGCACCCCAAATTCCTGCTGAAGGTAGTGTTGCCCATCCATCTCAACCAGGAAGTGGTGCTCCCTACCTTATTTCCAAGACATCACTCCAGTCAGGCGGAGATGGTCCTCCACACCTTGCACTGTAAGAGAGCTTTGTCCTTCTATATCCAATGCACTCAGGGCCACCGCAAAGCTTCTCAGCTTTTCATCTCCTATGACTCCAGTTGGCTGGTGGAGGTGGTAACCAAACTTATGCTATCCACTTGGGTGGCGGACGGTATCGCCTTCGCGTATGAGCAGGCGAGGCTCCCACTGGACGGCCGCGTCACGGCGTACCGTGTTAGGGCCACGGCGGCACACTTGCGCTCTGTTCCGATGGGGGACATCTGCCGGGCCGCCACCTGGTCTTCAGTCCATACCTTCGCAGCCCATTACTGCCTGGAAAGAATCCCGACAGGGCAGAGCCTTCAGCCAGGCTGTGCTCCGTAACCTTTTTGGGGTTTAGGCAACTCCTACTCTCCGGCCCTTCTGTGTTCAGTCTACTGGAGTGCTAGTTCATCGGACACAGAGAGTGCTAGTTCATCGGAGTCTCAATGCGTGGATGAGACAATGTTGCAGAGATGAGGGTTTTGGATTTGTTAGGAACTGGGGAACATTCTGGGGAAAGGAGGGGCTCTTCCGAAGGGATGGGCTTCACCTTAACCGGGATGGAACCAGGCTGCTGGCATTAACCTTTAAAAAGGAGATAGAGCAGCTTTTAAACTAGATATTAGGGGAAAGCCGACAGTCGCCCAAGAGCGGATGCTTCGGAAGAATGTATCCTTGAAGGATACTACCAAAAGCAGAGAGGTTCCAAAAAAGAGTAAAGTAGCCCAAATGCCCTCGAGTATGGAGCAGACAGAGCTTAAAGATCCCAAATTACCCATGCCTACCAATAGCCAAATTAATATGAATAAAATACAGTCTCTAAAATGCTTGTATGCAAATGCTAGAAGTCTAAAAAATAAGATGGGAGAGTTAGAATATATAGCACTAAATGAGAGGTTAGATATGATTGGAATATCAGAGACATGGTGGAAGGAGGACAACCAGTGGGACACGGTGATACCTGGGTAAAACCTATATCGTAATGATAGAGCTGATCAAATTGGTGGAGAGGTTGCACTCTATGTTAGAGAGGGCATTGAGTCAGAAAGGATTAAAGTTTTGCAGGAAACAAAATTTGCTGTAGAATCTCTATGGATTGAAATTTCATGTAAAAAGGGGAAGGCGATGGCAGTTGGGGTGTACTATAGACCACAGGGCCAGAATGAATAAATGGATGATGAAATGCTCAAAGAAATCAAGGAAGCTAACAAAAGTTACAGCACAGTAATAATAATGGGTGATTTCATTTACCCCGGTATCGACTGGGTCAGTGTCAAGGCAGGAGATGCTAGGGAGATAAAGTTCCTAGATGACATAAATGACTGCTTCTTGGAGCAGCTGGTTCATGAACCGACCAGAGGGGAAGCCATATTAGACCTAGTCCTTAGTGGAACACCAGATCTAGTGCAAGAGATAAGGGTGTTGGGGCCACTTGGCAATAGTGATCATAGCATGATCGCCTTTGATTTAATTAGTGGAGGAGGGATAGTACAGAAATCCACAGTACTACCTTTTAACTTTCGAAAGGGAGACTATGATAAAATGAGGAAAATAGTTAAGAAAAAACAAAAAGGAGCAGTTGCAAAGGTTAAAGACTTAAATCAAGCTTGGGTGTTGTTGAAAAATACTATCTTGGCAGCCCAGACCAGCTGTATTCCACGCTTTAAGAAAAGTGGAAGGAAGTCCAAAAAACTGCCAGCATTGTTTAAAGGTGAGGTCAGAGAGGCGGCTGTTGCCAAAAAAGCATCTTTCAGGAAATGGAAAAAAGAGCCAAACGACGAAACCTAGAAACAGCACAAGCACTGGCAAGTCAAATGCAAGGCATTGATAAAGCAGGCAAAGGGAGAATTTGAGAAGAAGCTTGCTGTGGAAGAAAAAACGCAAAATAGATTTTTTCAAGTACATTCGTAGCAAAAAACCTGTGAGAGAGTCAGTTGGTCCATTAGATGATAGAGGAGTTAAAGGGGCACTAAGAGGCGACAAGGCGACAAGGCGATAGCGGAGAGACTGAATGAATTCTTTGCTTCGGTCTTTATTGAGGAAGATGTAGGGATGTTACCCATGACTGAAGTGGTATTTAAAGGTGCGGAAGAATTGAAGGAAATATCGATACATCGGGAAGATGTATTACAACTATTAGATAAACTGAAGAGTAGCAAATCATCTGGGCCGGATGGTATACATCCAAGGGTGTTGAAAGAACTGAAATATGAGATTGCAGACCTGCTATTAGTAATCTGTGAACTATCATTAAAATCATCTCTAATACCTGAAGATTGGAGGATCGCCAATGTAACGCCAATTTTTAAAAAGGGTTCCAGGGGTGATCCGGGAAACTACAAACCGGTGAGCCTCACGTCAGTACCGGGAAAAATGGTAGAAACCATCATAAAGAATAAAATTACTCAGTATGTAGATAGTCAGGGCCTAATGGGAGACAGCCAACATGGCTTTAGACAAGGAAGATCTTGTCTTACTAATCTGTTATGTTTTTTTGAAAGTGTGAATAAACAGGTGGACAAAGGGTGAGTCAGTTGATATAGTGTATGTGGACTTTCAGAAAGCCTTTGACAAGGTCCCTCATCAGAGACGTTTGGCAAAACTAAAGAGTCATGGGATAGGAGGCAATGTACTACTGTGGATCAGGAACTGGTTAAAAGATAGAAAGCAGAGGGTTGGGCTAAATGGCCAATTTTCCCAATGGAGAAAGGTGAATAGTGGTGTACCCCAGGGATCTGTGCTGGGTCTGCTGGTTTTTGACATATTCATAAATGACCTGGAAAGTGGAATAACGAGTGAGGTTATCAAATTTGCAGATGACACAAAACTATTTAAAGTTGTTAAAACCCAAGAGGATTGTGGAAAATTGCAAGAGGATCTTGATAAATTAGAAGACTGGGCATCAAAATGGCAGATGAAATTTAATGTGGACAAGTGCAAAGTTATGCACCTAGGGAAGAACAACCCAAACTATGGTTACACAATGCAAGGTTCCACATTGGGAACCACCACCCAGGAAAAATATTTAGGCGTCATTGTGGATACCATGTTAAAACCCTCGGCCCAGTGTGCAGCGGCGGCCAAGAGAGCAAATAGAATGCTAGGTATCATAAGGAAAGGAATGGAAAATAAAACAAAAGATATTATAATGCCTCTATATCGTTCCATGGTGAGACCACACCTTGAATATTGTGTGCAATTCTGGTGGCCGTATCTTAAAAAGGATATAGAGTTATTAGAAAAGGTTCAGAGAAGAGCCACCAAAATGGTAAAGGGGATGGAAGGATACTCCTATGAAGAAAGGCTAAAAAGGTTAGGGCTCCTTAACCTGGAAAAGAGACGGCTGAGGGGAGATATGATAGAAGTTTATAAATTAATGAACGGAGTGGAACGGGTAAACGTAGATCGATTGTTTACCTTATCAGAATATAGAATGACTAGGGGACATGCAATGAAGCTACAGGGTAAACTATTTAAGACTAATAAAAGAAAATATTTTTTCACTCAACGTGTAATCAAACTCTGAAATTTGTTACCGGAGGATGTAGTAAAGTCTGTTAGTGTAGCTGGGTTTAAAAAAGGTTTGGACAAGTTCCTGGAGGAAAGGTCCATAAACCATTATTAAGAAAGGGACCCAGGATATCAATGCTTGACCCCGTACAAGCATTGTGGAACCTGTGTCTTTTGGGGAAACTGCTAGGTACGTATGACCTAGATTGGCCACTGTTGGAAACAGGATACTGGGCTTGATGGACCTTGGTCTGACCCAGTATGGCATATCTTATGTTCTTACTGTGGTCTGTGTACACGGGCTAATTGCTGCTGCTTGTGGCTCCCCATGAGAGCGCCCATATTTTTGCTATGGGCTTTCAGTAACCTGTAGCTGGGGAGTCCCATATGTGAGGACTGACTTCCTGCTTGTCCCGGAGACAGCTTAGTATCTCCAGGAACAAGCAGGAATGAGTCTTCACATATGGGTACGTCGGTACCGACGGAGTCCGCGCGGGAACGCTTCCCAGCGTCCAATCAGAAAGCTTTTGGAAGCATCCCAACACGCCTGCGTGCTGCCTTCCCGCCTTCCCAACTGCCTCTCCTCAGTTTTCGTTTTTCCGTGGAGCCGGCAGGATGTCCTCCTGTCACCGCAGAAAATTATTTTTATTTTTTAGTTTTCTTGTGGTCGCGGCTGCCTTCCTCGACGCCACCGGTACCGCCGGTGTTTCTTTTTTCTTTTCTTGTAAAATTTTCCTTTTTAAGGAATATTTTTTCTTCCTTAGTGTCTCACGGTGTCTCAGGCCTTCTAGGCCTCTCCATTTCCTTCATGGAACCGCCAGCCACTTTCCCCAAGAAATGTACAAACTGTGGCGGTACAACTTTATTTTTAGACACTCACAATTGGTGTCTAACCTGCTTGGGTCCTGACCATTTTCCTTCGGAGCCCTCGGGCAATAGTATTGTGAGAAGAAGTTTTCAATATCGATTTCCCCTCGACACGCGGTCCCCCTCCAGCTTCAGGGCACCGACCATATCTTCTTTTCCACAGGTTAAGGTAACCCAAAAACAGTCTGTTAAGACTAGCCAGTCCTCAAGCGGCAATTCTCATGCACAGCATAGAAATGCCTCCGGCCTTGTCCTCAAGAATCCACTGGCTTCAAAACCCCGGTGGGAGTCTTCAGCCTCCAAAGCCTGTGTGGGGTTTCAGGTTGTTCCTGAAGTTCACCCCTCACAGAACATACCTGAGCCATGCCCGGTGGTGGCATCCGTTTCAAGCGGTACCGATACCCCGGCATCGGCACTGGTGTTGGATGAAACATTCCTCACCAAGGATCGTCGTCTGGCGTCCTCGGTACCTACGGTCCCAGTGGATACGCTTCAGACCGACTTTCCAGTATCGGTACCGACACCGATACTAGTACCGACGTCGGTACCCTCCAGACGTGCATCGATAGACTCGCTTCCTTCGATGCCGAGTCTAGAATCGATCTCCAGTCTGGAGGACTGGGTACCGACTCCCCTTGGTACCGACTCCCGTCAGTACCGAAGACTCTGTTCCGATACTTCAGATCCGCAACTCTCAGTTCCTCCGATACCGTTAGAGTTGCCACCGGCTGGCTTTCATCCACCGGTATCAGATACAGTACCGAAGTCGGTACCGATATCCACATTACCTTTGTTGTCGGTACCTTCCATGCTTCTCTCGTCAGGCTCGCTTCCCTCGATGCCGAGTTTGGAATCGATCCCTAGCATGGACGACCTGTTACCGACTGTCGCTGGTCCTGACCTGCAGTACCAGCGACCACCTTCTAAGGATCCCATACTGCACCATTCAGGATCTTCTATTCCTATATACTTTATTTATTTATTTATAGTTCTTTTATACCGCACTCTTTTTCATCAGCGCGGTTTACATTAAACAGGAATACTCATTGCAATCAACAGACTGTGGTGAGTTTACATATAACAGGAGAATACAACTGGGATTTTAACTTAGGGAAACTGTACATATTTGTAACATGTAAAGAACCTATATACACAGGATAGAATTTCTTATTATCATCTTGAGTAAATAAGGCATTTACACTTTTACTGTAAGTGTTAGAGGGTTGATGATGTGCTTTGTAAATGTAGAATGAAGAGGTGGTGCTTCATGGCTTTTCTGAATTGTTTGAGGTCAGTAATCGCTCTAATGTTGGGAGGTAGGTTGTTCCAACATCTGGGTGCGTAGTACGCGAAAGCCCTGTCTGTTGTTGAACGTTTGTATTTTGTGGCCTCAGGTGGTGTAACTAGGGTATTTGCCGCTGCTGACCTCCTAGATCTGATGTTGGGAGTGTGATTGAGGAGTTTTGAAATTGATGAACGAGCTATAGTATTTATCGCTTTAAAGGTCAAGAGAAGGGCTTTATATGCTATTCTGCAGTATATAGGGAGCCTGTGAAGCTCCATTAGGATGGGTGTTATATGTTCGTTCTTTGAAGCACCGTATAGTACCCGGGCTGCGGCATTCATGGCTAGTTGCAATGTATTTAGGGAGTTTTTTGGGAGACCATGGAGTATTATATTCGTATAGTCGAAGTGGGGTGTGACTATGGATTGGAATATAGTTCTGAAGCTGTCTGGGTCAAGCATATTTTTCAGATGGCGTAGGGTTCTTATCTTGAAATGGTTTTCACGGTGCGGTTGATATGTTCTTTAAAGTCTAGTCGATGGTCCAGTATTACTCCATATACTCCATATACCTAGCTAGATCCCTCGGTGCCAACGCTAGTTCTTCATCAGATCTAGCCTGTCCAAGGGAAGTTCCCTCTGGGGATCCTTCTTTCCAGACTTTCCTCCTGGATATGGCAAAATCACTTGCCATTCCTATTCCTGGACAAGATCCTACACATGGGAATACAGAATACCTCTCTGTTCCTAGCAAAGCAAAGGAGAACATAATGCTTCCTTTGCATCATTCTTTGCAGGATCTCCTTCTACGAATGTGGGAAGCTCCTTTAAAGGTACCCCCACCTTCTAGAGCAACTGATCTTCTATATCAGGTGCCCCCCTCTCCAGGGTTTCAAAAGACTCAACTTCCTCATCATTCCATTGTGGTAGAATCAGCAATGAGGCGAGTGAAGAGTAATAAAAAGCACTCTTCTTGTCCGCCAGGTCGTGAGTCTAAGACACTAGATGCCTTTGGACGTCAAACCTTCCAGACATCCATGCTCTCAGCAAGAATTCTCTCATATTTTTTTATATGGGTCTATCTCTTGAGGAGGTCACAAAGCAATTACATCTTTTGACTCCTTTTCTTCAAGAACCCAGATGTACAGACTATTCCTCACTGATTAGTCATATGCAAAATATCTCTAGGTTTCTTATTCATGCTACCCTAGACTCCTTTGGGTCTGTTAGCAGGACTTCTGCTATAGCTATAGGGGCACGACGTAGAGCCTGGCTCCAAGCTTCAGACTTGGACAAATGGGCACAAGAAAGATTGGGAAATACTCCTTGCACTGGAGAAAATCTCTTCAACAAGGAGTCTTTACTCCAGGTTACTCAGTTATCCACTGACTTTCCTGTTTCCAGAGGCTGTTCTACGCCTTCTTCTTTCCCAGTAGGTAGGAAATGTCCTACCAAACTTTCTTCCCCTAGGGGGAGAAGGTTTTATCCATCATCTGCCCATCATACAGATGTTTCCAAACAAGGGAAACATCGCTCTGGTCTGAAGAATCCACAAACTCAACAGGGTCAACAAACCCAGCAGTCGCAGGGTTTCAAATAGATCATTGTCCCTCTTGGTTGGTGGTTAGGGTGGCAGTCTGCTTCTTTTCACTTGCAGTATCTGCACTAAATTTATCCTAACCTACCTAGATATCTCTTCATGAGACATCTTTTCTCTAAGAGTCTTTATGATGATCATGCCCATACTTAACAGATTTTCCTCTTCCTCTTGGAGGAACGAGAGGTAACAACTATCAATAGACAGTTGTTTCCCTGTACTGGCATGTATCATCTCACCTGTCAGACTTCCTCCATAGTCGGTCTCTTGCAACTCTGTCTTACCTCCCTCTTACTACAACATTTGGTTTGTAAGAGTGGCTCTTTTCCACGGGTAAGCCCCTATAGTCCTGTTCTACCGGGGGATTCTCCCTTCTGGAGTTGTTTTCCCCCTTGTTACCTTAGGGCAGCTCATCAGACAATAGGAAGTCCTACCATGTCTGTTTCGTTTTTCCCGACCTAAAAAAGAAAGAGGGAAAAGAAATTTTCCATGCTGCCCTGGTAGTTGCTGCAGATACAGCAATTCCTAGTGGTTAAGCCACTGGTTTTGTTCACTACACAACCAGGGCTTCCCCTCCACTAGCAATCCTCCTAGCCTCAGTGCTAAGTCCCAAACAGGTTATCAACCTTGTTTGGGAAACCCTATTATCACAGTCTGGTTGGTTAACTCTATTCTTCACCCCCTTGTTCTGGGCAGAATAGCTGGTTACCTGCTGGCTTTCCACAGCCAGTTTTTTCTTCTAACCAACCTGCAGCATGCTCTCTGCATCTCTACAGAGTAGCTTTGCACTATGGGCCCTTGCTAGAGAGCATTAGTATCTTGCCTGGCAGATAACCCCAGATGGTTAGGGGGGGTTGCCCCAGTCATGTTTCATGTCTGGCAGGTATTCCCTACCCTTTCCATCTCATCTTAAATCTCTTTTGAGGCATAAGCCTCAGGCCTTTCATTACGTGAAAGCCTAAAGGGGGGCCAATTCCCTGGCTTGGCCCATATCTCCTTGGGTTTTTTCGTCAGAGATAAATTTCTTCAATGGCAGCTAGAGAACGCCTAATACACATCTTGCCCTCATAGGCGGATCACTAGGGTATCTTTCTCCAGAGGCGTCCTCTCTTCATTCTCCATACTGCAATTCTGGAGATATCTGGACTTCCTGTCTACAGACTGAAGTTATCCTCTGCAATTTTCACGTAGGCCATCCTGGTTATTCAAGAGCTCAAGTTCTGAAAAGAATTCAGCCTTCTTGTCAGAGAGACCTTTCCTCTGACTCTGCCAGTCATAACCAGGAAAAAAGGATTCTCTATCTATTCAAGCAGGTATCAACCTTCTTGCTGTCAGATGAATCTTCCTCTCTCCCTAGATCCCTAGGGGGGATGGGGTTCTAGGGACATCTCTCCATCCATATACCTGGAGACATGTGTCTATATGCCTGCCTATTCATCTAGATATATATAAATGTATATATATACTTATCTATATTTGTGTCTTCTGCCCATACATATCTCTTTATAGTTAAATATATACACATATAGGGTATATATGCATATAACTATATATATATATATATATATATATTTTTTTAGATATAATGAGATATAATTTTAGATTGATCTGTATCCATCTACTTATCTATCTGTCTGTTAGGTTCAGATATCCTTACATTCCTATATGATCCTGACAGATGGGCACTACCCCTATCAATGCTGTGCCAGCATACTTAGGGGGCTACACCTTTAACCACTTCCTGTGGTAATTGACAAAATTTTCCTTACCATAACCTTTTCAGGTTAGGTACTCCTGAAGCTCTCCATGTACTTTTTTCTTTCCTAATTGACCCCATTTAGGAAAGGCATTGCGGAGCTTCAGTTGTTCTAAAGCTTAGCGCTACTGGGTCTGTCCTTACTTTCTTGTCAGATACAAGGGTCTCCATACCCTTTCTCCCCTACATGGACTGATTCCAACCCCAGTCCAGTTGGGTCAGACTCATTTTTTCTCTTGGTCCTACATTTGTACTATTTTTGGACCAAAACAGCTTAAGCTTCCTTTCATAGTACCTTCTGCGTTTCCGCTGAAGCTCTACCTCTTATACTACCCCAGTTTTCCCCTGGGGCTATTACTCACCCTGAAGGGTTCTGACCTCCACTTGTTTTTGTTCTGCTTTATTACCTCTACTTCTCAGTGAGGTACCCCTTGAGCACTTTCACTGGCTCTTCTATTAGATCCATATGTAGCTCAGTGCACTTGTGCAATGCAAACAAGGGAGGCCCAGATTACAATATTTTACTACTAAATGCCCTCGATACAGGGTCTTCCCCTTTGAAGCCCTGTTCTAGCCAGCTGTTCCACAGCTCCTTTTCTGTATTCAACTCCTACCCTCCATCCCCAGGATGCCTGAGGTCCTGAGGAATAGCATGGCTCGTTCTAGACTTGCAACATGCTAGGACTCCCTCCGGGCATCTGAGCTTGGGAGTCCCCATATGTGAAGACTCATTCCTGCTTGTTCCTGGAGATAGCACAGTTACTTACCTGTAACAGGTGATCTCTGGGAACAGCAGGAATAAGTCTTCACAACCCACCCACCTCCCCTAGGAGTTGCATTTCTCTATCTCTATCTTTCCCTTCCTTGCTCTCTCTCTTTGTCTCAGCTTTAAAACTTAACTGAGGAGAGGCAGTTGGGAAGGCGGGAAGGCAGCTTGCAGGCGTGTTGGGATGCTTCCAAAAGCTTTCTGATTGGACGCTAGGAAGCATTCCCGCGTGGACTCCGTCGGTACCGACGTACCTATATGTGAAGACTTATTCCTGCTGTTCCCAGATATCACCTGTTACAGGTAAGTAACTGTGCTTTCTCATCTGTAACAGGTGTTCTCCAGGGACAGCAGGAATCAGTCCTCACAATCCTCTCGCCTCCCTTTGGAGCTGCTCCTTACCATCATTTATTTTTGCTGTGTTTTAGCTATGTGATCTGACTGAGCAAGATGGCACCCTTGGGCGGGAAGGGGACCACGCATGCATGATAGCATTCCCAAAGGCATTCTTTGAAAGCTGGGGAAATGCTCCACGCAGGCTCTGTCGGTTCCAACGTCATCTATATGAGGACTGATTCCTGCTATCCCCGGAGAACACCTGTGAGTATCTACGGTAATCTGTTTTGTTTTGCATTGGCTCTGCAGAGAGAGAGAGAGAGAGTATGTATGCAGCTCGGATAGCAACGCTCCTGAGTCCTGCCACCAATGGGCCCCTCTGCAGTTTTGTTTATACACACCAGACTGTCACACCTGTACGGCCCTGTTTTGTACAAAATGGACCACAACCTAATTATTACCTATTACTAATTACCTGCAATGATCAGATCCAAAAAGTCAGTACAGGTGCAATCAGAGTCTCTGTTTATTAGATAACTGATGATCAAATACAGGCAGAATGTGGGGAAGAGAGTTCTATCAAGCACTTGGCATCTCAAGAAGACAACTCTCCCCCCTGAATATAAAAAGCATGTTACATTTATACCTTTTTTTTCTTCCGTTTTTCTGCATACAGTCCCCAGAGCTATTCCTTTGTGTTCTCTCCCCCTCCCCCCTTATTTCCTATTATTGCCTTTTTTGTTCCCCTTAGTTCCTGTTGCAAAATCCCTCCTGGCCCCCCCCCCTCCCATACTTACCAACCATGATCCAGCTATCTGCTTTCTTCAGAGCCAGGCCTAGCATATATGTTGGCAGCTTGTGGTTTCCTGTGTATGTGTTTCTTTGCACATAGACCTTGCAGGCCGATATCTGATAGCCTCTTGTAGGCCCAAGTCTAGACTCTCCAGCCCAAACTGGCACCTTGCAAGGCTCATGACATTTCCTTATATGGTTCCTTCTGGTGCTGGATCTCTTCTTGCAAAGGCCTGAATGCTGGCTCACATGCTATAGCAGCGTGGCTGTTGTTCTTTAGCAATTTTTTGAGATGTGGGGCAGCCATTAAGTGATTATGAACCAGGAACATTATTAACCCTTAGCACTTAAAAATTAAAAGCAAATCTGTCATACTTAACCTCTACCAGTACTTAACCCCTACACACCCTCAGGAGGTGGTGCAGTGAGCTGGAGAAAACCACTTACTAATTTTTATTGCTTCTACAGGTGTAGCAGTTTACAGTGGTCCCACAGGGGGTTGAGGCCTGGAAGTGGTACCATGCTGGTATTGCAGCCATCCTGTGATTACAGCAAGTGGGCAGTTCCAATTTTTTTTTCCTTACCTGTAAGGGACTCTTCCAGTGCCTTGTCTCTCTCTGATCATTGTATTCATTAGCACCTATATCCATGGATGCCTGGATAAAATCCATTGGGTAGAAACCTTAGAAAAGCTGGTGCTTTTTGTGCCTGTGGTGCTTTCACAAAGCCCTTTGGGTAGCAACCTTGGAAGCCTCAGATGGGCTTATTGGGTGGATTCTTACAGACGTTTTGGCACTTTTTATGCCCACAGGTTTCTCAAATGAACCCCTTTGATAACTGGTTGTGGGGAATATGTATGGTTTTTTTTTTTGGGGGGGGGGGTTGCTGCTCTTTTCCCTTTCCATTTGTAAGTATGATTTTTTTTTCTCATATGGGAGAGATGATCCCAAATCCAGTCATTCCAAGCAGAAAGAACAAATTGACCCATGGGAACACATGTACATGGCCAGGAAATAATATAAACCTTACAGGTTTCTGTCCAGGAAGAAACAGGAAGTCCATCCTCACATATGGGTGGCATTGACGGAGCCCGTGCGGATCCACTTCCTAGCTTTCACAGAAAACCTTTGGGAGTTATACCACACATTCGAGGTCACCTTC
Organism: Ichthyophis bannanicus; assembly: GCA_033557465.1. Lineage (NCBI taxonomy): Eukaryota > Metazoa > Chordata > Amphibia > Gymnophiona > Ichthyophiidae > Ichthyophis > Ichthyophis bannanicus. Next base: position 191,800,048 of record CM066036.1, read on the forward strand.
CTGCCCAAGGGTTCCATCTTATCTCAGTCGTCTTTTTTCTGCGGAGCCCTGCAGATGTTCTGTTTGTGCCCACTGGATAAAGTCTATTTTTTCTCACCTAGTTGCTTTTTATCTCATGCTTTTTGCCAGGATCATCTCCGATCACCTTCCACAGCCCAAGTCTACCGCCTCGGCATCATGTTTTTACTTGGATATCCTGTCTTCTTTTGCTTTTATGGCATGCAGGTTTTTTGCTCGTGGCCTAGCTGAGATATCAGAAATTTGACCTCACGGAGGCTGTGTTTCCTGCTATGACCGCTGTCAGAGGCTTCAAACAGTGTGGCAAGTGCAATCCCACCATGTCCATCATGGACTGCCACAACTCGTGTTTAAAATGCTTCGAGGCAGACCATGACATGTCTCCCTACCTGCTCTGCCAAAGGATGTCTGCTAAGATCAAGGAGGAGTGTGAAAGATGGCAGGGGCAGCTGTTCGGCAAGTCTGCCTCGAGATCGGCATTGGGGGTGCAACCCCTGCCCTAGACACCAGCGTCTGATGACTCGTCACATGCCTGGGCTCGGTCGGAGCTCCAGACGGGGGATCGTCCTCAGATGACCTTATCTCTGGGTCCAGGATATTGTCGAGACCAAAGGCAAGTTCCGACCCCGGTCTAGTAAGACTGACCTCCGGCACCAGGGCTCGGAGTCCTCGACCTGAGGCCAGTGATGATGGCCGAGAGCGACCTTCCAGGCATCCCCGGCGGGATGAGCCTCCAACAGCGTTGGGGAATTAGGTCAGGTCCCCTGATGCTATCACTATTGGTGGTTCCCCGACAAGGGACTTGGCTCCAGGCCTGATGTCCTTGAGGCCCGAGCCAGTTGCTGCGGAATCAACTGAAATGAATACAGTGGGGCCTGATGCCTGGTACCTCAGGGTCACTGGTGCCAACCATGACACTGTCCTCGATGAGCACATCACTGGAGGATACCCCTATCCTAGAGAAATTAGCTGGAGCGGCGTTGATTCCTTTGGAATCCGACTGGAGGCTCGACTTGTCGTTGGATGCCGCCACCATGGAGCCTCGACGCCGAGCGGTGTTGACACAGAGTCGGCTTGGAGAACGGCAGGTGCATGTTATTTCTTCTGAATCTGAGTTGGTGTGGGAGTCTGAGTCGTCGTCCCGACACCATCCTTCACCGTGACATTTCCTCTGACCCTTCCCCGCCGCACCATCATTAGTGGTCCCCTTTGGAGGATTTCACCTTGTTGGATTTTGTGAGGGGGATGTCCCAGGCCGCCTCCTTCGTGGCGGTACCAGAGGATGAACCTCGTATCGAGGATCTCGAGATCTTCCAGTACGAAGCTCCCCTGACAGAGGTGCTGACGTGCCATACCCATTCTGGAACGGCTGTTCCAGATGTGGGAAAGCCCAGTGATGGTGCTAGTTGTGAACAGTCTACGCTATTCTCAGCATCGAGTCAGCAGGAGCCTCGGGTTCCTGAAGACACAGCTGCCTCAGAACTCCATGATGGTGGAGTCGGCCATGGGTCGCATCAAGAGCCAGAAGACCTACTCCTTGGTGCCCCCCGGCAGGGAGGCCTGCACAATGGATGCCTTTGGCAGAAAGTGTTTCCAGGGCTCCATGCTCTCACAGCCCAGATGGCATACCAGCTATACATGGGCACATATCTGAGGGACCTGGCGAAGGAGCTCGTCGGGTTCTTGGCTGGGTTGACAAGAGAGAAACCCTTGAGCTCTTCAGGACCCTGGTTTCCTCGGTCAAGGAGTGCTCCAAATTTCAATCTGATAACCTTCGACAGCTTTGAGTCGGTGGCTCATGTGGCCATTAGTGTCCGACGCTTTGCCTGGCTATAGTTTTTCGACCTGTAGCAATGGGTACAGGACAAGTTGGCCCACATCCCTTGCCGGGGAGAGAATCTCTTCAGCAAACCCATGACCAAGAAGGCCAACGAGCTGGAGAGAGAATTCATGACCATAACCAGACTGTCCAGGAAGACGTCTGACCCTTCCCACAAGAAGGCTTCAGGGAAAAATCACTTTCAACCAAAGACCAAGAAGCCCCACAGGAAATATCCCCAATTCTTGGCCTATCAGACTCCCCCACAGGTGCCCCAAACAGCACCTCAGGCACAGCCTGGAGAGGGAGCTTTTGACTCCTTGGGCATAGCTTCCCTCCTCCAGGAGGTACAAGGCCCAATGTTCATGGGAGGATGGCTGGTCCACTTCGTACACCAGTGGCCAGACATTACCACAGACACCTGGGTGTTGCAGGTGGTCCGGGAGGGGTACCTCCGCCACTGCTTCCAGCTGCCTCCTCACTTCTTCTCAGGGGAACTACCCATGAAACCCCTTGCACAGGGAGCTCCTGCTGAGGGAGCTCGAGGCCCTGTTCGAAGATCACATAGTAGAGCCCGTTCCCCATCCCTGCCAGGGGTTCTACCCCCGCTACTTCCTCATCCCGAAGAAAACTGGGGGCTTCAGACCCATTCTAGATCTGCAGGACCTCAACCACTTCCTCATCAAGGAGAAGTTCAAAATGGTATCCCTTGGAACCTTGTTGTCTTACCTCCTGCAGGGAGATTGGCTATGCTCCTTGGATCTCAAAGATGCTTACACCCACATCCGAAGCACCGTCAGTATCTCTGATTTGTTGTTGTGGGCTGTCACGCCCTTGCCCCCTGCCTCAGGCTTAGAGGGGCGAGGTTGCGGTTAACTTCTCTTATAAAGCTTAGATAAACTATCTTTCCCTCTGATGCATGCTGGGAGTTGTAGTTTGGCCTTTTAAGATGAAGTGTAGTCATGAAACCGAAGGTGAAGGCAAATGACAGAATTTATTTCAAAACGCAAACAAAGTCCATGTAGACTGTAACAGGATACTTCTCCATTCATTCGCTCAGGATTATTTACAACGTAGCATGGATGAGCTTCACTATGGCTTCACAGTCATTAACTATATGCAGCTGCTTAACAATGTAACTGATATGGGAAACACAGCTTCTTCCCTCAACAAAGTAAAATTGTCGTCTTTTTAACTTTGTCTTCGCTAAGCATTTAATAGCACCATGTAACAGGTATCTCCCCATTAGAAGAGCAAGTTCCTATCTTCACTTCAGGCTAGGTTTCAATACACTGCTTCTAGGAGACTTTCAGCTTTTCTGCTATCCTTTAGCATAGGGATTCAACGCTAGTAGCCTGGCATAGAGTACAGTCCAAGGGCATTTCTGGAGACAGTAAATCCTGCTCAATAGGCTCAACCTGCATCTCCTCTGGCTCTGATAATGCACCTGCTCTGAGCTCTTAAAGTATGTCTCCGGGTGTATTCTCTCTGAGGATCCCTGTGTCTCTCCTGAGCCCAGCTCCACCCAGTAGATTGTACCTGAAGCTGTGGACACTTCTCCCTGGCTGTATTCAGTTGCCTCTCTCCAGCCTCTCGGAAACAGTTCTTGGTTCACTTCTCTGAGTTTCCTCTTGGAGCTCTGCCAATGCTCCCTATTCCAGGCTTGGCTCCTTTGACTCCTTTGACTCCTGTGCTGAGTCCTGGGCTCCCACCTCTGAGCTCTCTGAACCTTCTGATCAGGAACCTGGATCTGAACCCGTTCCTGCTCCTCTGCTTCCTGCAGTTCTTGCTTCCTCTCCTGCTTCTTCTCCTGCTTCCTCCCTTGCTTTGACTTTAGCAAAGGTGTATATCCCTGCTTCCAGGGCACTAACTTCCATTCTCTGCTCAGGTGTTTGTAATTATCTTTCAAGCCTGCAACTACGTCAGCAGAGCTTGGGTGTGGCAGTCTAGGTTTAGTTTTTCTCAGCTTACTTTCTTTATGTAGAAGCTGAAATCCATGCACTGCAGAGATTTCACTTTTCCTCAAAGCAAATTCATCACCTTTTCCTATTTCCATGAGCTCAATACAAGCTTCCTTGTCACGGGGCCGACACTTCCAGTACAGGGTGCTCCCCTTAGGACTGGCCTTGGTGCCTTGGGTGTTCACCATATGACTAGTGGTTGTTGCTCCCAGCCTCTGTCTCCTAGGTGTCTTCCCCTATTTGGACAACTGGCTCATCAGTCAGTTCGCCAGAGGAGGCACGCAACGCAGCTCTTTGCATCATCGGGCTGCTCCAGCCCCTCGGATTTGTTGTCAACTTCTCGAAGTCTCATCTGATACCAACCCAGAGCTTAGAGTTTATTGGTGCCCTTCTGGACTCCACCCAGACAAGGGCCTTCCTTCCGCAGGACCGAGTACTGAATCTGCTTTGGCAAGGAATGTGCAGGGCTGCACGATGGTGACAGCCAGACAGATGCTATGGCATTTGGTCCATGTCATGCCCTTCGCCTGCCACCACATGCAGCAAGCCCAGTGGACATTCAGTGCCCAATGGATGCAGGCTTTGGGACACCTGGAGGGACAGGATCCAGATCATGCGGCCCTGGCGGGTGTCCCTCGCATGGTGGCATAACTCTCTCACCCTCGGAGCCGGCCTGCCTTTTCAGGCTCCCCCATTGCAGCATATCCTCATGACAGACACATCCACGTTGGGCTGGGGAGCCCACTGTGATCACCTGCAGTCACAGGGCCCCTAGTCTCCAGGGGAGACTGCTTTGCAGATCAACCTGTTGGAGCTCTGGGTGGTCTACCTGGTCCTCTGGTTGTTCCAGGCCCACCTTGTGGGGCAGGTAGTCCAGGTCCAAATGGGCAATCAGGTGGCGATGTACTACCTCAACAAGCAGGGAGATACGGGCTCGTACCACCTCTGCTAGGAGGCAGCTCGTCTATGGAATTTTGCAGCGGAATGGAACATTTCCTTCAGGGTGGTTTACCATGCCAGGACAACGTGTTGGCCAATCACCTGAGTAGGGTCCTCCAGCCCCATGAGTGGCAACTGAACCCAGCAGTACTGGATGAGGTCTTCCATCGCTGGGGGGTCCCTGAGATAGACCTCTTTGCCAGTCTGGAGAATGCACAGCTGCTGTGCCTCTGCTCCTGGAGGCCGGCCTGGGGATGAGAGGCAGCCAAATCCTTCCTCCTCCCCTGGTCCAGGGGCTTTCTGTACACGTTCCTTCCTAAGCCCCTGGTCCCACGAGCTCTCCTCAAGATACAAGCAGAGGTGGCCTCGGTCATCTTTATCGCTCCCAGGTGACCCAGGCAACCCTGGTTCCCCCTACTCCTGCAGCTGTCCTGGAAGGACCCACTACTGCTGGAGAGCTCTCCAGACTTACTGTCTCAGGAGAATGGGATGCTGTTGCATCCTAACCTATCGTCTCTTGCGTTGATGACCTGGATGCTGAAAGGTTAACCATTGTGTACCACCGCCTCTCGAGGAAGGTGGAGGATGTCCTACTAGCTTCGTGTAAGGATTCCATGCGATGGGTCTAAATGGCACAGGTTTTCGCTGTGGTGCACCATTGGGGGTCTGAACCCTTTCTCCTGTGCTGTGCAAGACATCTTGCTATATCTCTTGCATCTTTCTGGGGCTGGTCTAAAATCCAACATGGTCAGAGTGCACCTCTGTGCCATTGCGGCGCACCACCACCTGGTGAATGGCCAGGCCATCTCAATGCATCCCTCTTGTGGGCCGCTTCATGAGAGGAGGGCTTCTATCCTGGTCCCCCTGTCCGTCTGCTGTTGGTGGCGTGGGACTTTAATGTGGTCTTGAGGAAGTTGATGGAGACCCCTGTGAGCCCTTGGCAACATACCATCTCAAGTACCTGTCTTGGAAGGTTGTTTTTCTTGTGGCACTTACCTCGGCTAGGCACGTGAGTGAGCTGCAGGCACTGGTAGCCCATGCCTCCATACTAGGTTTCACAGGAACAGCGTCGTTCTTCGGACTCACTCCAAGTTCCTGCCCAAGGTGGTCTCTGCCTTCCATCTCAATCAGGAGGTGGTATTCCCCACTGTCTTTCCCAAGCCTCACTCCTCTAGGCTAGAGGCCTCATTGCACACGTTTGACCGCAAGAGGGCCTTGTCCTTTTACATCGAGGATGCAGCCCCGCTGCCGCTCAGTGCAGCTCTTTGTCTCCTTTGATCCCAGTCGACTTGCTGTAGCAGTCTCCAAGTGCACCCTCTCAAGGTGGGTGGCCGACTGCATTTTCTTCATCTACCAGCAGGTTGGGATTTTTCTGGAACATCATGTCACAACACACAATGTGCATGTCATGGCGACCTCAATGGCTGCCACCTGGTCTTCTATCCATGTCTTCGCAGAGCAGTGCTTCTTGGAGGAGACCTCATGATGTGATAGTGCCTTCAGCTAGGCACTGCTTCGTCATCTCTTTGGGGAATAGTGCAACTCCTTCCCTCCAGCCCTTTGTGTTCAGGTTATCGTAGAGGGGATTGCATCTTCACTGTTGGTATTGCAGTGTTGGACTGCCAGCCAGCACTCCCTGCTGGCCTTTATGGTCTGCTTTTTGGGTCGCCCGTGGCTTTTTACAGGTTTTTTTCGGTAGCCTGTAGCTTGGGAGTCCCCTATGTGAAGACTGACTTCCTGCTTTTTCCCGGAGAATGCATAGTTACACCTCTGAACAGATGTTCTTCGGGGACAGGAGGAATCAGTCCTCACAACCCTCCCTCTGCCCCATGGAGTTGTTTTCCTTTTATGCTTCTTTGAGCTATGTCATCATACTGAGGTAAGATGGCACCCTTGGACGGGAAGATGACCGCGCATCCGCTGTGTAACGCCAAAAGCTTTTCTGTGAAAGCTGGGGAGTGGATCTGCGCGGGCTCTGTTGGCGCTGACGTCAACCATATGTGAGGACTGATTCCTGCTGTTCCTGGAGAACGCCTGTTAGAGGTGAGTAACTATGCTTTTTTTGGCTCAGGGAGAAAGAAACTCCAGCCTTGTTCCATCCTGAGGATATCACGAACTATGTGGCTGCATCTTTTCTGCTTGTCTACAGAAAAATGACAAAATCCTGTTAAATATGCAAATCATTTGCAGCACATTTAAAGTCTTCATGATAAAAATGTTTTTGGAGAATTATTTGAAATAGAAATGATGAGAACTCAAGCCCATACTTTACATTTTTAGAAAAAAATGTAACATGTTGGTGCAGAATAAATGCTACAGAAAACAGAACCAGCAAATCAACAGTATATTGAACAAGTAGGACAAGAGTGCAGAGGCATTACTTTGGAAATGCTTCCAACACAAAATTACAGAACTGCATGGTAGAGTACTTGCATACTGAGTAAATGTGTGAAGCCTTAGTATGGTTTATAAGTGTATATATGTGAGTGTGCAATCCATTCTTCCTTGGCTGTTTTCTAAAATGTAAATTTATACAGTATGGTTTATAGTAACTGAGCAAACTGTTCTGGGTTAAGTGATGAGAGGAGTTGCTTTTTGGAATTCAACTCTTGCCAATATCCCACAGCTTCTGACTCATATTAAACAATTGGGATATTTTGGGAGAGTCTCTTCTTCAAAAATACTGACTTGACATCCCAATGTTTTCATTTTTTGAACTCATCCAAGATCTTGCAATTTTTCTCCAGCATGCTAATTTGGTGATGGTCGGTCTCTTATTTATTTATTTTATTTATTTATTTAACAATTCTTTTATACCGCGCTATTATAATCAGTGCGGTGTACATAGAACAAGAACATACTACAATGCATACAAGTAACATTGAGTTTTACATTGAACAGGGAACTTCAACAATAGGACAACCGGGGGAACTATGTACAGATTAACTTAATGGTATATACAGTAATATCAAACTCGATTGGATGTTACAATGTGGTTCACTAATAAGACTAGAGAGAAGGTTGACCAACTAGCCCTTTTCAGGTTGTATTGAGGTGGTAGTTTTGTTAGTGACTAGGTTGACTTCTGGGTAGTATTTTGTGAACAGGTGGTATTTCAATGCTTTTCTGAATAGGATTAGGTTTTTGATAGCACGGATTTCGTGAGGTAGTGCATTCCAGTTTAGAGGAGCAAATAAGGAGAAGGCCCTGTTGGAGGTGGCCTTAGTGCACTTCGTTATTATCTTTGGAGAGTTATTTCCACCTCTTGTCCCCACCAATGAATGGACAGACACATCCTTTTTGTATAATTATTTTTCTGTACTTTATTGGTCATAAAGTATAAAAATGTAATATGTGTATACTTGATTGCTGTATTTCCAGTTGCTTTATCCCTGCAGTATTTTAATAACACAAACCATTGATCATTTTATGTTGGAAGACCATTAAAAGGAAGGAGGTAAGGAAACCATGCTTGACAGATTAAAGCACATCTTGAAAAGCATTTCTGGTTTCCAGGTCAAAGGGAGATATAGTATGTGAGCTAAGAAGATTACACTAATACAAATAAATGCTCTTAACTTAAACTAGAAATTAGTCTGTTATCAATTAGTTTTGTATTGAGCAAAATGAAAGATGTACAACATGCTGATTCCACATTTATGTTCCAATTTTGAACAAATGTTTGGGGAGATTGTTGAACACTCCTTTACTCCTCAGCTGCCATTTGGATGAGACAATCTTTGGTAAATCTGAAGAGATGCCAACCCTCCTCGGCAGAAAGGTCTATAGCCCCTCGGTGCTTGTAGTACTCTATAGATGGCTTGTTCCAAAAAGCTACAAGGAAGTGCATACAGCTACAGTGGATCTTAAGTGCTACCTAGTAAAAAGTAAAAATAACCACTTAGAATGTACATACGCTTTCTATTTTTAGATTTTGAACAAAACCAGTGAATTACGTCTGTGGAACAAAATGTTAACTGATTACAATCAAATGCACATTGGCTATTTGAAGCACTGATAAAGTAGGCTTTACATTCTAGCTAGTAGTCAGTCAGTCATTTCCTTCAGACTTTTTATCCATAAATGAATTATAACTATTCAGAAATGTAATACTAAACAACAATGGATTTAGCCTGAAATTGATATACAAGAAAGAAATGGTAGGCCACTACATATTTTACAATGGTCAAAAACAGATACTGAAATCAGAAAAAATATATGTGATGAGAACAACAGCAACATATTAATTAACTCTACTATAATCCACCCCAGTACTGGCACACTGGCATTCTTGTGTCTGAGGATATCAGTTACTAACCTTTCCAGATTTCCTTTTTGTGTCTATTAATATAGGCTAGATAACACTGGTCAACAAATTTTTATAAAAGTCATGTTACTGAAATAAAAATAGCCATTTCTTAGCAATTTTTATATGCTGAACACAAATATGACAGTGAAATTGCAAAGTTGGCTCTAGGTTTTTTTGTAATCTACAAGAATTAATGTTTACATCACGAAATGCATGTCAATAGTAAATATAATAGGGCTTCGGTTAATACCTGTAAAAAAACAAGTCATAGACTACTTAGATTTTTTTCACCTGTCTCTTGTACAGCTGTTCGGGAGCTTCTCTGGGGAGTGTCCAGCAGTAGTCAGCCAGCATTGTAGTGGACCATTTTCCCTGGTATCTTAGCTCCATCGTTGCAATATCCTGGTGAAAACGTTCGCCCTGTTCATCACTAACCATACCACAGTTGTCAGGAAAGAAATTGAGATGGGAATCAAGGAAATGGATCTTCCTTATCGGTCCTACAGTTCAGTCCTCCACCACTGGGTAGTGCACCTCCTCCTGCAACATGGAGACTGGACAAGTCAAACTTGTGACATCACCGGGTATATCCTGCTGGTCTTCTCCCATGATCCCCCAGTGTGTCCAGTCTCCATGCAGCATGAGGACGTAGTGAGCCTAGGTGCTGGGCTCACTTGAGAAGCAGTTTAGGAGCAGTTAGTCAGGATTTGATTTACCTTGCATTTCTTTTGCCCTTCTTTAGGTGTAATCCTGTAAATTGTATTCATTTTCATTTAATTTCATTTACTTTTACTTTATTTATTTTCACCTAGTCTGCCTTAGTGTGTAAAGGGGGGTTCTGTCCCTTTTCAAAGTTCACGCTGCCAGCTAGCCTCTCTGCTTGGGATTCTTCGGTCTCTGTGCCCGGTGATGATCTCTCCCCCAGGACTGTACGGGGGAGAGCTCTGTGGAACACCTGCATTTTGGCAGTGTCCATGCGGCAGATTCCTGTCGCGGCGGGAGCCTCAGGCTGTTCGAGGTTCTTTAGCCGGCAGGCCGGGGATCGCAGCGTCTGCTACTTCTGGTGGCGCAAGGCAGCAGCGTGTCTGGACAGCTCTTCACCCCGCAGCTACAGTGGGGTAACTGCTGCATCCCAACGCCGCAAGGGAGTCTCTCGAGTCCACATGGAGGGGCTCTGAGCTCTTGCCGCCTCTGTGGTGTTTGGCGCCAAACGGGCCTGCTTCGGATTGGCGCCATTTTCTCGGCAGGGCTGAGGCCTCGTGGCAGAGAGCAGAGCAGCCCCGCGTTTGAGCAGACGACGCTGTTCCACGCGGCTACACCCAGATAAGGACTTCGTTTTGCTGTTAATTTTAATTTTAATTCTAATTTTAATTTCCTTTTAATTTTAATTTCCTTTTAATTCCATGATAGTTTATAGTTCTTTGAATGCAATGTGATTGGTTTGGGTTTTTACTTCTTGGGGGGTGCCTTTACCTTTGTCTGCATTCTGGCAGTTAGCAACGTCTGTCAGCAACAGGTTTCCGTGCTAGGATTTGGCCATTCAGGTTCATCGGCGGCACAACCACCTACAAATTGAGCCCTTTCTGAAATTGTCATTTACATAAGGATGCTATTTCCATGTTTATACGCTTGGAAATTGTGCAGACAGCCTCTAAATGTCGTTATGCCATCTGCAAATTTGATCGCCATGCTTGCTGATCTCTTTTCCAGATTATTTCAGTGCAGTAGATGTTACCAGCTGCCAGTTCCAGTGCAGATCCCTAGACATTCCACTATTTACGGGTCTCCTGTGAGAAAACTGGCCATTTAGTCCTATTGTGTTTCCTGTTTTTGATCCATTTCCCATTCTATACTAGCACATCATCTCCTTCCTCAGGAGAAGTTCATAAGGGGCTTTGTCAAGTACCTTCTAAAACATCCAGATTAACCCTTTGAAAAGACAGCTTGGTACTGCTTTTCAGAACAAGTTCTATCATTTAACTCGCACAGAACTCAGATTCATTGGTCTGTTTTTTCCAAGATCACCTTTGAAGCTCTTTAAAAATAAATAAATAAATAAAAATTAAAAAAAAAAAAAAACCAATTAGTGTTACATTAGTAACTCTTCAATCTTTAGAGATCATTAATACTAATGTTATGATTGAGCCTGGCTGATATTATGAATGATCACTATTAGACAAAAATTAGCTAGGTTAAGACACTTTGATTTGGTTTTCTGCACTATGTTATCAGAGCGCAGCTTGCCCATTTGGCGGGAACACTGCCCATCTGGGCCATCTGGGGAAAGGCCCCTGCTTGGGATCGTGAGAAGTGTTGCTGGATGGCACAGTCCGGGGCTTAGTGTTCCAGGGTCCTGGAAGGGTTGATAGCGGCAGTCAGGCCTCCCTGTCTTTGCTATGACGGTCACCTAGGTTCAAGCGTCCTGTGTTTTGGGTGACAGGAGTGGGACACCTGGACATGTGGTGCTGGATGTTGGATAGGCTCATACTTCTTAGGTGCACTCTCCTTGAGTGCGTCTGCATGTCTGTGTTCCGTCTGTGGTCTCATGCTCAGGTGATTGTTGCAGCAATGACAGAGATCGCTTGGGATATCGTGAGCGGGGTTGTCATGGTGTTGCATGGGGTTGCCAATGCAAGACGGGGCCATCCTGAGGAGTTTGGGCCTCAGTCATCAGCTTTCCCTTCGGTGGCCCGGCTGTCCAGGAGGCACCCCTCCAGATCCGCCGGTCCAGTTCTTCTCTGCCTCTTCTCAATGTGGGCAGGGGGGCTGGCAGATCTGGAAATTCACGTCCACTGCACGTTCTGCTGTTTTACCTCTGCCTTGGGGTTCTGAGGTCATATATTCCCAATCATTTGTTTGGTGGGGTGCTGCTGTCTGTTGTGCAAGACAAGGTGGTCAACAGTCGGAGGCTGTCGTCTATTCCCCTTACCCCTGAAGGTGCTCACAATTTAAGTTTTTTGTACCTGCGGAGGTGTATGTTGTTCAAGGCTAGCAGGCGCACCTGTGGGACCAGAATCCTCGGTTTTTCCGACCTTCCGTTGAGGTGCGCGTGTGGGGTTTACTCTCTTGGTCGGCTAGCAACTTGCTTCACCCATTGGGCCTTCCCTTTCCTCAAGGCATCGTTGCGTCCCACTTCTTTGTGGGGGCTCGCCGCAGGGCCTGGAGTTATGCTCAGCCGGTTCCAGCCAGGGCTGAGTCCTTGGGGGGAGGCTCCGATCCTAACGATACAGGGAGTGCTGGGATCCGTTCGACCAGGTTCCTTCGGGCCCAGCTTACGTCGTCTTTTGCTGGCCGGTTTAGGTCTTCGGGTCGTGGCGGTGCTCCGAGAAGACCAGTAGGCTGCACAGTGCTTGTCTTGGAGCAAGCGCGTGATATCTGTAGGTTCATATTCAAAGCCGTCCGGTTACATGTCCCTCCATTGTGGAATGCTGTACTAGTAGGCATACTTCATATGCTGGGCTTACAAGTTGGCTTCCGCGCTCCTCGGCATCAGCCAAGGTGACTGCCGGTTTAGGCTGTGGATGTGGAGTCAGCCTGGAGGAGGGGCCTTGCGTTCTCTGGACAATGCCCTGTTCGGTTGTGTGCCTTGTGGCCCTTATGGAGTTGTAAAAAGAAAAAAAAATAAATAAACAGGAAAGCCTTCCTAATTGTCCCCACTTCTTTTTTATAAGGTTCGGCCAAGCTCCCGGAAGAAAGGGACAGGAGCGTGGTTAGACTCAGCTACATTTTGGGGATCCTTTATGTACAAGGCGTTTTAGTGTACGCAGCACGCCCAGTGTTCCATTGTCTGACTGGAACGGTACGCGGTACGTCAGCCGTGGCAGGCGTTCGCGGACACGGTAGCGGATCGAGCGGTGTAGGTGCTGTCTGAGATCTCCGGGATGGTGGCCTATTTCGATCGGCAGGGTGGAGTCGGTCGGGTGGTCAGGGTGGCCCGAGCGAAGGGACAGCGTGCGCGGTTGAAGCCTTGGCGGCCTGCGTTTCGGTGGGGACACTGTGGTGGCGAATGTCTTTAGCGGGGTCCGAGTGTTTGCCGGAGGAGTGAGATTGCATCAGGCGGTGTGCGCGCCGCGTGTGCTCAGATGCGGTCAGCCCATATTGGACCTCATAGCGACCTGTCAGTCTGCGGCGACGGGTCGATGTTTAGCAGAGGACATATGAGGTTACTGGATAGCGTCGACGCATTGGTACGGGGCCGTGGCCCGGTCCATTCTATGCCTTTCAGAGGTCATAGTGAAAATGGCCGACTGGGTCTGGTTGCTAAGATATGTGCTCTTCATTAGTCAGTGGGGACCATTACCAGTGTATTCTGCAACATTTGTGTGCGCTTGCATAATCTTTACTTGCAACCAATTGAAATAACTGTCCAAAACCAGTTAATGCAGTCACTACTTAAATTTGCCTCGCTTGACAGTAAAAAAAAAAAAAAAAAAAAAAAAAAGTCATATATTTATTTTATACCGATAGGTCACTCACAGCATATTTGGCGATTCCTCGTACTGGTGTTAATCATGCAGATAATTTCTGCTCTAGTTGTGGTGATGTGACTTTTGCATCACAAAAATGGCATATGACTGTGGCGGTTCAGAAAGCCTACAATTTATATTTTGGCTGCAGAATAAAAGATCAGGATAAAAGCTAGGCGCCACACATATGCTGCAATACATGTGTAGCAGATCTCAGGCTGTGGATGGATGGGAAAAGACCATCAAAGTCTTTTGCGGTTCCAATGATCTGGAGAGGGCCCATGGATCACGTCGGCGATTGCTACTTCTGCATGGTTCCTCCAATTCCTGAGGGCATATCCAGGTGATGCAAGCGGTTGGCCTACTGGCACTGCGTCGTGGGCATGGCTACCAGAGTCTCCTTTCTTTTTTGTCACACCATGTAAGACTCCACTTCTTCTGAAACAACGCTGGACTCTGGGGCACTTGACACCCTCTTATATGCCCTTGGTGGATCACGCTTGGTTTATTGCAACTCATTGCTTAGCTGCATTCCACATTCTCAATTAAAAAGACTCCAACTGGTCCAGGACATAGCTGTAGAGCTACTTTGTGTTGCAAAGAATAAAGCCCTTAAGAGGTGTGACAAATAGGGTGTTTGACGCCGGTGGTTTTTCCATTTCCCTCATTTTGCTTCCCACCTCTGTCTGGATGGACCTCGGTTCCGTTCTCCCTCGTGGAATCCGGCTGTGCCTGTCTAGTTGTCGGTTTGGGACTTACGCAAGAACACTTTGCTTGTAACCTGCGTTCCTTGGACCTTAGGTGAAGGTTCCGTCGCTTTCTGGGAGGTCTCTTCGCTGCCTGTCCCTCCGTGGAGGCGGGTTCTGCGGGAGAGCAGCGGTTGCTAACACTTGACACCCTGGTGGGGTCGAGAGCCAAGGGGGAGCTCAAGCGGATTTTTCAGGCGGAGCTCCGGTAGCCTTCTCAGTAGGTCTGTTTCTAGGGCATTCAGTGTGTTTGCGATGGCGAGTTTGTCTTTCTGAAGCACTAGCGCTGCTTGGGGCAGAGTTCTGTGCTGTTTTCACCAGTGAAGAGGATCCAAGTGGGCTCTCGGTCGTGTCTTCCTGGTTGGCTTACCGCCTGTTGACGTGAGGAGCGGGCTGGGGTCGGTGCCTGCTCTGTTCGTTTAGGGGCCGAGCCGACTGGATAGGTCCCTCCCAATGATTACTGCTCTGGTACATCCCAGTGGTGGAGGACTGAACTGTAGGACCGATAAGGAAATGGAAATTACACTTACCGAATATTTCAAATTTGGTTACTGGTTGTGAATCTCAATGTCAGGCTCTTAAGGCGGTTAACTCTTCTCATATTAAGGATAGTTTGATGTTACACCATAGAATGGAACAATATGATAATTTGTTACGTGCAAAAAATATTCGTATATTGAATTTCCCTATTTGTCGTTTATTATCTGCTGAAATTCTTTTGAGGAAATACTTTAGGGAGATCTTGGGCTTGGCTTCGGCTGATTCCATTGCTCTCTCTAATATTTATTATTTGACTGGCAAGGGCCTTTCTCCGGGCTCTCCGGGAGGGTTTGATGTAGTCCAGGGCCAAGATAGCCTAGGGCTCACCAAATTCCTGGAGGACTCACATGACAATATTTCCTCTAGAGCTACCTTGTTGGTATCTTTCCTGTCTGATCTAGAGAGGGCTCTTGTTTTTCGCAGTTATTTTAAAAATATGTCTGTTCCGTTCTGTGGACTTAGAGTGCAAATTTTTCCTGATGTTTGTAGGGCGACCCAGGCTAGGAAGAAGGGTTTTTTGGCCCTTAAACCTAGGGTGGTTGCCCTATCAGCTATGTTTTTTCTTAGATATCCCTGCAAGTGTCTGATAACCTTTCAGGGATCAAAGTTTATATTTCTTGATCCTACTCAGCTGGAGATATTTCTTACTGATAAAGAGGGGCCTGGCACTAATTGATTGGGGTGGATGGTTAGTTTTAAAAGCTGTCAGTAAGTAGAGTTTGTACTTGGATTGCTTGTAGTATGTTTCCTTAAATATCTCCCCGAATTGTGGGCTAGGTTTGATGGTATGCCTTTAGGTTATGTTGTATGTATTGATTTCCATCATGTCATCAAAAGTTTCTTTATGCTTGCCTATGTAAGTTTGTTAAATTTCAATAAAAAAAAAATAAAAAAAAAAGAAATTACACTTAACTGGTAATTGATGTTCCTTGAGGGAGTACAGTTCAGTCCTCATTCCCGCCCGGGGATGGATGTTTCAGACGTGAGGCGTCAGTTCCGAGTGTGCTTTCGGATCCTAGAGTCGGCAACGGGCTCTGATTGGCAGGTAATCGCGAGAGCAACCTATTCTGCCTATACTCTTCCTTAGTTCTCCTTCCTTTTAGCTCTCTGTCTTCCGCTGTTTGGTGCGCAGGGGGACAGGGGCACGGAGGAGGGTGTTTTCGGCTTTTCTTTTTGGGGCCCTGTGATTTTAAAGTTGAAGTTTGAGCATAGCTTTGTATTTAGTACTTTAACTGGTTGTTTGTTTGCTCCTTTGAGTCTGCTTTGACAGTAGGTCACTGGGGGATCATGGGAGAAGACCAGCAGGATATACCCGGTGATGTCACAAGTTTGACTTGTCCAGTCTCCATGTTGCAGGAGGAGGTGCACTACCCAGTGGTGGAGGACTGAACTGTACTCCCTCAAGGAACATCAATTACCAGGTAAGTGTAATTTCCATTTTAGAGACATATTGCAGCCATGTTTCTGATACTGCATCAGCATGTCTTCTACTAGTTCCTTGTATTTTTGTGCCCTAACATTCCTCAGAAAGTTTGTTGGCACTAGGAGAAAAGCATTCCATGCTTGTTTCGCATCACCCTGCAGCAAGTTGTTGAACCGGTCATCTTTGAAGAGCTCGCGAATCTGAGGACCCACAAAAACTCCCTCTTTAATCTTTGCTTTTCTGAGTCAGGGGAATTTTTCATGCAGGTATCGGAAAGCTGGCGAAGTGCGGTCCATGGCTTTCACGAAGTTTTTCATCAAACCTAGTTTGATGTGAAGGGGTGGTAGCAGGATTTTGTGAGCCTCAACCAGAGCTGGGTGCTGGATATTCTTTTCTCCAACTGTTACATTTTGTCTGCGATTCCATTCCTTCCGCAAGTAGTGCCAATCCCTTGCTCGGCTATCCCACTCACATAAGAAACACATGTATTTTATATATCCCTGCTGCAGTCCCATTAAAATGGCAACTACCTTCAAGTCACCAGAGAGGTGCCAGCTGTACTTGTTATAGTTAATGGAAGTCAGTAGATGCTTTAAGTTATCGTAAGTCTTTCATGTCTCACCCTTTATGTGCACCTGAGCTCACCTTGTGTGAACTGTGGGAGGTGTGGAGGGTTCTGAGGTTCGCTGCCCCATCTTTTTATATATACATACTGCTCTTTAGAGAATCTTATTACTACTAAGAGTTACAAGGTAGAGTTGTTTGTTTTCAGTCTTTCATGTGGACGGCATGTGCTACTGGAATAGATGGAAGATGGTTTCCATTGTTCAAAAGCACAGCCTTCAGACTCGGTTTCGAAGAGTCTATAATCTCCAGGAACAAGCAGGAATAAGTCCTCACATATGGGTACGTCGGTACCGACGGAGCCTGCGCGGGAAAGCTCCCCAGCCTTTCAGATGAAAGGCTTTTGGGGCCTCCCACTGCACATGCGCGCTGCCTTCCCGCCTTCCTGACCAGCTCTCTTCAGTTTCTCTTTTTTTCCGCGGAGCCAGCAGGTCGTGTTCCTGTCACCGCTGAAGAAATTGTGAAATTTGTTTGTTTTCTTTAGACCGTGTACCTGCCTTCCCCATACCGAAACCGGTACCGCCGGTCTCTCTTTCTTTCTTTATAAAAAAAAAAAAAAAAGACTCTTTTGTTTTCTTCAGCACAGCTTGGTAACTTTTGTTAGGCCTTAAGGCCTACACAAATTCTCCTCATGGAGAAGCCAGTCCCTGGTTTTAAAAAATGTACCAAGTGCAGTGCTGTCATTTCTGTCACAGACACCCATGAATGGTGTCTCAAATGTTTGGGACCTGACCACTCCATACCGGACTGCCCATCCTGCACCCAGATGTCTAAACGTGGTTTGCAGAACCGGGCCAACAAGCTCCATGTGCTGTTTCCTTCAGAAGCATCACAGTCATCCAGGTCTTCCTCTCCGGATGGATCTCAGGTAACCAAAACTCCTGTGGGCAAATCCTCTAAAAGCAAATCTCTTTCTAAAGATCGAGAGGCTCTCAATTTTGAGTTCGAGGATTCTGCCCAGGCCAAAAAACCCCGGCGGGAGGCTCCGGCCTCCAAAGCAATCATGGGGTCACAGGTTGACATCGATGGCACGGCCTCGACCGATCACCTGTTGGACTGCTCTGGGGTACCGGCCCATACCGGTACCGACATCCAGGCAGTAGTGGCGTCTATGGGCAATACTGTCCAGACCATGCAGCAGGCCGTTCTGGCATTCATTAAGGCTGCGACGCCCTCGGTACCGATTCCATCGGTACCGACCCCGGTTTCCGGTATCCACACTGGAACCGAGACCATCGACTTCCAAGCGTCGATCGGTTCCGCATGCCGGATTCAGGCTTTCGCCCGGTACCGATCCCATGCCCGATACGCCCGATGTCGATACCGATCGGTATGCGTATCGTGCATTGGAAGCACAGAGAGAATACTCAGATTCTTCTGATGAATTCAATTCCTCTGATGACTCTGCTGAGCTTACTCTTCCTGAGGAGCCCTCTTCTCCAAAGAGGAGGATGTCTCCTCCAGAGGATTTATCCTTTCAGGATTTCATTGTTGATGTAGCTAAAGCACTTTCTATTGCTACATCTTCTGAAAAAAGAACCCAGATCAAAAAAATTGGATATTTTAGGATACTCTAAACTCCTAAAGAGGCAGTCACTCTGCCTATCCATGAAATCCTTCAAGAACACTTGATGGATTTGTGGGAGACTCCTTTAACACTGTCTCCCCATTCCCGTAGGTTGGACACCATGTATCGGGTCCCTCCTCCTCCTGGTTTCCAGAAAACTCAGCTGCCTCACCACTCTATTGTGGTGAAGTCTGCCATGAAGAAAATAAAGAGTCCTAAAAGGCATTCTTCTACCCCTCCAGGGCGAGAATGTAAGACTCTGGACTCTTTTGGTAGAAAGATGTTCCAGGCTAGTATGCTTATAGCCAGGATCAATTCTTATAGCCTTTATATGGGCATGCTTCTTGGACAACTTGCCCTAAAGGTACAGAATTTTGCCCCCTTTATCCCTGATGATCAAAGGGCGGACTTCTTTTCTATGGTGACACAACTTTCAGAGGTCTCCAAGTTCTCCAACAGGGCAGCCTTTGATTCCTTTGAGGTTGCTGGCAGGGCTTCGGGAATTGCTATCGCAGCCCGACGTCTCACTTGGCTCCAGGCTGCTGACCTAGAACCCTGGGTTGTAGATGGCCTCAGGAATCTGCCCTGTACAGGTGAGAACTTATTTGGGGAAGACTGGCAAATTAAAGCTGCTCAAATGGATGCAGAAAATGCCACTCTAGATAGACTTTCCAAGTCTACTTCTACCCCTGCCAAAAAGAAGTCTTTTAAAAGGCCTTACTATAAGAAGGCCAGATTTTCCACAAATACTGGCCAGCAATCTGCTCAGCCTCGCTTTGCTGCTAAGCGTCAACAATCTAAGCAGGTAAAGTCAAAGCCTGCAGTGTCTGCTACACCCCAGCAGGCTCAACCCCCTCAGGGGTTTTGACTTGCCCCTAGAGAACTTGCCGTTTCTGGCTCTAGAACAACCAGAGCCCCTCACCATTCCTGGAAGGCTAGCTCATTTTGCTCCCAGATGGGAACAAATCACATCAGAGCAATGGACCCTCTCTATTATCAGGGAGGGCTACAAACTTCATTTCTCCAGCCTTCCTCCCCATACCATGGTGAGGCAATTCAGTTCTCCCCCTTCTCTTCTGACCCTGTTGGGTCAGGAAGTCTCTTCTCTCCTTGCCCAAGGGGCAATAGAGGAGGTTCCTCCTCCACAACAGGGGTTAGGTTTCTACTCCCCTTACTTTCTCATAACAAAGAAGACAGGGGGCTTCAGACCTATCCTAGATCTGAGAGAATTGAACAGGTTTCTATTCAAGGAGAAATTCAAAATGCTCTCTCTGGGCCTTCTCCTTCCATACCTTCAGAGTCAGGATTGGCTTTGTTCTCTAGATCTCAAGGATGCGTACACTCATATACTCATCCATCCATCCCACAGAAAATATCTAAGATTTCTGTTCCAGGGAAAACATTTCCAGTACAGAGTACTACCCTTCGGTCTGGCCTCTGCTCCAAGAGTCTTCACAATATGCATGGCAGTCGTAGCCGCATTTCTCAGAGGCATGGGAATCTTTGTCTTCCCATATCTGGACGACTGGCTCATCCGAGCTCCATCTCAGTCAGAAGCCCAGATTTCTCTGGACCGCACAAGGCGTATTCTTCAATATCTGGGACTTGTGGTAAACATTCCCAAGTCCCAACTCATCCCTACTCAGTCCCTGGAATTCATAGGGGCCCAATTGGACTCCACCACTGCAAGGGCCTACCTCCCTCTGGTCCGAGGCCAAAGGCTAATAAGCTTGGCCTCCCAGGCTCAGTCCAGAAGTCACTTGTCAGCCAGAGAAATGCTGCAACTTCTGGGCCACATGGCCTCCACGGTCCATGTGGTGCCCTACGCTCGTCTTCATATGAGGGCAGCTCAATGGCTTTTGGCCACCCAGTGGTCTCAAGCATCAGGACTGCTCTCAGACCAAATACTCACCTCAAAACGACTGCTTTGGTCTCTCCAGTGGTGGACATCCTCCAAAACTCTGTTGTTGGGGATCCCCTTCCAACTTTCGTTGCCCCAAGCAGCCCTCACAACAGATGCCTCCCAGACAGGGTGGGGAGCTCATCTCCAACACCTCTCCACTCAGGGCACCTGGTCTCCTCAGGAGACCACCCTTCACATCAACCTTCTGGAACTGCGAGCAATCTTCCCTGCCCTCACAGTCTTCCACACCCTCCTTGTCAACCTGACTGTCCTAGTACAAACAGACAATCAGGTAGCCATATTCTATGTCAACAAACAAGGAGGGACGGGCTCTCTGTCGCTTTGCAACGAAGCTCTCAGATTATGGGCCTTCGCCAGAGAGCATCAAATTCATCTTCTGGCAGTATATCTTCCAGGAGTTCAAAACTCTCGGGCAGACAGACTCAGTCGAGTTCTGCTCCCACACGAATGGTCCCTGCATATGGACCAGATACGCAGAATCTTTCAGGAATGGGGGACCCCGGACATAGACCTCTTTGCAAGTCCGTGGAATGCCAAACTTCCCCGGTTCTGTTCCAGGACTCCGTGTCAGGGAGCTCAGGCCAACGATGCCTTTCTCCTACATTGGGGTCAGGAATTCCTGTACGCTTTTCCACCCATTCCTTTGATTCCCCAGACTCTGTTCAAACTTCAGAGGGATCACGGATCCATGATCCTCATTGCTCCACGCTGGCCACGCCAAGTGTGGTTCCCTCTCCTTCTACAGCTCTCCCAGGGCTCCTCACCAGACCTTCTGTCTCAGGAGCAGGGGACTTTGTGGCATCCAAACCCCAAGTCCCTACATCTCCGAGCTTGGTTACTGAAGGCTTAAGCCTTCATGAGTTTAATCTTTCCCAACCAGTGAAAGATATCCTTCATGCCTCTAGGAAACCCTCTACTAGGCGTTCCTATGCTTTCAAATGGAAACGTTTTTCCATTTGGTGTGCGCAACAGGGTCTTGACCCTCTAGCACTTCCTTTGAATTCTCTACTGGACTATCTCCTGCATCTTTCCAATGCAGGCCTCCAGACGAATTCAGTACGAGTCCATTTAAGTGCTATTGCAGCATCCTTAAAACCTATAAATGGACAACCTGTCTCCTCTCATCCTCTTATTGCAAGATTCATGAGAGGCCTGACCCTCACTAAGCCTCCCATCCGACGACCTCCGGTACGGTAGCATGGGACTTGAATCTAGTTCTGGGTCAACTTATGAAGCCACCTTTTGAACCGTTGGTATCTACCTCCCTGAAATTTCTTTCCTGGAAGGTTCTTTTCCTTATTGCAGTCACTTCGGCTCGCCGCATCAGTGAACTGCAGGCTTTGGTGGCTAATCCACCTTATACCAGATTTCATCATGATAAGGTGGTCCTTAGGACGAATCCCCACTTTATGCCTAAAGTGGTCTCGCCTTTTCATCTTAATCAAGAGGTATATCTACCTGTTTTTTTCCCGGCTCCTCATGCATCCAGTGCAGAGAGGAACCTTCATACTCTTGACTGTAAAAGAGCTCTCGCCTTTTACCTCAACAGGACTCAGCCACATCGAAAGTCTTCCCAACTTTTCGTGGCTTTTGATCCTTCTCATTTGGGACTTCCAGTCACCAAACGTACACTTTCCAATTGGATTGCTCAGTGTATTTCTTTTGCTTACCAGAGTAAGAACATTTCTCTGGAAGGCCATGTCACCGCTCACAATGTGCGAGCCATGGCCACTTCTATGGCTCATCTTCACTCTGTGTCCATAGATCAGATCTGTCGAGCAGCCACTTGGGCCTCGGTTCATACCTTCTCAGCCCATTACTGCTTGGACAAGGACTCCCGCCGGGATGCCTTGTTTGGTCAGGCTGTCCTCAAACACCTGTTCCATACTTAAACAACTCCTGCCCACCTTCCCTGGATGGATGCCTGAGATCCATGCGAAGATGGTTTACCCTTGGAAGGGGATCTCCCAGGCATCTCAGCTAGGGAGTCCCCATATGTGAGGACTTATTCCTGCTTGTTCCTGGAGATAGCACAGTTACTTACCTGTAACAGGTGATCTCTGGGAACAGCAGGAATTAGTCATCACAACCCACCCACCTCCCCTAGGAGTTGTATCTCTATCTATCTATCTTCCTTTCCTCTCTCTATTGTCTCAGCTTTAAACTCAAACTGAAGAGAGCTGGTCAGGAAGGCGGGAAGGCAGCGCGCATGTGCAGTGGGAGGCCCCAAAAGCCTTTCATCTGAAAGGCTGGGGAGCTTTCCCGCGCAGGCTCCGTCGGTACCGACGTACCCATATGTGATGACTAATTCCTGCTGTTCCCAGAGATCACCTGTTACAGGTAAGTAACTGTGCTTTCTCCAGTCTTGTGGGTCATGAGTGATTTTTAAGGCATTCATGAGGCTTTCAATATCGGAACAGAATACCAGATGGAGCCTTTCTTCAGAAAGGAAAGCAAACTGCTGGTGGCACTTTCGATATGAAGTACTGTTGACATCTTCTAGAAGATTCCATTGTTGGAGTCTTGATCCTAGCAATTCTGCCTTGTTCTTGGATAAGTCCAAATCACGAACCAGGTCATTTAATTTTTCCTGTCTTATTCTGTGTGGAGTTGATATGCATCCCAGTGAATATCTGGGTCATTGCATGCTGAGGGACCAGGAGAAGAACAGGTCAGCTCACCCTTGTCCTCATCAGATGAATCAAGAGAATATTCTGATGGAGGTTCTGGAATAGGAAGTCCCTCACCATGTGGAACTGGTCTCAATGCAGACGGAATGTTTGGGTAGACTATGCTCGACTTCTTTTGCTTCGCTATTCCGCTGGAAAGAGGAGGAACCAAGCAGAAATAACAGTCATTTATGTGGTTGCTTGGCTCTCTCCACACCATGGGGACTGCAAACGAGTCTGACCCCAGATCCTCCAGTGGGGCCCGGTTCCTAGGAGCTGCCCCCGGGGCGGACTCCTTGACGCCCTCGGGCTCTGACTGGGAGACCGAGGATGAGGCCTCCTTGGAGACATCCCGACACTGGGATGTCCCCTCTGCGCCACTCTTTGCCTGAGGACGTGACCTTTCATGATTTCATTCGTGACATGGCCTGGGCTCTTTCAATCCAGTCGGAGGAGGACCTGCGCACCAAAGAGCTTGAGATCCTACAATATGAGTCCCCTCCCAAGGAGACTCTTATGGTGCCAGTTCCACCCATTCTTGAGAGATTGCTCCTCTGCATGTGGGATTCCTCAGCCTCAGTGCCGGTGGTCAATTGGTGCCTGGATGCCATCTATTGCGTCCGGAAGGGCCCCGGGTTCCATAAGCCACAACTCCCCCACAACCTGATGGTGGTTGAGTCCTCCATGCAAAAACTGAAGAGTCAAAAGACCTACTCTTCAGTTCCGCATGGCAGGGAAGCCCAGGCCCTTGACGCCATGGGGTGCAAGTGCTACCAGGGCGCCATGCTCAGGTGCCGAATACAGACACATGAATTGTACATTAGGATGTACCTTAAGTACCTGATTCAGGAACTCTCGGGGTTCTTGGCAGGCCTTGCCGGGAAACCTCTGCAAAGGTTCCAGTCCCTAGCAGCAGGCATCCGGTACACTTCCATATTCCTCTCCCGGGCTGCCTACGATTGGTTCGAGTCTGCGGCCAGGGTTGCAGCCGCTGGCATCGGCGCCCAGCACCAGGCATGGTTACAGACCTCGGACCTGGAGCAGTGGGTACAGGAAAAACTCCTGGATGCCCCCTGCAATAGGCATCGGCACCAGGCATGGCTACAGATCTCGGACCTGGAGCCGTGGGTACAGGAAAAACTCCTGGAGCCGTGGGTACAGGAAAAACTCCTGGATGCCCCCTGCAATAGTGAGAACCTCTTTGGGGAAACTGATAAGACTGCAGAGATTGAGGCCGAGGTAGTGACCTGGCAGAGGCTGTCCAAAAAGACCTAGTCTCTCCCAAGGAAAAAGTCCTTGGGGGAAAAGCCCTTTTTCCTGAGGAAAAAGGGCTGCTCCCAGGCTGGCCACTACCAACCTTACTTGGGACAGCCTCACCATGCCTCACAGCCAAAAGGCCAGGGACACGGGCCTAGGAAACCCAAGGCTCCCAAGCCCGAGACACCAGCTCCCACCCAACTGCCAGGGGCTAGCTTTTGACTCCCTGGACTGGGCCTCCCCTCCCCCTGAAGGCCCTCTGCCCACAGGGGGTCGACTGGCCTTTTTCGCCCACAGATGGGCCAGCATCACCACAGACAAGTGGGTTCGGCGGGTGGTGCAGGAGGGATATTTCCTTCATCTGCAGCAGAACCCTCCAGAATTCTTCCTAGGAGAGCCGCCACAACTTCTCCTTCACCAGGCCTTGCTCACCACAGAATTTGCAGGCTTTCTCAGGGAGAGGGTGGTGGAACCTGTACCCCAACACCTCGGGGGTTCTACTCAAGGTATTTCCTTGTCCCAAAAAGAATAGGGGGCCTCCAGCCCATTCTGGACCTGCGCAACTTGTACAAGTTCCTGGTGCGTGAGAACTTCAAGTTGCTCTCCCTTGGAACTTCCTGCTGACCTACCTCCCCCAAGGAAACTGGCTCTGCTCCTTGGATTTCAAGGATGCTTTCACCCACATCCTGATCACCCCTCTGCACAGGCATTACCTGAGATTCGTGGTGGGGGCAGCATTACCAATACAGAGTGCTGCCGTTCAGCCTCGCCTCCTCTCCAAGGGTCTTTACAAAATGCCTGGTGGTCATGGCCACCCATATGTGCCTCCAAGGGGCCCACGTCTTCCCTTACCTGGACGTCTGGCTCATCAGAGGCAGCACACCTCTTGAGACCAGTCAGGCCACAAGGCTCACTATTTGCACCCTGCCTTTCCCTGGTCCAAGACATGGAATTCATAGGGGCCCAGCTGAACACTCTGCGGGTCAAGGCCTTTCTCCCTGTGGAAAGAGCCCACTGCCTGATGCAGTTGGCAAGGGACGTGCAGAGCTGCAGTTTGGTGCCAGCTTGCCTACTCCTCTGCCTGTTAGGCCACATAGCCTCGACAGTTCACGTTATGCCTCTGGCAGCCCTGTGGTGCCTCCGTTTCCAGTAGATGCAAGCCACAGGCAGGCTGAGTGACAGGGTGAAGGTCAGCCACCAGCTGGCAGCCTCTCTCACCCTGGTGGCAGTCCCCACATCACCTCAGGGCAGGGATGCCCTTCCAGGCACAGACCCCTCAGAAGGTTCTGACGACAGACACCTCTCTTGTGGGCTGGGGCGCACATTGTGAGGGCCAGTGCACTTAGGACACCTGGTCTCCAGAGGAATCCCTCCTGCAAATCAATCTCCTCAAGCTCAGGGCCATCTCCCTGACCCTTCAGGCTTTCTGCCACCTCCTGAGCAACCTCCCGGTCCTCAAACTGACAATCAGGTTGCCATGTTCTATGTGAACAAGCATAAGGGCACAGGCCCATACTCCCTCTCAGGAGGCAGTGGCCCTCCACTCCTTTGCAGTGTGCAACCATATACTTCTGAGGGCGGTGTACTTACCAGGCCAGGACAACCACCTGGCGGACAACCTCAGCAGGGTACTTCGGCCTCATGAGTGGCGCCTGGACCCCAGAGTGACCCAGAAGCTTTTTCACCTCTGGAGAAGACCCTGGCTGGACCTGTCCGCTTCCCTGGACAACTCACAGCTGCCAAAATTTTGCTTTCCTCCACCATACTACAGGATGATAGCGGCGGATGCATTCCTGATCTCCTGGTCACAGGACCTGCTTTATGCATGCCCACTGACCCAATAGCCAAGTGCCTTTTCAAGATCAAGAGCGAGCACACTTCAGTAATCCTAATTGTTCCCAGGTGGCCCAGACAGCCCTGGTTCCCCCTGCTGCTCTCCCTGTTGGTGGGTCAGGACCTGGACCTCCTGTCACAGGAGGGGGTCTCCCTGTTACACCCCAACCTGAGGTCCTTAACGCTGACAACGTGGCTGCTGAAAGGGTAGCACTGGCCCCTTTCAACCTCCCAGGTGAGGTCTAGGAGATCCTCCTGGAAGCCATCCACCAGAAGGGCTTACGCCTTCAAGTGGAGGAGATTCTTCGCCTGGTGTGCAGAAAGGAATGAGAACCCATTCTCCTGTTAGGTAGAACTTGTGCTGCAGTACTTGCTGCACCTCTCTCACTTGGGCTTGAAATCTAGTTCTTTGAGGGTGATTCTCAGCGCCATAGCGGCTATCACCTTAAAGAGGGGAAACCCCTCTCAGGCCAGCCTTTGGTCTCCAGATTCCTCAGGGGCATCTTGCTATCCAAGCCCCCTCTCCACCCTCCGGGAGCGGAATGGGACCTCAATGTAGTGCTCTACCAGCTCATTAGGCCACCGTTCGAGTCTTTGGCCACCTGCCACCTGAGATATCTTTTCTGGAAGGTGGCCTTCTTGGTGGCATTGACATCTGCTCGCAGAGTAAGTGAGCTGCAGACCATGGTGGCAGACCCGCCCTATACCAGATTCTATACGAACAGGATGATGCTTCGTACGCACCCCAAATTCCTCCCAAAGGTGGTGTCCGCTTCCCACCTCAATCTGTAGGTAGTTCTACCCGCCACCTTCCTACAGCCGCACGCCAACAGGGAGGAGGTTGTCTTGCATACTCTGGATTGCAAGAGGACTCTGTCTTTTTATCTAAAGAGGACCAAGGCCCATCAAAAAGCTCCTCAGCTTTTTATCTTCTATGACCCCAGCAGACTGGGGCTACCTGTGTCCAAGCAAACCCTGTCCACCTGGGTGCCAGACTGCATTGCCCTCACTTATGAGCAAGCTGGCCGCTCTCTGGAGCACCGGATCACTGCTCATTGCGTGAGGGCTATGGACACGTCAGTGACCAACCTACGCACAGTACTGGTGCAAGAAATCTGTAAGGCCGCCACGTGGTCTTCAGTCCATACATTCACAGCTCACGTCTGCCTTCAGAGTGAGTCCCGCAGGGACAGACAGTGCCTTTGGCCAGGCAGTGATCAGAAGCATTCTCAGTGTATAGGCAACTCCTCTCCAATCCTTCTGTGTTCAGGCTACCAGAGTTATGGTGATGCTGGAGTCTGCAAAGTCTCTTAGTAGGGACTCACCTTGTGCAACTCACTGCCTTCCTTGGGTCACCGTTGCTGCTGTCATGGTTCGGGCCCCGGCAGCTTGGAGCTAGGGAGTCCCATTTGTGAGGACTGACTTCCTGCTCTTTCCTGGAGAAAGCAGGTGTAACAGGTGTTCTCCAGGGACAGCAGGAATCAGTCCTCACAACCCTCCCTCTTCCCCTTGGAGTTGCCTCCTTTACCTTTTTCCTTTTGCCTAAGCTGTGTCATCTGGCTGAGCAAGATGGCATCCTTGGGCGGGAAGGGGACCACGCATGCGTGGTAGCATTCCCAAAGGCTTTCTTTGAAAGCTGGGCAAATGATCCATGCGGGCTCCATCAGTGCCGACATCACCCATATGTGAGGACTGATTCCTGCTGTCCCTGGAGAACACCCGTTACAGGTGAGTTACTATGCTTACTGAGTTGGGTTTCAAAGTTCTTCTTGATCAGTCTAGTGGCCACCAAGATTTCTGTCTCTGTTACATTCTTGTCTGTTTGCATCGCTTGGAACATGATGATCTTCTTTCTCTCCCTACATACTACATATCATTCCTTGGACCAAATTCTTGATCAGCAAAACCATTATTATACTGTTTACTTTGGTTAGTGTTTTGATCCATTGCATTGCTGGCCTTCTTCTTTTGCACTGACCTTCAATCTTGCCAAGACTATCTTTATCTAATGAACTTTCTCTTCGCATGATATGTATGTATGATATTTCCAAAGTATGAAAATCAAAGTCTTGTCATTTGAGCTTCTAAAGAAAGCTTAGATTTGACCTCCTCTAGTACCGATTGATTTTTTATTAAAACAGTCCATGGTATACACAGTAATCTCCAGGAACAAGCAGGAATGAGTCTTCACATATGGGTATCGTTGGTACCGACGAAGCCTGCGCGGGAACGCTCCCCAGCGTCCAGAAAGAAAGCTTTTGGGAGCATCCCACAGTGCCTGCGTGCTGCCTTCCCGCCTTTCCCAACCGCCTCTCTCCAGTTCTTCTTTTCCGCGGAGCCAGCAGGTCGTGTTCCTGTCACCGCTGAAGAAGTTCTTTATTTTCTTTTATTTCTTTGGTCGCGCGTCTGCCTTCTTCGATGTCGGACCGGTACCGCCGGTCTTTTCTTCTTCTGTGCATTTTTTCCTTTTGGGCCTTAGGCCTAGAAAAATTTTCCTCATGGAAAAGCCCGCTTCCAGGTTTAAAAAGTGCACGAAGTGCAGCGGTACTCTTTCTATCACCGACACCCATGACTGGTGTCTAAAATGTTTGGGTCCTGACCATTCCCTCACCGATTGTGAGTCCTGTTCCATGATGTCTAAAAGGGGTCGACAGAATCGAACGGCCAAGCTCAGTACCCTGTTTCCCTCTGATGCAGCTTCGGTGGCATCGACATCTTCCAGGGCTGCTTCTTCCTCCCATGGATCTCAGGTAACCAAACATAAGTCCAGCCGGTCCTCGAAGGGTAGATCTCCCTCTAAGTATCGAGATGCCTCCGGGCTTGCTCTCGAGGATCCCGCACCTGCAAAATTACCCCGGCGGGAAGCTCCGGCTTCCAAAGCTTCATCTATGGGGTTACAGGTTGACATCGATGGCTCGGCCTCGACCGATCAGCTGTTGCCATGTTCTGGGGTACCGATGGTTTCCACTGGTACCGACATCCAGACATTGATTGCGTCGATGGATCAGAATATTCTGACCATGCAGCGTGCCATTACGGCATTCATACAAGCTGCGACGCCTCCGGTACCGCAACAAACTCCGTTGTCGGTACCGGTTCCGTCACAGATATCGGTTCCGGTGCCGGTACCGATTGCATCGATATCGGCTTCGGTGTCGACTGCAGCGGTACCCTGTTCTGTGATGCCCATCGGTGCTGATCACTCCCGATGTCGATACCACTCGGTACGCATATCGGGCTCTGCAGGAGCATCCAGACAGGCGATACTTCGATTCCTCCGAAGACTCTGATGAATCAGAGGCTTCTCTCGAAGCATCGGTAATCCTTCCTCAGGAGCCCTCTTCTCCAAAAAGAAGAATGTCTCCTCCAGAAGACTTGTCTTTTCAAGACTTCATTAGGGAAGTGGCCAGGGGCCTCTCCATTTCAGTGGCCCCTGAATCAGAGCCTAGAGCCAAGAAATTGGATATTTTACAATATCCTAAGGCTCCTAAAGAGGCAGCTACTTTACCAATTCATGAGATCCTTTATGATCACGTTGGGCATATGGGAGACACCTCTCACTATCTCCCCTCATTCTCGTAGGTTGGACACCATGTACCGTGTTCCTCCTTGTCCTGGCTTTCATAAGACTCAGCTTCCTCACCACTCTATTGTGGTGGAGTCTGCTATGAAGAAGATAAAGAGTGCAAAAAGACAATCATCTAATCTTCCAGGAAGAGAATGCAGAACCTTGGATGCTTTTGGCCGGAGAATTTTCCAGGCCAATATGCTTGTTGCCAGAATCAACTCCTATAGTCTCTATATGGGGATGTTTCTAAAGGAAGTTACAGATCATCTGCAAACTTTATCTCCTTTTATCTCAGAAGATAAAAGGGAAGAGTTTCTCACCTGGCTTAAACATGCCCAGAATGTTTCCAAATTTTCCAACCGTGCAGCCTTTGACTCTTTTGAGTGTGCCAGCAGAGCCTCAGCTATTGCCATAGGTGCACGCAAAGTTGCTTGGTTACAAGCATCTGATTTGGAACCCTGGGTCCAGGATGGATTAGGAAATCTTCCTTGTACAGGTGAAAACCTTTTTGGCAAGGATTGGCAAGCAAAGGCCACTCAGATGGATGCTGAGAATTCTGCCTTAAATAGACTTTCAAAGTCTACTTCTGCTCCTGTTACAAAAAGGTTATTCAAAAAGGCTCCCAAAAAGGGGAAATATTATCCTGGTTATGGTCAGCAGGCATCTTCTGCAGGCCGTTTTGCTGCAAAGCGTCAGCAACAACCTAAACAAGCCAAGCCTAAAGCTGCAAGGACTGCTATGGCCCAAGAGCCTCAGCCTCCTCAGGGCCTTTGACTTACATCTAGAGAACTTAGTCTTTCTGGCTCTAGAAGAACCAGAGCCTCTCACCATTCCAGGAAGGTTAGCCCACTTTGCTCCCAGATGGGAACAAGTCACGGCAGAGCAATGGACCCTCTCCATCATAAGGAAGGGGTACAAGCTTCATTTTTTCAACCTTCCTCCTCACACCATGGTGAGACAGTTCAATTCTCCAACATCTCTCCTCGACCTTCTGGGTCAGGAGATTGCTACCCTTCTTACCCAAAGGGCAATAGAAGAAGTACCCCTCCTTCAACAGGGCTCAGGGTTCTACTCCCCCTATTTTCTTATCCCAAAGAAAACAGGGGGCTACAGACCCATATTAGATCTCAGAGAATTTAACAAGTTTCTATGCAAGGAGAAATTCAAGATGATTTCTCTCGGTGCTCTCCTTCCATACCTTCAGAGTCAGGATTGGCTTTGTTCTCTAGATCTCAAGGATGCGTACACCCATATCTTCATCCATCCAACACACAGAAGGTTCCTTCGGTTCCTTTATCAAGGAAAGCACTACCAATACAGAGTGCTTCCTTTCGGTCTGGCCTCTGCTCCAAGAGTGTTCACAAAATGCATGGCAGTAGTAGCTGCATTTCTACGCACTCTAGGAATATTTGTATTCCCATATCTGGACGACTGGCTCATCCGAGCTCCTTCCCAGTCAGAGGCCTAGACTTCCCTAGCCTGCACAAGGCGTGTTCTTCAGTATCTGGGACTTGTAATAAACATCCCAAAATCCCATCTCACCTCTACTCAGTCACTAGAGTTCATAGGGGCCTTGCTGGATACCACAACTGCAAGGGCCTATCTTCCCCAGGCCCGTTGCCTACGCTTGGTGCAGTTAGCCTCACAAATTCAGTTAAAGTCCCATTTAACTGCTCGAGAAATGTTACAACTGTTAGGCCACATGGCATCCATCGTGCAATGTGGTTCCTTACGCTCGCCTTCACATGAGGGCAGCTCATTGGACTCTGTCCACCCAGTGGACCCAGGCATCAGGGTGCCTGTCAGACAAAATAGCAACCTCCAGTCGCCTCTTCTGGTCTCTCCAGTGGTGGAGGTCCACTCAAAATCTGTTGCTGGGGTCCCCCTTTCAACAATCACTACCCCAAGCAACCCTTACAACAGATGCTTCTCCAAAGGGTTGGGGAGCTCATCTACAAGATCTCTCCACCCAGGGCATCTGGTCTCCACAAGAGACATCTCTACATATCAACCTCTTGGAGCTCAGAGCAATTCTTCTAGCTCTCAGAGTCTTCCACACCCTGCTCAGCTACAAGACAGTCCTCATCCACACGGACAACCAAGTAGCCATGTTCTACGTGAACAAGCAGGGCGGGACTGGCTCTCTGTCGCTTTGCAACAAAGTTTTGAGATTGTGGGCCTTCGCCAGAGAGCATCAAATTCATCTCGTGGCAGTATATCTTCCAGGGGTTCAAAACTCTTGGGCAGACAGACTCAGTCGAGTTCTGCTTCCACACGAATGGTCCCTCCATGGGGACCAGATAGCCAGGATTTTCCGAATTTGGGGAACCCCGGACATAGACCTGTTTGCAAGTCCGTGGAATGCCAAACTTCCCCGGTTCTGTTCCAGGATTCCGTGTCAGGGAGTTCAGGCCAGGGATGCCTTCATCCTTCATTGGGGGCAAGATTTCCTCTATGCCTTTCCACCCATTCCCCTAATTCCCAAGACACTGTTCAAACTTCAGAGAGACAAGGGGTCTATGATCCTCATAGCACCACATTGGCCACGCCAAGTGTGGTATCCTCTACTTCTGCATCTCTCTCAAGCTCCCTCCCCTCCCTGGACTTGGGATCTGCTCCAGACCTCCTGTCCCAGGAGGAGGGAACGTTGTGGCACCCAAATCCCCAGTCTCTTCATTTGAGAGCCTGGTTGCTGAAGGCCTAGACCTTCAAGATTTGCATCTTTCTCAGCAGGTGAAGGATATCCTTCATGCTTCCAGAAAGCCTTCCACTAGACGTTCCTATGCTTTTTAATGGAAAAGATTTACCATTTGGTGTGCACAGAAGGGTCTTAACCCCCTTGCAATACCTCTGAATTCTTTACTAGAATATTTGCTGCATTTATCCCATGCAGGCCTTAAAACAAATTCAGTAAGAGTCCATTTGAGTGCTATTGCAGCATCCCTTAAGCCTCTCAATGGACAGCCTATTTCCTCTCATCCTCTTATTGCAAGATTCATGAGAGGCCTTCTTTTAACTAAACCTCCCATTAGACCACCTCCAGTGGCATGGGACTTGAATTTGGTTCTTGGCCAGCTTATGAAACCACCCTTTGAACCCTTAGCCACTACCTCGTTGAAATTTCTTCCCTGGAAGGTTACTTTTCTCATTGCAGTCACCTAAGCTCGTCGCATCAGTGAGCTGCAAGCCTTGGTGGCTAATCCTCCTTATACAAGGTTCCATCATGACAAGGTAGTCCTCAGGACTAATCCACACTTTATGCCTAAAGTGGTCTCACCCTTTCATCTGAACCAGGAGGTGTATTTACCTGTCTTTTTTCCAGGACCTCATGCATCAAGTGCAGAGAGGAATCTCCATACCCTGGATTGTAAGAGCGCGCTCGCTTTTTACTTACAAAGGACACAGCAACATAGAAAGTCCTCTCAACTCTTTGTTGCTTTTGATCCCTCTCATTTGGGACTTCCAGTCTCTAAGAGAACTCTGTCCAATTGGATTGCTCAGTGTATTTCTTTCGCCTACCAGAGTAAGAACCTTTCTCTGGAGGGCCATGTCACAGCTCACAATGTGAGGGCCATGGCAGCCTCTATGGATCATCTGAACTCTGTGTCCATCGATCAAATCTGTCGAGCGGCCACTTGGGCCTCAGTTCATACCTTCACAGCCCATTACTGCTTGGACAAGGACTCCCGCTGGGATGCCTTGTTTGGTCAGGCTGTTCTCAAACACCTGTTCCATACCTAATCAACTCCTACCCCCTATCCCTGGTTGGATGCCCGAGATCCATGGGGGCAGGTAGAGCCCTTCTCAGGGACTCACAACCTTGGAGATCTCCCTGGCATCTCTAGCTGGGGAGTCCCCATATGTGAAGACTCATTCCTGCTTGTTCCTGGAGATAGCACACTTACCTGTAACAGGTGATCTCTGGGAACAGCAGGAATAAGTCTTCACAACCCACCCACCTCCCCTAGGAGTTGTATCTCTCTATCTATCTTTCCTTTCCTCTCTCTCTCTTTGTCTCAGCTTAAAACTCGAACTGGAGAGAGGCAGTTGGGAAAGGCGGGAAGGCAGCGCGCAGGTGCTGTGGGATGCTCCCAAAAGCTTACTTTCTGGACGCTGGGGAGCATTCCCGTGCAGGCTCCATCGGTACCGAAGATACCCATATGTGAAGACTTATTCCTGCTGTTCCCAGAGATCACCTGTTACAGGTAAGTAACTGTGCTTTCTTTGCCAGTCCCATAATCCAAAGGCATCAATTTTCTTGCTGTCTTCATTCTTCACTGTCCAACTTTAACATCCATATGACATAATTGAAAATACCATGGCTTGGACAGGTCAAATCTTTGTATGCAGAGAGACAGATATCTCCGCACTTGAAAATCTTGTCTAGGTCATATTTCTTGACTGCTTGTAGATTTATTGATTATTGATCTAAGCAAGATAAAGTTGTCTGCTACTTCTATTTCTTCTCCTTCAAGGATGAAATTATTGATTTTACCAGTTCTCAAGATCGTTGTTTGTTCTTATTAAGGTGCAGGTCCATTTTAAGACTGTTCCTTAATCTTGATAAGCAGATGTTTCAGATAGTCTTCACTTTCAGCCAGTAGCATGGTATCGTCAGCATAAGAAGGTTGTTGAGTCTTTCACCAATCTTCACACCTTGGTTGTCTTCATACAGTCCTACTTTGATTTCTTTTGCATGTAAATTGAACAGATAAGGAAAGTATGCAGCCTTGTCGTACGCGTTTTTGCTGATTTTAAACATTCTGTTTATGCTTGTTCCGTTCAAACTATTGCTTCTTGATCAATGTAAAGATTGCATATGACAACTATCAGGTGTTCTGTGTGTCCTCCGAATCAGAAGAGGAAGAAATTGATTCTGAAAAAAGGTCAAAATATCCACGATCCCGTGCCGATGTCTAGGCCTGATGCCAGTGCTCATGCAGAGTTGTATCTGTACTGGGAACCAAACCAACGATGCCGATCTCTTCAAACACTGGTATCTGAGCAAAAGGATCTCTCGAAATAGGCTCGAGGGCTGGCATGGGACCAGGAAGTACCGGTCTCGAGATGAAAACCGGTGCTTGTCACTGGAGCTGTTGATACCACTGGTACTGAGGCTGCCAGGAGTGCTGCCAAACTCCTCTCGATAGCGAGGATATACTGATCGAGAGAGGAGACTGATGCTTGGGTGGAATTATGTATGGGGCTTCGAGCCACCGTACCTGAGCATGGTACCAGTAGCTATCCGGAGGTCAAAGCCTCGGGAGAGTCCTGGAACCCCTGTGGTGCTTTGGAGGGTTGGTCCTTCCTTCTGGGTCTGTTTGGCAGGCCGGTCAGCATCGGATGCAACATTTGGTGAATTTCGATGATGATGTAGGGACTTACCTTGATGATCGGTATCGGACTTCGATGCCGATGCTTTCGTTTTAGACTTATGTTTGGACTTTGAAGAGACTTCAGAACCAAGAGAGGAGGCTAACATTCTTGATGCAGAAAGCATAGTTACTCAACTGTAACAGGTGTTCTCCGGGGACAGCAGGAATCAATCCTCACATATGGGTGACATCGGCACCGAAAGAGCTCTCACGGAAGCATTCCCCTAGCTTTCAAAGAAATCCTTTGGGAGATGCCACCATACATGCGTGGTCCCCTTCCTGCTCAAGGGTACCATCTTGCTCAGTCAGATGACATAGATAAAAAACTGCAAAAATAAAAGATGGTAAAGGAGCAACTCCAAGGGGGGGAGGAGGGTTGTGAGGATTGATTCCTGCTGTGCCCGGAGAACACTTGCTACAGGTGAGTAACTACGCTTTCTCCGGGAACAAGCAGGAAGTTAGTCCTCACATATGGGACTCTCCAGCTACAGGCTACCGAAAGCCCATAGCAAAAACAGGGCTCCCTCAAGGGGGCCGCAAGCAGCAGCAATTCAGTCTTTGTACACAGACCACAGTAGGACCCCTGTGTCCAATGAACCAGCCACTCCAGTAGCCTGAACACAGAAGGGTCAGAGGATAGGAGTTGCCTAAACCCCGAAAAGGTTACGGAGAACAGCCTGGCCAAAGGCACTGTCCCGTCGGGACTCTTTCCAGGCAGTAATGGGCTGTGAAGGTATGGACTGAAGACCAAGTGGCGGTCCGGCAGATGTCCACCATTGGGACAGAGCCCAAGTTTGCCACGGAGGCCGCCATGGCACTGATACGGTGTGCCATGATGCGGCCTTCCAGCAGGAGCCTCGCCTGCTCATAAGTGAGGGCAAAACAGTCTGCCACCCATGTGGACAGCGTACGCTTGGTCACCGCCTCCCCCAGCGTACTGGGGTTGTAGGAGACAAAAGGCTGAGAAGCTTTGCGGTGGCCCTGAGTATGTTGGATATAGAAGGACAATGCCCTCTTACAGTCCAAGGTGTGAAGAACTGTCTCTGCCCAACTGGAGTGAGGTCTTGGAAAGAAGGTAGGGAGCTACGACTTCCTGGTTGAGATGGAAGGGTGACACCACCTTCGGCAGGAATTTGGGGTGCGTGTGAAGCACCACTCTGTTCTTGTAGAACCTGGTATAGTGTGCCTCCGCCACAAGGACCTGGAGCTCGCTAACTCTACGAGCGGAGATAAGCGCGTCCAGGAAAGCCACCTTCCAAGAGACGTAGTGGAGGTGGCAAGTAGCCAGAGGTTCGAAGGGCGGGCGAGTGAGCTGTCCCAACACCACGTTGAGGTCCCATTTGGTTGCCAGAGGGTGAACTGGGGGCTTCGATAAGAGCAGGCCCCGAAGAAAACGGGTCACCAACGGCTGGACAGAGAGGGGCTTACCATCCACCAGATGGTGTGCCGCCAAGGCACTGAGGTGCACCCGGACGGAGTTTGATTTGAGCCCAGACTGAGAGAGGTGGTGAAGGTACTATAACACCAGAGCCACTGGACAGGAGAAAGGGTCAGCCCCATGATCAGCGCACCAAACAAAGAACCTGTGCCATTTAAGCCTTCCTAGTAGAGGCCATGTGAGAGGCCAGCAGGGTGTCCTCCACTTCAACCGGAAGGTTGAAGGGGCCAGAGTCACCATCTCAGCAGCCACCCTGTCAGCGACAAGGATCCCAGATTGGGGTGCAGGAGAGAGCCCACCTCCTGAGAAAGGAGTCCCGGGACAGTCCCCAAGGAGGATGGGGGTGTTCATTGTCATCTGTAGAAGCAGCGAGAACCATGGCTGCCTGGGCCACTGAGGCACTATCAGGATGAGAAAGGCCCTGTCGAGGAGGATCCTGAACAAGGTCTTGGAGATCAGTGGGGTAGGAGGGAAGGCATACATGAGGCCTCCAGATCATGAGACCAGGAACACGTCTGCAGCCACCCTGGAGGGGTGGGCCTGCTGGGAGCAGAAGCGGGGCAACAAAGTTATCTGAGCTGGTGAACAAGTCCATCACGGGTTCTCCCCTGAGCCTGAAAAGCCTGGCTACCCTGGGGTCCAGCTGCCATTTGTGCGGCTGGAGAACTCTTCTGAGCCTGTCAGTCAGCTGGTTGTCCTTACCAGGCAGGTACACTGCCCGCAGGAGGATACCCTGTCAGATGGCGTACAAGCAAGAGGGCTAGAGCCTCCTGACAAAGGGTACGAGACCCCTTGCTTGTTCACGTAGAACATCGCCACCTGGTTGTCCGTCTGGACCAGAACCGTCTGGTGACGCAGGTGGTGACAGAAGACCCTCAGGCCTAGGTGTATGGCTCGGAGCTCCAGGAGATTGATCTGCTGGGCGCTCTCATCCGGTGACCAGTTTCCCTGGGTGCGGAAATCATAAGAAGCTCGAAAGATGGACTTGGAGCAGTCAGCCACTGGTTTCAACAGGGTGTGGAATCTGTCGAGGGGCTCTCCCTCGAGGCCCACGGCGAAACCTCCCAGTTCCTTAGCCAAGTCACATAGGAACATACCGATGTACAATTGATATGCCTGGATGCGACAAGAGAGCATGGAACCTTGATAGACCTTGCGGCCTAGGGCATCAAGGGCTCTCAACTCTCGGCCTGGTGGTACCGATGAGTGCGACTTTGGGCTCTTCTGCTTCCTCATGGCTGATTCTACCACCATCGAGGTGTTTGGGAGTTGGGTCTTTCGGAAGCCGGGCCCACGCTGCACCTTGTACAATGTGTCAAGGCGCTTGCTCACGTCACGATGGGGACCAAGGCTGGGGCCTCCCACATACAGAACAACAGCCGAGATAGAATCGGCGGCACAGGCACAGTGAGGGATTCTCTAGGCGGGGACTCGTACTGAAGAATATCGAGTTCTTCAGCACGAGGGTCCTCCTCGGCCTAGGTAACCAGCCTGAGGGCCCGAGCCATGTCCCGAATAAACACCAAGAAAGAGGTGTCTTTGGGTGTTGAGTGCCGCTGGAATGCAGGCGGCAAGGGATCCGACGGAAGATCCCGCTGGG
The DNA here is from genome assembly GCA_033557465.1 of Ichthyophis bannanicus. NCBI lineage: Eukaryota > Metazoa > Chordata > Amphibia > Gymnophiona > Ichthyophiidae > Ichthyophis > Ichthyophis bannanicus. The sequence goes on from CM066036.1 coordinate 191,838,124, forward strand.
TACGGGTTTCCGGGGAAGTGACCCCATCGGTCGAGGGATCCAAGCCGGGCGGGTCGCCCTGTCCGATGGCTGGCGGCCTACAGCCGGAGGCCCTGGACGATCTCGCCTTCGAGGAACGGGAAAGCGAGCGAGACTGACGTCGAGGACCCTCACGAGGCCCGCGGCTCTCGGGGGTTTCCTAGATGGATTTGGGTGTCCCATGCGAGAGACCCGTGGTCTCTGGGTGCAAGTCAGTGAAGCTGGCCGTGAGCACCTGCTGGGAAGCAATGAACACAGAAACGCTGCGTTCAAGTGCCAGCATACGGACTCCCGAGCGGGCGTGGGGTCCTAGGACGCCGATACTGGGGTCACCGGATCAGGCGTCGAGGAGGAGAGGGGGTCCTCACCGGGACGACCCTAAGGAGACTGGGTGCCTTCGCCAGAGGCCTCCGTTTCCCTGCGAGGTACCTTGCCAGGGCCGCTCCTTGTCAGACTCTCGGGAACACTGAAGGGGACTAAGCGACAAGGCGTGGGAGCGCTCGCGCTTGTCATGAGTCCCGGACAGCAACTTCAAGGCCTTCTTTTTGCATCGTTGCACCTTGGAGGGGTCCCTGGTCGGAGTGCCGCCGAGAACGCAGGGCCACAGGGGGTGAACCCACTGGAGGAGAGATGACCGAGAGCACCACCGGGGATTCCAAGGAGGCCTTTTGGAAAATGTCTTCGGACTTCTGCTTACGAACGAGTAGGGCCTTAGAGGACATTTTTTGCAGAGCGAACAGAGCTCTGGGTCATGGTCAGCTCCCAGGCACCACAGACAACAATCATGGGTGTCCGTAAGTGACATGTTCCTAGAGCATCTATTGCATTTTGTAAACCCGGTGGCCATGGGGGCAAAAATGGCCCCTGCGAGATCCCCACGGCCAGCGGTTGGAAAGAAAAAAGGGTGCAAAAATGTGTATCCCCGTGAGCTCTGAAGTAGAGCAGGGGAAAGGACAGATAGAGGACTGGTGCAACCGGAAAAAAGAAAGCCTGTTAAGGCGAGGAAAGCGAAACTTTTCCGAGGGACGAGGATGTGCGTCCGAAGGGCTCCGTGGAAAAAGGGAGACTGAGCAAGATAGCACCCTTGGGAGGGAAGAGGACCATGCATGCGTGGTAGCAATCCCAAAGGCTTTCTTTGAAAGCTGGGGAATTGCTCTGCGCGGGCTCCGTCGTTGCCGACATCACCCATAAGTGAGGACTGACTTCCTGCTTGTTCCTGGAGAAAGGATATTCTTCCTATTATTAACCACTGTGATGTTGTCTGTCTGATTAACTGATATTTGCAGTCTGCAAGGTCTTGAATGACAGATGTTAAATATTTGAGCCAACAGTTAGGCACTGCTTATGTCCTGGGCTCTTCCAGGACCTGAAAACTGGGGTTGCCCTTAACCTAATCTCATAATTTGGATATTTTGTCTAAATTTCTTTATGCTGGCTCGCCATTCTGCTTCTCTACCGTGTTCTTGTCACATACTTATCCCTCAGAATGCTCTCCTTGCATAGGAAATGAGCCTTAGCTTCCCTCCTGTCTTTTATACTGTCTCTAGTCGCATCGTGATGATGCAGCTTGCGCCAACTATCCCTCTGAAGATGCACCCTGGTTTGATTGGTTCTTGAGGAATGCATCTTCTCTGATGGCCCTCTGCACAGACAAAGAGGTTGTAGTTGTCTATTCTCTGAAGCTACGTAGGGTTGATCCTGGCTAGCTCTGGAGGGGGACCTCATCCTTTTTCCTTTCTTGCTCCTATGTTTCTCCAGCTATCATCTGGTGTCTACACGTCCATAGGGGACACTTGGGTCTCGTGCTGCGTTCCAGCAGCCTTTGAATACCGGAGGGCTCAACCTGAAGGGAAAGGGGGCTGTTGTAAGCACTGTTCCCTCTAAGCTGTGCGCGTGTGCGCGCGCACACACCTCGCCGAGCGAGCGCACATACTTTACAATAGAGCGCACAAAAATTACAGCTCTGATTCTGATAGAAAACAACACAGACGTCTTAAAATTTAAAAGTTATGATTGTTTAGTAATCATCTATTTTCATTTAATTTGATTAAAATCAATGTGGTGTATATACTGTATTCTGACGTGTAGTCAAATTTTAAAGTATATAACGCCGAGTGTCATTATGTGGCGCACAAAAATTTAACCTTCCTTCAAAAGCTGTACACAGCTGATATTTTATACGCACACAGCCTACAGAAAATTAGAGGGAACATTGGTTGTAAGTGAGCATGCATGACTTTGGCCTAAAGTTCTTGGTGTCCCAGAGCTAGATCTGGTCATGACAGCTTTACAACAGTTTTTCCCCCAATCCTCTTACTAGAGGTACACCTAGACAGTTAATTAGGTATTCAAGCTGACCAAAATGTATGTGCGTGAGAAAGATCTGCATACATTGTATGCGACTTTCTATACATATTTATTGTAGATAAACTGAAAGCCAGAACACTTGGGTGTACCTCCAGGACATGGTTGGAAAATGCTTCTCTGCAGGATATTCAGATTTCTCCCAAAACCTTTCTGTTTCAGATGTTTTTGGTGGTGTGTTAACTGCATATATGCTCTTCCCCAGTTCCCTGTAAAATTCCTTTGTGTTTAACATATTTTATTCCTATGCCTCTCATTTGTTTTTTTTTTGTATCATAATTTTTGAGTCTGCTGCAGTTTTAAGTTTGAATGTATGAACCGTAAGATCCTCCTGTGTAGTTGCAGCATTTTCAGCCTGATATTTTGAATCTCTTAGATTTTTTTTTTAAATTTAAAATTTATTGAACCAAACAACTTCCATATTACACTGGGAGATCTGGACAGATCAATGTACAATCCTATCACATCATATTCTTCTCAGTATAAGTAGACAATTAAGACAATAATATCAGAGTCTAAAACTACAACAGTTCATGAATAAAACAGTACAAAAATAAAAGGTCAACCAGCAAGTTTGGCAGCATCTTAAACACTTTGGTACCTCAGCCACAATAAGAATGATAAAAATAATATGAAAAATAATACTGCTGCTAATAATAGAGATTATAATTACAGTACCCACTATCACAGCCCCCAGTGAATTAGCTGTCCCTCATACTTTTTGTCCCAATTCTCCCCCTCCCCCATTTTTGGGTTGGCTAGCTTCCGCATCAACTCAATATTGCATTATATCCAAGCATAAACCACATGTCCCAGAACCCCCAGCAAAGCCGTAAGTATCAGGCCCCATGTACTATCCCTCCCCCTCCTGCTCCTCTAGCCCCAACCACATCCTGTAGGAGCACAACATAGTCATAAACATTCACATCTGCCCCTCCGGATAGCTGTTAAGCTACTCAAAATACATCTGTTGAAGCATCCCTAAAATTTGTTCCTGGTCAAGGATTCTGGATTCCTCCATGCTCTTGCAATCATACACCTTGCTGCTATTATGCAGCAAATCACCCACCCACTCACCTCAGGTGATCACTCTTCTGGAGTGTGTAATAGGAGGAATAACATAGTGTCATTAACAAAAATTGTGATCCCCATCACCTCCCTAATAAACTGTTGAACAGCTTTCCAAAGGTTCGCCATTCTGGGGCACTCCCACCAGACATGTAATAAGTCCCTCTCTCCCACAACCCCTCCAACACAGTGGTGATTTGTTACTATAAAACTTATGTAACCTATCTGGTGTTAAGTACCAGAAAAAGAACACTTTATAGCCATTTTCAGTAACAGTAGCAGACACTATTTTAGCCATTCCTCCAACTCCAGAGATCTGTTCAAGAGCAGCTCCCACAGCACCATGTATGGAAGCTTTTCAATGGTGTGTCCCACTAATCTCTGGTATAGGTGGGTTGCCACCTTCCGGTACACCAATTTGTCCAGCAAAAGATGCTCAAAACTGTTGAGGCCTCCCATTTGTTTAGTAGTAGCAACCACAGCATGAATAAAATGTTGGAGCTGTAGATATGCAAAGAAGTCCTTATTACTCAACTGATATGTCTCCTTCAGCTGCTCAAAAGCCTGCACTTGTCCACTCTCAAAAAAACTGAAACAAAAAGATGAGCCCCTGCCATCTAGACAAAACAACTTTCAGCTGCTCTTGTGGTAATTGCTGGATATGGCAAAGCTCCATAGCTCATGAGTGCTCCCTACCCCCCCAGCAATCCCTCTTTGCTGTTTCCAAATTCACAAGAGATACTTAAGAAATGGATTCAATTTCACTGCTTTTGGGCTCCCCCTCCACAAACTTTTCAAAGCTGGTTTGTCAGATATGGATTCAATGATACATATCCCGTTTCTTTCAGCTGCTCCCTCACTCAACAATTGCTGCCAACTGCAAGACGACAAAATATTTTTTAATGTCCATTACCCCCATACCACCCTCCGCTTTAGGTAAAGTCAAAAGATGCTGCGTGCTACCCTCAGTGGTCTATGTCTTCAGATAGGCAAACAATTTTCTATTCAGCTTTCTAAGCTCACCCTTCCCCCAGGGATCTCTATTGGCAATGCCATAAGTAGATATTGACCAATTCACAAGCAATTTGGGTCGTGTTTATAGAGTAATATAATATCAGTAGATGTATGAAAATTACTCCAAAGTAACAGACTTTAACAGAAAAAACTCGGAGGGTTTTGTGCTTCAATACTTAATGATATTGCACGGAATTTGTCTCAAGACTATTTGGCTGAAAAATGCTGAATTGAAAGAACTCTTCATTAACCCCAGCACAGCCTTATGACATCAATGACTTGTTCCGGCATTTAGTGAAAACATCTAATATACCCTCTCGTGTGTTTCAAATTTTCTGATTTAATCTTGGTGTTCAATAATTGGTATTCAATATAACATGAGACCAGCACTTAACTTCATAAAACTTCCCAATTATTCTGTTTCTTCCTTATCCCGACGCCTCACTTGCAACGTTGAAAACAGCGTTTCACTCAATAAGATGAGGTTCTTCAGGGGATTTAAATGTGGTGCATTCAGCCCAAATGTTAACCAATGGTAGCTTAAACTCCGCACAGCATTTTCAAGCAAACATTGCTACAAAATGTAATTCTCTTCGGCAGCCATCAGCTGTTCCTTTCCTCTGTTAGCCTTGAAAAACACTACGAATAGTCTGAGACAAATTCCGTGCAATATCATTAAGTATTGAAGCACAAAACCCTCCGAGTTTTTTCTGTTAAAGTCTGTTACTTTGGAGTAATTTTCATACATCTACTGATAAGTAGATATTGAAACATGGTAAAACCATCATTTGCAGAGCAGCCAGCCAACCCCATCTGGAATGATCTGGTCTCCCCCATCTCTCCAAATTTCCCCAACCTGTTTGGTAAGTGGGAGGTAATTTGTTTCATAAACTTTCTTATGATTGGTACTCAGATGAATACCCAAATATTTGATCCCTTTCTTAGCCTCCTTAAAGGGGAAACAGTTTAACTCCTCCAGCTCCGGACTTAGAGAGTCGTTTTCAGGAACTCTTAGTCATATTGACTTTAAAATCTGCTCATCCCCCATTCTCCCTTAGCTCGCCCACTATCCCCTCCAGAGACTCAATAGGATCTCCCACCAAAAATAAGATGTCATCAGCAAACATAGCAAATTTATGTTCTATGGGCCCTACCTTGAGTCCTCGTATTTGCTCTAATCCTGGCAGCCAGCGATTCAAGAGACAGAACAATCAAAAGAGATGATAGGGGGCACCCTTGTCTAGTCCCTCTTGTGAGCTGGAATTCTCTCGAGTATCCACTATTCACTTGAATCCTGGTATAAGGCCCTAACCCTACCTAGAAAATTAGGCCCAAGCCCCATTTCTCTAATGGCTGCAAACATAAAATTCCACTCAATTCTATCAGACTGGTGTGGCTCCATGCGCTGTATCCAGAGAGTTCAGAGTACTGCTGGAAGGGATGTGGGGCAAGGGGGACCTGCTCCATATGATCTGGAGCTGCCCTATTATATGAGACTATTGGGCAGCCGTGGAAAGTCTCACAGCGGATATTACTAAGGTGCGGGTATAGTTTACACCGGCTATGGTAATATTGAATGAGGAGGTGGAGGGTGGAGATTTGGGGAGGTTACAGGGGTACTGCGTAATTGCGGCCAGGATGAGCTTAACTCCGTTGGTGGAAAAATATGGGAGTACCCCTGTTAAAAGAGGTGGTGGGGAGACTGGAGCAGCTATGGGGTTTCTGTGCGATAGAAGCACACAGAAAGCACACTCTTACATGATACAACAAGGTGTGGGAGCTGTATGCACAGTAGAGGGGGGTGGAATATTGGTGTGGGAAACCAGAGGGAGGTGGAGCAACAATGTAAAGATGTAATTGGTTAGTTCTTTTCCTGCTTAAAGATGTTACTACTGAACTGTTTAAAAAGTCTAAAATGCAAACTGTTTACAATGAATACTGTATAATGTTAAATGTTTAAAAGGGCGATACAGTGTTTGAGAATAGACAGAGGGGGTAGGGGAAGGTGGGTTGGGGGAGTGGGAAGGGTAGGGAGGGTGAGTGGGAGGGGGGTGGAGGGTCAAAGGGGGGGGGAACGAAACAATGCTCATTATTATTATCATTATTGTTGGAGGAAGTTAGTTTGTTAATGTATAGAAAGGAAGATTTTGAGAGACCGGTGTGTAAATATACGTCTGTGCTGGAAAATTGAATAAAGAACAAATTTAAAAAAAAAAAATCTCCTCCTACTATCATAGGTACTCTCCCTAATTTTTCCAATTCTACCACCATTTGATCATAAAACTCCCTTTGCTTTTTGTTACGGCCATATATTCTTAATACCCAAACTTCTTCCCTTGCTATCTGTATTTTTACTCCTATATACCTCCCTTCCTTATCATGATATTCTCCCACCAGCTTGTCCTGCATATTTGCACTTACTTTTATTCCCATCCCTCCCTTAAGTTCAGCTCTACATCCCGCCAATATTACAAATGGGTATCTCTTTGGAATAACTTTTCCTGTCCCACTTTCAAGTGGGTCTCATGAATGCACACAAAGTCAGCCTTCAACCTATTTCCCTCACGCTCCATCAGCCTTTGTTTACGCCAGTTTCTGAACCCTTTCACATTCATTGTAACTATTGTCACTGTTTGTTCCCCCGCCCGTTGTTCCCCTTTCCCCCTTCTTGCTCCTTCCAGCCTTTGTAGCCCTTTTTTGTTCCCCCCTGCCCCCCTTGTTCCCCCTCCTCCTCCCCCCCCCCCCTTTTGTTCCCCCTCCTCCTCCTCCTCCCCCTCTCCTTAGGTACTATCTGAAGTACTGCTCATCCCTCTAGATCCCAGCATCCCCTTATCCCTTCTTCGCATCCTTCCATTTTCCCTCATAATAATCTTTTTCCCCTGCTTCCATACTTCTCTTATATTAATCTTTCTTCTCACCCATTCACATATCCCTCTCAACAACATTAATATCCACACGGTCCCTCTTCTGTGCCATTTAGGTCATACTCAATAGCAATTGTCACACCCTTAGCCCCTTACATTAATATGGAGGGGTGTGGGTTTATTTTCGTCACTGTGGTGCTTCAACTTTCTGGCCTTTTCCAACTGGATGCCTTTAAATGCATTCTGGGAAAGGTAGTTCAGTTAGATATCATTTGGGCTCAGATAAAAAAAACACCATTTGTAGTTGGGTTTTGAGTGAGTGCAATTTATTCATTAGCACAAAAAGACATGCTAGGTTCACAGATCCACCTTTTAAGATATTTTCACCAGGAATTCTTGTAACTCATTATAGGATAACTTGAACTGAAACAAACAACTTTCCTCAGCTTAATTAACTGCACCTGCTTTCAGCAGAGCTTTGCCATGCAGATCAAAACAAACAGAAAGAAACTTTTTTTCTCCAGGACCAAGCAGGAAGTCAGTCCTCACTTATGGGTGACGTCGGCGCCGACGGAGCCCTCGCGGAGCAATTTTCCCCAGCTTTCAAAGAAAGCCTTTGGGAATTGCAGCGCGTATGCGCGGTCGTCTTCCCGCCCGAAGGTGCCATCTTAGCCAGTCTTCTTTTTTCCGCGGAGCCCTACAGACGTCCCCGTCTTGTCCCCGCGAAAAAGTTGATTTTCTTCTTTATTTTATCCTTTTTTCCTTCGGTTCGACGCCGATCTTTTTCCCGCCCGGACTCGCGACGCCGGTCACGAGTCCTCTTACTTTTTTCGATTTTTTCTGACTTAGTCAGCTTTCGTTTTCGGTTTTTCCCTGGCAGCCCGGTCCTTTGACCTCGCAGGGGCCCTTTTTCCCCCGATGGCTGCCAGTGGGTTTAAGCGGTGTGGTCGGTGTGACCGAAATATGTCACTAACCGACACACACGACTTTTGCCTCCGCTGCCTGGGCCCGGATCATGAGGAACTGATCTGTGGGCCCTGCAGCAAAATGTCCTCGAAGGCGTTGAGAAGTCGGCGGCATCAGCGTGAGAGAATCTTCGCTGACCCCAGCCGTACCCGGACCTCGTCGGAGGCCTCCGCGTCGAAGGGCTCCAGCTCGGACCGTCGCCGGAGTTCCTCCAACCGGGGTTCTCCCTCCGGGGACCATCGTCGGAAGGTGAAACCCGCGAGGGCGGCGTCGGTGGACGCTCCTGGTTCCGCGAGGGCCAGGTCGCATAGCCCCGACAGCCGCCCCGGGTCCTTGGAGAAGGAACACATCCCGAAGCGACCTCGCCTGGAGTCGGAGATGCCTGCCCGGGTAAGTCCTGTGGTCCTTCTGGACTCGCCTCCGCGACAGCCGACGTCGGGCCCGACGCCGTCGGGGCCCGAGTCGGGGGCTGCTGGGTCACCTGAGCTCGGACTCAGGTTGACGGCCTTGGAGAGCAGACTGTCTGCCTTCATGGACCAGCAGAGGGCACTGCTCGCTGGCTTCGCTGGCGCCGCTGCCCCGACCGCCGGGACGTCGACGTCCAAGTCGACCCCGGAGACCGAGCCGATCCTCGAGTCGATGAGAACTCGAGTCGATCCTCGGTCGAGGTCACCCTCGGCCTCCCGTTCGGGACCGAGGTCGCCGACGCCGACTCCCTCGGCGTCGGGGCGGCTGGCGCCGCACCCTGCCCGGGCCGACCCCACCGAGTCCTCGTCGGAGTCGGTCTGGGAGTCTGAGGAGGAAGAGTCACCTGATTCTTTCCGGACTCGGTGTGTCCCATCGGACTCACCGGAGTCCGAGCCTCGGAAGCAGTCCCCCCCGGAGGATGCCCGGTTCTCGGACTTCGTTAGGGATATGGCCAAGGCTTTGGCCTTCCCTGCGGATCCCGAGGAGGAGCCTCGAGCCGAAGAGCTCGACGCCCTCCAGTATGACTCTCCCGCGAGGGAACACTTTACTGTACCGGTTCCTCCTATGCTGGAACGACTACTCTTCCGCATGTGGGAGAGTCCGGCCTCCTCGCCGGTCCTGAGCAAGCGGGTCGATTCTATCTATCGAGTCCGCAAGAGCCCTGGCTTTCAAAAGGCACAGCTGCCACACCATTCCATGGTAGTGGAATCGGCCATGCATCGTCTTAAGAGCCAGAAGATGCACTCCTCGGTGCCTCCTGGAAGGGAGGCCCGTAACCTGGATGGCCTTGGCAAGAAGTGCTTCCAGGGCTCTATGCTCGCATGTCGTGTCCAGACTTACCAGCTATACATGGGCATGTATCTCCGGGATCTGGCTAAAGAGCTGGCCGGATTCTCCGCTGGTCTGTCCGAGGAACCCTTGCGGAGGTTCCTAGCCTTGTCCACTGGCATTCGGGAATGCTCAAAGTTCATGTCCCGAGCAGCCTATGATGGCTTTGAAGCGTCGGCTCGAGTGGCCGCAGCCGGCATCGGTGCCCGCCGACAGGCTTGGCTTCAGTCGTCAGACCTTGAGCCCTGGGTGCAGGACAAGTTGGTCGATGTCCCCTGCCGAGGCGAAAACCTCTTTGGCAAGCCCATGGCGGAAAAGGCTGCACAAATTGAGACTGAGACTCTCACCAGGACCAGGCTTTCTAGGAAGACCTCCGCCCCTTCCCAGAAAAAGAAGGGCTCGGGGAAAAAGTCCTTTTACCCGAGGAAGGCGGCTGCCTACAAACAATACCCCCATTATCAGGCCCCTGCAGCTCCCCAACAGGGCCAGCAGGCCAAGGGACGGGGTAACGGGTCCCGTAGGCAGCAAGCCCCCAAGCCTGCACCACCAGCCCCTGCTCAGCAGGGTGGGGGTTTTTGACTCTCAATGCATAGCCTCTCCCCCCCCGCTGGTTCCTCCCAGCACCGGAGGCCGGCTGGTTCACTTCGCCCACAGGTGGTCCAGCATCACCGCAGATGCCTGGGTACTTCAAGTCGTGCGAGAAGGCTATCTTCTCCACTTCCATCAGGTCCCTCCCTCCTATTTTCCGGGAGAACCTCCGCAACCCCCTCTGCACAGGGAATTACTCCTTCAGGAGTTAGCAGGTCTTCTGCGGGAACAGGCGGTGGAACCGGTGCCCCACCACCTGAGAGGTCAAGGTTTTTATTCCAGGTATTTTCTGATACCAAAGAGAACAGGGGGCCTCAGACCCATCCTGGACCTGCGCAACCTCAACAAGTTCCTTGTGCGGGAGAAGTTCAAAATGCTTACCCTTGGAATCCTTCTGCCCTACCTCCAGCAGGGAGATTGGCTATGCTCCTTGGATCTAAAGGATGCCTACACACACATCCTCATCCACCCAAGCCACCGCCAATACCTAAGGTTTGTGGTGGCAGGAAATCATTACCAGTACAGAGTACTGCCCTTTGGCCTGTCCTCCGCACCGCGAGTCTTCACAAAATGTCTCGCGGTGGTGGCGGCCCATCTCCGGCTTCACGGCCTCTATGTCTTTCCGTACCTCGACGACTGGCTCATCAGAGCAGCGTCCGCTCAGGAGGTCACCAACGCCACGTGCCGCACGGTGACTCTGCTGCAGCACTTGGGCTTTGTTATAAACTTCGCAAAGTCCACTTTGCTCCCCTCACAGGATCTCGAGTTCATCGGCGCGAGGCTGCACACTCCTCAGGCGCGAGCATACCTACCGCTCGACAGGGCTCAACGGCTCATGGACCTCGCCGACCGCTTTCGCAGCCAGCCCCTGGTCTCCGCCAGGCGCTTCCTGAGACTGCTCGGCCATATGGCTTCCACCGTCCATGTGACCCCCAATGCCCGCCTGAATATGCGGTCTGCTCAATGGTGTCTCCGCCAGCAGTGGCGACAAGCCACAGGCGGCCTAGCAGACCTGGTGCGCGTCTCCGAGCCGCTGGTCTCGTCTCTCCGGTGGTGGCTCCGGCAGCCGAACCTGATATTAGGAATGCCTTTCCAGTCACCTCAGCCGACCCGGGTGCTGCCACCGATGCATCCCTCCTGGGCTGGGGAGCACATTGCCAAGAGGCACGTACTCAGGGCCTCTGGACCAAGTGGGAGTCTGCTCAGCAGATCAACTTCCTGGAGCTCAGGGCGATCCGCCTAGCTCTCAAGGCCTTCTCCCACCTGACCTCCCAACAGTCCGTCCTTGTCCAGACGGACAATCAAGTTGCCATGTTCTACGTGAACAAGCAGGGGGGCACGGGCTCCTTCCTCCTCTGCCGGGAGGCACAGAAGCTCTGCTCTTGGGCCGTCAGTCACGGCATTCTCCTCAAGGCAGTTTATCTCCCGGGCCAAGAAAATTGCCTGGCGGACAAACTCAGCAGGGTCCTCCAGCCGCACGAGTGGCGTCTGGATCCCTTGATAGTTCAGAAGCTCTTCCTCAGGTGGGGCCTCCCCACGGTGGATCTCTTTGCCAGTCCTCACAACCGGCAGCTTCCTCGCTTCTGCTCTCGTCAGCCACACCCCCTTCAGGTTGCGGCGGACGCCTTTCTGATCTCATGGTCGGGGAGCCTTCTGTACGCTTTCCCTCCCATCCCGTTAGTCTCTCGGACTCTTTTCAAAGTTCTCCGAGACAAAGCCTTCATGATCCTGGTGGCCCCTCGCTGGCCCAGGCAGCCGTGGTTTCCGCTCCTGCTGCAACTGGCGGTGGAGGATCCAATCCCTCTGGGGGTACAACCGGATCTCCTCACTCAGGATCAGGGGTCCCTACTGCACCCCAACCTCAGGTCTCTCAACCTCATGGCCTGGCTGCTGAAAGGGTAGTCCTTGCTCCTCTTCTCTTGCCGGCGGAGGTGGAGGAGGTCGTCTTGGCTTCGCGACGGCCTTCTACCCGCAAATGCTACGCCCTTAAATGGCGTCGCTTTGCAATCTGGTGTTCCCAACAGTCTCAGGATCCCTTCTCCTGCCCGGTGTCGGTGATCTTACAGTACTTGCTACACCTCTCTAATCTGGGACTTAAGTCCAACTCCGTCAAAGTTCACCTCAGTGCTCTTTCAGCACATCATGTGCCGGTGGACGGCAGACCTCTCTCCAACGACCCTCTCGTAGCGAGGTTTCTCCGAGGTCTCCTTCTACTTAAACCACCTCTGCGCCCGCCAGCACCTGACTGGGACCTGAATGTGGTTTTACAGCGGATCACCTGTCCGCCTTTTGAACCTATGGCTACCTGTTCTCTCCGTTTTCTGTCTTGGAAAACACTGTTCTTGATAGCCCTCACTTCCGCTAGGCGCGTAAGTGAATTGCAGGCCCTCGTGTCTGATCCCCCTTACACTAGGTTCTACAAGAATAGGGTAGTCCTTCGGACTCACCCGAAATTTCTGCCTAAAGTGGTCTCCCCTTTTCACATCAATCAGGAGGTGGTACTTCCAACCTTCTTTCCCAGACCACACTCCAGCCGAGCTGAAACGGTCCTCCATACCCTGGACTGTAGAAGGGCATTGAACTTCTACCTTGACCGTACGCGGGAGCACCGTAAAGCTGCTCAGCTTTTTGTGTCTTTTGACCCCAATAAATTGGGGCTCCCGGTCTCCAAGCGTACTCTGTCCATCTGGGTTGCGGACTGTATCTCTTGGGCTTATGGGGCAGCCGGACTCTCCTTAGAAAGTCGAGTCACGGCTCATTGCGTTCGGGCAAAGGCCACGTCAGTGGCTTACCTCCGCTCTGTTCCGCTGGCAGACATCTGCCGGGCCGCTACTTGGTCTTCGAGCCAGACTTTTGCGGTCCATTATTGTCTCGAGAGGGAGTCCCGTAGGGACAGTGCTTTCGGACAGGCAGTCCTCCGTAATCTCTTTGAGGTCTGAGCAACTCCTACCCTCCATCCCGGATGTGGGCTACCGGTGGGTGATAATTCAGCGAAGATTCTATCCTTCTGTGCTGCTGAGCTAGAGGGAGCTCATTTTTGTGCTTAGGGTCTCCGGTAGCCTTGAGCTTGGGAGTCCCATAAGTGAGGACTGACTTCCTGCTTGGTCCTGGAGAAAGCGTAGTTACTCACCTGTAACAGGTGTTCTCCAGGAGCAGCAGGAATCAGTCCTCACTACCCTCCCTCCTCCCCTTGGAGTTGCAATCGTCTGCTTATGTTCTTTTTGCAAATTTTTATGCTGTCTTTTTTAGCTATGTCATCTGACTGGCTAAGATGGCACCTTCGGGCGGGAAGACGACCGCGCATGCGCGCTGCAATTCCCAAAGGCTTTCTTTGAAAGCTGGGGAAAATTGCTCCGCGAGGGCTCCGTCGGCGCCGACGTCACCCATAAGTGAGGACTGATTCCTGCTGCTCCTGGAGAACACCTGTTACAGGTGAGTAACTACGCTTTCTTTTCCCTTTCCAGTCCAGAACAAATACCTGGCTATCTTGTATGCTTAAACTCAGCACTTCATACAGATAGTCCAATTCATACAAGCAGATAAAAACTCTTTTCCAGGTTTTCTCTGTAGTTAGACAAACAAAAGCATTTCTTACTTCCTTCAATTGAAACGGCACCAAAACTGAGCTCTGCACTGCTCACAGCTGTTTCTCAAAAGATAATCAGGAAGATTCAGCTTTGCACTGCGTCACACTTTTCCTGAGCTTAGAGCATTAACAAGCAAACACAGCTCTCAGGGTTTTGGACACTGGAGGCTTCTCTTTACGGTTGACATCCCCCTTGCAACCATTCTTAATTGGCAGACTGGCATGCAGAGCAGTCCATGTATGAGACCTCTTCATCACAAGGTAAATCTGGCTCCCCCAATTCCATTGGTTCACACTCTGGCTCAGATTCAGATAGCTTACTTGACTGCCTTCTGCTATGATTAAGGCTGTCTCTGGCAAATACGTATTGCTCCTTATTAGCTAAGCTTCTGGGGCTCATACCTTGATCAAAGCCTGTAGTAGCTTCACGTCTTACATGCTCTGGCCACCATCTAGCACGTCCTGTTCTCCAATTAGTGCTCCTGGCTCTTACTGCTCCATTCCTTGAGTAGGCAAAACTTCTGCTCTCTCTTTCTCTCTGGTCAGCAGTTGCAGCACTCTCTGGTCTCAGGAGTCCTTCCAGTTTCTCTCCATGTGTCCTGCTTGTCCCTCTTCATCCTCTTGCTCCTGCTCCTCCTCCTCCTTCTGGTTTCTCTGACCTGAGCTAAACTTAAACCCCTGAGACTCCTGCTCCACCCTCTCCCCTCTCAGGTGAGAAAGATCAAACTCCCTCGTGGCAGCTGAGTGATTAGGGGATGCAATGACGTAAGGGTTCCTTACCCTGGGCCTGCATTCCCTATCCTTTCCACCACTAGGGGCACTCTGTTCCTCATTGTAGCCAGGAATTACTGGCTTTCTAGGAGCAAATGGAGTTTTAAATCCTGAAGCTTTTAAAATGGGTCCCTTTATTAAGGTAAATTCCTTCTTTTTACCCCTCTCTTCTAGGACCTGATAAGCTTCCTTATCACACAATATAATATTCTATATCCTTCTATAGTTTAACTGACAACTTACATTGTTGATTGAGTCAAATATTAAAACAAATAAACCAATATACAATAATAATATTAACTCATATTCAGCCTCTTAAGTCTTTGCCAACTTGCAATTGCCATTTCCGCCTTGGTCTGTTAACCCATCACAGACCATTTGTGTAATAACAATGTCCACCATGCCTTGCTATACCTTGCTCGTTTAGGGTTTCTCTGAGGTCCTGTCTTCTGTTTCCCGTGCTATCCAATCAGCGAAGAATGTCCACCCTCTCACTCTCTTGTTGGCCTGTGGATGTCTCCGATAACCCTGCATCCTGTAGTGCTTGCTTTGCCTCCTCATAATTTCGCACTTGACAATTTTTAGCACCCTTGCTGAAGAAAAGACCAAAAGGGTACAGCCAACGGTATTTCACTCCTCCTTGGTGCAGTGTTTTCATTATTGGAAGCATCTCTCTCTTCCTTTGTAGTGTTCCAGCTTCTAAGTCTGCAAATATTGCAATCTTATATCCTTGCCATATTCAATCATCCATCCTATGCATTTGTGCGATAATCTTCTCTTTGACTTCATAGTCTTTAACACATATAACAATGTCTCTTGGTCTATTGGGCCTACTTGGTCCCAAAGTACGATGTGCATAATGGTGAAATTAGTCTTACCTGCTAATTGTAGTTCCTGGAGTGGAACCAGCCTAGTCCCGGAACCTCTGGGTTCCCAATCTTATCCAGCAGCTTGAAGACTGAGAAACTCCTCTCTTTATGTGACATCACCAGTATATCTCCTCGGTGTCCGCCCCCTGTCACCAGTGACCTATTGACAAAGCAGACTCCCCGGAGAAACAATTAAGCATATCAAAGAAACACCAAGTCACTTATCTATGCTGAAAGGAAAAGAACCCTGGAGAACCCCCCCATGGCAATTCCGAGACTGTAAGACTTGTAGAGGCCATTCCTCCACCCCCCAGAAACACAGAAGGTTTGGAAAAGACCCCCAAAGAACAAAGAAAGATAGCGCGGCACTAGACCGCTTCCCTTTGCAAAAGAACGAGCACAGCCCAAAATGTAAAGCTGACTCACCTGTTAGGACATGGACACTTCAGGCTATCGCCAGCCCCACAGCGGGAGGGATACGGGACTAGGCTGGTTCCACTCCAGGAACTACAATTAGCAGGTAAGACTAATTTCACCTTCCTGTTCGTGTACCCAGCCTAGTCCCGGAACCTCTGGGTCAGTACCAGAGCAGTGAAGAAACACCTATACACGGGAGGGACCTGGCAGAACAGCCTGAAGTACTGCCGATCCAAAAGAGGACTCCTGTGTCCTCTGCACATCCAACCGATAGTGCCGCACAAATGAATGCAACGTCGACCATGTCGCCGCCTTGCATATCTCTTCCGGCGAGACCGACCGGAATTCTGCCCAGGAAGCAGCCTGAGCCCTGGTAGAATGGGCTCGCAACCCCTCCAGGACCGTCTTACCGGCAAGCACATAGGCCGACGAGATAGCTTCCTTGATCCAGCGCGCAATGGACGCCTTCGACGCCGCCTCTCCACGGCGCGACCCTGCAAAAAGAACAAAGAGCCGATCCGATTTCCGAAACGACTCAGTCCTGCGTAAGTACCTTTTCAAAGCTCGACGGACATCTAACAGGTATAAACCCCCGGATGCCGCCCCTCTATCCTCTGAGAACACCGGAAGAGAGATTTCCTGGCTCACGTGGAAAGCCGAGACCACCTTAGGTAGAAAAGCCGGAACAGTCCGCAAAACCACCTTAGACGGAAAAAAGGAAAGATAAGGTTCCCTGCAGGAAAGGGCCTGAAGCTCAGACACGCGCCTCGCCGAACCGATCGCCACTAGAAAAACCACCTTCAGGGTAAGGTCCTTGAGAGTCGCCTGAGACAGCGGCTCAAAGGGAGGGAGGCAGCCGCAAAGCATCCAAGACCGAAGGAAGATGCCACTTGGGGACAATCTGGCGGGAAGGCGGTCGAAGAAGAGACACCGCTCTGAGAAAACGCTTGACATCCCGCAATGATCCTAAAGACTGTCCGGAAACTCGGCCCCGATAACAGGCCAGTGCCGCCACCTGAACGCGTAACGACGCCGCAGCGAGGCCTTTGTCGAAGCCGTCCTGAAGGAAATCCAAGATTTGTGAAAGAGAAGCAGACAAAGCTGCACACTTCCGGGTCCCACACCAAGCTTCAAAAATGCGCCACACGCACACGTACGCCAAGGAGGTGGACCGCTTCCAAGACTTCAACATCGTTGCAATCACCAACGACGAATAACCCCTAGCTCTCAGTCGCACCCGCTCAAGAGCCAGGCCGTAAGAGAGAATCTGTCCACGTGCGGCATCACGAGGGGACCCTGCGTCAGAAGATCCGGCCGGCAGGGGAGACGCCAAGGTTTTGCCACCAGCAAGTGCACCAGATCCCCGTACCAGGGACGCCGCGGCCAGTCCGGCGCTATGAGAATCACGCGGCCGGAGAACCGCGCTATGCGCTGTAGCACCCTCCCGATCAGAACCCAGGGAGGAAACACGTACAACAGCTGACCCGCTGGCCAGACTTGTATCAGGGCATCGAGACCTTCCGACATCCGTTCCCGCCGCCTGCTGAAAAAGCGGCTTGCCTTTGCGGAGGCAAAGGTCGCCATAAGGTCCATGATCGGGCAGCCCCACCTGCGATTCACCATCTCGAACACCTCGAGGTTCAGGACCCACTCGCCCGGATCCACCAGCACCCTGCTGAGAAAATCGGCCTGAGTATTGTCCACCCCGGCCACATGCGCAGCTGAGAGATCCGAGAGATGAGCTTCCGCCCAAGCGCACAGGGATTCGGCTTCGGCCTCGAGCGCCACGCTGCTCGTGCCCCCCTGCTTGTTGATGTAGGCGACCGCTGTCGCGTTGTCGGACAACACCCGGATCGCCTTTCCCTCGAGGAGCGGCCCCAGCTCCTGCAAGGCCAGGGTCACCGCCCGAAGCTCCAACCTGTTGATGGGCCAGGACTGCTCCAGCAGACTCCAGCGCCCCTGCACAAACGTGCCCTGGCAGTGAGCGCCCCAGCCCAACAGACTGGCGTCCGTCATCACCGCCAGCCACTCCGGAGCTTCCAGCGACCTCCCCCGCTCCAGGGAAGCGGGAAGGAGCCACCAACGCAGAGCATCTCTGGTTTCCTCGGGGCAAACCAGCCGACGGGACAAAGGATCCCGCTGATGCGACCAGCGCCGGAGTAACGCCCTTTGCAGTGGACGCATATGCGCTCTGGCCCACGGCACCGTCTCGATCGCAGCCGCCATGGTTCCCAGCAACTGAAGGTACCGCCACGCAGAGGGGGCCTTGAGTTCCAGAAAACTCCGAACGAGCCTGCGAAGGGTTTGCGCCCTTTGGGTGGTCAGGAACACCCTCCCCTCCTGAGTGTCGAAGCGCGCTCCCAAGTACTCGAGACTTTGGGAAGGGACCAGGTGGCTCTTGCTCAGGTTGACGACCCATCCGAGGCTCTCTAAGAAGGCTATCACCCGAGCCGTAACTCGCTCGCTCTCGATCCAGGACTTTGCCCGAATCAGCCAATCGTCCAAATAAGGATGAACCAGTATCCTTTCTTTGCGCAGAGCCGCCGCGACTACCACCATCACCTTGGTGAAAACCCGCGGCGCAGTCGCCAGCCCGAACGGGAGGGCTTGGAACTGAAAATGCCCGCACGGAACGGCGAACCTCAGGAACCTGTGGTGCTCCGCCCTGACCGGGATACGCAGATATGCCTCTGACAGGTCCAGGGCCGAGAGAAACTCGCCCTTCTGCACCACCACGATAACTGACCGAAGAGTTTCCATGTGAAAATGCGAGATCTTCAGACAACGGTTGACGCCCTTGAGATCGAGAATCGGACGGACCCCGCCGCCCTTTTTTGGGACGACGAAGTAAATGGAGTACCGACCGCAGCCGATTTGGTCTTTGGGAACGGGCACGATGGCCCGTAGGTCCAGGAGCCGTTGCACCGTCATCTGCAGAGCCGCACGCTTCGCGACAGACTTGCCCGGAGAC
The DNA here is from genome assembly GCA_033557465.1 of Ichthyophis bannanicus. NCBI lineage: Eukaryota > Metazoa > Chordata > Amphibia > Gymnophiona > Ichthyophiidae > Ichthyophis > Ichthyophis bannanicus. The sequence continues at coordinate 191,856,916 of CM066036.1, forward strand.
AGCACAAACGAGTCCCGCACAGGTCTCGCGAACTCCACAGCGTAGCCCTCTCGGATAATCTCCAGAACCCACTGATCGGTGGTGATGCGGGCCCAGGCAGGAAAAAACTCCCGTAGCCGCCCCCCTACAGGTAGAGGAGGCGCCTGGGCCCCCCTCATCTCATTGTTGCTTCTTGAAACTAGAGGAGGCGGCGGAGGAGGGGCCAAAACCCCTGCCTGCTCCCCGGAAGCCGCGAAACGGCGGTGCGCGGTACGAGAGACGCCCCCGTGCCGAGGACCCGAAGCGCTGAGAGCGGAAACGCCGAAAATCCCGGGTCTGCCCGCGCGCCCCGGGCCGGTTTAGGCTTATCCTCGGGCAGGCGACCCCCCTTGGTCTCCCCGAGGTCCTTCACAAGCTTCTCCAGATCCTCTCCAAAGAGTAGACGCCCCTTAAAGGGGAGCTTACTCAGTCTAGCTTTGGAGGAACTATCCGCCGACCAGTTGCGAAGCCACAGGTAGCGCCGAGCAGCGACCGCCGAAGCCATACTCTTGGAAAGGCCCCGCATAAGATCATAGTGAATATCCGCCAGGTAGGCTGACCCTGACTCCAAGCGGGCAGCCTCCCCTGCCAGCGTACTCGGCTGATCCTGCTGAACCTGCTGCGCCCAACGAAGACAGGCCCTAGCAACCCACGCTCCACAAACGGCCGCTTGAAGCGAAATGGCATTGATGTCGAAGACTTGTCGCAGTAAAACATCCAGTTTCCGATCCTGGACATCTCTGAGGGCCGTACTGCCCTCAACAGGGATAGTCGTCTTCTTAGTCACGGCCGAAACCGCAGCGTCCACCCTAGGGGGGACTTAAAGACCTCCTTATCCTTGTCCAACAACGGGTACAGCCGACCCATTATCCAAGCCCCCTTCAAGGGAGCTTCCGGGAGGTTCCATTCTTCCTGAATCATCTCTTGAAAAACCCTGTGCACGGGAAACGCCGTTTGTGTCCTACGGAACACCTGTAAGAGGGGATCTTCCAGGGGCTCATCCATGGTCGCCCCCGGCACAGGCATGTTGAGCGCCTTGAGCGTTTCGGCAATAAGGGCAGGAAGTTCTTCCCTCCGGAAGACCCGAACGACCCTAGCCTGTTCCTCCCGCTCCGATATCTCCCCCTCTTCCAGGTCTTCCTCCAGGAGCATACTGCGCTCCTCCTCATCGGAAAGAGGCGCTTCCGAGACCTCCGAAGGGTCCTGCAAGGCACCCTCCAGGCGAGGCCTCCTATCTGCTCCGAACACAGTAGCCGAGAGGGAGGGGGCAGTACGCTTCCTAGCGCCACTGTCCTCCTGAGAGGTACCCGGCTGCGCAGGGCCACAAACTGCGGGGAAAAAATGGCGGAGAGGTCCGCCGGGAACACCGCAGGCGCAGGGGTAGAAGGTTCCACCGCAGAAGGACCCGGAGTCGGATCCCCTTGGGGCAACTCCGGAGCCGTAGAGAGAGCAGGGTCGGGCGCGCCCTCTGCGGCGCCCGGAAGGGGTCCTGCCTCAAGACGTGAACCGCCAGTCTCCCCAGCGCAGGCTTTGCAAACCCCTGCGCTGGAAAATTTCTTCGAACCGCAAACCACACATTGTGGTTTGGAGGGCATGGCGAGTTCCTAACAAAACTGACGCCCGCTATCAGAAAACCAAGAACGCAGACCAGACCCCCCAGGCCCTGCTTGGCTGCACTGCAAAGCAGGCAAAATCACCTTATCCCTTCCTGCAAAAATCGGGCCGGAAAAGGCGGCCTAGTTTTCCCCTAATCACTGCTGCCTTGTAATGCTTAAATTAGGTCAAACAATGCAGCGAAAGGAGGAGCCAGGGGCAAAGCAGAAGGCAGAAAAAAAGAAAAAACAACAAACTGAAGCACAAGCGGCCCCCGCGCAGCAAGGCCACCACGCGGCCGGGCCGCCGGAGAAAAGCGCGCCAAAATGCCTCGCGGCTAGGAAAAATGAGAGGCCGCGCGGCTGCCTTACCTCCGGCTGTGAAACACGCTGTCTGTATGTCCGCAGTGCCCGGTCACGCGGCAGGCCAGGAGAGCAGGAGCGGCTCCTATAACGGCCTTCTTAACAGGACCAGGGAAATAACCAGAGCCGTCGCGGCGAAGGCAGAGCCAGGAGCGCTTGCAGGCAACGCATCTGCGTGGCACCGGCAGCCTTGGAGCTGGAAAGGGACGCCGGAGCCAGTCCCCACAGTCCCCCAAATGCCCCTGACTGCCAGGAAAAACCCCCCCAAAAGACGAAAACAGCAGAGAGGAGGGGGAGAGGAAGGGAAGTTGAGCAAAAGGTAAGGGAGAGAGGAAAAACAAAACCGGTCTAGCAGAATCTGACAGTCTGAAGAGGCTTAAAGGCACAGGACACTGATCAGCAAAGCACTATCCCAAAATGAGAAGTACACTAATCCTAGTATCCTTAATAGTTTCTCACATGAGCCCAGACCCCCTGGGCTCCCATCTACCTAGCTGCTTGAAGACTGAGGTAACTGGTGACAGGGGGCGGACACCGAGGAGATATACTGGTGATGTCACATAAAAAGAGGAGTTTCTCAGTCTTCAAGCTGCTGGATAAGATTGGGAACCCAGAGGTTCCGGGACTAGGCTGGGTACACGAACAGGAACTAGTGCAATACTCTATGGCACCTCTGAGTTTTCATTTTGCCATAAAACTACCAAGCACACTGCCTCTGCCACTTTTTTAATGTCCCAGAACGCAGGGTCCTCAGGGATCTCCCTTATTCTCAAATTGTTTCACCTCGTGCGATTTTCCAAATCCTGTATTTTGTATAGTAGTTGATCTTTACACTTGTCCATATCATTATGATAGCTGTCCATTGCCTCTTATTGGTGTTGCATTTTCTTTATTTGCTGATCATGTTCTTCCACTTTTCATTTCAGTCAGCCACTTCCTCTTTGAGTTCCCTTCATATTTCTCCAACCTCTGCCTTTACTGCTGCCAGTTCCTCTTTCAACTCTGTAAACCAAACCTTTAGCTCAGCGGGGTTATATTTTGCAGCACAACTTCCCCCTTCTCTTCATCAGCGTTCTTTCCTTCTCTGGTATCTCTCCACCCCCTGAGTTGGCAGCTGCCATTTTCTGCTCCACTCCTTCTGCCTGACTTTCTTTATACACGAATTCCCGCAAGTCTGCAGCTTTCCTCTGTGTTATCATTTTAAGCTCTGGGCTGCGATTTTCTTTTAACCTCTATTTGTTCTTTCTGAGTGTCTGGAGGGGGAAACGCCAGCAAATACCAGGTATAGCTCTGGAACTCATGGCTCAGGCAGCCATCCAGAGAGATGAAGTTACTTCCTCCTCCTTTTCTTCTTCTTTTGAGGGGAATGAGATTTGGTGTCAGCTTTGACAGATTAGGGGCCCAATATCCAAACTCATTTACACAGTTTGCAGACCTAGCTGCTGAATATCCACAGGTACTGTTACGTCTTTTGAGCCATTGATGTGCGCTACCTTCAAGGATTTGATGCTTAAGACAGTCTTCATGGTTGCGATTTGTGCCGCAAGGTCTCGAGCTGCAGACTCTTTCTTACCGAGATCCTTATCTGCCTTTTCTAAGGAGGTTATTTCCATTCAGCCTGTGCCTTCCTGCTTGCCTAAGATGATTTCTCCCTTTTGAACCAGGTGGTTTACCAGCCCTCTTCCTCTTTGGAGTAATATTGGGGGAATGATGTCTGGAGGGTGCTTTTTCTAGTACATGGAAGCTATGAATTCCCTTTAAGTCCAACCATCTTTTTGTGCTGTTTTCTGGCCCGTGCAAGGGTGATGTGGTGGCAAAGCTGGCTTTAGGGCACTAGATTACGGAGGCCATTGCCTTGGTGCATCTGTTGCAGAACCTGCTGGTTTCAGAAGGTTTGCCACACCCATTCTATCTGAGCAAAAGCGTCGTCCTGGGTGGAGAGGAGTGCTCAGTAGCCCCTGCAGAAATTTGTTAGGCAGCAACGTGGGCATCAATTTCCACTTTTGTCAAGCATTACTGTTTGGATGTCCACACATGGGCAGACATGGCCTTTGGCTTTGGGGTTTTGCAAGCTGCTGTGTCTTCTTCCCGCCCAGTGAAATTGTAGCTTTGGTACATCCCACTTGTTTGGCCTGGTCTAGGACGATATGGAAGGTGCATTTTACTTACCAGCTAATGTCCTTTGAGTCTGCTAGACCAGTCCAGGGCCCGCCCCTGAAACTTTATTTGCTTTGTCCTTCTGTTGGGGTTCCTTTGGGTCCGCTATGATTTTTATACTTGGCTCTGCAGGTTCATCTTCTATGGACAGCTTTCTGTTTATGCTTTCCTGTACATAGTTCTCTATTGTTGCTTACGCCTTGTTGCCCATGATTAATGTGGAGGGAGGAATGGCCTAGTGGTTGGGGCAAGATACCTCAGGCTGGAAGGTCGGGGGTTCAAATCTCACTAGACGACAGCAACCTTGGGCCAGAAGGACTGGGGTTTCTAGTCCCACAGGTGCTCCTTGTGGTCTTGGGCCAGCCACTTAACCCTCCATTGCCCATGTTCCCTGTAAAATAGTTATCTTCAAGCTATAATGCCCTGTTTAATGTAATTTCAGTTTGTTCAATGTAAACCGCCTTGATATCATGAAAGGCGGTATATAAGAAATGTAAAATAAATAAATATGTTTCTCCCATATGCTTTAGGACAAATACTGAAGGGGACTGCTGGTGGCTGAGGCAAATAGAGGCATTGAAACCTAGGCTTTTTATTGGTTCTTTGTCTCCACCAATCTGCTGATAGGGGAACACAACTCACTTGTCTGGACTGGTCTAGCAGGACGATATGGAAAACTGTCCTAACTTTTGCCGCTGAAGCTAACCGGGCAGCGGCAGAATACCAGTGCTGCCCAGTTAGCTTCCTGTTTCAGTGGCTGACACAGATATTCAATGCTGGTGGCCAGATATGGCCCCCGGCATTGAATATCCAGTTTAATGTTCAGCAGCGATGTCTAGCCACTGTAATAGTGCTAGCCGCCACCACCGCTAAATATCAGGTCTTCAGTTTATAAGTCTTGTTTTAATTTCTAGCTAAGAAGGTGAGTTACCAGAACTATGCAAGAGAACATGGCATGCACAGAAGGTTATGAATTTGGTACACAATTGTGGGCATCAAAAACACCAAACCTCCAAATCCTTGACTCAAGTTTGGATGCTTATTTTACGAAGCAAATAGTAATTACACTTACCTGGTAATTGTAGTTTCTTGAGTGACGACAGCTTAGTCCTCCACCAATGGGTAGTGCACCTCCTCCTGCAGCTTGGAGACTGGACCAATCAAAACTTGGCATCACTGTAAGTAGTGTGCTGGCATTCCCTTTCAGTTCCAGTGAACTATTGACAAAGCAGACTCAAAAGGGCAACAAACAAGTAGCTAACCACATAAAACTATCGTAAACTTTGAACAAATTTGAAATTGAAAATTTTGCAAAAAGCAAACAATCATCCCGAAGGGAGGTCTGCCCCCTACCCCCCGCCTGCCGAGCCAGAGACAGCCAGCGAGAGAAAGGAACAGACAACTTATTTAGACGGAACTGAAGAGTTGGTTACAAACCGGAGATACTCACCTATACAAACAGCTCTCCAGAATGACCGCGTGCCGTGACAATTTAGAATCCTGAGGGCGGGATTGAGGACTAAGCTGTCGTCACTCAAGGAACTACAATTACCAGGTAAGTGTAATTACTATTTCCTTATCGTTCCTCCAGCTTAGTCCTCCACCAATGGGATGTAGCAGAGCAGTACTAACGGGAGGAACCCTGCCAGCCGGCACGCAACACCGCCGAACCAAAACAGGCATCCCTTGCCGCCAGAACATCAAGCCGATAGTGCTTACTGAACGTATGCAAAGACGACCACGTCGCCGCCTTACAGATTTCCAGCGGCGGCACCAAACTGTACTCCGCCCAGGACGCCACCTGCGCTCTAGTCGAATGGGCCCTCAAACCCATCGGAGCAGAGCGACCCTGCAGCAAATACGCTGAAACGATTGCCTCCTTAAGCCACCTGGAAATAGAAGCTTTCGCCGCAGCTTCTCCTTTCCTGGGGCCCCCAAACAAGACAAACAACCGATCCGACTTGCGGAAGGACTCGGTGACTGACAAATAATGGCACAATACTCTCTTGATGTCTAAGCGACTAAGGCCCCGATCCGAAGCCTGCTCCCCAGCCGCCCGCAAGACGGGAAGGGAAACCACCTGATTCACATGAAAGGATGAAGCCACCTTAGGAAGGAAGGAAGGAAGGCACCGGCCTGAGAACCACCTTTTGAGAGGAAAAAGAGAGAAAGGGTTCCCTACACAAAAGCGCCTGAAGCTCCGAAATACGCCTAGCTGAACAAATGGCCACCAAAAACACAACTTTCAGAGTAAAATCTTTTACCGAGACCTGCAATAAAGATTCAAACGGAGCTTTACTCAGCGCTCGTAGCACCAAGTTGAGATTCCACGGAGGGACCGCAATCCGACGAGCCGGACGCAACCTGGACACCACCTTAAGAAAACGTCCCACATCGACGTGCGTCCCTAGAGCTATGCCATGTACTTTGCCTCTGTAGCAGGATAGGGCCGCCAGTTGAACTCTTTAGGAGCTAGCGGCCAGACCCTTATCGAAGCCATCCTGTAAGAAATCCAACACCACCGGTACCGATGCCGTGGCAGCACGGATCTGACGCCTTGAACACCAGTCCTCGAAAATGCGCCAGACACGCACATACGCGAGCGAAGTTGAACGTTTCCACGCCTGAAGCAAGGTTGCAACCACGGTCTTGGAATAACCTTTTTTCTTTAGCCGCGCCCTTTCAATGGCCAAGCCGTAAGCGAGAATCTCTCCACATGCGGCATCAGGAGCGGACCCTGAATCAACAGCTCCTGAGACAACGGGAGACGCCACGGGGCTCCGTCTAGCAATCTCACCAGGTCGGCATACCAAGGACGTCTGGGCCAATCCGGCGCTATCAACAGCACTCTTCCATGATGCGCCTTGATGCGCTGGATCACCTGACCAAGAAGCGCCCACGGAGGAAACACTTAGAGAAGACCCATCGAGGGCCACGGCCGCATGAGAGCGTTGATGCCTTCCGACATGGGTTCCCGTCTTCTGCTGAAGAACCGACTTACTTTTGCTGACTGGAAGGTAGCCATGAGGTCCATGACTGGCATTTCCCATCGGTGCACCAACTGCCCGAATACGGTGGGATGCAGTTCCCACTCCCCTGCATCCACTTGCATCCTGCTGAGAAAATCCGCCATCACGTTGTCTTTTCCGGCTATGTGTGCCGCCGATATCGCTTGCAATCGCGGTTCTATCCACGCAAACAGACTCTGGGCTTCTTCCTCCATGACCGCGCTTCCAGTGCCGCCCTGTTGATTTATGTACGCTACGGTTGCAGCATTGTTGGACAGCAACCGCACCGCTCGCCCCGTTACCTGAGCCTCGAAGCTCTGCAGCGCCCGAAACACAGCCCTCAGCTCCAAACGGTTGATCGACCAATTGTTCTCCTCTGGCGACCAGAGACCCTGCGCAAAATCCACTCTGCAATGGGCTCCCCAGCCCGCTAAGCTCGCATCCGTCAACAGTGGAGGTCACTCCGGCTGCTCTAAGGGCATTCCCGCCCGCAAAGCAGACAGTTGTAGCCACCACTGCAGCTCTCTCCGGACCTGCGGTGAACAAGGAAGCCGTTTGCTCAACAGGTCGGACTGATTGGACCAGCGGCGAAGAAGGGCGCACTGCAATGACCTCATATGAAACCTGGCCCAAGGAACCACCTCCAATGTCGCCGCCATCATCCCCAGCACCTGAAGGTATTTTCACGCCGACGGCGCCGCTAGCTTGCGGAAGCCCAGCACCAGGCCCTGTAGAGCCAGAGCTCTTCGTTCTGTCAGGAACACCGAGCCCTTCTGAGTATCGAACTGCACCCCCAGGTACTCGAGAACCTGCGTGGGCACCAGGCGACTTTTGCATGGATTGATTATCCATCCGAGAGACTCCAGGAAGGCCACCACCTTTGCCATAACTACCAGGCTCTTGGCCCGGGACTTCGTACGAATCAACCAATCGTCTACGTACAGATGGACTAAGATCCCTTCTTTTCGTAAGGCCGCTGCCACCACCACCATTACTTTGGTGAACACGCGGGGTGCCGTAGCCAACCCGAAGGGTAGAGCCTGAAACTGGTAATGCCCCCAAGGAAGAGCAAAACGCAGAAACCTCTGATGGGACGCTCTGATGGGAATGTGAAGATAGGCTTCGGTGAGATCGAGGGATGTCAAAAACTCTCATTGCCGAACTGCGACGATAACAGATCGTAGCGTCTCCATACGAAAATGCGGCACTCGGAGACAGCGATTTACGCCCTTGAGATCTAGAATGGGACGAAGGGAGCCATCCTTCTTTGGCACCACGAAATAGATAGAATAACGGCCCATGCTGTATTCTGCTGGCGGAACGGGAACGATAGCTCCCAACTGAAGAAGACGGTTTACCGTTTGCCGCACCTGGAACGCTTTCTGAGGGCTCCGGCAGGGAAACAGCACGAATGAGTCCAATACTTTCGTTGCGAGGTCCAAGGCATAACCGTCGCGGATGATCTCCAAAACCCACTGGTAGGACGTAATGTGGGCAAAGGCAGAGAGAAAACCCCGAAGGCGACCCCCGATAGGTTGCATCTCTGCCGGGACCAGCCACCCTTCATTGCGGCTTTCAAGCGACTGTGGAGGACGCAGCAGCAAATCCTCTACTGGCCCCTTGAAATCCTCGAAAGCCCTGGGTCCTCGACGCAAACCGTCCTCTCGGAGACCCTGCAAAATGGGGCGAATGAAACCTCCGAAAGTCTCTAAACTGCCCCCGAAAGGCCGAAGCCGACTTACCCCGCCTGGCCTTATCTTCCGGCAGACGACCGCCCTTAGACTCTCCCAAATCCTTAACCAACTTTTCCAGATCTTCACTAAACAGAAGCTTCCCCTTAAACGTAAACTTGCCTAGACGCACCTTAGAAGAGCCATCAGCAGCCCAGTTCTTCAGCCAGAGAGCCCTATGTGCCGCTACCAAAGAACCCATACTGTTTGACAAGGCTCTGATGAGGTCGTAGTGCACGTCTGCTAGATACGCCGAACCAGATTCCAAGCGCTGTAGCTCCTGCACTTCGTCAAACTCTAAGGACGCCGACTGCCTCAGGTGTTGAACCCAGCGAAGGCAAGCTCTTGCAATCCAAGCCCCACAAATGGAAGCCTGCAAAGCCACTGCGTCCGCCTCAAAGGATTGCTTCAGCAAACCATCCATCTTTCTATCTTGCTCTTCCTTCAAGGCCGCACTGCCCTCTACCGGGATCGTGGTCTTCTTAGTGACCGCTGACACCACCGCATCAATTTTCGGGGAACGGAAGCGTTCCTTGTCCTTGTCCGCTAGGGGATACAGCTTATTAATGATCTGAACCCCTTTAAGACCGGACTCGGGAATATCCCACTCTGTCTGAATCATCTGATAATAACCTTATGAATAGGGAAAACCACCTGAGTCTGACGCACCACTTGAATAATGGGGTCCGCACCATCCTCCTCCTCAACCGGTTGCTCTGTCGCCAACCGGAGCGTCTGCAGGGCTTTCGAAATCGGGGCCGGCAACTCTTCCTTTCGAAACACCCGAATGATCCGCGCCTGGTCTTCGGGTTCAGTAATCTCACCCTCTTCTAACTCATCCATGTCAACGTCCATATCAAACTCAACCTCCTCCGAGTCCTGCCAATCCACTTCAGCGAGGGAAGGATCAGCCGGGCGCGACCACTTGGGTGCTTTCAATCCCCAAGGCTCCCGGTCCACCAATGCCGACCGCGCCCCCGCGGAAGTGATGGGCAATGCGCCACTCATCTGCCCCTGCCGTCTGCGACAAAAGGCCTGATGCATCAGCAAGACAAAGTCCGGAGAGAAGTCGTGCATTGAGGAAGAGCCCCCCAGCTCCACCTGCCCGCCGGCTACCCCGGGCACGGTTGAAGGAGGCGAAGCAGAGGGACCCGCTACTACCGCTTCCCCCTCTGCCCCCGCAAGCGCCCCCTGACCAGTAGGGGCCATGGAATTTTCCAACTGCTGTTCCATAGTGAGGAAAACTGAAGCACAGCGATGACAGATGCCCGTTTCCGCGCTGGCCCCCCCCCCCCCCACGGGTGCCACTGTGAGCTAGAGGGCATAGGCTCCAACTTTGATGGACCCTAGGACCCCCGGTCTCCGGTAACCACCAGTCCCTAGGAAAGAAGTCGCCCCTGCCTTCTGAAGAGTCTACTGCTCTTTCACCTGCCGCCTAGACACAAGAAAGGTAGCAGTTGAATAATATGAGCCTTTACTTTCTGCCTTATTGTGTTAGTCTTCTTGGTTTTTTTGTTGTTTTTTTTACTGGACCCCATAGAATAAGACTAGTAGGAAAAACTAACTCCCTCTGAGAAGCGAACTGCAAAGTCAGCCGTTTCTAAAACGCGGTAAAATAAAAGAAAGAAAACCCCGAGTGCAAAGAACAAAAAGTGCATGAGAGAGAGTATTACCTTATTGAAGTTGTCAAACGGCAGCGCAGATGAAGGGAGAGACACCGGAGCTGCACACTGAAGGCACAGAGACCGTGGGGGCCGTGTGCTCAAAATGGCCGCGGCCTCACACACAACATTTTGGCGCGCTTTTCCTGCGGTCCCCCAGCTACTAGCGAACTGCTGCACAGGCCGGCGTGGAGGACCGCGCTCCGATACAGCTCTCCTGGAAAAGGGTACCGAGGGAGCTGCAAGGAGCCGTACTCGCCCGTTCCGGTCACCAGCCCAGCCCCCTAGACAGAAAGGGAAGCAGTTATTGAAGCCGCGGACTGCCGAGTAGCAGAGACCGGGCCGCTGGTGTACCGCATCAGGAGCTCTGCCCCGAGCAGTCCAGGGACAGAGATCCTCACTGAAAGTGTCCGGGCTGTAAGAAGCTGTGGCTCGGCAGGAGGGGGAACCCAAAGGACATCCCCCAAGCCCCGAATCCGTCTCTTGTTTCCTAAGACCGAATGGCTTTGTTTTTTTGTTTTTAAAGAAACAGCCCCAGACAAGGGACTAACTAAAGCCAATGAGCCAAACCAAGGGAAATTAAGGTAAAGAATTTCAGAAAACTATCTTGCTCCTTATCTGTTTCTCTGGTAAGCCCAGCACCTAGGCTCACTATGTCCTCCTGCTGCATGGAGACTGGACACACTGGAGCTGAAAGGGAATGCCAGCACACTACTTACAGTGATGCCAAGTTTTGATTGGTCCAGTCTCCAAGGAGGAGGTGCACTACCCATTGGTGGAGGACTAAGCTGGAGGAACGATAAGGAACTGATTTTATGAGAATGATCAACACCACTTGCAAACTGAATTGCATACTGTTATAACAAGCCTAAATTTTTGTAGGGTCAGAATCATCCTTGAAATAGACTAGTGCTTCCAGAATATTGCAAGGCTGACTCTTTCTCCATATAGCTCCCCTTCCAGTGGTTTGTAAGCCAGCAGTCCTTTGAATAAAATTTATTTATTTATTACAATCTCTTATATACCGCACTATTTATCATCAGCGCGGTTTACATAAAACAAAGTACCATAACAACAAACTGTTTGGTTTTACAGAGAACAGGAAAAAACAACTTGGATAACATAGGGACGTATGAATGCAACTATTTACATATGTACAGTAAGCTTGTGCTACAGATTAGGTACTATCTAAATGGTAGGCTAGTATGGAGGAGATGCAATTAGGTTGGAGTCTGGCTGTCCTGGTAGTAATGGAGGAATAAGTGGTATTTGAGTGCCTTCTTGAATTGCGCTAGATCGGTAACAGCACGAATATCTGGTGGTAATGTGTTCCAACATTTAGGGGCATAAAGGCTGAACGCCCTGTTTGATGTTGCTAGTGTGCATTTTGTTGTTAAATATTTTTTAAACAGTTTTTGTATATTCAGTATTAACACCACTGTGCCTTTTCATAAAGCACAGTTACTTACCTGTAACAGGTGATCTCTGGGAACAGCAGGAATAAGTCTTCACATATGGGTACGTCGGTACCGACGGAGCCTGCGCAGGAACGCTCCCCAGCTTCCCAAAAAGGAAAGCTTTTGGGAGCATCCCACAGCACCTGCGCGCTGCCTAACCGCCTCTCCTCAGTTCGAGTTTTAAAGCTGAGACAAAAAGAGAGAGAGGAAAGGAAAGATAGAGAGATACAACTCCTAGGGGAGGTGGGTGGGTTGTGAAGACTTATTCTTGCTGTTCCCAGAGATCACCTGTTACAGGTAAGTAACTGTGCTATCTCCAGGAACAAGCAGGAATGAGTCTTCACATATGGGGACTCCCTAGCTAAAGATGCCTGGGAGATCCCCAAGGTTATGAGACCTTTGGAAGGGCTCTACCTCCTCCTATGGATCTCAGGCATCCATCCAGGGAAGGGAGGGTAGGAGTTGATTAAGAATGGAACAGGTGTTAGAGAACAGCCTGACCAAACAAGGCATCCCGGCGGGAATCCTTGTCCAAACAGTAATGGGCTGTGAAGGTATGAACCGAGGCCCAGGTGGCCGCTCGACAGATCTGGTCGATGGACACAGAATTTAGATGAGCCATAGAGGCTGCCATGGCCCTCAGATTATGAGCTGTGACATGGCTCTCCAGAGAAAGGTTCTTACTCTGGTAGGCGAAAGAAATACACTGAGCAATCCAATTGGACAGTGTTCTTTTAGAGACTGGAAGTCCCAGATGAGAGGGATCAAAAGCAACAAAGAGTTGGGAAGACTTTCTATGTTGCTGTGTCCTTTGCAAGTAAAAGGCAAGAGCTCTCTTACAATCCAGAGTATGAAGATTCCTCTCTGCACTTGATGCATGAGGACCTGGAAAAAAGACAGGTAAATACACCTCTTGATTTAAGATGAAAAGGTGAGACCACTTTAGGCATAAAGTGTGGATTGGTCCTAAGGACTTACCTTATCATGATGGAACCTTGTATAAGGTGGATTAGCCACTAAGGCCTGCAGTTCACTGATGCGGCGAGCTGAGGTGACTGCAATGAGGAAAATGACCTTCCAGGAAAGAAATTTCAAGGAGGTGGTGGCTAAGGGTTCAAAAGGCGGCTTCATGAGCTGACCAAGAACCAGATTTAAGTCCCATGCCACCGGAGGAGGCCGAATGGGAGGTTTGGTTAAAGTTAGGCCTCTCATGAATCTTGCAATAAGAGGATGAGAGGAAATAGGCTGTCCATTGATAGGCTTAAGGGATGCTGCAATAGCACTCAAATGGACCCATACCGAATTTGTCTTAAGGCCTGCATTGGAAAGATGCAGGAGATATTCCAAAAGAGAATTCAAAGGTAGTGCTAGAGGGTCAAGACCCTTGTCAGCACACCAAATGGAAAACCTTTTCCATTTAAAAGCATAGGAACGTCTAGTAGAAGGTTTTCTGGAAGCATGGAGGATATCCTTCACTTGCTGAGAAAGATTCCAGTCTTGAAAGTCTAGGCCTTCAGCAACCAAGCCCTGAGGTGAAGGGACTTGGGGTTTGGGTGCCACAAAGTCCCCTCCTCCTGGGATAGAAGGTCTGGAGCAGCTCCCAAGTCCAGAGAGGGGGCTTGGGAGAGATGCAGAAGTAGAGGGTACCACACTTGGCGTGGCCAGCGTGGAGCTGAGGATCATAGATCCTTGATCCCTCTGAAGCTTGAACAGAGTCTTGGAAATCAAGGGAATGAGTGGAAAGGCATACAGGAAGCCCTGACCCCAATGAAGGAGGAAGGCATCCTTGGCCTGAACTCCCTGACACGGAATTCTGGAACAGAACCGGGGAAGTTTGGCATTCCACGGACTTGCAAAGAGGTCTATGTCCGGGGTTCCCCATTCTTGGAAGATTCTGAGTACCTGATCCATGTGCAGGGACCATTCGTGTGGAAGCAGAACTCGACTGAGTCTGTCCGCCCAAGAGTTTTGGATTCCTGGGAGGTATACTGCCAGGAGATGGATTTGATGCTCTCTGGCGAAGGCCCATAATCTTAAAGCTTCGTTGCAAAGCGACAGAGAGCCAGTTCCTCCTTGCTTGTTTATGTAAAACATGGCTACTTGATTGTCCGTATGAATGAGGACTGTCTTGTAGCTGAGGAGGGTGTGAAAGACCTTGAGAGCTAGAAAAACTGCTCGAAGCTCCAAGTGGTTGATATGAAGAGAGGTCTCCTGTGGGGACCCACGTGCCTTGAGTGGAGAGGTCTTGTAGATGAGCTCCCCAACCTGTTTGGGAGGCATCTATTGTGAGGGTTGCTTGGGGCAACAACTGTTGGAAGGGGGACCCCAGCAACAGATTTTGAGTGGACATCCACCATTGGAGAGACCAAAAGAGACGTTTGGAGGTTGCTATTTGGTCTGAGAGAGCTCCTGATGCTTGAGTCCACTGGGTGGACAAAGTCCATTGAGCTGCTCTCATGTGTAGGCGAGCATAGGGTACCACATGCACCGTGGAAGCCATGTGGCCTAGCAGTTGTAGCATCTCCCGAACAGTTAAGTGGTTCTTTGACTGAATCTGGGAGGCTAACTGCACTAGACGTTGGCAACGGGCCTGAGGAAGGTAGGCCCTTGCAGTGGTAGTATCCAACCAGGCCCCTATGAATTCTAGGGACTGAGTAGGGGTGAGCTGAGACTTTGGGAGGTTTTACCACAAGTCCCAGATACTGCAGAATGCGTCTTGTGCGGTCCAGGGAAATCTGGGCCTCTGACTGAGATGGAGCTCGGATGAGCCAGTCGTCCAGGTATGGGAATACAAATATTCCCAGACTGCGTAGAAATGCAGCTACTGTTGCCATGCATTTGGTTGAACACTCTTGGAGCAGAGTCCAGACCAAAAGGAAGCACCCTGTATTGATGTTTTCCTTGGAAAAGAAAATGGAGGAATCTTCTGTGAGATGGATGGATGAGGACATGTGTGTACGCATCCTTGAGATCTAGAGAACAAAGCCAATCCTGACTTTGAAGGTATGGAAGGAGAGTGCCCAGAGAAAGCATCTTGAACTTCTCCTTGCCTAGAAATTAGTTCAATTCCCTGAGATCTAATATGGGTCTGTATCCCCCTGTCTTCTTTGGAATGAGAAAATAGGGGGAGTAAAACCCTGACCCTTGTTGAAGAAGAGGAACTTCTTCTATTGCCCCTTGGGCAAGAAGGGTAGCCACCTCCTGACCTAGAAGGCCGAGAAGAGATGTGGGAGAATTGAAGTGTCTCACCATGGTGTGGGGAGGAAGGTCTGAGAAATGTAGTTTGTAGCCCTCTCTTATGATGGAGAGGGTCCACTGCTCTGATGTAATTTGCTCCCATCTGGGAGCAAAATGAGCTAACCTTCCTGGGATGGTGAGAGGCTCTGGCTGTTTCAGAGCCAGAAAGGCTAAGTTCTCTAGCATCAAGTCAAAAACCCTGAGGAGGTTGGGTCTGCTGAGTTGCAGCAGCCCCTGTAGACTTAGGCCTGGCCTGTTTAGGTTGCTGACGCTTAGTAGCAAAGCGACCTGTAGAAGATTGTTGGCCAGAAGCAGAAGGGAATCTGCCCTTTTTGAAAAAAGACTTCTTGAAGGTCTTTTTCTTGGCAGGAATGGAGGTTGACTTTGAAAGTCTATCCAGAGCAGAATTTTCTGCATCCATTTGAGTGGCTTTGATTTGCCATTCTCTGCCAAACAGGTTTTCACCTGTACAGGGAAGATTTCCTAAGCCATCTTGAACCCAGGGTTCTAAATCAGAAGCTTGGAGCCAAGCAGTTCTGCGAGCAGCTATGGCAATGCCCGAAGCTCTGCTGGCACCTTCAAAGGAGTCAAAGGCTGCTCTGTTGGAAAACTTTGAAATGTCTTGAGTATGCTTAAGCCAAATGAGGAATTCTTCCCTTTTATCCTCTGGAAGAAAAGGGAGGAAAGTGTGCAGCTTATCTGCAACCTCTTTTAAAAACATACCCATGTAAAGACTATAGGAGTTGATTCTGGCAATAAGCATACTCGCTTGGAAGATTTTCCTACCAAAAGCATCCAAGGTCCTGCATTCTCTTCCTGGAGGAGCAGAAGAGTGTCTCTTTGTACTCTTTATCCTCTTCATAGCTGACTGCACCACAATGGAATGGTGAAGAAGCTGTGTTTTATGAAACCCAGGACAAGGAGGGACACGATACATAGTGTCCAATCTGCGAGAATGAGGAGAGATAGAGGAGTCTCCCATAAGTCAATCATGTGTTCATAAAGAATCTCATGAATTGGTAAGGTGACTGCCTCTTTAGGAGCCTTAGAATAACCCAAAATATCTATTTTTTTTGCTCTAGGCTCTGATTCAGAGGTTACTGAATAGAAAGTCCTTTAGCAACTTCTCTTATGAAGTCTTGAAAGGATAAATCTTCTGGAGGAGACATTCTTCTTTTTGGAGAAGAAGGCTCTTCAGGAAGGGCTATGGATACTTCAGCAGACTCCTCTGATGTATCAGAATCACCAGAGGAATCAAAGTACCGTCTGTCAGGGTGCTCTTCTAACGCTCGGTACGCGTATCGAGCGGTATCGACATCGGGGGTCATCGGTACCGACTCGGTACCGAGGAGCAGCCCTGGACAGGGAACCACTGCAGTCGGTATCCTAGTCGATGCCCATGCAGTCGGTACCGGCGCTGGTGCCGGTACCCGAGTTGATACCGACAACGGAGTTTGTTGTGGTATCAACGGCGTCGCAGCTTGAATGAAGGCATTGATAGCCCGCTGCATGGACAGAACATTCTGATCCATCGACGCCATGAATGCCTGGAATTCGGTACCGGAAGATTGTGCCGGTACCCCAGAGCATTCTAACAGGTGATCGGTCGAGGCTGTGCCATCGATGTCAACCTGTAACCCCATAGGTGGAGCTTTGGAAGCCGGAGCTTCCCGCCGGGGTTGTTTTGCCGGTGCAGGATCCTCGAGGGCAAGCCCGGAGGCATCTCGATGCTTAGAGGGAGATTTACCCTTAGAGGATTTATGGATTTATGTTTGGTTACCTGAGATCCATTGGGGGAAGAAGCCCTGGAAGACGTCGATGCTACCGAAGCTGCATCAGCAGGAAACAGCACATGGAGCTTAGCTGCTCGGTTCTGTAAACCCCGTTTAGACATCAGAGAGCAGGACGGACAATCCGTAATGGAATGTTCAAGACCCAGACATTTAAGACACCATTCATGGGTGTCTGTAACAGAAATAGTACCGCTGCACTTAGTGCATTTCTTAAACCCGGAGGCTGGTTTTTCCATGAGGAAAATTTCTTGTGAGGCCTAAGGCCCAAAGAGAAAAAATACACTAAGTGAGGGAAATTAAATATTGTTTTTTTTTTTTTTTAAAGAAAAGACCAGCGGTACCGGTCCGGAGTCGGGGGAGGCAGACACGCGACCAAAGAAATAAAATAAAATAAAGAACTTCTTCAGCGGTGACAGGGCTCGACCTGCTGGCTCCGCGGCAAAGAAGAACTGAGGAGAGGCGGTTAGGAAAGGCGGGAAGGCAGCGCGCAGGCGCTGTGGGATGCTCCCAAAAGCTTTCCTTTTTGGAAAGCTGGGGAGCGTTCCCGCGCAGGCTCCGTCTGTACCGACGTACCCATATGTGAAGACTCATTCCTGCTTGTTCCTGGAGATCAAAACAAACATTCCATTGTGAGAACAGTTGCAGTTTAAGAAAATTAAAGGACATTTTACTAAACTGTGCTAACATGAAGTTTACTGCATGCTAAGGGCATCACACTAATAGCATGGGACCATGAGCTAAAAATCCCATGCTAACCAGTTAGCGAGCAAATGGGCAGGGACTGGGTGGGT
Organism: Ichthyophis bannanicus; assembly: GCA_033557465.1. Lineage (NCBI taxonomy): Eukaryota > Metazoa > Chordata > Amphibia > Gymnophiona > Ichthyophiidae > Ichthyophis > Ichthyophis bannanicus. The sequence continues at coordinate 191,874,723 of CM066036.1, forward strand.
TCAGGATGGAATGTGGGCATTAACGGCATATAATACCAAGTGCAGGCATTATGGGTAGCATTAAGTGCATCCACCTGCCAGCACTATCAGCAAAGGGATGGACACAAATGACCCCAAATATTAGAATGGACGTTCACGCTAATTAGGTGACACAGTCGCACATTACTGACATGCCCATTAGTAAACATGCCCCTAAGTATTACATACCTGACTTAGCCTCTTGAGAATTTCAGAACCAATACCTAAACCTGTTAAAATAAGAAAATAGCAAATTACATTTAATAAAACCCTTCATCTTTTTTGCATTATATTCCTCAGTAGGATACAAAATGAATATCTGTAAAAACACATGCACTGAATTATGAACCCCAACATTAAAATCAAAAGAAATTCTTAGCAGTTATCTTAGGGCTCCTTTTACTAAAACCTAGCTCAAGCTATCTATTGCATGGCCCATTTTATTCCTATGGGCTGTATAGCAAATAGCTCGAGCTTAGTGTTTGTAAAAAGAGTCTTTAATCTTATATGCAGCTTACTGGACAATGGAGGAAGAGGAGTGTCTACCGCCAGTTGCAGCAGGAGTGGGAACCACGGCTGCCTCGGCCACCTGGGGGCTATCAGAATCATTGAGGCCCCGTCCTTGAGGACCTTGAACAGCGTTCGGGACACTAGTGGCGTGGGAGGAAACGCATACAGTAGGCCTTATGACCACGGAATCAGAAAGGCATCCGCTGCTACTCTGAGAGGATGCGGTTGTCTGGAACAGAAGCTCGAGAGTTGCCGGTTCAGAGGACTGGCGAAAAGATCCATGGTGGGGAGGCCCCACCTGAGAAAGATCTGCTGAACCACCAACGGATTCAATCTCCATTCGTGTGGTTGCAGGATCCTGCTCAGTCTGTCCACCAGGTAATTTTCTTGACCTGGGAGGTAGACAGCCTTGAGGAGGATTCCGTGATTGACTGCCCAAGAGCACAGTCGTCGTGCCTCCTGACAGAGAAGGAAGGAGCGAGCCCATGCCTCCTTGTTTGTTCACGTAGAACATGGCAACTTGATTGTCCGTCTGGACCAGTACAGACTGGTGATAGGTGAGGTGGGAGAAGGCTCTCAGAGCTAGGCGTATTGCCCGTAGCTCCAGGAAGTTTATCTGCTGAGCAGCCTCCCAAGGGATCCAGAGACCCTGAGTACATGCCCCTTGACAATGTGCTCCCCAACCTAGAAGAGAAGCATCTGTTGTCAGCACTTGAGAATGCGGAGGGGATTGAAAACCCACTCCGAGTACCAGATTCGGAAGATGAAGCCACCATTGTAGAGAGGAGACAAGCAAGGTGGATATTCTCACTGAGTCTGCAAGGCTCCCTGTGGCTTGATGCCACTGAGTTCGAAGGCTCCACTGAGCAGGCCACATGTGCAGGCGGGCATTGGGGGTTACATGAACCATGGAAGCCATATGGCCAAGAGGTCTCAGGAATTGCCTGGCGGAGACCAGGGAATTGCTGTGAAACTGCCTGGCTACATCCATCAACCGGAGGGCCCTGTCCACTGGCAGAAAAGCCCTCGCCTGAAGAGTGTCTAGCCTTGCTCCTATGAATTCCAAGTTCTGGGACGGGAGCAAAGTGGACTTTGCGAAGTTTATAACAAACCCCAAGTGCTGAAGCAGAGCCACAGTGCGAAGGGTGGCTTGACTGGCCTCCTGGGAAGACTGGCCCCTTATGAGCCAGTCGTCCAGGTATGGAAATACAAAAAGACCTTGAAGCCTCAGGTAGGCCACCACTACCGCCAGGCACTTGGTGAACACCCTGGGAGCGGAGGTTAGGCCAAAGGGTAGTACTCTGTACTGGTAGTGGTTTCCCCCCACAACAAATCTGAGATATTGTCTGTGGTCTGGATGAATAAGGATGTGAGTATAAGCATCCTTTAGATCTAAGGAGCATAGCCAATCTCCCTGCTGGAGGTAGGGCAGCAGGATTCCAAGGGTAAGCATCTAGAACTTTTCCCTCTCCAGGAACTAGTTGAGGTTGCGCAAGTCTAGGATGGGTCTGAGGCCTCCTGTTCTTTTTGGTACTAGAAAGTACCTGGAATAAAAGCCGTGACCTCTCAGGTGGTGGGGCACCGGTTCCACAGCCTGGTCCTTTAGCAGACTTGCTAACTCTTGAAGGAGTAGGTCCCTGTGCAGAGGGAGTCTTGGAGGCTCCCCTGGAAAATAGGAGGGGGAGGTACCTGGTGAAAATGGAGAAGATAGTCCTTGTGGACTATATGGAGCACCCAGGTATCTGATGTGACGGCTGACCACCTGTGGGCAAAGTGGGCCAACCGGCCTCCTGTGCTGATGTGAGCCAGCTGAAGAGAAGAGGCTATGCCTTCTGAGTCAAAAACCCCCACCCTGCTGAGCAGGGGCCGGTGTTGGTGGCTTGGGGGCCTTCTGCCTAAGGGGCCCATGACCCTGCCCCTTGGCCTGCTGACCCTGTTGGGGAGCTGCAGAGGCCTGATAATAAGGGTATTGTTTATAGGCAGATGACTTCCTCGGGTAAAAGGTCTTTTTTCCAGAGCCCTTCTTTTTATGAGAAGGAGCAGAGGTTTTTCTGGACAGCCTAGTCCGGGTCAGAGTCTCGGTCTCGAGTTCTGCAGCCTTCTCAGCCATGGGCTTGCCAAAGAGGTTTTCACCTCGGCAGGGGACATCGACCAACTTGTCCTGCACCCATGGCTCGAGGTCGGATGACTGTAGCCAAGCCTGTCGGCGGGCACCAATGCCGGCCCCAGCTACTCGGGCCGAAGCCTCGAAGCCATTGTAGGCTGCTCGAGAGATAAACTTCGAGCACTCTCGAATACCAGTGGACAAGGCTTGGAACCGCTGCAAAGGTTCCTCGGAGAGACCAGCAGAGAACCCGGCAATCTCCTTTGCCAGGTCTTGGAGATACATGCCCATGTAGAGCTGGTATGTCTGGACACGGCAAGCAAGCATAGAGCCCTGGAAGCACTTCTTACCGAGGGCATCCAGGTTCCGGGCCTCCCGGCCGGGAGGCACCAAGGAGTGCATCTTCTGACTTTTCCGTCATTGCATGGCCGATTCCACAACCATGGAGTGGTGCGGTAATTGTGCCTTTTGGAACCCAGGGCTCTTGCGGACTTGATAGATGGAATCGACCCACTTGCTTAACACCGGCGTCGAGGCCAGGGTCTCCCACATGCGGAAGAGCAGCCGCTCCAGCATCGGAGGAACCGGTACAGTAAAGTCCTCCTTCGGGGGAGAGTCATACTGGAGGGCCTTGAGCTCCTCGGCTCGAGGCTCCTCCTCGGGATCCGCGGGGAAGGCCAAGGCCTTGGCCATATCCCACACGAAGTCCGAGAACCGGGTATCCTCTGGTGGGGATCGTCTCCGAGGTTCGGACTCTGGCGAGTCCGATGGGACACACCAAGTCCGATAAGTGTCGGGGGACTCTTCGTCCTCCGTCTCCCAGCCCGACTCCTCGGAGGAGGAATCGAGCGGCTCCAGTCGGGCGGGCACCAATGCCATCCGCCCCGACGCCGGGGGTACCGGCGTCGTCGACCTCGGTCCCGACTGGGAGGCCGAGGGAGACCGTGGCCGAGGATCGACTCGAGCCCACATGGACTCGAGGATCGGCTCGGCCTCCGGGGTCAACTTGGACGTCGATGTCCCGATGGTCGGGGCAGATGCACCGGTGAGACCGGCGATCAATGCCCGCTGCTGTTCCATGAAGGCAGCAAGGCTGCTCTCCAAGGCCGTCAACCTGAATCCGAGCTCAGGAGACCCAGCAGCCCCCGACTGGAGGAGAGTCCACGAGGACTACAGCACTCACGTGTCCAGGAGACTCCATCTCGATACGAGGATGCTTGGCAGGCCTCTCTGACTCCGAAGACCCGGGACGGCTATCGGGGCTATACGACCTGGCCCTCGAGGAACCAGGAGCGTCCACCGATGCCGCCCTCACGGGTTTCTTCTTCCTGCGCTGTTCCCGCGAAGGAGACCCCCGCTCAGAGGAACCCCGACGCTGCTCGGGGCCGGAGTCCTGAGACGTCGAGACCTCTGACGAGGTCCGGGCCCGTCCGGACGCGGAGTCAGAGAAGATCCTATCCTTCTGGTGCTGCCGACTCCTCAACGCCTTCGAGGACATTTTGCCACACGGACCACAGATCATCGGGTAATGATCGGGTCCGAGGCAGCGGAGGCAGCAGTCATGTGTGTCGGTAAGAGACATAGGTTTCTTACACCGATCACACTTTTTAAACCCGCTGGCAGCCATCGGGGGAAAAAGGGCCCCGCGAGGTCAAAAGACAGGGCTGCCAGTGAAAAAAGAAAAATGGCGCGAACGCTAGTCACAAAGGACAAAAGCCGAAAAAGAGAGAGTGGGCTCGATACCGGCGTATCGGGCCCAGGCGGGAAAAGCATCCGGCGTCGAACCGAAGGAGAAAAAGAAAAAACACGGAAATCAACTTTTTCCTCGGCGAAAAACAAACTACGTCCGTCGGGCTCTGCGGAAAAAAGAAGATTGAGCAAGATGGCACCCTTGGGCGGGAAGGGGACCGCGCATGCGCGCTGCAATTCCCAAAGGCTTTCTTTGAAAGCTGGGGAAATGCTCCGCATGGGGGCTCCGTCGGCTCCGACGTCACCCATATGTGAGGACTGACTTCCTGCTTAGTCCTGGAGAAATTGTGGATGCTCTCCAAGATGCGTTACTTAGACAAATGGTGATGGAACCAACCAGAGAATGCTCAACGCTGGATTTAGTGCTCACCAACGGTGAGAGCGTGTCAAATGTCTGCGTGAGTGCCCCTGTGAGCAGCAGCGATCATCACACGGTGTGGTTTGAGATAAAAGCCATGGTACAGGCCAATCATAGCAAGCTCAAAGTCCTAAACTTCAAAAACGACGACTTCAATAAAATGGTCGAGTACCTAAAGGAGGAGCTAACAGGGTGGAAGGAGATAAGGGAAATGGAATTCAAATGGGCTGAACTAAAGGTGGCAATAAAAGGGGCAACAGATAAATATGTAAGAAAAGTAAACAAAAACAAGAGGAGAAGAAAACCTGTTTGGTTTTCCAAAGAAGTGGCTGCTCAAATAAAGTAAAAAAACACAGCTTTCGCAAAATTCAAAAGCTCACAAACAGAGGAACACAGAATTGAATACAGGATCAAACTCAAAGAGACAAAAAGAGAAATAAGGATAGCAAAATCAAAGGCAGAGGAAAAGATGGCTAAAGATGTTAAGTATGGCGACAACTTTCTTCAGTTATATTTGGGAAAGGAAGAAGATCATAGGTGGAATTGCAGGACTCAGAAGTGCTGCGAACGGACTCATAGAAAGTGACATTGAAAAAGCGAAACTGCTAAACGAATACTTCTGCTCTGTTTTTACTAAAGAAAGTCCTGGAGAAGGACCTCCTGTGACTCCCAAATATAAAAATGGGAATGAAGTAGATACCACACCATTCACAGAAGATGAAGTGTTAGAACAACTTGCAAAACTGAAAGTGGACAAGGCCATGGGACCGGATAGGATACATCCCAGGATACTGAAAGAGCTCAGAGAGGTTTTTGCAGGGCAGTTAAAGGATGTTTTTAACAGATCCTTGGAAACAGGAGAGGTTCCTCAAGACTGGAGAATGGCTGATGATGTACTTCTACACAAAAGTGGTGACAGGGAAGAAGTGTCAAACTACAGGCCTGTGAGCCTTACCTTGGTGGCGGGAAAAGTAATGGAGGTGCTCCTGAAAGAGCGAATAGTGAACTTTCTCAAAACCAACAGGTTGCAAGACCCGAGGCAACATAGTTTTACCGAAGGACGTTCTTGCCAAACAAATCTGATTGAGTTCTTTGACTGGGTGACCAGGGAACTAGATCAGGGGCATGCGATGGATGTCATCTACCTGGATTTCAGCAAAGCCTTTGATACTGTTCCTCATAGGAGGCTTATCAATAAACTCAGTAGCTTGGGGACGGATCCCAAGATGGCAAATTGGATCAGAAATTGGTTGACTGACAGACGACAGGTGATGGTAAATGGAGCTCACTTGGATGAAGGGAAGGTGATTAGTGGGGTGCCCCAGAAAGGGAAGGTGATTAGCGGGGTGCCCTAGGGGTCGGTCCTGGGCCCGGCACTGTTCAATGTATTTGTGAGTAATATTGCTGAAGGACTGAATGGAAAAGTCTGTCTTTTTTCAGATGACACAAAAATTTGCAACAGAGTGGATTCCCCCGAGGGAGTGGTTAACATGAGGAAAGATCTACAAAAGCTGGAAGAATGGTCTAATGCTTGGCAATTAAGATTTAATGCAAAGAAGTGCAGTGTCATGCACTTCGGTAACAGAAATCCAAGGGAAATGTATGCGATAGGGGGCGAGAGGTTGGTGTGCACGGATCAGGAGAAAGACCTTGGTGTGATTATTTCTGAAGATCTCAAGGTGGGAAAACAGTGCGACAAGGCGGTGGCAAAAGCCAGGAGGATGTTGGACTGCATACAAAGAGGAATTACCAGCAGAAAGGAAGAGGTACTTATGCCACTGTACAAGCCACTGGTGAGGCCTCACTTGGAATACTGTGTTCAGTTTTGGAGACCATATCTTGCAAAGGATGTAAAAAGACTGGAAACTGTTCAGAGAAAGGCGACCAAAATGATTTGGAGCCTGCGTCAGAAGCCTTATGAGAAGAGACTTGAAGACCTAAACATGTACACTTTGGAGGAGAGGAGGGACAGGGGAGATATGATTCAGACCTTTAAATACTTAAAGAGAAATAATGAACAAACAAACCTCTTCCAAAGACAGGGAAGCTGTAAAACTAGCGGGCATAACATGAAGCTGCAAGGTGGTAAATTGAAAGGCAATGTCAGGAAATACTTTTTCACTGAAAGGGTGGTGGATGCTTGGAACGCCCTCCCGATGGAAGTGGTGGGGGCAAGCTTGAAAGAGGTGCTGGAGTACCACCTGAACAAATACGGCATCCCGACGGGAGTCCTTGTCAAGACAGTAATGAACTGCAAAGGTATGTACCGAAAACCATGTGGCTGCTTTGCAAATTTCGTCAATGGCAACAGAACGTAGGTTTGCTGCGGATGCAGCCATGGCATGAATGTTATGGGCAGTAACATTACCTTCAAGGGATAGTCCTGCCTTATCATAAGCAAATGAAATACAATCTGCTATCCATTTAGAAGGGTATGTTTGGATACTGGCAACCCTAAGTGACTGGGATCAAAGGAGATGAATAACTGAGAGCCTTTACGGTGCTCAGCAGTCCTTTGAAGATAGAAGGCTAAGGCCTGTTTACAGTCAAGGGTATGGAGGGTTGCCTCTGCCCTAGAGGAATGTGGTCTAGGGAAAAAGACAGGAAGGTAAACAGATTGAGATGAAAGGAAATACCACCTTTGGCATCAAATGGGAATGAGTCCTAAGGACATGGTGGAATCGGGTATAAGGCGGGTCTGCCATCAATGCCTGAAGTTCACTGATCCGTCTAGCTGAAGTGAGAGCAACAAGGAAGATGACCTTTCAAAGAGAGAAACTTTAGTGAGGTTGTGGCTAAAGGATCAAAAGGCAGCTTAAGAAGCTGTCCTAAGATGACAATAAGATCCCAAGTGGAGGAGTGGCCTAGTGGTTGGGGCAAGGTACTTCAGGCCAGAAGGTCGGGGGTTCAAAACCCACTAGAGGACAGCAACTTTGGGCCAGAAGGACTGGGGTTTCTAGTCCCACAGGTGCTCCTTGTGGTCTTGGGCAAGCCACTTAACCCTTCATAGCCCATGTTCCCTGTAAAATAGTTACCTCCAAGTTATAATGACCTGTTCAATGTAATTTCAGTTTGTTCAATGTAAACCGCACTGATGCAGAAAGGCGCGGTATATAAGAGAATGTAAATAAATAAATAAATGCCATCGATGGTGGCCTGACTGGAGGCTTGGCGGAGGGTTTTAACATGTCATCCATGATGACGCCTAAATCCTTTTCCTGGGTGGTGGTTCCCAATGTGGAACCTTGCATCGTGTAACCATAGTTTGGGTTGTTCTTTCCTAGGTGCATAACTTTGCACTTGTCCACATTAAATTTCATCTGCCATTTGGATGCCCAGTCTTCCAATTTATCAAGATCCTCTTGCAATTTTCCACAATCCTCTTGGGTTTTAACAACTTTAAATAGTTTTGTGTCGTCTGCAAATTTGATAACCTCACTCATTATTCCCTTTTCCAGGTCATTTATGAATATGTCAAAAAGCAGCGGACCCAGCACAGATCCCTACGGTACTCCACTATTCACCTTTTTACCTTAGAAAAATTGGCCATTTAGCCTTACCCTCTGCTTTCTATATTTTAACCAGTTCCTGATCCACAATAGTACACTGCCTCCTATCCCATGACTTTTTAGTTTTGCCAAAAGTCTCTGATGAGGGACCTTGTCAAAGGCTTTCTGAAAGTCCAGATACACAATATCAACCGACTCACCTTTGTCTACCTGTTTATTCATACCTTCAAAAAACCATAACAGATTAGTAAGACAAGATCTACCATGTCTAAAGCCATGTTGGCTGTCTCCTATTAAGCCACGACTATCTACATGTTGAGTAATTTTGTTCTTTATGATGGTTTCTAACATTTTTTACGGTACTGACGTCAGGCTCACAGGTGTGTAGTTTCCTCGATCACCCCTGGAACCCTTTTTAAAAATTGGTGTTACATTGGTGATCCTCCAATCTTCAGGTATTACAGATGATTTTAATGATAGTTCACAGATTACTAATAGCAGGTCTGCAATCTCATATTTCAGTTCTTTCAACACACTTGGATGTATATCATCTAGTCTAGGTGATTTGCTACTCTTCAATTTATCAAATAGTTGTAATACATCTTCCCAGTGTATCGATATTTCTTTCAATTCTTCCACAGTATCACCTTTAAATACCACGTCAGTCATGGGTAACATCCCTACATCTTCCTCAGTAAAGACCGAAGCAAAGAATTTATTCAGTCTCTCTGCTATAGCCTTGTCCCCTCTTACTGCTCCTCTTACCCCTCTATCATCTAATGGTCCAACTGACTCTCTCACAGGTTTTTTGCTATGAATGTACATGAAAAAGTCTTTATTATGCGTTTTTGCTTCCACAGCATGTTTCTTCTCAAATTCTCTCTTTGCTTGCCTTATCAATGCCTTGCATCTAACTTGCCAGTGCTTGTGCTGTTTCCAGTTTTTGTCATTTGGTTCTTTTTTCCATTTCCTGAAAGATGCTTTTTTGGCAACAACAGCCTCTCTGACCTCACCTTTAAACCATGCTGTCAGTTTTTAGGACTTCCTGCCACTTTTCTTAAAGTGTGGAATACAGCTGGTCTGGGCTTCCAAGATAGTATTTTTAAACACCCAAGCTTGCCCTTTTAGTTTTTTCTTAACTATTTTCCTCATTTTATGATAGTCTCCCTTTTGAAAGTTAAAAGGTAGTACTGTGGATTTCCTTACCATCCCTCCTCCATTAATTAAATCAAATGCCATCATGCTATGATCACTATTCATGACGCTATCATCATAGAAATAGTGATCATGCTATGACGCTATCATCATAGAAATAGTGATCATGCTATGATCACTATTTCTACACAGCCCCTGATCTCTGGAAGGGGCGGTATAGAAAAATGTTCAAATAAATAAATAAATATTGCCATGTGGCCCCAACACTTATCTCTTGCACCAGATCTGGTGTTCCACTAAGGACTAAGTCCAAAATGGCTTCCCCTCTGGTCGGTTCATGAACCAGCTGCTCCAAGAAGCAGTCATTTATTTCATCTAAAAACTTTATCTTCCTAGCATGTCCTGCCGTGACACTGACCCAGTCAATACCGGGGTAATTGAAATCACCCATTATTATTACTGTTCTGTAACTTTTATTAGCTTCCCTGATTTCTTTGAGCATTTCATCATCCATTTGTTCATTCTGGCCAGGCAGTCGATAGTACAACCCCACTCCCATCACCTTCCCCTTTTTACGTGGAATTTCAATCCATAGAGATTCTACAGAAAATTTTGTTTCCTGTAAAACTTTAATCCTTTGTGACTCAATGCCCTCTCTAACATAAAGCGCAACCCCTCCACCAATTTGATCAGCTCTATCATTACGATATAGTTTGTACCCAGGTATCACAGTGTCCCACTGGTTGTCCTCTTTCCACCATGTCTCTGAGATACCAATCATATCTAACTTCTCATTTAGTGCTATATATTCTAACTCTCCCATCTTATTTTTTAGTCTTCTAGCATTTGCATACAAGCATTTTAGAGACTGTATTTTATTCATATTAATCTGGTTATCGGTAGGCAGAGGTAATTTGGAATCTTTAAGCTCTGTCTGCTCCGTACTCAAGGGCATTTGGGCTACTTTTGTCTTTACTGGAACCTCTCTGCTGATATGCCCTAACCTCATTCTTTTGGTAGTATCCTTCAAGGATACATTGTTCCGAACCATGCACTCTTGGGCGACTGTCGGCTCTCCCCTTTTATCTAGTTTAAAAGTTGCTCTATCTCCTTTTTAAAGGTTAATGCCAGCAGACTGGTTCTATCCCGGTTAAGGTGAAGCCCATCCCTTTGGAAGAGCCCCTCCTTTCCCCAGAATATTCCCCATTTCCTAACAAATCCAAAATCCTCATCCTTGCACCATTGTCCCATCCACTCATTGAGACTCTGGAGCTCTGTCTGCCTTTTGGGTTCTGCGTGTGGAATGGGAAGCATTTCGGAGAACGCTACCCTGGAAGTTCTGGATTTAAACTTCCTACCTAAAATAGCCTCCAGAACTTCCCTATCACATTTTCCTATGTCATTGGTACCGACATGTACCAAGACAGCAGATTCCTCCCCAGCACTATCTAAGACCTTGTCTAGGTGGCGCATGAGGTCCGCTACTTTCGCACCAGGCAGGCATGTTGCCAGGCGATCCTCATGTCCACCAGCCACCCAGCTATCTACATGCCTAATGATCGAATCACCAACTATAACGGTTGTCCTAACCCTTCCCTCATAGGCATATGGCCCTGGAGAAACTTCCTTGGTGTGAGAGGGTTTTTACATCACCTGGAGGACAGGTCCTAGCTATAGGATCACTTCTTGCCACACCAGGGTGATGCTTTCCTGTCACGCGACCTCTCTCCTCCATGGCAACAGGGATGCTGCCAGACTGGAGGTGGGACTTCAGGACTATATCCCTGTAGGTCTTGTCTATGTACCTCTCTGTCTTCCTTATGTCTTCCAAGTCTGTTACTCTTGCCTGCAGAAATCAGAGTCGTTCCCTGAGAGCAAAGAGCTCCTTGCACCTTGTGGACACGTAAGACCCCTCACCAACTGGGAGAAAATCATACATGTGACACTCGATGCAAAAGACTGGAAAGCCCACATCTCGCTGCTGGACTGCTGTCTGCATCTTATTTTTAATGTTGTCTTTAGATATTTACGTTCTTTGCTTACTAAGGGTTGCTAGGGATACTTATACTAATAAAAATATGCCTAATACGTTTTTAATGTACTTTGTTCACCTGAATTTTAATTAATCTCAGATCCTTAATGTATACTAATGAGAATAAACAGCTGTACCTGAGAATGAATATGGCACCTCCTTTCTTTTAAGAGGTCTAAACACCTAGAAAGCTACGATTATCCCAGGGGTGGGTGGGTGTTGGAGGGAGGGAGGGAAAGAAGACTTATTAAAAGCTGGCTGCTACACAGTACCCTGTCCTGTGCTTTTAAGGTAATCTGTGACCTATCTCCAGGGGGAGTCCCACAGCCCTTGCTTGGATAGAAGGGAGTCTTAGGTTTTAAATTTAACCAGAAAGTTCTCTTCTGTGTTAAATTTAAACTGAAAGCTCTTTGCTGCTACTAGGCCCTGACTGATTTAACAAATACACTGGGTTCACAGATTAATCAGCTTTAACCTAAAGAATTCCTTTTTCCCCAAGATTTAGATAAATTCCCAGAAGGAAATACTTACAATTGCAGATCTCTCTCCAGAAGTAGCAGTCCCCTTTTGTAGTCCTGCAGGAACTGATCCTGACCGATAACATAGAGGCCTGAAAACAACGTCGACCAAAAGCATTGAGGATTCTCTATTCCCTACCTGGAGGGTTCGAGGAATGTGTCTTAGCACTCTTTATTCAACACACTGCCGATTCCACCACCATGGAATGGTGCAGAAATTGCGTCTTCTGAAAACTGGGACACTCCGGTACCCGGTACATGGTATCGAGTCATCGGGTATGTGCATTTCCATTGATAATGCTACGCAATTCAAAGTAAAGTATGTCTCCCACATAAGAAGTATAAGGTCATGAAGTATGCGAGGGATAGAGAGTGTAGCAGCCTCCTTCCGGGCTGTAGGGTAATGAAGAATTTCAAGTTCTTCAGCCCTAGGCTCTTTCTCCGATGTCACTGTTATGGTCAGACCCTGAGCAACATCATGAATAAAGTCTTGAAAAGATGTCCTCTGGAGGGGACATACGATGTTGAGGAGATGGAGATGGGTCTTCGGGGATAGCTCTCATGTCCCGGGTATCGCCGACTCATCATCCGACGAATCAGAATCCGAAGACTCAAAGTATCGATGGGCAGGGTGTTCCCGCTCTGCACGTACTCAAAACCAGTAGCTGAGGCTTGCGGTGCCGGAACCTCAATACGGAAACGGATTTGAGTGCTGGCATGGGCCGGTAGCGTGGTAAGCGGCAAACAAGTCAATGCAGGTTGTGTTGGTACCGGAGCTGCTACTGATGTCTGCGTAATCGACTGTAACTGTTTTACGGGTACCGAGGCCGCCATTAAGGCCGCTAAGCACTGCTTGATGGCCAGGATATGCTAGTCCTTGGAGCTTGCCAATGCTTGGGTATCAGTACCGGAATTGCGGGCCATGGTCCCTGAGCATGGCACCAGGAGCTCTCCAGCCCCACTATGGTTTTGGAGGGGAGGTCCTCCTGCCGGAGTTGTTTGGCCGGTGTGTCCCCCTCCAGGGCAACACCCGAGGCATCTCAATGTTTAGAAGGAGATCTACCCTTGGAGGGCCAGCCAGTCTTCGATACCTGAGATCCTTGGAAGGAAGATGAAGCTCTCGATGACATCGATGCTAAAGACGCTGCATCGGAGGCAAAGAGGGTGCCCAGCTTTGCAGCTCGATTCTGTAGGCCTCTCTTTGTCATCTTCCTATAAAGGAGACATTCTGACTGTTGATGATCCAGTCCTAAGCATTTTAGGCACTAGTCATGTGTGTCTGTGGCTGAAATGGTACTGCCACATTTGGAACACTTCTTAAAACCACTGGATGGTTTTTCCATTTTGTCAGTGACAAAAGGGAAGGCCTAAACCTAACATAGTGTTGATACGCCTGAAGGAAAGAAAGAAATCTTTCCCTCACAGAAGATTTTTCTTTTTTTGAAGAAAGAAAGAAAAAAAGAAAGCACTGACGGGGGTTGGTACCAGCGTCGACGGGAAGGCAGACACAACCACAAAAAAATAAGAAAGGACAAATTTTTTGCAGTGACAGGAATTGCTTCTTGTCTCCGCGGAAAATGAAGAACTGAGGAGGGGAGAGCTGGAAAGGCGGGCAGGCAGCTACACAGGCGCAGTGGGAAGCTCCCAAAGGCTTTCCTATTGGACGCTGGGGAGCGTTCCAAACGCGGGCTCCATTGGTACCAATGTCACCCATATGTGAAGACTACATTCTTGCTTGTTCCTGGAGATAGGGCATGAATAGCGGGGATGGACATGCATGCCTGCTATTGTTGCTCAGAATGACCCCCTGTGTGTTTTATTTTTATTTGATTCCTCACTCTATTTGCATTTGAATTTAGAGAACTGACGTCAAAGATTAGAGGTCAGGTATTTGGTAGCCCAGTCAGAAGTAGGCCAGGGAAAAAGATGTTTCAAAGTGAATGCCTGTGCGAGGCCAGATAATATGGATAAAAATGAAATGGCGCTAGACAGTAAGTTGGTTTTACTTAAAATGAGAGATTCTTGGTCAGCACTGAACAGAAGGAATTTTCAAACTGTGTACTGTGATGCACAGCTGATAGGTACTTTTGACTCACAGACTTTGCATCACATTTCTAAAGGAAAGTACACATGTACTTTCATTTGTAAGCTTCCATGCGCATTTGACCCTTACACTTTTAGAATGTTTATTGAAAATAGCATACATAAACTTCAAAACGCAATCTATATGCATTATTTCCCAGCCCTATCCAAAACGCATCCCCAAGAACTCTTCCTCACAGAAGTGGTTAAGGATATGCACTGTGTAACTACTCACATTATTTTAGTTGGATTGTGGAGTAGCAATTTTTAGATAGTCAATTTAAATCTCTTTGGCCATGCAAATGGATTAAAAACTGCCCTTTGTGTAATGGAACTGCTGAATGCTTATATATAGATGATATACATCTAGTTCTGTGCGCTTTTGCATTTCCATTGATAATGCTACGCAATTCAAAGTAAAGTCTGTCAAAGACTTATAAAGACTGCTTGAGAAAAAATAGCAGGTCACCTACATCAAAACTATCAGTAAAGCAAACTGTATAAGAAGCAACAGGGATGAAGGATGACGCTCCCTCTAAAGGAGTGCTGTAGTGACGTGGCATTTATGCCAAAAAATAGTTTAAGCTAAAAAGACAGTGTTTTAATATCCCTGCGCTTGCTCACTAAAGATTTAAAACATGATTGATTCAGAACATGTAAAGCTCTACCAATCAAAACCAAACTTTGCAAACAAGAAATATGTGTATTATGAATAAGGAAGAAAGGAGTTTACAGAAAGTGTAGTTACTCACCTGTAACAGGTGTTCTCCAGGAACAGCAGGAATCAGTCCTCACATATGGGTGACATCGACGCCGACGGAGCCCTGCGCGGAGCATCTCTCCAGCTTTCAAAGAAAGCCTTTGGGAGATGCCACCACACATGAGTGGTCCCCTTCCCGCCCAAGGGTGCCATCTTGCTCAGTCAGGTGCCATAGTTAGAGCCCAACCAAGAAGATGGATAAAAATTTACAGCAACTCCAAGGGGGGAGGAAGGAGAGTTGTGAGGACTGATTCCTGCTGTCTCTGGAGAAAGCACAGTTACTTACCTGTAACAGGTGATCTCTGGGAACAGCAGGAATAAGTCTTCACATATGGGTATGTTGGTACCGACGGAGCCTGCGCGGGAACGCTCCCCAGCGTCCAGAAAGAAAGCCTTTGGGAGCATCCCACACGCATGCGCGCTGCCTTCCCGCCTAAACACTTCCCTCTCATCAGTTGGGTTTGTAGCTGAGACCGAAGGAGGGAAGTAGACAAATTAGAAAGAGAGAGAGAGAGAACAACTCCTAGGGGAGGTGGGTGGGCTGTGAAGACTTATTCCCGCTGTTCCCAGAGATCACCTGTTACAGGTAAGTAACTGTGCTATCTCCAGGAACAAGCAGGAATGAGTCTTCACATATGGGGACTCCCAAGCTGAGATGCCTTGGAGAGGCCCAGCATATTACAAAAACTAATGGATGGGCCATGCTTCCCCCCAAGGACCTCGAGCATCCAAGGGATGGAGGGCAGGAGTTGAGCTAACAGTGTAAAAGGGTGTGCTGTGGAACAGCTAGACTAAACAAGGAATCGGGGAAGGTGTCCTTGTGTAGAAATAACTGTTAGTAAGGAAAAAGGAAGTCCCAATTCTTGAAAAAAGAAGTTATCCAAGGATTCCAAAAAACTACACATATGGGGAAGTTAATATGGGTCTGTTGTAAAGAACCATCACATTGTCCTCATATGGAATTCCCTTACTGTGA
Source organism: Ichthyophis bannanicus (assembly GCA_033557465.1). NCBI lineage: Eukaryota > Metazoa > Chordata > Amphibia > Gymnophiona > Ichthyophiidae > Ichthyophis > Ichthyophis bannanicus. The sequence goes on from CM066036.1 coordinate 191,890,494, forward strand.
GGAGTAAAGGAAATAAAGTTTTGCAATGTAGAGAGAAATAAGAAATATTAATGTCTAGACATAACCCCAGGGAAAAACTGGGGAATTTTATAAGAAGTTGGGACCTTGGAGAGAAGTTTAAACTTCTCTATATCCAAAGTCTAAAACATTTCTGTCCCTAGAGCAGGATGGTGCCTTGGGAAAGAAAAGAAAAGACAAATCTGACTGGTCTGGAAGAAAAGGTCAAGATACCTTTATAGAAAAAGGGGATGGGTTCGTAGAACCCCTTCATCCAGGCGAGAAAATTGTATTGGGCTATTTAGCCCCCAATTTCTGAAGATCAGTAATGTGTGTTGCGTAAGTGATAGCACTTAGGCTAACAACTTTACCTAGAGAGCTTCAGATATAAGGTAACCTGATTCTGATAGAAAAAAGGTTATGGTAAAGAAAAGGAGTTTCCTAACTTTACCAGACAAATTGGATGTCCACTTAAGAAGCTTATGGTATGCTGACAGCATTGATATGGACAGCAACAATATTTCAGGGTCAGATTGTATGCTTGTGTAATAACAAGAAGGGTTAAGACCTTATTGCAGATAGTTAGTGAGGATCACTTATTAGTCAAGGTATAAGAAACATATGCAAGGTTACATGGAAACCAGTAAGATGCTTCTTACCCGTGACAAGAGGTCTAGGTCGTAAAACGACTAGTCCTCAGATAATTAGGTCTTGAGACGTACCCGAAGGTGTGCAGAGGAGATCCTTAATCCTAAGATAGAGGATTCCTTTTATCACTTCAGAATAGAAGCTGGAAGAAAAAAATGCAATGTAAGGGGATACCATGTCTTTCTCTCTCTGAGGGCAGTATGAGTATCATGCGTTCTTTGCTTCTCAAGACTTCAATGTAGAAAAATTACAATAGATAAGGATCAACTGCAATGATTAGGAATGCATCCCTGTTGTAGGAGTTCCCTTGAGGATAAGGAACAACTTAGGGAGTGGTGCTATTCCTTAAACTTGAAGTCGTCCAGGCCCTGGTTCCTTCTCCTTGAAAGAATTTTAAGGAAAATGGAAAATTAGGAACAAACAGCTATGTGGGAGCATGACTGGGTAGAGACTGCCAGTCAAAGGTTCTTTAACCGCCTGGAAGTTACCTACCAGGGGTGGACTACGACACTCTGACAAAGGCCCATAGTTGTAGAGCTTCATTGCATAGTTGCAGAGAGCATGTTATAGATTGCTTAGATGAGACCTGGCTGTTGGGTAGCCAGTGTGCAACCGAAGCAATTCTGTTGAAACAGAATTGAGGATGGCAAAAATGGTAGAGAGGCTTTTTGCCCTGCAATGATTAATTGAACAGGAAGTATTTGAGAGGTCAGGTCTAACAAACGCAAGTAACGTAGAATAGGCGGAAACCTATGTGAGCTATCTGTTTAAAGAAGCTCATCTAACCCACTTGGTGGGTTATTCATATTTCCAGTATGGATGGTTTTAGAAGCTTTCTGAGCTGACCTTGCTCAAATGTATAGACTAAATCTGGTAGGGGCTTTCAGAATGCTGAATTGCATCCTGTAAAAACCCCAGTGCAGAAGGACCCAAAAAGGAAAAAGCTCTGTATTGGAAAGATTTACTGGAGTAGGAATTCCTATAGCTTCAGTAAGAAGCTCTCCAGTTGAATAATATTCAGGTTGGAGACTAGATGTCCCAACTAAAAGAAGTAATACAGAGTTGAAAAACTTACAATTTAGTAAGTGTTTATGGATAGGGTCCTCTGCAGTTAAGGTCTTACAGGTAAGTGTCAAAAAAGGGTGAAAGGTACCACTCAGCCTGTTAAGTTTCTTGATTGACCTTCCCTCCTGTTTTTTTTTAAATAGGGAAGTAGAAACTTATTACCTGTAGGCCTGAGATATCTCAAGAGCTCTTGGAGCTAGTAGAATGAAGTTCTCTTGAAACAAGAGATTCATGCCTAGAGTTAACTCAGTGTTGTCTCAGCATGGATGAGAATCAAGCCAGATGCCTCTTTTGATAAAAAGGCAGGTGTAGGGGTCCTGAACCTCATACAGGAAGAAGAGAAATCAGAAACCCTGTAGTTACTGGGTTTGCTGAGTCCGTTGAGTTTCTGTTTCCTTAGCCTGGTTTGATGCTGCCCCTGTTGGGGAACATCTGTCTGAGGGGAAGAAGATGGATAAAACATTTTCCCCCTCGAGGAATAAAGTTTTATAGAAAATCCATCATTAGCTGGGACAGAGGAAAGTTCTGACAATCCTCTTAAGGTAGCATTTTCAGTGGTTAATTGACTAGCTTGAAATAGACAATCCTTGTTGAAGAGAAGTTCTCCAGTACAAGGGCTATTTCCCAGCTTTTCTTGAACCCATTTATCCAAGTCTGAAGCTTGGAGCCAGGCTAAACGTCGTGCCCCTATGGCTATAGCAGAAGATCTGCTAATAGATTCAAAAGAATCCATGGAAGCATGACAAAGGAATGTAGAAATATTATGAGCATGACTGACTAGTGATAAATAGTCAGCTCTTTTATGTTCCTGAAGGAAAGGGTTGAAAAGTTTTAAATCTTTGGTAACCTCTTTCAGAGAGAATCCCATATAGAAAATATATGGCTTCAATCCCAGAACCTCCGTATTCAACACAAGAAAACTGAGGTTCTCTTCATCACTAGGGACCCACTCTTCACCCCCCCCCCACCCCAGATAAAGGTGAAAGAAGCTGAGCTCCAAACAAAACCTTCAATTCGATACCTTGGGGTTACTTTGGACCAACGCCTTGATATGAAATTACACATAACCAACATAGAGCGATCTACTTCAAGATCCGAACACTCCGTCACCTTCGCTCCCTACTTGACCCAGACGACTTCCGGACCATATTCCAAGCTTTAACCTTACCGCACCTAGACTACGCAAACTCCATTCTTCAAGGCCTCCCTCAGTCCACCTTAAGCCCTTTACAACTTGCCATGAACACCGCTGCCAGAGTCCACTACGGAGCATCAAGAAGGGACCACGTAACACCGATTCTAAAACAGCTTCACTGGCTCCCCATCCATGGAAGACTTATTCAAGACCTTAGTACTCACTATCAAGGGCATCGCCTCCTCATCACTAATAGACATCATTCAGACCGTCCCACCTAACAGATCTAGGAGAACGACATCTACAAACGCACTAATAATCCCTAAGACAGCAACAAAATGCACTCTAGCGACGTCTAACAGGGCTTTCAGCTTCTATGCTCCTAAGTGCTGGAACTCCTTACCACCTGAGATTCGGGCTGTCACCGATATTTATTGTTTGTCTTAGTGCTAGTTCAGCTGTTTTCAGCTGTAATTTACCTTGCCTCTCTCAACTAACTGGGCTTTGTGTGGTAGCCAGGCTTAACTGTTCATTTTAAATTAAATCTCTCTCCCCAGACCCTGCTGTGTGTTTAAACTTTTCCTGCCCTAGCCTGCTTGAGTGAATCCTCCCCTCCCCCCCCTTTGCTGAGGTACGGTGTAGCCTTCTTCCTGTTTTCTCCACGTGTGCATAGTCTGTTTTAGTTTGCTTCTTCTGATCAGAGAGGAGCAGTGCTCTTTACAGTGCTCTGCTAGAAAAGTGGATTTTGCCTCCTGAGAAACTTTGCTGTGAGTTCTAGCTGTTTATTTAACTATTTATTGTTTGTCTAACTGTTTATTTAATTATTTATTGTTTGTCTTAGTGCTAGTTCAGCTGTTTTCAGCTGTAATTTACCTTGCCTCTCTCAACTAACTGGGCTTTGTGTGGTAGCCCCCTGCCCCCCTCCCCCCCTGCTGAGGGTCCAGGACAGGGTACCTTGTAACTGCCCTCTTTAATAGGACTTATCTCCCTCCCTCCCTCCCCAGCACCCACCCACCCCTGGGGTAATTGTAGTTTTATAGGTACTTGCACATCTTAGAGGAAAGGGGCTGCTCTCAGGTGCAGCTCATTATCCAAATCAGTCACACACAGAGGACCTGAGATTAATTAATTAAGCTTTAGGTACACAAGGTGTATTAGGGGTATTAGATACACTTTTATTGGTATAAGCATCTACACCAATCCTTATTATATACAGAATTTAAAAGATCTAAACACAAGCTTTAAACTAAGATGCAGACAGAAGTCCAGCAACGAGATGGGGGTTCTCCGGTCTTTTGCATTGAGTGTCACATGTATGATTTTCTCCCAGTTGGTGAGAGATCTTATGTATGCTCTAAGTGCAAAGAACTCTTTGCTCTCAGGGAACGAGTCCGTTCTCTAGAGGCTAGAGTAGCAGACCTGGAAGACATAAGAAAGACAGAGAAGTACATGGACGTGACCTTCAGGGATATAGTCCTGAAGTCCCACCTCCAGTCTGGCAGCATCCCTGTTGCCATGGAGGAGAGAGGTCACGTGACAGGAGAGCATCACCCTGGTGTGGCAGGAAGTGATCCTGTAACTAGGACCTGTCCTCCAGGTGATGTAAAACCCTCTCGCACCGAGGGCGTTTCTCCAGGGCCATGTGCCCATGAGGGGAGGGTCAGGACAGCTGTTATAGTCGGTGATTCAATCATTAGGAATGTAGATAGTTGGGTGGCTGGTGGACGTGAGGATCGCCTGGTAACATGCCTACCTGGTGCGAAGGTAGCAGACCTCACACACCGCCTAGATAGGATCGTAGATAGTGCTGGGGAGGAGTCTGCTGTCTTGGTACATGTTGGTACCAATGACATAGGAAAATGTGGTAGGGAAGTTCTGGAGGCTAAATTTAAGCTTTTAGGTAGGAAGTTGAAATCCAGAACTTCCAGGATAGCGTTCTCCGAAATGCTTCCTGTTCCACGTGCAGGACCCAAAAGACAGGCAGAGCTCCGGAGTCTCAATGCGTGGATGAGACAATGGTGCAAGGATGAGGGTTTTGGATTTGTTAGGAACTGGGGAACATTCTGGGGAAAGGGGGGGCTCTTCCGAAGGGATAGGCTTCACCTTAATCAGGATGGGACCAGACTGCTGGCATTAACCTTTAAAAAAGAGATAGAGAAGCTTTTAAACTAGAAAATAGGGGAAAGCCGACAGTCACCCAGGAGCGCATGGTTCGGACAAAGGTATCCTTGAAGGATACTACCAAAAGCAGTGAGGTTCCAAAAGGGGGTATAGTAGCCCAAATGCCCTTGATTAAGGAGCAGATAGAGCATAAAGATTCCAAATTACCCCTGCCTACCAATAGCCAGATTAGTATGAATAAAATACAGTCTCTAAAATGCTTGTATGCCAATGCTAGAAGTCTAAACAATAAGATGGGAGAGTTAGAATATATAGCACTAAATGAGAGGTTAGATATGATTGCACTCTCAGAGACATGGTGGAAGGAGGATAACCAGTGGGACACTGTGATACCTGGATGCAAACTATATCGTAATGATAGAGCTGATCAAATTGGTGGAGGGGTTGCGCTCTATGTTAGAGAGGGCATTGAGTCAGAAAGGATTAAAGTTTTGCAGGGAACAAAATTTGCTGTAGAATCTCTATGGATTGAAATCCCATTTATGAAGGGGAAGGCGATGGCAGTGGGAGTATACTATCGACCGCCTGGCCAGAATGAACAAATGGATGATGAAATGCTCAAAGAAATCAAGGAAGCTAACAAAAGTCACAACAGAGTAGTAATAATGGGTGATTTCAATTACCCCGGTATCGACTGGGTCAGTGTCACGGCAGGACAAGCTAAAGAGATAAAGTTTCTAGATGGAATAAATGACTGCTTCTTGGAGCAGCTGGTTCATGAACCGACCAGAGGGGAAGCCATACTGGACCTAATCCTTAGTGGAACGCCAGATCTGGTGCAAGAAATAAGGGTGTTGGGACCACTTGGCAATAGTGATCATAGTATGATCATGTTTGATTTAATTAGTGGAGGACCGATAGTAAAGGAATCCACAGTATTACCTTTTAACTTTCAAAAGGGAGACTATGATAGAATGAGGAATATAGTTAGGAAAAAACTAAAAGGAGCGGTTCCAAAGGTTAAAGACTTACAGCAAGCTTGGGTGTTATTTAAAAATACTATCCTCGAAGCCCAGACCAGCTGTATTCCACGCATTAAGAAGAGTGGAAGAAAGTCCAAAAAACTGCCAGCATGGTTTAAAGGTGAGGTCAGAGAGGCTGTTGCTGCCAAAAAAGCAACCTTCAGGAAATGGAAAAAAGAGCCAAATGATGAAAACTGGAAACAACACAAGCACTGGCAAGTTAAATGCAAAGCATTGATAAGGCAGGCAAAGCGGGAAATTGAGAAGAAACTTGCTACGGAAGCAAAAACACAAAATAAAGACTTTTTCAAGTACATTCGTAGCAAAAGGCCTGTGAGAGAGTCAATTGGACCGTTAGATGATAGAGGGGTAAAAGGGGCAGTAAGAGGAGACAAGGCTATAGCAGAGAGACTGAATGAATTCTTTGCTTCGGTCTTTACTGAGGAAGATGTAGGGATGTTACCCATGACTGAAGTGGTATTTAAAGGTGATACTGCAGAGGAATTGAGAGAAATATCACTACACCGGGAAGATATATTACAACTATTTGATAAACTGAATAGTAGCAAATCACCTGGACCGGATGGTATACATCCCAGAGTGTTGAAAGAACTGAAATTTATTTATTTTTATTTATTTATTTATTTAACAGTTGCTTATATACCGCTACCTTCCACAGATCAGGTGCGGTTTACAGTGAACAAGGAATGAACAGATTAACAGGTCTGTTTTACATGAAACATTAATTAACTAGGTACAATTTTGCTAAATACATGAAACATTAATTAACTAGGTACAATTTTGCTAAATACATTAAACATGATTGGACTAAATATGGTAAATTTGTTAAATAACAATTTAACTATTTACATATTTTGAACTATTTACATATATATTTACAGGATTTACAAATAGTTATTTAATCGACTTTAATTGTAGTTAGATAGAGTAATTGGAGTTGGTGTACCCTGAGGTCGCTATTAACCATTTCCTGTTAGTGGTAAGGTATTTTCTAGTTTGCCGAAATGGGAGATGAATAAATATGTTTTTAATTTCTTGCGGAGTTCCTTTGCATCATTTAGTGCTCTTATTTCTTCAGGGAGGGAGTTCCATAGGGTGGGAGCTGCATGAGAAAACGCTTTTTTATTAGTTGTTTTTTTAGTAGTTGTGAAATCTTTCGGGATCCTAATTTTATTCGTGTGGCCTTTCCGTAGCGCAGTTTGGGATGTGTCTTTAATGATAAGTTTTGTTAAAGAGACTGGGGCCATTGTATTTAATGTCTTAAATGTAGTGATAATCAATTTATGATTTATTCTGGATTGAATTGGGAGCCAGTGAAGGTTTGCTAGTATAGGGGTAATGTGTTCAAATGGTGGAACCTTCATTACAATTCTTGCTGCTGCATTTTGGGCAAGTTGGAGTCTTTTAATGTTTTGTTTTGTTGTTCCTAGTAGGGTGAGATTTGCGAAATCAAAGTGTGGTGTGATGATAGCCTGGATAATGCTCAGAAAATCATGTAGGAGTACAAGAGGACGTAATTGTTTTAAAATTTTAAGTTTAAAGTAGATTTTCTTAGTGATGTTTCTAATATGTGTGTCCATACTAAGGTGTGAGTCAAGGGTGACACCTAGGTATTTTACTTCATTTTTTATAGTAATGTTGTGATTTTGGAGAGTGATGTGTGTTGGAGGTATGTAGGATTGATTTTTAGTTACTATTAATATATCTGTTTTAGAATGATTGATATGGAGATTGTGGTCTTTTAGCCAGATTGTTAATTCAGAGAAGCATTCTGTTAACAGTTGTAATGGGAGTGTTGGGATTGTAAATGGTATGTACATCATCATATCGTCTGCATATATGTGATAGTGGACTTTAAATTTCTTGAAAATGTTGCAGACTGGTTGAATATATAAATTAAATAGGAGGGCAGAGAGGGCGGAGCCTTGTGGGAGACCAATTTCCTGTTTATATGTTTTAGATGTTTCTGTGTTAGTTCGGACAGTTTGGGTTCGATCAGTTAGATATGAGGTGAACCAATTATATACAGTTGAGTGTATTCCTATTTGTTTTAGTCTGTTAAGCATTACAGCATGGTGTACACTGTCAAACGCTGCAGAGATGTCTAGAAAGAGGAGAATGAAAGCTTGTTTAGGGTTATCAATACCTCGTGTTAAGGTATCGAGGAGTACTGTTAATAGAGTGTCTACACCATGATAGGGGCGAAAGCCATATTGTTGGTCATCAAGGGGGGCTGAGGTTTCTATGTGATCTTGTGTTTGAATTTGAACGACCTTTTCAATCAGTTTAGCCATAAATGGAATGCTAGAGATAGGTCTGTAGGAATTGGGTGATGTTTTGTCGAGGGTGTTATTTTTGATTATCGGTCGGATTTGTGCATGTTTGAGGGAAGGTGGTAAGTATCCTTGGCGCAGCGACAGATTGACTATAGGAAGGATAAAGGGGGATAGTGTAGAGAGGGTATGCTTGATCCAGTTTACCGGACATGGATCAAGTTGAGAGGTCGTAGTGTTCAGGTTTGAAATAGTCATCTTAAGAGTGTCTTTGGTTATAGAGTGGAAGTCAGACCATTTTTCTAAATGATGTTGGTGGGAAAGTGAAAGAGGATTTGGTGTGAATGCAAATGTTTTTGATTTATTTATATAGTGGTTTGCTAGAGTCTGGGCAGAGATATCAATAGTATCGTTGCTGGTCCCATATGAGTTATTAGTTAAGTTTTGGACGATACTGAAAAGTTCTCTTGGTCTATTAATGGATTTGGTTAGTATAGTTGTGTGGTAGTTTTTCTTTGCGCCGTCTGAAGCTTCTTTGTACTTTTTAAGGTGGCTGTGATAAGCGTCATAAGAAGAGATGGATTTGGATTTGCGCCATTTAGATTCAATATTTCTCAATTCTCTCTTCATCATTCGTCTTAAGGTGCTGTTGAACCAGGGGGCATCTCCTATTCTAGAGTAGCTTTTCTTCTTGATGAATTGTTTATATGCCGCTGCATTGTTAATTGTATTGTGCCAAGTTGCGACTGCTTCATCTAGGTCAGTTGGTGCAAGGGTGAGATAGGGAATAGTTAGATCAATGAATTCATTTGCGTTAAATTTTGTGAATCTAGGTGGAGGGGTAATTAGTAGGTTATTTTGTTGTTTCTTCCAGTGTAGGCTAAGGTGAATTTGATCAGGTGGTGGTCTGACCAAGGAATGGGTATACACTCAAGCGATGACTGGTTAAAATGTTTTTGGAAAGCTTCTGGTAGAAAGACTAGGTCAAGGGTTCCACCTTTCTTATGTGTCTTTGTATTAATTATTTGGAGGAAACCCATATCTGCTAATGATTCCAGGAAAAGAGCTGAGTGTGAGGGGGGCAGGGATGGGAGGTTAAAATCTCCTAGTGATATTATAGGGTTGGAGACTGTGGATGAGCTGAGGAGTTCTATTAGGGCGTCTAAGTTTTCAGATTTTTGATCCGGTGGTCTGTATAATAAGCAAATTTTGAAATGAGCTATTTTTAAGATGAGGGTGTCAATGTTATTTGGGAGATCAGATGGATGTGGTTTAGCCTTTAGTTCTTTTTTTGTCATTATAAGGACCTGCTATTGGTAATCTGTGAACTTTCATTAAAATCATCTGTAATACCTGAAGATTGGAGTGTCGCCAACGTAACACCAATTTTTAAAAAAGGTTCCAGGGGTGACCTGGGAAATTACAGACCGGTGAGCCTGACGTCAGTACCAGGGAAAATGGTAGAAAACCATCATAAAGAACAAAATTACACAACATGTAGATAGTCATGGCCTAATGGGAGACAGCCAACATGGCTTTAGACAAGGAAGATCTTGTCTTACTAATCTGATATGTTTCTTTGAAGGTGTGCATAAACAGGTAGACAAAGGTGAGTCGGTTGATATAGTGTATCTGGACTTCCAGAAAGCTTTTGACAAGGTCCCCCATCAGAGACTTTTGGCAAAGCTAAAAAGTCATGGGATAGGAGGCAGTGTACTATTGTGGATCGGGAACTGGTTAAAAGATAGAAAGCAGAGGGTAGGGCTAAATGGCCAATATTCCCAATGGAAAAAAGTGAATAGTGGAGTACCCCAGGGATCTGTACTGGGTCCGCTACTTTTTGACATATTCATAAATGACCTGGAAAAGGGAATAACTAGTCAGGTTATCAAATTTGCAGATGACACAAAACTGTTTAAAGTTGTTAAAACCCAAGAGGATTGTGGAAAACTGCAGGAGGATCTGGATAAATTGGAAGACTGGGCATCCAAATGGCAGATGAAATTTAATGTGGACAAATGCAAAGTTATGCACCTAGGAAAGAACAACCCACACTATAGTTACACGATGCAAGGCTTCACATTAGAAACCACCACCCAGGAAAAGGACTTAGGAGTCATCGTGGATAACATGTTAAAACCCTCCGCCCAGAGCAGCGGCGGCCAAGAAAGCAAATAGAATGCTAGGTATCATAAAGAAAGGGATGGAGAATAAAACAAAGGATATTATAATGCCTCTGTATCGCTCCATGGTACGACCGCACCTTGAATATTGTGTGCAATTCTGGTCGCCGTATCTTAAAAAGGACATAGCGTTATTAGAAAAAGTACAGAGAAGAGCCACCAAATTGGTGAAGGGGATGGAAGGCTACTCCTATGAAGAGAGGCTAAAAGGTTAGGGCTCTTTAACCTGGAAAAGAGACGGCTGAGGGGAGATATGATAGAGGTCTATAAATTAATGAATGGAGTGGAACGGATAAACGTGGATCAATTGTTTACGCTATCAGAATATAGAAAGACTAGGGGACATGTAATGAAGCTACAGGGTAAACTATTTAAGACAAATAAGAGAAAATATTTCTTCACTCAACGTGTAATCAAACTCTGGAATCTGTTACCGGAGGATGTAGTAAGGGCTGTTAGTATAGCTGGGTTTAAAAAAGGTTTGGACAAGTTCCTGGAGGAAAGGTCCATAAACCACTATTAAAAAGGGACCCAGGATATCAATGCTTGACCCAGTACAAGCATTGTGGAACCTGTGTCTTTTGGGGATATTGCTAGGTACGTAGGACCTAGATTGGCCACTGTTGGAAACAGGATACTGGGCTTGATGGACCTCGGTCTGACCCAGTATGGCATGTCTTATGTTCTTATGATCTGACTCTATTCAGAAAAGCACTCAAATCTCACCTGTTCCCACAATATTACCATACTAGCCAACCACCGACCTGACCGACCATCCCCTTTTTGACCTCCTGTTCCACAAGACTCATATCAAACTTAGAATAATTCCGCTGTACACACATGTACATTCAGCATGTATATAGTTTCAGTTAACAATATCCCCCATGTTTATCCAAGTTCTCGTACCTGTTCTATGTAAAGCCTGTTCTATGTAAAATCAAACAGCTTGTTGCTCTGGTCTTTTGTTATATTGTAAACCGCGCTGATGCTAAATAGAGCGGTATATAAGAGCCTGTAATAAATAAATAAATAAATATAAATATATATATATATATATATATATATATATGAAATGATTCTTAATGAAAACATAGATGCTTGGAAGCATCAACGCCCAAAAGCATCTAAGGTTCTAGACTCACGACCTGGCGGATAAGAGGAGTGCTTTTTTGCACTCTTAACACGCCTCATTGCTGATTCTACTACTATAGAATGATGAGGGTGAGTCTTTTGAAAACCTGGCGAAGGTGGGACTTTATAGAAAGTGTCCACTCTTTTGGAATGTGGGGATACCGTTAAGGAAGTTTCCCACATTCTTAATAACAGATCCTGTAGGATCTGATGTAGAGGAAGCATGACTGCCTCCTCTGGAAACCAGGGGGATTGCAGAATTTCTGAATCCCTTGGTATAGACTCCTTCCCAGGCATAGATATGGCGAGTATTCTTGCCATATCAAGCAGAAAAGCTTGAAAAGAGATCCCCTCTAAGAGAAATTCTCAAATGAGGAGTAAAAACTGAAACTGTTGAAAGTTCAGTTGCGTTACCGATAGATGCATCTCCGACATCAGGCTTAGAAGACTGGGGAGGATGAAGCATCGGATTCTCCTTATAGAGGTGTGATTGGTACTTCTCGATGTCGGTACCAAGACGAGTCGGTACCGAATCTTCCAGGCTAGATAGCGATTCCAGACTCGGCATCGAGGTATCGATATCGGCGCCGAGCCTGTTGAAAGAGGTATCGAAAGCATCAATGCCGGTACCGATGTCGATGCCGGCATCTGCAACAATGCCCAATTCGGTACCAGTGCTAGTATCGAAGCCGATACCGGTACTGGCGTCGACGCCAATATCGGTAGTCGAAGAACGGTCTGCGGCGACTCTGTTGATGAGAGATGCGCCAGACTGCGTTCCATGGCGAGGAGTTTTCCATCCAACACCATAGCTGATGCCGAGGTATCGGTACCGGTTAACACGGTCCAAACCACCGAGTATGGCACAGGTGCATCCACAGAGGTAAAAACCTCGGGAGCAACCTGAGATCCTGATAATGCTTTGGAGCCCGAAGACTCCCGCCAGGATTGAGCCATAGTGTCCTCGAGGGCAAGGCCAGAGCCATCTCGATGCTTAGAAAGAGATCTACCTCTCGAGGACTGGCTAGTCTTAACAGACTGTTGTTTGGTTACCTGACCGTGGAAGGAAGAAGAGATTCTGCCTGGTGACATGGTTGATGGAGACCCGGTACCGAGTTGTGCTCGGTTCTGAAGACCTCTTCTGGTTAAACTCCTACAAGAGAAACACTCTTTAGGACAATGGTCAGGACCTAAACAAGTTAGACACCAAAAATGAGTGTCTATTAACCTAATTGTACCGCCACACTTTAGACATTTCTTAAGGATAGTGGCCGGCTTTTCCATAATGGAAAGGATAGAGGCCTAGTGGCCAGAAAAAGTTCAGGCACTAAATAAGAAAAATTTCTCAGAAAAAAGAAGAATTTTTTAAGAAAAGAAGGAAAAGCACTGGCAGTACCGGTGGGCGTCGAGCGAAGGCAGGCACGATCACAAAAAATAAAAATAAAAAAGATGAATTTTCTGCGGTGACAAGGACACGTCCTGTCGGCTCCGTGGAAAAACGAAAACTGATGAGAGGGAAGTGTTTATGCGGGAAGGCAGCACGCATGCGTGTGGGATGCTCCCAAAGGCTTTCTTTCTGGACGCTAGGGAGCGTTCCCACGCAGGCTCCGTCGGTACCGATGTACCCATATGTGAAGACTCATTCCTGCTTGTTCCTGGAGATCACCTGTTACAGGTGAGTAACTACGCTTTCTCCAGGAACAAGCAGGAAGTCAGTCCTCACATATGGGACTCCCTAGCTCCAGGCTACCGAGGACTGGCATAAAGCAGGGGCACAGTACGGCCGTGGTGCAGCTGCAGGCGAATTCTGATGACAGACTCTAGGGACCCCAGTGTACAGGGAGAACCATGGCTTCAGTAGCCTTAACAAGAAGGGTGGGAGGGCAGGAGTTGCCTAAATCCCGAAGAGGTTACGAAGTACAGCCTGGCCGAAGGCGTTGTCCCATCAGGACTCCCTCTCCAGGCAGTAGTGGGCTGCAAAGGTTTGGATGGGAGTACCAGATAGCGGCCCAGCAGATGTCTGCCATGGGCACTGAACAGAGACTGACAACTGACGTTGCCATCGCTTGGACACTGTGCACCATGACTTGACACTCCAGAGGGATACCAGCTCAACTGTGAGCGAAAGCAATGCAGTCTGCCACCCAGATGGATATGGTCTGCTTGGTGACAGCCAGCCCCAGACGGCTGGAAGTCAAAGGAGATGAAAAGCTGTGAGGCTTTATGATGGCCCTGGGTCCATTGCAAATAGGACAGGGCTCACTTGCAGTCCAGGGTATGGAGGACAGCCGACGCCGAATCGGCATGGGGCTATGGAAAGAAGGAGAAATTTCACTTACCGTTAATTTCCTTTCCTGGAATACTGCTAGACCAGTCCAGACAAACGGGTTATGCACCCCTGCCAGCAGATCTTGGAGACAGAGAATTCTACCAGAGCTCTGATAGGCTGGAGCCTGGTGATATAATCCTACCCCTAGGGGTCTCCCTCAGTTATGTCCACAAGCTAATGCAACATGAACTGTAACATCACCCCAGAGGGTCTCAAGTGAACTATATACAAGGGAGCTGAAGAACTCCCTAGAGCTGAAAACAGTATCCACCTACGAACCCATGGACTGCCCATGGCGAGGCATACCGGCAAAGAGAAGAACCGCAGTCGGCGGCTGCACCGCACCAGCGGCACTCCAACCAACAGCAGGGCGGGTCCTGGACTAGTCTAGCAGTATTCCAGGAAAGGAAATTAACGGTAAGTGAAATTTCTCCTTCCAGTTCATACTGCTAGACCAGTCCAGACAAACGGGCAGTACCCAAGCTACCTGCGTTCAAGGGGGGGCAAGGCCGCCGACAGCTCAGCAACTCCAAAACGGACCTCCTGACGGGCATGAACGTCCAACCTATAATGACCGACAAAGGTGGATAGCGACAACCAAGTCGCCGCCCGGCAAAAATCGAGAGGAACTACATGAGACCTCCCGGCCTACAAAGTTGCTTGCGCCCGAGAGGAGTGAGCACGGAGTCCCGGTGGAGCTGGCTCTCCCAGAAGAAGGTACGCCACCTCAATGGCCTCCGTAACCCATCTAGAAAGGGTAGATTCGGAGGCTGCGGATCCCCAACGAGAATCCGCGAACAAGACAAAAGAGCAACAGTCATATGGAAGGGTCCCGCGACCCCCAGCTACCGAAAAAGAACCTTCTTAAGGTCCACCGCCCACAACGGAGACCGACCACTGTCACACTGCGCCTTTGTTAAAGACGGAAAGAAAAGAGGCTGGTCAACAGCGAACGGCGTCAGCACTTTGGGCAACAAAGGAAGGGACAGTTCTCAGAGAAACGCCTTCGGAGGAAAAACGAGAGATAGGGATGTCGACACGAGAGAGCCTGGAGCTCAGAAAGACGGCAGGCTGAAGTTATGGCCACCAAGAAGACTGCCTTCAGAGACAAATCTAGAAGAGAACATGCCCTCAGAGGCTCCAAGGGAGGAGCAACAAGGGCACAGAGGACAAGCACGAGAGCTCACGCCTGCACAGGCGAACGCAGAGGAGGCCGGAAGGCCTAACTCCGCGGAGGAACCGAGACACGTCCAAATGCGAAGCTATCGATCGCCCCGCTATAGGACTCTGAAAACAAGTTGAGGCGACCACTTGTACTCGCAAGGAATCGAGCGCTAATCCCTTATCCACTCCGGCCTGTAAAAAGGACAGGATATCCGGAACACCGCAACGCCAGGGGGAGAGGTTATTTCGCGAACACCAACCATCAAGAGACGCCAAACCCGAGCGTAAGTCAGCGTCGTGGTAGACCGCCGCGCCGTGAGAAGCGTCACGACCACGCTAGGCGAATAGCCGTAGCGAGCAAACCGGCGGCGTGGAATTGCCAGGCCGTAAGCGAATAAGGAGCCGGGTCTTCCATCTCCACCGGTCCCTGAATCAGAAGGCCGAGAAACGCCTCGAGGCGGAGCATCGACGCCCCAGACAGACGGAAGAGATCCGCATACCATGGTCCGCGAGCCCAATTCGGAGCCAGCATGAGTACAGGGTCGCGACGGTCTCGGAGCCACTGGAGAACCATGCATATCACGGATCAGGGAGGGAAAACACACCGGAGAAGATGAATCGGGCACGGTTGAGAGAGAGTATCTATGCCGTGCGTTCCCCCGTCCCTCCAATGGCCGAAGTACAGCGAAGCCGTGGCAGTCTGTGCCGTAGCCATTAGATCCATGGTCAGTAGTCCCCACAGGTGAACAATGGACCGGAACGCATCCGGCTGCTGAGCCCAGCCCCCGGGCTCCAGAGAGTGCCGGGTGAGAAAATCGGCCTACACATTGTTCACGCCTGCGATGTGCTGTGCCGACAGCATGAAGATGTTCCTCCGCCCATGGGAGGAGCAAACGCCTCTCCTGTGAGACATTCGGACATTGCGTGCTGCCTAGGCGGCTTAGGTAAGCAACCGTCGTGGCGTCGGACAGGATCCGAACCGCACACCGCCGCATTAGGTGCTGAAACTGAAGAAGGGCGAAGCGCACTTTCTGCGTCTCGAGAGGATTGATAGACCCTTGGGCTTCGCGAGGTGACCAACACCCCTGCGCCGAGGCTAAGCCGCAAGGTGCTCCCCAACCGGAGAGGTCGGCGATTGGCATCACCAAGATCCAGAGCAGAGACTCCAAAGGGGACCGCCCGTAGAAGATTGTGTGCCTGAAGCCACCAGCGGAGGCTGCGGCACACCGGCAGAAGCAAAGGCAACCGGATTCGATAACTCTCCGATACCGGCGACCAACGAGATAGAAGCGCCGTCGGCAAGCAGCGCAAGAGCGCTCTTGCCCACGGAACGAGGGCTATCGTTGCCGCCATGGACCTCAAGAGTTGAAGGTAGCCCCAAGGCCGAGGCGCCACTTGATCCAAGTAGCGGCGGAGCTGAAGAGAGATCTTCTGAAAACGTTCCTGAGGTAGAAACACCCATCCCCTACGAGTGTCGCACCCAGCCCCGAGAGAATCCAGGACCTGAAGCATTCCAAAATAGACAGAGTAACGGCCCAGTCGTCCTTCCAACGGTGGACTGGGACGAATGGCATCTAAACGCTGGAGCCTTTAAATGAAGCAACATCCGTTGCCCATTGACGCAGGCTGAGCCATCTCCGAGCTACCGACACCGGTGTTAGGAAGCGAGCTGACAACTGCAAGAGATCACAGAATGCCTCTGCCCGGAATGCAGCAATGGATTCGAAATGAACCAACTCGGGAACACCTGGAAGCTGCGGAATCCATCGAAGGGAGGTCCGAGCTGCCAGACCTCCGCACACCTGCAAGAAGGAAATAGCGGGTGAAGGAAAACCGGACTGTAGCAGTCTCCCAACTCTTCAGGTCTGGCTGGTCGCGGAGCGCCTCTCCGGCCTCAACCGGAAGTGTGGTATGCCTGATGACCCTGGTCAGAATGCATCAACTGTCGGGTATTGCAGCCAACGGCCAAGTGAAAGGGAGACCAAGGGTATAACCGACCAATACCGCATGCCATATGAATGCACTGAAAAATGGGATCCGGCTGCAACCGGATTTGAGAATCCGGAGGAGCAGGCGTGTCGGCTAGGGGGAGCGACTCCATCACCTGTGTGATTAGAGCCGGCAACTCCTCTTACCGAAAAAGGCGGAGAACCGTCAGTGAAGAAAACAGACGGAGAATATTCCCCATCTCCGTACTCCAACGAGTCAGGGCTGACCTCCGAAGATTTAAAGTCTTCTTGAATATCCATAGTACCCCGCAAGGCACATGATACGCCCCAAGGAGGACGTACTGCTCTGAGGTCTGAGGACTTATGGGACCACTTGCGAGACCACGCCATATGCTCGCCTGCTACTGGGCAGGTGTAGGAGATAATCCAAAAGACTCCAAAAGTCACAGGCGTCATGCCAGATGGAAGAGTGTGAGGAAGGCACTGTCAGTCAAGGCTGCTGTGGCCTCCAGCGGCTGTGGAAGCGACATGGGAGCTGACTGAATCTTCTACTGCAGGAAGATCCTGCAGCAGGGGCTCTGAGGAGGGGGGAGATAAGGTGCTGATGAACCCAGCTAGCAGCGCAGTGGGAATGGGGAAGGTCTCCGGGATGCAGCGTGCAGGTGGAACACAAGCAATCTATTAATGTCCCCTTCGGCTGATTACATATCACATATAATACAGCCAGAGAAAGAAGCATTGTAGAGACTTAAACCACCTTTCCTCTTCTTGTGTGGGTTTTTTTTTTTTTTAGCATTTAAAACAAAAAGCAAGGTAGGCTCAGGGAAACCCAAGACTCTTCAAGAAAAGGATTTTGAAACTCCACAGCATGTTTAAATGTGTGGAAACTGCTGTTTAGAGCTGTTTCCTCCAAAAAGAAACACTGAAGAGAAAACCAAAACGGCCGCTGGCACAGAAAAACTGTCAGGTATTCACTGAGCTGAGAAGGGAACTTTCAGTCATTCACTGTGCTGGCACAGAGAAACTTTCAAAGTCAGGGTAAGGCAATTACAGTGACTGAAAGTAGGGAAATTAGAGTGTGATCCCTCCGCAGCCATTCAGACCTCCATGGTAGGGGCTGAAAGGTGTTTCTGGGGAGGGATGTAGAAGCTCAAATCCAGTTGTAGGAAGATTACAGTGAGTATGCTTAATTAGGCCGAGCCCCAAAACAGTCAGGATCCAAAACACTGACTTACAATTCCAATCAAATGGTCTATTGAATAAGACAGGTACAATATTCAGTAAGACGTACAAAGTAACCCGGCTGCAGTTTGTGGATTAAAAATTTAAAGAAGGAACTTCAAAACTCAGAGGCAGCCGGTCCGGATGCAGTTGAAATCATCCCAGAGCAGCTGGGGCAAGTAAGAAAAAAACAGGCTACTCACAGTTTTCTTTCAGGAAATGATACCTGAACTTCCTGGAGGTGTCCAAACTCTCGTGGCACTTCCTGGAGGTGTCCAAACTCTCGTGGCAAAGACTCAGCGCAGCGTAAAGCCAATGGAGAGCTCCACTGAAGCCAAGCTCAGGAGTTCCCAAGTTCATCTGGGGAAGCAAGATGCTGGGGGAAGAGCAGAGCTGATTCATGAGGTCCCTGTGTTTCTTCTGACAGCCTATGCAGCGTAAACCTGAATAAGGCATAGTGAGAACTAAAATCAAATAACTGTGTCCCGCAGGAACAGGCATTTAACAATATTCCCCATAATAGGTAATGCCTCAGCCAGCCTTCTTTGTTGGGCACAGTGGGGGATGGAACCCATGAGCCCTGCACCCTTCGTCAGTGACTTAGCATTGTACTGTGGCTCTGAATTGCATCCTGTTTTCTATCCACGCCTTCCGTACTTTTTATTCATTATGTTAATACATAGGCAGAGAAAAAGGAACCCCTTCACAACTCACAGCTAGCAA
This sequence comes from Ichthyophis bannanicus, assembly GCA_033557465.1. Taxonomy (NCBI): domain Eukaryota; kingdom Metazoa; phylum Chordata; class Amphibia; order Gymnophiona; family Ichthyophiidae; genus Ichthyophis; species Ichthyophis bannanicus. Next base: position 191,909,476 of record CM066036.1, read on the forward strand.
GTGTTGTGGAAAAAAAAACTTAAACAGCAATATAGCTGTTAGAAGCCAGCAGAGAAGTAATCTGGCTTCCTGCCAAAAACTGGGGCTCATTAGCTATTCAAAATGGCCGCCGGCAAAAATAAACCACAAAAAGAGTGAATTAAAACCCCCAAAAGCTAAGGAATTAACTTAAAAAGTCAAAGGAGAAGGTGGGAGGATTGCAGGCATGAGAGAAATGCCTAAAATCGCTGAAAAATCAAGAAAAATAAATCGAGTTACCACAGAGTTGCAGACAGCAGTGGGAGAAAGACAGTTTCTGTACTTACAGTACCGAAAGTGCAGAGAAGCCACGGACCGCTGCTCAAACCACTGCAGCTGCCTCACCACTAAAATCAGCCCCAGGGACTGGATTTTAGGAGGCGTACCATCCAGCTAAATAGCCCTCATGACTAGTGCTGGGGAGTCTGCACATCAGCTATCTCTACTGTGACAGAGGACACAGGAGCTTCAGCTGGAATCATCCTGGTGCTCAGATAAGTACACTGGCAACTCAGGGCATAATCTCTCCAAGAGAAATCACAAAGAAATAAAGCATTTTAAATTTTGTTTGAAGGAGCAAAAAAAAAAAGCATCCAGATCTGCTGGAGACAGAGAAAAACTGAGGGAGACCCCTAGGGGTAGGATTATATCACCAGGCTCCAGCCTATCAGAGCTCTGGTAGAATTCTCTGTCTCCAAGATCTGCTGGCAGGGGTGCATAACCCGTTTGTCTGGACTGGTCTAGCAGTATGAACTGGAAGGAAGGCAGTACTACCTTCTGATTCAGGTAGAAATCTGAGACCACCTTCAGGAGAAACTTCCAGTGAGTGCAAAGCACAACCCTGTCCTTGTAGAATCTGCTGTAGGGTGGCTCGGCCACCAAGGCCTGAAGCTTACTGACCCTGTCGGCAGAGGTGAGTGCCACCAAGAAAGCTATCTTCCAGGATAGGTAGCGTAAGGAACAGGTAGCTAAGGGCTCAGAGGGTGGGCTTAGTAAGCTGCACCAGAACCACATTAACGTCCCATTCTGCTGGGGGTAGCCAGATGGGAGGTTTGGAGAGTAATAAGCCCTGCATGAATCTGGTGATGAGGGACTTCCCCGACAGAGGCTTGCCCGCCACACAATGGTGGTTGGCAGAAAGTGCACTCAGGTGCACCCGGACAGAGTTGGACTTAAATCCAGACCATGAGAAGAGATACTGAAGCACCGAATGCATCGGACAAGAAAATGGGTTCAATTGGTGCTCCATGCACCACACGGAGAACTGGTGCCACTTGAAGGTGTAATCCCATCTCGTGGAGTCCTTATGAGAGGCTTAAAGGATTTCTTCCACCTCTTTGGAGAGGTTAAGGGAAGCTAAGGCGACCCGTTCAGCCGCCAGGCCATGAGGGACAGATCCCAAGTTGGGAGGGAGGATCGAGCCCTCTTCCTGTGTCAGAAGTCCCGGGGAGCTCCCGAGAGGGACCGGGGGTTCTGTCGAGAGATGGAGAAGCAAGAGGAACCAGGGCTGCCTGGGCCACCTCAGGGCCGTGAGGATCATTGACACCCTGTCCCACTGGGCCTTGAGGAGGGTACGGGCTATCAAGGGTGTGGGAGGGAAGGAATATGTAAACTGCTTTGATTGAAATGATAAAGCGGTATATAAAACCTGTTAAATAAATAAAATATAGCAGGTCTCCCGACCATGAGAGAAGGAAAGCCTCCGTCACCACCCTGGAGGGGTGGGGTTGGGGACTGCAGAACCGGGGCAGTTGAGCATTGGTCGGGCTGGTGAAGAGGTCCAGGCTGGGGGAGCCCCACAGCCAGAAAAGCCCACACTCTATCTCCAGGTCCAGGCGCCACGCATGTGGCTGAAGGACCCTGCTCAGCCTGTCTGCCAAGACATGCTCTGGCCCGGTAGGTAAACTGCCTTGAGGAGAATCACGTGGCAGATCGCAAAGGAACAAAAGGCCAAAGCCTCCTGACAGAGGCAGTAGGAGCCTGTGCCGCCCTGCTTGTTCACGTAGAACATTGTCACCTGGTTGTCCGTCTGGACAAGCACCGAACGGTGCTGCTGGTGGTGCCTGAAGGCCCTGAGAGCAAGGAAGATTGCTCTGAGCACGAGCAAACTGATCTGCTGCTGGCTCTCCTTGGAGAGGACCAGGCCCCCTGAGTGTGGAGCTCTCCGCAATAGGTGCCCACAGCCTGTCAGAGAGGTGTCCATCGTGAAGACCCTCTGGGGGCTCGGGGGAGGAAAAGTCATACCCACTTGCAGTTGTTGAGCATCCTACCACCAGGTAAGGGACTCCGTTAGCTGCCAAGACACTGTGACTCTGTCGCAGAATCGTCTGGTGGCCTGGGACCACTGGGACCAGAGATATCACTGAGCTGCCCTCATGTGGAGGCGGGCGTCGGGAATCGCATTGGCCATGGAGGCCATGTGGTCCAGGAGGCGAAGCAACGTCCAGGCTGACACTGCGTGGCATCGCTGTACCTCGGCCGCAAGCCGATCCGCTCTGTCGAGGAGGAGGAAAGCCCTGGCCTGGACGGTGTCGATGCAGGCAGCAATGACCTCCAGCACTCGAGTATGGATGAGCTGGTATTTTGGACATTTGATCACGAAACCAGGTGCTGCAAGACCTGAATGGTACAGCTAGTGGCCTGCCTGGTCTTTGCGGCCATGTCCCCTTTTACCAGCCAAAGGTCGAGGTAGGGGAAGACACAGGTCTTCTGGAGGTGAAGGTAGGCCGCCACCACCACCACCAGACACTTGGTGAAGACCCTTGGGGCGGAGGCGAGGCTGAAGGGAAGAACACTGTACTGGTTGTGGTTGCCTCTGACCACAAACCGCAGGTACTTTCTGTGACTGGGATGGATAAGGATGTGAATATAAGCATCCTTTAAATCCATGGAGCACAGCCAATCTCCCTGCTGGAGGTAGGGCAGCAGTGTTCCAAGGGAGAGCATCTTGAGCTTCTCGCGCACCAGGAACTCGTTGAGGTTCCTCAGGTCCAGGATGGGCCTCAGACCCACCCCCCCATCCTTTTTGGGACCAGGAAGTATCTGGAATAGAAGCCCTTCCCCCTTGAGGGGCGAGGCATAGGTTCCACCGCCCCATCCTTGGGGAGGCCCGTGAGCTCCTGCAGTAGCAGGGCCCAGTGTAGGGGAGACCGAGGGGGGGGTTCCCTGGGATAAAAGGGCGGAGGAGTCTGTTTCAGATGCCAAAGGTAGCCCTCCCGGATGACCTGGAGAGCCCAGGAGTCGATGGTGATGTGGGCCTACCGGTGGGAAAAGTAGACCAGGTGTCCCCCTGTGGGATGCTGGTTCTCCAGAGGAAGAGGGGCTATGCTGATGGCATCAAAACCCCGAACTAAGCTGAGCTGGTGTCTGGGTCCTCTAACCCTTGGGTTTGCGCGGTCCCTGGCCTGTGCCCTTGCCTTGAGGAACCTTCTGGAGGAAAGGGGGCTTCTTCCTGGTAAGAGTGGAGGTCTTCCACGAGAGATGGGTCTGAATGACATACTCGGTCTCGATCTCGATCTCGGCCGCCTTATCCTCCATTGGCTTGCCGAAGAGCTGTTCGCTGAGGCACGGGACATCCAGGAGTTTCTCCTGTACCCACTACTTGAGGTCTGATGATTGTAGCCAGGCCTGGCATCGAGCACTGATGCCGGCGGCAACCACTCTGGCACTAGATTCTAAGTCGTCATAAGCGGCTCTGGAGAAGTATTTGAAACACTCCGTGACAGACTTCGTTAGAGCCTGAAAATGCCAGAGAAGGTCTCCATTGAGGCCAGCAGCATAGCGCCAAGCTCCTTGGCCAGGTCCCACAGGAACATACCAATATAAAGTTGGTAAGTTTGGATGCAGCAAGCTAGCATTGAGTCCTGGTAGCATTTGCGCCCCAGGGCATCGAGTGTGCAGGACTCCCTGCCCAGAGGTGCTGAGGAATGCTTTTTCGGGCTTTTTTGCCGGCGCATGGCCGACTCAACCACTATGGAGGTGTGTGGGAGCTGCGCCTTGCGGAACCACAGCCCCCGCTGTATCATCATGTAATGTCGTCAGCTCACAATAGGGACAGAGGCTGGGGTCTCCCACATCCAAAGGAGAAGCCTGGTGAGGATGGAAGATACAGGGACTGTCAGGGTCTCTTTTGGTGTTGCCTCGTACTGGAGGATGTCTAATTCCTCCATACACGGGTCCTCCTCTGACTCCATCATAAGGGAGAGAGCCTGTGCCTTATCCCGCATGAACTCGAGGAAAAAGGTATCCTCAGGCAGGGAACAGCGCTTGGCAGCTGGGGGAGACGGGTCCGAGGGGAGGTCTCGGTGGGCCTGGAACTCCGAGGACATCTCAATGTTGGACTCCCAATCAGAGTAGTCCGAGGAGGACTCAAGGTCCTCTGGCTGCAGGAGTGCTGGCAAATCTGGTCCCAGATGCTTCGAGGTATGGGCATGGCTGGAGCCAGAGGCACTTGCCTGCAAAGATCTTGTTCGCAATGAGCGGGAGTGAGAACGAGACCCTTGCCGAGTATCTACCCGAGGCATCTGGCTCTTGGCGATTGCAGCGGCGGCCTGGGGAGTCCTCGAGGTTGAGGTCCCTGTGGTCTCAGCGGGGTCTGGGGTTGGCGCCTGCTGTGATGCAAGGAACGCTGAAATGCTGTGTTCCAAGACGAGTGGAGGAGTAGCCTAGTGGTTAGAGCACTGGCTTGGGAACCAAGAGACCAGGGCTCAATTCCCACTAGCACTCCTTGTGGCCTTGGGCAAGTCACTTAACCTTCCATTGCTCAGAAAAAATCCAAGTTATCAATGTCCCTGTTTAATGTATATTTACCAAGTTTGTTACAATGATTGAAATGATAAAGCAGTTAAAAAAAAACTTAAATAAAACATGCGTGCTTCCCACTTGGGGGTTGCAGCCATAGACACTGACACCGGAGTGACCGGGTCAGGCATCAAAGAGGAGAGGGGGTCCTCGACGGGATGGGCTTCGGGAGACCGCTATCCATTGCCAGATGGCACAACTTTGGCCCTGGACACCTTCCGAGGGCGTTCCTGCTCCGATTCCTCGGGGACTCAGGGACTGGGCACAGGATTTCTCATGCTTCTCCGGACAAGGCTCTCGAGATCATCATCTTCTTATGCGCACGCTCCAGCGATCCTTGTTCGGAGTATTGATGGGTCCTGGGGGCCTTACGTGAGACTACCGGGGAAACCGGGGTTGAGTCTGTCTTGTGAAAGATGTCGTCCTGCTTAAGGCAACGGCTCTGTATGGTCCTTAGTGGACATTTTCTTGCACAAGGACCATTCCTCCGGGTCGTGGTCTGCGCCAAAACACCGGAGACAACAATCATGAGTGTTGGTGAGTGACATGTTTTTGGAGCACTGATCACATTTCTTAAAGCTAGTGGCCATTGGGGGAAAAGGACCCTAGCGAGGTCGAGGACCCCTGACGCAGTCAGTGGTTAAAAAAGCGTGAAAGTGTTGTGATGGAAAAATCAAGACAAAAATGTATCTCGAGGCCTGGTGCGTTTGCAGTGGGTCAAGGGTAGGACAGGAGCCGGCTCAAGCCGAAAAGGTACAAAAATAGTATGAGAAAATCAAACTTTTTCTCAGGGGGACAAGACGAACGTCTGTCGGACTCTGCAGAAAAACTGAGACTGAACAAGATGCCACCCTTGCGCGAGAAGGGGACTACACATGCGTAGTGGCATCTCCCAAAGGCTTTCTTTGAAAGCTGGGTAAATGCTCCACACAGGGCTCCGTCGACGTCAACCATATGTGAGGACTGACTTCCTGCTTGTTCCTGGAGAAAAACAAGTTATCTCACTAATATTATATATACAAGGGGCTGAACTAGCAAGTTCTGAAACTTAAAAGCAAAGGCACTACTCTTCAAGGCTTCAGCTTACTTGCTATTTGCATATTTATGTATTCAGTTTTCATTTCTTCAAAAAAATAATACAATAAACCTATCAAAAGACCAATGTTATATAAAATCCTTTAAAACAAGGTATATAGGTTTTTACTGTGTTACCTCGATATTGTTCCATTACAAAGAAATCCTCCAGGTATAGTACCTTGCCAATCCAGGGGTCATAAGTGAAATAATACATTGCAAAGCCTACAATTTTATTTCCTGAAAATAAACAGAAAATATTGAAGATGCATCTTAATCATGTGAAAAACAAATATAAGCAGTTTTCAGTAGGTATTTGTATGTCACATTGGTTTCATAGCAAAGAAATGGTTCAACACAGCATTATTTTCTTTTTTTGACAAAATTAGCTAACTTATTTAGGGGCATAAGAAAATGGATTTTAACTTGGAAAATTAGTTTAAAAAAATCACTTAGAAAGGCAAGAGATTTGGGTTTTGGTCAGTGAACAATACAAGTCAGATGGCATGGAGCAGTGCGCTGAAAATCAGGGAAGCCTGGTTCAAATCACTCTGCCATTGCATGTAATCTTGAGCAAGTCACTTAATCCTCCATTGCCTCCGGTACAAAATGGAAATTACACTTACCTGGTAATTGTTGTTCCTTGAGGAACTCCAGTTCAGTCCTCCACTTCTGGGTAGTGCACTTCCTCCTGCAGCATGGAGACTGGACAAGTCAAATTCGTGACATCACTGGATAAATACTGCTGGTCTTCTCCCATCAGCCCCCAGTGAACTATTGACAAAGCAGACTCAAAGAAGCAACAAACAATTACTTCTTGCACTTTCTCTTCTCCCTAAGAACAGCATAAGACAGAAAGAAGAGAAATGACAGAGAAAAGATAGAGTAAACGAATTACAGCGATCCCGAGACTATCAATGTCTTCACACACTTAGCGACTGGTACTCCCCCCAAACTGAAACCAAGCTCTGCATTGACCATCCCCGGGCGGGATTGAGGACTGAACTGGAGTTCCTCAAGGAACAACAATTACCAGGTAAGTGTAATTTCCATTTCCTTATCGTTCCTCCAGTTCAGTCCTCCACCTCTGGGATGTAACAGAGCAGTAATCATTGGGAGGGACCTTTTCACCTGGATCGCAACACCGTCGGCCCTAAACGGGCAACATTCGCTGCCTGAACATCCAGGCAATAGTGTTTACTGAATGTAAGGAGAGACGACCAAGTGCCCGCTCTGCAAATCTCCAGTGGTGGAACTAAACTGTGCTCCGCCCAAAATGTCGCTTGCGCTCTAGTAGAGTGAGCCTTTAACCCCACCGGCACCTGACACCTTTGCAAAATATATAAGCTGACGCTATTGCTTCTCGGACCCAACTGGAAATTGAATCTTTAGCTGCCGCCTCCCCTTTACGGGGACCTCCAAACCAAACGACTTAAGAAAAATCTCTGAGACCTTGAAATATTGATGCAGAACCCTCTTTAAATCCAAGTGCCGAAGACTACGGTCTGAGACGTTCTCCTCCGACACTCCCCATACTGGTAACGAAACAGAGAAATCCATGTGAAATGGAGAGACTACCTTAGGCAAAGAACGACAGTACCGGCCGCAACCCTTCCTCCGTAGGAAGGACAAAAATGACTCTCGGTAGGCAAATGCCTGTAGCCCCGAAACTAGCTCTGCCGAACAGATGCCCACTAAAAACATTGCTTTTAAGGACAGATCCTTCACTGAAGTGTGATGCAAGGCTCCAAGGCTTCCCTAGATAACGCCCCTAAGACCAAGGCGAAGGCCCACGGAAACACCATTACTCTGTGATAAGGACGCAGCCTAGATCCCACTTTTAGAAACGCACCTCGTCGACCTGCGACCACTTCCTGGACTTAGCTTCTATAGCAGTACAGAGCTGCAAGCAGAACCCTTAAGAAACTGGCTGCTAGACCCTTAGCAAAAACATCCTGCAAGAAATTTAATACCATAGACACAGAAACCGTGGAAGCCCGGACCTGCCGCTGAGAACACCAAACCTCAAATATGCGCCATACTCGCCCATTCGCCAGGGATTAAGGACCTCTTTCTGTCTCGAAGCAGGGTCGCAATCACTGCCCCAGAATAATCTTTTCTTCTTAACCTCGCCCTTTCCAGGGCTAATCCTAAAGCGAGGACCAATCCACCTGAAGCAATCGAAGCAGACCCTGAATTTGAAGACTCGTCCTATGAGCGCGCACGGAGGGAAAACATAGAGTAGATTGGGCAAAGGCCAAATTGCATCAGGGCATCCATCCCTTCCGACACTCTTTCTCGCCCTCTGCTGGAAAAAACAACTCGCCTTGTCTGATTGAGACGTCACCATGGGATCCATGATCGGAAGAACCCACCAGTGGACTATCTGCGCAAATACCTCTGGATGAAACTCCCACTCTCCAGCATCCACCCGGACTCTGCTGAGAAATTATGCCCTCACATTGTCCAATCCCACAATGTGCGCCGCCGAGATTGCCTGCAGGCAAGTCTCCACCCAGGCAAACATAGCTCCTGCTTCTACCTCCATGTCCGTGCTTCCTGTACCGCCCCGCCAATGAGGTAGGCCACTGTCGCGGAATTATCCAACAGGACTCGCAGCGCACGACCATTCGCCTCGGCCTCAAATGCTTGACGAGCTACCAACCCAGCTCACAGTTCCAGACGGTTGATCTACTATTACTGGACCTCCTGGTCGTTCCACATTCCTTGTGCGGACAGATCCCCGCAGTGCGTTCCCCAACCTACGAGGCTCGCATCTGTCAACACTGTAAGCCACTGTGGTCGCTCCAATGGCATGCCCGCCACCAGCTTGCCTGGGCAAATCCCCCACTGGAGCGACCGCCCGACTCACAATGGGCAAGGAAGCTGCTTGTTTAGAGAATCGTTCTGGAGGAACCAGAGTCGAAGGAACGACCTTTGCCCGGAATACCTGTGCGCACTGGCCCGTGATACTAATTCCATGGCCGCCGCCCCTGACTCTATCTTTTGAAGATAGCCCCACGCTGATGACGCCAGAGTAGACTCAAACTGGCGTACCAGTCATCGAATCATCTGAGCTCGCCGCCCCAGCAGAACACTGTTCCTACCGGGAGCCGAACCATACTCCCACGTACTCTAGGACTTGAAACGGAACTAACCGGCTTTTGGACGCAAGAATCACCCAGCTGAGCCCCTGAAGAAACTTTACTACCCTGCTGGTAAGCTGAAAGCTCTCCTCCCTCGACTTTGCTCGTCTCAGCCAATCGCCAGGATAAAGGAGAAAGAGTAGTTACTCACCTGTAACAGGTGTTCTCCAGGAGCAGCAGGAATCAGTCCTCACATATGGGTGACATCGACGTCGATTGAGCCCTTGCGGAGCATTTCCCCAGCTTTCTATGAAAGCCTTTGGGAATACTGCACGCATGCGCAGTCCCCTTCCCGCCTAAAGGTGCCATCTTGCTCAGTCAAATGACCTAGCTAAAAAACAGCACACAAAAAGGAAAATTGAACTATATACAACCGCAACTCCCAGGGGAGGAGTGAGGGTTGTGAGGACTGATTCCTGCTGCTCCTGGAGAACACCTGTTACAGGTGAGTAACTACTCTTTCTCCAGGACCAAGCAGGAAGTCAGTCCTCACATATGGGTGACTCCCTAGCTCTGGGCTACCAGGAACCCAGGCTGATCACGAGAACTCCCTCTAGTCCCAGCATCAAAGAAAGGCTTTTCACTGAAAGAACCTCCACCGGTAGCCCAACAGAGGGCTGGAGGGCAGGAGTTGCCTAAACCTCAAAGAGATTCCGGAGTACTGCCTGGCCAAAAGCACTGTCACTACGGGACTCCCTCTCCAGGCAGTAATGGGCCGCAAAAGTCTGGCTTGAGGACCAAGTTGCAGCCCTGCAGATGTCTGCCAACGGTACAGAGCGGAGATGAGCTACTGAGGCAGCCATTGCCCTGACACAATGGGACGTGACCCGACCCTGCAAAGGAAGGTCAGCCGCTCTGTAAGCCCAGGTGATACAGTCAGCCACCCAGATGGACACGGTATGCTTGGACACAGCTAACCTCAAATTATTAGGGTCAAAAGATATGAAGAGATGAGTAGCCCTTCTATGCCCCTGCGTACGGTCAAGGTAGAAGGATAAAGCCCTTCTACAGTCCAGGGTATGCAGGACCACTTCAGCCTGGCTTGCATGAGGCCTAGGGAAGAATGTGGGAAGAACCACCTCCTGGTTGAGGTGGAAAGAGGAGACAACCTTTGGGAGGAACTTTGGATGAGTCCTAAGGACTACCCTGTTCCTATAAAAGCGAGTGTAAGGTCTGTCACAGACCAGGGCCTGAAGCTCACTCACTCGCCTGGCCGAGGTGAGGGCTACCAGGAAGAGTGTCTTCCAGGAAAGGAAGCGGAGAGGACAAGTAGCCATCGGCTCAAAAGGTGGGTGAGTCAGTTGCTGCAAGACCACATTCAACTCCCACTCAGGGGCTGGAGGACGGACAGGAGGCTTGAGTAAGAGCAAACCTCTGAGGAACCGGGACACCAAGGGGTGAACCGACAGAGTGTCCTTCCATCAGTGAGTGGTGAGCTGCTAGAGCTGAGAGGTGGACCCGAACAGAATTGGACTTAAGTCTCTGATTGGATAAATGCAGCAGGTACTGAAGCACCACTGGTACAGCACAGGAGAAAGGATCCTCTGTACGCAGCTGACACCACACAGAAAACCTTTTCCATTTCAGGACATAAGTTTTTCTGGTGGACTGCTTCCTAGAGGCCAGGACGACCTCTTCAACTTCCTGAGGTAGGCCCCAGGGAGCCAAAACTACCCTTGCAGCCTCCAGGCCAACAAATTGAGAGATTTGAGATTGGGGTGTAGAAGAGACCCCTGATCCTGAGAGAGAAGGTCGGGCTGGAACCCCAGAGGTAGTGGGGTGTTCACTGCCAGTTGAAGCAGAAGTGGGAACCAAGGCTGCCTCGGCCACCTGGGAGCTACCAGAAGGACCGAGGCCTTGTCCCGTAGAATCTTGAACAGGGTTCGGGCCACCAGAGGTGTGGGAGGAAACGCATACAGGAGGCCCTGGGACCAGGAGATCAGAAAAGCATCTGCTGCTAGCCGCAGAGGATGCGGTTGCCTGGAGCAGAACCTTGGCAGCTGTCTGTTGAGGGGGCTGGCAAACAGATCTATGTAGGGAAGTCCCCATTTCAGGAAAATCTTCTGAACCACCAAAGGATGGAAATTTTGAATTTATTAAACAAGCAACAAAAGACATACCAAAAAGCAAAAACAAAAACAATAACAAGCACCCCAACCAAATCCCACACCCCCCCAAAACCCCCACCCCCCGACATAGCACAAAACAAGTATCTCCACCCCCCCGTGACCCACCTCCCCACCACCAAACCCAACAACCGGCACACGTGCCCCTTCCCCCCGACATCATCAACCCGCAATAGTTCAGCATGTCCAATGTCTGTCCCAACCCCCCAACAGCAACCCGCAGCAGTCCAACAGAAATGCAATGTCCATCCCAACCCCCCCCCAACCACCCACAACAATCCCAGCACAGTCCAATGTCCCAAATGTCCATCAGGGCTGCCAAGCCCTCACTCACACCCACAAAAACAAAACGCATTCCCCCTTTCCCACCCCCATCCCCACAAAGGAGCAACATCTCCTCCGCCCCCCCCCCAATCCCTACCCCACCCCCACCCTCCCCATAAATAAAGAAAACCCCCACCCCCCTAAACAGAAACATACAGGCATGTGCCGTCCCCAATGAAAACCCACCAGAAACAAAACCATAATACAAATCAATAAATGAACACAAAAACCCAACCCTATCGGCCGAAACAGCGGAGCGGGATGCGCAGAAACACAAAAACAAAAACAAAACAAACACACCTGCTCCAGGGAGAAAACGAAAACAAACATCCCCCAGGGAGAGAGAGGGAGAGCGGACAAGTGGCCAACAACCCCCCCAGCCCTAGTGCAAACCCCCCTCCCCCCCACCGGAAGGAAAGCAACCCCAGATCCCTAAACCTAGGAAGAAACCCCAGGGACTAAACCCCCCCCCCCTCCTGTCTCACCTCCCTCCTCCACCCGGGAGACAAAAACAAAACCCCTAACCTCTAACAGGGAAGAAAAACCCCAGGGAACCCCTCCCCCTCATGGGGGGCGGAGGGTGAGGTGACGCCACAGACGCTCCCAACGATGGACCTCCACCACCCGCCTTTCGCGTTGCGCCATGCTGGACACTTCCTCCAGAATGTCCCGCACCACCTCGTCGAGGGGCAGGACCAACCCCCGGGTCGAGACATGACAGCGCGCTTGCCACAGGTGGTAGCGCACTACAGCCGTGACTAGGTAGAGGGTCCCGGAGTCCTGCCTTAGAGGAAAGGACCAGGCCCCGTACACCCACTCCGCATACGTGAGGAGGGAAAGGTCGCGCAGGTGAAGAGCAGCGGACACCAACCGGCAGGCCTCCACGTTGAAGGGGCACTGCCGGAGGAAATGGTCCATGGTCTCCGCCTGCCCCTCACACCCGGCCCTTGGACAGACCCGCTCGGCCTGTGACCTGTACTTGAGGTTGTCCCTCACGTACAAACGCCCGTGGAAAGACAACCAGGCTACATCCCGAACCTTCTTCGGTAGCCGAGGGGAGTTCAACAGCCGAAGGCCCCGCTGCATCACATCCGCCGGACAGTCCCGCAGGGCCCACCGTGGTTGATAGTGAGAGGTGAGTACCATCCGGTATAATCCTTTCCGCCCCAAGGACTGGGCGAGCGGGTCGGTCACCCCCCACCGCCGAATGAGCCCCACCATCACAAATACGTACGATGGGGCCTGTTCCCCTCTCCGGCGCACACGTGGGACCGAGGACGCCCCCTCCCACTGCTCCCAGAAGCGGAGAACCATTCCCGATAGGAGGCCACCCACCAAACCCCACCCCCTTCCCTCATCCTACCTAAGTGAAACGCCATAGACAAGACTGACAGGAAGACAAGGGGGTGCAACATACCCAAACCACCCTCTGCCCGATCCAGGCAGACGATGTTGCGCTGGACAGGGTTCAAGCGGTTACCCCACAGAAACAGAAAAAGACGGCACAAACAGACGCCTGATGGGACAACGGAAGAACGAAGACCGTGGCCACGTGCAGAAAGAGAGGAAGCAGAAACGTCCCGAGGAGTTTGATCTTCTCCTCGTACGTACACCTCCACCCCCTCCACCGCAGCACCCGACACCGTGCAGTCTCGAGACAACGGTCCCAATTGGACTCCGCACAGTCCTCCGACCCGAAGACGAGGCCCAAAACGCGGACCTCCCCCACGGGAGGAGGAAAGGGGGCGCAGGAAGGCGGGGAGGCCTCCGAGGAGCCCAACCACAGCGTCTGGCACTTGCTGTGGTTTACAACAGAATGGGCTACCTCCGAGTACTCCTCCACGGCCTCTCGCAGGGCCTCTACCCCATCAGTGCCGTCCACGTAAACTGAGATGTCGTCAGCATAAGCAACGACGGACACCGGGGGCGCACCGGGCGCCTCCAGGCCCCGCAACCCACCTGAGGACAATCTCCGGAGGAAGGGGTCGAGGGAGAAAACATACAGCAGGGGGCTCAAAGGGCACCCCTGCCGCACCCCCGAGGCGACACCAAATGGCCGTCCGAGCCACCCGTTAATAAACGGGAAGCTCACCCCCCCTCGGTACAGCGCCTGCACGACGAAGAGGAAACCTGCGGGGAGGCCGAAGTGCTGGAGCACCACCCACAGGTACCGGTGACTGACTCGATCAAAGGCTTTGGACTGATCCAAGGAGACCAACCAGTGGTCCCGTTGGAGCGACCGGCCTCTTTCCACCATCTCCCGGACTGTGGCGACAGCGTCCAGAACCCCTCTCCCCCGAACGGAACAATACTGGGAAGGGGACAGCAAATCGCCCGACACCTCCACCAGTCGGTTGGCCAAACACTTGGCCAGGATCTTCCGGTCCGCGTTCAGAAGAGAGAGCGGCCGCCAGAAGTCCAAGGAGCTATCGTCCTTCCCCTTGGAGAGCAGCAGCAGGACAGACTCGCGAAATGACCGCGGGAGATACCCCGTGTCCATGATCTCCTGAAACAGGGAGGTCAGGAAGGGGGCCAGCTGGGCAATGAAAGTGCAATAGAACTCCACAGGGAGCCCATCGCGCCCAGGCACCTTCCCCAACGGCATGGCACGAATCGCCCTCTCCACCTCCACCTGCTGAATCGGAGCAGCGAGTGCATCAACCTGTGCCTGGACCACAGCCGAATACACCGGGGGAAGGCCCAGGTACGTTCGGATATGGGTGAGGTCCACGGGGCGATCCCCAAACAGGTCCGAGAAGTATTCCCCCACTATCCGCAAAAGGTCCTCCTGGGAGGTATGAATGGTACCGTCCTCGCCCCGCAGGGCCATGACCTCCCGACGCTGAACCCTCTCCCTGCAAGTCCGGAAAGGGTCTGGAGTGGCGCCCCCACCGGCCGCCCCCTCGAAGCATAGGGAGGCATGGCGATCGTAAAGCAGGCCACGGAGCTGGACACGCACCTCTTCAACCTCCTCCCGCGCTGCCCCTCGGGATACCAAACGATCCAGCGACCTCCGGAGGACAGTGTAGGTGAGGTAGCGGGATCGAGCCATGGAGGTACTCCGGGAACGGAAGAGTTGTCGGGCACGCGTCTTCACCTCATCCCACCAGGCGCCACGGGAAGGAAAAACACTCAGCAGGGTCTCCTGGTCTGCGAGAAAGGCCAAGAACTCCTGGACCACCTCTGATGTTGCCAACAACTGCACATTCAGTCGCCACAGGCCAGGACCCCTGCTAAGCTCCTCGTGGTTGGCCAGGAAGGACACAGAGAGGACGCGGTGGTCCGAAAAGTCAACCGCCTGCAACTGCGGAGGGGAACACTCCACCCGGGCACTCACATATATCCGATCGATACGACTCCTGCAGGTCCCATGGTAGTAGGTGAACCCCGGCGACCTAGGAAAGGCCCGGTGGAAAACATCCACGAGGTCAGCCGTCCGGGTCATCTCGGCCAAAAAGAGGCCCTCGTAACTGGGTGGGCAACGCTCCCCCCCTCGGTCCTGCAAAAAGGTGGTGGTGTTAAAATCCCCGGCAAGGACCACCAAACGGGAGGTGTGTAAGTAGGGGCGGATAACCCCGAACAGGGTCTTCCGCGCCAACTTAGACTGGGGGCCGTAGACCACCACGAAACGAAACCGATGGGGCCCGCAGTAGCCATCTAAAAGCAGACACCGGCCCTGCTCCAGTTCCCACACGTACTGCACCTGAAATCGGTTAGACGTGAACAAAACCGCCACTCCTGCGTAGGGCTGTGCCGCAAGGGACCAGTACGAAGGGCCCCACCTCCACTCCCGCTTCGCCCGATGAAGGCTAGCGAGCGAGGTGAGCCTGGTCTCCTGCAAGAAGATGACATCCAGCCCACTCGTAGAAAGAAAATCATAGGCCGTAGCCCGCGCCTGGTCTGAGAAAATGCTGGCCACGTTGATGGTGGCGCACGAGAACGCAGGAGTGCACGCCATGCCTATTTCGAGTGCAGTGACCCTTTCCTCCTCTTCTCACCAACCCCGGGATCCCCAGAATCCCGCTTGCAGGACAAGCCCGCGAGCTGGAGCGACTCCTCCTGGTCCACGTCGACCACCTCGAGGATCTCCTCCTCCTCCCGCTCTACCCTATCACCCCAGGAGGTGCTGGCGCCCCCGGGACCACCAGGCAAAGCTGTCGCGAGGGCAGACCCAGCCCCCACGGGATGAGGAGGCACAAACGGGTCAGGGGTCGGAGGAATGACCTCCTCCGTGGGGTCCACCACCTGTGCAGCCCCCCCCTCCCCGGACAAAGACTGAGACAATACGACAGTGCCCACCCCCGCGGGGGAGGCCAGGGCGGCCGGGTCAGCAGGGGGCTCCTGCGAAGGCCCCGAACCCAACTGCGGGGGTACAAGGCCATCCTCCCTCACCCGTCGGGCGCCAGTATCCCCCTTGATTGGAGGACCCTGACTGCGGCGCGCCTTCTGCACCTTTGAAGGTCGCCGCTGAGGAAGAGGGGCCGCCCCTGCCGCTAACCGCTCCGAGTGCCGCACAGGAAGCCCTGCTTCCACAGGCAAGCCCTCATCCGCCTCAGCCGCATCAGCGGCCAAAAAGACGAAACGGTTGATGTCCAACACGGGCTCTGCATCCAGCAACGGGGATGTCTCCCGTTTCTTCCTTTTGGACTTGCCACCCTTGGAAGGGACCGTAGTCCATTCCTCAGGTGGCACCACCCTCAACCCACTATCCTGTCGTGCTACATTAACCTCCACCACATCAACCCTCTCCTCCTTCCTACCCGAATCCCCTCCCCCTGGTGGCTCCCTCGGCTCGATGGACTCCTCTGCACTAGGGCCCCGGTCTCCTCCTGAGGGAGAGGGGCCTCCATAGCCTCCTCCCGCACAGGAGCCCGAGGTGGAGTGACGACAACCCCCCCCGGTCCATTGTGTGACGCGGAGGGGCAGCGGGCAAAGGGGTGGCCCAACTCCCCGCAAAGGTTACACCGAATTAGCAGACACCCGGCCGAAGCGTGACCCCGTCCACCACAACGGGTGCAGACCTGCTCGGGACAGTTCATGCTCAAATGGCGGAATGAGCCACAGCGGTGACACTCGCGGGGTTTGCCCAGGGTAATAGCACAAGATGCGATCCCGACCGAGGAAAACCGGCCGAGGGCACGTGCTGCACCACGTTTCCCACCTCACGCAAATGGATCCTGCCCTTCCACGACCCGTCCCACACCCCTAGGGGCCCAGCGCCCTTAACCAGGGGTGCGAGAAGCACCGCATGGCGCGACAACCAAAACTGGATGTCCTGCCCTGGGAGCGACTCATTCCTGGATAGGATGGTCACAGGTACCGTCCCCTGGCGAGAGATAGGCACAACACGAAAGTCAGCCCACCCTCCCTGCCCCCTCTGCTGCTGGTATCGGTCCCAGAAAATCTCCAGCCCCCGTCTCAGCATGAAACTAACATCATATTCAATGGTGTTGTTCATGTGGATAAAGGCGTAGAGATCTCCTGGGAGAAACCCCAGCCCAAGGACCATCCTCAAGACCTGTTCCCTGGCTGGAGGGGACCCCTCCCCAGCCCATCGGATCTGCGCCACGTTGCGCCGTCGGACCTCACCCCCTACTCCTCTTTGAAACCCTCCCCCTCCTCCTCCTCCTGCGGGACCATTCCCCTGAAAACCTCCCCTCCCCCTACCCTCACCCGACGGCCCTGGAGTGGTGCCCGACCCCTTCAGAGCCTCCGCAAAGGTACGGAGGGGGGGAGCCGGCCCCCCAGCCCCCATCTCCTGCCCTCCTTGATCTGTTCCTGCATCCATCTGCGGGGGATCCTGCTGCTGGACCGCAGGATCCGTAACCTCCTCACTTAGATCAACCGGAGGACTGGGGAAGGTCAACTCCGCAAAGACAGAGTCCGGGATGCTACCTCCTCCGGATCCCTGAGTGCCACCGAGAACCCCTGGACCACCACTTATCTCTACCTCCGGCTGCCGAAAGGCAGTAAAAGCCCCGGGAGGGCCCAACGGGGCCTCCAAAGCCAATCGTAGGGCATCACAGACCTGGTTCTCGGTAACACCCAGGGAACCGGAAGGCTCCCCCAAACCTCCTTCCCGCATTCCCGACCCAGCGCAAGGCTCCTGGGTTTCGGCCACCACTACCGGGGACGGACCCCGCTCCCCTTCATTCCCGGGTTCCAAGGGGACCACCGCCCCCCCTGACCCTACGGAGAACAAGTCCTTCCCTCGTCCTGAAGCAGCCACTACCTCCTTCCCCACTATATAACCAGTCGTCCGCTCCCCCCCTTCCTCCATCAGCCCGTCCTGTAGCCCATCATCCGCCACCCCCTGTATGGCTATCGACAACAAGGCAGGACCCGCCCGAGACAACAGGGCAGATCCCCCACCCAGCACCACCCCCACACCCCACACCCCTGCCCCTTGTCCCTCCCAGGTCCTACCTGGTTGTCGGTGCCAGACGTGGCACAAGGATCCAGAAAAGTTTGGCCGGTAGTCAGGGCTCCAACAGAAAGGGCGGACACCCCCCTGCGAGCCAGGTCTCCGTCGGCCGCAATAACAGACAACAAAGGCAGCTGCGCATCCCGCTCCTCTACCCCCGGCCGCAGTGACAGCTGACTAGCACTTTTCTTCCCCCTCTCCCCCCCGGGGACTGCAGAAAAGAAAGAGCAGCCCCCATCCTGCCCCTTTCTCCTCCTTCCAGCACCCCTCCGGCCCCAGTCAGCCACCTCAGAACATACTGGGCGAGTGCCCTGTAGCTTTCTAGGGGCCGGGAGGGCAGCCACAATAGGGGAGTCCTGCCCACCAGCCATCCCCCTACCAAACCCCTTCCCAGTAACCTGGACAGGCATCGTAGCTGAAGGAGCAGGATTCCTATTACAGGTGGAGAAATCCGCCACCGTGGATCCTCAAGTGGCACAGCAGAATCAAACGGCTGAGGCCAACCAGTCTTCCGCCGCCGGGGATCCCGTGCAGAAAACCCCTCAGAGCCGGAAACATCCAAAGACAGTGGATCAGCAGTATGCTGAAAAGGAACCGCCGAATACTGCTGCCTCTCTACAACACCCCCTCCAATCGAGGGGCATGAAAAAGAAGCTCCCTCTGTGCTTAAAGAGTGCCGTCGAAAATCCCGCAGCAAATCAGAAGATGGGGAAGGTCGTTCTGCAGACTTCCTGGGTTTCCCGGAAGCATCAGTACCCATTACTCGGCGGCCATCTTGTGATTGTAATCTGGCTGGGGGAAGTCCTACAGGTAGCTCCTGCAACGACCTCACTTCCGTAATGACGTCATCAGAAAGACCCCGGCGGCCATCTTGCGATTGTAAGCTGGCTGGGGGAAGTCCTCCAGGCAGCTCCTGCAACGACCTCACTTCCTTAGTGACGTCATCAGAAAGACCCCGGCGGCCATCTTGGATGGTCCCTTCAGTGTTACACGACTGTTGGTGAGCCACCAGGATCAATGGAGCACCCTGGGGACGTGCAGGAACAATCTGGGCAGACAGCATTTCGGAGGGAGGAACCAGCGCATTCACAACATCACAACCATCACCCTGCTGCAGGTAAGACACAGGACATCCAGGAAATGCTTTAGAAGAGGAAGGCAGGGAACGGGTGGTAGACTTCCCAGGAACTAGAATGGGAAAGGGCATACTTCTAGAGGAGGATGGACCCCCCTGCTGACCCACCCCCGGGGGCCTCCCCTGGACTGCAGGTATCTTCCAACGATTATAATTCTGGTAAACTTCGGCAAGGGACCCACAACCCTGGTTCTGATAGTACGCAATCTCCAAGTACTTGGCCTTCAGGGCCCGCTTTACCCCCTTCCGATAGGTAGCATAGGCCACCCATTCCTCCCCGGGAATGGTGGCCTGCAGGCTCTCCAGGTGGGAGAGCTGGGCTTGCAGATGGGCCGCCTCCTCCTGGAGACCCCGAAGCCGTCGCACTGCCGCCACGATGTCATCTGGGGCCCTAGCTGACTGCTGGTAGGACGGCAGGCCCGACCCCCCGTCCTCATCCTCACTGGAGGAGGTAGAGGCCTCCTCCAGGACCCAAAGTGGAGGGGGGAACCTGCCTCCTCCAGTTCTATACTCCACGGTCCTCCAGGGTCTCCCCAGGGCCTCTCCCTGCTGCCACCCAGCCTCCACACCCTGCCTGGGGAGGAGACAGGAGCCTCCTCCCTGGGGTAGCGGGCCCAAACCTCCATACCTGTGGGTCCCTCCTTCCTGACCAGGTGCAGTCCTACCTGGGGAGTCCCCCTCCTGGGGCTCCAGCTGTTCCAGGTTGCCAGTTTCTCCATCCACTGTCCGAGTAGGAGGCCCACCAGGCTTGGCAGGCCTCTGGGCCTGGGCCTCCCTTGCTGGAGGTGGCCCAGGGCCCGACATCCAGGCACAGGCAGAAAAAGGAACTGCTCCCTAGCAGGAGCTCTGCACAACTGATCCTCTCAGTACGACAGCCAAACAGGAAGTGGGTGGAGCTGCCATTCGTGGGGCTGCAGAATCCTGCTCAACCTGTCTGCCAGGTAATTTTCCTGGCCAGGAAGATAAACAGCCTTGAGAAACATGTTGCGCCTGAGCGCAAACAAGCAAAAGTCCTTGTGCCTCCTGACAAAGGAGCCTGGATCCAGTGCCGCCCTGTTTGTTCACATAAAACATGGCTACCTGATTGTCTGTCTGTACTAAGACAGACTGGTGGGCCAGGGTTTGAGAGAAAGTCTTGAGGGCTAAGCGAATAGCCCGCAGTTCCAGTAGATTGATTTGCTGCTTGGCCTCCCAGGGAGACCACAGACCCTGGGTGCACTTGCCCAGACAGTGTGCTCCCCAACCCTGCAGGGAGGCATCGGTGGTCAACATCACTGTGAACCCAGGTGGCTGAAAAGGCATCCCCTTCAGTAAGTTGGGGGGATGCAGCCACCAACGTAGGGCGTGCAGGAATGGTCTGGACACCCTTACTCTGTTGCTGAGGCGCCCTGTGGCCTGCGACCACTGAGTTCTGAGGCACCATTGCGCAGGCCTCATATGAAGCCTGGCATTGGGAGTTACATGTACTGTCGAAGCCATGTGGCCAAGAAGCCTCAGGCAGAGCCTGGCGGAGACCAGTGACCTGCTGAGAAACTGGTTTGCCAAGGCTATCAGACGTTGGGCTCTGTCCTCTGGCAAGAAAGCCTTTGCCTGCATAGAGTCTAGTCTTGCCCCTATGAACTCCAAGTTTTGGGAGGGGAGCAAAGTGGACTTTGCGAAGTTTATGACAAACCCTAGGTGTTGGAGTAGAGAAATCGTTCGGAGGGTGGCTTGTTGGCCTCCTGGCACGTCTGACCCATGATGAGCCAGTCGTCCAGATAGGGGAAGACAAAGATACCCTGATTCCTTAAGTAGGCCGCCACCACTGCCAGGCATTTGGTAAAGACCCTGGGAGCAGAGGTGAGGCCAAATGGCAGCACAATGAACCTGAGGTACTTTCTGTGGTCTGGATGAATAAGGTTGTGAGTGTACGCATCCTTTAGATCTAAAGAGCATAGCCAATCTCCCTGCTGTAGGTAGGGCAGAAGTGTTCCAAGAGTAAGCATCTTGAACTTTTCCTTCTCTAGGAACTTGTTGAGATTTCTGAGGTCGAGAATAGGCCTGAGGTCCCCTGTTCTCTTTGGTACGAGGAAGTACCTGAAGTAGAAACGTGACCCTGTAGGTGGGGAGGCACAGGCTCCACCGCCTTGTCTCGCAACAGACCTTGAAGCTCCTGCAGGAGAAGGGCTGTATGGAGAGGAGGCCTTGGAGGCTCTCCTGGAAAGTAGGGAGGAGGCAACTGATGAAAATGAAGCATGTAGCCCTTGTGAACTATGCTTAATACCCAACTGTCTCCTGTAATGGGTGGCCACCGGTGGGCAAACAGGGCTAGTTGACCTCCTGTACAGGGATGGGACAGCAGAGATGGAGAGGCTATGCCTTGGGAGTCAAAAACCCCCACCCTGCTAAGTAGAAGCAGGAGCCGGAGGCTTGGGGGCCTTCTGCCTACGGGGCCCATGTCTCTGCCCCTTGGCCTGCTGATCCTGTGGGGGAGCGGGGGAGGCCTGGTAAGGTGGGAACTGTTTGTAGGCAGTCGCCTTCCTCGGGTAAAAGGACTTTTTACCCGAGTCTTTCTTTTTGTGTGAAGGGGCAGAAGTCTTTCGAGACAGCCTTGTCCTCATGAGGTGCTCGGTCTCGAGCTCAGCAGCCTTCTCGGCCATGGGCTTGCCAAAAAGGTTCTCACCTCCAGCAAGGGACATCAACCAACTTGTCTTGAACCCATGGCTCGAGGTCCGATGACTGCAGCCATGCCTGGCGTCGAGCCGCATTGCCGGCTGCCGCAACATGGGCCAAGGCCTCAAAGCCATCGTAGGCCGCTCGGGACATGAACTTAGAGCATTCCCGGATCCACGAAGACAAGGACTTGAACCTCTGCAAAGTTTCCCCGGAGAGACCAGCAGAGAACCCGGCAAGCTCCTTTGCCAGGTCCCGCAAGTACATGCCCATGTACAGCTGGTAAGACTGGACACGGCAAGCAAGCATCGAGCACTGGAAGCACTTTCTACCAAACGCATCCAGGTTCCAGGCCTCCCTGCCAGGGGGCACCGCAGAGTGCATCTTCTGACTTTTCAGACGATGCATGGCCGATTCCACCACCATGGAATGGTGTGGTAGCTGCACCTTCTGAAAGACAGGGCTCTTACGGAGTTGATAAATGGAATCGACCCGCTTGCTGAGAACCAGCGCCAAGGCCGGTGCCTCCCACATCCAGAAGAGGAGCCGTTCCAGCATCGGAGGAACCGGCACAGTAAAGGCCTCCTTCGGAGGAGAGTCATACTGGAGTGCCTCGAGCTCTTCGGCTCCTCCTCGGGGTCCGCTGGGATCGCCAAAGCAGTGGCCACGTTCAGCACACCATCAACAGAACAGCTTTCCCACATCATCACCGCTATCAATACAACCACCGCCCCCACGAACCCCTGCCCAGTGTCATGGATCAAAGCCACCAAATCAAGCTTCATCCAAACAATACAAAACATAGTGCACAAATCCCTAACTCAAGGATTCATGCCCAATCAACTAAAGCTCGCCACAATAAGACCTATCCCAAAGAAAACAACCCTCGACAAGAACAACCCAGCAGCATATAGACCAATCGCCAGCATACCCTTTTTAGCCAAAATCATCGAAAAAACAGTACAACACCAGCTGCAAGAACACATCGACAACCAACATGGCTTTCACCCCAACCACGGAGTTGAAACATTACTGATTTACCTCTTCGACAGCATTCTCCGTCTCATAGACAACACCAAGAATGGAATCATAATGATCTTCATTGACATCTCTTCAGCATTCGACACAGTAGACCATAAAACTCTCCTGGAAAGACTATAAAACATTGGGTTACATGGACCAGCATTAAAATGGTTTCACTCATACCTAACCGACAGACAGATACAGGTCAAGGTAGGACACCACACCTCTCGACCCATAAAAATCCTCCAAGGTGTACCACAAGGATCGGCCCCGTCAGCCCTACTATTCAACATCTACATACAACCAATCTGTGACATCCTGAAAAAGAACAACATTCAATATACAATCTATGCAGATGATATCATGATATACACACCGATCACAGTCGACAACTCGGACTATTCCAAAATAACAAACTGCCTCATCCAAATGACAAAATGGTGTCAAAACAACAACCTCTCAATAAACTACAGCAAGACCGAGGCACTAATCATCACTCGTAACCCGGACTTCATCCACCCACCAGACATCAAGATACAAAACACAACCATACCGACAAGACCAGAAGTAAAATACCTCGGAGTGACCCTAGACAAGGAGTTGAACCTCAAGCCACACATAAACAATACCATCAAGAATGCATACTACAGGATGAGAATCATTAGAAGACTTAAGCCCCTCCTTGCTCCTGAACACTTCCGTACGGTCTGCCAGGCACTAATAACCCTCATACTGGACTTCTGCAACCCAATCTACCTTGGCCTAGCAAAACAAACACTCAGACCACTACAACTAGCACAAAACACCGCAGCCCGCATAATAACTGGATCAGCGAGACAAGATCACATCACACCCATTCTGAAAGACCTTCACTGGCTCCCAATCAGTTCACGCATCAAATACAAAACAATCATAAATGTATTTAAGATCAAACAACACACTTCAGCCAACAGCCTACACACCCTCATACAACCAGACTCAAGCACATGCCCAAGAAGAAAAGGAACCTCCAACCTTGTTAACCCACCTAAGGACTTCAGAAAAACACGAAAGGACACCACAGAGCAAGCTCTCTCCCTGGCTGCTCCAACAATCTGGAACACTCTCCCAGACGATCTGAGAGCGACAACGGGCCTTAAAGACTTTCGCAAACTGCTGAAGACAACGCTATTCACGGAGTACTATGGACAAGTCATATAATCCACTAGTACAGAAAGAACAACCGACTCCCCCTCTGACCTCGTATAGCACACAATGTACTATAGCACATAATGTACAGAAAATTGTATAATAGCTCACAATGTATTATAGCGCACAATGTACATAGCCTCACCTAATCAAACACTACTCTTCTAACACACCTAACACAACATCCCCCTCACTGCATGAAGACACATGTTCACCCCTGATTGTTTGCTGTGCAAACCGCCTTGATTGTAGGAGAAGGCGGTATAGAAATACTGTTAATTAAAATATCCCTAACGAACTCCGAGAACCAGGTATCCTCCGGAGGGGTCCTACTCCGGGGCTTAGACTGCGGTGAGTCCGATGGGACGCACTGAGTCTTGAAGGTATCAGGGGACTCCTCGTCCTCCGTCTCCCAGGCGGACTCGTCCGAAGAGGAGTCGGGCTCCGACCGCACGGGGCTCGGCAGCACCCGCCCCGACACCGAAGGCACCGGCGTTGACGCCCTCGGTCCCGACCGGGAGGTCGAGGGTGACCGTGACCGAGGACAACCTCGAGCCTTCATGGTCTCGAGTATCGGCTCGGTCTCCGGGGTCGACTTGGACGTCGATGTCCCGGTGGTCAGGGCAGATGCGCCAGCGAGGCTGGCCATCAGCACCCGCTGCTGATCCATGAAGGCAGACAGTCTGCACTCCAAGGCTGTCAGCCTGAGACTCAGCAGCCACCGACTCGGGCCCCGACGTCGGCTCCCTGGGAGGAGAGTCCTCGAGGACAACAGGACTTACGTGTCCAGAAGACTCCAGCTCCACTCAAGGTACTTTTGACGGCTTCTACTGTTCCACAGGCCCGGGATGGTGGTCGGGGGTCTGAGACCTAGCCCTCGAGGAGCCAGGGACCTCCTCCGACGACACCCCCGTGAGCTGCTTCTTCCTCTTTCGTTCCCACTCGGGGGACCCCCTCTCCAAGGAGCCCCGACGATGCTCGGGGTCAGACTCCCGAGACATCGAAGCCTCAGACGAGGTCCGGGCCTGGCCGGAGGCCGAATCGGAGAAAAGCCTTTCCTTCTGGTGCTGATGACTTTGCAGTGCCTTAGTGGACATTTTTCTACACGGTCCACAGATCTTAGGATCATGATCCGGACCGAGGCACCGAAGGCAGCAGTCGTGTGTGTCAGTGAGAGACATTAGTTTCTTGCACCGATCACACTTCTTAAAACCACTGGAAGCCATCGGGGAAAAAAAAAGTCTCCACGAGGTCAAAGGACCAGTCTTCCAGGGAAAAGGAAAAAAAGGGTGCGAACACCAGCCACGAAGGGCAAAAACCAAAAAAAGAAGATCGGGCTCAATACCGGTGTACCGAACCCGGCGAGAAGGGGAACCGGCGTCGAACCGGAGAAAAAACCGCAAAGAAATCTCAAGAATTTGACGAAAAAATCTAACTGTTTTCCGGGTGAACTAGGACAAACGTCCGACGGGCTCCACAGAAAAAAAGAGAGACTGAGCAAGATGGCACCTTTAGGCAGGAAGGGGACTGCACATGCATGCAGTATTCCCAAAGGCTTTCATAGAAAGCTGGGGAAATGCTCCGCATGGGCTCCATCGACGTCGATGTCACCCATATGTGAGGACTGACTTCCTGCTTGGTCCTGGAGAACTAAGATTCCCTCTTTCCGCAGGACCGCCGCTATCACCACCCTAACCTTGGTGGAGATCCGCAGTGCCGATGCCAACCCGAAGGGCAATGCCTGAAACTGACAATGCCCCCACAGGCGTGCATACCTTAGGAACCTCTGATGATCTAATTTGATCTGGATGTGCAGGCAGGCCTCGGTAGAGATCCCCCTTCCGAACCGCCACCATCACCGATCGCCACGCTTCAATCGGACAGCGGGACACTCACACACTGAGAATTAGTAACCTGAGAACCAGAATGGAACATAGGATCCCGTCCCTCTTTGGTACTATGAAACAAATAAAGTAACGAACGATGCCTTACTACTCCTGCGGCACCGGCATCACTGCTCCTAACTGAAGAAGACGATCTAAGGATTGTCGGATCCTGCCGTTCCAGCTGCCCTCTGCAGTGGTATAGCACGACCAAGCCTAGCATCTGCCGAGCCAATTCAAGAGCAGAACCATCGCGTAGTACCTCCAGCGCCCCCTGGTCGGATGTTATCTGGACTCCAGCGGGAAGAAACTGCCGAAGGCACCCTCCTATCCTGTATGGTCCCGCCTCGCCTCATTGTGGCATTCGAGAAGTCGCTGAGGAGACAGAAGCGAATCCTCTGCCCTCTCAACAAATCCCCAAAATCATTTGACCTCACCTTGCTTTCCAGTACCGTATCTGGCTAATTAGCCTGTCAGATTATTATTTAATTGTCATTATCCAGATTGTTTTGACACAATGAGCGTCATATTAAAGGTCTTTTAAGGACGTCTCTGGCGCAGGAGCGTCCAGGAAGGCCGCGGGCCAGGCAGAGGCGTGTTTGGAAAGATACAATGGACTTAAGTCCCCACTTGATCCCAACAACGCTGAGTAAGCCTGCGACCCCGTCCACACTTAGACCTGCTCCATTCCCAAATGGACCCCTGGAAGGTGCTGGGACTAGCCTAAGATCAAACGGAAAAGAACAAAGATCTGAACCCTGGTCATCCTGGCCCCAAGCCACTACTCCAACCAAAAGGCTGTTAGACAACTCAATTCTGAAATACTATTCAGGGGATGTCTATATAGACATAGATATTGCACACGTCGTCCTTTGAGAAATCATACCTGAACTTGGATGTACCTGCTTGCTATTCCCACATTCTAGGTGTACATCTCTGAAAGCACTTGGACATCTTCCCTAAAAAGTGTTCCCATAACTACTTATAATTCCTCAGTGATGGAAACAAATCATTAAATTAAAATAAAAATAATGACTTCAAACTAAGTCAATTGAAATACTGATCAAGGGATGAAATGTTTATAGGTTATACTTTTTAAATCCGCCGACTGAAGGAGGAAGGGATCTTCTTTGTAGTCTAACCACTGCCTTATGAGATTGTTACAAAAAATACAGTGAAATAACACTTTCAGGGAATTCTTAAACCCCTATGAGGGTCCTACAACCTGCCTCCTTTGAACCTGCAAGTTACACTAGTGGTTGCAGACTTTGCACCTATCTATATGTGCCATGCCGATGCCGTGAGGCAATGGAGAGTTAAGGTGATTGGTTTTCAGCTTGTCTTCCCTTTAATGTTGTATCATTTTTATTACATACACACTTCGGGATCCCTAAGTCAGCCCTCTAGTTTGTTTTCTTAAAAAAAGTTTGTTATGCTATCATGCACTAGAATCACGGCACAAGTTGAATCTAGTATGAGTTTCACTTATCGCGTTTACATATTTATTATGCAAGTGTCTTACATTTTTAAACAGCATCATCTCTGAAGTGTACCATTTCACTCCTTGCTGCCTTGGCTTCACTTTTGCCATGCGCGGCTAACCTGACAATCCATTGTGGCGCAAAATTGGGCTTATTTATTCAGAGACGCTCAAACGCTGTTTGATTCATGAGTCTCCTTACTCGCGCATTGCGATCAACAACTAGGTGACTTCTAGGTAAGACTTGCTGACTTTCGTATATTTCTCTCGGATGTATTACATATTTTTATTTCCTGAGTGCTCGCTTTCTGATGATGGTTTAGTGGATTTTGTTACCCGACCTTATATAAGTCACAACAAACTCTTTTTGATCATGTTCACTATGTTTATCGTGCGTTCACTTTGACACTTCGATCTTGTGTTTTTAAGTCACTCAGTTTAATGCTGATGCTTACAATCTTGCCGTTTGTGTCGGGTCTGTACATACTTACACTCACTTGAGCTATGTCCACTCACCCACCGCAACGATTGATTTCACTGGTCAACACTGAAATCATTACTGACTTTAAAAGGCCCTAATCTGTAGTATCTTGGTGAGCTGAACAAGAATATAACATTAAAAAATGTTACTGGCTCTCATTTTGAAGATATTGCATATAGTTCATTTTTAACGTTTCACCGTGTAAATTTATCCAGTAGGACATCAACAACATCCCAAATAAGCCTTGAATGATGTAATATTGCATCACATTGCATAATACCAGCATGCACACATCATCCAGAGTTGATTGCATCATTTTCTGATGCAATGCAATACTACTGCCAGACGGCTGCTGAAGCCATCTGACGTTAGCAGTGTACTATACGCAGTCGGAAAGGAAAGTAATCTGGTATTCTCTTCCGATATTGAAAGCCTCATGAATGCCTTAAAAATCACTCATGATCCACAAGACTGGAGACTATTTATAGACTCTTTGAAACCGAGTCTGAAGGCTGTGCTTTTGAACAATGGAAACAGTCTTCCATCTATTCCAGTAGCGCATGCCATCCACATGAAAGAGACATACGATAACTTAAAGCATCTACTGACTTCCATTAACTATAACAAGTACAGCTGGTACCTCTGTGGTGACTTGAAGGTAGTTGCCCTTTTAATGGGACTGCAGCAGGGATATATAAAATACATGTGTTTCTTATGTGAGTGGGATAGCCAAGCAAGGGATTGGCACTACTTGCGGAAGGAATGGAATCGCAGACAAAACGTAACAGTTAGAGAGAAGAATATCCAGCACCCAGCTCTGGTTGAGGCTCACAAAATCCTGCTACCACCCCTTCACATCAAACTAGGTTTGATGAAAAACTTTGTGAAAGCCATGGACCGCACTTCGCCAGCTTTCCGATACCTGCATAAAAAATTCCCTCGACTCAGCAAAGCAAAGATTAAAGAGGGAGTTTTTGTGGGTTCTCAGATTCGAGAGCTCTTCAAAGATGACCGGTTCAACAACTTGCTGCAGGGTGATGCGAAACAAGCATGGAATGCTTTTCGCCTAGTGTCAACAAACTTTCTCAGGAATGTTAGGGCACAAAATTACAAGGAACTAGTAGAAGACATGCTGATGCAGTATCAGAAACTTGGCTGCAATATGTCTCTAAAGATCCATTTCCTTGATTCCCATCTCAATTTCTTTCATGACAACTGTGGTATGGTTAGTGATGAACAGGGCGAACGTTTTCACCAGGATATTGCAACGATGGAGCAAAGATACCAGGGAAAATAGTCCATTACAATGCTGGCTGACTACTGCTGGACACTCCCCAGAGAAGCTCCCGAACAGCTGTACAAGAGACGGGCGAAAAAAATCTAAGAAGTAATCTATGACTTGGTTTTTTACAGGTATTAACCGAAGGCCTATTATATTTAATATTGACATGCATTTTGTGATGTAAACATTAATTCTTGTAGATTACAAAAAAACTAGAGCCAACTTTGCAATTTCACTGTCATATTCGTGTTCAGCATATAAAAATTGATAAGAAATGACTATTTTTATTTCAGTAACATAACTTTTGTAAAAATTTGCTGACATCCCTGTTTAGCGTTTGATCTGTATCTCATGGTTATCCATAAAATAATTGTAAAAAATTTTAAGGTAACGATTCTTTATTTATTCTTTTAAGAGAAGCTCACTTTTTACAATGTGACCACACATTTTCACGATATTACGTCCTGTTCTAAGCTGTTTACATCCTCATATAGTCCCATAACTGGGGCATAGCAACCTTTCTCTGAGACATTGTTCTTAAGATTGTTTTTAATAATGTGTGCTTATAGACATTTCTCTCCATCCTTCTTAAGTAATTCATAGTACAATAACCTCCTTGCTCCTCTCACATCAGGTTCTCTATCTGGCTCTGTGTGTCCCTTTAAAACAAGTTTTTCTCATTTATAGTATCTCCATTCCTTTAACAGTGATTTATTAACTGAAAAAGGTCTTTTTCAAGACTTCCATCCATTTGTGCCGTTCACATGGTGTATCACGTGAGTACCCTCTCTGTAATACCCTCTGACGTACAATCTGTATGGTTAGGCTTCACTTTTTAATTATACTTTTATATCTTTTTAATTATTTATTATTTATTTGGCTACTTTTGATCTTTATGTGTTTATGCATCAATTGTTATTTATTCTCTTATTTATTTATTCAGTTGTTTTAAATGTCGATTTTAACATTTTATACTCTTTGTATAGATGTTCTCTTTATGTGTTTATACTATATATTTTCCAATATGTGATATATATTTTATATTATTGTTTTAGATGCGTCCCCCCCCCCCCCCCCGATGCAGGCTACATGCCGAAACGCGTAGGAGATTTTAATCAATAAATTTGGCACCTGTGACCTCTACTGGCTCTCGCCCTTTGTGTTCCTAACCCAGTATCAGACAGAGGGGAACTTTGGTGAAATGCATTGTTTTATTTTCATTACCAGCAAGTCTTGCTGGAAGACAACAAACTGAGAAATGTCAACTGTTCTATAGAAAAGGTTATCTCTGATAAAGAAGCAGTAAAACGGAAGAGCAAAGGAAATTAAAACTGTACAAGCAATAGTAATATTATTTAAAAAATAAAAAAAGATATACGGGTAAGTGTTTGGTGAAATTCCAAACTGTTTCTTATGGTTTTTTTTGAGCCCTCCCAGTTGCTGGCTTTCATCAATGCTAAAAGTCAGGATAGGCCCTCAGGCTCATAGATTTGGGCTTCTTGTTTAGATTGCATGTCATTTCTTCTTGCATTAGGTTAATTTATTAATGGAACCCCCTTATTGAGGGCTAGAGAGAATAGGCAATTTTGTTTTTTCTTTGTTAAAGATGATTTCTTGTATCCCGGTTAAATGGGATGATTTTCTGTTTGCCTTTCTATTTCTTCAAGAAGTGGTGTTGTACCTTTCTTGTTATGTATTGAAAATTGCATAAATAAAAAATTTAAAAAAAAAAAAGATATACGAATGCAGATCTCTCACTCTGGTGTGGTGGTTTGTGAAGTATTCTGGCCTTCAATAAAGGCCTTAGCGTATTCATAAAATATACACACTGGTATTTTTGGCTATACTTTGTAACTTTTACTAGCTGTATGAGCTGACATAATATACTATGTAGTGCTGAATAACCACAGGAGCAGAACTGAAAAGATATTAGCATACCAGTGGTATTAAACAAGCTTTGCCACAGAGAAAGCTCCTTCAGCAGCAAGGCCTGTCTTGAAGATCCACAGTAAAATATCAGTAACACTTTACATTTTAAAATGTAAGCATTGCTACTATTTGATTTTATGAAGTTTAAAAAATAAAAATAAAAAAACTGAGTAGCACAGTACAATGAAACACTATACAAAGTTAATAGGAAAAAATCTACAAACACACAAAGCAATTAAAAGGTATGCATAATACATACACTTATGAGTTTCTCAGAGATAATGATAATTATAAACCTTTTGTTTATATTTTTATTGTATTTACAAATATTTATGTAATAATTTCCATTTGGGGAATATAACATTAACCTGCCTGAGGACACTACTGCCATATTGTACATTTTATACTGTGATACAATGAAAAAGGTGAAAATTGATCTTATCTGTCAAGATGAAATTTGCGCTTAATGTTAATTTCCTTTCCTGAAGTCCTCACAAGCCCCCCCCCCCCCCCCCCATATTACTATTAATGATAGGCTGCATCACCCCTTTCCCAAAACTCGTTTGTGAATTCTGTTCATGTGATGCTAGTATTTCTCCTTCAAAACCAATATTGTAACAAGAAAACTGCAGGGAAGGAGCAAATGCCTAGATGGAATAAAAACTACTGAGGAATAAGTATTTAACATTGTATGAGCAGGCTGCGATAGTCAATAGATTAATGTGATCAAAATAAACATAATCAATGTATATATTTATTTAATCAAAAAAGGTCTACAAAGGAAACAACTACTTAGCTTGTCATGCCTCTTATCTCGCCTGTTATTGTTGCTACAGATACTATCACCGTATTCTCTCCGCATGTACAGTTGCAAAGCTTTTTTATAAATCACACAAAAAAGGAGGAGGTGATAAAAGCAGTTAGTGTAACTGGGTTTAAAAAAGGTTTGGACAAGTTCCTGGAGAAAAAGTTAAGACTATTAAGATAGACCTGGGGAAAGTCACTGCTATTCCTGGGTGTAAGCAGAATGGAAGCTACAGTGAGCACTATGAGATAAGACTCAATCCCGGAGTAGCATTGATTATAGAGGGTCAGTTCCAAGAAACTATTCTATGAATTGTATTGAGAGGGAGAAGATCGTCAAGTACCAAAAAATGCAATCTGAGTCTAAGAAAATGTGGCAGAAAGATATCAAGTTATTTCCTATCCTGTTGGGTGCCCCAGACTTAATTAAGAAGAATTTCCAAGCATACATATATAGGAATTTCCAATTATCCATATATGTTAACATTTTACAAACTCCAGAGGGAGGGTGTCTTTGGCATAATGCAAGTATTACATCGAGCATTAGCAATAAACATGAGAGAGTGAGATCATACTCCTCATACCCTGACTTAGAAATGAAGTTCATTACTGTCATGCTACTGTATGTGTAAAACTAACCCATTTGTAGAAATTGTCCCACTTTACCATTCCATAACAGCAGTAACTTCCAAAATTCCCACAACAAGGAGCCTACCTAGAAAAGGGCAGCACCATAAATATTGCTGTGAGCCCTAGAAAATTCTACATCTACGAGGACAACTGAACAAGCCAGATTACTACAGAGCCTTATATAGAAACCTGTTGCTAACATTAGCTAACATTACCTGGTGTCAGTCTAACATTTAGAACATAGACTATCACCAAAAATAGAAATATGTAGACAAAAATTCCACATTTAGAACATAGACTATCACCAAAAATAGAAATATGTAGACAAAAATTCCACTGAACCCCCAAGAAGCCAGGCGCTGAAAGCAGCGCAACATCAGAGAAACAGAAAGATGAATATAAAGATGGCATGTTAATTAAAAAAAACTGACATATGTCAAACACTACATTGAAAATAAAGTGTAGTTACTCACCTGTAACAGGTGTTCTCCAGGGACAGCAGGAATCAGTCCTCACAT
The DNA here is from genome assembly GCA_033557465.1 of Ichthyophis bannanicus. Lineage (NCBI taxonomy): Eukaryota > Metazoa > Chordata > Amphibia > Gymnophiona > Ichthyophiidae > Ichthyophis > Ichthyophis bannanicus. Next base: position 191,942,393 of record CM066036.1, read on the forward strand.
ATGGGTGACGTCGGCGCCGACGGAGCCCTCGTGTGGAGCTATTCCCCAGCTTTCAAAGAAAGCCTTTGGGATTGAATCGCGCATGCGCGGTCCCCTTCCCGCCCAAAGGTGTCATCTTGCTCAGTCAAATGACATAGCTAAAAAGATGGAAAGAATAGGAAAAATTAATAACAGGACTGCAACTCCAGGGGAGGGTCATGAGGACTGATTCCTGCTGTCCCTGGAGAACACCTGTTACAGGTGAGTAACTACGCTTTCTCCAGGAACAAGCAGGAAGTCAGTCCTCACATATGGGACTCCCTAGCTATAGGCTACCGAGAACCCATAGCTGAAAAATGGCCCCCTCTAGAAGAGCCGCAGCAGCTGCAATAGAAATTCAGCCGAGAACGCAACACCCCCCAGTAGCTTGACACCAAAGGGTTGGATTTGCTTAAACCTAAAATAGGTTACGGAGTACCGCCTGGCTGAAAGCACTGTCCCGTTGGGATTCCTATCCAGGCAGCAATGGGCCACAAAAGTCTGGCTTGAAGACCAAGTTATGGCCGGGCAGATGTCTGCCAGTGGAAGTGAGCCACTGATGCGGCCTTAGCCCTGACATGGTGGGCCGTGACTGGACCCTGCAACAGGAGGTCAGCCACCCAGGCAATGCCGTCTACCACCCAGGTAGACAGCGTGCGCTTGGAGACAGGTAACCCCAGCTTACTGGGGTCATAAGAGGAGAAGAGCTGAGTAGCTCTTCGATGTCCCCTTGTATACTTCAGGTATAAGGACAACGCCCTCTTACAATCCAGAGTATGCAGAACTGCCTCTGCCCGGCTGGAATGTGGCCTGGGAAAGAAGGTTGGAAGAATCACCTATTGGTTGAGGTGGAAAGAAGAGACCACTTTTGGAAGGAACTTAGGGTGAGTGCGGATGACCACCCTATTCCTATAAAACCGTGTGTATGGTTTATCAGTTACAAGAGCTTGCAGCTCACTCACACGTCTGGCTGATGTGACTGCCACCAGGAAGAGCACCTTCCAGGAGAGGAAGCGCAGATGGCAAGAGGACATCGGCTCAAAAGGTGGGTGAGTAAGCTGCTGCAAGACCACATTTAAATCCCACTCAGTTACCGGAGGACGAACTGGGGGTTTCAGCAGAAGCAGACCTCTGAGGAATCTGGACACCAGGGGGTGAGCCGAAAGAGGTTGCCCCTCCACTGGCGAGTTGCCCCTTTGCTGACAAAGCACTCAGGTGGACCCTGACCGAGTTAGACTTGAGACCTAATTCTGAGAGGTGAAGCAGGTAGTGCACCACCACTGGTACAAGGCAAGAGAAAGGGTTTTCATTGTGCTGGTTACACCATACCTCAAACCTACGCCACTTGAAAGCATAGGACTTCCTAGTGGATTGCTTCCTTGAGGCCAGTAACACTTCTACATTCCGAGGTAGGAGGAGAGGGGCCAGCACTACCCTTTCAGCAGCCATGCCATCAGGTTGAGGGACCTGAGGTTGGGGTGAAAGAGAGAGCCCTGCTCCTGGGATAGGAGGTCGGGCTGCGTCCCCAGTGGGAGTGGGGTTTCCACTGCCAGCTGGAGAAGAAGTGGAAACCAAGGCTGTCTTGGCCATCTGGGGGCTATCAGAAAGACAGAGGCCTTGTCCCGAAGGATTTTGAACAGAATCCGTGCCACCACAGGCGTGGAAGGAAACGAATACATGAGGCATCCTGACCAGGAGATCAGGAAAGCATCTGCAACCACCCTCAGAGGATGTGGCTGTCTGAAGCAAAATCTGGGCAGCTGGCGATTTTGCGGACTGGCAAACATCTATGGATGGATGTCCTCAGCGGTGGAAAATCCGCTGGGCCACCACCGGATCCAGTTGCCATTCGTGAGGTTGGAGAATCCTGCTTAGTTTGTCTGCAAGGCAGTTCTCCTGACCAGGCAGGTACACTGCTTGAGAGACATACCCTGCCTGATGGCAAAGGAGCAGAGGTCCAGTGTCTCCTGACATAGGATACGAGACCCTGTACCTCCTTGCTTGTTCACGAAGAACATTGCTACCTGGTTGTCCATCTGTATCAATACAGACTGATGTGAGAGGACATGACAAAAGGCTTGAAGAGCTAGGCGAATCACCTGCAGCTCTAAGAGGTTGATTTGGTGTGCAAACTCCTGAGGAGACCATAACCCCTGAGTGCATGATCCTTGGCAATCGGCTACCCAGCCCGGCAAGGAGGCATCTGTCGTTAGCACTCTTGTGTGCGAGGGAGTCTGAAAAGACACTCCCTCGAGCAGGTTGGGTGGCTGACGCCACCATTGCAATGATTTCACCAGTCACCTGGATACTGTTATCCTGTCTCTGAGGCTGCTGGTGGCTTGTGTCCACTGATCTCTGAGGCACCACTGAGCTGTTCTCATGTGAAGACAGGCATTTGGGGTCACATGCACCGTGGAGGCCATGTGGCCCAGGAAGCGTAAGAAGTGTCTTGCTGAGACCTGTGCCTGAACTGTTGTGCCAGTGCTAGCAGCCTCTGTGCCCTGTTCTCCGGCAGGTAAGCCTTCGCCTGAAGGGTGTCCAGTCTTGCTCCTATGAACTCTGTTTTGAGTGGGGAGCAAAGTAGACTTTGCATGGTTTGACAAAGCCTAGATGTTGCAACAGGTTGATAGTGCGAGAAGTGGCCTGTTGGGCCTCCTGAGGCGACTGGCCCTTGATGAGCCAGTCATCCAGGTAAGGGAAGACAAAAATTCCTTGACTTCTGAGGAAGGCTGCCATTACAGCCAGGCATTTTGTAAACACTCTGGGAGCAGAGGCTAGGCCAAAGGGTAAAACTCTGTATTGGAAATGTTTTCCTCCCACTACAAATCTCAGATATTGTCTGTGGTCTGGATGTATGAGGATGTGTGTATAGGCATCCTTCAGGTCTAAGGAGCATAGCCAATCTCCCTGGTGGAGGTAAGGCAGCAACATTCCAAGAGAAAGCATCTTGAACTTTTCCCTCACCAGGAACTTGTTTAAGTTTCTTAGGTCGAGGATGGGTGTGAGGCCTCCTGTTCTCTTTGGTATGAGAAAATACCTGGAGTAGAAGCCCTTGCCCTGCAGGTGGGTGGGGCACCGGTTCCACCGCCTGATCCTCTAGAAGACCTGCCAACTCCTGCAAGAGGAGGTCCCTGCGAAGAGGGGGTCTGAGAGGCTCTCCTGGAAAGAAGGAGGGTGGTATCTGGCTGAAGTGAAGCAAATAGCCCCTTTGGACTATTTGCAGGACCCAGATATCCGAGGTGATTGCTGGCCACCTGTGGGCGTACTGGGTTAGCCTGCCTCCTGTGCATGGCCTTACCCCTGGCGGAAGAGAGACTATGCTTTGGGAGTCAAAAAACCCCTCCCGGCTGGGTAGGAGCTGGGGTCTGGGTCTGGGGCTTGGGGGTCTTCTGCTTACGCGGGCCATGCCCCTGTCCCTTGGCCTGCTGCCCCGGTTGGGGAGCTGGGGTGGCCTGGTTTACATTGGTCCTGCTCTCTGGAACTCCCTCCCCACTGACCTCCGTTTAGAACAGTCCATTCCTACTTTCCGCTCCCATCTCAAAACACATTTTTTCTCTACTGCTTTTAATCTTTTCCAGTGATTTCTGCTTCTCCTATGATTTGCTCCTATTTGCAATCTATCTTCTCTATCCTGACCTTCTTTTTCTTCTATCCTTTTTAAGAAAAAAGTATTTTTAAAGTATTGTTATTTTCCTTTTCTTTTTAATCATTTTATATATTTTATAGTTTTATTGTAAACCGCCTCGATGTAATGGGAGGCGGTATATCAAGTGCTTATAAACAATAAACAAACAATAAGTGGGGTAGTTGCGGTAAGTAGTACCCTTCCTTGGGAAAAAGGGCTTTTTACCCGAGCCCTTCTTAGAAGGTGCAGAAGTCTTCTTTGACAGTCTTGTCCGGGTTAAGTACACGGACTTGAGTTCAGCAGCCTTTTCAGTCATGGCTTTGCCAAAGAGGTTGTCACCTCGGCAAAGGACATCGACCAACTTGTCCTGAACCCATGGCTCCAGATCTGACATTAGCCAAGCCTGGCGGCGTGCACCGATGCCGGCCGCGGCTACTCGGGCTGAAGCCTCGAAGCCGTCATAGGCCAATCGAGATATGAACTTTGAGCACTCCCGAATCCCGATGGACAAGGCATTGAAGCGCTGCAAGGGTGCCTCGGAGAGGCCAGCTGAGAACCCGGCAATCTCTTTTGCTAAGTCCCTCAAGTACATGCCCATGTACAGCTGGTAGGTTTGGACATGGCATGACAGCATCGAGCCCTGGAAGCATTTTCTGCCAAGGGCGCCCAGGTTCCGTGTTGTCCAGCCAGGAGGCATCGAAGAGTGAGTTTTTTTGACTCTTGAACCTGTGCATGGCCGATTCCACAACCATGGAGTAGTGCGGCAGCTGTGCCTTTTGGAACCCAGGGTTCTTGCGGACTCGATAGATGGAATCGACCCGCTTGCTGAGCATTGGCATCGAGGCTGGTGACTCCCACATGCGGAGCATCAGCCATTCCAGCATCGGAGGAACTGGCACAGTAAGGGCTTCCCTCGGGGGAAAGTCATGCTGGAGGGCCTCGAGCTCTTCAGCTCGAAGCTCCTCCTTGGTATCCGCCAGGAATGCCAAATCTTCTGTCTCCCATGCCGATCCCTCTGAGGAGGAATCGAGTGGCTCCGGCCCCGAGTGGGAGGTCGAGGGAGACCTTGGCCGAGGATCAACTCGAGTCCGAAGAGTCTCTAGTATCGGCTCGGCCTCTAGGTCGACTTGGACTTCGAGGTCCTGGTGGTCAGGGCGATGGACCGGTGAGACCGGCTATCAGCACCCGCTGCTGCTCCATGAAGGCAGACATGCTGCGCTCCAGGGCTGTCATCCTCAGACCGAGCTCAGAAGACTCCGCAGACTCCGACTCGGGCCCCGACACCGGCTCTCCTGGAGGGGAATTCATGAGGACAACAGCGCTTACCCTCCTTGGCGTCTCCGGCTCCGTGCAAGGTATCTTAGCAGGCCGCTTTGGCTCTGAGGACCCGGAGTGGCAGTCAGGACTCCGTGACCTGGCCTTCGAGGGCCCAGGGCAATCAGAGGCATCCAAAGACGACGCTCTCGCGGGTTTCTTCTTCCTCCGGTGTTCCCGGGAGGGAGACCCCGCTCAGAAGACCCTCGACGGTGCTCGGGTTCAGACAGCTCCCGAGACGTCGAGGCTTCTGATGAGGTCCAGATCCAGGGGGATGCAGACTCTGAGAAAATCCTTCCACGCTGCTGCTGCCTACTTCAAAGTGCCTTAGAGGACATCTTCCCACACGGGCCACAGACCTTCGAGTCATGGTCGGGCCCAAGGCATCGGAGACAGCAGTCATGTGTGTCAGTGAGGGACATTAACTTTTTACACTGATCACACTTTTTAAATCCGCTGGCAGCCATCGGGGGAAAAAGGGCCCCTGCAAGGTCGAAGGACCAGGCTGCCAGTGAAAAGAAAAAACAGCGCAAACGCTAGTCACTAAGGACAAAAACGCAAAAAATTGACCGGACTCGATACCGGTGTACCGAGCCGTAGGCGGGAAGGGGAACCGGTCGAAGAGAGAAATTCTTCTGAAGTTTTGATGCACTTTTTCCGTGAGGAATTAGGGATAACGTCCATTGCGCTCCATGGAAAAAGGGAGACTGAGCAAGATGGCACCCTTGGGCGGGAAGGGGACCGCGCATGCGTGATGCAATCCAAAAGGCTTTCTTTGAAAGCTGGGGAATTGCTCCACACGAGGGCTCCGTCGGTGCCGTCGCCCATATGTGAGGACTGACTTCCTGCTTGTTCCCGGAGAAAATTATTTTTTTCTACCTTTGTTGTCTATTTTATTTTTCAACTGATCTAGTTCCAATCTCTTTTTCACATTCCTTGTGCCCATTTCTTCTCTCCTCCCATCTTTTTTCTTTCTTCTCTACATGTCTTTGACGTTGTTTTCCTTTTTATCTTTTTTTTTTCCTTTTCTCTCTCTCCTCTGCCTCCCTATCCACTCATATCCAGATTTTACTCCTCACTCTCCACTCCTAAGTCTCACACTTTTTACCTCTCACCTACCTACCGGCTTTCCATCTCCAATTCTTACTCCCTCTCTGGTTGCTCCCATTACCGTTGCTGTCTCTCTCTCCTTCCCCTGCTTTCTATATCCTCTCTGCCATTACCCATTCCCTAGCTCCCTATTTCTACTCTCTATTCTCACTCCCTCAATCTTCATCTGTCATCCTCTGCCTTTGATTCCATCACCAGCCCTAGCCCTTCTCTGCCATTCATCTCTCCCTGGCCCCCAACCAATTCTTTAGTCTTTTACCCTCTACTATTCTTTCACCATCTCCCCAGCCACATTTCTATCCTCTCTCCTTCAGAAGTCCATTCCTTTCACATCTCTCACCCTCTCTCTAGTCCTCTAGATCAGTGGTTCTCAACCCAGTTCTGTGGGACCCCCCCAGGCCAGTCAGGTTTTCAGGATATCCACAATGAATATGCATGAGAGAGATCTGCATACAGTAGAAGTAGTGCATGCAGATCTATCTCATGCATATTCGTTGTGGGTACCCTGAAAATCCAACTGGACTAGGAGTCTCAGAGGAATGGGTTGAGAACCACTTCTCTAGATAATTCACATGAGGTCTCAATCTCCCCCAACCTTTCTTTTCTATTCTTTTACCTCCACCCCACACTTCTCATATCTAGCAATTACTGAATGCTACTGTCCCCTAAGTCTCTTGAGTCTCCCATCTCTGGTTCCTGATTCTGCCTCCTACTCGTTTGCATTCCTCCTCCCTTTGATTTACCCCACAATGCTTACTGCCCAAATCCTGCAGTGCTGTCCCTCATGATTCCATCCTCACATTTAGCCTCCGCAGAAGGGTGATGCGGGATCCTATGTGGAGACTCTTTGTGGGGCTTCATTTGCATATCATCATCATCATCATCATCATCATCATTATTATTATTAAAGACTTATAAAGCACCGCAACATACGAAGCGCTGTACAAACATAGAAGAGAGACAGTCCCTGCTCATCAGAGCTCACAATCTAATAAGACAGAAAACAAAATAAGTTACATAATACAAATAACAAAAATTTACAGGACAAAGTATGCAAATGTTGATAGAGAGATTAAGATAGGGTAAGACAGGAACGGAAAGCAATAGTGAAGAGGTGGGATTTTAGTCTGGACTCCCCCCCCCCCCACCCCCTGCTGATTTCTTGTAGTCCCTATTTTTGTTATCTCACCTTTCTCTTTAGCCCTTTCCTTTTCTCTTAACTATCCTATCATATATTTGGCGTTCCTTTCCTTTTCCTTTTCCTTGCAGCCTTTTTTTTTTTCCTACATTGTGCACCGCTCTGACGCAGTTGCATTGAGCGGTATATTAAGTCTCAAATAAAGATAAAGACTTGAAAATGGCCAGGGAGGACGCCTGGCGCACAGAGATAGGAAGACTATTCCAAGCAAAGGGTGTTGGCAGTACGAGTAAAGAGCACTAATAAATGAAGACTGTTAGAAGAGTGAAGCAACCGAGAGGTTGGTGTAAGGAGAGATGAGAGATGAAAGGTACTGGGGGGCAGAAGAGTGAATACATTTATAGGTCAGGAGGAGAAGTTTAAATTGGATACGGAGACGGATGGGAAGCCAATGAAGCGACATGAGGAGAGGAGTGATGTGGGAAAAACGAGACTGGTGGAAAATGAGTCGAGCAGCGGAGTGTTGAATTGACTGAAGAGGAAAGAGGTGGCTTGCAGGGAGGCCGGCAAGGAGAACGTTACAATAATCAAGACGGGAGGTGATTAAGGAGTGGACAATCAATTTAGTGGTGTCAACAGAGAGGAAGGGGCGAATTTTGGAAATATTGTATAGAAAGAAATGACAAGTTTTAGCAATGAGCTGGATATGTAAAGAGAAAGAGAGAGAGTGGAATCGAAGATAACACCAAGGTTACGTGCTGAAGAAACAGGGAGGAGGAGTACAGAGTTATCAACAGAGAGGGAGAAGGGGGAAAGAGGAGGGGATAATTTTCCCCTCTTCATTCTCACTCCCCCAGCCCAACCCCCTTCTACTCCTCCACCAATATCCACTGGACTTTATTTGCATACAATTAATTAATTTAATTTATTTTAAAATGTATATGTTTTCCCATCTAAAATTTTAGTCTGCTTTCAAAAGCCCTTCACGAGCCTCTTTTTTTCTCCTAGCAATGGATTTAGGGGCATGTTTACTAAATATTAATGTGTGTTAAGTGCACTGCGCCAATATAAATAAATGGGTGTTCCTGCACTTAACACACTTAACATTTGTGAATGCGCATTTTAGTAAACATACCTCTTAATGAGTGTCTGAATACCATTTGCATGGGCGGTGAGGATAAAGAAAGACTGCCAGATTTCTACATTACTATACTCCAGTGGCAACTGCCAGGCACATTAGGAAGTACTATAAATGCTGCCGATTTAGAATCCATAGCAAACCCATCATATCATAACAGCACTACCAGGACTCAGCACCAAACCCTACCTATCAAAAGGCAACACTGCCAAATATTAAACCAATACATCTCAGAGAATACTAATACATGTCAGAGAATACCAATACATCTATTGGGGAAAGAGAACAAACGGCACTGTTACATAGAAACTACATCAACAGAAGACCTCAGCTCTGTTATACATGCAGAACAGACCATCACCAAACATAGAACAAGGGATCACAATTTAGAAATATGAAAACAATAATTAAACTGGGAACCACAAAAGCCAAACCTGGAATGTACAACAACCCTGGAGAAATAAAACTATAAATTAATTTCCTCTTGGGCTAAACAAAACGCAAAGATGTTAGCGATGTACATTTCCCAAAGCTGAGATATTCCAGTTAATAAATTCAAAATAAAATATTTTTTCTACCTTTTGTTGTTTGGGCATTTTATTTTCCAGTTGCAATTGCTCCAGTCACTTTCTTCTGCTAAGTCCCATTGTTTGCTGTCCATTTGTTCTTTCTTCTTTCTTCTAGTTTTTCCATTCTTTCGCTACTTCTGCTTTAATGTACTAATCTTTCCCCTTTTGCTCTTTCCTCCATTTCTTTCTTTATTCCTTTTTCATCCACTCAATTTCACCCTTCCATCCTCAATCCTCACTTACTCTCCCAATACCCGGCCATTCGTAGATTTTTCTTCCCTCCATCACAAAATATCTTTTCCCCTCTTTATCCTCACTCCCCCAGCCCCACCCCCTTCTGGTCCTCTCTCTTCTAGTTCCAGCCCCTCCCTAACATTTGTAATGTTAATGGTTAACATTATTGGCATGCTTGCATTTTAAATATGTTCTGTACAATGTCTTGAGAAATATTTTGAAATATTCCAACTGTATGCTGTCATAATATTTAAATAGTATGTTCAAAGTTATACAACAACAAATGATGTTTGTGCAACTTAAGCATAGTAATTTCTGAGAAAAAAACAAATATTTTATTTAGCAATGCTTATATACTGCTTTTCACCAGATCAAAACGGTGTACATTCAGGTACCGTACATATTCCCTAGTCTCTGAAGGGTTCACAATCTACGTGGACAGAATTAATGGCATCCTTCACAAATATTTGGTTGCACAACCCTTGGCAGTGATGACAACCTCCAAACATTTTTTGTAGCCATCTATAAGTTTCGTACATTTGGCTGCTGGTAGTTTCTTCCACCCTTCAATTGTGATTTGTCCCAGCTTATGAATGTTTCCAGGATTCCTTTTACCAATGGCAGATTTCAGTTTTTTCCAAAGATGCTCGATTGGATTCAAATCAGGACTCCATTGCTGGCCAGTTTTAAACAGTTCATTTTAACCATTCTTTTGTACTTTTGGATGTATGTTTTGGGTCATTGTCCAGCTGAGGGGCCCATGACCTTCAACCCAGACCTAGTTTGTTTGTTTTTTAATTTTTTATTTATAAAATTTACATTACAAAGGAAAGGAAAAAAAGCCATACATCATAGAAACTCCACAACGCATGACAGCATTAAACAAGTCCACATCAAGAAGGTACTGAAAAAAAAACCCAATTGGCTATTGGTAATACTAAATAATAAGCTCCTTTAACAAAGCCATGAAAACAAGGAATAAATTAAACAAGCAATTTTAAACCTTGCTCTTCAAAAATTCTAGCAATTGATCGACCTCAAAAAAGCACAGTTACTTACCTGTAACAGGTGATCTCTGGGAACAGCAGGAATTAGTCATCACATATGGGTACGTCGGTACCGACGGAGCCCGCGCGGGAAAGCTCCCCAGCTTTTCAGATTAAAAGCTTTTGGGGCCTCCCACTGCACATGCGCGCTGCCTTCCCGCCTTCCTGACCAGCTCTCGTCAGTTCGAGTTTAAAGCTGAGACAATAGAGAGAGAGGACAGGAAGATAGATAGATGGAGATACAACTCCTAGGGGAGGTGGGTGGGTTGTGATGACTAATTCCTGCTGTTCCCAGAGATCACCTGTTACAGGTAAGTAACTGTGCTATCTCCAGGAACAAGCAGGAATAAGTCATCACATATGGGGACTCCCTAGCTAAGATGCCTGGGAGATCCCCCTCCAAGGGTAAACCATCTTCGTATGGATCTCAGGCATCCATCCAGGGAAGGTGGGCAGGAGTTGTTTAAGTATGGAACAGGTGTTTGAGGACAGCCTGACCAAACAAGGCATCCCGGCGGGAGTCCTTGTCCAAGCAGTAATGGGCTGTGAAGGTATGAACCGAGGCCCAAGTGGCTGCTCGACAGATCTGATCTATGGACACAGAGTGAAGATGAGCCATAGAAGTGGCCATGGCTCTCACATTGTGAGCTGTGACATGGCCCTCCAGAGAAATGTTCTTACTCTGGTAAGCAAAAGAAATACACTGAGCGATCCAATTGGAAAGTGTACGCTTGGTGACTGGAAGTCCCAAATGAGAAGGATCAAAAGCCACGAAAAGTTGGGAAGACTTTCGATGTGGTTGAGTCCTGTTGAGGTAAAAGGCAAAAGCTCTTTTACAATCCAGAGTATGAAGGTTCCTCTCTGCACTGGATGCATGAGGAGCCGGGAAAAAGACAGGTAGATATACCTCTTGATTAAGATGAAAAGGCGAGACCACTTTGGGCATAAAGTGGGGATTCGTCCTAAGGACCACCTTATCATGATGAAACCTAGTATAAGGTGGATGAGCCACTAAAGCCTGCAGTTCACTGATGCGGCGAGCCGAAGTGACTGCAATAAGGAAAACAACCTTCCAGGAAAGAAATTTGAAGGAGGTAGAGTCCAAAGGCTCAAAAGGTGGCTTCATAAGCTGACCTAGAACTAGGTTCAAATCCCATGCTACCGGGGGAGGTCGGATGGGAGGTTTAGTTAGGGTCAGGCCTCTCATGAAACGTGCAACAAGAGGATGAGAGGAGACAGGTTGTCCATTTATAGGTTTTAAGGATGCTGCAATAGCACTCAAATGGACCCTTACTGAATTCGTCTTAAGGCCTGCATTTGAAAGATGCAGGAGATAGTCCAAGAGGGAATTCAAAGGAAGTGCTAGAGGGTCAAGACCCTGCTGAGCACACCAAATGGAAAAACGCTTCCATTTGAAAGCATAAGAACGCCTCGTGGAAGGTTTCCTAGAGGCATGAAGGATATCTTTCACAGACTGAGAAAGATTAAAGTCTTGAAGACTTAGGCCTTCAGTAACCAAGCTCTGAGATGTAGGGATTTGGGGTTTGGGTGCCACAAAGTCCCCTTCTCCTGAGACAGGAGGTCTGGCGCAGCTCCCAGGTCCAGGGAGGATCCCTGGGAGAGATGCAGAAGTAGAGGGAACCACACCTGGCGTGGCCAGCGAGGAGCTATGAGGATCATAGTCCCGTGATCCCTCTGGAGCTTGAACAGAGTCTTGGATATTAGAGGAATGGGTGGAAAGGCATAGAGGAATTCCTGAACCCAATGCAGGAGGAAGGCATCGTGGGCCTGAGCTCCCTGACACTGAGTTCTGGAACAGAACCGGGGAAGTTTGGCATTCCACGGACTTGCAAAGAGGTCTATGTCCGGGGTCCCCCATTCCTGAAAGATTCTGCGTATCTGGTCCATATGTAGGGACCATTCGTGTGGAAGCAGAACTCGACTGAGTCTGTCCGCACGAGAGTTTTGAACTCCTGGAAGATACACTGCAAGAAGGTGAATTTGATGCTCTCTGGCGAAGGCCCATAATCTGAGAGCTTCGTTGCAAAGCGACAAAGAGCCTGTCCCTCCTTGTTTGTTTATATAGAACATGGCTACCTGATTGTCTGTCTGAACTAGGACAGTCAGGTTGACAAGGAGGGTATAGAAGACCTTGAGGGCAAGGTAAATTGCTCGCAGTTCCAGGAGGTTGATATGAAGGGTGGTCTCCTGTGGAGACCAAGTGCCCTGAGTGGAGAGGTTCTGAAGATGAGCTCCCCACCCTGTCTGGGAGGCATCTGTTGTGAGGGTTGCTTGGGGCAACAAAGGTTGGAAGGGGGCCCCCAACAACAGATTCTTGGTGAATGTCCACCATTGGAGGGACCAAAACAGACGGCTTGAGGTGAGTATTTGGTCGGAGAGCGCTCCAGATGCTTGAGTCCACTGGGTGGCCAAGGTCCATTGAGCTGCTCTCATATGCAGATGAGCGTAGGGCACCACATGTACCGTGGAGGCCATGTGGCCCAGAAGTCGCAGCATTTCCCGGGCTGTCAAATGACTGCTGGACTGAGCTTGGGAGGCCAAACTCAGCAGGCGTTGGGCCCTGAGCTGAGGCAGGTAGGCCCTCGCAGTGATGGTGTCTAACTGGGCCCCTATGAACTCGAGAGACTGAGTAGGGATTTGTTGAGACTTGGGAAGGTTTACTACCAGTCCCAGATACTGCAGAAGACGCCTTGTGCGGTCCAGGGAAATTTGGGCCTGGGACTGAGATGGAGCTCGGATGAGCCAGTCGTCCAGGTATGGGAATATGAAAATTCCCAGGCCTCTTAGAAAGGCAGCTACGACTGCCATGCATTTGGTGAACACTCTTGGAGCAGAGGCTAGACCGAAGGGGAGTACTCTGTACTGGAAATGTTGTCCCTGAAACAGAAATCGAAGGTATTTTCTGTGGGATGGGTGGATGAGTATGTGTGTATACGCATCCTTTAGGTCTAGAGAACAAAGCCAATCCTGACTCTGAAGGTATGGTAGGAGAATGCCCAGAGAAAGCATTTTGAATTTCTCCTTGAAAAGAAATTTGTTCAATTCTCTCAGATCTAGAATTGGTCTGAAGCCCTCTGTCTTCTTTCGTATTAGAAAATAAGGGGAGTAGAATCCCGTCCCCTGTTGAAGAAGAGGGACCTCCTCTATTGCCCCTTGGGCAAGGAGGGAGGAGACTTCCTGACCCAAGAGGGTCAGGAGAGATGGGGGAGAATTGAACTGCCTCACCATAGTATAAGGAGGAAGGTCGGAAAAATGGAGTTTGTAACCCTCTCTGATGATAGAGAGGGTCCATTGCTCTGATGTAATTTGCTCCCATCTGGGAGCAAAGTGAGCTAACCTTCCGGGTATGGTGAGGGGCTCTGGTTGTTCTAGAGCCAGAAAAGTTAAGTTCTCTAGGGGCAAGTCAAAACCCCTGAGGGGGTTGAGCCTGCTGAGGCGTAGCAGACGCCGCAGGCTTTGACCTTGCCTGTTTAGGTTGCTGACGTTTAGCAGCAAAACGAGGCTGAGAGGATTGTTGGCCAGTATTTGTGGAAAATCTGGACTTCTTGTAATAAGGCCTCTTAAAAGACTTCTTTTTGGCAGGAGTGGAGGTAGACTTAGAAAGTCTATCTAAGGTGGCATTTTCTGCGTCCATTTGAGTGGCCTTAATTTGCCACTCCTCACCAAATAAGTTCTCACCTGTACAGGGCAGATTCCGTAAGCCATCTAGGACCCAAGGTTCTAGATCAGAAGCCTGGAGCCAAGCAAGACGTCGGGCTGCTATAGCAATGCCCGAAGCCCTACCAGCACCCTCAAAGGAATCAAAAGCTGCCCTGTTGGAGAACTTTGAAATATCCAAAAGGTGTTTCACTAAGAAAATGAACTCCTCCCTTTTATCCTCAGGGATGAAGGGGGCAAAATGCCGAACTTTTATTTATTTATTTATTTATTTATTACAGTTTCTTATATACCGCGCTATTTAGAATCAGCGCGGTTTACATCATAACAACAACGACCATAACGACAAACTGTCAGGTTTTACATTGAACAGGAGTACAAACTTGGATAACTGGGTTAACTATATACATAATCTATCTACACTGAGAAACATGCCCATGTAAAGACTATAGGAATTAATCCTGGCTATAAGCATAGTAGCCTGGAAAACGTTCCTGCCAAAAGAGTCTAGAGTCTTACATTCTCGCCCTGGAGGAGTAGAAGAGTGCCTTTTGGTACTCTTTATCTTCTTCATTGCAGACTTCACCACAATAGAATAGTGAGGCAACTGGGTTTTTTGGAAACCAGGAGAAGGGGGGACACGGTACATGGTGTCCAACCTGCGAGAAGAAGGAGACAATGTTAGAGGAGCCTCCCATAAGTCCATCAAGTGTTCTTGAAGGATTTCATGGATAGGCAGGGTGACTGCCTCTTTAGGAGACTTAGAGTATCCTAAAATATCCAGTTTCTTTGATCTGGGTTCCTTTTCAGAGAATGAAGCAATAGAAAGACCTTTAGCTATTTCTATGATGAAGTCCTGAAAGGACAAATCCTCTGGTGGAGACATTCTGCTTTTAGGAGAAGAAGGCTCCTCAGGAAGATCAAGGGAGAACTCATCAGAATCATCAGAGGAGTTAAAATCCTCTGAAGAAGCAGAGTATCCTCTATGTGCTTCCAACGCACGATACGCATACCGTTCGGTATCGACATCGGGCGTACCGGGTATGGGATCGGTACCGGGCAAAAGCCCGGATCCGGCATGCGGAACCGATCTGCGTTTGGAAGACGATGGCCTCGGTTCCGGTATGGAAGCCATTACCGGAACCGGACCCGGTACCGCTGGCCGCGGCACCGAGGGCGTAGCAGCATTAATAAAAGCCAGAATGGCCTGCTGCATGACTTGGACAGTATTGCCCATAGACGCCACTGCTGCCTGTGCTATCTCCAGGAACAAGCAGGAATGAGTCTTCACATATGGGGACTCCCTAGCTGCAGATGCCAGGGGAAGACCCCAGGTTGTGTGTCCTTGAAAAGGACTCTACCTCCCCCCCATGGATCTCTGGCATCCAACCAGAGTAGGTGGGTAGGAGTTGATTAGGAATGGAACAGGTGTTTGAGAACAGCCTGACCAAACGAGGCATCCCGGCGGGAGTCCTTGTCCAAACAGTAATGCGCTGTGAAGGTATGAACCGAGGCCCAGGTGGCCGCTCGACAGATTTGGTCGATGGACACAAAGTTTAGATGAGCCATTGAGGCTGCCATGGCTCTCACATTGTGAGCTGTGACATGGCCCTCCAGAGAAATGTTCCTACTCTGGTAGGCGAAAGAAATACACTGAGCAATTCAGTTGGACAGTGTTCTCTTAGAAACTGGAAGTTCTAAATGAGAAGGATCAAAAGCAACAAAGAGTTGAGAAGACTTTCTATGTTGCTGTGTTCTTTGTAAGTAAAAAGCAAGAGCTCTCTTACAATCCACGGTATGAAGATTCCTCTCTGCACTTGATGCATGAGGTCCTTGAAAAAAGACAGGCAAAATATACCTCTTGGTTTAGATGAAAAGGCGAGACCACTTTGGGCATAAAGTGTGGATTGGTCCTGAGGACTACCTTATCATGATGGAACCTTGTATAAGGTGGATTAGCCACCAAAGCTTGCAATTCACTGATGCGGCGTGCTGAGGTGACTGCAATGAGAAAGATAACTTTCCAAGAAAGAAATTTCAAGGAGGTGGTGGCTAAAAGTTCAAAGGGTGGCTTCATAAGCTGGCCAAGAACCAGGTTTAAGTCCCATGCCACTGGAGGTGGTCTAATGGGAGGTTTAGTTAGAAGAAGGCCTCTCATGAATCTTGTTATAAGAGGATGAGAGGAAATAGGCTGTCCATTGAGAGGCTTGAGGGACGCTGCAATAGCACTCAAATGGACTGTTACTGAATTTGTTTTAAGACCTGCATGGGATAAATGCAGGAGATACTCTAGTAAAGAATTCAAAGGTATTGCAAGAGGGTTAAGACCCTTCTCTGAACACCAAATGGTAAATCTTTTCCATTTGAAAGCATAGGAACGTCTAGTAGAAGGCTTTCTAGAGGCATGAATAATATCTCTGACTTGCTGAGAGAGATGAAAACCTTGAAGGTCTAGGCCTACAGCAACCAAGCCCTGAGATGAAGAGACTGGGGGTTTGGGTGCCACAACGTTCCCTCCTCCTGGGATAGAAGGTCTGGTGCAGAGCCCAAGTCCAGGGAAGGAGCTTGAGAGAGATGCAGAAGTAGAGGATACCACACTTGGCGTGGCCAATGTGGTGCTATGAGGATCATGGTCCCTCGATCTCTCTGAAGCTTGAATAGTGTTTTGGGAATTAGGGGAATGGGTGGAAAGGCATAAAGGAAGTCTTGACCCCAGTGAAGGAGGAAGGCATCCTTGGCCTGAACTCCCTGACACGGAATTCTGGAACAGAACCGGGGAAGTTTGGCATTCCACAGACGTGCAAAGAGGTCTATGTCCAGGGTTCCCCAAATTCGAAAAATCCTGGCTACCTGGTCTATGTGGAGGGACCACTTGTGTGGAAGCAGAACTCAACTCAGTCTGTCTGCCCAAGAGTTTTGAACGCCTGGAAGATATACTGCCAGAAGATGAATGTGATGCTCTCTGGCGAAGGCCCACAGTCGCAAAGCTTCGTTGCAAAGCGACAGAGAGCCAGTCCCGCCCTGCTTGTTTATATAGAACATGGCTACTTGGTTGTCCGTATGGATGAGGACTGTTCTGTAGATGAGCAGGGAATGGAACACTCTGAGAGCTAAGAATATTGCTCTGAGTTCCAAGAGATTGATATGTAGAGAAGTCTCCTGTGGAGACCAGATGCCCTGGGTGTAGAGATCCTGCAGATGAGCTCCCCAACCCATTGGAGAAGCATCTGTTGTAAGAGTTGCTTGGGGTAGTGACTGCTGAAAAGGGGACCCCAGCAACAGATTTGGAGAGGACTTCCACCACTGGAGAGACCAAAAAAGGCGACAGGAGTTTGCTATTTTGTCTGACAGGCAACCTGATGCCTGAGTCCATTGGGTGGACAAAGTCCATTGAGCTGCCCTTATGTGAAGGCGAGCATATGGAACCACGTGCACGGTGGATGCCATGTGGCCTAAGAGTTGTAACATCTCTCGAGCAGTTAAATGGGACTTTAACTGTATCTGGGAGGCTAAATGCACTAAGCGTAGGCAACGGGCCTGAGGAAGATAGGCCCTTGCAGTTGTGGTATCCAGCAAGGCCTCTATAAACTCCAGAGACTGAGTAGGGTTGAGATTTGATTTTCGGATGTTTATTACCAGCCCCAAATACTGAAGAACACGCATTGTGCAGATTAGACAATTCTGGGCCTCTGACTGGGATGGAGCTCGAATGAGCCAGTCGTCCAGGTAAGGGAAAACGAATATTCCTAGAGTGCGTAGAAATGCAGCTACTACTGCCATGCATTTCGTGAACACCCTTGGTGCAGAGGCCAGACCGAAAGGAAGCACCCTGTATTGGTAGTGCTTTCTTTGAAAAAGGAACCGAAGGAACCTTCTGTGTGTTGGATGGATGAGGACATGGGTGTACGCATCCTTGAGATCTAGAGAACAAAGCCAGTCCTGACTCTGAAGGTATGGAAGCAGAGCACCGAGAGAAATCATCTTGAATTTCTCTTTGAATAGAAACTTGTTCAATTCTCTGAGATCTAATATGGGTCTGTAGCCCCCTGTTTTCTTTGGGATAAGAAAATAAGGGGAGTAGAACCCTGAGCCCTGTTGAAGAAGAGGTACTTCTTCTATTGCCCCTTGGGCAAGAAGGGTGGCAATCTCCTGACCCAGAAGGTTGAGGAGAGATGTTGGAGAACTGAACTGTTTCACCATGGTGCGAGGAGGAAGGCTTAAGAAATGAAGCTTGTACCCTTCCCTTATGATGGAGAGGGTCCATTGCTCTGCTGTGATTTGTTCCCATCTGGGAGCAAAGTAAGCCAACCTTCCTGGAATGGTGAGGGGCTCTGGTTCTTCCAGAGCTAGAAAGGCTAAGTTCTCTAGTTGCAAGTCAAAGGCCCTGAGGAGGCTGTGGCTACTGGGCCGTTGAAGGCCTAGCAGCCTTTGATTTGGCCTGTTTAGGTGGTTGTTGACGTTTTGCAGCAAAACGACCTGCAGAAGATGCCTGCTGACCATAAGCAGGATAATATCTTCCCTTTTTAGAAAAAGATGTCTTTTTGAACAATCTTTTCTTAGCAGGAGCAGAGGTGGACTTTGAAAGTCGATCCAAAGCGGAGTTCTCAGCATCCATCTGAGTGGCCTTTGCTTGCCAATCCTTGCCAAAAATGTTTTCACCTGTACAAGGAAGATTTCCTAATTCATCTTGGACCCAGAGTTCCAAATCAGAAGCTTGTAGCCAAGCAATTCTGCGTGCACCTATGGCAATAGCCGAGGCTCTGCTTACACACTCAAGAGTCAAAGGCTGCACGGTTGGAAAATTTGGAAACATCCTGGGCATGTTTGAGCCAAGTGAGAAACTCCTGCCTTTTATCTTCTGAAATAAAAGGGGTTAAAGTCTGCAGATGATCTGTGACTTCTTTTAGAAACATTCCTATATAGAGACTATAGGAGTTGATTCTGGCAGCTAACATAGAAGCTTGAAAAACCCTATGGCCAAAAGCATCTAGGGTCCTGCATTCACGTCCTGGAGGATTAGATGAGTGTCTTTTTGCACTCTTTATATTTCTCATGGCAGACTCTACCACAATAGAGTGGTGAGGAAGCTGAGTCTTATGAAAGCCAGGACAAGGAGGGACACGATACATGGTGTCTAACCTGTGAGAATGAGAAGAGGTGGTAAGAGGTGTCTCCCACATGCTCAACATGAGATCATACAAAATCTCATGAATAGGTAAAGTAGCTGCCTCTTTAGGAGCTTTAGGATATTGTAAATATCCAGCTGCTTGGCTCTAGGCTCTGACTCAGGGGCCACTGTGATGGAGAGGCCCCTAGCCACTTCCCTAATGAAGTCTTGAAAAGACAAGTCTTCTGGAGGAGACATTCTTCGTTTAGGAGAAGAAGACTCCTGAGGAAGAAGTATCGATGCCTCGACAGCTCCTTCAGACTCCTCAGAGTCTTCGGAGGAATCGAAGTATCGCCTGTCTGGATGCTCCTGTAAAGCCCGATATGCGTACCGAGTGGGATCGACATCGGAAGTAACCGGTATCGGTTCAGTACTGATGGGCATCATAGGACAGGGTACCATTGCAGTCGACACCGAAGCCGATGTCGATGCAATCGGTACTGACACCGGGAATGATGCCGGTACCGGCAACAGGGATTGTTGTGGTACCGGAGGCGTCGCAGCCTGCATGAATGCCGTCAGGGTGCGCTGCATGGTCAGAATCTTCTGATCCATCGACGCCACCAAAGTCTGGATGTCGGTACCAGTGGGAGCCACCGGTACCCCAGAACACGGCAACAGGTGATCGGTCGAGGCCGAGCCCTCGATGTCAACCTGTGACCCCATAGACAATGCTTTGGAAGCCGGAACTTCCCGCCGGGGTAATTTTGCCAGTGTGGAGTCCTCGAGGACAAGCCCAGAGGCATCTCGATGCTTAGAGGGAGATTTGCCCTTCGAGGACCGGCCAGATTTATGCTTGGTTACCTGAGATCAATGGGAGGAAGAAGAAGCCCTGGAAGACGTTGATGCCACCGAAGCTGCATCAGAGGGAAACAGGGTACTGAGCTTGGCTGCTCGGTTCTGCCGACCTCTTTTAGACATCATGGTACAGGACATACAATCCGTGATGGAATGGTCAGGACCCAAACATTTCAGACACCAATCATGGGTGTCGGTGACAGAAATAGTACCGCCACATTTTGTGCACTTTTTAAACCCGGAGGCGGGCTTCTCCATGAGGAGAAAATTTTTAGGCCTAAGGCCCAAAAACTGAAAATGCACAGTGAAGAAAGGATAAGTTTATTTTTTTGTTTTTTTTTTAAGAAAGAAAAGAAAAGACCAGCGGTACCGGTCCGACGTCGAAAAAGGCAGACGCGACACAAAAGAATAAAGAAAAATAAAGAACTTCTTCTCCGGTGACAGGAACACGACCTGCTGGCTCCGCGGAAAAGAAGAACTGGAGAGAGGCGGTTGGGAAAGGCGGGAAGGCAGCGCGCAGGCGCTGTGGGATGCTCCCAAAAGCTTTCTTACTGGACGCTGGGGAGCGTTCCCGCGCAGGCTCCGTCGGTACCGACGATACCCATATGTGAAGACTCATTCCTGCTTGTTCCTGGAGATTGTCTTCACATATGGGTACGTCGGTACCGACGGAGTCTGCGCGGGAATGCTCCCCAGCATCCAATCAGAACGCATTTGGAAGCATCCCAACACGCCTGCGTGCTGCCTTCCCGCCTTTCCCAACTGCCTCTCCTCAGTTAAGTTTTAAAGCTGAGGCAAAGAGAGAC
The DNA here is from genome assembly GCA_033557465.1 of Ichthyophis bannanicus. Lineage (NCBI taxonomy): Eukaryota > Metazoa > Chordata > Amphibia > Gymnophiona > Ichthyophiidae > Ichthyophis > Ichthyophis bannanicus. Next base: position 191,963,034 of record CM066036.1, read on the forward strand.
AGCAAGAAAGGGAAAGATAGAGATAGAGAGATGCTACTCCTAGGGGAGGTGGGTGGGTTGTGAAGACTTATTCCTGCTGTTCCCAGAGATCACCTGTTACAGGTAAGTAACTGTGCTATCTCCAGGAACAAACAGGAATGAGTCTTCACATATGGGGACTCCCAAGCTAAGATGCCTGGAGGAGTCCCAGCATGTTGCGAGTTTGAGAGCCATGCTATCTTACCGAACCCCCAGGCATTCCAGGGATGGAGGGTAGGAGTTGAGCTAAAAAAATATGCTGTGGAACAGCTGGACCAAACAGGATGCCTAGATAGGAGTCTCTGTGCAGGTGATATTTAGTGGTAATATTGAAGAGCAATAAACCAATATGGACCTCACCTGGTGACATTGTAGAAGGGTATATGGAGGTTCATGAGGATTTGTAAATATGAACCAACAGAATATCCCCAGGGGGTACCTCAATGTAATGAAAATGTGCATGAAATGAGAGTCAGAAGCTGTAAAGATGTCTTACACATTGGAACATGGAATGTGCGAAGCATGAACCAAGGGAAGTTGGAGGTGGTCAAGAATGAAATGGAACGTATACAACTTGATCTGTTGGGTGTCAGCGAACTGAAATGGACTGGCATCGGGCACGTTGCATCAGATGATCACATGGTCTACTATGCTGGAAATGAAAGACAAAGAAGAAATGGTGTTGCATTTATAATAAAGAAGATCCTTGCAAGAACTGTAATGAAATACAATGCAGTCAGCGAACGCTTAATCTCTATTCGTCTACGAGGATTGCCTATCAACACAACTATAATTCAAGTATATGCCCCAACAACAGCTGCAGAAGAGAATGAAATTGAAGAGTTCTATGAACAAGTACAAGCTGAAATTGACAGAACATGCAAACAGGATATCCTGATAGTCATGGGTGACTGGAATGCAAAGGTTGGCAACAAAGAAGAAAGCAAAGTAGTTGGAAAATATGGACATGGCAACAGAAATGAAGCTGGAGAAAGACTGATAGAATTCTGCAAGACCAATGATCTATTCATCTCAAACACCTTCTTCCAGCAACACAAGCGGCGACTGTACACATGGACTTCACCCAATGGATTGTATAAAAATCAAATTGACTACATCTGTGGAAGTCAACGATGGAAAAGCTCTATAACATCAACAAAGACAAAACCTGGAGCTGACTGTGGTACAGATCATCAACTACTAGTATGCAAACTCAAGCTAAAGTTGAAAAAGAGCAAACCACTCATCAATGCAGCAAAATATGACCTTGAGAATATACCACTGGAATTTAAAGACTGCCTGCAAAATCGATTTGCTGCTTTAGATACAAATGACAGAGCTCCGGAAGAGTTATGGAATGACATCAAGAAGGTTGTGTTGGAAGAAAGCGAGAAGTCTCTACAAAAGGTGAAAAAGCAAAAACAGCCAAAATGGATGATGGAAGAAACTGAAAATTGCCCAGAAACGCAGAGAAGCTAAAGCCAGAGGAGAAAGAGACAATCGCAGAACTCAACAGAGATTTCCAACGTGCAGCAAGAAAGGACAAGGAAAAGTACTACAACGACGCATGCAAGGAAATAGAAGCAGAAACTATTAGAGGAAGAACAAGATCGGCTTTCCTAAAGCTACGAGAGTTAAAGAAAAATTTCCAGCCTCGAATTGGAATGTTACAAGATGCTCAAGGTTCTATGATGAATGATGCTGAGAAGATCAAGAAAAGGTGGAAGGAATATATAGAGTGTTTATATGATAAAGATCAAGTGGACCAACAGCTGTTTCAACCTGTACCTTATGATCGGGAACCATTGGTGATGAAAGAAGAAGTTAAAGCAGCATTGAAAGCCTTATCAAAGAACAAAGCACCAGGCATTGATGGCATTCCTATAGAAGTATTGCAGCAATCTGATGCAGCTGTTACCATACTTACAAGGCTCTGCCAAGAAATATGGAAGACATCATCATGGCCAACTGAATGGAAAAGATCTGTGTTTATACCAATACTAAAGAAAGGTGATACGACTGACTGTGGAAATTATCGAACAATCGCTCTGATCCCAAATGCCAGCAAGATTCTACTGAAGATTATTCAAAAGAGACTACAACCATACCTGGAACAAGAACTACCTGAAGTGCAAGCAGGGTTCAGGAAAGGGCGAGGAACGAGAGACATTGCGGATGTGAGATGGATCCTTGAAAAGACTAAAGAATACCAAAAGGATATCTATTTGTGCTTTATCGACTATAGCAAGGCTTTTGATTGTGTAAACCATGAGAAACTCTGGGCCACATTAAGAAGCATGGGTATACCAGAACACCTGATCGTTCTCTTGCGCAATCTGTACATTGATCAAGAAGCAACAGTTCGAACGGAACCAGGAGAAACAGAATGGTTTAAAATAAGCAAAGGTGTAAGACAAGGCTGCATACTTTCCCCCTACCTGTTTAATTTATATGCAGAACAAATCATCATAGAAGCAGGATTGTATGAAGACAACAGAGGTATGAAGATTGGTGGAAGACTCATCAACAACCTTCGCTATGCTGATGATACTACATTACTGGCTGAAAGTGAAGATGATCTGAAACATTTACTTCTCACAGTCAAAGAACATAGTCTCAAAATGGGCCTGCACCTTAATGTAAAGAAGACAAAGATCATGACAACTGGCATAATCAACAGGTTCATCGTTGAAGGAGAAGAAATTGAAATTGTGAACAACTTTAACCTACTTGGATCAACTATCAATAAAGAAGCAACAAGCAGTCAAGAAATCAAACGACGCATTGCTCTTGGCAGAATGGCTATGAAAGACCTAGATAAGATTCTCAAGAGCAGAGATGTCTCTCTCCATACAAAGATTCGACTTGTTCAAGCCATGGTATTTTCAATAACATCATATGGATGTGAAAGCTGGACAGTGAAAGACAGACAGGAAGAAAATTGATGCCTTTGAATTATGGTGCTGGCGGCGAATACTGTGTATACCATGGACTGCCTGAAGAACAAACCAGTCGGTCCTAGAGGAGATCAAACCTAAGCTTTCTTTAGAAGCTCAGATGACAAGACTTTGATTTTCTTACTTTGGACACATCATGCGAAGAGAGAGATCATTAGAGAAAGACATCATGCTTGGCAAGATAGAAGGTCAACGCAAAAGAGGAAGGCCAGCAATGAGATGGATCAATACAATAACAGCAGCTACGGGTACTAGTCTGTCAACAATGAGCCGCCTGACTGAAGACCGAACACAATTTAGGATAGCTATCCAGAGGGTCACCATGAGTCGACTCCGACTCGACGGCACTTAACAACAAACACCTCAATTTAAGAAGAGGTGAACAACTGTGCAAAAAACAGGCTGAGGTAGAACCCCTAGGGTGAGAGAAACGATCCCAGTGGAACTGGGGTAGTTCAATGAGGTAGGACTTAGCGGAAAACGCAGAAGTCTCCATTGGATAAAATTGAAAACTCCTTTGACCTTAAGAGACCTAGTTCCTATAGGAGAGGGAGTTTCAAAGATCTCCATATCCGATAACAAGAAGGATAGGAGTAATGAGGCATTATAGCCTCCCATTTTCTGAGGATTCAGAAAAAGTCCCTCGTAATGGAAAAGGAAAGTATGAGGAGGGCTTCAGGTATACCCCAACTGAAGGTCATGGTACAAAAACTCCTGAACTACCACAGGAAGTGGTTGATCATGGAGAACCCTAAGTACGCTAGGACAGCATAGAAAGGGATAGAGAGTATCTGTTGGTCCGTGGTGGAATAAATATATATATGTATAAGTATATATATGTAGGAAGACAGACAGAAAGAGTATATAGACATATACCTACCCACTATGATATATTGCAATACATATCAATAGAGAAAGGTAAATACAGATATATACATCACACATGAGCATAGACGTGCAGATGTCCATATACATATATATATATGTGTGTGTGTGTGTGTGTGTACATACCCATGTCCGCACATAGGGTATGTGGAGAAAGATCTAACAAGAAGGGAGGTACCTGCTTGAGAAGATATTCAGAGAATCCCTACTTCCTGGTAAAGGGTAGGAAGTGCAGGGAGTTCTCTCATTAGCAAGAGAAGTCTAGAGTCCTCTAAGAACTCTTGCCCATGAAAAACCAGGAGTGGAGACCTACCTGGAAAATATAGAGGATGTTTTTAATCTGCAGACAATGAGTCTGAGTCCTTCCATAACTCCAGCAGGTAGCTGGAGAGAAAGATGCCATAAAAATACCATATTTACCCTCAATGAGGGTAAAAAGGGGTATGATGCATTCCTGTGCTCAACATGAATCACGCCATGAAGAATTGAGGATGGAAGGAAAAAAACAGACAGGGATGGTCTATAGTGAAAGAAACAAACCATCTCTGGTGAAGGGGTCCCCCTGGAGATGTGAAGCAAACCAGGGAATTGGCTAATTCTTTGTCTTCTCTTAATCAAAGGCCTATGACCTTTATTTAAGAAGCCTTTAATGGCAATGGTAAGGGCAAGGAGAATCCAGTAAGCCTGATTAGGTAAAACCCTTCCTAACCATCTGACATTATGTGCTCTCTAACAAGGCCCCATAGTGTAGAGCTGCTCCGTAGAGATGCAGAGAGCATGTTGCAGGTTAATTAGAAGAAAACCTGATGTTCAAGAGCCCGCAGGCAGCATGAACTACTCCGCCAAGCCCAAGAATTGGGGAGGCTAAGGAGAGAAGGTAAGGTCTGCAACAATAGCCAGAAAAGGTTCTTAAACCGTCTGGGACTTAGTGGCTAGGCCAGAAACAATTGAAATTGGAGAAGAAGCCCTGGCTGCTTGGACAGCAAGTCAGTGGTCTAAGCAGTAAGAACCCCGGCAGTTCTATTGATAGGGCAGTAGAAGGTCCCAAGGTTGGGAAAGAAATACAGACAGAAGTAGGAGAGGTAAGACACCGCTACTGTCTGAGAAGCTGCCAGGAAGAACTAAGAATGCAAGGGGGGAGACAACTCTGAAAGAAACTGTTAGGGGCTTAAGGGAAAGCCCTCAGTAAGGTGGTATCACTCTTACAGACCAAATGTCCTGGAAAGAGTGGCAGAGTTGAAAAGAAGACTTATTGTGGAGGAAATCCTTAATAAGTAGTAAGAGAGATGCTGATACAGGAGAAAAGTCAAAGGTAGGGGATGGTGACCTTATTGACAGCTGTTACTCCTCTGTGTAGTTCAGAGGACGAGGAGTAATTGTAGTACCTGTAAAGCATAATCATCTCAAGAAGCTCATTGAGCTAATAGTTAGGATGTGCCCATGAGAGGGACATATGTAAATTTTAGGATGGAACCGATGTAGATGCTTGTAGAGGTAAGAAGCAAACTACAGGATCTAAACCTCAAGAGGAAAAAGGATTCAGGGAAGAGTTTATCAGCAACCTTACGGTTGCTGGTTTTGCTGAACCCGTTGAGGTTGTGGTTTCCTGAGCCTGGCTGGGTGATTCCCCTGCCGATAAACATCTGTATGATGGGTAGAAGATGGATAAAATCTTCTCCCATTAGGAGAACAAAGCTTAGTAGTAGACTTTCTACAAACTGGGATAGAGGAAGGCGTAGACAAGCCTCTGAAAGCAATAGTGTCAGTGATAAACTGAGCAGCCTGGAGTAAAGTCTCCTTATTAAAGAGATTTTCTCCAGTGCAAGGAGCATTTCCCAGTCTATCTTGTACAGATTTGTCCAAGTCTGAAGCTTGGAGCCAGGCTCTACGTCGTGCTCCTATGGCTATAGCAGAAGTTCTGCTAACAGACTCGAAAGTCTAGGGAAGCACGAGTAAGGAACTTAGAAATATTTTGAGCATGACTGACTAGCATAGAAAAATCTGCTCTTTTAGGCTCTTGGATGAAAGGGGTCAAAAGTAATAAATCTTTTGTGACCTCCTCAAGAGATAATCCCATATAGAAAATATATGAAAGGATTCTTGCTGACAGCATGGATGCCTGGAAAGTTTGACGTCCAAAGGCATCTAAAGTCTTAGCCTCACGACCTGGCGGATAAGAAGAGTGCTTCTTAGTACTCTTAACACGTCTCATTGCTGATTCTACAACCAGAGAATGATGAGGAAGTTGAGGCTTTTGAAAACCTGGAGAAGGGGGCACCTTGTATAGAAATCAGTTGCCCTAGAACAGGGGTCTCAAACTCAAATTGCTTTGAGGGCCAAATGAGGACTTGTAGAGTAACCCGGGGGCCGCACAAGACGCAGGCCTCATTTGCATAAGGGCATCATTTGCATAAATATTTGCATAATGTTACCATACATTAACTTTTAGTAAACATGCCTCTTAATGAGTGTATGGATAAAGAAAGACTAAAAGATTTCTACATTACTATAAACCAGTGCCAACCGCCAGGCACATTAGGAACTACTAGAAACACTGCTCATTTAGAACCCATAGCAAACCTGCCGTGTCCTAACAGCACTACCAGGACTCACAAAGCACCATACCCTAACTATCAAAAGGCAACACTGCAAATATTAAATCAACACATTTCAGAGAATAGTCACGGCTTGTCTCTTGGCTGTTAGGCTCCAAATGGAAGCGATAGCTTAATCTAGGAAAGCATCTGTAATTCTCCTTTCAGCCAAGGGCGACAGAAAATGCAAATCATCCTCCCCCCAAAGAAGAGAGAAACAAATTTCACAGCCTCTCTCATAACAATACACGAGCTTTTGGAAAACCAAATAAGTCTGTCGGAGCTCGTCTGATAAATATACCTGTTTTGCTGGCAAAGGAAAGCCTACCATTTTCCCGGCTTCAGGCTCGCGGCTCCCACTGATTGCAGCCTCGTTTCCGGATTCCGGGTCTGCTGGTGACGTCACTGGGAGGGGACAGACTCTCAGCCAACCAGTCTGGCCACTCTCTGCTCAGCTGATCTGTATGAGCCGGGTCAGGAAAGAAGCGCTAACGGAGAAGCGTGGTCTCGCGATCAATCGCTATCTGGTCTGACTAATTAAACCTGCACATTACGTATGAGAGGATACAACATAACTGAGAAGGACACAGTTGCAAAGTGTGTATCACTTAAAACAGTAACCAAAAAAGCACGAATCCCATACAAGTAGCATTTCTGAGCAGCTATGAACCGCTACTTCCGATTCAGGAAACTTTATTCATTTATAAAGGGAGAGGAGCATCAAGTTCTTTGCATATTTTTTATCAAAGACAGAAAAAAATGTAGTAGAAAGATACATAAATTGGCATAGTTACAAACAGCTCAAGTCAAGCTCCCTGGTTACCTGCTCTGCGACCTGCTTTCCGATTCTAGTCCCAAATCTCCCAGCTGTCTGAAAATCCCAACGGGCTTAAGGTATCTCATTTCTTCTCAACCACCACAACAGCTAGGGCCGGATTTAAGATTTTGATGCACATAGGCAATACCAGACAGCAGAGACAAGTGGGAGAGTACGGTAAGAGACTGGAGAGCCAGAAAAGCAGAGGGAGGCAGTGATGCACCTGGAGGTGCTTCCTTTTGAATGTTGCTGTGTCCGGGGATTATGGTGGCCCTGACTGGCCTTGTGGAAGTGATCGGGGAGGGGCTTTCCTTCCTGCTCACCTCCCCGACGCCGATCAGGCTTGTGGTGGCTGTAGCGGCATTAAGCAGCACCTGGAGGTGCTTCCTTTGGAATGTTGCTGTGTCCGGGGGTTCCGGTGGGCCTGATTGACCTTGTGGAAGTGATCGGGGAGGAGCTTTCCTTCCTGCTCAACTCCCCGATGCTGATCAGGCTTGTGGTGGCTGTAGACAGAGGCTGCAGAAGCCGGGTTTTTTTTTTTTTTTCTGTGCATCGCGGGCCGCACAAAGGTCTCTCGCGGGCCGCGTGTTTGAGACCCCTGCCCTAGAAGGTGGGGATACCATTAAAGGAGTTTCCCACGTTCTAAATAGGAGATCCTGCAAGGTTTGATGCAAAGGAAACATAATGACTTCCTTTGGATTGCAGGGGATCTGTATAGGTTGTGGATCCCCTGGTGCAGGGACTTGACCAGGTATAGAAATGTATTTATTTATTTATTTAACAGTATTTCTAAACCGCCTTATCTTATTAATCAAGGTGGTATCACAGCAAACAATCGGGTAAAGTGAGAGTGTTAAACATGCAGTGAGGGTGATATTTAGTTGAGTGTGTGTTGTATTGTGTGCTAGAGTGGTTTGAGCTATGTACAATATGTGCTATATACAGTGATGCAACAAACATTTTCTATACATACAGTGTTTAGGCGGTATCATGTGCTGTTATACATTCTCTGAGGTTATGTGATGTGTCCATAGTGTTGTATGAACAGCATGGTTTTTAGCTGTTTTCTAAAGTCTTTGAGGTCTGTAGTTGCCCTCAACTCGTCCGGTAGTTTGTTCCATATTGTTGGAGCAGCCATGGAGAGTGCTCTGTCTGTTGTGTCCTTGCGTGTGTGTTTGAATTCACTTGGGATGCTGACTCGGTTGTGTGTTTGTTTTCTTCTAGGACGTGTGCTGGTGTCTGGTTGTATGAGGGTGTGCAGGCTGTTGGCTGATGTGTGCTGATTTATCTTGAATAGGTTTATGATAGTTTTGTATCTGATGCGTGCGCCGATTGGGAGCCAGTGTAAGTCCTTTAAGGTAGGTGTGATGTGTTCCTGTCTTGCAGTACCGGATATTATTCGTGCTGCAGTGTTTTGTGCTAGCTGGAGTGGTTTGAGGGCTTGTTTCGGGAGTCCAAGGTATATCGGATTGCAGAAGTCCAGTAGTGGGGTTATCAGTGCTTGACAGACGGTACGAAAGTGTTCTAGGGCGAGGAGTGGTTTCAGTCTCCTGATGATTCGCATTTTGTAGTAGACTTTTTGGATTGTTTTGTTGATGTGTGGCTTGAGGTTTAGTTTATTGTCCAGAGTAACTCCGAGGTATCTCACTTCTGATCTTATTGGTATAGCAGTGTTTTGTATCTTGATATTTGGCGGGTGTATGAAGCTTTGGTTCCGAGTGATGATTAAAGCTTCGGTCTTGTAGTTTATTGCGAGGTTGTTGTTTTGACACCAACTCGTCATTTGGGTAAGGCAGTCTGTTATCTTAGAGAAGTCCGGGTTGTCGATTGATATCGGGGTGTATATCATGATGTCGTCTGCATATATTGTGTATTGAATGTTGTTCTCTTTCATGATGTTGCAGATTGGTTGGATGTAGATGTTAAATAGGAGTGCTGAGAGTGCGGATCCTTGAGGTACTCCTTGACGGACATTTATGGGTCAGGAGGTGTTGTGTCCCACCTTGACCTGTAGCTGTCTTTCGGTTAGGTATGAGTGGAACCATTCCAATGTGATACCGTGAATACCAGTGTTTTTAGTCTTTCCAGGAGCGTGTTGTGGTCCACTGTGTCGAAGGCTGAGGAGATGTCGATGAAGATCATTATGATTCCATTCCTGGTGTTGTCAATTATTCTTAGGATGCTGTCGAAGAGGTAGATCAGTAGCGTTTCGACTCCATGGTTGGGACGAAAGCCGTGTTGGTTGTCGAGTGTTTCATATTTGTCGATGTGTTCCTGGAGTTGTAGTTGAACCGTTTTTTCGATGATTTTTGCCAGGAAGGGTATGCTGGAGATTGGTCGGTATGCTGCTGGATCTTTTTTGTCGAGAGTTGTTTTCTTTGTGATTGGTCTTACTGAGGCAAGCTTTAGTTGCTTTGGCATGAGTCCTTGAGTGAGTGAGTTGTGTACTATTTTATGTATGGTGTGGATGAAGTTTGATTTGGTGGCTTTTACCCATGACACTGGGCATGGGTCTGTAGGAGCAGTGCTTGTGTTGATTGTAGAGATGATGTGGGATATCTGCTCAGTTGAGGGTGAGTAGAAGGTGCCCCAGGTTTTGGTGTATGCGTCTGTCCTGGTGGTCCCACTGTGTGTTGTGCGTTCTGTGGAGTGAAATTTGTCTTTGATGTGATCGGCAAATTCCTGTGGATCAATTTGTACTTCCCCTTCTGTTTGCTCTTTTGTTAGGATCTTGACTATTTCGAAAAGTTCTCTGGGTTTGTTGATGGAAGTATTTATCATGTTTGTGTGGAATTCCCTCTTTGATTGGTTGATGAGTTCGTTGTATTGTTTTTGTTTTGTTAGGTAAAGATGTTGGTCGGCTGTTGTTTTGTTTTTTCTCCATCTCCGTTCAATCTTCCTGAGCTCCCTCTTTTCCCGTCGTATTTTTGCTGAGTACCATGGTTTGTTTTGTCTCCTGTTGTGGTGGTGTTTCTCGTGCCTGCCACCCGATGGTTTGGCGGCGTTAGCTAAGATGCTGTTCCAGCTGGAAACTTGTTCCTCCAGGTCATCTGTAGTAATGTTCAAGTGTTGTATTGTGTCCTGTATGAATTCGTCTCTGTCGAAATGCTTGAATCGTCTTTGTGTGTGAGAGATGTTTGCTCTTTCGTTTGTCTGGTCCTCTTGTGATCGCAGTTTTGTCTCGATTAAGTAATGGTCAGACCATGGCACTGGGGTAATGGTGGGTGGAGAAATTAGGTCTCTTGATGTTAGGTAATTGGATGCGAAGATGAGGTCTGGGGATGATCCATGTCTGTGCGTTGGTGCATTGATTATCTGTGTGAATTGAAGTGATGTCATATTTATTTATTATATATCAAAAGCAGCCATAACTTCGCCATATCAAGCAGGAAAGCTTGAAAAGAAATCTCCCCAGAGGGGAGTCCTCGAGGAAGAGGAGGAAGAACTAGATCTGTTGAAGAACTAGCTCTAGCAGCCACCTGTTCATTCAGATTCTGTGGCATAGCAGATATGGAGGGGTGGAGCATCGGATTATCTTTGAAAGATAGTTGTGGGTACCGATGAAAAACGGTACCACAACTCGTTGGTAGCAAGTCGTCCATGTTAGGGATCGATTCCAAACTCGGTATGGAAGGAAGCGAGCTGGCTAGCATGGGAGGTACCGACACCGATGCCGATGTCGATACCGGTACCGGGATCGGTACCGTCGGTGACACCGATATATGAAGATCAGTCTGTAATGGCACTATCGGTACCATGGTAACCGAATGTGGCAGACCTTGATCATCAGTGGAATGTCTGCGGTACCGTCTGAAATCGGTACCGAGACGAGTCGGTACCCAGTCGTCCAGACTAGAGATCGATTCTAGACTCGGTATCGAAAGAAGCGAGTCTATTGACGCATGTCGGGAGGGTACCATGTGGGAAGGTCGGTCGGTAGCGGCTCTAGCGGCACCAAAGATACCGAGAGCGCTCGACTGCGATCATCGGTGTGGAATGTTTCATCCAGCACCATTGCCGATACGGGGGTCCTGGCACCGCTCAAAGCGGATACCACCACCGGGCATGGCTCAGGCATGTTCACCGAGGGAAAAACCCCGGGAACAACCTGAAACCCCGTTAGAGCTTTGGAGACAGAAGCCTCCCGCCGGGGTTTTAAAGCCAAAATGTCCTCGGGGGCAAGCCGAAAGGCATCTCTATGAAGGCCATGAGATCTATCACCCGAGGACTGGCTAGTCTTTACAGACTTTTGTTTGGTTACCTGATCCTGCGAAAAAGAAGATGGAGCTGGTACCCTCAGGACTGAGGGGAACGGCGTATCGAGTTGAGCTCGATGCTGAAAACTTCTTGCAGAAATAGAAGTGCAGGAGGGACAGTCCAGCAGATTGTGTTCAGGTCCCAAACATGGACGGCACCAATTATGGGTGTCTAAAAGTAATTTGGTAGTGCCACAGTTAAAACACTTTCTAATGGCTAGAATTTCCATGAGGGAAATGGAGAGGCCTAGCAGGCCAAAGCCTGTCCGGCACCAAATAGGAAAAAATTTCCTACAGAAGGAAATATTTGAAAAAGAAAAGAAGAAGAAAACACCGGCGGTACCGGTGCGTCGAGGGAAGGTAGATGCGACCACAAGAAAAAACAAAAATAAAGGAATAATTTTCTGCGGTGACAGGAGGACGTCCTGCCGGCTCCGCGGAAAAACAAAAACTGAGGAGAGGCAGTTGGGAAAGGTGGGAAGGCAGCATGCAGGTGTGTTGGGATGCTTCCAAAAGCGTTCTGATTGGACGCTGGGGAGCGTTCCCGCGCAGACTGTCGGTACCGATGTACCCATATGTGAAGACTCATTCCTGCTTGTTCCTGGAGATAGGGATGATCAGATTTCAGGGGGTGAGTAGGGGAGGGATCACTGTCAGTGGGGGGTGATTGGGGAGGGGGGGCAGACATCAGCATTGACAGCTGCTCCTTCCAGAAGACATTTATTCATGCCTTGGGGCAGCTTTCAGTGCTGATATTTACATTTTTTCATGACATGGGAAATCCACATTTGTAGTGTAGGGCCTCCCTCTCCCTCTCCCAGACTTAGGCACATCCCCTTGACATCTATATATAGTAAGCGTATCCTCACATATAAACAGCCCATGTTCTAAAATGCCATACATGTGTAAATGGCAATCTACAAGTATAAATGCTGCTATTTAAATGTGGGGATGCTTCTAAAATAACCTTCAAAATATGTGAAAACATTTCTTTTTTAGAAAAGTATAATAATTCCTACATTACAAACCTGACCTTGCAAGTTAAAAATAATCTCATCAATCACTGGTAAAATCCTCAACTTTGAAATGTCCAAATTCCCTATAAATAGTTACAAATTTGGGGTACCATTTTCATCCATGTGGAAATGATGTGCAGATTGTCTTACCTTTAGGAAACAACCTTGCAGGCTGGGAGGGGATACTAAACTAGTGCTTATAAGTAATTTAGATTTGATTGCTTGTCTTTCCAAATCCAAGCTCAAGGCATTTTGCTGCCCAAGAGGAATTAGGATCTAAATTTTATACCTGAAGTGATAGAGGATTGAGTGCTTTGATCAAGTTCACAGAGAGTATCAGTGGGGGATACAGGATTTGATCCCTGGCTTTCTGATGGCCTGCTACTCTAACTAACTATGCTATTCCCCTGTGCCATTTATGCTTCTGTTCATTATATCTTGATTTCAGGGTGGATATGTGAAAACCAGATTAAGCTAAATTATAATAAAATCGATATTATTTATCCAAGAGACTATCAATACATTTTAAAAAGAACTAGAGACAGAGGAAGCTTGGGATCCCTTAAGTCAGGGGTCAGAAGTTAGAGTATGTTTCTCTTAACACCATCCCCTTCTACCTTCCTGTGAAGACTGAAGCCATTGGCTAATAATCCCCCAGACCCGGTTTCGCTATTCTCTCCATTAAAACTCTACAGTTGATGATATCAAAAGCAGCCAATAAATAAAATAATCTTAGCAGCAGTGACTCCTTCCCCCCCCCCCCAGCCTAAACTGCAACAATGTTGGTCACTAAAGCCACCAGGACTGTTTTAGTACTGTGATTGGCCTTGAATCCTGAAAGAGCCTAAGTCCTTAAAGCTATTCAAGACAATCCAGTTGAAAGACGACCACTCACTCAATCAGTTTATCTAAAAACATCAAGTTAAATACTGGTCTATAACTCTTGCAAGAATCAGGACTCAAAGAGGGCACTTATAAAATAAGCAGGCATAAGCCTTTTCTTAAAGGAAGCATTGATAATTTGTTACCTAACCTAACAGCCCCTTATCTATATAGTTCACCAATCATAATGGGCAAGTATCAAAAGGACATATAATAATTCTCATTTTGACCAGAATTCCCCTAACTTCCAATGCTATTTCATACAATTTATTCTTAACCAGTGAAAGAATAACTAGATGGTTCAAAACATTTGACAGAGATTCATTCATAAATGACATCACCCCACAACTTCAACAGGATCACGACACCCTGGACCTAAACATAGAAGAATGGAACACAATAATATCCAACGCAGCATCTGCCCCAGCCATCAAAGAACCTCAAGCACGCAAGAGACCCAATGCCCCATGGTACTCACATGAAATCAGAGTTGCAAAGCGCACACTCAGAAGACTGGAAAAAAAATGGAGACGGGATAAATCACACAACCTCCTAACCCAATACAGAGACAAACAATGGGAATATAACAATCTAATAAATGAGCATAGACAGCAACACCATACCAACCTAATCATGAAATCTACTAACAGACCAAGAGAACTCTTCGGCATTGTCCAAAAGCTCACCAAAGATGACACGCAACAAAGTACCCACCATCTTGACCCACAAAAATATGTAGACTACCTGAAGTCAAAAAACACCAACCAAACTTGCTCTACATCACCACAAACAAATGATCACATGACAAAAAAGCAACATCAAACATGGGAGAACTTCAACATACCAACAAAGCAGCAAGTAGAAGACATTATATCTGGACTAAACACAACTTCTTCACCGTCATACCCATGCCCAGTGACTTGGATCAAAGCTACAAAAAGCCAGTCTCTCACCACATCCATAAAATTGTCAAAGATTCACTCCAACAAGGATACATGCTGCAAACCCTAAAGAATGCAATGATACGACCAATACTTAAAAGTAACAATCTGAGCCCATCCGAACCAAAATCATATCATCCCATCTCCAGCCTGCCATTCCTTGCTAAAATCGTGGAAAAGGCAGTGCAAAAGCAACTTCAGGACCATATAGATATCAACGTCCCACTTGACATACATCAGCATGGATTTAAGCCCCAACATGGTGTGGAAAACCCTACTCACCTCCCTCTTTGACAATCTCCTAAGAGGCATAGACAACATAAAAAACAGCTATCTGCTAGTGTTCATGGACATCTCGGCGGCCTTCGACACTGTGTCACATACTAAGCTATTGCAACACTTACAACAGATAGGACTATGCAAGAATACCCTGAAATGGTTTACATCATACTTAGAAAGGCGAACGCAACAACTTACAGGGAACATGGGCAAGCCACTTAACCCTCCATTGCCCGTGTTCCCTGTAAGTATTAGTGTATGTGTCTCATATCCCCACGTGTTAAATGTATCCCCCAATTGTGTTGTGACCGCTTTGATTGAAGGATAAGGCGGTATACAAAACTAAATAAATAAATAAATAAATAAAGTCAAATGCGACCAAAAGAAATCACTACAATTCCCCGTCACACAGGGAATACCTCAAGGCTCAGCCCTATCATCAATGCTCTTCAACATCTACATACAGCCCATATGCAACATCATCAAGCACCCACAAACTACACTATCACATTTATGCTGATGACATCATGGTATACGCTCCAATCAATCTACTAGCACTAAACACCACAACAATAACAAAATGCCTCGAAGACATGAATGGCTGGCTCATAGCCAACAACTTAACAGTCAACTACGATAAAACTGAGGCAATATTCGTCACCAGGAACCCCACCTTCATACCTCCACAAAACATCAGCATCCTAGATAAACACATAGTAGTCAAAGAAGAAGTTAAATATCTGGGCATCACACTAGACAGAGCCTTGAACTTAAAGTCCCACGTCACCAAAACCGCAAACAAGGCATATCATCGATTGAAAACAATCCAACAAATCAAACCAATGCTCCGTCAAGACCACTTCCGCACAGTGTGCCAAGCACTCATCACACCACTGCTTGACTATGGAAATTCTCTATATCAAGGCCTTCCTCAACAGACACTACAGATGGTACAAAACATCACAGCATGCATCATTACAGACACACCAAGGACCGAGCACATCACTCCCGTCCTCCAACAACTACACTGGCTCCCAATGGTGGCAAGAGCTAAATACAAAACAATCGTGATCATCTTCAAAATCATCCACCATCTCTCAGCAGATGTACTCCAAAATGTTATAACAAGGGACATCAGCAATAGACCAAGAAGAAGTAATAATGACAACATGATCGGCACACCTGCAGGCTATCACAAAACCAAACAAACAACTTCAAAAAGAGCACCTTCTCTACTGGCATCCACACTATGGAACTCCCTCCCAACGAGTCTGAGGGCGTTAGATGACCTCACAGACTTCAACAAAGAACTCAAAACATGTTTATATTTATAGAAACATATGAGCATTCAGGCAACATCCCCTACCCAAACAGAAATACTACTACCTCCGCCAACTAAGCACACACAAGTCTATCACACCAAGTGATTAAATATTTTCATGTTAAATGTTACCTCAATTGTACTGTCTAAATGCTGTAAAATAACTGTACCGTCTAAATGCTGTTAAGTAACTGTATTGTCTAATTGTGTACACGTACCTAATGTTAAATGTAACCCTCCAACTGTTATGTAACGTGACCACCTTGACTGAAGGAAAAGGTGGCATACAAATCTGTCTAAATAAATAAATAAATAATGTTCTGTGAATCCACTAGGGGGCATGACATGCTAATTTTTTCCACATTTTCTTGGATTTTTATTTTATCTGTAATCAGATCATTTAACAGCCATCTGTAGTATCTATAGAGCAATACATTCACCACACAATAAATAAAACTCTCAAGAACTGTTCTTGGCTGATACAGTTAGAGTGGTTCATTTTCATTGAACTTAATACGTTTCTCAACAAACATTTAGAAGCCAACACACTCTTCTCCAGATTAAAAACAAAATGAGCATGAAATTCTGCAGCAATTGTGCAGTATTTTTGCAGGAATTTGTTCTTACTATGTGAACCTTAATTTAAAAAATAATGATTTACAATGTTGTATCTAATTTATTTTGTTCTTTGAGGGGGATTTTTTAGGAGGGGGAAAGAGAACAGGTAACTTGGTGTTTGGTGCAGTGAAGTGTAGGAGATTGGCATGGGAAAAGATTCCCAGCGATGTGGGAGGAGAAGAACTTGCAAGAGTCAGTCCTGCCACTAGACGGACTATGTGTCTGCTAAGGTGGCTGAATTTGGGATGTAACGGTTTGCCTCTTACGAGGGAGGAGAGCAGCACTTTAATGGGTCTTTCAGTACAGCCCCACACTCAAACCGTACCACATTCTGCCCCCGCTAACTGGAAGTCTGCATAGGAAAGTGAGGACTCAGCAGCTTTTGAGCGTGGGCTTGTGGTGAAAGGCCTGCCACCACGCCAACTTTAATTGTGCAATATCATTGGAGAGAGGAGGACAGAGAGAGTGTGACAGCAGCAACAGAAGGAAGGGAATGGGAGGTAATATGATTCTGGACACCTTGGGGAGGAAGTAGGGAAGGGAAGATGAGATGCTAAACAACTGGGGGGGAGGCCTAAGGAATATGAAATGCAAGACACCTTGGGGGGAGGGATAGGGAAGGGGAGATGAGATGCTGAATACCTTAGCGGGAAGAAGTACTAGAAGAGATGAGATGTTGGATATCTTGGGGAGGGCTAGGGAAGGAGTGAGTAGATGCTAGACATGGGAGGAGGAAGTAGGGAAGGGGAAATGCTTGCTAAGGTGGAGGGTATAGGGCCTTGAGCCACCCTGGGTGGGATGTGTGCATGGCTGGTTTGCCTAGGGCACTGTACTTTATACCCTTGGGCTAGCCCTGACTGGAGATGAAAAGAGAAAAGTGAGAATGACAGTAGAAGGTAGAAAAGAGGGAAGAAGGTGTTGGGATAGAGGTAGAATGGGGGCATCTGGGATGGGAGGGAGGATCCGGGATATAGGAAGAATCCCTGAATCCCCTCCTCTCCCCCTCTGTGCTTGGCACAGATCCCCTCTCACGCACATGCCCTGGTACTGATCCCTAAGTATCACAAAGGTATGCCCCCCTAGTGTCCATTCTCTTTCTCCTCTCTTTCACATACTCACCCACCCCCTCCAGCTCATTTTTTATACACAAATATGCTGCCTGTCCACTCTCCCACCCACTCCTCTGTGCCAATTATCTCATGCCCCCACAACCAATCCCCTTTCACCTCTGAACCAATCCACTCACAACCTTACTTTCCCATAATTCCTCCAACTACCACCAATTCATCCCCTCTCAGCCTCCCCCCCCCCCCCCACTCTCTGCTGATTTTTCCTCTTTCACCTTACCAATTATCACTCACTGTACCGTCTGTATAGTCATAAGAGTTGAGGCGTAGACAGGGCTGGGCCAACCACTAGGCAATCGCCTAGGGTGGTAATTCTGGGGCGGCAGCAAAGAACATTCAAAGCTATGCAATAGATTCGAACAGCTAGGGAGGGAGGGTGGGTGGGTGCGGGGAGAGGTAAAGCTTAAGGGTTTCCTAGGGTGCCAAAACCTTGAATCTACTCTGGGGCCAGCCCTGGAAGTAACCTAGCGGCCCACTAGCACTCCTTGTGGCCTTGGGCAAGTCACTTAATTCTCCATTTCCTCTGAAGAAATGCCTGGCAATCTGTTTCCGGTCACACTGCCAAGAAAATCCAGGAACTGCTGGGTCAGCAAGAATTAGCACTGACTCGAAGGAACACACAACGTTTGTAGTCTGACAATTCTTACCCTCTAGCCCTGCTAATTCTACGTTTTCCTCATATTGCCAGTTTTCACGATATCCTCCCCTTTTACTTACAGATCCTCATGTTCACAATGTCCTCTTTAAGCTGCATGGGAGCCCACTGCCAGTGTTGCAACCAAGGTGTATGCTGATGCCCTCCCGTAGTCTAAATTGCATGAGACAATTGAATCCCATAGAAGTCCTGCAAGACCTGCTTGCCCCATGCATTCAAACAAGTACACTGCAGTGTGCTCTACACTTAGAACATGTGCACAAAGTCCATGTTGCTTAAAGGCAATACTAAAGACAATTTGGGTTGGCAACAGAGCCGGCGCTACCATTAGGCAAACTAGGCAGTCACTTAGAGCGCTGGCTCTCCAGGGGCACCCATGGCCGCTGCTGTCACCCCTCTCAGGGCTTCAGCAGCACCAATGGCTACAAACTGCCTTGCAGCATTTACCTTACAACTTCCACCCCCTCGAACCTCCCAATGCTGACTTCCTGATAATTTCCTTTCCTTGAGTACTGCTTCACCAGTTCAGATGCACTGGTATGTACCACTCTGCCAGCAGATGGAAACAGAGAACATGGTTTTTCCAGTGATGTCACCACTAGAATAAGGAGTGGTGCTGCCCTGGAACTTGACTGTATACAAATGGCAAAGTGAGTGAAATGAAACACACTACTGCATAACTCCAATGCACTCTAAATATAAACCCATGCCAAACAATTCCTCAGCAAGACAAAGCCTGAACTAGACCCAAATTATTACTGATAGAAGCTGAACATCCCCTTGAATCCTGCCAAAGAATTTCCTAGGAGGGTTCTAGACTGGTCTAGCAGAACTTAAGGAAAGGAAATTAAAAGATAAGATGAAATTAGGTCTTACCTGCTAATTATCTTTCCTTGAGCTTTCTCCGGGCCAGTCCAGGGAAAGGTAAGGTTGTCAATCCTCTATAGCAACTGAGGACTGAAGACTTCAAGCTTTCTTGAGAGGTGAAGCCACTCCCCCTGAGGGTAATCCAGCAGTCTTCGTATGACAAAGCAACTGAAAGAAAGAACTGAAAACACTAGATTAACCCTTTAAAAACTGATAATGTTCCATAGTCCCTGAAAAAAACGCGGAAGCCATCAAACGTGCTCCTATCGAGTCTGGATTTTTCTTTTTTTTTTTTTTTTAAACTAGCATAACATTGGTCTGCACTGAATGACAATCTGAAAGCCCCAATCATTTCCTCTGTCTCGGACGAACACTCTAATATGTTGAAATTCTGTTGGTTCCGAAAAGGACTCCAAACCGAAAGAGGTGGGACCCTGGACTGGCCCAGAGAAAGCTCAAGGAAAGATAATTAGCAGGTAAGACCTAATTTCATCTTCCTTATCACTTCTCTGGGCCAGTCCAGGGAAAGGTAGGGCAGTACCAAAGCAGTACCTAAATACGGGAGGGACCTGCCAGACCTGCGATAAGAGCCGAGGCCCCCAATTTCGCATCGTCTCTGGCTTGAACATCCAACCGGTAATGTTTTGTAAAAGTATGCAACGAAGACCATGTTGCAGCTCTGCAGATATCTATCGGCGGCACAAAGGCAAACTCCGCCCAGGAAGTTGCTAGAGCTCGAGTAGAATGAGCCCTCAAACCAACCGGCGGTGAGATTCCTCGGGCAGTGTAAGCTGCCACAATAGCACAGCGAACCCAACGAGCTATGGTGGACTTTGACGCTGGTTGCCCTTTACGAGACCCTGCATACTGGACAAAGAGTCTGTCTGTTTTCCGAAAGGGCTGCGAAACCCGAAGGTACGTCCGTAAGACCCGGCCAAGATCCAACCGTTTGAGCGCACGGTCTATGGGAGAACCGGAAGTGTCAGAAAACACGGGCAAGGCTACCGATTGATTAACATGAAAAACAGACAGTACTTTAGGTAAATAGGAAGGTACTGTTTGTAGCAACACCCGTTCCGGAAGAAATTGAAGATAAGGCTCCTGGCAAGACAAAGCCTGTAAGTCGGAAATCCGGCGAGCTGAACACAAAGCCACCAAAAAAGCCGTTTTCCAGGAACACTCTCGGATATCTCGAGAGCAGAGGGAAGCTAAGGACGACCGGGAAAAAGCTTCCAAAACTACATTCAAATCCCAGGGAGGCACGGTTGGGCGCACTGGAGGACGGAGGATTTTTGCTGCCCGTAAAAATCATTGCACATCCGGAAGCGCCGAAAGACGGCGATGCTGCACTGACCCTCTAAAACAGGCAAGCGCGGCAATATGAACCTTAAGGGTACTAAGAGCCAAGCCTTTGTCCAAGCCATGCTGGAGAAAAAGGAGGAGCTGAGGCAAGGTAGACGACATAGGAGGAATATTGCGCTGTTCACACCACGATTCGAAAAGACGCCATACCCGCACATATGCTAGAGAAGTCGTCGGCCTTTTAGACTGAAGTAAGGTGTCTACAACGGAATTCGCATAGCCTTTGCGCTTTAAGCGAGCCCTCTCAAGAGCCAAGCCATAAGTAAGAAGCGATCCACCTGGGGCATGAGAATCGGTCCCTGATGCAACAGATTGATGCGTACCGGAAGAGGCCAAGGCGGAGCTATTAGAAGTCGAACTAGATCGGCATACCAGGGACGACGAGGCCAATCCGGCGCAATGAGAATCACCACCCCCCGGTGGTGCGCTATCCGCTGGATGACTCGACTCAACATTGGCCAAGGAGGGAAAACGTACAAGAGAGAGTCCAGTGGCCACGGCTGAACGAGAGCATCGAGACCTTCCGACATGTGTTCTCTGCGCCTGCTGAAGAACCGGCTGGCCTTGGCATTGCTGCACGTTGCCATCAGATCCATCACCGGCTGCCCCCAACGTAAGGCCAGCTCGTGATAAATTGCCGCGTTCAACTCCCATTCCCCGGGATCGAGGACATTGCGGCTGAGATAATCGGCTTGCACATTCTCCTTGCCAGCTACATGTGCTGCTGATAACGCAAGGAGATTGGATTCTGCCCAAACCATCAATTCCTGACATTCGGAAAGGAGGGAGAGAGACTTGGTGCCGCCTTGACGATTGATATAAGCGACTGTCACTGCATTGTCAGAGAATATCTTGAC
This sequence comes from Ichthyophis bannanicus, assembly GCA_033557465.1. Taxonomy (NCBI): domain Eukaryota; kingdom Metazoa; phylum Chordata; class Amphibia; order Gymnophiona; family Ichthyophiidae; genus Ichthyophis; species Ichthyophis bannanicus. The sequence goes on from CM066036.1 coordinate 191,984,486, forward strand.
CGTAGTCCCCTTGAGCAAGTCCGCGAAGTGCAGCAGGGCGAGACGAGCTGCCCGAAGCACTAGCCGGTTGATCGACCACGAACTCTCCTCGGGGGACCAAGAACCCTGAGCGATGTGCACCTGACAATGAGCTCCCCAGCCCGTGAGACTGGCATCTGTGGTGACCAACACCCACGAGGGTTCCTGTAAGGGAATCCCCGCCGTTAGATGTTCCGGAACTAACCACCACCCCAGACTGTGTTGCACATGTTCCGGACAGGAGAGGCGCTGCGAGAGTGGGTGAAGTTGTGGCGACCATCGGGAAAGCAATGCTTGTTGCAAGGGCCACATGTGAGCCTTGGCCCACGGGACTAGATCCAGTGCCGCCGCCATGGACCCCAAGAGCTGCAAATACGTCCACGCCGATGGAGCTGTGAGGCGCAGAAAAGCTTGTACCTGCTGCAAAAGCTTCTCCACCCGCAGTTCGGGTAAAAAGACCGCCCCTCGCTCTGTGTCGAAAAAAGCTCTGAGATAAGTCAGCTGTCGCAACGGCACTAAGTGACTTTTGGACTGATTGATCACCCAACCGAGCTGTTCGAGAAGCTGCACTACTCGAGCTGTCGCCGTCACTGAAGCCAACCGAGAATCGGCCCTGATCAACCAATCGTCGAGATACGGATGAACTCTGATACCTTTCGAAGCGCCGCTGCCACAACCACCATCAGCTTTGTGAACGTCCGCGGAGCCGTAGCGAGACCGAACGGCAATGCGCGAAACTGGAAATGCCCCATCGGAAGGGCAAAACATAAATAACGTTGATGAGACTGTCTGATGGGAATATGAAGATAGGCCTCTGTGAGATCTATGGACGAGAGAAACTCTCCCGGCTGAACCGCCCGAATCACTGTTCGCAACGTTTCCATGCGAAAGTGAGGCACCCGCAAAGTACGGTTTACGCCTTTGAGATCTAGCACGGGACGAAAAGAACCCTCCTTTTTGGGAACCACAAAATAGATCGAGTATCGACCGCAACCGTATTGGTCTAGAGGCACGGGAACGATCGCTCGCAGATGTAAGAGACGTAAGAGCGTGTCTGAAATGGCCTGCATTTTCAGACCGGGCGCACAAGGAGACATGACAAAGGCGGGTGGCAAAGGGCAGGCGAAGTCTAGAGCATACCCCTTCTGAATTATTTCCAAAACCCATTTGTCTGACATGATTTCGGTCCAGGCTGCCAGAAAATTCTGTAGGCGCCCTCCTACAGGAACTAACGCCTGGACCAGCAGACCTTCATTGCGGCTTTTTAACTGAAGGTTGTGACGCACTGAAGTAGGACCTGCCAAAACCTCTGGCTCCCCGAAAGAACTGACCACGAAAACCAGACCGTCCCCTAGAATAGGGTGCAAAGCGCGCTCCGCGAAATCTACGGGAGTACCGTGCGGAGCCTCGAAGACTACCAGTAACTCTCACCGGCTTAGGTCTATCCTCAGGCAAACGACCCCCTTTCGAGTCGCCTAAATCTTTCACAATTTTTTCCAAGGCTTCTCCAAAGAGCAACTTCCCCTTAAAGGGCAGTTTACTAAGGCGCACCTTCGAGGAAACATCTGCAGACCAGTTACGCAACCAGAGGAAACGCCTGGCAGCTACCATAGAGGCCATGGTCTTAGCCGCAATTCGCAGCAAATCATAAAAGGCATCCGCCGTATAAGCAGCGGCAGATTCCAACTTCGCATTGTCTGGAACTTCAGAAGCGGACTCCCCTGCAGCGTCCCCCTGCAACCATCTAATGGACGCACGAGAAACATAAGCTCCACAAACTGCAGCTTGTAGCGCCAAAGCGCTAGAATCAAAAGCTTGCTTCAGAAGAATTTCCAATTTTCTATCCTGGAGGTCCTTAAGCGCTGCCGCTCCCTCTACAGGGATGGTAGTCTTTTTAGTCACCGCAGATACCAAGGCATCCACCTTTGGCATGCGTAATAAGTCCTTTTCCTCCTGCGGAAGGGGGTACAGGCGAGCTAAGGCGCGGCCTCCGCGCAGGGTAGCTTCCGGACACTCCCATTCAGAATCAATCATTTGCCTAATCACCCGATGCATCGGGAAACAGCGTTGCTGGGCCTTAAACCCCTGCAACAAAGGATCTTCCAAAGGCTCCTGAGAGGAAGAAGGAAGAAGCAGGTGCAGCGCCGCCAAAGATTGAGAAATGAGAGCCGCCAGCTCATCTTTACGGAAGACCCTGAAAACATTTGGATCTTCTCCAGGAGCAATTTCTCCTTCCTCCAAGTCCTCTGGATCCTGATCTAAGCCTGTCTCTGTCAGAACTTCTGTGTCTCCCTGACCCAGGAGTACAGAAGCTTGGGAAACAAAAGGATCCAAAGGATCTTTAATAAAGTCCTTAGCCTGAGAAGATCCCTCACCAGGATCCTCTGTCCCCTGCAAATTAATTGGCAGTGCTACAGGACTGGAAAGCGCTGCAGACTGATCAGGCTGTGAAGACTTAAGTAAAAAAGCCCTGTGCATCGCTAAGATAAATTCGGGCGAAAAAAAGGATGCCATGCCTTCCTGAGCCCCTGAAAGTGAACACGAAGGCTTATCTGGAGGAACGGCGTCCTTAGAAGATTTAGCCTTCCTTTTGTGCGGCCGGGGCTGCTCTGCAGGCGAACTAACCGGCGCCGACAAAATGGCCGCCTTTCCCGCCTTTTTGGCGGGCAAAGACGGCTCTTCTATTTTATTCACCGGCTTGTCTGCCATTCTGAAAAAAAGTATCTGAAAAGGAAAAAACCGGAGCGGGAAAAAACTGACGACGCTGAGCGAGGAACGAGCGTGCAGAACCAGATTGGGACAGAAAAAATAAGCAAAACAATCAGAGACTCACCGAAGAGAAGAGGAGCAACCCCTGAGCACACAAGGCAGTCCCGCTGCTAGCGGGAAGTACTCAAAACTGGCAGTGTTCACGGCAGAGGAATAACTGGGGCTCCCAGAATCACTCTGCCGACAGAGACGGAGACGGTGAAAGAGGCAGGCTCTACCTCACACCGCAAGAGAATGACTCACTCGACGTCTCAAATGTCCTTAAAGTAGTAGCGTACCCAAAAAATTACCACAAGGACTATAGAAGATATCAGCCCTGCTAGAGCCAATATATTTTCCTGAAAAAACAAAGAAAGAAATATAACCAGTATGTTTGTAGATGAGGGAGAAATAGAGATTCGATCCTCTTTAGCTGCTGAGGACTGAAAGACTGCTGGATTACCCTCAGGGGGAGTGGCTTCACCTCTCAAGAAAGCTTGAAGTCTTCAGTCCTCAGTTGCTATAGAGGATTGACAACCCTACCTTTCCCTGGACTGGCCCGGAGAAGTGATAAGGAAAACTAAATTTCTCTTTCCTTATTATTGGGAAATACTGAAGCTTAAAGACACTGGGTGGAGGGAAGGCAAGACAGAATCCTCTCTGGCTTGAACATTCAACCTGTAACAATGCCTGACAAGAGTGTAAGGGTGATCAGGTATGCCTAATCTGCTAGAATGAATACCCTGGTCTCAGCACAAGATAACATAATAAATGATGGCAGATGAAGACCAGCATGGTTCCAAGTTTATTACAGATTTTTAATACTGCCCTTCATAAAATTTCATATACCAGAGTGGTGCACAATTATAAAACTTTTTTACATAATTTCTATATAATTAAACGAGATCAATCTGGTCTGCCCAGTAAGGTAGCTAGAGTTATACCGGCCGCTCCGTGAGGTTTACCCTCCTCTATGCCTATGTTTAGGACTATACCTGTCACTCTATGCAGGATACCCCCCTTTATTTTTTTGAAGTGTAAAGGTTATTTGAGTATGCTTTGATTGCATCCTCTTGCTATATAGGGATCTTCTCTGTCTGTCCAATGCCTTTTTGAATTTCAGCACTGTTTTTGTCCACACTACCTCCATCAGTAGGGCATTCCAGGCATCACCACCCTTTCTACAAAAATGTATTACCAGATGTTGCTTTTAAGTTTAACAAAAGAATATAAGATATGCCATACAGGGTCAGACCAAGGTCCATCAAGTCCAGTATCCTGTTTCCAACAGAGGCCAATCTAGGTCATAAGTACCTAGCAGTTTCCCCAAAAGACACAGGTTCCACAATGCTTGTATTGGGGCAAGCAGTGGATATCCCGGATCCCCTTAATAATGGTTTATGGACCTTTCCTCCAGGAACTTGTCCAAACCTTTTTTAAACTCGACTACACTTTTACTACATCCTCCGGTAATGAATTCCAGAGTTTTATTACATGTTGAGTAAAAAAATATTTTCTTTTATTAGTCTGAAATAGGTTACCCTGTAGCTTCATTGTATGTCCCCTAGTCTTTCTATATTCTGATGACGTAAACAATCAATCTACATTTACCCGTTCCACTCCATTCATTAATTTATAGACCTCTATCATATCTCCCCTCAGCCGTCTCTTTTCCAGGTTGAAAAGCCCTAACCTTTTTAGCCTCTCTTCACAGGGGTATCCTTCCATCCCCTTTACCTTTTTGGTGGCTCTTTGTACCTTTTCTAATAATGCTATATCCATTTTAAGATACGGCGACCAGAAATGCACACAACATTCAAGGTGCATTCGCACCATGGAATGATACAAAGGTATTATAATATCCTTTGTTTTATTTTCCATTCCTTTCCTTATGATACCTAGCATTCTATTTGCTTTCTTGGCCACTGCTGCACACTGGGCAAAGGGTTTTAACATGTTATCCACAATGATGCCTAAATCTTTTTCCTGGATGGTGGTTCCTAATGTGGAACCTTGCATCATGTAACCATAGTTTGGGTTGTTCTTTCCTAGATGCATAACTTTGCACTTATCCACATTAAATTTCATCTGCCATTTGGATGCCCAGTCTGCCAATTTATCAAGATCCTCTTGCAATTTTCTACAATCCTCATGGGTTTTGAGCAGGGCCGCCACATGGTCTTCGATTCATACTTTTGTAGCTCATTATTGCCTGGAGAGGGAGTTCTGCAGGGACAATGCCTTTGGGCAGGCTGTACTCTGTAATATTTTTGGGGTGTAGGCAACTCCTGCCCTCCAACCCTTCTGTATTTAGGCTACCGAAGTGATAGTGTTGCTGGACGTTAGGGTCTTGCAGAGTCTCCCATTGGGGACTCGCCTCCTGCAACTTATGGCTATCTGATCTGGTCGGCATTGGTGCTGTTATGGTTTGGTCTTCGGCCGAGTGGAGCTAAGGAGTCCCATATGAGAGGACTGACTTCCTGCTTGTTCCTGGAGAAAGCTTAGTTACTCACCTGTAACAGGTGTTCTCTGGGAACAGCAAAAATCAGTTGTTAGTGCCACTGCTTTGAATATCATCCTAGGAGGTCAAGTGAACAATTTAAGGAGTTTTAAATATGATTTCCATAAGGGATCACTATTAGTGACTTTTGAAGGTTATTTTCTTTTAATCGATAATCAGTTATTTCCAGGAATTAGTAGCTAATATCAAGTTCTTTGTCTTATAAAAACACAAGGAATCTCCATTTTTTCCCTGTATACCTTATTGGGTACCATATTTCCTGGATTATATGTCGCTCCTGAGTATAAGTTGCAGAAATCAAATTGGGTATTTCACGGGTAAAATCATTGTATAAATTGCCCCGCTATATAAGTTCCAGGTTCTAAGAATAGTTTTGTGTCATCTGCAAATTTGATAACCTCACTCGTTATTCCCATTTCCAGGACATTTATGAATATGTTAAAAAGCAGCAGACCCAGCACAGATCCCCGGGGTACACCACTATTCACCTTTCTCCATTGGGAAAATTGGCTATTTAGCCCTACCCTCTGCTTTCTACCTTTTAACCAGTTCCTGATCCACAATACTACACTGCCTCCTATCCCATTACTTTTTAGTTTTGCCAAAAGCCTCTGATGAGGGACCTTGTCAAAGGCTTTCTAAAAGTCCAGAAACACTATATCAACCAACTCACCTTTGTCTACCTGTTTATTCACACTTCCAAAAAAACATAACAGATTAGTAAGACAAGATCTTCCTTGTCTAAAGCCATGTTGGCTGTCTCCCATTAAGCCATGACTATCTACATGTTCAGTAATTTTGTTCTTTATGATGGTTTCTACCATTTTCCCCGGTACTGACATCAGGCTCATCGGTCTGTAGTTTCCCGGATTCCCCCCTTGGAACCCTTTTTAAAAATTGGTGTTACATTGGCCAATGATGATTTTAATGATAGTTCACAGATTACTAATAGCAGGTCTGCAATCTCATATTTCAGTTCTTTCAACACCCTTGGATGTATACCATCCGGTCCATGTGATTGCTACTCTTCAGTTTATCAAATAGTTGTAATACATCTTCCCGGTGTATCGATATTTCTTTCAATTCTTCCGTAGTATCACCTTTGAATACCACTTCAGTCACGGGTAACATGCCTACAACTTCCTCAGTAAAGAACGAAGCAAAGAATTTATTCAGTCTCTCCGCTATGGCCTTGTCCCCTCTTAGTGCCCCTTTTATCCCTCTATCATTTAATGGTCCAACTGACTCTCACAGGTTTTTTGCTATAAATGTACTTTAAAAAGTCTTTATTACGTGTTTTTACTTTCATAGCAAGCCTCTTCACAAATTCTCTCTTTGCCTGCCTTATCACTGCCTTGCATCTAACTTGCCAGTGCTTGTGCTGTTTCCAGTTTTTGTCGTTTGGCTCTTTTTTCCATTTCCTGAAAGATGCTTTTTTGGCAACAACAGCCTCTATGACCTCACCTTTAAACCATGCTGGCAGTTTTTTGGACTTCCTTCCACTTTTCTTAAAGCATGGAATACAGCTGGTCTGGGCTTCCAAGATAGTATTTTTAAACAACACCCAAGCTTGATGTAAGTCTTTAACCTTTGCAACTGCTCCTTTTAGTTTTTTCTTAACTATTTTCCTCATTTTATCATAGTCCCTTTCGAAAGTTAAAAGATAGTACTGTGGATTTCCTTACCATCCCTCCTCCATTAATTAAATCAAACACAATCATGCTATGATCACTATTACCAAATGGCCCCAAAACCCTTATCTCTTGCACCAGATCTGGTGTTCCACTAAGGACTAGGTCCAAAATGGTTTCCCCTCTGGTCGGTTCATGAACTAGCTGCTCCAAAAAGCAGTCACTTATTTCATCTATTTATTTATTTATTTAACAGAATTTCTATACCGCCTTTATCCAAGGCAGTTTACATCAAACAACATAACAATTAGAGAGGACTTGTTTTACATTAAACAGGGATTGTAACTTGGAGATAAATACGAGATATATTATGTGAGGGGAGCGAACTATTTATATGTAGAAATGGTCTATGTTTTATAGGGAGGGATAGTTAGTTTGGCTTAGCTGTCCTTCCATGTGGTATTTTAGCTCCTAGATTGTTTTTTTCATCAGGTCCGTAGTATTCTCTGAATAGGTGTATTTTTAGTTGTTTTTTTAGTTTGGTGATGGATTTTGCTGATCTTATGTTATCTGGTAGTAAGTTCCACATTGATGGGGCATATAAGGAGAATGCTCTGTTGCTGGTCTGCTGTGTATTTTGGTAATGAGTGGATGGATGTTTAGAAGGTTCTGATTGGAGGTTCTTCTTGGTCTTGTTGAGTAGGTTGTTGTAATCAGTTCTGAGAGGTAGGGAGCTGAGAGGTTATGAATTATCTTGAAGGTGGTAGTGATGGTTTTGTATTTTGCTCGTTGTGATATTGGTAGCCAGTGTAGGTTTTTTAGGATTGGTGTTATATGATTCATGAATGAGCTGGCAGTGAGGATTCTGGCAGCAGTATTTTGGACTAGTTGGATTGGGTATAGAGCATTTTTTGAGAGGCCTTGGTAAATGATGTTGCCATAGTCGAGGTGTGGTGCGACTATGGCTTGTAGCACTGATCTGAAGTCTGTCTCTTGCAGAAGATGTTGAAGGGGTTTGATGAGCTTTAGCATCCAGTAAGAGATCATGTTGAGGTTGCTGTCAATGGTTATACCTAAGCATTTGATCTTTTGTTTTATTGGTATTTCTGCATCCTGTGTTATCTTTTTTGGAGGATTGAAGTTTTTGTCTCTAAATATGAGTAGTGCTTCAGTTTTGCTTTGGTTTACTATGAGATTTATACTGGCTAGGAAGTTTGTCACAGCGTTGAAGACATCTGATATGGTTGAGAAGTCTGGGTTCTTGGTGTTAAATGGCAGGTAGAACATTATGTCATTTGCATAGAGGTGATAGTATGTGATCCATTTCCGTAGTAGGTTGCAGATTGGCTGGATGTATAGGTTGAATAATAGTCCGGAGAGGGCTGAGCCCTGAGGGATGCCTTGTACTGACTTGAAGGGTCTTGAGTTGGAGGTGCCTGCCTTTACTTGCATGGTTCTATCAGATAGATATGACTTGAACCATCTTAGTGTGTTGTCTGTTAGACCAATGTCACAGCCTATTTAGCATGATGAGGTGAGATACTGAGTCAAAAGAGCCACTTATGTCGAGGAACATCAGCACAAATCCCTGATGGGGTTTATCCAGCTGATGATGATTCTGTTGAATAGGTCTGTTAGGAGGGTGCTGATGCCATGTTGCGAGCGGAAGCCATGTTGGTGCTGGTCTAGGGGTGCATGGGTATCCACATGGTCTTGAAGTTGGTGGTGTATGTTTTTTTCAATTATTTTGGCAAGGAATGGGATACTCGCAATTGGGCAATAGGAACTTGGGAGGGTCTTGTCTAGTGAAGTCTTTTTTATGATAGGACATATAGAGGCCTGTTTGAGCGCTGAAGGAAGGTATCCTTGGGTGAGGGAGGAGTGAACTATCCGTAGGATGGTTTGAGCAAATTGGTTGCATAGATTTTTTAGCCATGTAACTGGGCATGGGGCGAGGTTGTGGTGTTGACGATGTTTATTATTTCTCTTTTATTTATTAGGTTGAAGTTATGCCATAGGTGTTTGTTGTCTGTATCCTTATTTTGCTGGGGTGACACCAAGTGTTGATGCGTTGTTGTGAGTTGTTTATTGTGGAGAAAGTCTGTGTTAACTTGTGGATTGATTTGTATTCTTTCGATTGTTGTGTTGGCTATGTTAGGGTCATTGGTCAGTTGGGATACAACTGAGAATAGTTCTCTAGGGCAGCTGAGTGATTTCATAAGATTGTTTATTATGAATTCCTTTTGTGTCTTGTTACATAGGTCATTGTATCTCTTTTGAAGGTTATGTAGCTGTATCTTGGTTGTGTCGTCCTGTGTTCTTTTCCATTTTCTTTCAAGGCGTCTAAGTTCTCTTCTGTGCTGGTCCAGGTTTTTGGAGAACCATGGGGGACATGAGGATATCTTGTGCTTTGTGGTGAACTTTTTGTTGAAGGTTGAAGTTGTATATATTGTCTGGTTCGATAAGTCTATAAATGAGTCCAGATCAGTTATGTCTGCGTCTATTAGTGCCGAAGTCTGTTCAAGGAAGTACTGTGCATTGAATGCCTTAAATCGACGTTTGAACTGTTGCTGTTGCAAGTGTTTTTGGTTGGGTAGTATTGGCTGGTATATTGAGGGATATCATGGTGTGGTCTGACCATGATACTGGGTTAATTTGCAGAATTAGGTTTTCTTTAAGTAGGTTGTTGGATATGAATATAAGGTCCAAGGATGATCCTTTGCAATTGGTTGGTGTATCAATTATTTGGGTTAGCTGTAGGGACTCCATGGCAGTAAGAAATGCATTAGCATCTTTTTCTGTGGTTGAGGGGAGGTTGAGGTTGCCCATGAGGGTGAAGTGATTTCTTGTGGCTGTATGTGTACATGCCTCATCTAAGACTACTGCTAGATCGTCTATGTTGGGAGTAGGTTTTCTATATGTTATAGTTATGGTGTGCTCTGAGTTAGAGATGGTTAGGAGCTCTATTGTCTGTAGTGACAGTGAGTTGTTCAGTGTGAAGTTCAGGTGTTTCTTTGCAAGTATGAGTACTCCACCCCCTCTCTGGTGTAATCTGGGGCAATTAAATAGCGTATATTGTGATGTAGTTAATTGGTTTAGTAGGACGTTGTCATAGTCATTGATCCAGCTTTCTGTGATGACATTACATCTGTGTCAGTGAGGTGAATGTGGTCTGCAATAGTCTGAATTTTGTTGCGGATAGAACTAACATTGATGAGAGAACATTTGATTGGATGAAGATGGTATTTGATGTTTGTAGTATTCGTCGTTAGTCGTCCAGTGTTAATATGTATGAGCCTGCGTGCTTGTTTAGTGAACAGTAGTTTGTGGTGAGTTGTAAGGTGGAGGAGGTTTGCTCTGTGAAGAACCTGTATGCTTTTGTTCCAATTGTTGCTTAGATGGGTGGAGGATATGAGCAGCAACGTAGCCAAGAGAATGATGGTATGATATATTATTTATTTTATTTATTTATTTATTTGAACAACTTTTATATACCGCTGCTTCCAAGGATCAGCAGCGGTTTACATTATAACAAACAGAACAGGTACATTGAACTTTAAGAACTAGGAACATTTTACATTACATTTATATTAGATTGTGGTGTCATGTTTGTCTATAAATTTGGAGCTTACTGTAGTTGTCTTTTCTTGAGGAGTTTGGTGAGTATCTTGGTGATCTGAAGGTGAAAGGTGCTTGGCAGTGCGTGGTTTTGTTGGTTGTGGTTACCGGTTATTTTTCTGTTCTCTTTTCCTTCTTTGATGGTCCGCGCCTAAGGGCCATGCCAAAGGGCCCTCAGGCTCAAGGCGCGGGCACACCTTAAAGTGCTTTTAAATTTAAAGGGCAGTCCAGAGACCTGATTGGGCCTTGCGGTGGTGATCGGGGAGGAGCACTCCTTCCCGCTCAACTCCCCGATGCCGATCAGGTCAGCCCTGGTGGTAAGATGTGCGCAACGTCTCCTCTTCACGCCTTGGGGCGCTTTTAAATTTAAAGGGAAGTCCAGAGACCTGATTGGGCCTTGAAACTTTATCTCCCTAGCATTTCCTGCCATGACACTAACCCAGTCAATATCGGGATAATTGAAATCACCCATTATTTTTACTGTGCTGTAACTTTTGTTAGCTTCCCTGATTTATTTGAGCATTTCATCATCCATTTGTTCATTCTAGCCAGGCGGTCGATAGTACACTCCCACTGCCATCGCCTTCCGCTTTTTACATGGAATTTCAATCCATAGAGCTTCTACGGCAAATTTTGTTTCCTGCAAAACTTTAATCCTTTGTGACTCAGTGTCCTCTCTAACATACAGCGCAACCCCTCCACCAATTTGATCAGCTCTGTCATTATGATATAGTTTGTACCCAGGTATCACAGTGTCCCACTGGTTGTCCTCCTTCTACCATGTCTCTGAGATACCAATCATATCTAACCTCTCATTTAGTGCTATATATTCTAACTCTCCCATCTTATTTTTTAGACTTCTAGCATTCGCATACAAGCATTTTAGAGACTGTATTTTATTCATATTAATCTGGCTGTCGGTAGGCAGGGGTAATTTGGAATCTTTAAGCTCTGTCTGCTCTGTACTCAAGGGCATTTGGGTTAGTTTTGTCTTTATTGGAACCTCTCTGCTGATATGCCCTAACTTCATTCTTTTGGTAGTATCCTTCAAAGATACATTGTTCTGAGCCATGTACTCTTGAGCGACTGCTGGCTCTCTCCTATTATCTAGTTTAAAAGCTGCTCTATCTCCTTTTTAAAGGTTAATGCCTTGCAGCTTCATTTCATGTCCTTTAGTCTCTGGCTTACCTGTCTTTGAAAAAAGTTTGTTCATTAACACCTGTCAAGTATTTAAACGTCTGTATCATATCTCCCCTGTCCCTCCTTTCCTCTAGGATATGCATATTTAGGTCTTCGAGTCTACGAGTATATGTCTTTTGGCACAGACCCCCGAATCATTTTGGTTGCCTTCCTCTGAACCACTTCAAGTCTTTTCATACCCTTTGTGAGGTACGTTCTCCAAAACAGAACAAAATGCTCCAAGTGACACCTCACTAACAGTTTATACAGGGGCATTATAACCTCCTTCCTTCTGCTGGTTATGCCTCTAGGTATGCAGTCTAGAACCTTTCTGGCTTTGGTCACCACCTTGTCACACAGTATCTGAGGATTTCAAAGTGATGAAACAATCACTCTGAGGCCCTTCTCCTGGTCCATGCACATCAGCCTCTTCCCCCTATCACATATGATTCCTGTGGATTTCTGCATCACTCTGCATTTCTTCATATTAAATCTTAGCTGCCAAGCATTAGACCATTCTTCTGATTTCTGTGGATTTTTTTCTCATATGCTCTACTCCCCCTGAGATGTCCACTCTTGCAAACCTTTGTCTCATCTGCAAAAAGGCAAAGTTTGTCTTTTAACACCAGCAATATCACTCACAAAAACAATGAATAGAATTTGTCACAGAACTGATCCTTGAGGCACTACACTACTCACCTTTCTTTCCTCTGAGTAAATTCCATTTACCACCATCCTCTGTCAGTCAACCAATTTCTGATCCACTTCACCATCTTAAGAACCCATCCCCAGGCTGCTCAGTTTATTAATAAGTTTCCTCTAAACAACAGTATCAAAGGCTTTGCTGAAATCTAAGTAGATCTCACCATTGCATGCCCTCAATCCAGAGCCGGCCCAAGGATTTCTGCTGCGCTAGGCAGAAACCCCAGCCTTGACCCCGGCCTGCTCATGCAGGGCCCCCCTCCCCTCTCAGCTGCAACCGGCACCCTTCCAGTGGCTACCGATTCCATCTCGGGAGGGGGAGGCGGGCAGCAGCAGTATTTCCAAATGCAGCGGCTTTTTGATGCTGCTTTTGGAAATACTGCCGCTGCCTGCCCCCCCCCCCAAATGGAATCAGTGGCAGGTGGGAGGCGGTGTGGCTGCTCATGTGTGCTGCTGCTGCCCACCCAAGCTGGCCACTCTAGGCTGCCTAGCTTGCATAGTGGACGGGCCGGCCCTGCCTCAATCTAGTTCTCCGGTCACCCAGTCAAAGAAATCAATCTGATTCGTTTGACACAATTTTTCTTTGGTAAAATCATGATGCCTCGGATCTTGCAAACTCCATTGGATTCTAGAAAGTTAACTATCCTTTCCTTCAGCAGCATCTCCATTACTTTTCCCACCTCCAAGGTAAGACTTACTGGCCTTACTCATATCTTCTCTGTTCCGTCTTTTGTGAAGAAGGACCATATCAGCCCTTCTCTAATCCCACTAGAACCTCCCCCACTTCCAAAGATCTATTAATCATATCCTTTAAAGATTCTGCCAGAACAGCTCTCTCAGTATCCTGGTATGTACCTCATCCAGCCCCATGGCTTTGTCCAATTTTAATTTTCCAAGCTGTTCATAAACACTTTCTTCCGTGACTAGTGTGGTATCTACTCCGTTCTTTGTTCATCATGTGTGGTCCTTCTCCAGAGTTTCTTTTTCATGAACACAGAACAGAAGTATTTGTTTAGCATTTCCACTTTTTCCTTGTCAGGATTCATAAATTGGTCTTCAGCATCTTTGAGTATTGAAATTCCATCTCTGGCATTCCATTTTTTTTCAGTATACTTGGAAAACATTTAGTATTATCACCTCATTTCATATCTTGTCACTTTTTCTTGTGTGTGTCCTTTTGCCATCCAAATATCTCTTTGTCTTTCCGCTTTATCTAGTGTTTTGTTTCTGTTCCTCTTTTTGTGATCTTCTGTATTATGTGAATGCTGCCTTTTATGCCTTTATTTTACAGCCACTTCTTTAGAGACCTATATCTGTTTGCTTTTTCTCATTTTTATTTACTAATCTTGCATAAAGATCAGTTGCCCTTTTTTTAGCCCCTTTTAGTTTAGCCCATTGCCTTTCTACTTCCTTTATCTTCTCCTGCCCTTCCAGCTCCTTCTTCAGGTACTTTCCAATTCTACTGAGGTCAGCATTTACAGTAGAAATCTAGGATTTTGAGTCTGATGTGACTGGACTCTGCCTTGGCTTTTATATCAAACTACGCCATGCAGTGATCACTGCTGCTCAAGTCTGCACCCACTAGGACATTAGACACACGATCTCCATTTGTGAGTACTAGATCCAGTGTCAATCCTTCCCTTGTGGATCCTCTTGTAAGGCATCCATGATCTTTCTATTTCTTTCTAGATTTGAAGACGGGATACTCCAATCCATGAATGATAGATTAAAGTCACATAGTATAATTGCCTTTCACTTCATTACCACCTTTGTAATATCATTGATCAAATCTCTGTCCATCTCTTCTATTTGAGTTGGAGGTCTATAGACTACACCAGTGTAGATGGAAGTGCCATCTCCGCTTTCCAAGATGATCCATAGTGCTGCTTCTTTTCTCCAAGTCCCCTGCATTTCAGCTGCTTTAACATTGTTTTGACATAGAGGACTGCTCCTCCTCATTTTATGTCCTCCCTATCTCTCCTTGATAGATTAAAGTCAAATGTGACTCACTGAACCATATTTCTGTAATGGTCACAATGTCTAAGTCCATTTCCACCATCAGGGCTTCTAGGTTAAGAACTTTGTTGCCTAGACTGTGAGCAATTGTGTTCATAGTTTTCCAGCAATTTTGGAATATAATGGTTCTCTGGTGGGGACAGGCATACATAAGGAGGCCCTTGGCACTTGAACACTGACAACTCTATCATCTCAAATATGAGAACCCAGGCCAAAAGGTTTTTTCTGAACCAAGGGTTTACTTAAACTTTAGGGTCACTGCACAATAACAATAACAACTGGCAGAGGCAACAAACAAGAACTATGTTACAAACAGTTAACTCCTCCTCATCAGTCAAAAATTGGCTACAGGTTACTCCTTTCTCCTCTTAATTTGATGTTACCACACTCCTTTCAATTTCTCTTTCTCTTAAGCTGAACAGTTTCAGTTACTCCATTCTTCACCACTCCTGCGCCTGTTACTTAGTCTGTTTTCTCTGCATGTGAATCCGGTACTGTGCTGAGCTTACTCCTGGATCTGATATCACTGGTGTATGATGAGTGCTTGGGGGTTCTCCTTCCTGAGAGGTGGTGCCTTCTGTAGATGCAAGTCCCCAAAACAGCTCAGTAGGGCTCCTGGTTCTGATGGACTGGAAAGCTGAGTTGTTGATAAAGTTCTTGGAACCTCTCTCCTTCACTGTGGTAGACAATGGCATTTCCTCCTTTTATCACAGGCAGAAATACTCTCCTTCTGAGACAGTGGGTGTTGGCAGATATTGCACAGACATCAACCTCCTACTCTCCTATGCTGCTGTTCTGAACCTGTTGCTCCCTCTGGATGGTATGAGGAACTATGAGTCAAAGACACCTACCCAAAGGGCAGATGCACTTGCTACCTTCTGGTGCAGTGACTGTATGCCAAAGACACCTGCCTATTAGGATGGATACCTTACTCCTTCCTAATGTGCAGAGGCTGTGTGTCAAAGAGTAGTTTATATATGAACCTGGATTTTCCCTCCCAGAGGAATCTCCTCCCAACTTATGACTGGCAGCAAGAACCTCCCCTGTTCTGGAAAATGTTGATCTCTTTTTCCAATCTACATTGAACTAATTTAGTAGAGACACTGAATGCTGATACTGCTCACACAGTAACATCCAAGCAGTCTCTAAACTTGTATATTTTGTATAGTTTTTATTCCTGACTCCTCTTCCTCTTTGTTACTGATAAGTAAATTAAAATAATGTCTTTCTATTTTCTACATTACTGTAATGCTTTTGTTGGGAGTGACATACTTGTTTTCTTCTATCTGCTACTCCCTGTCTGCAATTTAAATGCCTGTCCTCATGGGAAGGCATTCCGAGCCGCGAATAGTGGGGTTGGACATGCAGATTGGACATCCCAACCCGTGCTCAGCTCCTAACCCCGATTCTGCCGCCAGCGCTCCCTGCACATACACAGTGTTTGTGCGGGGAGCACTGTACGTGGGTAGGAGGGGGCAGAGCGGGGGAGTGGCCAGCTGCCAGAATGTACAGAGCCTATTCAGGACAGGCCTCTGTACGTTCCCCAGCACCCCTAAGGATGTCCAGGCTATTCCACCCTGACAGTGGAATAAGTCCTGGGAGCCTCGTCCGCTGCACACCCTTACACTCTATGGAATTGTCCTTGCCGTACCCCTGCAGCCACGATGCAGGCCATAGGGGCCACCAGTGCAGCCCGTACAGTGATCTGCAGGGGCCATTGTGGGGCATGGCATTCTGAGCAATCATATAGATGGCTTGTTGCCATGGTGCGGGGATGCCACTGCTCCTGCGCCCCAGCAGTGGCATTCTGGTGTGGGGACAGCCAGCTTCCCGTATGCCGACCTCATCGGCATGCGGGGAGCGCCCGGACGCACATCTCCCCAATTCAGCCATCACAGATGCATCTGGGCCCTGCGGCAGCAGAATCTGTTCTCTCGAGCCCATCTACGTTCTGGCCTGGCAGCACGGCCAGGTGTGCGGGAAGTAGAATCTGCCTCATATTGTTTGAATTTTTCACTTAGGATCCTTTTTTTCTGCCACAGAAGGATGTAAGTCAATCATTACAATACAGTCTCTTGTTGCATCTAATGCCCCGGTCGCCTATATATCTAAAATCATCTTGTTTACACTAGGTTTGAAGCCATCTATTAAAGCAATGCAGCCTCTCTTCTTCCTTACCATGAATAGGTAGAACTTCTGAGAATGCTATAGTGTTGACAATGGGTTTAAGTCTCTCTCCCAAAATTTTGAAGTCTCTTTGCACTGCAGAAGTACTATTTATAACCATATCATTTGTTGACAGGTGAATAACAATATAAATTCCTTAGCGTCCCACCAGTCTAGTCCCGAAATGTAGAAGTTACCACCATCTTCCGCAGCTTGGAGACTGAGCATGACAGAAATCCTGATGACCTCATCATATATAATCCAGGGACCGCCTCTGATCTCCAGTACTCAGTCTCCAAGCAGCGGTAGGGGATGTGAGCCCAGGGACTAGGGACTCATCGTAGTAACTATTAAGTGTAGCTTGTTTGGTTAAATTGGAAAAAAAAAAAAAAGAGGAGTTATTGCTCCTTTAATTTGACGTGTTTGGAGCCTCTGTAACTCTCTGGCACTCGCAGGGTAATTTGAGCCGCCCTCCTTCTCCCCCCTCTCCGGAACGGTGTGGCAGTACGGAGAGAGTGAGGGAGTCGGCCTGGGGTCCTCCGGCAGCGCATCCCCCGAGGCGGGTGTCCTGCCATCGAGGTAGTCTGACACGCGGCTGGAGCGGGACGGGACGCAGCTCGCAGCCGCGGCAGCACAGTAACCGGCGAGTGCAGCGGCAGGCGAATAGCTCACGGAGAGGAGACACGGAAGGTGTTTAGCAGTCCCCTCGGGCCAGGGTAAGTGCTGGGAGCGTGGCTGCATGTGAAAATTGGTGTCATTTTGTTTGCCTTGGTTTAGTGACGTTCCTGGTTTTTGGCGGCCATTTTGGGGACCGCGTGGAGTTGGCGCGGGAAAGACAGAGAGGCTGCCAGTGGGATTGTTGGCCAGGAGAACGGGTGTTCTGGAGAAAGGAAAGACAGGAGTGGAAGTCGTGTTTTGAAAGTGGTGCTTAGCATTCAGTTCGGCTTGGTTGGTGAGACCGGGCGAATTGAGACTGCTGAAAAAGAGAGGTTGTCTTTCATGCGTTTGAATGCCTCCGAAACTGTGCTGTATTTTGTGCGGGGTTCGGCGGGCGTCTGTATTGGAGGCAGGAGTGTGTAGGTCCTGTGGGCGAGAGCAGGCGCTGGAAAATATGGAGGACCTGGGGGAGACGGGGGGAGACAGGGAGGACGCGGGGTCGTTGGCCTCCCTGGGGCCTCAGTTGTCACCCCCGGAGCCGTTACCGGGGCCCTCCTCGGTAAGGGAGCCACCTGCACTGCCCACGGAGCTGCAGGGCGGTCTGGGGGCTATTTTCTCGCAGCAGTTTCTGCTATTACTGCAGCAGTCCTTAGGGAACTCTGGAAAGGAGGCTAGCCCGGGTGAGGGCTCCTTAGGAGCTAAGTGGCAGGGTACTACGCTAGAGACAGGGGGCTAAGAGGAGTAGGCGTTCAGGGGACAGTGTAGATCTGGATTTCGAACTGGACAGCAGCGCTGCAGCAGGACAGGCTTCGGAAGATGAGGATGAGTTGGAAGAAGGAGAGTTGCAGGATCAGGACCAGCAATCTAGGATTGTTAGTGTGTTCAGGAGAGACAAGTTGGCGGCCCTTATAGGTGAAACCATGCAGGCGTTGAATATTCCTACGGCGGAGCAGGGGGTCGATGCGTCGCTAGAGGATCCGTTATTGCAAGCGGTGCGAAAGTCACAGAGAGCGTTTCCACTCCATAGGGTCTTCAAGGAAATGATTCAGGAAGAATGGGATACTCCTGATGCGGGGGTTAGGGGCTCGAGGGTTTTGAGCCGCTTATACCTTCTGCAGGAGGCCGATAAAGAGTTATTTAAACCACCGAAAGTGGATGCAGCGGTCTCCTCGGTCACTAAGAAGACTACTATCCCGGTGGAGGGCAGTGCGGCCCTTAAGGATGCGCAAGACAGGCGGTTGGACTCCTTGTTGAGACAGGTGTTCGAGGTTAATGCCCTTTCGATGCAGGTTTCGGTCTGTGGGGCCTGGGTGGCTAAAGCGTGTCTGCGTTGGGCCCAAAGGATGAAAGGGCTTCAGTTGGAGGAAGCCGCACGGCTGGAGTCGGGGGCTGCTTATTTGGCGGACAGTCAGTATGATCTCATTCGGGGTGGAGGAGTAGCCTAGTGGTTGGGGCAAGGTACTTCAGGCCGGAAGGTCGGGGGTTCAAATCCCACTAGAGGACAGCAACCTTGGGCTGGAAGGACTGGGGTTTCTAGTCCCACAGGTGCTCCTTGTGGTCTTGGGCAAGCCACTTAACCCTCCATAGCCCATGTTCCCTGTAAAATAGTTATCTCCAAGTTATAATACCCTGTTCAATGTAATTTCAGTTTGTTCAATGTAAACCGCACTGATGCAGAATAGCGCGGTATATAAGAGAATATAAATAAAAATTCGGGGAGTAGCCAAGAGTATGGCTTCCATGGTGGCAGCGAGACGGGCTTTGTGGCTCCGTAATTGGGCTGCGGATGCGGCCTCGAAGGCAAGGCTAGGTAAACTTCCCTTTAGGGGTAAGCTCCTCTTTGGTGAGGATCTGGAGAAGTTGGTTAAGGACTTAGGAGACTCCAAAGGCGGGAGATTGCCGGAAGACAAACAGAAGGTAGGTAGGCAAGGGGTCCCTTCCCGAAGTCAGCAGCATGAGTTTCGTAGGTTTCGGCCGTCGAGGTACGCGCCACATCTTAGAGGACGCTTTCAGTATAGGTCCCTGGGGTTCCGGGGGGCGGGGAGAGGTTTTGGGGCCTCTTCTTCCTCCTCGAATGGTAAGAGGCCGCAATGATGCGAGGAGGGTCCAGGCTGGGATAACTCCGGTAGGGGGGCAGTTGAAGGAGTTTTTTCCAGCGTGGGCCCAGATTACCTCCGACCAGTGGGTGTTGGAGATCGTCCGTGAGGGGTATGCGCTCGAGCTCCAACGACAAGTGTCGGAAGCGTTTGTGCGGTCTCCTTGTCGGTCACGAGCGAAGCTGTTGGCAGTACGAGAAATCTTGGAAAGGCTGCTTGTGTTAAAGGCGGTAATGCCGGTGCCGCCGGACCAATGCGGGTCCGGTCGATACTCCATATACTTCGTGGTACCAAAAAAGGAAGGTACCTTGAGGCCGATCTTGGACCTAAAGAGGGTAAACCGGTGCCTAAGGGTATCGCATTTTCGCATGAAACCTTGAGGTCTGTGATTCTGGCGGTTCGCCGGGGGGAGTTCCTAACGGCTCTGGATCTCTCGGAGGCGTATCTGCACATTCCGATCAGAGCAGAACATCAGAGGTTTTTTGCGGTTTGCGGTGCCCATGGGACATTTTCAGTTCCAGGCAATGCCTTTTGGTCTGGCGACCGCGCCCAGGACGTTCACCAAGATCATGGTAGTGGTGGCGGCGGCGTTGCGAAAGGAGGGGATATTGGTGCACCCCTACTTGGACGATTGGTTGATCAGAGCAAAGTCGGAAGAGGAAAGCGTCGGAGCAACCGGGAGAGTAGTGCAGTTCTTGCAGTCGCTGGGCTGGGTGGTGAACCTAGCAAAGGGCAAGTTGCAGGCGTCTCAGCAGTTGGAATACCTGGGGGCTCGTTTCGACACCACCTTGGGCAGGGTGTTTCTCCCTCAGGACAGAAGAGACAAGCTGAGGCGGAGTGTAAGACAAGCTGAGGCGGAGTGTAAGAGCCTTCCTCGACTGCCAGGCGCCCTCGGCGTGGCAGTACATGCAGGTGTTGGGCACTATGGCGGCCTCGATAGAGGTGGTCCAGTGGGCCAGGGCGCATATGCGGCCCTTGCAGAGGGCGCTGCTGCAGAAATGGTCCTACCAATCGGACAGTTTGTCAAAGAGTCTGGTGTGCCCGATGGAGGTGCGGCAGTCGCTGCAATGGTGGCTGGACCCGGCGAATCTGGAGAGGGGAATGCCTCTGGAAAGCCCGGCCTGGAAAGCGCTGACGACGGATGCCAGTCTCTACGGATGGGGGGCGCATTTCGAGGGGCGCTACGCGCAGGGTCAGTGGACGGAGCCAGAATGGGCTTGGTCGATCAACAGGTTGGAGTTGAGGGCTGTCACACTGGCTTTGCGGGCCCTCCGGCAGTGGTTGGAAGGAGCGGCGGTCAGGGTCCTCTCGGACAACGCCATGGCAGTGGCATACATCAATCGACAGGGCGGCACAGGCAGTGTGGCGCTCGAAGAGGAGGCGGATGTGCTCCTACAGTGGGCGGAAGGCCACCTGGAAGCCCTGTCAGCAGCACATGTTGCCGGAGTGGACAATGTGACCGCAGATTTTCTAAGTCGAGTATGGATGGACCCGGGGGAGTGGGTGCTCCATCCCAACGTGTTCCAGGCAATAATGCACCACTGGGGTCTGCCGGTGATGGATCTCATGGCGTCATGGAACTCGGCGAAGGTGGACAGGTTTTTCAGCAGAAGCATGGTGCAAGGACAGGCAGGTTGAGGCAATGCGGGCTTCCGTGCCGCAAGTGCTCTCGTTTATTCAAGATGGTTTCGAGAAGGGACTGGCGGCGGCTTCGCTCAGGGTGCAGCTGGCGACTCTTTCTTGCTTTCGAGGAAAGATAAAGGGAAAGCCGCTGGGTGGTCATCCGGAGGTGAAGAGATTTTTGAGAGCGGCGGTCCTCTTGCGTCCTCCGCGCAGGGATCCAGTCCCGGCCTGGGATCTGAATTTGGTGTTGGAGGCCCTAACGGGGGCGCCGTTTGAGCCATTAGCTAGGGCTACCTTGAATCTCTGAGTTGCAGGCTTTGTCTTGTAAGAGCCCTTTCTTAGATTTTGAGGCCCACAGAGTAGTGTTACGGACAGTTCCCTCCTTTTTGCCGAAAATCGTGTCGGTTTTTCATGTGAATCAGGTTGTTTCCTTGCCGGTGTTTCAGCGGACAGGCAAGGGGGAAAAGGGGGGGCGATTGCACAAGCTGGATGTTGGTAGATCCCTGAGAATGTATCTGCAGAAGACTGCGTCCTTTAGAAGGTCGGATAGATTATTTGTGCTATTTGGGGGGCCGAAGCGAGGTGAGCAGGCGTCTAAGCCGACTATTGCTAGATACCCAGAGAAGACTATTGCTAGATGGCTTAAGGGGGCTATAGAGTCGGCCTATCTGTTGAAGGGTAGAGTGGTGCCAAAGGGATTGAAGGCACACTCGACTAGAGCGCAGGCGGCCTCCTGGGCGGAGTTCAGCTTGGTGCCTGCCACAGAGATTTGCAAGGCGGCTACCTGGTCGTCTTTGCATACCTTTGCAAAACACTATAGATTGGATGTGCTGGCGCAGAGGGATTCTCAGTTTGCGTCGGCGGTGCTTCAGGTGGGTCTTGCAGGGCCCTCCCATTAGATGTTTACTGCTCTGTTACATCTTCTACGTTTCAGGACTAGACTGGTGGGACGCTAAGGAAAGCACAGTTACTTACCTGTAACAGGTGATCTCTGGGAACAGCAGGAATTAGTCTTCACATATGGGTACGTCGGTACCAACGGAGCCTGCACGGGAATGCTCCCCAGCATCCAATCAGAAAGCTTTTGGGAGCATCCCTCGCGCCTGCGCGCTGACTTCCCGCCTTTCCCACTGCCTCTCCTCAGTTGAGTTTCATAGCTGAGACAGGAGAGAAAGAGGAAAGGAGATAGATAGATACAACTCCTAGGGGAGGTGGGTGGGTTGTGAAGACTAATTCCTGCTGTTCCCAGAGATCACCTGTTACAGGTAAGTAACTGTGCTATCTCCAGGAACAAGCAGGAATGAGTCTTCACATATGGGGACTCCCTAGCTGTAGGTGCCAGGGGAGATCCCATAAAATGCGTATCCCTGGAACAGGATGGCATTTCCCAAACCTGGATCCCCGGCATCCCCTGAGGGATGGGGGGTAGGAGTTGAATAGAGAAGAGCTGTAGAGGAACAGCGAATCTAAAGACTACAGAGAAAAAGAGTCTTTAGAATGTATGTCAAGTATCATTAAAATATTTAATGAACTACTACAATATAGAGCTTACCTACTGGATTGTAGAAAGTAGAACTGTGATGGAGTGTACTGTAGATGCAGTAGCGGAATCCTCAAGGTAACTTCACAGCAGTGAGGATGAAGTTCCAAACCTGGAATGCGCAGGTGACCCAGGTGTCAACTGGGGTAGGAGAAGAACGGCAGGTCTTCAATGGAAAGCTTTATGGGAAAAAGCTGAAAACTCTTTTAGGTACAGAGTTATTAACATTGAGGACTAAAAGAAGAAGACTGACCGATCTGGAGAATTAGCCCAGTCCTGAAGGGAAGAAGGGGTATGGAAAAAAGCCCCTATTCCCAAGGAGAACAGAAGTGTACTCAGAAATACTGAAGATGTACACTGTCTTTCCTAGCTGGTAAGAGATAGGAAGACATTGAAGTTTGATACTTCATAGACAGGGAGATCTATAACAAAAATAGAAGCTGTTGACATCACAGCAGTAATTGTGTGTATAACCGCTCCCACTTACTGAGCCATATGAGAATAGGCAAGTTGACTGTCTCGACCCCTTAAGAAGGTAAAAGCTTTATAGCACAGACAGTTAGGAAGATAGTAGGTAATACATAGCGTCCTATGGACACCTCCCAATGGGCACATATGTATGTATCTATATATATATATATATATATATGTGCATATATGTCTAGATGTGTGATATATATAGATATATAGATATAGATGGGCATGACTTATGCCCACACAGACTACAGAAATATGTATGTATAGGACATATACATACATGAATATAAGTCCGAGGATACATGCCTGCAACTGAGCCCCACAAAAACATTCACATGGGGAATGTGAAGGGAAAAGATTCATCTAATAATGAGGGGGCAAAAACCACCTGAAGATATATAATCTATTTCTGCGGTGCAGGAATGTAGTTCAGTGGAATAACCAGTATGGTTGCGTGAAAAAACAGAGAATAATAGCAGTCTGGCAAGAGCACGTCAGGAGTACTTTAGGACTCTGACATGTCCAAAGGACAAAAAAACGCATAGACTAAGACACCAGGATGACCCAGCCAAGGGACACAGGGGTATCATGTACACTAAAAGAGTATGCGTTGTCCAAGTGGAACAGAAAAGCATAATGCCAAGCTGTAAGGAAAAAAGGGGTAGATTCCTGGAAGATTGGGAACTCCTTGGACATTCACGCCATGGAATGATTATATAAGCTTTTTCTACTATATGGAAAAACCCTCAGAGACAAAGTTCAATGCTCTGTAGCAAGGGCCCATAGTAGAAAGCTTCTCTGAAGATTGCAGAGAGCATTGTGCAGGAGAATTATGAGATAAAACTGACTGAAGTCAGGTGTGTTGCCACCTCCTAGGAAAGGATATGGCTAGAAGAAGATAACCTGCAGTGAGTAGTATTATGCAAGATAGTTCAAAGTAGCTTGCAATGAGCATTAAAGTAATCACTGGAACTCCTGCATGCACAGCAACGGAACAAAACAGCAGAGGGGATTCTCCTGTATAAAAACAGAGAGAAAAACAGACAAAGGGAGCGGAGATATTCCCGTCCCTGTCTGATGAGTTGTTCAGAGCATGCATTGAAGGATAACAAAAAGTCTACACTGGAAAGAAAGAGAAGTGTTTCAGTATGGTACCAACTCAAGCAGGGGAAAAACCCTGGAAGAGAGGGGGTTGGAAGGTGACTTACCATATGGTAAGTCAGCTGAAGGAAAAGATGTCCATGTGGGGACAGAAACTATCATGGGATAGTTGTAACCTCCCTTCGTAGTAGTAAGAAGGGGAGAATTCTGTAACCCATGGACAAAAGTATCCTAACAGCTTAGCATACTGAAAAAGAAAAAAAACAGTGTAGAGTTTGAAGAATAAACTTCTGCTAAGAAGAAGTTAACTGTAGATTGCAACATACAGGAACCTATGGTTGCTGGTTATGATTAGACTGGTTAGAGTCTGGAGACTTCAGACTAGGATGAGATGTCCCTTGCTTGGGTACATCTGGAGGATGGGCAGGAGAAGGGTGAAACCTTCTTTTCTTAGGGAAAGAAGGTTTGGTAGGACATTTCCTACGTCCTGGGGAAAAAGAAGGCTTAGGATGGTTTCTAGAACCAGGAAAGTCAGTGGAGCAATGAGCAACCTGACGTAAAGCCTCTCTATTGAAGAGATTGTCTCCAGTACAAGGAGAATTACCCAGTGTATGTTGTGCCCATCTGCTCAAGTCTGAAGCTTGCAGCCAGGCTTTACGACGTGCTCCAATGGCAATAGCAGAGGATCTGCTAACAGACTCAAAAGAGTCTAGAGAAGCACGAGAAAGAAACCAAGAGATATTCCTGCTATGATTAAGAAGCAAGGAATAGTCAGTGGCCTTAGGATCTGACAAAAAAAGGGGACAAAAGAGAGAATTTCTCTGTGACCTCCTGAAGAGTCAGACTCATATAAAAAACATATGAAATAATTCTTGAAGCCAGCATAGAAGTTTGGAAAGTCTGACGTCCAAAGGCATCAAGTGCTTTAGATGCACGACCTGGCGGATAAGAAGAATGCTTCTTCTTGCTTCTTACCTTCCTCATTGCTGATTCCACTACAATGGAATGATGTGGAAGTTGGTTTTTTTGAAACCCCGGAGAGGGAGGCACCTGATACAGAACATTAGTGGCTGTAGAAGGCGAAGGAACCTTTAAAGGTGATTCCCACATCCTCAGAAGAAGATCCTGCAAAGAATGATGTAAAGGAAGCATTATATTTCCCTTTTCTGCAGGATCTTGGTTAAGAGTAGAGCCAGGAATAGGAATGGCAAGAAAGGTTGCCATGTCAAGGAGAAATTTCTGAAAAGAAGGATCTCCAATGGGAACTATTCCTGGGTAAGCTGAGGTTGAAGGAGCAGTTTGAGCACCAGAAGACATACTGGACTGGTGCAGAAAAAGAATCCTGCTAGATGGACAGTGATACTGACAGTTCTGATTCGAGGCAGCTAGTACTGCATCGTCAGTGCCCGGTATCGATTCCAAGCTAGGCATAGAAAGGATCGATGGCACCGATGGAACTGCAGGAATCGACACCGATACCGGTATCAGAGACGGTAATGTCATCGAAGCAGTAATCGGGGGCTGCTGAAGCGGTACCGAGGTAGCCAGAGAGCCTTGGTGAATATCCCCGGTACTGCGTAGTCAGAAACGATATGGATCGGTTCCGAAACGCGTCGGTACCAAGTCATCTAGACTGGATATCGATTCTAGACTCGGCATCGAAGGGAGCGAGTCTATCGATGCATGTCTAGAAGGTACCGACATTGGTGGTGGTATCGGCGATGCCGATACAGGAAAGTCAATTGGAGTCGTATCGATCGGTTCCGAAGGTACCGAGGACGTCCGAAGACGATGCCTGGTGAAGAGAGGAACACTCGACACTGGCGCCGATGTCGGGGTATCGGTACCGCTTGAAGCCGATACCAACCCCGAACATGGCGGAGATACAGGAAAGCCAATCTGGGTCGTATCGATCGGCCCCGAAGGTACCGAGGACACCAGATGACGATCCCTGGTGAAGAGTGGAACACTCGACACCGGTGCCGGTGCCAGGTTATCGGTACCGCTCGAAGCGGATACCACCCCCGAGCACGGCTCAGGTATGTTCTGTGAGGGGTGAGCCCGAGGAACAACCTGAAACCCCGTAAATGCTTTGGAGCCCGAAGACTCCCGCCGGGGTTTTATTGCCAATGGGGTCTTGAGGGCAAGGCCGGAGCCGTCATCATGCTGGGCATGAGACTTACCCTTCAAGAATTGGCTAGTCTTAACAGACTGTTTGTGGGTTACCTGATCCTGGAGAGAAGAATAAACCGGTGTCCTCACCTCAGGAGGAAAAACGGCATCGAGGGAAACTCGAAAAAGGGAAGGTCTTCTCCCAATAATACAGCCTGATGGATCAGGGGAAAAAGGGTCAGGACCCAAACAGGTTAGACACCAAGCATTGGAGTCTAAAGAGAAAACTATGTTTCCACAGTGAAGGCACTTCTTAGGGGAAGAAGGCTCCATGTTGGAGAGGCCTGGTAGGCCCAAAAAGTTAAGACAAAAAACTGAGGAGAAAAAATTTCTCTAAGTTTAGAAAAGAAAAGAAAAAAGCACCGGCGGTACCGGTATCGGCGGGAAAAACAGCCGCGACCACAAGAAAACAAGGAAATAAGAATTTTAAAGAAAAAAGTTTCTGCGGTGACAGGAGGACGTCCTGTCGGCTCCGCGGAAAAACGAAAACTGAGGAGAGGCAGTGGGAAAGGCGGGAAGTCAGCGCGCAGGCACGAGGGATGCTCCCAAAAGCTTTCTGATTGGATGCTGGGAAGCATTCCCGTGCAGGCTCCGTCGGTACCGACGTACCCATATGTGAAGACTCATTCCTGCTTGTTCCTGGAGATGATGAAATTAGACTTACCTGCTAATTGTTGTTCCTTTAGAACCACCAGTCTAGTCCCGTATCCCTCCCAGACATTACCTGCTGACGTCACCTGAAGCTAAGTACATACTAGGGGTGGTCGGTTGGGGGGTCTGGGGGAGAAATTGCAGGTCAGTGGGGAGCACGGGGGCGAGTCTCTCGGTTCTCGGTCCACTGGAGTGAGAGATGGATGGAGTTTCCATACAGTTCCATTCAGTTCCATATGTTTCCAGACAGTTGGTCAAATTTTGCATTGTTAATTACACATTTTTAAATTGCATTTTCCTCTGGCTTAATCTTTGCTTTGGTGAGTCTGCTTTGTCAATAGAGTACTGGAGATCAGAGGCGGTCCCTGGATTATATATGATGAGGTCATCAGGATTTCTGTCATGCTCAGTCTCCAAGCTGCGGAAGATGGTGGTAACTTCTACGTTTCGGGACTAGACTGGTGGTTCTAAAGGAACAACAATTAGCAGGTAAGTCTAATTTCATCTTTTATTATTATTTTCATGCAAGAGAAAGCAGTCCATATTCTGTTGGACAAAACTACAGTGATGACATATGTCAACAAACAAGGGGGGCACATGGAGTGCAATGGTGGCATGAGAGGTCAGTCTTTTGTTCCAGTGTACAGACAGCAATCTGATGGCAGTTTTGTTGGTGTCTTTAGTGCAAATGAAAAATATTCAGGTGGATTCTTTCAGCAATAATATTCTGCTCAAGGTTTCTATTCAAAACCTAGGCACCACAGAGAATCCTTCTGAGGTTGAGAATAGGCCAAAATGCCCTTCCAGTCTGTACCAAAAATTAAATTGAGTAGCAGCCTTCACACTGCTCTGCCAACAGAACCAGAATAACTGACCCAAGCAAGGGCAACATTTCTAGGGTGGACGCCACTACCATCCTTTTGGTAACCAACCCATTGGGGAATACTATAAAGGTGTCATAAATTATGGTAGTGAACTCCAGTGCATATTAGTTCAAACTATGTCAAGTACCCACTGTTCTGAAATTGTGCGGGTCCACTCCAGGAAAAAGTGGTGATGATGACACCCCCCCCCCCCCCAGTGGAACTACCCCCAAGTGAATGTACTGTTCCTCACTTGCAACCCCCATCTCCCTGAGGAAGAACCACCACTTTCTATCAGTTTTCAGGCCCAATGAAAATTAACTTCCCTTTAAACAAGAGGCTGCATCCACTGACCAGTTAAGAAGCCACTGGTTGCTGAGCACCACCATCAGAGCAACAGACTTCAAAGTCATCAAATCATATCGGGTGTCAGCAAGAAAGAAAAGCCCAGATTCCAGATATGA
Organism: Ichthyophis bannanicus; assembly: GCA_033557465.1. Taxonomy (NCBI): domain Eukaryota; kingdom Metazoa; phylum Chordata; class Amphibia; order Gymnophiona; family Ichthyophiidae; genus Ichthyophis; species Ichthyophis bannanicus. The sequence goes on from CM066036.1 coordinate 192,012,729, forward strand.
CACTTTTGGGCTTTATGGTAACTGCTGAATCTGACACAGTAGGGCATGAACAACTTAGCCCTCACAAACCCAGACTAGGATTTAGGCAGAGGCAACACAGGCTACTGTCTAGAGTTCCAAATATTAGAGACTCCAAATACCTGGGCTAAACAGAAGTCTAATTTCACTTATCATAGGACCATGCTCTACGATTTCTCAGGTAGATACCTCCTCTCTCCACCAGTCATGCCTAGAGATGCCACTATCTTAAATCTGGCCCTGCACAAACTGCTGTCTGAACTCCTAGTGCACAAGAAGAAAAGGCCTTCTTTAACAGCATCTTAACCTTCCTCTCATACAAATCCTCGAGAGCCAGACACCTTTTAAATCATTGTGGCATCTAAGGCATCCACACTGGAGAGGCAAAACAGAAGATCCAAGTTATCTAAGAGCAGTAGAAAGAGCCTCTAGACCACTTTGCTTCCTTTTAATACCACATCCAGAGCCTCCCACTTCACCAAGATATCTTGTGGAGGGATTTGTAGTGAGAAAAGCCTCAAAGTTTTTTGAATCCCTTACAAGGTAGGGTCTCCATCCAATGTCCTCTTAACTGAAGCATCAGATATGCATAGGGACAAAATCACCTGCACAAGGGAGGACAATTCATAGAAACATAGAAAACTATGGCAGAAAAAGACCACAAGGTCTATCCAGTCTGCCCATTCATGAGAACTATTTAAGTTCTACAATCTCTTCTTCTCCCTCAGAGATCCTATGAATTTATCCCGTAATATATAAATGAACTAACTAACTAATTTCTTAAATTCAGAAACAGTTCTTGTCTCCACCACCTCCAGCGGGAGGCTATTTTACATACATCCACCAACCTTTCTATAAAGAAATATTTCTACACATTACTCCTGATTCTATCTTACCTTCATGCTATGAATTTTCATTCCAGAACTTCCTTTAAAATGGAAGAAGGCCACCTCCTGTGCATTTATAACTGGGAGGTATTTAAATGTCTCTATGATATCACCCCTCTCCCGTCTTTCCTCCAAAGTACAGTATACATATTGAGATATTTAAATCTATCACCATATGCCTTATGACAAAGACAAATGACCATTTTAGCAGCCACTCTCTGGATGGACTCCATCCTGTTTATATCCTTTTGAAGGGATAGTAGCCAGAACTATACACAATACTCCAAATGAGGTCTCTGGAGATTTTCCTGCTGGCCATTCCTCTCCCTATGCACCCAAGCATCCTTCTGGCTTTTGCTGCCGCCTTTTCTACCTGTTTGACCACTTTAAGATCATCCAATACAATCATGCATTGAAATACTTCACCCCCTATACTATACCACAGTCTTGGGTTTTTGCAGCCCAAATGCACAACCTTGCATTTTTTAGAATTAAATTTTAGCTGCCAAATTCTCAACCATCATTCAAGCTTTGCTAGATTTCTCCTCATGTTATTCACATATTCCAGAGTTTTGTATCATCCACAAAGAAGCATACCTTTCCCAACAGACCTCCCACAATATTGTTTACAAAAAATGTTAAAAAGAACAGAACCAAGGATCAATCCCTAAGGCACTCCACTAGCAATGCCCCTATCTTCAGAGTGAACTCCATTTACTACTACTCTGGCGCCTTCCACTCAACTAGTTTTTTATCCAGTTAGTCTCTTTAGGGTCCATTCCAAGGTTGCTCAATTTGTTTAAAAGTCACCAATGCAGAACAGTATCAAAGGCCTTGCTGAAATATAAATAAACCACATCTAGCACTTTACTCTGATCCAATTCTCTTGTCACTCCGTTAAAGAAATCAATCTGATTCTTCTGACAACATCTATCTCTAAGTCCAGCCATGCTGTCTTGTATCCTGGTATCCCCTGTCTTCCAGAAACCGCACCATCTTCTTTTAAACAGTGTTTCCATTAATTTACTCACCAAAGAGGAGTAAATGGTTTGTAGTTACCAACCTCTTCCTTACTTCCACTTTTGTGGACAGGAACCACATTTGCCTATCTCCAGTCCTTCAGGATCATTCCACTCTCTAAAGAAATATAGAAAAGGTCAGCTGGCAGAACCACCAGTACTTCCCTAAATTCTTTCAATACCCTCAGATGAATCCCATCTGGCCCATTGCTTTGTCCATTTTTAGTTTAGCTAGCCTTTCATGAACAGTCTTCTGAAAATAATTTGAATTCTACCTCACTTCCTTTCCTATTTGTGTTTGTTTTCTGAGGTCCCATTCCTGGCCCTTCATTTGTGAACACAGAACAGAAATATTTGTTAAACAATTTAGTTTCTTTATCAGCTTCAACATATTCCTCCCCTTCACCCTTTAGTCTCAATATGCCACTTTTGCACTTCCTACTGTAACATACCTAAACATGTCTTGTCCCCATGAATTACTGTATTAGCTATTTTTTAGTTCCATTTGCATCTTTGCTTTCCTGATTTCTTTACCTGCTTCCCTTAGCTTCTCCATATTTTGTTTGTCTTCCTTTTCTGAGATCTTATAGGGAATATGTTTAGTAAAGTACAGTAAGTTTTAACATCTACCACGGGGCATGTGCAAAAATGCTGGTGTGGTAGATGCAAACCCTATGCGGTAAATGCAGGAGGCATGCCCAATATCTGCCCTGCATTCAATGCACAAGACAGGCATCTACTGCATGAGTCCCCATTTCCTGCCTCAACAGGTATTGTGGAAGTACCCATACTGCCTGCTAAAGGCAGGGAATGTGTACCCAGAGAATTACTGGAAAGGGACAAGCAATTGCAACTGCACTATTCCCTTCCTAAAGACCCAAAAGCACCCCAGTCAAACCCCTCCACTATTAAGCCTCCTTGCCAATCCACCCATCCTCGATCAAGCCCCCCCCCAGCTGCTCAATTCCTCCCTTTAGCACTATCCATGAGACCGGCACCATTTTGAAAGCAGCCAAAGGTGGGGCAGGAGTGGAGGAGAACCCTTCCTACCCCATTCACCACTTGGCCACCAGTGAGCCCCTGAGTAAGGCCTCGTTGGGGGCTGGGAGACTACCTTGGAGGAGGTAACCTGCTCTGGATTAGAAGCCATTTTGGCCTGCTATCCGGAAGGCAGGAGAAGTTTGATAGTGCAGGACTTGATCAGGGAAGGGTTTGGATCTTTAGAAGGGGGGTGCTGGTGTGACATAAGAACATAAGATATGCCGTACTGGGTCAAACCAAGGTCCATCAAGCCCAGTATTCTGTTTCCAACAGTGGCCAATCTAGGTCATATGTACCCAAGGGACACAGGTTCCACAATGCTTGTATTGGTTCAAGCATTGATATCCTGGGTCCCTTCTTAATTATGGTTTATGGACCTTTCCTCCAGGAACTTGTCCAAACCTTTTTTAAACCCAGCTACACTAACAGCCTTTACTACATCCTCCGGTAACAAATTCCAGAGTTTGATTACATGTTGAGTGAAAAAATATTTTCTTTTATTAGTCTTAAATAGTTTACCCTGTAGCTTCATTGCATGTCCCCTAGTCTTTCTATATTCTGATAAGGTAAACAATCGATCTACGTTTACCCGTTCCACTCCGTTCATTAATTTATAGACTTCTATCATATCTCCCCTCAGCCATCTCTTTTCCAGGTTAAAGAGCCCTAACCTTTTTAGCTTTTCTTCATAGGAGTATCCTTCCATCCCCTTTACCATTTTGGTGGCTCTTCTCTGAACCTTTTCTAAAATCGCTATATCCTTTTTAAGATACGGCGACCAGAATTGCACACAATATTCAAGGTGCGGTCTCACCATGGAACGATATAGAGGCATTATAATATCTTTTGTTTTATTTTCCATTCCTTTCCTTATCATACCTAGCATTCTATTTGCTCTCTTGGCCGCCGCTGCACACTGGGCCGAGGGTTTTAACATGGTTTCCACAATGACGCCTAAATCTTTTTCCTGGGTGGTAGTTCCTAATGTGGAACCTTGCATCGTGTAACCATAGTTTGGGTTGTTCTTCCCTAGGTGCATAACCTTGCACTTGTCCACATTAAATTTCATCTGCCATTTTGATGCCCAGTCTTCCAATTTATCAAGATCCTCTTACAATTTTCCACAATCCTCTTGGGTTTTAACAACTTTAAATAGTTTTGTGTCATCTGCAAATTTGATAACCTCACTCGTTATTCCACTTTCCAGGTCATTTATGAATATGTCAAAAAGCAGCGGACCCAGCACAGATCCCTGGGGTACACCACTATTCACCTTTCTCCATTGGGAAAATTGGCCATTTAGCCCTACCCTCTGCTTTCTTTTAACTAGTTCCTGATCCACAATAATACACTGCCTCCTATCCCATGACTCTTTAGTTTTGCCAAAGGTCTCTCATGAGGGACCTTGTCAAAGGCTTTCTGAAAGTTCAGATACACTATATCAACCGACTCACCTTTGTCCACCTGATTATTCACTCCTTCAAAAAAACATAACAGATTAGTAAGACAAGATCTTCCTTGTCTAAAGCTATGTTGGCTGTCTCCCATTAGGTCATGACTATCTACATGCTGAGTAATTTTATTCTTTATGATGGTTTCTACCATTTTTCCCAGTACTGATGTCAGGCTCACCGGTCTGTAGTTTCCCGGATCACCCCTGGAACCCTTTTTAAAAATTGGTGTTACATTGGCGATCCTCCAATCTTCAGGTATTAGAGATGATTTTAATGATAGTTCACAGCTTACTAATAGCAGGTCTGCAATATCATATTTCAGTTCTTTCACACCCTTGGATGTATACCATCAGGCCCAGGTGATTTGCTACTCTTCAGTTTAATAGTTGTAATACATCTTCCCGATGTATTGATATTTCCTTCAATTCTTCCGCACCTTTAAATACCACTTCAGTCATGGGTAACATCCCCACATCTTCCTCAGTAAAGACTGAAGCAAAGAATTCATTCAGTCTCTCCGCTATCGCCTTGTTGCCTCTTAATGCTCCTTTAACCCCTTTATCATCTAATGGACCAACTGACTCTCTCACAGGTTTTTTGACATGACCATTCATTTCACCATGGGCAGCAGCAGCAGCAGCACTGGTAGCACCACTGCACTTAACGCCACCTATTGAGGCGGCATTATGTGTAAATGTGCTATTGGCACTAGTGACAGCTAGCATGTGACAATATTCCATGCGCTAGCCATCACCAGTCACAACATCCACTCTCAGTCATTATTCCTCCCATTGTCGCAGTAAACAAATAGTACAGAAATAATTCCACATTGTCTGTTTAGCAACAGCAGATCAGTACATTCTGCATAATTCATGCTCAAGCCCACGCTAACAGTTTGTGCTGCTTAGTAAACAGGCCCCTTGTAGTTTATGTAGACTACGCTGTTTTCACTTAACTTTTCAACTACTTCTTTTGAAAACCATAGTGGCTTCCTTTTCCTCTTACTTTTATTTACTTTCCTAACCAAAAGGTTCATTGCCCTTAAAATATCTCCTTTCAGTTTTGTCCACTGTTGTCTACTTCCCCCAAATGTTGCCATCCTGCTAACGACTCCTTGGGATATTCCTCAATTTTTGCAAAGTTATTTTTCCTAAAGTCTAGGACTCTTGCTTTTGAATGAACCATCTCTACTCGTGTCCTATTACTGAAGCTCACCAGATAATCACCCTCTATATCGAAACACTTTCCCCATTTGTTAGCACCATTATTGCCCCCCCCCCCGCCCCCTTTGTGGGTTCCATTACTTGATGAGAATCCAGGATTTCCCTACTTCTCAATGACACCACAGCAGGGATATTCCAATCAACTTCTGGCAAACTGAAATCTCCTACCAAATATACTTCCTCTTTCACAGCAATATTGTAAATGTCTTCAATTAAATCTCTATAATTTCTTCTGCCTGTAAAAACAGATTTTCCATTCCCTGTTTCCAGACTAACCCACAGTGCCTCCTCCTCCTCTCATAAGTCCAACAGTTCTGTTCTTTAGTATCACTTTTTACATATAGTATCACTCCTCCTCTCTTTCTTCCTACCCTGTCTTTCCTGAATAGATTACGGCCTGGTATAGCTACATCACAGTCATTGTTTTCTTATACCATGTCTCCGTGACTGGCACTATATCTATGTTTCTTTCATTACAGCTTCTATATCTGCAACTTTATTTCATATACTATGGGCATTAGTACATCCAGCTCTCCTCTCCAGATGTTGCCCATTAATCCTTTTTCTTTACTATTTATTAATGGTTTACTTACCTGAGGGCTATGTTCACTTATCCCCGACAATCGTAATTTAAAGCCTTCCTCAGTAGATTAGCCAATCTGTTGCAGAAGATAATTCTTCCTTACAGAAGAAACAAATGACAGATAGCTTGACTCTTTCTTCAGAGAAAGTTCCCCAGAAAGGCTATTCATGGGGCTGCCACTCTCTCCTAATCTACCATGGCAATCCACTCTTTCTCTGTGAAATTAGACAAACTGCATCCCAAAATATGCTCCCAGCCTCTCCCAATAGTCCAAGCCTCTTTGGGACTGATGGGGTGACAGTAGTGGCCCCTGGGCTCCCCCTTCCTCAATGGACCTTTGGGTCTGACCTGCAAGGAGCTGCAAAGCACCAAAGTCTCTTTGAAGGCATAAGGTGAGCTCCTAAATAAATTGGGGCCCCAGGATGGTTGATTCCACTGAAGGAGAGAGCAGCCTGACCCCTCTTGCGCCCAGTATAAGTGCTGGGGTTCCAAGACCCTCCTGCCATTGACACCAAGCCAGTTTCCCATATGGTATAGTCCCCGCCAGCAAGCAAAATGCCCTGGGGGAGATGCTGCATTCCTGAGACTCTCTGAGGGCTTCCTGCACTTGAGAAAGACAATGCTGCACTCAATCCTGGCTGTCCCTGACTTTCACTTCTCCATCACAATTGGAGCAAAAGGAGTCAGCTGCAGTACTAATTCATCTGCTCCCACAAGCCCCACACCAATGACTTCTGACTGGCATCCAGCCCGCACTGCTCATCTACCCTTCATCTACTAGTGCTGTAGGGCTGATACCCCTGCGGCCTGCTCAAACGCTAAAGCCTGAACCAAAGCTGACCAAAGAATATGATTTTCTGCCACAAGAAACTTTTGCTGGGCTTCCAGTCTCAAGCCTGACTTTTAAACAACTGCTTGTCAAGTGATTATACCTGTGCATACAGAAGACTATCGTTTCTGTCCAGTTATTTTTCCTGGCCAATTAGGTTCCCAGGCCAATTAATTGTCCACATGCAAGAATATCTGCTTCTTCGGTTTTCATCATCCACTAATGATGCTATTGGCCTTGTGATGTCCGAAACTGCATACATGTAAAAAGGGGAAGGCGATGGCAGTGGGGGTATACTATCAACCGCCTGGCCAGAATGAACAAATGGACGATGAAATGCTCAAAGAAATCAAGGAAGCTAACAAAGATTACAGCACAATAATAATAATGGGTGATTTCAATTAACCCAGTATCGACTGGGTCAGTGTCACGGCAGGACATGCTAGAGGAGATAAAGTTCCTAGATGAAATAAATGACTGCTTCTTGGAGCAGCTGGTTCATGAACCGACCAGAGGGGAAGCCATATTGAACCTAGTCCTTAGTGGAACACCAGATCTGGTACAAGAGATAAGGGTGTTGGGGCCACTTAGCAATAGTGATCATAGCATGATCGCGTTTGATTTAATTAATGGAGGAGGGATGGTAAGGAAATCCACAGTACTACCTTTAAACTTTCGAAAGGGAGACTATGATAGAATGAGGAAAATAGTTAAGAAAAAACTAAAATAAGCAGTTGCAAAGGTTAAAGACTTACATCAAGCTTGGGTGGTGTTGAAAAATACTATCTTGGAAGCACAGACCAGCTGTATTCCATTCTTTAAGAAAAGTGGAAGGAAGTCCAAAAAACTGCCAGCATGGTTTAAAGGTGAGGACAGAGAGGCGGCTGTTGCCAAAAAAGCATCTTTCAGGAAATGGAAAAAAGAGACAAACGACGAAACCTGGAAACAGCACAAGCACTGGCAAGTCAAATGCAAGGCATTGATAAGGTAGGCAAAGGGAGAATTTGAGAAGAAGCTTGCTGCAGAAGCAAAAACGCGAAATAAAGACTTTTTCAAGTACATTCGTAGCAAAAAACCTGTGAGTCAGTTGGTCCATTAGATGATAGAGGGGTTAAAGGGGCACTAAGAGGCGACGAGGCAATAGCAGAGAGACTGAATGAATTCTTTGCTTTGGTCTTTACTGAGGAAGATGGAGGGATGTTACCCATGACTGAAGTGGTATTTAAAAGTGCGGAAGAATTGAAGGAAATATCGATACATCGGGAAGATGTATTACAACTTTTAGATAAACTGAAGAGTAGCAAATCACCTGGGCCAGATGGTATACATCCAAGGGTGTTGAAAGAACTGAAATATGAGATTGCAGACCTGCTATTAGTAATCTGTGAATTTTCATTAAAATCATCTGTAATACATTGGCGATCCTCCAATTTTCAGGTAATGCCAATTTTTAAAAAGGGTTCCAGGGGTGATCCGGGAAACTACAGATCGGCGAGCCTGACGTCAATACCGGGAAAAATGGTAGAAACCATCATAAAGAACAAAATTACTCAGCATGTAGATAGTCAACATGGCTTTAGGCAAGGAAGATCTTGTCTTACTAATCTGTTATGTTTTTTTGAAGGTGTGAATAAACAGGTGGACAAAGGTGAGTCGGTTGATATAGTGTATCTGGACTTTCAGAAAGCCTTTGACAAGGTCCCTCATCAGAGACCTTTGGCAAAACTAAAGAGTCATGGGATAGGAGGCAGTGTACTATTGTGGATCAGGAACTGGTTAAAAGATAGAAAGCAGAGGGTAGGGCTAAATGGCTAATTTTCCCAATGGAGAAAGGTGAATAGTGGCGTTCCCTAGGGATCTGTGCTGGGTCCACTGCTTTTTGACATATTCATAAATGACCTGGAAAAGGGAATAACGAGTGAGGTTATCAAATTTGCAGATGAGACAAAACTATTTAAAGTTGTTAAAACCTAAGAGGATTGTGGAAAATTGCAAGAGGATATAGCGTTATTAGAAAAGGTTCAGAGAAGAGCCACCAAAATGGTAAAGGGGATGGAAGGGATACCCATATGAAGAAAGGCTAAAAAGGTTAGGTCTCTTTAACCTGGAAAAGAGACGGCTGAGGGGAGATATGATAGAAGTCTATAAATTAATGAATGGAGTGGAACAGGTAAACGTAGATCGATTGTTTACGTTATCAGAATATAGAAAGACTAGGGGACATGCAATGAAGCTACAGGTAAACTATTTAAAACTAATAAGAGAAAATATTTTTTCACTCAACGTGTAATCAAACTCTGGAATTTGTTACCGGAGGATATAGTAAAGGCTCTTAGTGTAGCTGAGTTTAAAAAAGATTTGGACAAGTTCCTGGAGGAAAGCTCCATAAGCATTTATTTAAAAGGGACCCAGGATATCGCTGCTTGACCCAATACAAGCATTGTGGAACCTGTGCCTTTTGGGGAAACTGCTAGGTACATATGACCTAGATTGGCCACTGTTGGACACAGGATACTGGGCTTGATGGACCTTGGTCTGACCCGGTATGGCATATCTTATGTTCTCTCATTATGGCTCCTGTGTCTGCAGGATGAACACCTGTTCATTACCTCCTGATTCGCTGAGAACACTTTGGACTGTCTTGTGCCAAGCAATCACCAAACCTATGACGAAGACTCTACCCAAGGAATAATTACAGTATGCAACAGAACGTTTGTGCCTTTCGTGACTTGTGTCTTTTCTGTGCCTTCTGCCTACCTTGCTTGTCTGCAAAGACAGATATACAGCACAGTTACTTACCTGTAACAGGTAATCTCTGGGAACAGCAGGAATAAGTCTTCACATATGGGTACGTCGGTACCGATGGAGCCTGCGCGGGAACGCTCCCCAGCTTCCCAAAAAGGAAAGCTTTTGGGAGCATCCCACAGCGCCTGCGCGCTGCCTTCCCACATTTCCTAACCGCCTCTCTCCAGTTCGAGTTTTAAAGCTGAGACAGAGAGAGGAAAGGAAAGATAGACAGAGAGATACAACTCCTAGGGGAGGTGGGTGGGTTGTGAAGACTTATTCCTGCTGTTACCAGAGATCACATGTTACAGGTAAGTAACTGTGCTATCTCCAAGAACAAGCAGGAATGAGTCTTCACATATGGGGACTCCCTAGCTAGAGATGCCTGGGAGATGCCCAAGGTTGTGAGACCCTGAGAAGGGCTCTACCTCCTCCTATGGATCTCAGGCATCCATCCAGGGAAGGAGGGTAGGAGTTGATTAAGCATGGAACAGGTGTTTGAGAACAGCCTGACCAAACAAGGCATCCCGGCGGGAGTCCTTGTCCAAACAGTAATGGGCTGTGAAGGCAGATCTGGTCGATGGACACAGAATTTAGATGAGCCATAGAGGTGGCCATGGCCCTCACATTATGAGCCGTGACATGGCCCTCCAGAGAAAGGTTCTTACTCTGGTAGGCAAAAGAAATACACTGAGCAATCCAATTGGACAGTGTCCTCTTAGACAAGTCCCAAATGAGAGGGATCAAAAGCAACAAAGAGTTGAGAAGACTTTCTATGTTGCTGTGTCCTTTGTAAGTAAAAGGCAAGAGCTCTCTTATAATCCAGGGTATGAAGATTCCTCTCTGCACGATGCATGAGGACCTGGACAAAAGACAGGTAAATACACCTCTTGATTAAGATGAAAAGGTGAGACCACTTTAGGCATAAAGTGTGGATTGGTCCTAAGGACTACCTTATCATGATGGAACCTTGTATAAGGTGGATTAGCCACTAAGGCCTGCAGTTCACTGATCCGGCGAGCTGAGGTGACTGCAATAAGGAAAATAACCTTCCAGGAAAGAAATTTCAAGGAGGTGGTGGCTAAGTGTTCAAAAGGTGGCTTCATAAGCTGACCAAGAACCAGATTTAAGTCCCATGCCACCAGAGGAGGTCTAATGGGAGGTTTAGTTAAAGGTAGGCCTCTCATGAATCTTGCAATAAGAGGATGAGAGGAAATAGGCTGTCCATTGAGAGGTTTAAGGGATGCTGCAGTAGCACTCAAATGGACTCTTACTGAATTTGTCTTAAGGTCTGCATTGGAGAAATGCAGGAGATATTCCAATAGAGAATTCAAAGGTAGTGCTAGAGGGTCAAGACCCTTCTCAGCACACCAAATGGAAAACCTTTTCCATTTAAAAGCATAGGAACGTCTAGTAGAAGGTTTTCTGGAAGCATGGAGGATATCCTTCATCTGCTGAGAAAGATTCCAACCTTGAAGGTCTAAGCCTTCAGCAACCAAGCCCTGAGGTGAAGGGACTTGGGGTTTGGGTGCCACAAAGTTCCCTCCTCCTGAGACAGGAGGTCTGGAGCAGCTCCCAAGTCCAGGGAGGGAGCTTGGGAGAGATGCAGAAGTAGAGGGTACCACACTTGGCGTGGCCAGCGTGGAGCTATGAGGATCATAGATCCTTGATCCCTCTGGAGCTTGAACAGAGTCTTGGGAATTAAGGGAATGGGTGGAAAGGCATACAGGAAGTCTTGACCCCAGTGAAGGAGGAAGGCATCCTTGGCCTGAACTCCCTGACACGGAATTCTGGAACAGAACCGGGGAAGTTTGGCATTCCACGGACTTGCAAAGAGGTCTATGTCCGGGGATCCCCACTCTTGAAAGATTCTGAGTACCTGGTCCATGTGCAGGGACCATTCGTGTGGAAGCAGAACTCGACTGAGTCTGTCTGCCCAAGAGTTTTGGATTCCTGGAAGGTATACGGCCAGGAGATGGATCTGATGCTCTCTGGCGAAGGCCCACAATTTTAAAGCTTCGTTGCAAAGCAACAGAGAGCCAGTTCCTCCTTGCTTGTTTATGTAAAACATGGCTACCTGATTGTCCGTATGAATGAGGACTGTCTTGTAGTTGAGCAGGGTATGGAAGACCTTGAGAGCTAGAAAAACTGCTCGGAGCTCCAAGTGGTTGATATGTAGAGAGGTCTCCTGTGGAGACCAAGTGCCCTGAGTGGAGAGGTCTTGCAGATGAGCTCCCCAACCTGTTGGGGATGCATCTGTTGTGAGGGTTGCTTGGGGCAACAACTGTTGGAAGGGGGACCCCAGCAACAGATTTTGGGTGGACTTCCACCACTGGAGAGACCAAAAGAGGCGTCTGGAGGTTGCTATTTTGTCTGACAGACCTCCTGATGCTTGAGTCCACTGGGTGGACAAAGTCCATTGAGCTGCTCTCATGTGAAGGCGAGCATAGGGGACCACATGCACTGTGGATGCCATGTGGCCTGGCAGTTGTAGCATCTCCCGGGCAGTTAAATGGCTCTTTGACTGAATCTCGGAGGCTAACTGCACTAGGCGTAGGCAACGGGCCCGAGGAAGATAGCCCCTTGCAGTGGTAGTATCTAGCCAGGCCCCTATGAACTCTAGGGACTGAGTAGGGGTGAGCTGGGACTTTGGGAGTTTTACCACAAGTCCCAGATACTGAAGAATGCGCCTTGTGCAGTCCAGGGAAGTCTGGGCCTCTAAGATGGAGCTCGGATGAGCCAGTCGTCCAGGTATGGGAATACAAATATTCCCAGAGTGCGTAGAAATGCAGCTACTACTGCCATGCATTTGGTGAACACTCTTGGAGCAGAGGCCAGACCGAAAGGAAGCACCCTGTATTGGTAATGCTTTCCTTGGAAAAGGAAACGGAGGAACCTTCTGTGAGATGGATGGATGAGGACATGTGTGTACGCATCCTTGAGATCTAGAGAACAAAGCCAATCCTGACTCTGAAGGTATGGAAGGAGAGTGCCCAGAGAAAGCATCTTGACTTTCTCCTTGCATAGAAATTTGTTCAATTTTCTGAGATCTAATATGGGCCTGTAGCCCCCTGTTTTCTTTGGGATCAGAAAGTAGGGGGAGTAAAACCCTGACCCTTGTTGAAGAAGAGGTACTTCTTCTATTGCCCCTTGGGCTAGAAGGGCAGCCACCTCCTGACCTAGAAGGTCGAGGAGAGATGTTGGAGAATTGAAAAGTCTCACCATGGTGTGAGGAGGAAGGTTTGAGAAATGAAGTTTGTACCCCTCCCTTATGATGGAGAGGGTCCACTGCTCTGTTGTAATTTGCTCCCATCTGGGAGCAAAATGAGCTAACCTTCCTGGAATGGTGAGAGGCTCTGGCTGTTTCAGAGCCAGAAAGGCTAAGTTCTCTAGCATCAAGTCAAAAGCCCTGAGGAGGCTGGGTCTGCTGAGTTGCAGCAGCCCCTGTAGGCTTAGGCTTGGCTTGTTTAGGTTGCTGACGTTTAGCAGCAAAACGACCTGTAGATGATTGTTGGCCAGAAGCAGGATGGAATCTGCCTTTCTTGAGGAAAAAAGACTTCTTGAAAGGTTTTTTCTTGGCAGGAATGGAGGTTGACTTTGAAAGTCTATCCAAAGCAGAATTTTCTGCATACATTTGAGTGGCTTTTATTTGCCAATCTTTTCCAAACAGGTTTTCTCCTGTACAGGGAAGATTTCCCAAGCCATCCTGGACCCAAGATTCTAGGTCAGAAGATTGGAGCCAAGCAATTCTGCGTGAAGCTATGGCAATGGCCGAAGCTCTGCTGGCACCTTCAAAGGAGTCAAAAGCTGCACGGTTGGAAAACTTTGAAATATCTTGAGTATGCTTAAGCCAAATAAGAAATTCTTCCCTTTTATCCTCTGGAAGCAAAGGGGAGGAAAGTGTGCAGCTTATCTGCAACTTCTTTCAGAAACATTCCCATATAAAGACTATAGGAGTTGATTCTGGCAATGAGCATACTGGCTTGGAAGATTTTCCTACCAAAAGCATCCAAGGTCCTGCATTCTCTTCCTGGAGGAGCAGAGGAGTGTCTTTTTCCACTCTTTATCTTTTTCATAGCTGACTCCACCACAATAGAATGGTGAGGAAGCTGTGTTTTATGAAAACCAGGACAAGGAGGGACACGGTACATGGTGTCCAACCTACGAGAATGAGGAGAGATAGTGAGAGGAGTCTCCCATAAGTCAATCATGTGATCATAAAGAATCTCATGAATTAGCAAGGTGACTGCCTCCTTAGGAACCTTAGAATAACCTACAATATCTAATTTTTTAGCTCTAGGCTCTGATTCAGAGGTTACTGTAATAGAGAGTCCTTTAGCCACTTCTTTTATGAAGTCTTGAAAGGACAAGTCTTCTGGAGGAGACATTCTTCTTTTTGGAGAAGAAGGCTCTTCAGGAAGGGCTATGGATACTTCAGCAGATGCATCCGATGCATCAGAATCTTCAGAGGAATCAAAGTATCGACTGTCAGGGTGCTCTTTCAAAGCTCGATACGCGTACCGAGCGGTATCGACATCGGGCGTTATCGGTACCGGTTCGGTACCGATGGGCATCCCTAGGCAGGGACCACTGCAGATGACACCATGGCCGATGTCGATGCAGTCGGTACCGGTACCGGTGCCGGTACCTGGGCCGATACCGACAACGGAGTTTGTTGTGGTATCAGCAGCGTCGCAGCTTGAATGAAGGCCGTGATAGCCTGCTGCATGGATAGAACATTCTGATCCATCAACGCCATGAATGCCTGGAATTCGGTACCGGAAGGTTGTGCCGGTACCCCAGAGCATTCTAACAGGTGATCGGTCGAGGCCGTGCCATCGATGTCAACCTGTAACCCCATAGGTGGAGCTTTGGAAGCCGGAGCTTCCCGCCGGGGTAGTTTTGCCGGTGCAGGATCCTCGAGGGCAAGCCCGGAGGCATCTCGATGCTTGGAAGGAGATCTACCCTTCGAGGACTGGCTGGATTTATGTTTGGTTACCTGAGATCCATGGGAGGAAGAAGAAGCCCTGGAAGACGTCGATGCCACTGAAGCTGCATCAGAGGGAAACAGAACATGGAGCTTGGCTGCTCGGTTCTGTAAACCTCGTTTGGACATCAAGGAGCAGGACGGACAATCCAAAATGGAGAGGTCAGGACCCAAACATTTTAGACACCATTCATGGGTGTCGGTAACAGAAATAGTACCGCTGCACTTAGTGCATTTTTTAAACCCGGAGGCTGGTTTTTCCATGAGGAAAATATTTCGTGAGGCCTAAGGCCCAAAAGAGGAAAAACACACTAAGTGAGGGAAAAAAATGTTTTATTTTGTTTTTTTTGTTTTTTTAAGAAAAGAAAGAAAGACCGGCGGTACCGGTCCGACGTCGGAGAAGGCAGACGCGCGACCAAAGAAATAAAATAAAACAAAGAACTTCTTCAGCGGTGACAGGAACACGACCTGCTGCTCCGTGGAAAAGAAGAACTGGGGAGAGGCGGTTAGGAAAGGCGGGAAGGCAGCGCGCAGGCGCTGTGGGATGCTCCCAAAAGCTTTCCTTTTTGGGAAGCTGGGGAGCGTTCCCACGAAGGCTCCGTCGGTACCGACGTACCTATATGTGAAGACTCATTCCTGCTTGTTCCTGGAGATACTGCGTGTGTGCAAGGCTGTTCTCCTAAGGACAGAGATGAGACTTTCACAGATACCTCTGGTTCTGTGTTCTCATGCGGTTCACCTCCGAAAGGTCTGTTATTTAACCTAGCCGCCTCTTTGGACCCTCGTGCTGCTCCAGAGAATGTCTCAGATTCTGACTCGTCCATCCGGCCAAGCTAAGGTACCTTCTTATTTCTCTCCCCCAGGAGGATGGTTGTTAGAAACTAGTTTTCTATAATTCTTCTAATTTCAGAGCAAGCTGGTGACCTCTGGTTACTAATCAGTGATTTATTACTTTGTATAATGTAATCATTGCTCTGCTATAACTTACTACCTTGTATTTCTAATAATATATCTATAACTACCTTGTTACACTTAAAAAACATAATGGGCCTGATACTGAACAAGCGGCAATGCAGGCCATACCTGGCTAATGAACACAAACAAGAGCTCCTGCTTACAGAGAAGGCTCAAAAAACACAAAACAGCAGGCAGAGTTGAGGTCACTTGCGCTTTATTAATTGTAAAAACCCTGACGCGTTTCGGCAGATGCCTTCATCAGGGGGCTAGAGGACTGCAAACAAACAAAATATATATCATAAAACACTTAAAACAAATGTAATAAAAACATAAATATAAATATAAATATAAATAACCATGAATAATATAAAAAGACAAACATGAATAAATATAATATAAAAGCACTCATGTTGTACTCACGAATTGTATTATATCAAATACATTAGGTGAAGCGCATGGAAATATGAAACAACATATGGCACAAAACCAGTATTGCAGTTGGTAATGCTGAAAAAGCGTAGTTACTCACCTGTAACAGGTGTTCTCCAGGAGCAGCAGGAATCAGTCCTCACTTATAGGAAGTCAGTCCTCACTTATGGGTGACGTCGGCGCCGACGGAGCCCTCGCGGAGCAATTTTCCCCAGCTTTCAAAGAAAGCCTTTGGGAATTGCAGCGCGCATGCGCGGTAGTCTTCCCGCCCGAAGGTGCCATCTTAGCCAGTCAGATGACATAGCTAAAAAGACAGCATAAAAATTTGCAAAAAGAACATAAGCAGACGATTGCAACTCCAAGGGGAGGAGGGAGGGTAGTGAGGACTGATTCCTGCTGCTCCTGGAGAACACCTGTTACAGGTGAGTAACTACGCTTTCTCCAGGACCAAGCAGGAAGTCAGTCCTCACTTATGGGACTCCCAAGCTCAAGGCTACCGGAGACCCTAAGCACAAAAATGAGCTCCCTCTAGCTCAGCAGCACAGAAGGATAGAATCTTCGCTGAATTATCACCCACCGGTAGCCCACATCCGGGATGGAGGGTAGGAGTTGCTCAGACCTCAAAGAGATTACGGAGGACTGCCTGTCCGAAAGCACTGTCCCTACGGGACTCCCTCTCGAGACAGTAATGGACCGCAAAAGTCTGGCTCGAAGACCAAGTAGCGGCCCGGCAGATGTCTGCCAGCGGAACAGAGCGGAGGTAAGCCACTGACGTGGCCTTTGCCCGAACGCAATGAGCCGTGACTCGACTTTCTAAGGCGAGTCCGGCTGCCCCATAAGCCCAAGAGATACAGTCCGCAACCCAGATGGACAGAGTACGCTTGGAGACCGGGAGCCCCAATTTATTGGGGTCAAAGGACACAAAAAGCTGCGCAGCTTTACGGTGCTCCCGCGTACGGTCAAGGTAGAAGTTCAACGCCCTTCTACAGTCCAGGGTATGGAGGACCGTCTCAGCTCGGCTGGAGTGTGGTCTGGGAAAGAAGGTTGGAAGTACCACCTCCTGATTCAAGTGAAAAGGGGAGACCACTTTAGGCAGAAACTTTGGGTGAGTCCGTAGGACTACCCTATTCTTGTAGAACCGAGTGTAGGGGGGATCAGACACGAGGGCCTGTAATTCACTTACGCGCCTAGCGGAAGTGAGGGCTATCAAGAACAGCGTTTTCCAAGACAGAAAACGGAGAGAGCAGGTAGCCATAGGTTCAAAAGGCGGACAGGTGATCCGCTGTAAAACCACATTCAGGTCCCAGTCAGGCGCTGGCGGGCGCAGAGGTGGTTTAAGTAGTAGGAGACCTCGGAGAAACCTCGCTACGAGAGGGTCGTTGGAGAGAGGTCTGCCGTCCACCGGCACATGATGTGCGGAAAGAGCACTGAGGTGAACTTTGACGGAGTTGGACTTAAGTCCCAGATTAGAGAGGTGTAGCAAGTACTGTAAGATCACCGACACCGGGCAGGAGAAGGGATCCTGAGACTGTTGGGTACACCAGACTGCAAAGCGACGCCATTTAAGGGCGTAGCATTTGCGGGTAGAAGGCCGTCGCGAAGCCAAGACGACCTCCTCCACCTCTGCCGGCAAGAGGAGAGGAGCAAGGACTACCCTCTCAGCAGCCAGGCCATGAGGTTGAGAGACCTGAGGTTGGGGTGCAGTAGGGACCCCTGATCCTGGGTGAGGAGATCCGGTTGCACCCCCAGAGGGATTGGATCCTCCACCGCCAGTTGCAGCAAGAGCGGAAACCACGGCTGCCTGGGCCAGCGAGGGGCCACCAGGATCATGAAAGCTTTGTCTCGGAGAACCTTGAAAAGGGTCCGAGAGACTAACGGGATGGGAGGGAAAGCGTACAGAAGGCTCCCCGACCATGAGATCAGAAAGGCGTCCGCCGCCACCCGAAGGGGGTGAGGCTGACGAGAGCAGAAGCGAGGAAGCTGCCGGTTGTGAGGACTGGCAAAGAGATCCACTGTGGGGAGGCCCCACCTGAGGAAGAGCTTCTGAACGATCAAGGGGTCCAGACGCCACTCGTGCGGCTGGAGGACCCTGCTGAGTTTGTCCGCCAGGCAATTTTCTTGGCCCGGGAGATAAACTGCCTTGAGGAGAATGCCGTGACTGACGGCCCAAGAGCAGAGCTTCTGTGCCTCCCGGCAGAGGAGGAAGGAGCCCGTGCCCCCCTGCTTGTTCACGTAGAACATGGCAACTTGATTGTCCGTCTGGACAAGGACGGACTGTTGGGAGGTCAGGTGGGAGAAGGCCTTGAGAGCTAGGCGGATCGCCCTGAGCTCCAGGAAGTTGATCTGCTGAGCAGACTCCCACTTGGTCCAGAGGCCCTGAGTACGTGCCTCTTGGCAATGGGCTCCCCAGCCCAGGAGGGATGCATCGGTGGTCAGCACCCGGGTCGGCTGAGGTGACTGGAAAGGCATTCCCAATACCAGGTTCGGCTGCCGGAGCCACCACCGGATAGACGAGACCAGCGGCTCGGAGACGCGCACCAGGTCTGCTAGGCCGCCCGTGGCCTGTCGCCACTGCTGGCGGAGACACCACTGAGCAGGCCGCATATTCAGGCGGGCATTGGGGGTCACATGGACGGTGGAAGCCATATGGCCGAGCAGTCTCAGGAAGCGCCTGGCGGAGACCAGGGGCTGGCTGCGAAAGCGGTCGGCTAGGTCCATGAGCCGCTGAGCCCTGTCGAGCGGTAGGTACGCTCGCGCCTGAGGGGTGTGCAGCCTTGCGCCGATGAACTCGAGATCCTGTGAGGGGAGCAAAGTGGACTTTGCGAAGTTGATGACAAAGCCCAAGTGCTGCAGCAGAGTCACCGTGCGGCACGTGGCGGTGGTGACCTCCCGAGCGGATGCTGCTCTGATGAGCCAGTCGTCGAGGTACGGAAAAACATAGAGGCCGTGAAGCCGGAGATGGGCCGCCACGACCGCGAGACATTTTGTGAAGACTCGCGGTGCGGAGGACAGGCCGAAGGGCAGTACTCTGTACTGGTAATGATTTCCTGCCACCACAAACCTTAGGTATTGGCGGTGGCTTGGGTGGATGAGGATGTGCGTGTAAGCATCCTTTAGATCCAAGGAGCATAGCCAATCTCCCTGCTGGAGGTAGGGCAGAAGGATTCCAAGGGTAAGCATTTTGAACTTCTCCCGCACAAGGAACTTGTTGAGGTTGCGCAAGTCCAGGATGGGTCGGAGGCCTCCTGTTCTCTTTGGTATCAGAAAATACCTTGAATAGAAGCCCTGACCTCTCAGGTGGTGTGGCACCGGTTCCACCGCCTGATCCTGCAGAAGACCTGCTAACTCCTGAAGGAGCAACTCCCTGTGCAGAGGGGGGCGCGGAGGCTCTCCCGGAAAATAGGAGGGAGGGACCTGATGGAAGTGGAGAAGGTAGCCCTCTCGCACGACCTGAAGCACCCAGGCATCTGCGGTGATGCTGGACCACCTGTCGGCGAAGTGAACCAGCCGGCCTCCGGTGCTGGGGGGAACCAGCGGGGGGGAGAGGCTATGCTGAGCGAGTCAAAAACCCCCACCCTGCTGAGCAGGGGCTGGTGGCGCAGGCTTGGGGGCTTGCTGCCTACGGGACCCGTTACCCCGTCCCTTGGCCTGCTGGCCCTGTTGGGGAGCTGCAGGGGCCTGATAATGGGGGTATTGTTTGTAGGCAGCCGCCTTCCTCGGGTAAAAGGTCTTTTTTCCCGAGCCCTTCTTTTTCTGGGAAGGGGCGGAGGTCTTCCTAGAAAGCCTGGTCCTGGTGAGAGTCTCAGTCTCAATTTGTGCAGCCTTTTCCGCCATGGGCTTGCCAAAGAGGTTTTCGCCTCGGCAGGGGACATCGACCAACTTGTCCTGTACCCAGGGCTCAAGGTCGGACGACTGAAGCCAAGCCTGTCGGCGGGCACCGATGCCGGCTGCGGCTACTCGAGCCGAGGCTTCAAAGCCATCATAGGCTGCTCGGGACATGAACTTTGAGCATTCCCGAATACCTGTGGACAAGGCTAGGAACCTCCGCAAGGGTTCCTCGGACAAACCAGCGGAGAAGCCGGCTAGCTCTTTAGCCAGATCCCTGAGATACATGCCCATGTAGAGCTGGTAAGTCTGGACACGACAGGCGAGCATAGAGCCCTGGAAGCACTTTTTGCCAAGGCCATCCAGGTTACGGGCCTCCCTTCCAGGAGGCACCGAGGAGTGCATCTTCTGGCTCTTAAGACGATGCATGGCCGATTCCACTACCATGGAATGGTGTGGCAACTGCGCCTTTTGAAAGCCAGGGCTCTTGCGGACTCGATAGATAGAATCGACCCGCTTGCTCAGGACCGGCGAGGAGGCCGGACTCTCCCACATGCGGAAGAGTAGTCGTTCCAGCATAGGAGGAACCGGCACAGTAAAGTGCTCCCTCGCGGGAGAGTCATACTGGAGGGCGTCGAGCTCTTCGGCTCGAGGCTCCTCCTCGGGGTCCGCAGGGAAGGCCAAAGCCTTGGCCATATCCCTAACGAAGTCCGAGAACCGGGCATCCTCCGGGGGGGACTGCTTCCGAGGCTCGGACTCCGGAGAGTCCGATGGGACACACCGAGTCCGGAAAGAATCAGGTGACTCTTCCTCCTCAGACTCCCAGACCGACTCCGACGAGGACTCGGTGGGGTCGGCTCGGGCAGGGTGCGGCGCCAGCCGCCCCGACGCCGAGGGAGTCGGCGTCGGCGACCTCGGTCCCGAACGGGAGGCCGAGGGCGACCTCGACCGAGGATCGACTCGAGTTCTCATCGACTCGAGGATCGGCTCGGTCTCCGGGGTCGACTTGGACGTCGACGTCCCGGCGGTCGGGGCAGCGACACCAGCGAAGCCAGCGAGCAGTGCCCGCTGCTGGTCCATGAAGGCAGACAATCTGCTCTCCAAGGCCGTCAACCTGAGTCCGAGCTCAGGCGACCCAGCAGCCCCCGACTCGGGCCCCGACGGCGTCGGGCCCGACGTCGGCTGACGCGGAGGCGAGTCCAGAAGGACAACAGGACTTACCCGGGCAGGCATCTCCGACTCCAGGCGAGGTCGCTTCGGGAGGTGTTCCTTCTCCAAGGACCCGGGGCGGCTGTCGGGGCTATGCGACCTGGCCCTCGCGGAGCCAGGAGCGTCCACCGACGCCGCCCTCGCGGGTTTTTCCTTCCGTCGATGGTCCCCGGAGGGAGAACCCCGGTCGGAGGAGCTCCGTCGACGGTCCGAACTGGAGCCTTTCGACAGTGAGGCCTCCGACGAGGTCCGGTACGGCTGGGGTCGGCGAAGATTCTTTCGCGCTGATGCCGCCGACTTCTCAACGCCTTCGAGGACAGTTTGCTGCAGGGCCCACAGATCAGTTCCTCGTGATCTGGGCCCAGGCAGCGGAGGCAAAGGTCGTGTGAGTCGGTGAGTGACATATTTCGGTCACACCGACCACACCGCTTAAAGCCACTGGCAGCCATCGGGGGAAAAAGGGCCCCTGCGAGGTTAAAGGACCGGGCTGCCAGGGAAAAAACGAAAACGAAAGCTGACTAAGTCAGAAAAACCGAAAAACCGTTAGAGGACTCGAGACCGGCGTCGCGAGTCCGGGCGGGAAAACGACCGGCGTCGAACCGAAAGAAAAAAGGATAAATACAGAGGAAAATCAACTTTTTCGCGGGGACAAGACGGGGACGTCTGTAGGGCTCCGCGGAAAAAAGAAGACTGGCTAAGATGGCACCTTCGGGCGGGAAGACTACCGCGCATGCGCGCTGCAATTCCCAAAGGCTTTCTTTGAAAGCTGGGGAAAATTGCTCCGCGAGGGCTCCGTCGGCGCCGACGTCACCCATAAGTGAGGACTGACTTCCTATAAGTGAGGACTGACTTCCTGCTTGGTCCTGGAGAAAACAATAATACCATTAGTGCATAAGACTAAAATTAAAATTATAAATAATTAAACAAGAAAACAAAGGACAGAAAACATTGGGAAACCCAGACCCAGAAGCACAAAGATTGTAACAATTAAGAACAAAGGGGGGCTATAGAGCATACATTAATACATTATTCAAACCCTAATTATTGGACAAAGCATTGTTGAAAAGAACACCTTTATTGAAAAACATGTCTCAATAAATATTTAGAAAACTAATACATAAAAAAGTAAATAAAACTAATATCTCTAATTAAAAACAACAATCACTCAATTGTACTATACAATCATATATGGAACAAAAAGCCAAAATTGAAACGTAAGTGTGATTACAGAGCTGCATTAACTGCCGTAACGCACTTAGAAGGATATACAAAAAGAAAAGGTACCATATTGAAGCCAGCCTTTGCTATTGTCTGAGAATCATGTAAAAACCAATCTCAGACCTACAAACGTGTAGAACAATCACAAACCTAATTATGTAAAAATATTCGTTAAGACACACATCTATGAAACGCCAGGGGGCCGAGTGTGCGAAAAAATCGAAACTCAAACCATAACTGCATCACTGCAAATGAAAAATGAAGGGCTTTAACACCTGGCGCGCTTAAAAGATCCAAAATAAATTATGTAAAAACTACAACATTATAATATTAAAAAAACAAGCCGTGCTATTAAAAGTGGTGCCTTTGTAAAAACATATGTGAATGGAGCATTTAAAAGACCCAAAACTGAAAAGCTAAAATATTGTGAAGAAACAATATATTATGTAACCCCATTGAAATGTTTCAAAAAAACTGAAAAATAATTATATACACTAAAACAAACATTGACATTGGACCAATGTTGAAGGAAACCGGGCATGTGAGCAAAAATGAAAATAAAACTCCAGCCGTACCTCCAGTACTGCAGATGAAAGAAAAGCTTTTAATAAACTGCTAAAATTCGGCGCACTTCAAAGGTCGTAACCAAATTGACCATATATACATATGTATGAACACCATAGTGGTTAAGGGTCCAACGGTAAAGAACAATGCTATTAAAAAGGCTGCCATTAGAAAACATTTATAGGACCCGTTACTAAAGAACAAACCAATATATTTTTAAAAAGGGGGTGAGGAAGAAAGGGGTATTATATTGTAGGACCTCATACAAAAGGCGTCATAAATAATATTATTAGAAACACAATGTTACAATTAAAGAACTTATAGGGGTGTAGGAAACCACCAGGCTATCATTACTAAACCAAATTATATCAAAAGGGAATTATCGCCTGGAGTGGTGACCGTACTTGAAATAACTTTAAAGTTAATATATACTGTGCCAAACGAGTCTGGGCAAAACATTCACATGCCATGAAAATGAACGCCTAAGGTTTGGTGTATATTAAAATGAAGACCAAACGGAGCTGAACACATACCTTAGCACTGCCAGTAACTTCGAAACAGACTTTAGAAAGACGCTAAAATTGGCGCGCTTTAAAGGTCAGGAACCACATTTGCATATGTATGAGCAAACCGATGTAATGCGTGGGCAAAACAGGGATATAACGCACCAAATTGTACTTTAAATAAATAATAAACTGATGTACTTTTTGAAAAAAGGAAATATGAACAAACGTACTAAAATAAACAGTTTTAAATAGTAATCTCTAACATGATAGTATTATATTGTATGACCCCGTACTTTAAGAATCGTAAATGCTATTATTAAAAAACAATGTTATGGTTATGGAACTTATAGGGGTATAAGAAACCACCAGGCTGTCATTACTAAACAAAATATATCAAGAGGGAGCTGTCGCCCGGAGTAGTGACTATACTGTACCACACGAATCTGGACAAAACATTGACATGCCGTGAGATTAAATGCCTAAGGCTTAGTATATACTAAAATGAAGACCAAACGGGGCTGAACACATACCTTAGCACTGCCAATAAATTCGAAACAAACTTTGGAAAGACGCTGAAATTGGCGCGCTTTAAAGGTCAGGGACCACATTTGCATATGTATGAGAAAACTGATGTAATAGATGGGCAAGACAAGGAAGCATCGCACCAAGTTGTACTTTAAATAAATAATGAACTGATGTACGTTAAAAGAGTACTAGAATGAACAATTTAAATAGTGATCTTTAGCATGATAGTAAAAAAAGGGGAGGAACCCACAGTAGCAAACATCGATCGTCCTAAATTATAAAACCAAAAGGTAATATTAAAAGGTAATATTGACTAAATATGGCAAACCACGTATTCATTAATAAACAACAAGAAAAAGCAGAAAAAACCTGAGTGTGCTTATAAGAAAACGGATAAGTTAAGATCCTGGTTGAGGCCATGAGGCTCAATAGAATGTAGCTCATAGATAAAACGCTGTTCTAATCTAAGAAGAATAAGATCCAAATTGCCCCCTCGCCAATGTGGATGCACAACTTTTAAAACAAAAAATTTTAAATCAGAGACAAGATGACCTTTCTCAACCCAGTGATGTACCATTGGTTTATCTGGAACTCGTCTGCTTAAACAGCTTTTATGTTCAATAATTCGTGTTTTAATAGGACGAGTAGTTTTACCGACATATAATAACTTGCAAGGACATACAACTACATATATGACATTACTAATTGTGCAATTGGAATAATGATTAAGAAAAAACTTCTTACCAGATACTGGATGTACAAAAAAATCTTTCATTGAAATGGCATTAAGACAGACTGAGCAACGTCCACATTGAAAATGGCCTTTAGCTTTAACAACTGGTATTGGCTTTGCAAGGGCTGAGGGAACTAAGATATTTTTAATATTGTGGTTCCTTTTATGGGCAACAATTTGCTTGCCATGCCTGGAAGAGAGGCAACCAGATGCCACTCTCGTCTAAGGATTTTACGTTATGACCGTTTCCATAATAAATCTTTGAAAGATAATTTACCCTATGGCCAATTTTTGAGGGTTAGGCGGTTGTGTACTTTGCACAATGATTTTGAGAAACATGCAGCTAATATGAGTGATAGATTTAAAGAAAGAGGCTATCCTATGCATATTATTAAAAAAGCATACAATAAGGCCAAATCCTCAGATAGAACTACGCTTCTTAAAAAGAAAACGATCGCTAAAGAGAATCAAATAGTTTGTGCTTTAACTTTTTCAGCTTTTTCTAAAGACATTTCTAATATCCTTAGACGCGAGTGGCATCTGGTTGCCTCTCTTCCAGGCATGGCAAGTAAATCCCTCATTGTTGCCCATAAAAGGAACCGCAATATTAAAAACATCTTAGTTCCCTCAGCCCTTGCAAAGCCAATACCAGTCGTTAAAGCTAAAGGCCATTTTCAATGTGGACGTTGCTCAGTCTGTCTTAATGCCATTTCAATGAAAGATTTTTTTGTACATCCAGTATCTGGTAAGAAGTTTTTTCTTAATCATTATTCCAATTGCACAACTAGTAATGTCATATATGTAGTTGTATGTCCTTGCAAGTAATTATATGTCGGTAAAACTACTCGTCCTATTAAAACACGAATTATTGAACATAAAAGCTGTTTAAGCAGACGAGTTCCAGATAAACCAATGGTACATCACTGGGTTGAGAAAGGTCATCTTGTCTCTGATTTAAAATTTTTTGTTTTAAAAGTTGTGCATCCACATTGGCGAGGGGGCAATTTGGATCTTATTCTTCTTAGATTAGAACAGTGTTTTATCTATGAGCTACATTCTATTGAGCCTCATGGCCTCAACCAGGATCTTAACTTATCCGTTTTCTTATAAGCACACTCAGGTTTTTTCTGCTTTTTCTTGTTGTTTATTAATGAATACGTGCTTTGCCATATTTAGTCAATATTACCTTTTGGTTTTATAATTCAGGACGATCGATGTTTGCTACTGTGGGTTCCTCCCCTTTTTTTTACTATCATGCTAAAGATCACTATTTAAATTGTTCATTCTAGTACTCTTTTAACGTACATCAGTTCATTATTTATTTAAAGTACAATTTGGTGCGATGCTTCCTTGTCTTGCCCATCTATTACATCAGTTTTCTCATACATATGCAAATGTGGTCCCTGACCTTTAAAGCGCGCCAATTTCAGCATCTTTCCAAAGTTTGTTTCGAATTTATTGGCAGTGCTAAGGTATGTGTTCAGTCCCGTTTGGTCTTCATTTTAGTATATACTAAGCCTTAGGCATTTAATCTCACGGCATGTCAATGTTTTGTCCAGATTCCTGTGGTACAGTATAGTCACTACTCCGGGCGACAGCTCCCTCTTGATATATTTTGTTTAGTAATGACAGCCTGGTGGTTTCTTATACCCCTATAAGTTCCATAACCATAACATTTGTTTTTTAATAATAGCATTTACGATTCTTAAAGTACGGGGTCATACAATATAATACTATCATGTTAGAGATTACTATTTAAAACTGTTTATTTTAGTACGTTTGTTCTTATTTCCTTTTTTCAAAAAGTACATCAGTTTATTATTTATTTAAAGTACAATTTGGTGTGTTATATCCCTGTTTTGCCCACGCATTACATCGGTTTGCTCATACATATGCAAATGTGGTTCCTGACCTTTAAAGCGCGCCAATTTTAGCGTCTTTCTAAAGTCTGTTTCGACGTTACTGGCAGTGCTAAGGTATGTGTTCAGCTTCGTTTGGTCTTCATTTTAATATACACCAAACCTTAGGCGTTCATTTTCATGGCATGTGAATGTTTTGCCCAGACTCGTTTGGCACAGTATATATTAACTTTAAAGTTATTTCAAGTACGGTCACCACTCCAGGCGATAATTCCCTTTTGATATAATTTGGTTTAGTAATGATAGCCTGGTGGTTTCCTACACCCCTATAAGTTCTTTAATCGTAACATTGTCTTTCTAATAATATTATTTATGACGCCTTTCGTATGAGGTCCTACAATATAATACCCCTCCCTTCCTCACCCCTTTTTTTTTTATATACTCGTTTGTTCTTTAGTAACGGGCCCTATAAATGTTTTCTAAAGGCAGCCTTTTTAATAGCATTGTTCTTTACCGTTAGACCC
The DNA here is from genome assembly GCA_033557465.1 of Ichthyophis bannanicus. NCBI lineage: Eukaryota > Metazoa > Chordata > Amphibia > Gymnophiona > Ichthyophiidae > Ichthyophis > Ichthyophis bannanicus. Next base: position 192,039,903 of record CM066036.1, read on the forward strand.
TTAACCACTACGGTGTTCATACATATGTATATATGTTCAATTTGGTTATGACCTTTGAAGTGCGCCGAATTTTAGCAGTTTATTAAAAGCTTTTCTTTCATCTGCAGTACTGGAGGTACGGCTGGAGTTTTATTTTCATTTTTGCTCACATGCCCGGTTTCCTTCAACATTGGTCCAATGTCAATGTTTGTTTTAGTGTATATAATTAATTTTCAGTTTTTTTGAAACATTTCAATGGGGTTACATAATATATTGTTTCTTCACAATATTTTAGCTTTTCAGTTTTGGGTCTTTTAAATGCTCCATTCACATGTTTTTACAAAGGCACCACTTTTAATAGCACGGCTTGTTTTTTTAATATTATAATGCTGTAGTTTTTAGGCACACATTGCATTGCATTCATTGCAAGCGCGCCAGGTGATAAAGCCCTTCATTTTTCATTTGCAGTGATGCAGTTATGGTTTGAGTTTCGATTTTTACGCACACTCGGCCCCCTGGCGTTTCATAGATGTGTGTTTTAACGAATATTTTTACATAATTAGGTTTGTGATTGTTCTACACGTTTGTAGGTCTGAGATTGGTTTTTACATGATTCTCAGACAATAGCAAAGGCTGGCTTCAATATGGTACCTTTTCTTTTTGTATATCCTTCTAAGTGCGTTAAGGCAGTTAATGCAGCTCTGTAATCACACTTACGTTTCAATTTTGGCTTTTTGTTCCATATATGATTGTACAGTACAATTGAGTGATTGTTGTTTTTTAATACTTTGTTTTTATTTAGATATTAGTTTTATTTACTTTTTTTATGTATTAGTTTTCTAAATATTTATTGAGACATGTTTTTCAATAAATGTGTTCTTTTCAACAATGCTTTGTCCAATAATTAGGGTTTGAATAATGTATTAATGTATGCTCTATAGCCCCCCTTTGTTCTTAATTGTTACAATCTTTGTGCTTCTGGGTCTGGGTTTCCCAATGTTTTCTGTCCTTTGTTTTCTTGTTTAATTATTTATAATTTTAATTTTAGTCTTATGCACTAATGGTATTATTGTTTTTTCAGCATTACCAACTGCAATACTGGTTTTGTGCCATATGTTTCATACTTCCATGCGCTTCACCTAATGTATTTGATATAATACAATTCGTGAGTACAACATGAGTGCTTTTATATTATATTTATTCATGTTTGTCTTTTTATATTATTCATGGTTATTTATATTTATGTTTTTATTACATTTGTTTTAAGTGTTTTATGATATATATTTTGTTTGTTTGCAGTCCTCTAGCCCCCTGATGAAGGCATCTGCCGAAACGCGTCAGGGTTTTTACAATTAATAAAGTGCAAGTGACCTCAACTCTGCCTGCCTACCTACCTGGCTAATGATACCCGCTCAGTAAAAGAGCCTGAATCATCAATCAGGTGGCACCTACACGGGCAAGCTTCGAAAATGAGAGCTGAAGCAAGCATAGCAACAGGCACATGATGTGCCATAAGCGGACAAGCACAAGGTGGTGATTTTGGAATATTCAAGTAATAACAGAACACCTCAAATACCCGGGCAGATGAGCGCATACAGTACATACTGGCAAATCCGTGCAGCGAGCTGCCGGAATACTTGTGTAGCGGTGAGCACCGCAGGAGTCCCCCTCTGGCTGGGATGATAGACAGCAGCAGCAGCAGCAGTAGTAGTCTGGTGTCTAGGAGGGCAGCCAATTTCACTCCTGAGGAGGCAGAGGTCCTAGCACGAGCAGTACAAGGGGGTGCTCTAGCAAAGTGGGGGCCGGAGGCCCAACCTAAGGCTGTCCATGGCCATCTGGAGGGGTATCCAGCTGCGCCTGCACAGGTGAGTAGCCACAAAGGGGCAGGAAGCATGGTGGTGGGTGGAGCTGGGTAGCAGGTCATGGAGAACACACTGACAAAGGCACAGATGTGCTTCTGCACTTGCAGACTGTGATGTGTGGACAGGTCACAAGCCGGAGGCACCAATGTGAACTGGACAGGAGACAGCCAGGGCCAGTACCACACAAAGTATAACACTGCCAGCCAGCCCAAGTAGTATCCCTGCCCTGAAACAGCATGTGGGTAAGCTGGAGCTCCCCCTGGTGGGGGATGGTACCAACTGCAACCTGCAAAGAAAAGCCCACACCACAGGGAGACAGCAGTGGAGACATAGCCCTGTGCAGGGGGGGCTGTGAGATGGTTGTGCAACTACAGCGGGCACATTCACTAGACACCACACATTTTGGATGCACAGCAGCCACAGCACATCACAGGCAGAACAGAAGAAAAGGTGGTGACATGGTGATGTCACTGGCCAGAGCAGATGCGCAATGGTTGCCATACCCAATCCAAGGCTCCCTGTGTTACACAGAGGTGAATAAAGCATGTAAGTCTGTGGTCTGTTTATTGCCATATGGGCAGTGCGCTGCCACGTGCACCCAGGCCAATCTAAGCACTGTCACTAACCATGTACCATGCCACCCAGGCCAGATAATGGTGCCACAGGTGGGTGTACAGAAAGGGGATGGGGGAGGATGACGTCAGTAGGACATGGGAAAAAGAGTCCCGACAGAGGAAGATGGATGGAGGGGGGGGGGGGTGTATGGAGCATGTGGGCTTGGCCAGGGGGCTGCTGTGGGGGCATAACCTGGGGCAGATGCTGGAGGTTTCCCAGTGGATATGCCACACAGGGGATACACAGGCACATGGATCTGCATGCCAGATGGCCAGCCCACCATGTGCGAGCAGGATCTGTGAATCCACTATAGGTGACCTGGAAATGTACAACTCACCCAATATGGCCCCCAACCTCTCTTTCACAGTGACTTCGGTGTCCAATGCACCCTGGAGGCCCTAAAGTGCCGCTTCCACACTATGCGGCACCAGCGTCCCAGCCTCATGCAGCGCCTCCAACGGCAGATGGCAGCAGACGTAAATCAATGAAACACACAACAGACCCCAGTAGCCACAGTGGACTCCAGTCACTGCAAATTGTGCAGCACAGGCAGACCAGCTGGTGGGGAACTGCCCACAGTGTACTAGAGAGAGTCAATGGCAGGAGGACCGAACACCTATCTTGTGGTGACACCTCAACATGTCTCATCTTCCGCCTCCCTCAGGGGATTATGCTTCAGACCAAGTACAAATACAAATAAGGTTGTTGAAATGTGTTGTAGTGTCGCTACAAGAAAGGTGGTCAGTCCTACTGCCACAGCCTCTGCTGTGATGTGCATGTGACTCTACGTGAGTCTCGGCCTCTCATGTTGCACACAGTGTAGGATAGGACAGCATAGGTGGGGCACAGTCACAGCATACTAATGTATGCGGTGCACCTGCTGGCCCTGATTGCACCCAGATGGAAACACCCCGGACAGCGCCATGTCATGGACCAGCTGTACAGGGGTGCACACAATACGCATTGAGCCCAGATGCTGGGGAGGGGGCCCATGGACCACAGCAGGGCACATGTGGGTGATATGAGTGCAGGCTGTAGGTGGGCACAGGGGATGGTCCGCAGGGGGCACTGGAGAGTAGCACACCCTATGGGTCATATGTAGGCATAAGCGGGCATGTAGGTGTGGCCCCAGTGCTGTCCCAGTCCCACCCCCTTGCCAATGTGTGGGAACACAGGTAACCCACCCCCACCCCTCTCCCCATAGGCCATGTTGGGGAAGCCTTAGGTGACGCAGGGCCATCGTTAAGTTTCACTGCCAAGTGGTCATGCTACCCCGGACCAGCAAGGTCAACCTCCAGCAGTTCATTCTCCAGTGGGAGGAGGAGGAAGCTCCAAGGAGGGGGTGGCAGCTGGTGAACAAGCGGCACTGATGGAGGTGGAGATGGCAGTGGCTGAGTCCGCTGGTGCTGGTGTGGAGGTCCCAGACAAGCCAAAGGTGGAGTGGGCTGAGGGGGCAGGGAACCAAAAGCCAGAGATGGCAGTGGTGCAGGAGGCAGTGGCTGTGGTTGTGGAGGGGTGGTTACAGGAGCACCTGTGGAGGCCATGGAGGGACTGGGTATACTGCCTGGTCCCAATGAGGCAGGCGTGTCAGGGGAGGGGGAGTTGTCAGAGGGTCTGGGCCAGTCAGAGGAGGAGGGGGAGGGTTCTGGCAGTGATGACCACTCAGAAGAGTCAGAGGAGGAGGGAGAGAGGTCCAGGAGTAATGACCAGTCAAGGGGTTCTGTGAGGGAGGAGGGGTTGGAGGGGGAGGGGCATGTGGGCCCGAGGTCTGAGGGGGAGGCAGGAGGGATGCAGGCACCAACCACCAGGGAACCCGCAGCTGGGGTGGTGGACATACAGCCACCCACTGTGCAGGTGAAAGTGGAGCCATTGAGGAACAGTAAGTGTCTGCGGTGCACCACACAACCCAGCCGAGCATGCCCATTACACATGGCCATACCCCAAACATATGGACTGGCACAGCTGGAGTGTGGGGCACTAGCCCCTGAGGTCACATGCTGCAACCATGGACACCCTATGCCACCACTGGACCCAGGGGCCCAGCATGTACTGCCCACACCAAGCAGTGGACCACAACTGTCCCTACTGGCAACCAGTGATGCGTCCATGGCCACTCTTGCTGTAGAGGTGTGCCTCATAGGATCAGATTGTTAGATGGTATAACTCTAAGTCATGTTATGATATATCCATGGCCCAAAAGAGATTTTAGTTATAAAAGGATTATTTTTACTGTTTTACTTATTTATTTATTTGGTTAGTTAGGAATTGTGAGTTCAGGTTGAACCTCAGTGGGACACCGACACGCTCCCAACATACTCGTACCCTAGAGTAGTTCCCTCAAAAATTAATAAGAGGGTTTCCTTTTTTATGGTTCAATTTGAATGAGATTATCTCCAAACAAATCTCCAAAAGAGTTCTGCAAAAAGAACAGACAACCCTAATAATTATAAATAAGTTGATATTATACTATTAGCTATATAGTGAAGATATTTATAATTATTAGGTTGTCTGTTCTTTTTGCAGAATCCTTTTGGAGATTTGCTTGGAGGTCGATGTGCCTGTTTATGAAAAAGAGTTTTGAGTTTCGTAGCACGGAAGTCATGCTTTATGATGGTAATTATATAAGATAATTTATTAAAGGTTGTTGAAAGATTGGGAAACGTACTTTTTATAAATTGGTGATATTGTAAAATTTTGATAAAGGGAGTTTTTTTAGACCAGTGAAGAACTATATATTCCCCTATGATGAATTTTGCCACATAGTGGGACTAATAAGTTGTCCTAAGGTCTTTTTCTCCCTTTATGTTATGAAGAGTGATTTACGAATGTATATTTCGATGTGTGTTGAGTGTTTCATAAATTCTTATAAAATTTATTTATGCACGCCATAAATTTTTTTTTTATATTTATATCTTATTAATCAACTCAACCATAAAATACAACCATTCCATCCAGTTTGAATACAAAAAATGTTTCCCCCTTAAAACATCCTATTAACATAACTAACAGATCTATCCCATCTCACTCCCCCTCCTCCTCCTTCCCCCTCCCTCCCTCGTCTCTGCAAATACACCAACATATTCTGCCATTCACTTTCAAACTTTGATCCCTTCTGTTTACGAATTGCTGTCAATTTTTCCATAAGATAAATGTGATTCAATCTATCTTCACAATGCTCCACTCGAGGTGGCCTCTCCTGTTTCCACCTGTAGGCCACCTCACAGTGAGCCACACTGAGACAGGCCAAAATTTGCTTTCTACCCTCCCGAGGTCCTCCATCCTTCTATCACCCAAACAGAAAAATTAATGGCTCCCACCTTACTTCCATCCCCACCACCCGTTTTATCCACTGCTGGATTTCTTTCCAAAAGAGTTGAATCTGTGGACATGTCCACCACATATGATACATAGTCCCCTCTTCCCCACAATTCCTCCATCACCCCTTTGACACTGTTGGATACATCTTATTCAGTCTCACTGGTGTATAATACCATCTCATTACCACTTTATGCCAATTTTCCCTAATAGCTATTGAAATAGGCATTTGCCTAACCTGTCCCATAATAGCCCTCCACTGGAGAGGTTCCAATTGCATCCCCATCTCTTTTCCCACACCCTCATATATCCTACTTTCTCCTCTTTTTTGTCCCCCCCTCACTACCTTATACAACCCTGATATCAACCCCCTGGACCGCCTCTTCCCATACCATATTGTCTCAAATTCAGTGTAATCCCTTGTTAATCCATCTTTACCTAGATTTTTCTGTATGTAGTGTAGTACCTGTGAATAATGAAATAGCCCCCCTCTCCTAACTGGAAGTCCTCTCGTAAGTCTTCATATGGAACCCAATCCCCCCCATCCAAAAATTGATAAAACCAGCTAAGACCCTTCCGCTCCCACTGTTTAACCCCCACCCCCCTCCCTTCCCGGCTGAAAATCCTCTGTATAGCATAAAGTTTGCATCACCGAAAACTTAGGATCTCCCCCGCCCCCCCCCCCTTTCTCATTCTATCCCAAATCCCAAGGACATGTCTTAGATATGGATTCCCATCAGTCTCCAAACCCCGCTCCCTCCTACCCATCCACGAAAGTGCCTCTAATGTCCTCCCCCTCATTCCTGCTGCCTCCAGCGTCGCAAATATTTTCCGTTCTCCTCCCTCCATCCAAACCATCACATGTATAATCTGGGTTGCCCTGTAGTAAGCCAGCAGGTCTGGAACCCCTAGCCCCCCCCCCCCCTTCTCGTGGCATGTACATAATTGCCCTAGCCACTCATGGAGGTCGTTTCCTCCAGATGAAGTGAAATACCTTCCCCTGAAGTTTCTGCATTTGCCCCACCGGGATTGCTATAGGAAGTGCCTGAAAAAAAAAAAGTACCCTGGGGAGTATATTCATCTTGACCGCCGCTATGCAGCCCATCCACGACATCTTCATATCCATCCAATCTCTCAGATCCTGACCCACTGTTCTCCACAAATGGGGATAATTTGCCTCATATAAGCTCCCAGGATTAGCCGTAATTTGCACCCCTAAATATTTAATGGCCTTCCGTGCCCATTTAAATGGGTATTTTTCCCACAGTCGGCCTATTTCCTTCTCCCGAGTATTTATATTAAGCGCCTCAGTCTTATCCATATTCATCTTGAATCTGGATACCTCTCCATACCTCTCAATTACTTCCAGAGCCCTTGCCAAAGTTCCTTCCAGCTCAGTTATCAGCAATAAATATCATCTGCGAACAAAGAAATCTTATGCTGTTGGCCTCCTACTCTAACTCCCCGTACTCCCTCATCTCTTTGTATCACTTGTGCCAAAGGTTCCACTGCCAATGCAAATAACAGTGGAGACAGTGGACACCCCTGTCTTGTGCCCCTCTCTAATCTAAATACCGCTGAATAGTTACCATTAAGTCATACCCTAGCTTGGGGTTTATTATACATTGCTTGCACCCAGGATAGTTGATTCCAAATCCCACCTTCCGCATTACGGCAAACAAAAAGGCCCAGTTAACCCGATCGAATGCTTTTTCCACATCTATCGATAGCACCATCATATCTATCCGCCTATGACCTGCTTCCCAGATCACCTCTAATACTCTTAATATCCGAAGCCTGTCTCCCACTTATAAAGCCCATTTGGTCTATATCTATTAAAGTAGGTAACCCGGGTGCTAACCTATTAGCCAACACCTTCGCCAAAATCTTCACATCTGTGTTCAGCAGAGATATTGGACCGAAGGAACCACAACTCCAGGGATCCTTGCCCGACTTGAGCAGCACCGTAATCCCTGCTGTTAACATTTCTTGGGATAGTTCCCCCCCCCCCCCCGCCAAAATCCCATTAAACATCCTTACCAGAAATCCTATCAACTCATCCCTAAAGATCTTATAGAAAGAATTTGTCAACCCATCTAAGCCTGGCGCCTTACCAAGCGGCATTTCTTTAATCCCCTTCTCAATTTCCTCCCCATATACTTGTCCCTCTAACTTTGCCCCCAGCTCTTCCCCCACTTTAGGCAATTCCACTGTCTCCAAAAATTAATATGTCTTGCCTTACTCTCTTCCCTGTGTTGTGCGTATAATTCAGAATAAAATTGACAAAACCTATCCCCAATTTGTTTTTACGAACTTAATATTTCTCACCCCCTCCCTTTAATTGCAACTATTGCATTCGCTGTTTCCCTTTTTCGCAACTTATGGGCCAATAATTTCCCTGCTCTATCACCCCATTCATAATATCTCTGCTTCACCCTGTCCAACTGAAAAGCTATAGCCTCCAATTGCAACTGATTCAGCTCCAGTCTTAATTTATTCAGATGCTTCAACTGCCCTGCCCCTCCTGCACGTTATATTGCTTCGTAGCATTTTTAATTTCCTCATGAAGCTTCTTTTCTCTTTCTTTCCTTTTTAATCCGGGTGGCCCACATAATCAATCGCCCCTAATTACTACTTTAATCCCCTCCCACACTCCCATGTCCCGCACTTCTCCGTTATAATTCATCTACCAGTACTCCTCAAGGCACTTCTTTACATCTTTAACCACTTCTTCCCTTTTTAAGAGGCTCTCATTTAACCTCCAAAAGGGTATTCCTCTCTCCCCTTGTCCTTCTTGGATTTCTAACCACACCGGAGCATGATCAGACCATGTAATATTTCTAATCTTCACCTCCCTCAATCTTGTCTCCCACAATTTATCCACTAACAAATAATCTATCTGACTAAAGGTCTTATGTGGGCATGAATAGAAGGTATATTCTCTCCCCCTCTATTATGCTCCCTCCATATATCTGAGAGGCAAAATTTTTTAATTAGTCCTTTCACTATACGTCTACTTTTCACATTCCCATCTCCCTCCCTCGTTTGTTGATCCCATCCCGGTTGCAAATTAAAATACCCTCCCATCACCAATTTCCCTTGTACAGTGTGATCTAAAATCCCACGTACCTCCCTCCAGAAAATGACTTGTCCTGAGTTCGGGGCATAGATATTCCCCAAAGTTACCTTCTCATCTCCCCATTCCCAACATAATATTAACACTCTTCTTTTTTTATCCCTAGTCACCTCCCCTACCTGAAAGGGACATCCCCTCCATCTCAATAGTGCTACTCCCCCTTTCCTTCCCACCCCCTCCTTCCCTTCCCCTCTCATTTTCCCAAAATACCGGTGTGGATACTGCCCACAGGCCAATAAACCCTCATCCTTGCATTTGAGGTGGGTCTCCTGTACCATTATAATATCCCAATGTAACATTTCAGCCTCCCTAAATAGCTGTCTTCTCTTTTTGCGGGCTGTTTAGCCCTTTGGTGTTTATTGTACCTATTCTCAACATCTCATCTGTTGAATGTATGTTGGTGTAACTCGCTTATTCCCACAGTACCCTCCCCCCCTCCTCATCCCCATTGAGCAGTCTCCTCCCAGGAAACTGACCATACATAGGTAGTGACTGTCTATTCCCCATCTGCCACTGTCTCTCTTTATTCATCCCCCCTTAGCACCATGGGTTACGGGCCTCCCCTCATTATTCTTCTCCTCTTCCCTTCCCCCTCCTCACCTTACATTCCTACATCCTACTCATCCTTCCTCTATTTTCCACATGACAAAATGAATCCTCTCCCACACCCCATCCCTCCTCTTACTTCCCATCCTTACATATTACCTTTCATACTTCTTTGATCCCCCTCAAACCAAAAACTTTCCCTTTTAACAGATAACTTATTTAACATTTTTAAAACATTATATCATCCATTGAGCCTCAAAGTCCACCGTTCCTTTGCAAAAATTCGGACTGGGCTCACTGGAAAAGTTCCTTTAGCTTCTTCTCTGGGCCTTCGGATTACTGATTACCATATTAGTCTTTCACTATAGCCTCAGCCTGTTTCTTTTGGTGCCCTGTCTTCCCCTTGTTTCCCTTTTGAAAGTCTTGCCAGTCTTCTGCCATTAGCAGGCACCCACTGCCATTTCTGCCCCCCAATCTTAGAGGCTGATGATGTGTTTGCCTTGGCTTGGCCCGCAATATTCTCTGGAAGATTCGATACTCCAAGCTCCTTTAGCATTTCCCATGCTTTGCTGCTGGTCTTCACTCGTCGTAATATCCCTTTCACAGTTATAAGCAACCCAAAGGGGTACAACCACATATATCTCAGTCCTTCTCTCCTCAAAAGAGCCGTTACTTCTCTCAACTCTTGACGACATTGTAAGGTACCCATAGACAAGTCCTGGTACAGCTCAATTATATGTCCTTCCCACCGAAAGTGGCCCATCTTCCGAGCTGCTCTTAAAATGCACTCCTTTGTTTTGTAAGCACTCATGCATACCACTATATCTCGTGGTCTATTGTCTCTTATAGGGCCAAGTCCCCTGTGTGCCCTTTCTAACTGTAGAGGTACCTCCTCTGCCGCATTCTCTGATTCCGCCTCTTTCAATAGGGCCTCGAACACTTCCTTTATTATCTTATCACAGTCCCTGTATTTAGGTTCTTCTGGAATTCCTCTCACTCTTACTGTATATTATACCGCCGTGAACGGTCCTCAAGATCCTGTGTTTTCCTTTGCAGCTCTTGTGTTTGTTTTAATTCATCCCATCCTTTCTATATTTCCCCCATCTCTTCCATCTGTTGATCCAATTGATTTTCTGTTTCTTCTGCCCGGGAGCCCAGGTCCACTATATCTTGTCTTAATGCACTTAAATTCTCTTTCAGTTCTTTTTTAATTCCACTGATTTCCAGCTTAAGTTCATCTTTCAGTTCTGTGAGCCAATGTTTTAGCATTTCTGCAGTTCCAGGACTCCACGTCCCCTCCATTTCTTCCTTTGTGTCTCTCACAACTTCAGCGGCCATTTTCCCTTCTTTTTCTGCATCCTTCCCTCCTTTAGAAGGGGTATATGAGGAGCGGAACTCTGCCAACGTTTTCCGCACTGTTAACTCTCCCCGGCTTTTTCCATCAGCTTACTTCAGCTCTTCTTTTATAGCTGCACTGTTTGTGCCTGCACTCTTATATAATATTTGTAATTGGCGCGCTAACCTCAGCACGATCTCCTCTTCGATGCTCAGCTCTTTGTTTCCTAGTCCTCCACTTTGTGATCATCCACTCTTAAAATCCAGTCACCTGCAGTCTTTCTTTACCGCCGCCAACTATATGGGGTCTCCTCCAACACTTCCGTCTCTTCTGCGGCTTTTTGCCGCATCGTCCCGATCCTCCGACCCACCTATCCTTGCTGCTTTCCCGCTTCTGTGGCTGTGCCTTGGGTTTGTCTCTGTCAGGGGGCACTTCAGCACTCTAGTGCACTTCCCCTTTACAAGATGCACTCACCGCCTCTTCTCCGCCTGTATTATCGCCTGCTTTTCTTCATTCGGGGGTTACTGCTAGCTTATTTTAGCTTTTCTGGCAGCGGAGCTTCCTTCTCGTGTCGCCATCAAGCCCGGTGCGTCACTTCCTCCATGCACGTCATAAATTAATCCTAAAAGAGTAGCCCTTATATCTTCTGAATTAAGTTTAGGGTCTCATATGTGGTCCTCCTCATCCCTCTTGTTCGCACTCCTTGGTGAGACACCCTTTTGCATGGTTTGTTCTGTTCACAATTGTTGTTATAATTTTTTTTTACATGATTCTTAAGGGGATGGAAGGATACTCCTATGAAGAGAGGCTAAAAAGGTTAGGGCTCTTCAACCTGGAAAAGAGACGGCTGAGGGGAGATATGATAGAGATCTATAAATTAATGAATGGAGTGGAAGTGTAAACGTACATCGATTGTTTACATCATCAGAATATAAAAGGACTAGGGGACATGCAATGAAGCTACAGGGTAACCTATTTAAGACTAATAAGAGAAAATATTTTTTCACTCATCGTGTAATCAAACTCTGGAATTTGTTATCGGAGGATGTAGTAGGAGCTGTTAGTGCAGCTGGGTTTAAAAAAGGTTTGGACAAGTTCCTGGAGGAAAGGTCCATAAACCATTATTAAAAGGGACCCAGGATATCACTGCTTGACCCAATACAAGCATTGAGGAACCTGTGTCTTTTGGGGAAACTGCTAGGTACTTATGACCTAGATTGGCCACTGTTGGAAACAGGATACTGGACTTGATCGACCTTGGTCTGATCCAGTATGGCATATCTTATGTTCTTATTATTTAGGATTATTTATTACTTCTTATTTATTGTCTTAACAGTTATTTTACAAATTCTAATTATATTTTATTGGTTTTAACTATTTATTGCTCGGTGTGTGATCTTCTGTATTTTTTAATTTTATTTGAGGTGGTATCCCCCTGAAGAAGGCGCCAGCCGATACGCGTTGGGGTATTTAATAAAATCTAGTTGACCTACCACTGTCTTGGCACACCTGTTTTTTGTGGTTCCCGCTCCTGCCTACATGTGGTTGTGCTCTCCTTTTGGACTCCTCAGGGTGAGGATGAGCCAGGGACAGTCGACCCACCCCTCGCAGAGCTGGAGTTCCACATACAGGAAGAGCCGGGGGATGGAGGATCTGATGATGTTGGCCAGAAGTTGCTACAGGAGGGGGTCATGGCTGCTGACCTATACTGAGGGCATCCAGTCCAAGCTGCACAGCATATGGCAGGAGTTGTATGCTGCAGCCCAGGAGAGGCAGGCAGAGCTCCATGAATTGTGCGACCACCGACTAAGTCTAAAGCGCCACCAGGAAGTACAACTGTGTCTGTTGTGGGAGATGATGGCCTACCAGGCCACTACCGCTGGTGCCCTAAGCCAGTTGTTAGCCCTCACACAGGACCAGGGGAGAGGGATGGGGGTGGGGGACACACCGCCGGAGCACCACAGTAGGCCAGACCCATGTGAGGCAGACTGCTTCCCAAGGGAGGGGGATGATGCTGCCAGTACCACATCTCACACTGCATTGCAGTACCCACACTGCCCAAAGACCATGGTGTGCTACGGAGCTGAAAGGGGGGGAGGGGATGATAGTGGGGCCTCCTAACCTCTGTGCATTCTGTGCTGTCACATAGTCATCAGTGGGTGCTGCATGTCCCTACAGCCACTAGAACGTCTCCCGGATGAAGTGTGCCCAGTTGGCCTTTGCCTGGGCCTGCGGCTGGCTCTGGATCCTCTTGTGCATCAGGATCGAGGTCAGGTATGCCCCGCTGCCTAGCCAGGTTACGGAGGATGCAGCCTGTGGCAGATAAGCTCAGGACTGTAGAGCAGCTTGCCACCACTCCGGTCCAGGCACGGAATCTGCTCTTTAGAACCCCTATGGCTCTCTCCACAACCGTCATGGTCCTCTGGTGCACAGCGTTGTACTACTCCTCCTGTGCAGTCTGGGGGTTCAGCAATGGGGTCAACAGCCAGGTCCGGAGGGTATATCCAAGGTCACCTGTAGGGGCAAAAGGAGATGCACATATAAGCATTGCAACTGTGACAGGTGTGGTAGGGCCTGCAAGGAGGTTTGGGGGCAACATGGGTGTGGACACTGTGGGCTGCTGCCATATGGCAGGGCATCCTGGGGATAGCTACAGCTGTGCCTCTGTTCATGCACATGTGTCTTCAGGATGCCTCACCCATATGCTGTTTGCTAACACCATCATGTATCTGCAGCAACACAACACATGTGCCCACAGTGTTCATCAGCATTCACATGGCACACCTCCCACCTAACCCCCTCCATGTTTACCTATAGCTGTGCATATTTTGACGTCTATTGAGGGTTGTATATGTGTTTAGGGGCTCACAGCTGTCTACACTTACCTAGCGGCCAGGCGTCTCTGAGGTGTCCACCAGCTTGCCCCAGGCCAGACTGGCCAAGAATGTAGGCATCGTGGCAGGCACCTGGGTAATGTGCACACACATCCCTGAACCATCATGTTGGCAGCCACCACCTGCATATTCATGAAGGTGTAATTGTGCTGGTTCTGGTAGGCCCTCTGATCCTGCCTGGGTGCCCTCAATGCCACATGTGTGCAGTCAATGCTGCCTAGCACTGGTGGAAAACCATCCAAATCATATAAGGCCTGCATCATCTCCTGCCGCTCCAGCGGTGTCCGGGGGAAGGCTATGAAATGGCCCATGCGACGCAGTAGTGCTCCGGTGATGGTATGTGTGCAGTGGCTTGCTGTGGACTCAGTGATGCCAGTGGTTGCTCCAGCAATATGCTGAAAGCTCCCTGTTGCCAGGAAGGCTAGAGAGGTGGAGAACTTCACAGCCACTGGCAGTGCCTGGCTTCTCGTGGTGGCTGGCTGCAGGTTCCCACTGAGTCTGGTGCACAACTCTGCTGGTACACCTCCTTCTCAGTCAGCTTCAGGTAGTTCACCCTAGGCCTGTGCACCCAGGGGGCACGGTACCTGCACCTGGGATGCTGGACCACTGCCTGCTGCTGTCTCTCTGCAACTAGCCACATCCTCCTCTGTGCCTGGGCACGACGGGTGTGTCTCTACCTCTGGAGGAGCCTGTGGAGTGTCCACATGGGGTCTCCGGCTGTCCTGTATGGGTTTGTTCCCTCCACGGGTTGGAAAACCTCTCCGATAGCACCTCTCTCTTGCACAGATTTGCTTCACTATGCACGTACGACTGTCCACAGATCCTATGCATCACAAACCCTTGCCTAGCCTTACGTGATTTATGGCATCTTCCGGCACCACCCAGTGCGTTCGAATATCCATGTTACACGGGTATGATGGAGCCACACCTTGGCCATGCCCCGTTACACCTGCGTGGCTCGAAGGTTGCCGTTACCCGGTTATGGCAGATTTTCAAAACAAGCTGTCTTGCTGAATATTTGATTTACACAGTTATGGCATCATTACACGGGTAAGTCCCGCCATTCAGCATACGACTAGCTCTTGGAATATCGGGCCTATATATATATATATATATATATATATATATATTGTGATGCAGCAAGGGGCACACAGCCCAGGGAAAATAAGATAAAAGAGAGACTTACCTCAGAGTCAGCTTTAGAAAGCAGCACTAGGCACCATGATTCACGGCAGCAAGGGAAATTCTTGCTACGTAGCAAACAAAAGTCCCATCAGGAACACCTGAGTGAGAGTCCCCAGGTCACGTGTAGAGCTAGGGATTATTTAGGGCAGGGTTCCAGTCAGTTAGAGAGGAGAATCAGAAGCAGGATCACCACGGGAAGCAGTAGGAGAGAGAGAGGAGCAGGAGGTGTGTCCCAGGTCAGCTGAGCAGAAGCCCCAGGGGATTGCTGGGAGGAAATTCTTCTCACGAGGAGTCAGGAAGTGAGTCTGTCTCCAGCTCTCGAGAAGGAAGGTTCAAGGCAAGCTGCACTAAGGGAAGACCTGCTACCAGGAATAGCTTTGGAGAGAAGCCAGGATTACCCCACTACCCCAGAGGCCAGTATTTGCCAGCTCAAGGCAGAGGTCACGGTGAGAGGGAAGTGTTGGGGGATGGGCACTCCATGCATGGCTACAGCTTAAGAAATAGGTGTAAAGTTAGGAACAAACATATTCCTGTTCAACCAGCCCGGGAGGCTAGAAGCAAAGGCTATAGAGAGCCAAGCATAAAGACAAGCCCTGCAGAGAGAAGGAAACTTCCCTATAGTAACAAAGAGAAGTTTAAAGCTTATAACTGCAAAGGGCAGGGTTCTGATTACAGACATAAGAAGCAAGATGTTTCAGAGCTAATGTTCTGGGAGGCAAGCCCAGGCAGAACCAGCTACCGAGAGAGATATAGACCCAAAGGGGGGAAAGCCTCCAGTGACTGTTATAGTGAAGTGTCACAAGACGCTATAGCTGAATACCATTCTCAAGAAGGGTCTGATACCAGCAGTGTGAGTAGTGCTGGGGAAATGATATGGGAAGACGCTGCTAGTCTGCAAGAGGATATTCCTATGGATTGCAGTGTCTGTGTTAAATGCAACCGTATGATGTAAATACTGGATGAAGAGAACTCTGTGAATATAACAAGAGAATATACGTGTGTCACCACTTTTGTTGCTAAGCTTATCTGATTTAAAGTTTCTGTTTCCTTTGACAATGTCCGAGCGGGACGGGGAATAAAACCCACTCTTCATTTCAAGTTGCTCTGAAAGACTTTTTATTTACAAGGCCAGAGCAATTACTTGTGCATACGCCCTAGGCAACCGCCTATATAGGGCTAAACAGGCCTCTAACCACAGGCCCCATCACAATATATATATATATATATGTATACACATACACACACACACACATACATACAGGGTGGCCCAAAAAGAAGTGAGAACATCTTGTAAATTAAAAGCTTAGTTTACTTATTTACCTTTTTTAGTTATATAATGTCTTTATTTTGACAATTTCCAGTCGCCATCTTTGTTTTTTTAATTTGTCAATCGTTTACATCTGTCTTTTTGAATTTTTAAATAACTTATATGCTATGAGATGTTCTCACTTTTTTTGGGCCACCCTGTATATATATATATACTAGACTCTTTTCATGGCTCATTGCCAGCAGTCTCACCGAATCCTGGACAGGGAATTAGCAGCCAACCCCTGGACACAGCTGAGTATATACAGTAACTTATTTCTGTTTGCTGCTGATAATCTTTATCTTTATCTAATTTCTTGATGTCCCACCCAGGCTGAAAGGCATTAGTGCTAGCCCCAAAATGACATGCACACTCCCTAAACCACTGATGCCTTACTGCTCTTTCACTGACCACTTTCTAGCTTTTGGGCCGATGCAGAAAACTAGTGTGGCCTTTAAGCACAGATAACGCCACTTTTAGACACAATTATCACCACAGCCAAATGCAGAAAAGAGACTGATGTGTGCATAAACAGCAAAGGAAAACTAGCGCACATTTAATGCCGAGTATTTAAATAATAGGCAAATGAACTGACATATTAAAATGGCATGCTAATATTGTCTGTGCCCGATGCAGAGAAAAATGTAGAGGATTTCGTAACCACCCTTAGCGCCAATACCTCTCTGTCTGGTCTTGAGGTGGCTTAAACATCTAGTGCGTGCCCCTGACAGTATCTTGATAGCATCGGGGGCTTTAACCTTATGCCTGGATCATCTGAGAAGTGTCAAACTTCCCCTCAGATGATGAAGGCATTGGGGAAAACCTCAATACCATCAAAATACTGTCGGGGGACCAGTGCCCTCGACAGAAAGCAAATCCCTGGTGGCCTAGCGGCCCAGATCCCCTCCACCCACCCAACTAAAAAAAATGCAGTCCCAATTTCCCTAGCCACCCAACAAAAAAAAAACATGATGGCCCAGTGGCCCCGATCCCCTCACCCACACAATTAAAAATAAGCCTGGTGGTCCAGCGGCCCTAAAACCACAATCCCTCTCTCTCAGTACCTTCACAAAGGAGCTGGAGTGCTGCCACACGCTCCCACTCCTGCGCTGCCATCTTGAAATATGATGGTGCCTGGCTCCACACAGTGCATCCTGGGATGCACTGCCATATACAGTAAGGTATTTTCTACTATACGGCAGACTGACCCCACCCGATGCATCCCAGGATGCACCACCACATGGGGCAAGGAGCCACCATTTTTCAAGAGGGCGACGCAGGAGCTGGAGCATGTGGGCAGCGCTCCCGCTCCTTTGTGAAGGTACAGGAGGGGGGTGGGGATGGGGGGTTTGGGGCTGCTGGGCCACCAGGCTTATTTTTAGTTGGGCGGGTGGGGGGATTGTGGCTGCTGGGCCACCAGGCTTATTTTCAGGAGGGCGGGTGGGGGAATTGGGGCCACTGGGCCATCAGGTATTTGCTTTCTATCAGGGGCATAGGCCCCCAACAGTATTTTGATGGCATCGGGAGCTTTCCCCATGCCTGGATCATCTGAAGGGAAGTTTGACACTTCACCTCAGATGATCGAGGCATCAGGGAAAGCCCTCGATACCATCAAAATACTGTTGGGGTGCAAACGCAAATTAGCCAGGCAATGCCCTTGTTTCTCAGAGAGCATGCCAAACTTGCACCAACTTCTGAACAGATGTGTTTGTCTTGCTTTCCCAGTTTAACGCTGCCATTTGTGCCCAGTTTAAAGAGAAATTAGACTTACCTGCTAATTGTTGTTCCTTGAGGAACTCCAGTCCAGTCCCGCACCTCTGGGTAGAGTACCTCTTCCAGCAGCTTGGAGACTGAGCATGTCATCTTTTTGATGATACTAGTGTACATATGCAGCTGGCACTGCCCACCAGCCCCAGTACCTATTGACAAAGCAGACTCGGAGAAGCAACAAATAAGTAGTTAAACATGCAACAAACACTTCTACGTCTAAATAAACTAGTACCTTCTCCATCCACTGGAAAGGATACCCCATCTCCCCCTCCAGGATGGGGAGGCCTACCTGTTGAGCGCCTGAGCAACTCCAACCAACGGGAAGCAAGCAACCGACAGCTCTCCTGGTCCGCCCCTCCCCCAAATACTGATTACATACCCCTCCCCGGCTCCCCCTGGTCACTTCCTCCAGAAAGGGAACCAGCTTCAGGACCGGGGTGTGCATAGATTATCACAGAAAGCACTCAGGGAGGGTTCCGGGACTGGACTGGAGTTCCTCAAGGAACAACAATTAGCAGGTAAGTCTAATTTCTCTTTCTTTATCGTTCCTCCAATCCAGTCCCGCACCTCTGGAATGTATCAGAGCAGTTAAATTAACGGGAGGGACCCGCACAACCAGCCTAAAGCACTGCCGATCCGAAATGAACATCCCCCGCCGCCTGGACATCCAGGCGAAAATGTTCAAAGAAAGTATGCCACCTTACAGATCTCCACCGGCGGAACTAAACTATACTCTGCCCAAGAGGCTGCCTAAGCCTCGTGGAATGTGTCTGCAACCCTGCCGGCACTGCTCTACCCTTCAAGATGTATGCAGACGTGCTTGCCTCACTGATCCAACTGGAAATGGAAGCTTAGCTGCCGCCTCACTTTTGTGCGACCCGCCATACAGGACCAACAGACGGTCCGATTTCCGAAAGGATGATGCCCTTTTCACATACTTTCGCATCCAAGTGGCACAGCTGTGGAGTGGCAGAACCCATATCCGCTCTCGCCCACATCCGCGCTCGCCAGAGCCGGTAAGGAAACGGCCTGATTTACATGATATGCTCACACCACCTTGGGCAAAAATGAAGATACCAGGCGCAGGACCACTTTCTCCTTGGAGAAGGAAAGGAATGGCTCCTATCATGACAGGGTCCAAAGCTCTGAAATCCTGCATGCCGAGCAAATCGTCACCAGGAATACCATTTTCAGAGTCAAATCCTTCAGGAAAGCTTGACTCAATGGCTCAAAGGGTTCCCTAGACAGCACCGTCAGCACCAGATTGAGATTCCAAGGCGGTACCACTGTCCTCTTTGGCAGACGGAGGTGGGTCACCACCTCTAGAAAGCTCAGCACGTCTGGGTGTGTACCCAATGGCAACCTGTGGACTTTCCCACGATAACCGTAAATCACCACCAGTTGCACCCTCAAGGAACTGGCAGCTAGACCCTTATCAAAACCGGATTGCAAGAACACCAAGATGTCCGGGATGGAGGCAGTGGAAGGGCGCGCCTGCCTCTCTCTGCACCATGATTGAAAGATGCGCCCTACACAGATGCACACCAGGTTCGTAGACCACCTCTGGGCCTGAAGCAAGGTACCTATCCCCGGGCCTGATTATCCTTTCTTTTTTAACCTCGCCCTTTCAAGAGCGAGAATTGATCCACCTGGGGCATGCGAAGCTGCTCCTGCATCAAGCTGCATCAAGCTGCATCAAGCTGCTCCTACATGTTCCCTGTAAGTATTAGTGTATGTGTCTCATATCCCCACGTGTTAAATGTATCCCCCAATTGTGTTGTGACCGCTTTGATTGAAGGATAAGGCGGTATACAAAACTGTCTAAATAAATAAATAAATAAGAGGTCCTTCCAACCGGAAGCCACCACAGTCAATCCTCCAGTATCCGAATCAGGTCAGCATACCATGGGCACCTCAGCCAGTCTGGTGCCACCAGAATTACAAATCCCTGGTGCGCCTCTAGTCATTGCACTAACCGGCCTATGAGCGCCCACGGGGAAAAACAGAGAAGACCCTCTTCGAGCCACTGCTGAATTAGAGCATCCAGGCCCTCACTTCTTCTGCTGAAAAACTGGCAGGCCTTGGCCAACTCGAACATTACCATTAGGTCCATGACCGGTGTGCCCTATCAGCGGACCACCTGCTCGAACACCTCCTGATTGAGCTGCCACTCTCCGGGATCCATGCGCACTCTGCTGAGAGGTAGTCTGCCGTCACACTGAACTCCTGCTATGTGCACCGCTGATAACACCTGGAGACGAATCGCTGCCCATCCGAACAGCCTTTCGGCCTCCTCCTCCAGGGCTGCACTGCCCATGCCTCCTTGCCGGTTGATGTAAGCCACTGTGGTCACATTGTCCGAGAGGACTTGGACCACCTTCCCCTGCAACCATGGCTCGAAACTTTCTAGTACCAAGGTCACCATTCGCAGCTCGATCGACCACAAGGCCTTCTGCGAACTCTTGTCCCTGAAAAAGCATCCTTCACAATGGGCTCTTCAACCTGACAGGCTGGCATCGGTCATCAGAGGAACCCACACTGGGGACTCCTTCCAGGCTTCCCACATGCAGCCATCAACTGAGGGCTCTCCTGGCGCTCCGCAGGAAGGGGAGTACTTGGGACAGGGGTTGACTCTGATGGGACCATCGACGGAGCAGAGCCCTCTGCAGCAGTTGCAGGTGTGCCCTTGCCCATGGGTCTAGCTCCAGTGGCCACCATGATCCCCAGAACCTGCAGATAATGCCATGCTGATGGTCTTGCCATCTTCAGGGCCTGCCATATCCACTGTCGTAGCTCCTGTGCCCGGCGAACCGAGAGGAAAATCCTGCCCACGCAGGTATCAAAGCACGCTCTCAAATACTCTAGCTCCTGGGCCAGCCATAACTGACTCTTGGCCAGGATAACCCCAACCACGACTGAAGGAACTCTTCTACCCGCGCTGTTGCTCTTTTCTCTATCATCCCTGGACCTCGCCTGGATCAGCCAATCGTTTAGGTACAGGTGGACGAGAACCCCTTCTTTGTGGAGAGCTGCCGCCACCACCACCATGACCTTGGTGAAGGTATAGGAGGTGGTCGCCAGAACGAAGGGTAACGCTCTAAACTGGAAATGGCCCCTTGGCACCGCAAAGTGGAGAAAATGCTGATGTTCTGGATGGATGGGAACGTGCAGATAGGCCTCTGCGAGATCGAGAGTCGCCAAAAATCTCCGCTTCCTACCGCCATTATTACTGTGAAAATGCGGTACCCAGAGACCGTAGTTCATGCCCTCGAAGTCTAGAATTGGGTGAAAGGAACCTTCCTTATAGGCACCACGAAATACATGAAGCATCGACTGCAGACATACAGATCTTGCAGAACCAGTTCCATGGCTCTCAGCTGCAGGAAACAAGTTAAGGTCTCTTCTACTGCTGCCAACACCGCTGCGCCCACTTTGGATGATCAAAGGAGCTCGTTCTTGCTCCGGCAGCGGGTATAGGCGCATCATGGATTGCACTCATTTAAGGCCAACCTCCGGCAGATCCCACTCATCCTGGATCATCTGTCCTGCTACTCCATATAATGGTAAGACTTTCTGCGATTTCCATACCGCCTGGAACAGCAGATCCTACAGATGCCTCTTCCTCTGCTGAGAGGTTAGCAGGCATATTCAGGGCCTTGAGGATCTCCAAGGTACACCCTTTGAGGACGAGGAATTGTATCAGTACCCGCTTGTAATGATTGTAAACCACCCTGATGGCCTTCAGCCTGGGCAGTGTATCGAGAAATTGCATAAACATAAACACTAGAAAGGGGGGCTGTTACTTCTGGAGAAAAATCTGAAATTGTGAGTATATACTTCTGGGAATTTTTCTGAAAGGAATTTTTTTTCTTTTAAAGCTAATTAATCTGTGAACCCACTATTTTTTGTTAAATCAGTCAGGGCCTAGTAGCAACAGTTTAAGATTCAATTTAAAACACAGAAGAGAACTTTCTGGTTACCTTTCATACCCAGTAGGGAGCTGTAGTTTAAATTTCATAGTCACTCAGGGCCTAGCATCAGCAAAGTACTTTTAGTTTCAAATTAAAACACAGAAGAGAGCTTTCTGGTTAAATTTAGAATCCAGCAGAGAGCTTGTAGTTTAAATTTCATAATAGGTTAGAGCCTAGCAGCAGCAAAGAGCTATAATTTAAATCAAATCAGAATATAGCTTACCTCAGCAGCACAGGACAGGGTACTGTGTAGCAGCCCTTTTTTAATAAGTGTTATATCCCTCCCTCCCTCCCCACACCCACCCTCCCCTGGGATAATCACAGCTTTATAGGTACTTGCACAACTTAAGACAGGAGGTGCTCTCAGGTGAAGCTCATTACCCAAATCAGTCATACACTAAGGACCTGAGATTAATTAAGCTTCAGGTGAACAAGGTATATTAAACTTCTTAGGTACAGTTTTAGTGGTATAAATATCCATAGCACCCTTTAGTACATAAAGAACTTAAAGATCTAAACACAAACTTAAAACTAAGATGCAGACAGCAGTCCAGCAGCGGGATGTGGGCTTTCCAGTCTTTTGCATTCAGTGTCACATGTATGATTTTCTCCCAGCTGGTGAGAGGTCTTACGTGTGCACTAGGTGCAAGGAGCTCTCTGCTCTCAGGGAACGAGTCCGTTCTCTAGAGGCTACAGTAGCGGAAAACATAAGACAGACAAAGAGGTACATAGACGAGACCTACAGGGATATAGTCCTGAAGTCCCACCTCCAGTCTGGCAGCATCCCTGTTGCCATGGAGGAGAGAGGTCACGTGACAGGAGAGCATCACCCTGGTGTGGCAGGAAGTGATCCTGTAACTAGGACCTGTCCTCCAGGTGATGTAAACCCCTCTCGCACCGAGGAGGTTTCTCCAGGGCCAAGTGCCCATGAGGGAAGGGTTAGGACAGCAGTTATAGTTGGTGATTCGATCATTAGGCATGTAGATAGCTGGGTGGCTGGTGGACGTGAGGATCGCCTGGTAACATGCCTGCCTGGTGCGAAGGTAGCGGACCTCACACGCCACCTAGATAAGGTCTTAGATAGTGCTGGGGAGGAGTCTGCTGTCTTGGTACATGTCGGTACCAATGACATAGGAAAATGTGGTAGGGAGGTTCTGGAAGCTAAATTTAGGCTTTTAGGTAGGAAGTTGAAATCCAGAACTTCCAGGGTAGCGTTCTCCGAAATGGTTCCCGTTCCACGTGCAGGACCCAAAAGGCAGGCAGAGCTCCGGAGTCTCAATGCGTGGATGAGACAATGGTGCAGAGATGAGGGGTTCGGATTTGTTAGGAACTGGGGAACATTCTGGGGAAAGGAGGGGCTCTTCCGAAGGGATGGGCTTCACCTTAACCGGGATGGAACCAGGCTGCTGGCATTAACCTTTAAAAAGGAGATAGAGCAGCTTTTAAACTAGATAATAGGGGAAAGCCGACAGTCGCCCAAGAGCGCATGGTTCGGAAGAATGTATCCTTGAAGGATACTACAAAAAGCAGAGAGGTTCCAAAAAAGAGTAAAGTAGCCCAAATGCCCTCGAGTATGGAGCAGACAGAGCTTAAAGATCCCAAATTACCCATGTCTACCAATAGCCAAATTAATATGATTAAAATACAGTCTCTAAAATGCTTGTATGCAAATGCTAGAAGTCTACAAAACAAGATGGGAGAGTTAGAATATATAGCACTAAACGAGAGGTTAGATATGATTGGAATATCAGAGACATGGTGGAAGGAGGACAACCAGTGGGACACTGTGATACCTGGGTACAAACTATATCGTAATGATAGAGCTGATCAAATTGGTGGAGGGGTTGCGCTCTATGTTAGAGAGGGCATTGAGTCAGAAAGGATTAAAGTTTTGCAAGAAACAAAATTTGCTGTAGAATCTCTATGGATTGAAATTCCATGTAAAAAGGGGAAGGCGATGGCAGTGGGGGTGTACTATCTTCCGCCTGGCCAGAATGAACAAATGGATGATGAAATGCTCAAAGAAATCAAGGAAGCTAGCAAATGTTACAGTGCAGTAATAATAATGGGTGATTTCAATTACCCCGGCATCGACTGGGTCAGTGTCACAACAGGACATGCTAGGGAGATAAAGTTCCTAGATGAAATAAATGACTGCTTCTTGGAGCAGCTGGTTCATGAACCGACCAGAGGGGAAGCAATATTAGACCTAGTCCTTAGTGGAACACCAGATGTAGTGCAAGAGATAAGGGTGTTGGGGCCACTTGGCAATAGGGATCATAGCATGATCACCTTTGATTTAATTAGTGGAGGAGGGATAGTAAGGAAATCCACAGTACTAACTTGTATCCATGCAGTAGTGTTACATCTGTAAATAGACTGTGAATAGTTTCCCTTGTTATCCAAGTTCCTTCCCTTGTTATCTGTAATCTCATGCTTGTTATTGTACTGAGACTTTTTGTTCTATGTGAACCGCGCTGATGCCGAATAGTGCGGTATATAAGAGAATGTAAATAAAATAAATAAATAAAATAATACCCTTTAACTTTCGAATGAGAAAAACAGTTAAGAAAAAACTAAAAGGAGCAGTAGCAAAGGTTAAAGACGTACATCAAGCTTGGGTGTTGTTGAAAAATACTATCTTGGAAGCCCAGACCAGCTGTATTCCATGCTTTAAGAAAAGTGGAAGGAAGTCCAAAAAACTGCCAGCATGGTTTAAAGGTGAGGTCAGAGAGGCTGTTGTTGTCAAAAAAGCATCTTTCAGGAAATGGAAAAAAGAGCCAAACGATGAAACCTGGAAACAGCACAAGCACTGGCAAGTCAAATGCAAGGCATTGATAAGACAGGCAAAGAGAGAATTTGAGAAGAAGCTTGCTGTGGAAGCAAAAACGCGAAATAAAGACCTTTTCAAGTACATTTGTAGCAAAAAACCTGTGAGAGAGTCAGTTGGTCCATTAGATGTTAAAGGGGTTAAAGGAGCACTAAGAGGCGACAAGGCGCTAGCGGAGAGACTGAATGAATTCTTTGCTTCGGTCTTTACTGAGGAAGATGTAGGGATGTTACCCATGACTGAAGTGGTATTTAAAGGTGTGGAAGAATTGAAGGAAATATCGATACATCGGGAAGATGTCTTACAACTATTAGATAAACTGAAGAGTAGCAAATCACCTGGGCCGGATGGTATACATCCAAGGGTGTTGAAAGAACTGAAACTTGAGATTGCAGCCCTGCTATCAGTAATCTGTGAACTATCATTAAAATCATCTCTAATACCTGAGGATTGGAGGATCGCCAATGTAACACCAATTTTTAAAAAGGGTTCGAGGGGTGATCCGGGAAACTACAGACCGGTGAGCCTGACATCAGTACCGGGAAAAATGGTAGAAACCATCATAAAGAATAAAATTACTCAGCATGTAGATAGTCACGACCTAATGGTAGACAGCCAACATGGCTTTAGACAAGGAAGATCTTGTCTTACTAATCTGTTATGTTTTTTTGAAGGAGTGAATAAACAGGTGGACAAAGGTGAGTCGGTTGATATTGTGTATTTGGACTTTCAGAAAGCCTTTGACAAGGTCCCTCGTGAGAGACTTTTGGCAAAACTAAAGAGTCATGGGATAGGAGGCAGTGTACTATTGTGGATCAGGAACTGGTTAAAAGATAGAAAGCAGAGGGTAGGGCTAAATGGCCAATTTTCCCAATGGAGAAAGGTGAATAGTGGTGTACCCCAGGGATCTGTGCTGGGTCCGCTGCTTTTTGACATATTCATAAATGACCTGGAAAGTGGAATAACGAGTGAGGTTATCAAATTTGCAGATGACACAAAACTATTTAAAGTTGTTAAAACCCAGGAGGATTGTGGAAAATTGCAAGAGGATCTTGATAAATTGGAAGACTGGGCATCAAAATGGCAGATGAAATTTAATGTGGAGAAGTGCAAGGTTATGCACCTAGGGAAGAACAACCCAAACTATGGTTACACGATGCAAGGTTCCACATTAGGAACCAGCACCCAGGAAAAAGATTTAGGCGTCATTGTAGATACCATGTTAAAACCCTCGGCCCAGTGTGCAGCGGCGGCCAAGAGAGCAAATAGAATGCTAGGTATGATAAGGAAAGGAATGGAAAATAAAACAAAAGATATTATAATGCCTCTATATCGTTCCATGGTGAGACCGCACCTTGAATACTGTGTGCAATTCTGGTCGCCGTATCTTAAATAGGATATAGCGATTTTAGAAAAGGTTCAGAGAAGAGCCACCAAAATGGTAAAGGGGATGGAAGGCTACTCCTATGAAGAAAGGCTAAAAAGGTTGGGGCTCTTTAACCTGGAAAAGAGACGGCTGAGGGGAGATATGATAGAAGTCTATAAATTAATGAACGGAGTGGAACGGGTAAACGTAGATCGATTGTTTACCTTATCAGAATATAGAAAGACTAGGGGACATGCAATGAAGCTACAGGGTAAACTATTTAAGACTAATAAAAGAAAATATTTTTTCACTCAACGTGTAATCAAACTCTGGAATTTGTTACCGGAGGATGTAGTAAAGGTTGTTAGTGTAGCTGGGTTTAAAAAAGGTTTGGACAAGTTCCTGGAGGAAAGGTCCATAAACCATTATTAAGAAGGGACCCAGGATATCAATGCTTGAACCAATACAAGCATTGTGGAACCTGTGTCCCTTGGGGAAACTGCTAGGTACGTATGACCTAGATTGGCCACTGTTGGAAACAGAATACTGGGCTTGATGGACTTTGGTCTGACCCTGTATGGCATATCTTATGTTCTTATGTTCTTATAAGCATAAAGATGAGCGTTGGTAGTTCCTCCCAGCGGAAAACCCGAACAATCCGAGCCTGATCCTCCTGTTCTGGACTCTCTCCTTCTTCCAAATCCTCCTGCAGATCTAGCTCCATATCAAGGTCTTCCCCATCCAGCCCCTCCGACAACAGCGATTACTGCCACTCCTCTAAGCCTCTAGCCCATTTAGACCCCACTGCTCCTGACTCGTGCTCTTTTGCGTCTGACATCCTCTTAGCCCTGTGTTCCGGGGCTGAGGAGCCACTTGGTAGGCAAAACGCCTTATGCAAAAGTAAGACAAACTCCGGTGAGAAGTCCCCCGGGAGCCCTATTGCTCCCTGGGTTTGAGGGGGTGGATGGTCCGGGCATCGTGCAGGGACCGGATCCGTTGAAGGTAACATAGTCCCCCCTGCCCCCAGGGTCTTTTGCAACCGGGAGGGACTCTCCTGCCTCATCTCATTCTGCAGGTCCTGCTCCCATGACAGCCTCTTGCGTGAAGTTTAAGCAGACGCCTGCCTCCGAGACCACACCACATCGGGGACCACAAATTTTGAGGATTTTTAGATTGCGCTGCAGTGCTGTATCTTAAAGATATGAAATGGACTTTGCCCCAATCCAATCAAACTGACACATTCTCAGAGAGCATAGTTACTCACCTGTAACAGGTGATCTCCGGGAACAGCAGGAATTTAGTCCTCACATATGGGTATCGTCGGTACCGACGGAGCCTGCGCGGGAACGCTCCCCAGCGTCCAATAGAAAGCTTTTGGGAGCATCCCACAGCGCCTGCGTGCTGCCTTCCCACCTTTCCCAACTGCCTCTCTCCAGTTGAGTTTAAAGCTGAGACAAAGAGAGAGGGAAAGAGATAGATAGAGAGATACAACTCCTAGGGGAGGTGGGTGGGTTGTGAGGACTAAATTCCTGCTGTTCCCGGAGATCACCTGTTACAGGTGAGTAACTATGCTATCTCCAGGAACAAGCAGGAATGTAGTCCTCACATATGGGAACTCCCTAGCTTTAGATGCCAGGGAGAGACCCCCGAAGTTGTGTGTCCCTGTGAAAGGGCTCCACTTTCCCCCATGGATCTCTGGCATCCTACCAGGGATGGCGGGTAGGATTTGATTAGGTATGGAACAGGTGTTGGAGAACAGCCTGACCAAATAAGGCATCCCGGCAGGAGTCCTTGTCCAAGCAGTAATGGGCTGTGAAGGTATGTACCGAGGCCCAAGTGGCTGCTCGGCAGATGTCATCGATAGACACAGAGTGCAGATGAGCCACTGAAGCTGCCATGGCTCTCACATTGTGAGCTGTGACATGGCCCTCCAGAGGAAGGTTCTTACTCTGATAGGCAAAGGAAATACACTGTGCAATCCAGTTGGACAGTGTTCTCTTGGAGACTGGAAGTCCCAAATGAGAAGGATCAAAAGCAACAAAGAGTTGAGAGGACTTTCTATATTGCTGTGTTCTTTGCAAGTAAAAGGCTAAAGCTCTTTTACAGTCCAAAGTATGAAGATTCCTTTCTGCATTTGATGCACGAGGCCTTGGAAAAAACACAGGCAGATAGATCGCTTGATTAAGATGAAAAGGCAAAACCACCTTTGGCATAAAGTGTGGATGAGTCCTAAGGACTACCTTGTCATGATGGAACTTTGTATAAGGTGGATCAGCCACTAGTGCCTGCAACTCACTGATGCGATGTGCTGATGTGATTGCAATGAGAAAGATAACTTTCCAAGAAAGGAATTTCAACGAGGTAGTAGCTAAGGGTTCGAAAGGTGGCTTCATGAGCTGGCCAAGAACCAGATTCAAGTCCCATGCCACTGGTGGTGGCTTAATGGGAGCTTAGTTAGAAGAAGGCCTCTCATAAATCTTGCTATAAGAGGATGGGAGGAAATAGGTTGCCTATTTAAAGGCTTGAAAGAAGCCGCAATAGCACTTAAATGGACTCTTACTGAGTTAGTTTTAAGTCCTGCATTGGATAAATGAAGAAGATACTCCAGTAATGATTCCAGAGGTATCGCAAGGGGGTTAAGACCCTTCTGCGAGCACCATATGGTAAACCTTTTCCACTTGAAAGCATAAGAGCGTCTTGTGGAAGGTTTTCTAGAAGCATAAAGGATATCCTTTACTTGCTGAGGAAGGGTAAGATCTTGAAGATCTAGGCCTTCAGCAACCAAGCCCTGAGATGCAGAGAGTGGGGATTGGGATGCCATAACATTCCGTCCTCCTGAGAGAGGAGATCTGGAGCAGAGCCTAACTCCAGGGAGGGAGCTTGAGAGAGATGTAGAAGCAGAGGGTACCACACTTGTCGTGGTCAATGTGGAGCTATGAGAATCATACGGCTTCTGTCTCTCTGAAGCTTGAATAGGGTTTTGGGAATCAGGGGAATGGGTGGAAAGGCATAAAGGAAGTCTTGACCCCAATGAAGGAGGAAAGCATCCCTAGCCTGAGAGCCCTGAGTCGGAATTCTGGAACAGAACCGGGGAAGTTTGGCATTCAACAGACTTGCAAAGAGGTCAATGTCCGGGGTTCCCCAAATTTGAAAAATCTTGGCCACCTGGTCTGCATGTAGAGACCATTCGTGTGGAAGCAGAACTCGACTGAGTCTGTCTGCCCAAGATTTTTGGATACCTGGAAGATACACAGCCAGGTAATGAATCTGATGCTCTCTGGCGAGGGCCCATGGTCACAAAGCTTCGTTGCAAAGTGACAGAGAGCCTGTTCCTCCCTGCTTGTTCACGTAGAACATGGCTACTTGATTGTCCGTATGAATGAGGACTGTCTTGTAGCTCAGCAGGGTGTGGAACACTCGCAGAGCAAGGAAGATTGCTCTGAGCTCCAAAAGATTGATGTGTAGATGAGTCTCCTGTGGAGTCCAAGTACCTTGAGTAGAGAGGTCTTGCAGATGAGCTGCCCAACCCATTGGTGAAGCATCTGTTGTGAGAGTTACCTGGGGTAAAGGTTGTTGAAATGGGGACCCCAGCAACAGCTTTTGAGTGGACTGCCACCATTGGAGGGACAAAATAAGGCGATTTGTGTTTGCTATTTTGTCTGACAGGCACCCTGATGCCTGGGTCCATTGAGTGGATAAAGTCCACTGGGCTGCTCTCATATGGAGGCGAGCATAAGGAACCACATGCACGGTGGATGCCATGTGGCCTAGCAACTGTAACATTTCCCGAGCAGTGAGGTGAAGCTTTAGCACTGCTTGGGAAGCTAACTGCACAATGCGAAGGCAGAGGGGCTGTGGAAGGTAGGCCCTTGTCTGTCTGGTATCCAGCAGAGCTCCTATAAACTCTAGGGACTGAGTGGGAGCAAGGTTGGATTTTGGGAAGTTTATGACAAGCCCCAAATACTGAAGGATGCGCATTGTGCGAGAGAGGGCAACCCTGGCCTCTAACTCTGAAGGGGCTCAAATGAGCCAGTTGTCTAAGTAAGGGAAGATGAATATTCCCAGGGTGCGGAGAAATGCTGCCACCACAGCCATGCATTTTGTGAACACCCTTGGTGCAGAGGCCAGGCCAAAGGGAAGAACCCTGTATTGGTAGTGCTTCCCTTGAAACAGAAAGCGAAGGAACTTTCTGTGAGTTGGATGGATGAGAACATGCGTGTACGCATCCTTGAGATCTAGAGAACAAAGCCAATCCTGACTCTGAAGGTAGGGCAGCAGGGTTCCTAGAGAAATCATCTTGTATTTCTCTTTGAACAGGAATCTGTTCAATTCTCTGAGATCTAAAATAGGTCTGTGTCCCCCTGTTTTCTTTGGGATAAGGAAATAGGGGGAGTAAAACCCTGTACCCTGTTGAGGAATGGGTACCTCTTCTATTGCCCCTTGGGCAAGAAGCATAGTGACCTCTTGATCTAACAGGTTGTTGAAAGAGGTCTGAGAATTGAACTGTTTTACCATTGTGGGAGGGGGCATGCGGATAAAGTGAAGCTTGTACCCCTCTTTTATAATGGAGAGAGTCCAATGTTCTGCTGTTATTTGCCACCATCTGGGGGCAAAATGACATAACCTTCCTGGAATGGTGGAAGTTTCTGGTCCGTTGAGGGCCAGAAAGTCTAGGTTCTCTAGATGGAAGTCAAAGGCCTTGCGGAGGCTGAGACTGCTGAGACAATTGAGGCTTAGCAGTCTTTGCTTTCCTTTGCTTAGGTGGTTGCTGAGTCTTCTGGACAGACTGACCTGCAGAACATCCCTGCTGATAAGAGGGATAAAACCTCTTCTTTTTGGAGAAGAATGGTTTCTTGAAAGATTTCTTCCTTGCAGGATCAGTTGTGGCTTTGAATAATCTATCCAAAGTGGAGTTGTCAGCATCCAACTCATTGGCCTTTTCTTGCCAATTTTTGCCGAATAGATTCTCACCTGCACAAGGAATATTGCCCAGTTTGTCCTGCACCCAGAGCTCCAAATCGGATGCCTGGAGCCAGGCAATTCTACGTGCACCTATGGCAATGGCAGAGGTTCTGCTTATGTACTCAAAACAGTCAAAAGCTGCACGATTGACAAATTTAGAAACATCTTGGGCATGTTTATCCAGTGTGAGAAAATCCTGCCTCTTATCTTCAGGAAGAAGAGGGCTCAAAACCTCTAAATGTCCTGTGACTTCTTTAAGGAACATTCCCATATATAAAATATAGGAACTGATCCTGGCAGAAAGCATGGAAGCCTGGAAGGTACGACGTCCAAAGGCATCCAGAGTTCTACACTCACGTCCTGGAGGATTAGAGGCATGCCTCTTTGCACTTCTGATCCTTCTCATAGCTGACTCCACTACAAGAGTGATGAGGAAGCTGAGTCTTCTGGAAGCCAGGACATGGAGGTACTCGATACATGGTATCTAGTCTACGAGAGTGAGGAGAGGTGGTAAGAGGTGTTTCCCACATTCTTAACATGAGATCATGTAAAATCTCATGGATAGGCAAAGTAGCTGCCTCCTTAGGAGCCTTTGGATATTGTAGAATCTCCAACTGCTTTGCCCTGGGCTCTGTTTCAGGAGCCACAGTACTGGAAAGACCTCGAGCCACCTCCCTGATAAAATCCTGAAAGGAGATATCTTCTGGAGGAGACATCCTGCGTTTGGGAGTGGAAGGCTCCTCGGGGATAAGTACTCCAGTACCGACAGAACTGTCAGAATCCTCAGACTCTTCCGAGGATTCAAAGTACCTTCTGTCCGGATGCTCTTGTAGAGCACGATACCCGTACCAATGGAAGTCGGTGCCGGGGGGAATCGGTACCGGTGTATCGGTACCGGAAGGCATGGCTTGACTGGGTGCCAGGAATGCGAACACCAATGTCGATGCTGATGCTATCGGTACTGGTGCCGATACCGGCGCCGGGGTCAATGCCGGTACCGGTTGTACTGTCTGACGCGGTTCCGAGGGTATCGATGCCGCAAGGAGAGCCGCCAGACTGTGTTCAATAGCCAGGAACCTCTGGTCTATCAATGCTGCCGATGCCTGGGTATCGGTACCGGAGAAAGCAGCCGGTACCCCAGAGCACAGCACCAGTAGTTCTGCCGAGGTTGAGGCCTCGAGAACATCCTGGAGCCCTGATAATGCTTTGGAAGCCGAAGCCTCCCACCGGGGCAATTTTGCCGGTACAGAACCCTCAAGGGCAACGTCAGAGGCATTTCGATGCTTGGAAGGAGATCTACCCTTTGAGGACCGGCCAGACTTATGTTTGGTTACCTGAGATCCATGGGAGGGAAGACAAAGCCCTGGAAGATGTCGATGCCACAGAGGCTGCATCGGAGGGAAAAAGGGTGCTGAGCTTAGCAGCCCAGTTTTGTCGACCCCTCTTGGACATCATGGCACAGGCCATACACTCCGAGATGGAGTGGTCAGGACCTAAACATTTAAGACTCTACTCATGGGTGTCGGTGACGGAGATGGTACTGCCACACTTGGTGCACTTCTTAAAACCCCCTCAGCATTGTTGTCCCCCAGGATCTCTCTGTTCCTTCTGATTTTTTTTTTTAACTTCTGCCTTTAAAAACAAAGAAACCTGCATCTTAACAGGGGAATTTAAAGCAAACTCTAACTAAACCTAGTTCCTTAGTTGTCCCTTCAGTGAGTCCAGCACCCTGGCTCACAACCTTCTCCAGCTGCTTGGAGACTGAGAATACTGGGGCTGGTGGGCGGTGCCAGCTGCATATGTACACTAGTGTCATCAAAAAGATGACATGCTCAGTCTCCAAGCTGCTGGAAGAGGTACTCCCCAGAGGTGTGGGACTGGATGAGAGGGACGATGAGGAATGTATGGCTAATTTGCATATGCACCCCTTTCTGCATGCCGCTGTTGAAATCGCATGTATTGGTGCGCTGCAAAGAGGCATACAGAGCTGATAGCACACAACTTCAGCGCTGGCTTTCTGCACCAGTCCATTTGTTTCTCTTACTTTCTTTTTTTTTTTTTACTGAAATGCGTGCCTTTGAATCAATGCTGGGTCTTGGCAGCCCAGCCCCTGGGTTTTCATGGCAAGGTGCGATTGAAAGTAGATTGCTAGGCCTTTGTTCTGCATGGTAAGTCTACAACACCTGGAATTCAGATGGTCTCCCACTGAAGTACTAACCAGGCCTGAGCTTGCTTGGCTTCTGAGATCAGCCAAGATCAGGTTCATTCTGGGTGATGAAGGTGAAATTAGACTTACCTGCTAATTGTTGTTCCTTGAGGAACTCCAGTCTAGTCCCGAACCTCTAGGTTAAGCACCTCCTCCAGCAGCTTTGGAGACTGAGAAACGTCACTCTTCTGATGACAGTGGTACAAATAGCACCGGGACCGCCTCCTCTGTCCAGTAATCTATTGACAAAGCAGACTCACCAGAGCAACAATTAAGTAGCAATAGAATAATCAAACTGTCAACTAATCTAACCCTTTCTTCAAAAGCGGGAGGAAAACTGTCCCCGCTTCAACTTTTGTGAAAGAATAAGTTACTGACTTCCTTCTGCGCTAAAGAGGCCCACTCTCCCGCTCCACGAAGGATAATGACCCCACTAGTATCCCCATTTCCTGAAATCCCCCTCTCCTAATGACCCGCATCACCACAGTAGGATCTCCAGGTTATCCAGTGAACTACTTCCTGGTTTCAGGCCATAGATTCAGAACAAAATGAGGGAGGGATACGGGACTAGACTGGAGTTCCTCAAGGAACAACAATTAGCAGGTAAGTCTAATTTCACCCTCCTTATCGTCCCTCCAGTCTAGTTCCGAACCTCTGGGGATGTAACAGAGCAGTGAAAAAAGTCAACGGGAGGGACCTGCTAGACCGGCCTGAAGCACCGCTAATCCAAACCAAGTATCCCTTTCAGCCTGAACATCCAGACGGTAATGCCTGACAAATGAATTCAACGACGACCAAGTAGCCGCCTTACAAATCTCAATAGACGGCACAAAACTGTACTCTGCCCAGGACGTCGCTTGTGCCCTGGTCGAATGCGCTCTAAAAATGCGCTCTAAATCCTTCCGGTACGGTCTTGCCCTTCAAAATGTAAGCTGATGCTATAGTCTCTTTAATCCATCTGGCAATGGAAGCTTTAGAGGCGGCGTCCCCTTTTCTCGCCCCTCCAAAGAGAACAGTCTATCCATCTTCTGGAAACTCGCTCTACGTCATATATACCTCTTCAACACTCTACGAACATCTAGCAAATGCAGCCTTTCGGAGTCTGAATTATCAGTAGCTTCCCCAAATACCGGAGAGAGACCACTTGATTCACATGAAAGGCTGAAACTACTTTGGGCAAGAAAGATGGAACTGGTCGCAACACCACTTTCTTATCATAAAACGACAAAAAAGGCTTCTGACAAGACAGAGCCTGCAACTCTGAAATTCTCTGAGTCAAACAAATCGCTACCATAAATACTACCTTGAGAGTAAGATCTTTAACTGAAGTTCTAGACAAAGGCTCAAAGGGCTCGTGTACTAAAGCGTCCAACACCAACTTAAGATCCCACATTGGAACTGCCGACCTACATGGTGGTCTCAAAAATGACACCGCTCTCAAAAAACGTTTAACATCTGGATGTGTTCCCAACGTCTCCCCTTTTATCTTTCCTCTATAACAAGCAAGCGCTGTCAGCTGCACTCGCAAGGACGCTGCCGCCAATCCTTTGTCAAGACCATCCTGTAAGAAAGACAACACATGGGACACCAAAGCTCTCAATGCTTCTAGCGACCTGTCTGCACACCATGCCTCAAACACCCGCCAGATACGGACATACACCAATGAGGTAGACCTCCGCCTAGCCTTCAACATGGTGGAAATAACCGTCAAGGAGTATCCTCTTGCCCTTACCCTTGCCCTTTCAAGAGCCAAGCCGTAAGCAAGAATCGATCCACCTGAGGCATGAGAATGGGCCCCTGGAACAACAGGTCCTTTCAAATTGGTAGGTGCCAAGGGCGCTCCACCAAGAGCCTTATGAGATCGGCGTACCATGGCCTTCTTGGCCAATCTGACGCTATCAGAATAACTTGTCCCTTGTGAACCTCTATTCCTTGTAGCACCCGACCTATCAGGACCCAAGGGGGAAACACATACAGGAGCTGACACTCCGGCCACTTCTGAATGAGAGCATCCAGACCTTCCGACATTCTTTCCTTCCTTCTGCTGAAGAATCTGCTGGGTTTTGTCGACTCAAATGTCGCCATTAAATCCATCACTGGCGTTGCCCAGCGGTGCACAACCATCTCAAACACCTCCGGATGGAGAACCCATTCCGCTGGGTCCACTTTGACTCAACTCAAAAAATCGGCCACCACGATGTCCACTCCTGCTACATGAGCCGCCAACAAAGCCACCAGATTTACCTCTGCCCACACCAACAACACTTCGGCCTCGGACTCCAGAGACGCACTGCTGGTGCCTCCCTGACGATTGATGTAGGCTACTGTGGTTGCATTGTCGGAAAACACCCGCACTGCCTTTCTCCTCAGGTGACCCTGAAAGGCTTTTAGCGCCAGAGCAGCCGCCCTCAACTCCAACCTGTTGATGGACCATATCTTTTCCATCTCTGTCCACCGTCCCTGGGAAAAATTTCCACCGACGTGCGCTCCCCAGCCCAAGAGACTGGCGTCCGTCGTAAGGGGTATCCATGCAGGTGCTTCCAGGGGCATTCCCTCCTCGAGGACCCCTGGACTTAGCCACCACTGCAGCGCCTGTTTCATCTCTGGTGGGCATGGTAGTTTCCGAGACAACGGATCGCCCTGGTGCAACCACCTTCGTAGCAATGCTCTCTGTAACGGTCACATATGAGCCCGTGCCCACGTCACCAACTCGAGAGTCGCTGCCATAGTACCCAGCAACTGAAGATAATGCCACGCCGTAAGATTCCTTCTGCTCAGAAATGTGAGGACTAGCTTTCTTAATCCTTGTGCTTGCACCTGTGGCAGAAAAACCTTTCCTACCTTCGTATTGAAACGCGCTCCCAGATACTCTAGGTTTTGCGACGGATCCAATCTGCTCTTCGCCATATTGACTACCCAGCCTAGGCTCTGAAGAAACTCTACCACTCTGGTTGTTGCCGACTCGCTCTCCCTCTCAGACTTTGCCCGAATTAGCCAATCATCTAAATAAGGGTGCACTAGAATCCCTTCCTTTCTCAACGCGGCTGCCACAACCACCATGACCCTGGTGAAAGTCTGTGGCGCCGTTGCCAAATCAAAAGGCAACGCTCGGAACTGAAAATTTCCCATTGGAACTGTAAACCTGAGAAATTTCTGATGCTCCTGTCGAATCTGAATGTGAAGATAGGCTTCCGACAGGTTCAGAGAAGTAAGGAATTCTGCTCTCACTGCTAAGATAACTGATCTTAGCATTTCCATATGAAAATGAGACACCCGTAGACAGTGATTTACCCCTTTTAGATCCAGAACTGGGCGAAAGAATCCTTCGTTCTTTGACACCACAAAGTATATGGAGTATCGACCATATCCGCACTGGTCTGGTGGTACTAGTACCACTGCGTTGAGACTCATCAGCTTTTCCAATGTCTCCTGCACCGCTTGGACCTTGAGGGCCACCTTGCCAAGGAGACTGAACGTAAGCATCGACCACTGGGCGTTGAAACTCGAGAGCACAGCCCTCTCGAATGATCTCCAACACTCATTGATTGGAAGTAATCTGGACCCAAGCAGGATAAAACTCTTGTAGTCAACCTCTCACGGCTGCTAGTCCTACCTGGGTCCTCCTGGCTTCATTGTGGTTTTCGAAGGTTCGAGGAAGAGGATGTAGCAAACCATCTGTTAGCCCCTCTAAATCCTCAAAACCCCTGATTCCTATACGAAAAACATCCCCTTTGAAATGGGCCGAACCTGGCTGAGCGGAAACGATGGAATTCTCTCTGTTGACCTTTGTTCGATGCCGTCGGACGTCCTTGCTTTTGTTTGTCCTCTGGGAGTCTCCCACCCTTGGACTCCCCGAGCTCCTTCACCAACTTATCCAAATCCTCTCCAAAAAGTAGCTTACCCCTGAAAGGTAGTTTACCCAGTCTTGCCTTGGAGGACCCATCTGCCACCCAATTTTGCAGCCAAAGATACCGCCTTGCCACTATCACCGACGCCATACTCTTAGACAGGCCCCTAATAAGGCATAATGAATGTCAGCTAGGTAAGCCGTCCCAGACTCTAACCTGGCTGCCTCCCTGTCTCTCTCGTCCAACAGCTCTCCTTGAATCCGCTGGGACCAGACGCAGACAGGCTCTCACTACCCATGCCCCACAAAAAGACGCCTGGATGGAGAGGGCATTCAAGTCAAACACCTATTTTAACAAGGTATCCAATAGCCTTTCCTGAGCATCTTTGAGAGCGGCACTACCTTCCCCCGGGAAGGCAGTCTTGGTTACTGCTGAGACAGCTTCATCTACCTTAGGAGATTTAAACAACTCCCGATCCTGATCCACTAACGGGTAAAGGCGTGCCATTATCCTGGAACCCCTAAGAGCTGCCTCGGGCATGTCCCATTCTTCCTGAATCATTTCCTGCACCACTCTGTGCACAGAAAAAGCTTTTTGCTTCTTACGAAATGCCTGCAACAAGGGATCCTCTAAAGTTGCATCTTCCGTCGGCCCTGCCACTGGCATGTTAAGGGCTTTCAGAGTTTCCGCTATGAGTGCTGGTAATTCGTCACGACGAAATACCCGGATCACTCTAGCTTGGTCCTCTTGTTCCGTCAACTCTCCTTCCTCCAACTCATCTTCCAGGTCCAACTCCTGGTCTTCATCCTCCGAGAGAGGGCAAACCGAAGCCTCTGACTGCTCCTGTCTATTTTTTACCTTTCTAGGCCTTTTTAAAGGAACCTCGTTAGTTCCTGAGCCTAGAGGGGTTCCCGGTTGCTTCACACCCAGCTCTGCTTCTGCCGAAGCAGGCTCTGGCCTCTTCTTACTGCCACTGAAGGCCTGCTGCATATGAGCTATGAAGTCTGGAGAAAATATTGTTGCTAGTCCCCCCGGTAATGTCGGTTGAGAAGGCGGGAGATCTGAAGCCCAGGTGGGCCCCGCCACTGGCTCCAGCAGTGGTCTGGAAAGGGAAACTGGCTCCGTGACTACAGCCCCCCTTTCTGACTCTCCCCAGTAACTTCTAAAGTCTGCTCCATAGAGGCTGCTTCTTGAACGCAGCCTCTACAGACCCCAGTGTCTGACACTGTTCCCCTTCTAGAACCGCACACTAAACACTGCGGCCTAGAAGGCATGCCTCAACCGCTTCTCTGCTTGCCACACTCGGATCCTAGCACATATAGATATATGTCTAGATATCCTCCTAAATATCTATCAAAAATCCACCTCAATCTCTCTAGCTATAAGCAGCAGCATTCTGCTCTGACTGAAAAATGAGTCCCACAGTGCAATGCAGAGACAAGATCTATTTTTTTTTAAACTATCCGTTAATGTGGACTTTGCATCTGGCTG
Organism: Ichthyophis bannanicus; assembly: GCA_033557465.1. Taxonomy (NCBI): domain Eukaryota; kingdom Metazoa; phylum Chordata; class Amphibia; order Gymnophiona; family Ichthyophiidae; genus Ichthyophis; species Ichthyophis bannanicus. The sequence continues at coordinate 192,078,521 of CM066036.1, forward strand.
CCAAATCCTGAAAAAAACGAAGGTCTACGACGAAAATTGAGTTTCCTGTGAGCCGCGATGCTCTGCGTTTCCCGCGCTTGCACCACGTGGCCCAGGCCTACCCTCCGCGAAACGGCACGTTTGCTCCTTACCCCGCTCGTCGAAAAGCTCTCTGACAGAAGCACTTACCTTTCCTCTGCAGGCTGCGGGCAACACACCCGGTCTCCCCGTGCTCAGCCGAAACAACGGCTTTTGCGATGGGGGAGAACACGGCGCTGAGGAGACAGTCCTGTGGCGATCCCCAAGTCTGCCGCGCCTTTAGCAACTGACTTTTTCAGCGCTCTCTTCTGCTCCCGCTGCTGTTTCCTCACTCAAACAGTGGGTTCAGGAAACGAAGAACAGCCCCCTCTGCACTTAGTACTCTCCTGTCCCCTGCCTCCCGCAGTGAGATTGGGAGGATGGGGGGAGGCCTCAATACAATTTTTTTTTAAATATCTTTAAATCACCCGGATATTAACAACGTAGTACTAAAACCCTTCTAACAACTTTCCTTAAGTGTTTCTCCAGTGAGCCCCAAACCTCCAGGCTCACCAACCTCCAGCTACTTGGAGACTGAAATAACTGGACAGAGAAGGCGGTCCCGGGGCTATTTGTACCACTGTCATCAGAAGAGTGACGTTTCTCAGTCTCCAAAGCTGCTGGAGGAGGTGCTTAACCCAGAGGTTTGGGACTAGACTGGAGGGACGATAAGGAAGCTGTAGTTAGCTAAACTTTATCAGGTACTAAAACCTACAGATCAAGGAGTCCAGGGAAGCAACCAGGGAGATTGGGAGTGGGAATGACTTTGTCCTTGAACTGAGGTACTTTCCTACCACATACACACCCTTCCCAAAAGACAGCTATTCACTTGGGCAGAGGTCCACAGCCCAACTGTGGAGAATTCTTGCCTATATGAGGGCTGTACAATCTAGAACAAGAGCCACAGGGCTAACATGAGCCCAGAAAAAGTCTTGATGTACCTTTCTACGACTTGTCACCATCTGCTGGAGACAGAGAAATACTGATAAGTTCCCGGCTGCACCACTCCTTATGCTAGTGATGCGTCACTGGAAAAGCTGTATTCTCTGTCTCCATCTGCTGGCAGGGTGGCAGGTACTTGTCTGTCTCGACTAGTCTAGCAAGATGATCAGGAAATATAAGTTAAACAATTTAGAGGGTATATATTTTTACATGGCATTGATTTAAAAGGTTAGTCATAAATTCTCAAGTGTTGCTAGACAAACTCCATTTTATCATGACATGTCAGCTCAACCCTGGTTTTCCTCCCAACTTACTCTACATGACAATAAGCACTTGACTGCATAGAACATAAGCTGTAAAACCATATTAAAATCACAACATCTTCTCTATATTTTTATGCTATCTTTTCCTACTCACTCTTATAATATGGTATAATCTATTTTCTACAGTTTCTTATAGCTCAGATGAAACACTAAATACTGAATTTACAAAAGGCAAAAAAATCTTATTCATAACCACTGAATATTGAAACATACTTTGTTGTTTTGTTTAATATATACTTAATTTAATTTATTAACATTTAATTTCCCACATTCTCCCAGAAAGACTGGGTACTAAAATCAAGGAGTACATCTTTATAAGTAAATATTCAAAAAATGTTAACCCACCTTCTGTTTCTTGCTCTTTTGGCATCTCTGCAAGTAGACAGTGATATAAAGGGCGCTCCCCAAAGCCATCTTCTAGTAGATCTGAAAATAAGACTAATGAGCACATGCCAAGCTGCTAGTATGGGCTACAATCAGGAAAATACTTTGAGTCACTTAGAAACAGCATACTTACAAAGCCAATCAAAACGTTACCTGGGTTGAAATGCCCTCAAGAGCAAATGTTTAAAAAATTGGGATTAAAAGGTAAATGAAAATAATGCAGTAAAAAATATAGATGGACAGGCAATTTTTAAAGCGCTTTCCACAGGTTTAAAAAACTTTTACTTACTTAAACCAGCAATCAGAAAACTACCCACCCTTAATACAGCTAAAAGCATCCATAATGTTTCACAACATGCAGCATTAGGAGAAATTTCACTTACCGTTAATTTCCTTTCCTGGAATACTGCTAGACCAGTCCAGACAAACGGGTTATGCACCCCTTCCACCAGATCTTGGAGACAGAGAATTCTACCAGAGCTCTGATAGGCTGGAGCCTGGTGATATAATCCTACCCCTAGGGGTCTCCCTCAGTTACGTCCACAAGCTAATGCAACATGAACTGTAACATCACCCCAGAGGGTCTCAAGTGAACTATATACAAGGGAGCCGAAGAACTCCCTACAGCTGAAAACAGTATCCACCTACGAACCCATGGACTGCCCATGGCGAGGCATACCGGCAAAGAGAAGAACCGCGGTCGGCGGCTGCACCGCACCAGCGGCACTCCAACCAACAGCAGGGCGGGTCCTGGACTGGTCTAGCAGTATTGCAGGAAAGGAAATTAACGGTAAGTGAAATTTCTCCTTCCAGTTCATACTGCTAGACCAGTCCAGACAAACGGGCAGTACCCAAGCTACCTGCGTTCAAGGGGGGGCAAGGCCGCCGACAGCTCAGCAACTCCAAAACGGACCTCCTGACGGGCATGAAAGTCCAACCTATAATGACCGACAAAGGTGGACAGCGACGACCAAGTCACCGCCCGGCAAATATCGAGAGGAACTACATGAGATCTCCCGGCCTACAAAGTTGCTTGCGCCCGAGAGGAGTGAGCACGGAGTTCCGGTGGAGCTGGCTCTCCCAGAAGAAGGAACGCCACCTCAATGGCTTCCGTAACCCATCTAAAAATGGTAGATTCGGAGGCTGCGGATCCCCGACGAGAACCCGCGAACAAGACAAAAGAGCAACAGTCATATGGAAGGGTCCCGCGACCCCCAGATACCGAAAAAGAACCACCTTAAGGTCCACCGCCCGCAACGGAGACCGACCACTGTCACACTGCGCCTTTGTTAAAGACGGAAAGAAAAGAGGCTGGTCAACAGCGAACGGCGTCAGCACTTTGGGCAACAAAGAAAGGGACAGTTCTCAGAGAAACGCCTTCGGAGGAAAACGAGAGATAGGGATGTCGACACGAGAGAGCCTGGAGCTCAGAAAGACGGCGTGCCGAAGTTATGGCCACCAAGAAGACTGCCATCAGAGTCAAATCTAGAAGAGAACATGCCCTCAGAGGCTCAAAGGGAGGAGCAACGAGGGCACAGAGGACAAGCACGAGAGCTCACGCCTGCACAGGCGAACGCAGAGGAGGCCGGAAGGCCTAACTCCGCGGAGGAACCGAGACACGTCCAAATGCGAAGCTATCGATCGCCCCGCTATAGGACTCCGAAAACAAGTTGAGGCAACCACTTGTACTCGCAAGGAATCGAGCGCTAATCCCTTATCCACTCCGGCCTGTAAAAAGGACAGGATATCCGGAACACCGCAACGCCAGGGTGAGAGGTTATTTCACGAACACCAACCATCAAGAGACGCCAAACCCGAGCGTAAGTCAGCGTCGTGGTAGACCGCTGCGCCGTGAGAAGCGTCACGACCATGCTAGGCGAATAGCCGTAGCGAGCAAACCGGCGGCGTGGAATTGCCAGGCCGTAAGCGAGTAAGGAGCCGGGTCTTCCATCTCCACCGGTCCCTGAATCAGAAGGCCGAGAAACGCCTCGAGGCGGAGCATCGACGCCCCAGACAGACGGAATAGATCCGCATACCATGGTCCGCGAGCCCAACTCGGAGCCAGCAGGAGTACAGGGTCGCGACGGTCTCGGAGCCGCTGGAGAACCATGCATATCACGGATCAGGGAGGGAAAACACACCGGAGAAGATGAATCGGCCACGGTTGAGAGAGAGCATCTATGCCGTGCATTCCCTCGTCCCTCCAATGGCCGAAGTACAGCGAAGCCGTGGCAGTCTGTGCCGTAGCCATTAGATCCATGGTCAGTAGGCCCCACAGGTGAACAATGGACCGGAACGCATCTGGCTGCAGAGCCCAGCCCCCGGGCTCCAGAGAGTGCCGGGTGAGAAAATCGGCCTACACATTGTTCACGCCTGCGATGTGCTGTGCCGACAGCATGAAGATGTTCCCCCGCCCACGGGAGGAGCAAACGCCTCTCCTGTGAGACATCCGGACATTGCGTGCCGCCTAGGCGGCTTAGGTAAGCAACCGTCGTGGCGTCGGACAGGATCCGAACCGCACACCGCCGCATTAGAGGCTGAAACTGAAGAAGGGCGAAGCGCACTTTCTGCGTCTCGAGAGGATTGATAGACCCTTGGGCTGCGCGAGGTGACCAACACCCCTGCGCCGAGGCTAAGCCGCAAGGCGCTCCCCAACCGGAGAGGTCGGCGATTGGCGTCACCAAGATCCAGCGCAGAAACTCCAGAGGGACCGCCCGTAGAAGATTGTGTGCCTGAAGCCACCAGCGAAGGCTGCGGCGCACCGGCAGAAGCAAAGGCAACCGGATTCGATAACTCTCCGATACCGGCGACCAACGAGATAGAAGCGCCGTCGGCAAGCAGCGCAAGAGCGCTCTTGCCCACGGAACGAGGGCTATTGTTGCTGCCATGGACCTCAAGAGTTGAAGGTAGCCCCAAGGCCGAGGCGCCGCTTGATCCAAGCAGCGGCGGAGCTGAAGAGAGATCTTCTGAAAACGTTCCTGAGGTAGAAACACCCGTCCCCTACGAGTGTCGCACCCAGCCCCGAGAGAATCCAGGACCTGAAGCATTCCAAAATAGACAGAGTAACGGCCCAGTCCTCCTTCCAACGGTGGACCGGGATGAATGGCATCTAAACGCTGGAGCCTTTAAATGAAGCAACATCCGCTGCCCATTGACGCAGGCTGAGCCATCTCCGAGCTACCGACACCGGTGCTAGGAAGCGAGCTGACAGCTGCAAGAGATCACAGAATGCCTCTGCCTGGAATGCAGCAATGGATTCGAAATGAACCAACTCGGGAACACCTGGAAGCTGCGGAATCCATCGAAGGGAGGCCCGAGCTGCCAGACCTCCGCACACCTGCAAGAAGGAAATAGCGGGCGAAGGAAAACCGGACTGTAGCAGTCTCCCAACTCTTCAGGTCTGGCTGGTCGCGGAGCGCCTCTCCGCCCTCAACCGGAAGTGTGGTATGCCTGATGACCCTGGTCAGAATGCATCAACCGTCGGGTATTGCAGCCAACGGTCCAAGTGAAAGGGAGACCAAGGGTATAACCGACCAATACCGCGTGCCGTACGAATGCACTGGAAAATTGGATGCGGCTTCAACCGGATTTGAGAATCCGGAGGAGCAGGCGTGTCGGCTAGGGGGAGCGACTCCATCACCTGTGTGATTAGAGCCGGCAACTCCTCTTACCGAAAAAGGCGGAGAACCGTCAGCGAAGAAAACAGACGGAGAATATTCCCCATCTCCGTACTCCAACGAGTCAGGGCTGACCTCCGAAGATTTAAAGTCTTCTTGAATATCCATAGTACCCCGCAAGGCACATGCTACGCCCCAAGGAGGACGTACTGCTCTAAGGTCTGAGGACTTATGGGACCACTTGCGAGACCACGCCATATGCTCGCCTGCTACTGGGCAGGTGTAGGAGATAATCCAAAAGACTCCAAAAGTCACAGGCGTCATGCCAGATGGAAGAGTGTGAGGAAGGCACTGTCAGTCAAGGCTGCTGTGGTCTCCAGCGGCTGTGGAAGTGACATGGGAGCTGACTGAATCTTCTCCTGCAGGAAGATCCTGCAGCAGGGGCTCTGAGGAGGGGGGAGATAAGGTGCTGATGAACCCAGCTAGCAACGCACTGGGAATGGTGAAAGTCTCCGGGATGCAGTGTGCAGGTAGAACACAAGCAATCTATTAATGTCCCCTTCGGCTGATTACATATCACATATAATACAGCCAGAGAAAGAAGCATTGTAGAGACTTAAACCACCTTTCCTCTTCTTGTGTGGGGTTTTTTTTTTTTTTTTTGCATTTAAAACAAAAAGCAAGGTAGGCTCAGGGAAACCCAAGACTCTTCAAGAAAAGGATTTTGAAACTCCACGTGCCTCCACAGCATGTTTAAATGTGTGGAAACTGCTGTTTAGAGCTGTTTCCTCCAAAAAGAAACACTGAAGAGAAAAACAAAACGGCCGCTGGCACAGAAAAACTGTCAGGTATTTACTGAGCTGAGAAGGGAACTGTCAGTCATTCACTGTGCTGGCATAGAGAAACTTTCAAAGTCAGGGTAAGGCAATTACAATGACTGAAAGTAGGGAAATTAGAGTGTGATCCCTCCGCAGCCATTCAGACCTCCATGGTAGGGGCTGAAAGGTGTTTCTGGGGAGGGATGTAGAAGCTCAAATCCAGCCGTAGGAAGATTACAGTGAGCATGCTTACTTAGGCCGAGCCCAAAACAGTCAGGATCCAAAACACTGACTTAAAATTCCAATCAAATGGGTATATTGAATAAGACAGGTACAATTTCAGTAGGACGTACAAAGTAACCCAGCTGCAGTTTGTGGACTAAAAATTTAAAGTAGGAACTTCAAAACTCAGAGGCAGCCGGTCCGGATGCAGTTGAAATCATCCCAGAGCAGCTGGGGCAAGTAAGAAAAAAACAGGCTACTCACAGTTTTCTTTCAGAAAATGATACCTGAACTTCCTGGAGGTATCCAAACTCTCGTGGCAAAGACTCAGCGCAGCGTAAAGCCAATGGAGAGCTCCACTGAAGCCAAGCTCAGGAGTTCCCAAGTTCATCTGGGGAAGCAAGATGCTGGGGGAAGAGCAGATCTGATTCATGAGGTCCCTGTGTTTCTTCTGACAGCCTATGCAGCGTAAACCTGAATAAGGCACAGTGAGAACTAAAAACAAATAACTGCGTCCCGCAGGAACAGGCATTTAACAATATTCCCCATAATAGGTAATGCCTCAGCCAGCCTTCTTTGTTGGGCACAGTGGGGGATGGAACCCATGAACCCTGCACCATTCGTCAGTGACTTAGCATTGTACTGTGGCTCTGAATTGCATCCTGTTCTCTATCCATGCCTTCCGTACTTTTTATTCATTATGCTAATACATAGGCAGAGAAAAAGGAACCCCTTCACAACTCACAGCTAACAAGTGTTGTGGAAAAAAAAACTTAAACAGCAATATAGCTGTTAGAAGCCAGCAGAGAAGTAATCTGGCTTCCCGCCAAAACCCGAGGCTCATTAGCTATTCAAAATGGCCACCGGCAAAAATAAAACACAAAAAGAGTGAATTAAAAACCCAAAAGCTAAGGAATTAACTTAAAAAGTCAAAGGAGAAGGTGGGAGGGTTGCAGGCATGAGAGAAATGCCTAAAATCGCTGAAAAATCAAGAAAAATAAATCGAGTTACCACAGAGTTGCAGACAGCAGTGGGAGAAAGACGGTTTCTGTACTTACAGTACCGAAAGTGCAGAGAAGCCACGGACCGCTGCTCAAACCACTGCAGCTGCCTCACCACTAAAATCAGCCCCAGGGACTGGATTCTAGGAGGCTTACCATCCAGCTAAATAGCCCTCATGACTAGTGCTGGGGAGTCTGCACATCAGCGATCTCTACTGTGACAGAGGACACAGGAGCTTCAGCTGGAATCATCCTGGTGCTCAGATAAGTACACTGGCAACTCAGGGCATAATCTCTCCAAGAGAAATCACAAAGAAATAAAGCATTTTAAATTTTGTTTGAAGGAGCAAAAAAAAAAAAGCATCCAGATCTGCTGGAGACAGAGAAAAACTGAGGGAGACCCCTAGGGGTAGGATTATATCACCAGGCTCCAGCCTATCAGAGCTCTGGTAGAATTCTCTGTCTCCAAGATCTGCTGGCAGGGGTGCATAACCCGTTTGTCTGGACTGGTCTAGCAGTATGAACTGGAAACTGCATTGAGAGCACTCTTTCCCAGGGACATGTTTAGGCTGGGATAGCAATGTGCATGTGTATAAGAAGGCACTTTCAAAGCTACACAAATATTTTTGCCAGCAAATTTCTACCCACATAAAAGTTAATGCAAGTGTCTACATATACTTTGTACTGCAGCAATTTTCAAAGTGAGAGTCAATCCCTGCACAATAGTGAAACTTAGTGGCCAGATTTAGGGTCCGTGATAACGGAGTTCTAGAAGGACTATCACCAAAATGACTAAAGTATGGTGGGTGGGGATATAAAGAGAAAAGTCCTGTGTAAATGCAAATGAATGTGCAGAACACCAGATCCCAGCACTGGTACTAACAAAGCTGGAAGCCCAAAGTAAGAGGGAGGAAATCACTTCATCAAAAAAAAAAAGGTGCAGGGGTTGGCAACTACATCTTGAAACAAAATATTCTACTATGGTATATGACATCCAAAGTGCTTACTTAGTAAATATTGTCATGTAGGTCAAGGTATAAAAAGGTGACATTTTACTTACTGAATAATGTTCTTTCCTTGAGTCTTACTAGGACCATCCAGACAAGTGGGTTGTGTTCCCCTACCAGCAGAGGTGGAGACTGAGAAAACTCCAGAGATTTCTGATTACTTCATCCTGTACTATATCTAGAGTAGCTAGAGGGCATACTACCTCAGTATTCATACCCAAGCCATGGATAAGAACCCCTGGCTGCACAAGCCCCAGTGAGGATAACAAGAACTAATAGTCCAAAGAACAGAACTATATTCAGAACATCAAGAAGTATGTAGGCCGCAGGGCTAAACCACAAGAAAAAGTCGATTATCGCAGATGCAGCAGATCATAACCGCTCACTGAGGGTCATACCAGAACACATCAGATTGTAGCAGATCAGATCAGATCATAGCAAATCATAACCAATCCCAGGGACACGTCCTGAACTGGCCTAGCAGGACTCAAGGACAGGATATTATCCAGTAAAGCACAGTTACTTACCTGTAAACAGGTGATCTCTGGGAACAGCAGGAATAAGTCTTCACAAATGGGTACGTCGGTACCGACGGAGTCCGCGTGGGAACGCTTCCCAGCGTCCAATCAGAAAGCTTTTGGAAGCATCCCAACACGCCTGTGTGCTGCCTTCCCGCCTTCCCAACTGCCTCTCCTCAGTTAAGTTTTAAAGCTGAGACAAAGAGAGAGAGAGCAAGGAAGGGAAACATAGAGATAGAGAAAAAGCAACTTCTAGGGGAGGTGGGTGGGTTGTGAAGACTTATTCCTGCTGTTCCCAGAGATCACCTGCTACAGGTAAGTAACTGTGCTATCTCCAGGAACAAGCAGGAATAAGTCTTCACATATGGGGACTCCCAAGCTCAGATGCCCAGAGGGAGTCCTAGCATGTTGCAAGTCTAGAACGAGCCATGCTATTCCTCAGGACCTCAGGCATCCTGGGGATGGAGGGTAGGAGTTGAATACAGAAAAGGAGCTGTGGAACAGCTGGCTAGAACAGGGCTTCAAAAGGGGAAGAGCCTGTACAGAGGGCATTTAGTAGTATAATATTGTAATCTGGGCCTCCCTTGTTGGCACTGCACAAGTCCACTGAGCTACATACGGATCTGTTAGAAGAGCCAGTGAATGTGCTCAAGGGGTACCTCACTGAGAAGTAGAGGTAATAAAATAGAACAAAAACAAGTGGAGGTCAGAACCCTTCAGGGTGAGAAATAGCCCCAGGGGAAAAACCGGGGTAGTATAAGAGGTAGAGCTTCAGCAGAGACACAGAAGGTACTATGAAAGAAAGCTTAAGCTGTTTTGATCCAAAAACAGTACAAACCTTGGACCAAGAGAAAAAATGAGTCTGACCTAACTGGACTGGGGTTGGAATCAGTCCATGTAGGGGAGAAAGGGTATGGAGACCCTTGTATCTGATAAGAAAGTAAGGACAGACTCAGGAACGCTAAGCTTTAGAGTAACTGAAGCTCCGCAATGTCTTTCCTAAATGGGGTCAAGTAGGAAAGAAAAAAGGGTACATGGAGAGCTTCAGGAGTACCTAACCTGAAAGGTTATGGTAAGGAACAAATTTGTTAATTACCACAGGAAGTGGTTATAGCTGTAGCCCTCTAAGAATGCTGGCACAGCATTGATAGAGGTAGTGCCCATCTGTCAGGCTTATATAGGAATGTAGGGATATCTGAACCTGACAGACAGATAGATAAGTAGATGGATACAGATCTATCTAAAAATATATCTCATTATAACGATAAACATATATGTATACATATCTATCTATCTATCTATCTATCTATCTATATATATATATATATATATACACACATATATATCTATTTAAATATATATACCTAGAGGGTATATAGGCATATAACTATAAGAGATTATGTATGGGCAGAAGACACACCGATAGATATAGATAAGTATATATATGTATCTATATACAGTCAAACCTCGGTTTTCGGTTGCCCCGGTTTTCGTCGGTTTCGGTTTTCGACGTGTTTTCAGACGGCGATCTTGTCTCGGTTTTCGTCCATCGCCTCGGTTTTCGTACTGCAATACAGTACACGCTTGCCTGCCCAGTCCCGGCAGCACTACCCCCCCCCCCCCGACTCACCGATCGCGTGTTGAAATGGAGCAACATCCTCGAGCCAGAGATGCAAGGATTGCAGAGAGGAAGGCCCCGATCTCTCCACCGCCTGCCTGTTCTCTGGAGCGCCCCCTCAGGCTCGGAGGTAGCAGGGTAGCAGGAGATATTGAATGGGTAAGCAGGAGATGTTGAATGAATGTGGCAGGCAGTTCTTTCTCTTGCGGGGTACGCTGTTGAGACGGAGTCAGCGATCAGATTAGTGTCCTAGGTTATCTGTGTGTTTGCTGTCCTGAGCGGGAGAGTGGTGTTTCCGGTGGCTGTGGCTGGTGCCTTTTTTTTTTGTGGATCCTTCTTTTTTTTTCTGTTTTCTTTAAAAATTTCTGGATGTTTTTTTGCTGAAGATTTGCATCTTGACTGTGCTGTTAATCTTTCTCCCTTCTCAGCAGTTTAAACAATTTGTCTGCCAAAAATACCTCTGGAGCACCATCTTGTGGCCAGAAGTGGGATTGACTCTCTATAAAATGTATTTTTTGTCAATATTTTTGGGTGTCTGGAACGGATTAATTGAATTTACATTATTTCTTATGGGAAATCTTGCTTCGGTTTTAGTCCGTTTCGGTTTTAGTCAGACTTTTTTGAACGGATTAATCATGAAAACCGAGGTTTGACTGTATATATCTTTATCTGACAGCAAGAAGGTTGATACCTGCTTGAATAGATACATAGAGAATCCTCTTTTCCTGGTTATGACTGGCAGAGTCAGAGGAGAGGTCTCCCTGACAAGAAGTCTGAATTCCCTGCAGAATTTGAGCTCTTGAATAACCAGGATGGCCTACGTGAAAATGGCAGAGGATAACTTCAGTCTGCAGACAGAAAGTCCAGGTATCTCCAGAATTGCAACATGGAGAATGGAGAGAGGATGCCTCTGGAGGAAGATACCCTAGTGACCCGCCTATGAGGGCAAGAAGGGTATTAGGCGTCCTTTAGCTGCCATTGAAGAAATTGACCTCTGGCAAGAAGACCCAAGGAGATATGGGCCAAGCTAGGGATTTGGCCCTCCTTAAGTCTTTCTCGCAATGAAAGACCTGAGGCGTATGCCTCAAAAGAGATTTAAGATGAGATGGTAAGGGTAGGGAATACCTGCCAGACATGAATATGACTGGGGGAGCCCCCTCTAACCATCTGGGGTTATCTGCTAGGCAAGATACTAATGCTCTCTAGCAAGGCCCCATAGTGCAAAGCTACTCTGTAGAGATGCAGAGAGCATGTTGCAGGTTGGTTAGAAGAAAAAACTGGCTGTGAAAAGCCAGCAGGGTAACCAGCTATTCTGCCAAGGACAAAGGGGCGAAGAATAGAAGTTAACCAACTAGAATGTGATAATCCCTGGTTCTGTAGAGAAACAAAACCAGTGGCTTAACCACTAGGAATTGCTGTATCTGCAGCAACTACCAGAGCAGCATTGAAAAGTTCTTTTCCCTGCTCCTTTTTTAGACTGGGAAAAAGAAACAACAGACATGATAGGAGTCCCTATTGTCTGATGAGCTGCTCTAAGGTAAGAAGGGGGGGAAGACATCTCCAGAAGTGAGAATCCCCCGGTAGAACAGGTAGAGGACCATAGGAGCTTACCAGTTTAAAGAGCCACTCTTACAAAGCAAATGTTGTAGTAAGAGGGAAGCAAGACAGAGTTGCAAGAGACCGACTATGGAGGAGGTCTCGGACAGATGAGATGATACATGCCAGTACAGGGAAACAACTGTCTATTGATAGTTGCTACATCTTTTTCCTCCAAGTGGAAGAGGAAAATCTATTGATTATGGGCATGATCATCATAAAGACTCAGAGTTAGAGAAAAATGTCTCATGAAGAGATATCTAGGTAGGTTAGCATGAAAATTAGTGCAGATACTTCAAGTGAAAAGAAGCAGACTGCTATCCTAACCCCCAACCAAAAGGGACAATGATCTATTTGAAACCCTGCGACTGCTGGGTTTGTTGACCCTGTTGAGGTTGTGGATTCTTCAGACCAGGGTGATGTTTCCCCTGTTTGGGAACATCTGAATGATGGGCAGATGATGGGTAAAACCTTCTCCCCCTAGGGGAAGAAAGTTTGGTAGGACATTTCCTACCTACTGGGAAAGAAGAAGGCGTAGAACAGCCTCTGGAAAAAGGAAAGTCAGTGGATAACTGGGTAATCTGAAGTAAAGACTCCTTGTTGAAGAGATTTTCTCCAGTGCAAGGAATATTTCCCAGTCTTTCTTGTGCCCATTTGTCCAAGTCTGAAGCTTGAAGCCAGGCTCTACATCGTGCCCCTATAGCTATAGCAGAAGTCCTGCAAACAGACTCAAAGGAGTCTAGGGTAGCACGAGTAAGAAACCTAGAGATATTTTGAGTATGACTAACCAGAGAGGAATAGTCTGTACATCTGGGCTCTTGAAGAAAAGGAGTCAAAAGATGTAACTGCTTTGTGACCTCCTCAAGAGATAGACCCATATAAAAAATAGATGAGAGAATTCTTGCTGAAAGCATGGATGTCTGAAAGGTTTGACGTCCAAAGGCATCTAGTGTCTTAGACTCACGACCTGGCGGACAAGAAGAGTGCTTTTTATTACTCTTCACTCGCCTCATTGCTGATTCTACAACAATGGAATGATGAGGAAGTTGAGTCTTTTGAAACCCTGGAGAGGGGGGCACCCGATATAGAAGATCAGATGCTCTATAAGGTGGGGGTACCTTTAAAGGAGCTTCCCACATTCGTAGAAGGAGATCCTGCAAAGAATAATGCAAAGGAAGCATTATGTTCTCCTTTGCTTTGTTAGGAACAGAAAGGTATTCTGTATTCCCATGTGTAGGATCTTGTCCAGGAATAGGAATGGCAAGTGATTTTGCCATATCCAGGAGGAAAGTCTGGAAAGAAGGATCCCCAGAGGAAACTTCCCTTAGATAGGCTAGATCTGAAGAAGAACTAGCGTTGGCACCGAGGGATCTATCTAAGTATATAGGAATAGAAGATCCTGAATGGTGCAGTATGGGATCCTTAGATGGTGGTCGCTGGTACTGCAGGTCAGGACCAGCGACAGTCAGTAACAGGTCGTCCATGCTAGGGATCGATTCCAAACTCGGCATCGAGGGAAGCGAGCCTGACGAGAAAAGCATGGAAGGTACCGACAACAAAGGTAAAGTGGATATCGGTACCGACCTCGGTACCGTATCTGATACCGGTGGATGAAGGCCAGCCGGTGGCAACTCTAACGGTATCGGAGGAACCGAGAGTTGCGGATCCAAATTATCGGAACCGAGCCTTCGGTACCGACGTGAGTCGGTACCAAGGCGAGTCGGTACCTAGTCCTCCAGACTGGAGATCGATTCCAGGCTCAGCATCGAAGGAAGCGAGTCTATCGATGCACGTCCGGAGGGTACCGACGTCGCTACTAGTATCGGTGTCGGTACCGATACTGGAAAGTCGGTCTGAAGCGTATGCACCAGGCCCCTAGGTACCGAGGATGCCAGACGACGATCCTTGGTGAGGAATGTTTCATCCAACACCAGTGCCGATGCCGGGGTATCGGTACCGCTCGAAGCAGATGCCACCACCGGACATGGCTCAGGTATGTTCTGTGAGGGGTGAACCTCAGGAACAACCTGAAACCCCACACAGGCTTTGGAGGCTGAAGACTCCCACCGGGGTTTTGAAGCCAGTGGATTCTCGAGGACAAGGCTGGAGGCATCTCTATGCTGTGCATGAGAAGTGCAGCTCGAGGACTGGCTAGTCTTAACAGACTGTTTTTGGGTTACCTGATCCTGTGGAAAAGAAGATATGGTCGGTGCCATGAGCGTGTCGAGGGTAACTCGATGTTGAAAACTTCTTCTCACAATACTATTGCCCGAGGGCTCCGAAGGAAAATGGTCAGGACCCAAGCAGGTTAGACACCAATTTTGAGTGTCTAAAAATAAAGTTGTACCGCCATAGTTTGTACATTTCTTGGGGAAAGTGGCTGGCGGTTCCATGAAGGAAATGGAGAGGCCTAGAAAGCCTGAGAAACCGTGAGACACTAAGGAAGAAAAAATATTCCTTAAAAAGGAAAATATTACAAGAAAAGAAAAAAGAAACACCGGCGGTACAAGTGGCGTCGGAAGAGGCAGCCGCGACCACAAGAAAACTAAAAAATAAAAGAAGAATTTTCTGCGGTGACAGGAGGACGTCCTGCTGGCTCCGTGGAAAAACGAAAACTGAGGAGAGGCAGTTGGGAAGGCGAGAAGGCAGCACGCAGGCGTGTTGGGATGCTTCCAAAAGCTTTCTGATTGGACGCTGGGAAGCATTCCTGCGCGGACTCCGTCGGTACCGACGTACCCATATGTGAAGACTCATTCCTGCTTGTTCCTGGAGATGTAAAATGTCACTTTCCATATCGACCCGCTAGGCAGATTCAGCTAAGTGGGATGTACCAAAGCTATGCCTCTACTGGGAGAGAAGACATAGCAGCCATCAAAGATGACAATGCTGCCTCCCAATAAATTTCTAAGGGAATGCCTGAGCTGCACGCCACCTAGGAGGAAGCTTGAGCCTGTGAAGAATGCACACGCAAAACCTATGGGACCAACGATTTCCATAACAGATAGGTCGAGGCTATCATCCAGTAACTCAATGAAGAATTCATGGCCACTTCACTCTTACACGGGCCTACAAACAGGACAAAAAATGTCTGTTTGACTTTCAGAAGAAATTAGTGACCAGATTTCTATGAAACACCCAGTCCACCAGGAGAAGACCCTTATTCTTCCCCTGGCATTGTTCCTTCACGAGCAAAGGCAAAAAGATCATCTGGTTTACATGGAAAACCAATATCACTTTAGGCAAAAGGAAGGAACAGGCCGTAAATACACAGCCTCTTCCGAAAAGGACAGATAAGGATCTCAGCATGATCAGGTTTGCAATTCCGAAATATGCCGCTGAGAAGATTGCAACTAAAAAAGCAGCCTTAAAGGAGAAATCCTTAAGCATAGTTCTCCGCAAGGGCTCATACAGCTCAGCCATCAAGGCCCAAAAAATCAAAGTGAGAACCCACAAAGGAACAACCGAGCACCAGGGAGGGCGCAAGTGCTGAACGTCCTGCAGGAAAAGGGACACATCCGGGTGCAAGGCCAGTGAGTGCCTTGTCACCAGCTGTCTAGAGCAAGCCAAGGCCATCACCTGAACCCTGAGTGAACTGAGAGAAAGGACCTTATCAAATCCATCCTGGGGGAAGGAAGGCAGAGCTGGCAAGTCGGCTGACGCAGTGCTCATGACACCACTGCTCAAAAAGATGCCAGATGCCCACATAGGTGAGACAGGAGAGTCTCTTCTCACATTCAGAAACATGGAAACTACAGCAGCAGCCCTTACATGCTAAGCGTTGTTTCTGAAGAGCCAAGCCATAAGCAAGAGGTGAGCTGGATGATCCAGCAGGAGCAGCCCCTGCCTCAAGAACCCCCATGCCTATGGAAGGCACCAGTGGCTGCCCTGCCGAAGGCACAGCAGATCTGCATACCACAGCCTCTTCAGCTAAGCTAGTGCCACCAGCACCACTGGACTTAGATGCAGTACTTGACCATGACAGCCAGAGTAAAAACCTATAGCAGAATGTGCCTTGGCCAAGACTGAACTAGTGCGACCATGCCCTCGGAGCCTGCCTCTTTGCAGAGGCTGAAGAACCTTTGCACCTTGGCATTGGCCTGGATTACCATCCATCCATCCTGGGGTAGCCCCACTTGTCCAGGATCCTCTGGAACATCAATTGGTTCCATTCCCACTCCCTAGGAGTGGGGGAATGATGAATGAGATAGTCAGCTTCCACGATGTCCACTTCCACAATATGCTGCACTGAGAGGGCTAGGATATTCTGCTCCATGCAAGGGCATTCTCCAAGTAGATCTGCACTGCCTGTCTCGGACTATGTTTTAGAGATGCAGGAGAGCCCAGCAAATGGCCCTCATCTCCAGTTGATCAATGGGCCAAGCCACCTCCCGTTTACTCCAGTGACACTGGACAGTCCACCCTTGGCAATGAGCTCCCCACCTGAACAGACTGGCATCCGTCAACAGCAGAAGTCACTGGATTTCTTCCATAGGAAGATCTTTCAGCAGATGAGCAGGCTGCTCCCACCACTTCAGGCTGGCTACCACCAAAGGGGGAAGAGGGAGCTGATGTTGAAGTCCTGTGAGGCAGGAGACCAGCGGGACAGCAGGGATCTTTGCAGTGGATGCAGGTGCACTCATGCCCAGGGGACCTTCTCAATTGCTTCCATTGACCCTAGGTTAGAGGTAATCCCAGGCCTTGGGAAGCTGCTGTCTCCAAAACATCCGCAGCTGAGAATGCAGCTTCTCTGCCAACTTCTCGGGCAGGAAAACCTTTCCTGAGTTGGTGACAAACTGCACTCCAAGGTACATTAATGACTGGATAGACTCCAGAAAGTTCTTATCATAGTTTATCACCCAGCCCAGACTCTCCAGAAACTGTACCACTCGGACCGACATACAAAGGACTCCACACATGACCTAGTCCGAATAAGCCAGTCATCCAGGCACGGATGCGCACCAATTCCTTCATGCTGCAGAGCGGTGACAGCCAGCACCATAACCCTGGTGAATGTCCTCAGAGCAGTGGAGAGGCTAAAGGGCAAACCGGATGTGCGAGCCAAGAACTGAGAAGCACAGGAAGCACCACTAATCCTCGTGGATGAGAATGTGGAAGTACACCTTGGCCAAGTCCAGTGATGCAGGAAACTCTCCTTGCTGGACCACTCTCAGTGTCTCAATGCAGAAGTAAAAGGTCCCTAAGTGAACACTGATACCCAAGATCGGGTGAAAGGACCCAACCTTATTTGGCACCAAAAATCAAATGGCATACTAGCTCATGCCCCTTTTGGTAGGCGCCACTGGAACTACAGCCTAGAGGCTGAGGAGTCTCTCCAGAGTAGTCTGAGCAGTGGCCCTCCTGGCTGCAGACCCACATAGAGATATTAGAAAGGCATCTGGGACAGGGTCCTTGCATTCCAGCACACAGCTGAACTGAATGATGTCGAACTACCACTGGTCAGAGGTCACACAGCCCTATCCCATTATTCTGTCTGATGGGAGAACCCAGATTTGGAGGAGGAGGGAGCCTCAGGTCCCGCAAGTCTCAATAAAGGACTATGCCCAAAAATGGGAGTCAGAGTAAGGATGGCCTCCCCAGGCGATCCTTCTGGGAATTCCTGAACCCACAAGACCTCCTGAGGGTGGGAGCGAGAACATTACACTCAGAGCCGGCCAGTCCAGTAGGAAGGCTAGGCAGACACCTAGGGTGGCAGACCTCAGTGGACAGCATGGCGGCTTTGTATTGCCGCTTTGGTGCCTGTGGCAGGCCATGTACTTCAACATACATGGGCTGCTGCTTCTGACCCCCCTCCAACTTAACTTCCTGTCAGAGGTGGTCTGAAGCGGCAGGCCACAAAGCCACCACTGCTGGTCCCCCAGAAGACTTAATCAGTGGCAGTGGCAGCATGGGATGGTGGCATGGTGTGGTACAACCAGATCTTCTGCCTGGGGCGGCAGAAACTCTTAGGCCAATCCTGCTGCCACCAAGGAGAGGCCATGCTTCAAAGGCCCTATAGGTCTATCCTCTGGATGAAGTGTGATTTGGATGCTTCCAGCTCATTGACCAACTTCTCCAAGTCCTCCTCAAACATAAGCTTCTCCTTGAAAGGAAGTCCAGACAAACAGGACTTGGATGCCATGTCTGCTGTCCAATGGCAAAGCCAAAGCCAGAGATATGCCACGATGGAAAAAGCAATATCCTTGGCTGCCAAGCAGACCAAATTGTACATGGTATCCGCCAGGAAAGCCACTGCTGATTCCAGAAGCATTGAAGTGTCGTCATCCTGCGGGAGCAACTGGATCCACTGGCGTAAGGCAAGAGACGTTAACCCTCTGCAAACTTACTGTCTGGAGAATTATTTATTTATTTGTGTGTTTTATATACCGCTATATCGGGTAATCATAGCGATTTACAATTATAACAGGTACATTAAACATTTTAACAATATAACTGGTGCTGAAAAAGGTAATCAAAAATTTACATAATTCTAGACATAAAACTTATTTACAATTCAAATGACTGTAGATGTCATTCAAAATTTAGGGTAAGATCAAAGGGAAATAAAGGGCATTGTTAGCTGTATTAAAAGGTAGGGAAGGCTAGTTAAAAAGGGGGAGTTGGTTATTTAGGTTGGGTCTGCCTAGGTTGTAGTTTTGTACTGACCAAAATGTTCAATGAAAAGATGAGTTTTGAGGTATGAACGGAAGGAGGCTAGGTCGGTAATGTTTCGGAAGGTGATTGGCAATGCGTTCCAGAGCATTGGGGAAATATATTCAAATTCTCTGTTACTAGTACATTGTTTAGTTTTATGGTATTCTGATGGGGTAGTAGGGTTTTGCTCATTTGCCCTCTTCTTTGGTGATCATTGAGTGCCACTTTGATTAACTGCGATAGGGTTGGGGAGCAATCTTTCTAATGATTTTGAAAGTGGTCATCAATAGCTTGTATTTTATGTATGCAGCTTTGAATGGGTAACCAATGTAAATCATGTAGGCTTTGTGATATATGATCGAGCCAACGTGAGTTGTGGAGGATTCGAGCTGCTGTATGTTGTGCCATTATCAGAGGGTGTAGGGATATTTTAGGTAGTCCATGAAGCAGACCGTTACAATATTCTATATGTGGTATTATCATTGCTTGCATTATAGTTCTAAAGTCAGAGAGCTGTAGTAGAGGTTTTAAGTGTTGTAGTAGTCTGATCTTATTGAATATGGTTTTTGCTATATTTTTGATATGGGTCTGGAAAGAGAGGTGTTTGTCTAATGTTATACCTAAGTATTTTACCTCCTCCTTTACTTCATATTCAATGTCATCTATGACTTCTTAAGCCAAGTTGTAATTTCCTTGAAGGAGGATGTAATAGCGTCAAAACTGGGTGTGGTTATGTTGAAAGGCATGAACAACATTAGGTCATCTGCATAAATGGCATAATCAATCTTGAATTTGCTTATGATTTGACAAACTGGCTGTATATATATATATATATTAAATAAAAATGCTGAAAGAGCGGATCCTTGAGGAAGGCCTGTGGCTTGAGAGTAAGTGTTAGAGAATACGTGTCCTATGCTGACCTGTTGGGATCTTTCAAAAAGATAGGATATAAACCTTTAAAGTATTGCATTACTTAGACCTATTTGTCTTAATCTTTGTATTAGGAGTGTGTAGATGACAGTCAAACGCAGCAGCTATGTCGAGGAAAATTAGTATGTAGGCTTGGTTTCTGTTATCTATTCCCTTAATGATTTTATTGTATAGGACTAGCATCAATGTCTCAACACTGTGGTATGGTCTGAACCCAAATTGGTTATCATCGAGCGGAGCATAGAGGTCAACGTGGTCTTATAATTGCATGTAGATGTTTTTTTCAACTATTTTGACAAGGAAGGATAGACTAGAGATGGGTTTGTAGGAAGAAGGACAGGTTTTGTCGAGGGATTTGTTTTTTAGGATGGGACGTATGATAGCTTTTTTAAGTTCACGAGGCATATAACCTTGTGAAAGTGGCTTAATTAACAATAGTCAGTATGATAGGGGTGTATCCTTGATTCATTTAACTGGACATGGATCATCTTTAGATGTTGTGGTGTTCATGTTTGCAATTGTCCTTTTAAGTGGTTCAAGAAGGTGATGATATGATATTGGACCATGGACTGACTGGATTCGATGAGGAGTTTGTTTTGGACATATAAAAGACTGCTAGTGTTTGAGGTGAGATGTCTGGAGATGCAGAGGAGGAGTTTGGCTGAGTTGTGAGGGATTTTACTATAGCAAATAGGTCTTTTGGTTTGTTAATTGATCTCATGAGAAGCTTCGTATGATAGTCCTTTTCAGCTAGGTTAATATGATTGTGGTATTTGGTAAGCATGAACATGTATTTATCTCTGTTATCTGTAGTTTTCTTGGTTCGCCAGGAGCATTCAAGCTTTCTCAATTCTCTTTTCATTAATCTCAAGTCATGGGAAAACCATTGTTTGGATGGTTTTTTTGATATGTGTTGTGAATTCTGCAATTTGGTAGCTATATCATTGATGGAAGTGTTCCAGTTATTTACAAGTGCATCCAAGTCATTTGCACTAGTCAATGGATTTTAGGAGCTCTTCATGAAGGTTTCCTTGTCAAAATGTTTGTATTTAGAGAATAGTTTAGGGTGATTTCTTACTGCATTAGTTTGTGATTGCGTGATCTCAAGAATGAATTCAATGAGGTGGTGATCCGACCAGGGAAACGGAGTTATCAAAGGAGGGGTATTATGTAGCAGTTGGAACTCGTGGCGTATAAATATGAGGTCCAGGAGGTTTCCCTGCTTGTGTGTGGGATTACTAATAATTCGGTTATAGTTTACCTCAGCAGCACAGGACAGGGTACTGTGTAGCAGCCCTTTTTTTAATAAGTGCTATATCCCTCCCTCCCTCCCCACACCCACCCTCCCCTGGGATAATCACAGCTTTATAGGTACTTGCACAACTTAAGACAGGAGGTGCTCTCAGGTGAACCTCATTACCCAAATCAGTCATACACTAAGGACCTGAGATTAATTAAGCTTCAGGTGAACAAGGTATATTAAACTTCTTAGGTACAGTTTTAGTGGTATAAATATCCATAGCACCCTTTAGTACATAAAGAACTTAAAGATCTAAACACAAACTTAAAACTAAGATGCAGACAGCAGTCCAGCAGCGGGATGTGGGCTTTCCAGTCTTTTGCATTGAGTGTCACATGTATGATTTTCTCCCAGCTGGTGAGAGGTCTTACGTGTGCACTAGGTGCAAGGAGCTCTCTGCTCTCAGGGAACGAGTCCGTTCTCTAGAGGCTAGAGTAGCAGACTTGGAAAACATAAGACAGACAGAGAGGTACATAGACGAGACCTACAGGGATATAGTCCTGAAGTCCCACCTCCAGTCTGGCAGCATCCCTGTTGCCATGGAGGAGAGAGGTCACGTGACAGGAGAGCATCACCCTGGTGTGGCAGGAAGTGATCCTGTAACTAGGACCTGTCCTCCAGGTGATGTAAACCCCTCTCGCACCGAGGAGGTTTCTCCAGGGCCAAGTGCCCATGAGGGAAGGGTTAGGACAGCAGTTATAGTTGGTGATTCGATCATTAGGCATGTAGATAGCTGGGTGGCTGGTGGACGTGAGGATCGCCTGGTAACATGCCTGCCTGGTGCGAAGGTAGCGGACCTCACACGCCACCTAGATACGGTCTTAGATAGTGCTGGGGAGGAGTCTGCTGTCTTGGTACATGTCGGTACCAATGACATAGGAAAATGTGGTAGGGAGGTTCTGGAAGCTAAATTTAGGCTTTTAGGTAGGAAGTTGAAATCCAGAACTTCCAGGGTAGTGTTCTCCGAAATGCTTCCCGCTCCACGCGCAGGACCCAAAAGGCAGGCAGAGCTCCAGAGTCTCAATGCGTGGATGAGACAATGGTGCAGAGATGAGGGGTTCGGATTTGTTAGGAACTGGGGAACATTCTGGGGAAAGAAGGGGCTCTTCCGAAGGGATGGGCTTCACCTTAACCGGGATGGAACCAGGCTGCTGGCATTAACCTTTAAAAAGGAGATAGAGCAGCTTTTAAACTAGATAATAGGGGAAAGCCGACAGTCGCCCAAGAGCGCATGGTTCGGAAGAATGTATCCTTGAAGGATACTACAAAAAGCAGAGAGGTTCCAAAAAAGAGTAAAGTAGCCCAAATGCCCTCGAGTATGGAGCAGACAGAGCTTAAAGATCCCAAATTACCCATGTATACCAATAGCCAAATTAATATGAATAAAATACAGTCTCGAAATTGCTTGTATGCAAATGCTAGAAGTCTACAAAACAAGATGGGAGAGTTAGAATATATAGCACTAAACGAGAGGTTAGATATGATTGGAATATCAGAGACATGGTGGAAGGAGGACAACCAGTGGGACACTGTGATACCTGGGTACAAACTGTATCGTAATGATAGAGCTGATCAAATTGGTGGAGGGGTTGCGCTTTATGTTAGAGAGGGCATTGAGTCAGAAAGGATTAAAGTTTTGCAAGAAACAAAATTTGATGTAGAATCTCTATGGATTGAAATTCCATGTAAAAAGGGGAAGGCGATGGCAGTGGGGGTGTACTATCGTCCGCCTGGCCAGAATGAACAAATGGATGATGAAATGCTCAAAGAAATCAAGGAAGCTAGCAAAAGTTACAGTGCAGTAATAATAATGGGTGATTTCAATTACCCCGGCATCGACTGGGTCAGTGTCACAACAGGACATGCTAGGGAGATAAAGTTCCTAGATTAAATAAATGACTGCTTCTTGGAGCAGCTAGTTCATGAACCGACCAGAGGGGAAGCAATATTAGACCTAGTCCTTAGTGGAACACCAGATGTAGTGCAAGAGATAAGGGTGTTGGGGCCACTTGGCAATAGTGATCATAGCATGATCACCTTTGATTTAATTAGTGGAGGAGGGATAGTAAGGAAATCCACAGTACTACCCTTTAACTTTCGAAAGGGAGACTATGATAAAATGAGGAAAACAGTTAAGAAAAAACTAAAAGGAGCAGTTGCAAAGGTTAAAGACGTACATCAAGCTTGGGTGTTGTTGAAAAATACTATCTTGGAAGCCCAGACCAGCTGTATTCCACGCTTTAAGAAAAGTGGAAGGAAGTCCAAAAAACTGCCAGCATGGTTTAAAGGTGAGGTCAGAGAGGCTGTTGTTGCCAAAAAAGCATCTTTCAGGAAATGGAAAAAAGAGCCAAACGTTGAAACCTGGAAACAGCACAAGCACTGGCAAGTCAAATGCAAGGCATTGATAAGGCAGGCAAAGAGAGAATTTGAGAAGAAGCTTGCTGTGGAAGCAAAAACGCGAAATAAAGACCTTTTCAAGTACATTCGTAGCAAAAAACCTGTGAGAGAGTCAGTTGGTCCATTAGATGATAAAGGGGTTAAAGGAGCACTAAGAGGCGACAAGGCGATAGCGGAGAGACTGAATGAATTCTTTGCTTCGGTCTTTACTGAGGAAGATGTAGGGATGTTACCCATGACTGAAGTGGTATTTAAAGGTGTGGAAGAATTGAAGGAAATATCGATACATCGGGAAGATGTCTTACAACTATTAGATAAACTGAAGAGTAGCAAATCACCTGGGCCGGATGGTATACATCCAAGGGTGTTGAAAGAACTGAAATTTGAGATTGCAGACCTGCTATCAGTAATCTGTGAACTATCATTAAAATCATCTCTAATACCTGAAGATTGGAGGATCGCCAATGTAACACCAATTTTTAAAAAGGGTTCGAGGGGTGATCCGGGAAACTACAGACCGGTGAGCCTGACATCAGTACCGGGAAAAATGGTAGAAACCATCATAAAGAATAAAATTACTCAGCATGTAGATAGTCACGACCTAATGGGAGACAGCCAACATGGCTTTAGACAAGGAAGATCTTGTCTTACTAATCTGTTATGTTTTTTTGAAGGAGTGAATAAAGAGGTGGACAAAGGTGAGTCGGTTGATATTGTGTATCTGGACTTTCAGAAAGCCTTTGACAAGGTCCCTCATGAGAGTCGTTTGGCAAAACTAAAGAGTCATGGGATAGGAGGCAGTGTACTATTGTGGATCAGGAACTGGTTAAAAGATAGAAAGCAGAGAGTAGGGCTAAATGGCCAATTTTCCCAATGGAGAAAGGTGAATAGTGGTGTACCCCAGGGATCTGTGCTGGGTCCGCTGCTTTTTGACATATTCATAAATGACCTGGAAAGTGGAATAACGAGTGAGGTTATCAAATTTGCAGATGACACAAAACTATTTAAAGTTGTTAAAACCCAGGAGGATTGTGGAAAATTGCAAGAGGATCTTGATAAATTGGAAGACTGGGCATCAAAATGGCAGATGAAATTTAATGTGGAGAAGTGCAAGGTTATGCACCTAGGGAAGAACAACCCAAACTATGGTTACACGATGCAAGGTTCCACATTAGGAACCAGCACCCAGGAAAAAGATTTAGGCGTCATTGTGGATACCATGTTAAAACCCTCGGCCCAGTGTGCAGCGGCGGCCAAGAGAGCAAATAGAATGCTAGGTATGATAAGGAAAGGAATGGAAAATAAAACAAAAGATATTATAATGCCTCTGTATCGTTCCATGGTGAGACCGCACCTTGATATTGTGTGCAATTCTGGTCGCCGTATCTTAAAAAGGATATAGCGATTTTAGAAAAGGTTCAGAGAAGAGCCACCAAAATGGTAAAGGGGATGGAAGGCTACTCCTATGAAGAAAGGCTAAAAAGGTTGGGGCTCTTTAACCTGGAAAAGAGACGGCTGAGGGGAGATATGATAGAAGTCTAAAAATTAATGAACGGAGTGGAACGGGTAAACGTAGATCGATTGTTTACCTTATCAGACTATAGAAAGACTAGGGGACATGCAATGAAGCTACAGGGTAAACTATTTAAGACTAATAAAAGAAAATATTTTTTCACTCAACGTGTAATCAAACTCTGGAATTTGTTACCGGAGGATGTAGTAAAGGCTGTTAGTGTAGCTGGGTTTAAAAAAGGTTTGGACAAGTTCCTGGAGGAAAGGTCCATAAACCATTATTAAGAAGGGACCCAGGATATCAATGCTTGAACCAATACAAGCATTGTGGAACCTGTGTCCCTTGGGGAAACTTCTAGGTACGTATGACCTAGATTGGCCACTGTTGGAAACAGAATACTGGGCTTGATGGACCTTGGTCTGACCCAGTATGGCATATCTTATGTTCTTATGTTTAATTCTTCCAATGCACTGATGAAGGAAGTGGTTCAAAAGCTTTGTAATGAAGGGAGATTGAAATCTCCAAGGAGTACTGTTTTTTTTCTTAGGAGTTAACTATTTTGACGATAATGTTAGTGAGGCCATCAGGGTCAGAGGATGGAGGTCTGTAAATAAGGAAGAATGCTAATTTTCCACTGTTGATTATTAGAAGGTCTAAGTCTGGTATAGTTCTAGTGCTATGTAGTTGTGGCTCTAATGTGTCCTTTATTATAATTAGCACACCTCCACCACATTTACTTGTTCTAGGTGTATAAAATATTTTATACTTCGGGAGACAGCTGAAAACTGACTCTTTAGGAAAGTCTTGACCTTGTGATCCATTTGGTCATTGAGGGCTGCATCATTCTCCTCCAGAATGGTGGTGCATTTAGCAATGGCCATCAGCTGCGCATCCACCTGGGACAACCGTATTCAGGCAGTAAAGTCCTCCTACGGAGGGCACAGAGCCAACTCACCAGCCTGCCCTTATCAGCATGTCAGCGTACAAGTCCCACTCCATGAGCATCAGGTTCTTTATGACCTCCGGGAAAGGAAACTCCCTGGAGGGTTTTCTGATCCCTCTGCCAGAGGGGTACCCTTGAAGCTCCTGCTCCGCCACTACAGAATCCGACAATTGTAAGACAGAAGAAAATTGATCAATCAGCGCTGCCTGCTCCTCTTTCTGAAACAGAAAAACAATGAGAGTATCACCATGATCAACCGGCATCAGCAGTTCATCTACTTTACTCATGAAGTCACCAGATGATCTCCCGAAATGCAAGGTAGGATCCTTGGCATAGGGAAGCTTAACGGAGCACTGTGAATCCATTCTCTTCCAGGGGCACTTCTGCGGGTAGGCCCCTGCAGGGGTCTGTCCACACTGCAATGAGAGACTTTCCTTTGAGTGAGAGGAGAAGGAACAAGTTGTTTCTGGGGCCGATGGGTCCAAATCACCAAGCCAGAAGGGTTATGCTTATTTATTTATTTATTTACATTTCTTATATACCGCACTATTTGCCATCAGCGCAGTTCACATGGAACAGAAACATCCGACAACTTAAATATGTCTGGTCATTACATTAAACAGGAAATGCAACTTGGAAAAAGGGTACACTATATACATATGAGGTGTACTGAGAAAGGATAATGTTTGGTGTTTACATTGTAGGGGACGCCTGTTACGAGGGCTTATGCTTGTGGTAGAAAGGAGAAGAAATCTGGAGAGCAGGCCAGAGGCTGGCAACTCTCCAGGTGCGTTGTCCGTCCCCATATCGGGAGCCAGCTCAGTCACTCTGGAATCCCACTGGGAAAGTTCTGGCAAGCCAAGCTCCAAAGAATGGGCAGAGGAATCCCGAGGTGGAGCACTGTCACTCTCTCCAGCTGACCCCATTGCCGACTGCAGCGCTGAAGAGGCAGAAGAAAAGCCCATATCTATCAACTGTAAAGATGACACCTCCAAGACACAAGCAGAAGCCTCCATACCAAGTTGCAAAGGGAGGACAAAATGGCAACATCTCCTCCCAGAAGACAAGGGGCTATATCAAGCAGAGCAGCTTCCTGAAACAAATCTTCCATCCAAACAAGGTTGCTGAGGTAAACCGCTCTTATAGGACACACCCCAGAAACATGGAGCTACCACATGTTGCGGAGATAGTACTCCAAAGCATGCGCTCAAGGCACGTGTCAAAGGCACACACTCATGGCGTGTGATAAATGTGCACATTCACGCAATGCAACAAAGCACACAGGTACCGCATGTACTAATGCATACAAGCAATGCGGGTTAGAGCACACCCAAGCATCAGTAATGTGTGCACGTAGCACCAGCACAAGGCAAGAACTTATGGGAAAAAGACCGAAAGCACGACAATCTCCCCACTAAACCGTGGAAGTCATGGGCCCCCATAGACAATATTGAAGAAGCACAGAAATTTGTCATAGAAACAGGATCTTAAATCTGGTACTCACCACTGGGGAATCCAAGCAGCAACAGCGCTGAGCTCAATGCTATTCCCCTGCCACCAAGGCCTCTTGAATCTTCATGCCATATTTTGGGGAGATTTGAGGGAGGAAGAGGGGAAAGGGGCACTGAGGCTGTGCAACCAATTATTCTTCGGGATTTGATACAAAAATTCTAGCTATTCAGCTGGTCCTTAACAGGAAGGAGAACTGAACTGACACCCCTCCTCCTTGGCAAACCTATGAGGGCACCGCTTTTAAAGGTGACCCAATGGGTGCCTCACATAGAACTCAAGTGAAGAAGTTGCCCCTAAGAGCAGTTACTCATGAGCTAAATCAATCTTTCTCAACATTTTCATAGAGCTGCTCCGATGTGTCCACACTGCTGGAGACGGAGAAATACTAAGTGAGGAGGAGGAGGGAGGAGTAGCCTAGTGGTTGGGGAAAGGTACTTCAGGCCGGAAGGTCGGAGGTTCAAATCCCACCAGAGGACAGCAACCTTGGGCTGGACGGACTGGGGTTTCTAGTCCCACAGATGCTCCTTGTGGTCTTGGGCAAGCCACTTAACCCTCCATAGCCCATGTTCCCTGTAAGTATTAGTGTATGTGTCTCATATCCCCGTGTGTTAAATGTATCCCCCAATTGTGTTGTGATCGCTTTGACTGAAGGATAAGGCGATATACAAAACTGTCTAAATAAATAAATAAGTAGTATGCTCTCTAGCTGCTCTAAATACAGTATAGCACAGGATGAGGTCTTCAGAAATCTAAATTTTTCTCTCTCACTTCTGCTAGTAAGAGAATACAACCCACTTGTCTGGTCTCGCCTAGCAGAATGATATGGAAATATCACATTGAAAGATAGTGGCTATTCAATGCTCAGAATGCTTAACAACTTAGAAAATGGCTAAGCAGATGTAGAAACAAAAAGCAGCTGGTAAGAGACAGGCTCGACCTACATGAGAACATCTTTGCCTTCTGGTCATTATACACTTGTCATACTCATTTCTTAGCCAGCATATACACTTGTGATCAACATTATTGGCATCATAGCATTTTAGGTATGTTGTATACAATATCTTCAGAAATAATTAGAAATATTCCAACTGTATGTCATCATAATATTTAAATAGTATGTTCAAAGGTATACAACAAAAACAAGATGTCTATGGAACTTAGATGTAGTAATTTCTGAGAAAAAAAATATAACCTGAAAAGGATTAAAGGCACCCTTTACCACTAATATTTGGTTGCACAATGCTTGGCAGTGATGACAGCCTCCAAACATTCTTGTACATAAGAATATAACATAAGAAAATAAAAAATGTCATACTGGATCAGACCAAGGTCCATCAAGCCCAGTATCCTGTTTCCAACGGTGACCAATCCAGGTCACAAATACCTGGCAGGTTCCCAAAGGCCACAGGTTCCGCAATGCTCGTCCTGTGGTAAGCAGTGGATTTCTCAGGTCCTTTTTAATAATGGTATACGGACCTTTCCTCCAGGAACTTGCACAAACCTTTTTTAAAGCCAGCTACACTACAGCTTTTACTACATCCTCCGGTAATGAATTCCAGAGTTTGATTATGCATTGAGTGAAAAAGCACAGTTACTTACCTGTAACAGGTGATCTCTGGGAACAGCAGGAATAAGTCTTCACATATGGGTACGTCGGTACCGACGGAGCCTGCAAGGGAACGCTCCCCAGCTTCCCAAAAAGGAAAGCTTTTGGGAGCTTCCCACAGCGCCTGCGCGCTGCCTTCCCGCCTTTTCTAACCCTCTCTCCTCAGTTCGAGTTTAAAGCTGAGACAATAGAGAGAGAGAGGAAGGAAAGATAGAAAGAGATACAACTCTTAGGGGAGGTGGGAGGGTTGTGAAGACTTATTCCTGCTGTTCCCAGAGATCACCTGTTACAGGTAAGTAACTGTGCTATCTCCAGGAACAAGCAGGAATGAGTCTTCACATATGGGGACTCCCTAGCTAAGATGCCTGGGAGATCCCCAAGGATATGAGACCCTGGGAAGGGGTCTACTTCCTCCTATGGATCTCAGGCATCCATCCAGAGAAGGAGGGTAGGAGTTGTTTAAGAATGGAACAGGTGTTTGAGGACAGCCTGACCAAACAAGGCATCCCGGCGGGAGTCCTTGTCCAAGCAGTAATGGGCTGTGAAGGTATGAACTGAGGCCCAGGTGGCTGCTCGACAGATCTGGTCGATGGACACAGAATTTAGATGAGCCATAGAGGTGGCCATGGCCCTCACATTATGAGCTGTGACATGGCTCTCCAGAGAAAGGTTCTTGCTCTGGTAGGCAAAAGAAATACACTGAGCAATCCAGTTGGACAGTGTTCTCTTGGAGACTGGAAGTCCCAAATGAGAAGGATCAAAAGCAACAAAAAACTGGGAAGACTTTCTATGTTGCTGTGTCCTTTGTAAGTAAAAAGCAAGAGCTCTTTTACAATCCAGAGTATGAAGATTCTTCTCTGCATTGGATGCATGAGGAGTTGGAAAAAAGACAGGTAAATATACCTCTTGATTAAGATGAAAAGGTGAGACCACTTTAGGCATAAAGTGTGGATTTGTCCTAAGGACTACCTTATCATGATGGAGCCTTGTATAAGGTGGATTAGCCACTAAGGCCTGCAGTTCACTGATGCGGCGAGCTGAAGTGACTGCAATGAGGAAAATAATCTTCCAGGAAAGAAATTTCAAGGAGGTAGTGGCTAAGGGTTCGAAAGGTGGCTTCATAAGCTGGCCAAGAACCAAATTTAAGTCCCATGCCACCGGAGGAGGCCTAATGGGAGGTTTAGTTAAAGTTAGGCCTCTCATGAATCTTGCAATGAGAGGATGAGAGGAAATAGGTTGTCCATTGATGGGCTTAAGGGATGCTGCAATAGCACTCAAATGGACTCTTACTGAATTTGTCTTAAGTCCTGCATCAGAAAGATGCAGGAGATAGTCTAACAGAGAATTTAAAGGTAGTGCTAGAGGGTCAAGACCCTTTTCAGCACACCAAATGGAAAATCTTTTCCATTTAAAAGCATAGGAACGCCTGGTGGAAGGTTTTCTGGAAGCATGGAGAATATCCTTCACTTGCTGAGAAAGATTCAAGCCCTGAAGGTCTAGGCCTTCAGTAACCAAGCTCTGAGGTGAAGGGACTTGGGGTTTGGGTGCCACAAAGTCCCTTCCTCCTGGGACAGAAGGTCTGGAGCAGCTCCCAAATCCAGGGAGGGGGCTTGGGAGAGATGCAGAAGTAGAGGGTACCACACTTGGCGTGGCCAGCGTGGAGCTATGAGGATCATAGATCCTTGATCCCTCTGGAGTTTGAACAGAGTCTTGGGAATCAAGGGAATGGGTGGAAAGGCATACAGGAAGCCCTGACCCCAATGAAGGAGGAAGGCATCCTTGGCCTGAACTCCCTGACACGGAATTCTGGAACAGAACCGGGGAAGTTTGGCATTCCATGGACTTGCAAAGAGGTCTATGTCTGGGGTTCCCCATTCTTGGAAGATTCTGAGTACCTGATCCATGTGCAGGGACCATTCGTGTGGAAGCAGAACTCGACTGAGTCTGTCTACCCAAGAGTTTTGGAATCCTGGGAGGTATACTGCCAGGAGATGGATTTGATGCTCTCTGGCGAAGGCCCACAATCTTAGAGCTTCGTTGCAAAGCGACAGAGAGCCAGTTCCTCCTTGCTTGTTTATGTAAAACATAGCTACTTGATTGTCCGTATGAATGAGGACTGTCTTGTAGCTGAGGAGGGTATGGAAGACCTTGAGAGCTAGAAAAACTGCTCGAAGCTCCAAGTGGTTGATATGAAGAGAGGTCTCCTGAGGGGACCAAGTGTCTTGAGTGGAGAGGTCCTGTAGATGAGCTCCCCAACCTGTTTGGGAGGCATCTGTTGTGAAGGTTGCTTGGGGCAACAACTGTTGGAAGGGGGACCCCAGCAACAGATTTTGAGTGGACATCCACCATTGGAGAGACCAAAAAAGACGTTTGGAGGTTGCTATTTGGTCTGAGAGAGCTCCTGATGCTTGAGTCCACTGGGTGGACAAGGTCCATTGAGCTGCTCTCATGTGTAGTCGAGCATAGGGTACCACATGTACTGTGGAAGCCATGTGGCCTAGCAGTTGTAGCATCTCCCGAGCAGTTAAGTGGCTCTTTGCCTGAATCTGGGAGGCTAACTGCACTAGACGCTGGCAACGGGCCTGAGGAAGGTAGGCCCTTGCAGTGGTGGTATCCAACCAGGCCCCTATGAATTCTAGGGACTGAGTAGGGGTGAGCTGAGACTTTGGGAGGTTTACCACAAGTCCCAGATACTGCAGAATGCGCCTTGTGCGGTCCAAGGGGGCCTCTGACTGAGATGGGGCTCGGATGAGCCAGTCGTCCAGGTATGGTAAGACAAATATTCCCAGAGTGCGTAGAAATGCAGCAACTACTGCCTTGCATTTGGTGAACACTCTTGGGGCAGAGGCCAGACCGAAAGGAAGCACTCTGTATTGGTAATGTTTTCCTTGGAAAAGAAAACGTAGGAATCTTCTGTGAGATGGATGGATGAGGACATGTGTGTACGCATCCTTGAGATCTAAAGAACAAAGCCAATCCTGACTTTGAAGGTATGGAAGGAGAGTGCCCAGAGAAAGCATCTTGAACTTCTCCTTGCATAGAAATTTGTTCAATTCCCTGAGATCTAGGATGGGTCTGTATCCCCCCGTTTTCTTTGGAATGAGAAAATAGGGGGAGTAGAACCCTGACCCTCGTTGAAGAAGAGGGACTTCTTCTATTGCCCCTTGGGCAAGAAGGGTAGTCACTTCCTGACCTAAAAGGTCGAGAAGAGATGTGGGGGAATTGAAATGTCTCACCATGGTGTGGGGAGGAAGGTCTGAGAAATGAAGCTTGTAGCCCTCTCTTATGATGGAGAGGGTCCACTGCTCTGATGTGATTTGTTCCCATCTGGGAGCAAAATGAGCTAACCTTCCTGGAATGGTGAGAGGCTCTGGCTGTTTTAAAGCCAGAAAGGCTATGTTCTCTAGCATCAAGTCAAAAACCCTGAGGAGGTTGGGACTGCTGAGTTGCAGCAGCCCCTGTAGACTTAGGCCTGGCCTGCTTAGGTTGCTGACGCTTAGCGGTAAAGCAACCTGTAGAAGATTGTTGGCCAGAAGTGGAAGGAAACCTGCCCTTTTTGAAAAAAGACTTTTTAAAAGTCTTTTTCTTGGCAGGAATGGAGGTAGACTTTGAAAGTCTATCCAGAGCAGAATTCTCTGCATCCATTTGAGTGGCTTTTATTTGCCACTCTTTGCCAAATAGATTTTCACCTGTACAGGGCAGATTTCCTAAGCCATCTTGAACCCAGGGTTCTAAATCAGAAGCCTGGAGCCAAGCAATTCTGCGAGCAGCTATGGCAATGCCTGAGGCTCTACTGGCACCTTCAAAGGAGTCAAAGGCTGCCCTGTTGGAAAACTTGGAGATGTCTTGAGTATGCTTAAGCCACATGCGGAATTCTTCCCTTTTATCCTCTGGAATAAAAGGGAGGAAAGTGTGCAGCTTTTCTGCCACTTCTTTTAGAAACATACCCATGTAAAGGCTATATGAGTTGATTCTGGCAATAAGCATAGTGGCCTGGAAGATTTTCCTACCAAAAGCATCCAAGGTTCTGCATTCTCTTCCTGGAGGAGCAGAAGAGTGTCTCTTTGTACTCTTTATCCTCTTCATAGCTGACTGCACCACAATGGAATGCTGAGGAAGCTGAGTTTTTTGAAATCCAGGACAGGGAGGGACACGATACATAGTGTCCAACCTGCGAGAATGAGGAGAGAGAGTGAGAGGAGTCTCCCATAAATCAATCATGTGTTCATAAAGAATCTCATGAATTGGTAAGGTGACTGCCTCTCTAGGAGCCTTAGGGTATCCTAAAATATCCAATTTTTTTGCTCTAGGCTCTGATTCAGAGGTTACTGAGATAGAAAGTCCTTTAGCTACTTCTCTTATGAAGTCTTGAAAGGACAAGTCCTCTGGAGGAGACATTCTTCTTTTTGGAGAAGGCTCTTCAGGAAGGGCTATGGATACTTTAGGAGATTCATCTGATGAATCAGAATCACCAGAGGAATCGAAGTACCGCCTGTCAGGGTGCTCTTCTAGAAACATAGAAACATGATGACAGAAAAAGACCACATGGCCTATCTAGTCTGTCCTTCCATAACAACAACTACAACAGTCCACTTTTTACCTTTAGAGATCCTCTGTGTTGGTCCCATGCTTTTTTGAATTCAGTTACTGTCCTCATCTCTACCACCTCCACTGGGAGACTATTCCATGGATCCACTACTCTTTCTGTAAAGAAATATTTCCGCATATCACTCCTGAATCTATCTCCCTTCACCCTCATTCCATGTCCCCTCGTAGCAGAACTTGCTTTCAATTGAAAGAGGCGCTCTCCCTGAACATTTATGCCACGGAGGTATTTAAACATCTCAATCATTTATTTTATTTATTTATTTATTTAGCATACATTTGTATACCGCTACTTCCAGCGATCAGAAGCGGTTTGATTGTGTGACGGAGATTGTCAGATCAAAGACAGATTTAAAAATTACAGCATGATTTACAGGGTTATGTTAAAAGTTGTCAGATCAAAGCAAAAATATTTTCACAATATGTACAGTGTGATTCAAGGGAAAATGGACAACACACAGTTAGTAGTATCCCGCCTTTCCTCTAAGGTGTACATATTAAGATCCTTAAGTCTGTCCTCATATGCTTTATAATGAAGCCCATTAATCATTTTAGTAGCAACCCTCTGCACCGACTCCATCCTGTTCACATCCTTTTGAAGGTGCGGTCTCCAGAATTGCACACCATACTCCAAATGAGGTCGCACCAAAGACTTATACAGAGGCATTATCACCTCCTTTTTTCTGCTAGCCATTCCTCTCCGTATGCACCCAAGCATCCTTCTAGCTTTTGCCGTCGCCTTTTCTACCTGTTTAGCTACTTTAAGATCATCAGACACAACCACGCCTAGGTCCCGCTCTTCTTTAGTGGACAAAAGTACTTCACCTCCTATACTGTATTGCTCCCTTGGATTGCTGCAGCCCAAATGCATGACCTTACATTTTTTAACATTAAATCCCAGCTACCAAATTCTAGACCATTCTTCAAGCTTAGCTAGATCCCTCCTCATGTTATCTACACCTTCCTGGGTGTCTACTCTATTGCAGATTTTGGTATCATCCGCAAAGAGGCAAACCTTACCCGACAGCCCTTCCGCTATATCACTAACAAAGATGTTAAAAAGAATCGGACCAAGGACAGATCCCTGGGGCACACCACTGGTAACATCCTTCTCCTCAGAGTGAGCTCCATTTACTTGTACTCTTTGTCGCCTCCCACCCAACCAATTTCTAACCCAAGGAGTAACTTTAGGGTCCATCTCTAGGGTGCTCAGTTTGTTTATAAGTCGCATGTGAGGAACAGTGTCAAAGGCTTTACTGAAATCTAAATACACCACATCTAGAGCTCTCCCTCGGTCCAACTCCCTGGTCACCCAGTCAAAGAAATCAATCAGATTTGTCTGACAAGACCTGCCTCTGGTGAATCCATGCTGCCTCGGATCCTGTAATCCGCTGGACTCCAGAAACCTCACTATTTTCTCTTTCAGCAGCGTTTCCAATAGCGTTTCGAGCCGTATCGACATCGGGCGTCCTCGGAACTGGATCGGTACCGAGAAATAGCCCTGGACAATGAACCGCTGCAGCAGGTATCCTGGTCGATGTCGATGCAGTCGGTACCGGTATCAGCGCTGGTGCCGGTACCGGAGCCGATACCGACAACAGAGCTTGTTGCGGTACCGTCGGCGTCGCAGTTTGAATGAAGGCTGTAATAGCCCGCTCCATGGACAGAACATTCTGATCCATCGACGCCATGAATGCCTGGAGTTCGGTACCGGGAGATTGTGCCGGTACCCCAGAGCAATCTAACAGGTGATCGGTCGAGGCTGTGCCATCGATGTCAACCTGTAACCCCATAGGAGGAGCTTTGGAAGCCGGAGCTTCCCGCCGGGATTGTTTGGCTGGGGCAGGATCCTCGAGGGCAAGCCCGGAGGCATCTCGATGCTTAGAGGGAGATCTACCCTTCGAGGACCTGCTAGACTTATGTTTGGTTACCTGAGATCCATCAGGAGAAGACGACCTGGAAGATGTCGATGCTACTGACGCTGCATCAGCGGGAAACAGCACATGGAGCTTAGCTGCTCGGTTCTGTAAACCCCGATTAGACATTAGAGAGCAGGACGGACAATCCGGAATGGAGTGTTCAGGACCCAAACATTTAATACACCATTCATGGGTATCTGTAACAGAAATAGTACCGCTACACTTAGTGCATTTTTTGAAGCCGGAGGCTGGTTTTTCCATGAGGGAAATTTTCTTTTGGGCCCTGAGGCCTAGAAGAGAAAGTCACTAAGTGAGGAAAATATAGATATATTTATTTATTTTTTTTTTTTTTTAAAAGAAGAAAGAAAAGACCGGCGGTACCGGTCCGGAGTCGGGGAAGGCAGACACGCGACCAAAGAAAAAAAATAAAATAAAGAACTTCTTCAGCGGTGACAGGGCTCGACCTGCTGGCTCCGCAGCAAAGAAGAACTGAGGAGGGAGGGTTAGAAAAGGCGGGAAGGGGATGCTCCCAAAAGCTTTCCTTTTTGGGAAGCTGGGGAGCGTTCCCGCACAGGCTCCGTCTGTACCGACGTACCCATATGTGAAGACTCATTCCTGCTTGTTCCTGAAGATAATATTTTCTCTTATTAGTCTTAAATGGGTTACATTGCAGCTTCATTGTGTGTCCTCTAGTCTTTCTACTTTTTGATGGCGTAAACAACCGATCTATGTTAACCTGTTCCACTCCATTCATTAATTTATTGACCTCTATCATATCTCCCCTCAGCCATCTCTTTTCCAGGTTGAAAAGCCCTAACCTTTTTAGCCTCTCTTCATAGGGGTATCCTTCCATCCCCTTTACCATTTTGGTGGCTCTTCTCTGTACCTTTTTAAGAAATGGCGACCAGAACTGCACACAAGATTCAAGGTGCGATCGAACCATTGAACTATACAGAGGCATTATAATATCCTTGATTTTATTCTGCATTCCTTTCCTTATGATTCCTAGTATTCTATTTGCTTTATTGGCCACCAATGCATACTGGATGGAGGGTTTCAACATATTATCCATGACAACGTCTAAATCTTTTTCCTGGGTGGTGGTTTCTAAGGTGGTACCTTGCATCGTGTAACCAAAGTTTGAGTTGTTCTTTCATAGGTGCATAACTTTGCACTTATCCACATTAAGGGGTATGTTTACTAGGGCGTGGTAATGTTACCTGATGTAATGTTAACACACGCTAACGTTCCCAGCTGCGGTAACTGTCCCAGAGGGTGGAGAGAAGTGGTCAATGGGCAGGGAGTGGGCGTGGAGAAGCCCCTGCAACACTAACGCTGGAACATTACCACCAGTGAAAACCTGTCGGTAAGTCCATATTTACAGGAGAGAGAGAGACCATTTCAGTGTCAGCAATGTACAGCACAGACAGGGAGCCCAAGAAAAGTGATAGTAGTGCTGCATTTGCAGCAACATCATAGTGCCCAAGTATGAAAGAGCACTATGGTGATGGTGAAAATGGGTCAAAGGGGCTGCAGGTGGGACATGCAGTGGGGGCAGGCAGGGCACAGGGCAGACCAGGCAGTTGCCTAGGTGGCACATAGGAACACAGAAACTGGAAAACTGCAAGACAGCAGCTGACCAAGGTCAAACATGCCCAGCAGTCTGTGTTCCACAGTGTCCCATCCAGGGGACACGTACCCTGAAGGTACCCCAAACGTCACACAGGAAACACAATGGCTGTAATGGGTCAAGCAGTGCACATCTGGGGACCACGCAAACAAGGGTATACGTATTGTCCCCAGGATACGCCCCAAACTGCTTGTAAACCCAGCTAAATGAACCCCTGGAGGTCAATGCAGGGTGTGACCACGCGTTGTCTGAAACATGTATACGCCCAGTAGTCAAAGTTGGATACACTGTACCCGCACTGCATGCCCCAGCCTGTCCACAGTCTGCTGGCAGAACACAATCTATCTAGCAGATCCACCCTAGCCAACAGTTGCTAGATCACCAACCCGACACCCCCCATGCGGAAGTGACAGAACAGTGGCAGGCGGAGATGGGGGGGGGATGTGTGTATGTCCGTGTATGCCTTTGCACCTCAGACCCTGAACCCTAGGCATCCGCCTACCTGCACATTGGATGGCCTGGGACTGCACACCACCAGCACCGACAGTATATGGGCGTGTCAGCATGGCAGGGGGGGGGTTGGTTGCAGAGGGGGTAGTAGCACCCGCCTGCAGCGGACCAAGACCATGACCTGCTCTAGTGTGTGGCGTGCAGTGCAACAAACAAGGTCTGTTTGATGAACAGCAAAGGTAGCCCCAGGGACTGCTCTGCCTCTGTGCCAACAGTGTGGTGCAGGACACACAGCCAGTGTGTCCTGGAGCAGAGGGTCACAGGTTCAGGTTCCAGCTGTGGATCCTGCAGAGCATGTCCCCAAATTTACCCTACATTGCACATACAATAGCAACATATGCAATCCACAAAGCCTTGGCCAACAGGAGTATAAACACCCACACACAAGTTCCACTAACCAAAGCCTCATGGAGATGGAGAGGCAAGTTGGTGGCACCGGCACGGAAAAGCAGTTATCACCACAGCATCAATACTAGCTCCTGCATGCCTTAGCAATGCCTGCACTCTGATTGGGACCAGTGTGGCAGGCAGGGCTGCCAACCACCCCTATCTTTGCACAATACTGCAATAGGAGTGGGTGGGTGTATGTCTATCCATTGTTTCGTGGCTTCCTACCCTTCACTGGGCCCACAATATGTACACTCATGCCAGCTTGAGCCTCCAAATGTGCATTCTGAGGAGCAAGGTATTGTGGGTAGGGGCCGGATAGGGCGGATTGGGCATGATGTGCCTGCCTCGGGGGTAGGGCAATAGCTGTGGCATCGTAGGGCCCCACCACCACCTGCATGGACAGGGTGGCCACAGCATGTCAAGCTGGGAGGACACACTCATTCTGACCGAGCAGTGTCGATGGCCTGGCTAAGTTCCCACATAGTGCAATATAGTGTTTGTCTCAAGTGATACCGGTGTGATCCCGTCTCTGGGGCCCAATCACTGAGGCACCTGTTGGGTGTCTGTGCTGTATATCCCAACTCTGGGTGCACATAGTTCCTCTGGGAACATGCAGTACGGACTGTCTGCAGTTAGTACCTGCATGGTTGGAACACCTGGTGGGGTGCAGCAGGTACAGTCTGACTGTGCCTTCTGCTGGTGAATGTGAAACCTCGGTGGATGGCAGCTGAGGTTATCCAGGCCTTCTCCCAGCATTACTGCTGGTCTGCCAGGACCCTAGTACCAGGTACCGATCTGGTTCACCCCCCTGGATGACAGCCTCTGGCCAGGGGGACTGGGGTTGCTGGTTGCAACGCTAGTCCCCATGGCCGTGCCACATGTCCCTCCACTGCCGCAATTACGAAAAGGTATATTTTGGGACA
Source organism: Ichthyophis bannanicus (assembly GCA_033557465.1). Lineage (NCBI taxonomy): Eukaryota > Metazoa > Chordata > Amphibia > Gymnophiona > Ichthyophiidae > Ichthyophis > Ichthyophis bannanicus. The sequence goes on from CM066036.1 coordinate 192,117,453, forward strand.
AGGCACATATATTGTAAACCACTCTGATCCTAGAGAGAGCGGTATATTAGGCATTGCTACATAGACCTAATGTGAGTCCAGATATCCCCACTGCGCTGATAATAGGCGGCTATGGCAGCCACATTGTAACACTCGGTATGCACTGTTCTGGGTGGATCCCAGTCCACCTGGCCCAGATGTGACTGGAACATAAACATATATACAGGGTGATGCCAGATCGCACTGCAGGGAACACCTGCTACACACAGGTAGCAATGGGTATCTGTAGAACAGCCGAACTCCAGCACCACAGGTACTGCAGAGCTGATGCTGGGTGCCCATCCTCACGCTCAGGGTAAACACAGAACCTGTGGAGTGGCATGGTCTGTAGCCGCCCTGTGCCAGTATCACACACTGTCAGTTAGCCATACCAAGCTGAGGTGCTTGAGAGGTGCATCCGCCATATGGTGAGCAGCTGTAGACTGCTGGTCTGCATGTGCAGTGCAGCATGGGTACTGGTGGGGTTACCCTATCCTGGCACACACAGCTGACATCTTGTGGGATGATCTGAAGTCCTCCTGTATCCAGCCATTGCTGTGCTAAGAACCATGCACACTGACTCCGTAGAAAGGGGGTCATGGGTTCAATTCCACCTTAGTCACATATTTATAAGCCTGTCACACTGAAATCATTTTCATACCTGGAACAGTCACATCCCTGCAAATCTGTGCTGCCAGCCCATAACACCCTCACCACAGTTGCCAACCATCCTTCAGTCCATCTATCTGCGTCTGTCTTAACCTAAGGTGCCTTATAAGGTGCCTTGTCCTAGGGCGCCCTATAAGGTGCTCTAACTTAAGGTGCCTTATACTAGGGTACCCTATAAGGTGCCTTAGGTTAAGGCACCTTATAGGGAGCCCTAGGATAAGGCACCTTATAAGGCGCCTTAGGTTAGGGCACCTTGTCAGCCTTAACGTGCCCTGTTTCTCCCCTTGTCGTGCACCGCCCTGTTAACGTGCGTTTGACAGCCAAAGTGCCCTTTACCGCAGGTTAACTGGCTAGGGCGCCCTGTATCGCACGATAAGTGGCCCAGGTTACCTTAACACCGAACCACCCACTTCCTTACATGGCGTTGGTAACATTACCGCTGCACTTAACGCCAGTAACATTACCGCGCCTTAGTAAACATACCCCTAAATTTCATCTGCCATTTGGGGGCCCAGTTTTCCAATTTATCAAGGTCCTCTTGCAATTTTTCACAATCCTCTTGGATTTTAACAACTGACTACACTATTTACTTTTCTCCATTTAGAAAACTGGCCATTTAGCCCAACTCTCTGCTTTCTATCTTTTAACCAGTTCCTGATCCACAATACTACACTGCCTCCAATCCCATGACTTTTTAATTTTGCCAAGAGTGACTTGTGAAGGATCCTGTCAAAGGCTTTCTGAAAATCCAGATACACTATATCGACTGGCTCACCTTTATCTACCTGTTTATTCATACCTTCAATAAAATATAACAGATACTATGGATATAAATTTGGATTTAGCCAAGGAAAGTCTTGTCTTACTGTCCTTGGCTAAATCCATATTGGGTTTCTCCCATTAAACCATGACTATATACATGATCAGTAATTTTATTCTTTATAATGGTTTACTGATTTCAGACTCACCGGTCTGTAGTTTCCTCGATCATCCCTGGAAAGAGTAATTAGACCTTACCTGCTAATTAGCGTTCCTGAAGGATCTCCAGTCCGGTCCCTTCTACTGGGTTGTGCCCCTCTACCAGCAGCTTGTGGACTGAGCACGTCATCTTTTGATGACCCTGGGGTATAAGTAGACTGGCACCGCCCACCAACTCCAGTGACCTATTGGCAAAGCAGACTTAACGGAGAGACAAGTGAATACATCCCAAACTTAACTGCACTAGAAACTTTAAACAAAAGAAACTTTGAGATCCCCTCCCCCGGGAGAACTTCCCACCGTCCCCGGAGAAGAAAGGCTTACCTGACCCGCTCGCACCGGCGAGACGCCTGACCATCCAGCCCGCCTCACCGTAAAGGCCCCAGAGGAGCAACTGAACGTCGGGCCGAGCATACCTGAAAAAAGGACATCCAAGATCTGGGAGGGAACAGGGACAGGACTGGAGATCCTTCAGGAACGCTAATTAGCAGGTAAGGTCTAATTACTCTTTCCTTAGCGTCTCTCCAGTCCGGTCCCTTCTACTGGGATGTACCAGAGCAGTTCCAAAATCGGGATGGCCCAGCAATGCCGGACCGAAGAACCGTGCCCCCAAAACCTGCGTCCTCAGACGCCTGAACGTCCAACCTATACTGCTTAGCAAAGGTATGCAGGGATGACCAAACCGCTGCTCTACAGATGTCCAGCAGGGGAACCAGGCTGAACTCCGCCCACGAGGCCGCTTGGGCCCGAGTGGAGTGCGCCTGGAACCCCGCCGGGACCTGTTTACCTCTCAAAATGTAAGCCGAAGAAATGGCCTCCCTGATCCATCTGGAAATGGAGGACTTCGCTGCCGCCTCCCCCTTACGCGGCCCTGCAAACAGCACAAACAACCGTTCCGACTTGCGGAAGGGCTCCGTGTGAGCTAAGTATCGTTTTAGAGTTCTGCGCACGTCCAGGAGACGCAGTCGAGCGTCATCCCCTTCCCGGCGAACCGCAAAGGAGGGAAGAGAAACCAACTGATTCACATGAAAGGCCGAAACCACCTTCGGCAAGAAGGACGGGACCGTCCGGAGAACCACCCTCTCCCTAGAAAAAACCAGAAAGGGCGGACGGCAAGATAACGCCTGCAACTCCGAAATGCGTCTGGCCGAGCAGATGGCCACCAAAAACACTGCCTTAAGAGTAAGATCCTTCAGAGACGCCCGCTGGATGGGTTCAAAGGGCTCAGCGGAAAGGGCGTCCAAAACGAGGTTGAGGTCCCACGGAGGAACCAGCGATCTCTGTTGCGGCCTAAGCTGCCGCACCGCCTTCAGAAACCTACCTACGTCCGCATGCTCGCCCAAGAGCTTTCCCTGAATCCTGCCCCATAACAGGAAATAGCCGCCAGCTGCACCCTCAAAGAACTAGCGGCTAGGCCCTTGTCGAAGCCTGCCTGCAAAAATTCCAGAACCTCAGGCACCGAAACCGAGAGGGGCCTCATCTTCCTATCTGCACACCAGGCCTCAAAGATACGCCAAACCCTCACATAGGACAGACAGGTCGAACGCTTGCGGGAACTTAGCAGGGTGGAGATCACCGCCCCTGAGTAACCTCTCTTTTGCAACCTAGCCCTCTCAATAGCCAGGCCGTAAGCGAGAATCGATTCACCTGCAGCATGCGCACCGGCCCTTGGAACAGAAGGTCGTCTCTCACTGGCAGGTGCCACGGACGATCGGCTAGAAGACGCATGAGGTCGGCATACCACGGACGGCGCGGCCAGTCCGGGGCGACAAGGATCACTAGCCCCGCGTGAGCCTCTATCCATTGAATGACCCTGCCGATGAGCGCCCACGGCGGAAACACGTACAAGAGGCCGTCGGTCGGCCAGCTTCTCACTAGGGTGTCCAAGCCCTCGGACATCCTCTCCTTCTGTCGGCTGAAGAAACGGCTTGCCTTGGCTGACTCCCACGTCGCCATCAGATCCATGATGGGGGAACCCAATCTGCACACTATCCTTTGGTAGATCTCCTGCGACAGCTGCCACTCTCCGTGATCCACCTTGTAACGACTTAGGTAATCCGCCGTCACGTTCTCTGTTCCTGCAACGTGTTGCGCCAATAGGGCCACTAGATGGACTTTGGCCCAAGCCATCAGCTCCTCCGCCTCTTCCTCCAAGGCGGGGCTGCTCGTTCCACCCTGACGATTGATATATGCCACGGCGGTCATGTTGTCGGAAAGAACTCTGACCGCCCTCCGGCCCAGCCAGCTTCCGAATTCCCTGAGGGCTAGGCGAACCACCCTCAGTTCCAATCTGTTGATGGGCCACTGTGCCTCCTGCATGCTCCAAAGCCCCTGAGCGATCTGACCCTTGCAGTGTGCCCCCCAACCTGAGAGGCTGGCATCCGTCATCAGCTGTAACCACTCCGGCGGTTCGAGGGGCATCCCGAGTTCCAAGGGCCCTGGGAGGAGCCACCACTGCAAGGATTCCTTGACTGACACCGGGCAGGGCAGTGCTACTGATAAGGCCTCCCTCTCGTGGGACCATCGACGGAGCAGAGCCTGCTGAAGGGGCCGCATGTGAGCTCTGGCCCACCGGACCAGCTCTATTGTCGCCGCCATGGTCCCCAGCACCTGAAGGTAGTGCCACGCCGAGGGTGCCCTCAAGGCCAGGAACTGGCGGAGCAACTCCTGCAGCGTCCCTATCCTGCACTCCGGCAAGAACACCCTGCCCCTGCCCCTGCCCGTGTCGAACCTTTCTCCTAAATACTCCAGCTCTCTGGAGGGAACTAACTTGCTCTTTGAGACATTGATGACCCAACCTAGTCTCTCCAGAAAGGAGACTACCCGGAGAGTGGCGTTTCGACTCTCTTGCTCAGACTTTGCTCGGATCAGCCAATCGTCGAGATATGGATGGACCAAGATCCCTTCCTTGCGTAGGGCCGCCGCTACCACCATGACCTTTGTAAAGGTGCGTGGTGCCGTCGCTAAGCCAAACGGCATCGCTTGAAACTGAAAATGTCCCTGTGGGACCGCAAACCTCAGGAACTGTTGATGGGACTCGCGGATCGGAATATGCAAATACGCCTCCGTGAGGTCGAGAGAAGTCAGAAACTCCCCTTGTCGTACCACCACCAACACCGACCTTAAGGACTCCATGCGAAAATGTGGCACCCGTAGGCACCTGTTGACACCTTTCAAATCCAGGATCAGCCGGAAGGAGCCCTCCTTTTTGGGCACCACAAAGTAAATGGAGTACCGTCCGGTCCCGCGCTGAGCCTCGGGGACGGGGACAACCGTCCCCCAGCGCTGCAGTCTCCTAAGCGTCCCCTCTACCGCCGCCCGCTTGGACGGAGAACAGCAAGGGGAAAGAACAAAGAAAGGAAATACGGGCTTTGCGAACTCGCGCGCATAACCCTCTCAAACCACTTCCAAGACCCACTGGTCTGTCGTGACCCGGGCCCATGCGGAGAGGAACCGCCTCAGCCTGCCCCCCACTGGCAGGTCCTCTCCCCGGGCCCCCGCGGCTTCATTGGGACTTCCTGGCAACCGAGGAGGAGGGCGAGGCTCCAAAACCTCTTCCTGCCCCCAGAAAACCTCGGAAGCCCTGTCCCCTAGAGGAAAACCTCCCTCTCTGAAAGGACGAGGAGCGAGAGGTCCGAAACCTCCTCATCTCCCGAGGCTGAGCCCTCCCTAAGGAGGGGGCTCTATTCTGTTTCGGCCTATCCTCCGGGAGTCTACCCCCCTTAGACTCCCCCAGCTCCTTCACCAGCTTCTCCAGGTCCTCGCCAAACAATAATTTGCCCTTAAAGGGCAGCCTACCGAGACGAGCCTTTGAAGAACCGTCCGCTGCCCAATTGCAGAGCCACAGATACCGAGGCCATATTCCTTGCTAGGCTTCTAATGAGATCATACTGACTATCAGCCAGATACGCTGCACCCGACTCAATCTTCGCTGCCTCTCCCGAGCCTTCAACGGGGTTCTCCCCCGCCAGCTGGATCTGTTGGGACCAGCGCAAACAGGCCTGGGCGACCCACGCCCCACATACCGAAGCCTGAAGCGCTAGGGCACTTACATCGAAAGCCTGTTTCAGCAGCGTATCCAGCTTCCTATACTGGGAATCCTTAAGGGCCGAACTGTCCTCGACCGGAATCGTGGTCTTCTTGGTGACAGCTGCCACCGCCGCGTCTACCCTGGGAGAGCGCAGCAACTCCTTCTCCCCCTCCGGTAGCGGGTACAGCCTAGACATGGACCTTGCTCCCCTAATGGCCGACTCCGGCTGATCCCATTCCTCCTGGATCATTTGGCGCACCACCCGATGAACCGGGAAAACCTTTTGAGATTTCCTGACCGCCTGAATCAAAGGATCTTCCAGCGCCTTTGAAGGAAATATCGATACATCGGGAAGATGTATTACAACTATTAGATAAACTGAAGAGTAGCAAATCACCTGGGCCAGATGGTATACATCCAAGGGTGTTGAAAGAACTGAAATATGAGATTGCAGAACTGCTATCAGTAATCTGTGAACTATCATTAAAATCATCTCTAATACCTGAAGATTGGAGGATCGCCAATGTAACACCAATTTTTAAAAAGGGTTCCAGGGGTGATCCGGGAAACTACAGACTGGTGAGCCTGACGTCAGTACCGGGAAAAATGGTAGAAACCATCATAAAGAATAAAATTACTCAGCATGTAGATAGTCACAACCTAATGGGAGACAGCCAACATGGCTTTAGACAAGGAAGATCTTGTCTTACTAATCTGTTATGTTTTTTTGAAGGAGTGAATAAACAGGTGGACAAAGGTGAGTCGGTTGATATTGTGTATCTGGACTTTCAGAAAGCCTTTGACAAGGTCCCTCATCAGAGACTTTTGGCAAAACTAAAGAGTCATGGGATAGGAGGCAGTGTACTATTGTGGATCAGGAACTGGTTAAAAGATAGAAAGCAGAGGGTAGGGCTAAATGGCCAATTTTCCCAATGGAGAAAGGTGAATAGTGGTGTACCCCAGGGATCTGTGCTGGGTCCGCTGCTTTTTGACATATTCATAAATGACCTGGAAAGTGGAATAACGAGTGAGGTGATCAAATTTGCAGATGACACAAAACTATTTAAAGTTGTTAAAACCCAAGAGGATTGTGAAAAATTGCAAGAGGATCTTGATAAATTGGAAGACTGGGCATCAAAATGGCAGATGAAATTTAATGTGGACAAGTGCAAGGTTATGCACCTAGGGAAGAACAACCCAAACTATGGTTACACGATTCAAGGTTCCACATTAGGAACCACCACCCAGGAAAAAGATTTAGGCGTCATTGTGGATACCATGTTAAAACCCTCGGCCCAGTGTGCAACGGCGGCCAAGAGAGCAAATAGAATGCTAGGTATGATAAGGAAAGGAATGGAAAATAAAACAAAAGATATTATAATGCCTCTATATCGTTCCATGGTGAGACCGCAGCTTGGATATTGTGTGCAATTCTGGTCGCCGTATCTTAAAAAGGATATAGCGATTTTAGAGAAGGTACAGAGAAGAGCCACCAAAATGGTAGGGGGATGGAGGGATACTCCTATGGGGAAAGGCTAAAAAGGTTGGGGCTCTTTAACCTGGAAGAGAGACGGCTGAGGGGAGATATGATGGAGGTCTATAGATTAATGAACGGAGTGGAACGGGTAAACGTAGATCGATTGTTTACCTTATCAGAATATAGAAAGACTAGGGGACATGCAATGAAGCTACAGGGTAAACTATTTAAGACTAATAAAAGAAAATATTTTTTCACTCAACGTGTAATCAAACTCTGGAATTTGTTACCGGAGGATGTAGTAAAGGCTGTTAGTGTAGCTGGGTTTAAAAAAGGTTTGGACAAGTTCCTGGAGGAAAGGTCCATAAACCATTATTAAGAAGTGACCGAAGATATCAATGCTTGACCCAGTACAAGCATTGTGGAACTTGTGTCTCTTGGGGAAACTGCTAGGTACATATGACCTAGATTGGCCACTGTTGGAAACAGAATACTGGGCTTGATGGACCTTGGTCTGATCCAGTATGGCATATCTTATGTTCTTATGCCTCTTCCTCCGCTGGTCCCCCGGCCGACATGTTCAGGACCTTGAGGGCCTCTCCGAGCAACGCTGGCAGTTCTTCCCTGCGGAAGACCCGAACAATCTTGGCCTGTTCTTCGGGGATCTCACCTTCTTCCAGCTCCTCCTTGTCCCCCCCTTCCCTGTCAGACAGATCCCCCTCCAAGGACTCTGACAATGGGGGGTGGGACTCCTCCTCCTGCGACAATCTCGGACGCTTTGCCGGCAGCGGGCCTACCTCCGCCAGCTCCCTGGTGTCCATCTGCCGGGCCTTTGCCCCCGCCTGCGCCGGCTCCTGCCCATGCCGCCCCTGCTTGCGGAGGCAAAACGCCTTATGCAGAAGAAGAACAAACTCCGGGGAGAAGTTGCCAGCTACCACCTCCTCCAACTCCAGCCACGCGGAGGAGGGATCCGGCTTGGGAGGTGGCTGAGTGAGGGGGTCCCCTGGCATACCCAAGGGGGAATCCGGACGGCCCACCTCCCCAGAAGGAATACTCAAATCCTGGGAAGAAGAGGGAGGAAGATCCTGCCGGCTCCCCGCCCAGCTCCCTAACTCCCCCGAGGCCGCCTCTGCCATACAGGCTTTGCAGATGCCTGAGTCCAAGGCTCCCCCCTTACGGGACCCGCACACCATGCACTGGGCTTTAGCTGGCATAATTACTTCAGCTAGCACTAGGGCTGTGAGAGAAAATGAGCGGGCGGGAAACAGAGGCAGGCCGAAGCCTAAAATCCCCTTTCCTCACTCTCTTTACCTACTAGACTGTATGTAATTTAATGATCTTTTTTTTTTTTCTTTCAATCTAGCTCTTGCTGACTCCCTCTTCAGGCCCTCAAGTCCCTCAGTGGCTCTTTTTTTTTTTTTTTTGAGTACCAACGGCTTAAAGCCCAAAGTACTGGAGACTGCAGCCCCTGCAAATTTTGCGTGCGCGCACGCGCGCACCACATGCGGAAAACATTAAAGCAGGACTCACCTCCCGACACGCGGGCCTCACCAAGCACGCGGTCCGCGACTGCGTGGAGAGCTGCTTCCCCGGCGGCGCACTGCCGCAAACCTCCTCTTCAGGCGCGCTGCTCCTCTGCGCCGCAAAGCCCGATGGCTCTTCGGCCCACCGCCCGCTCACTCAGCCGCCTCAAGGGCTTCCGCGGCACGGCGTAAAGGACGGAAAGGCTTGTCTCCCCTCACCAGCGAGGGAGAGGGAACGGCCCCAGCTCTGCCGGCCTCAGCCCAACTCCCTCTTCGGCGGTAAGGCCTCCTTCCGACCGTTCCCACACCAGGGGAGAGGGGGAAGTCTCCAAATGGGAATAAAGAAAGGAAATAAATAGAAGTATAAAAGGTAAAATTATTTATTTATTTTTATTTATTTAGTATACATTTGTATACCGCTACTTCCAGCGATCAGCAGCGGTTTGATTACAGATTGGAAATTGTCAAATCATGACAGGAAATTTTTGAGGTATAAACACATTGATTAGACAGGAAAGCACAGCACACAGAGAACTATTTTACAGGGAACATGGGCTATGGAGGGTTAAGTGGCTTGCCCAAGACCACAAGGAGCACCTGTGGGACTAGAAACCCCAGTCCTTCCGGCCCAAGGTTGCTGTCCTCTAGAGGGAAATTAAAGGAAAAATAAAGTAAAAATAAAGTAAACCCAAGAGCTGCCTAAGCTAGTCTCTCCAGAAAGCCAGATCCCTGGCTTGCTGTACCCCTACCAGCTGCTAGCAGACTGAGCACAAAAACTGGAGTTGGTAGGCGGTGCCAGTCTACTTATACCCCAGGGTCATCAAAAGATGACGTGCTCAGTCCACAAGCTGCTGGTAGAGGGGCACAACCCAGTAGAAGGGACCGGACTGGAGAAACGCTAAGGAATCCTTTTTAAATATTGGCAATACCTTGGCCATTTTCCACTGTTCAGGTACTACAGATGATTTTACTGATAGTTTATACATTACTAATAGTAGTCTGCAGTCTCATATTTCAGTTCTTTCAATACCCTTGGATGTATACCATCCAGTCCAGGTGATTTGCTACTCTTCAATTTATAAAACAGTTGTAATACATCTTCCCGGTTTATTGATATTTCTTTCAGTTCTACCAATACATCACCTTTATATACCATTTCAGGCACAGGTAAATTCCCTACATCTTCTTCAGTAAAGACTGAAGCAAAAAATTCATTCAGTCTCTCCACTATGGCCTTGTCGTCACTTAGTGCCCCTTTTACTCCTCTATCATCCAGTGGTCCAACTCTCTCACAGGTTTTTTGCTACAAATGTACTTGAAAAGGTTTTTCTTATGCATTTTTGCTTCCATAGCTGGCTTTTTTTCAAATTATCTCTTTGCCTTCCTTATCAATGTCATGCATCTAACTTGGCAATGCTAATGTTGTTTCCTGGTTTTGTCATTTGGCTCCTTTTTCTAATTCCTGAAAGATGGTTTTTTGGCAACAGCCTCTCTGACCTCGCCTTTAAACCATGCTGGCAGTTTTTTGGCCTTCCTTCCACTTTTCTTAAAGCGTGGAATACATCTGTTCTGGGCTTCCAAGATAGTACTTTGTTACAATGCCCACGCTTTATGTAAATTTTTAACCTTTAATTTCCTTTTATTTTTTTCTTAACTATTTTCCGCATTTTATCACAGTCGCCCTTTTGAAAGTTAAATGGTAGTACTGTCGATTTCCTTGTCATCCTTTTTTCATATAGTAAATCAAATACAATCATGCTATGATCACTATTGCCAAGTGGCCCTAATACCCTTACCTCTTGCACCAGATCCTGCGTGCCACTAAGGACTAGGTCCAAAACAGTTTCCCCACTTCTCGGTTGATGAACCAGCTGCTCCAAGAAGCAGTCATTTATTTCATCTAGAAACTTTATCTCCCTAGCATGTCCTGCTGTGACACTGACCCTGTTGATACCAGGGTAATTGAAATCACCTATTATTATGGTACTGTAACTTTTGTTAGCTTCCGTGAAATATTTCAGCATTTCATTATCCATCTGTTTATTCCAGACAGATGATCCGTAGTACACCACTACTGCCATTGCCTTCCCCCTTTTTACGTGGAATTTCTATCCATAAAGATTGTACAGCATAATTTGTTTCCTGCAAAACTTTGATCCTATATGACGCAATGCCCTCTCTAACATAGAACGCAACCCCTCCACCAATCTGATCTACTCTATCATTCCGATATAGTTTGTACCCAGGTATCACAGTGTCCCATTAATTGTCCTCCTCCCACCAGGTTTCCGAGATACCAATCATATCTAAACTCTCATTTAGAGCAATATATTCTAAAACTAAAAGCAGCAGTTTCAAAGGTTAAAGATTTACATCTAGCATGGGTATTGTTTAAAAATACTATCATCGAAGCCCAGAACAGCTGTATTCCACACTTTAAGAAAAGTGGAAGGAAGTCCAAAAAACTGCCAGCATGGTTTAAAAGTGAGGTCAGAGAGAGGCTGTTGTTGCCAAAGCATCTTTCAGGAAATGGAAAAAGGAGCCAAATGACGAAAACTGGAAGTTAGATGCAAGGCATTGATAAGGCAGGCAAAGACAGAATTTGAGAAGAAGCTTGCTGTGGAAGCCAAAACTCATAATAAAAGACTTTTTAAAGAATCTTTGTAGCAAAAAAACTGTGAGAGAGTCAGCTGGACGATTAGATAATAGAGGGGTAAAAGGGACATTAAGAGGGGACAAGGACACAGTAGAGAAACTGAATGAATTCTTTGCTTCGGTCTTTACTGAGGAAGATGGAGGGATGTTTCCCATGGTTGAAATGGTATTTAAAGGTGATGCCGCAGAAGAAATGAAAGAAATATCGATACACCGGGAAGATGTGTATTATAACTGTTTGATAAATTGAAGAGTAGCAAATCATCTAGACCATATGGTATAAATCCAAGGGTGTTGAAAGAACTGAAATATGAGATTGCAGACCTACTATTAGTAATCTGTGAACTATCATTAAAATCATCTAAAATACCTGAAGATTGGAGAATGGCCAATGTAATGCCAATTTTTAAAAAGGGTTCCAGGGGTGATCTGGGAAACTACAGACCAGTGAGCCTGACGTCAGTACCGGAAAAAATGGTAGAAACCTTTATGAAGAACAAAATTACTGAATATGTAGATAGTCATAGTTTAATGGGAGACAACCAACATGGCTTTAGCCAAGGAAGATCTTGTCTTACTAATCTCTTATGTTTTTATGAAAAAGTGAATAAAAAGGCAGACAAAGGTAAATCGGTTGATTTAGTGTATCTGGATTTTCAGAAAGCCTTTGACAAGGTCCTTCATGAGAGCTCTTGGCGAAATTAAAACCTCATGGGATAAGAGGCAGTGTACTATTGTGGATCAGGAATTGGTTAAAAGATAGAAAGCAGAGGGTAGGGCTAAATGGCCAATTTTTCCAATGGCGAAAGGTGAATAGTGAAGTACCCCAGGGATCTATGCTGGATCCGCTGCTTTTTAACATATTTATAAATGACCTGGGAATGGAAATAATGAGTGAGGTAATCAAATTTACAGATGACACAAAATTATTCAAAGTTGTTAAAACCCAAGAGGATTGTGAAAAATTGCAACAGAACATTGATAAATTGGAAGACTGGATGTTGAAATGGCAGATGACATTTAATGTGTAAAGTTATTCATCTAGGAAAGAACAATCCAAACTATGGTTACACGATGCAAGATTCCACATTAGGAATCACCACCCAAGAAAAAGATTTATGCATCATCGTGGATAACATGTTGAAACCCTCCACCCAGTGTGCAGTGGCGGCCAAGAAAGCAAATAGAATGCTAGGAATCATAAGGAAAGGAATGGAGAATAAAACAAAGGATATTATAATGCCTCTGTATCGTTCCATGGTTCGACCGCATCTTGAATATTGTGTGCAATTCTGGTCACTGTTTCTTAAAAAGGATATAGCATTATTAGAAAAGATACAAAGAAGAACCACCAAAATGGTAAAGGGGATGGAAGGATATCCCTATGAGGAGAGGCTAAAAAAATTAGGGCTCTTCAACCTGGAAGAGATAGCTGAGGGGAGATATGTAAGAGGTCTATAAATGAATGAATTAAGTGGAACGGGTAAACATAGATCGATTGTTTACGAAATCAAAATATAGAAAGACTAGGGGACATGCAATGAAGCTACAGTGTAACCTATTTAAGACTAATAAGAGAAAATATTTTTTCACTCAACGCGTAATCAAACTCTGGAATTCGTTACAAGAGGATGTAGTAAAAGCTTAGTGTAACTGGCTTTAAAAAAGGTTTGGACAAGTTCCTAGAGGAAAGGTCCATAAACCATTATTAAAGGGGACCCGGGAAATCCACTACTTGCCCCAGTACAAGCATTGTGGAACCCATGTCCTTTGGGGAAACTGCTAGGTACTTGTGACCTAGATTGGCCACTGTTGGAAACAGGATACTGGGCTTGATGGACCTTGTTCTGACCCATTAGTGTATATCTTATGTTCACTCCAGTCCAGAATTATGGGAAAGGAGATTACCCAAAATTCCCAAAACCCAAGTAAAGAAAGAAATACAGCGAGATTTATATACATTGTATACACCATACATCATCATGAGGGTTCAGCTGGATGCACAATGGAGGATTCTAATTAGACACTTGAAAGGGTACTTAAGAAAAAAAGAGTCCTCCCAATTAAAGAACTCCCTGCGGCATCACTTGGTAACTGTTATCTTTATTGGAACCTATCTGTTAGGATGTCCTAACTTCCCTCTTTTGCTAATATCCTTCAATGATACTTTCTTCCGAACCATGCGCTCTTAGGTGACTGTCGACTGTCGCCTATTATCTAGTTTAAAAGCTGCTCTCTCTCCTTTTTAAATGTTAATGCCAGTAGCCTGGCTCCATCCCGGTTAAGGTGGAGTCCATCCCTTTGGAAAAGTACCTCCCTTCCCCAGAATGTTGCCCAGCTCATAACAAATCTAAAAACCTCTTCTTTGCACCATCGTCTCATCCACGCATTGAGACTCCAGAGCTCCACCTGCCTTTTAGGTCCTGCACGTGGTACAGGAAGCATTTTAGAGAATGCTACCCTGAAAGTTCTGGATTTCAACTTCCTACCTAAAAGCCTAAATTTCGCTTCCAGAACCTCCCTCCCACATTTTCCTATGTCATTGGTACCAACATGTACCAAGACAGCAGATTTCTCCCCAGTGCTATCTAAAACCTTGTCTAGGTGGCGCGTGAGGTCCATTACCTTCACACCAGGCAGGCATGTTACCAGGCAATCCTCACATCCACCAGCCACCCAGCTATCTACAATGTCAAATGATTGAATCACCCACTATAACGGCCTCCTAACCTTTCCCTCATGGGCACATGGCCCTGGAGAAACTTCCTTGATGCGAGAGCGTGTTACATCTCCTGGTGAACAGGTCCTAGCTACAGGATCACTCCTGCCTACAAAGGTGATGCTCTCCTTTCACGAGACCTCTCTCCTCCATGGCAATTGAGAGGCTGCCAGATTGGAAGTGGAGCTTCAATACTACTTCTTGTAGCCATCTATAAGTTTCATACATCTGTCTGCTGGTAGTTTCTCCCACTCTTCAACTGCAATTTGTTCCAGCTCATAACTGATTCCAGGATTCCTTTTCCCAATGGCAGATTTCAGCTCTTTCCAAAGGTTCTCAATTGGATTGAGATCAGGACTCATTGCTGGCTAGTTTAAAACAGTCCATTTGTTCCTTTTTAACCATTCTTTTGTACTTTTGTATGTATGTTTTGGGGTCATTGTCCTGCTGGAGGACCCATGACCTTTGATCCAGACCTAGCTTTCTGACATTAGGTAGCAAATTTGGCTCCAAAATACCTTGGTAATCCTCTGACTTCATGATTCCTTTAATGCATTCCAGGCCTCAAGTTCCTGAGGCAGCAAAACAGTCCCATAGCATTATGGAACCTCCATCATATTTAACTGTAGGAAGGATGTTTTTTTCCTTATAAGCTTCATTTCTTCGCCTGTAAATGTATCGCTGGCCTGCATTGTCAAAGAGCTCAAGTTTGGTTTCATCTGTCCACAGAAAGTTTTCCCAGAAGGATTGTGGTTTCTCAAGGTGGGTTTGGACAAAGATCAGGCATGCCTTTTTATATCTGTTTTTGAGCAGTGGAATCCTTGTGGCCTTCGCCCATGAAGTCCTCCAGATTGCTCCAGGTCAGCCTTAAGCTTTTTGAATGTTGTATGTGGTGTTTTTACAACAGTTCACTCTAACCTTTGAAGACCTCTTTGATTAATTTTCCTCTTCCCACCATGTCCTGGGAAGTTCTTGACTGTTCCATGAGCAGAAAACGTCTTAATTACATTGTGAACTGCAGACATGGGAATCCCAAAGTCTTTGGAAATGGCCTTGTACCCCTTTGAAATTTGATGTTTGGTGATAATAGCTTTTCTGACGGTCTCAGGCAACTCTTCACCATGTGAAAATGGAACAGGGAGTGAATGTGGCCATTTTAAACATTAGAACCATCATTCATTGGTTGAGTCAAGTCATGCGAGTACTGACAATTGATCACAGGTGCATCTGATTTTTCTGCAATGAGAATGTGATTCTTCTGTTTAAACTGATTTGAATTGTTTATAAGAGTGCAAATAATCATGTCCTGGCAATGTCCCAGTTTTTATACCATTTCCTAACTATTTCCTTTTTTAATTGGTATTGTTTTATTTGATTCTTTTATGTGTCAAATATGTGTGCATATGTAGTCCAAAGCCATTTCACTGGCCACTTGTTTAAAGGAGATATTGGACATTAAGGGGTTGAACTGTAATGTTCTGACTAGATTGTAAGCTCCGATGAGCGTGACTCTGACAGGCAGGGACTGTCTCTTGTATTCTGGCTAACTCTTGTTGGTTAGCTGTACAGCGCTGCGTGCGTGGCACTCTATAAGTGATAAATAGTAGTAGTAGTAGTGAACTGCAAGGATGCCATTAATGTTGACCACAACTGTATATATGTCACTTGTCTGTCAAAACATCTATGTATAGCTGCTTTCTCAAGTTTAGATGTATGTTTCTGTTGTGCATTTCAAGGTGCTAGTGCAACATCAAGTTGTTTTTTTTTACAGTGCTGCTCTAAAGTTAAAGAAAACAGAATAAGCATTTTAAATTTATTTCACTATCTGACACCATCACCCTTGAGACAGGTTGAATTTATGTGAGCTCTGTACTGTATACCTTCTACGGTTTATGTATGTTCTGTACCTTCTGCCATTTCGCCAGACTTTCATTTATCTTACTCCTATAGACTCTGCACCTCAAATCTTTTAATTCTGAGTCAGAAAATACATTATATTAAAATATAGCACTATACATCCTTTATAGAAGTTAGCCTTTGACAAAGAATAATTTTCTCCATGATGTAGTTTGTGCCGTTGAACATTCCCTTCTAATGCTGCTAGATGCCCTGATGCTAACCTTTTAGCATCAGGGTGTTCGGGGACGGCACCAAAGATAACTGGTCAGCAGCAATATTCAGTCACTGCCTGGTTATCTTAGAGCAGCTAAAGTTAGACAGAACAAGCTGTCCTAACTTTAGCTGCTTTAGCTAAATGGGCAGTGGCTCAATATCGCCGTTATCCAGCCAACCCAGTTATTCAATGCTGGCATTGAATATCGAGGTCTTAATTAAAGCATTTAATAGCGCTGGCTGCCGCTGCTGCCTCCAATGGATATCAGCCTCTAAATTTTATCATCTGCTATATATGAGAACAATGCTTTTCAACCCAACCCTTGGGAATCACCCAGCCAGTCTGGTTTTCAGGACTGGACTGAAAACTATTACACTAGAGGGCAAGAAGAAATTTTACTTACTGATAATTTCCTTTCCTGGAATCCTGCTAGACCAGTCCAGACTAGTGGTTGTGTCCCCCTGCCAGCAAATGGTGAGACAGAGAAAAATTCCCGAAGCTTTGTGACATCACCCTTGGTATAGGGGAGCTTCGGTATAACCATAACAAGCAGCAGGAATTCAAACAGCAAAGGAAGCACAAAACCAGACCAAAAATGAGTTCATAAACAAAATAACTCTTATAACAAGCTAAATTGAACAATGTGAAACAAAACCTGCAGGCCAAGGAAGTATGTACATGGCAAGGTACAGCAATGTCACCAATACGTAGAGAGAGTCTTAGCTAGGCAACAGACTAAACAGTTTAGAGGGGTGGGTCCTGGACTGGTCTAGCAGGATTCCAGGAAAGGAAATTATTGGTAACTAAAATTTCTCCTTCCAAATACATCCTGCTAGACCAGCCCAGACTAGTGGGAAGTACCATAGCTAAACCACACCAGGGTGGGAAGAAACAGTTGCTGCCAAGAGAGAGGCTCCGAAACAAACTGCTTCTCAAGCTTGGACATCCAAGTGATAATGACATGCAAATATCTAGCGGAGCTACCTGTGAGCATTCTGCCCAGGAGGTAGCCTGGGCCCACCTAGAATGTGCTCAAAGGGCACAGGTTTGTTCAATAAAATAAAAGCTGACTCAATGGTCACTTTAGAAGCAGCCGCTCCTTTTTGTGGATCAGAAGCCAGGATAAAATGTGATCGGAAAGACGAAATGTATTAGTGAGTTTGAGGTAACGGCGTAACACCCTACCAACATCTTACAGGTGAAGAACTCGGTTCTCACTCAAAGACTGCTCCTTAAAAAAGGAAGGAAGCACAACCGATTGGTTGACATGAAAATCTGAAAGGACTTTAGGCAGAAAAGAGGACACTGAATGGTGTCCTCCTCCAGAGAAAAAGACAGAAAAGGATCCCGGCAAGAAAGTGCCTGGAGCTCTGAAAGGCGCCATGCCGAAGTGACTGCTATAAGAAAAAGGTTTTGAGAGTCAAATCTTTGAGAGATGCCCTATGGAGAGACTCAAACGGGGCACGGGTGAGTGCGTGAAGTACTAAGGACAGATCCCAAGAAGGGACAATTTGACGAATGGGGGGCCTCAGGGAGCGAACACCCCACAGAAAACAGGACCACCCATGGAGAGGCCCCCAGAAAGCATGTCAAGGCCACAATATGCACCTTTAAAGAATTAAGGGCGAGACCTTTATCAAATCCGTCCTAAAAGAAGGAAAGAATGTCTGGAATATCAACTCGCCAAGGGGAGAGGGATCTCTTAGAACACCTAGAAGAAAAAAGATGCCAGATCTGAGCATAGGCACATGAGGTAGAAGACGGTCGAGCCCATAGTAGAGTGGCCACTACTTGCGGCAAGTAACCTTTGCAATGCAGGTGACACCGCTCAACAGCCAAGCCGTAAGCGAGTAAGAAGCGGGGTTGTCCATGAGAATCAGCCCCTGAACTAGGAGACCTTTCAAGATACTGAGGTGTAGGGGCGCCTCCTGCAGGAGGCAGAGGAGATCGGCATACCATGGATGCCAAGGCCAATTCGGGGCCACTAGCACTACCCATCCAGAGCGTGACTCTATCCGACAGAGTATACGGCTGATTAACGGCCAAGGAGGAAAGATGTAGAGAAGCTGGTTCAAGGCCATAGCGGAAAGACTGAATGAATTCTTTGCTCGGTCTTTACTGAGAAAGATGTAGGGATGTTACCCATGATTGAAATGGTATTTAAAGGTGATGCTGCAGAAGAATTGAAAGAACTATTGATACACCGGGAAGATGTACTACAACTATTTGATAAACTGAAGAGTAGCAAATTACCTGGACCAGATGGTATACCTCCAAGGTGTTGAAAGAATTGAAATATGAGATTGCAGACCTACTATTAGTAATCTGTGAACTATCATAAAAATCATCTGTAACACCTGAAATTGTAACACCAATTTTTAAAAGGGTAAAGGGTATCAGGGGTGATTCGGGAAACTACAGACCAGTGAGCCTGATGTCAGTACTGGGAAAAATGGTAGAAACCATTATAAAGAACAAAATTACTGAACATGTAGATAGTCATGGTTTAATGGGAGACAGCCAACATAGATTTAGCCAAGGAAGGTCTTGTCTTACTAATCTGTTATGTTTTTTTTTAAGGTGTGAATAAACAGGTAGACAAATGTGAGTCAGTTGATATAGTGTATCTGGATTTTCAGAAAGCCTTTGATAAGGTCCCTCATGAGAGACTCTTGGTGCAATTAAAACATTATGGGATAGGAGGTAGTGTACTATTGTGGATCAGGAATTGGTTAAAAGATAGAAAGCAGAGCCATCAGTGGAACCAAGATGGCGATGGAGTAGGATGCTGTGAGTGTGGGTCTGACGCTGGCTCCTAAACCTGCGTTCTAATGGGAAGAAAGAGAAAATAACACGCACAGAAACCCTCTGAGACTTCTCCGGCGAATCAGATGGTTCAGATGTATATTGCCAGCTTCTGTATTCCCTCCGGCTGCGTGGCTTCGAGAGATCCGCCACTGTTGCAGGCGGATCTGAGCATAGAAGGGGTTTCTTTGAGCTCTGTACAGGCGTCCCCAGCTCAACCCGGATGCCTCCTCGCAACACGGCAGCTTGGTGATGTGTCTTCGGTGCACGAGCCAGCTGTGATTACAGAGGGGTTTTTCGCAAAGCATCAGTCAGCTTCTGGAGCTGCCGGAGGTCGAGGTGGAGTGTCTCCCTTCAGCAGCGCTACTGGGGTGGAGCTTGGTAGTAATAGCTCCCCCAGCCCTTTGGCATCACGGCTTCCTGGGAGTGTGGTAAAACAAGCGCATGTTGATAGCTTGTGGGAAGCTATCTCTACCCTCCAACAGTCCCTTCTACCTTTTGTGGGTGCAGTTTCCCAGGAACTTTCTGTGATTAAGGCCCAGAGTTCCTCTACGGTTGCAGAGGTGGCAAGTCAGGCCATAAGAATTTCGTAAATGGAATCTACGGTGGAGGAGCTGCAGTCCCTTGGTGCTGCTAATTCAAAGGACAGGTTGATTCAGGCGAGAAAAATAGAATTTCTAGATAACCAATTGAGGAGGAATAAAGAGTAGTTACTCAGCTGTAACAGGTGTTCTCCAGGAGCAGCAAGAATCAGTCCTCACATATGGGTGTCATCGACGCCGATGAAGCCCCAGCGGAGCATTTCCCCAGCTTTCTATGAAAGCCATTGGGAATGCAGGCACACATGCGCGGTTCCCTTCCCGCCTAAAGGTGCCATCTTACCTCAGTCAAATGACATAGCTAAGAACAGCACACAAAAATGAAAAAATTAAACTATGTACAACTGCAACTCCCAGGGGAGGAGGGAGGGCTGTGAGGACTGATTCCTGCTGCTCCTGGAGAACACCTGTTACAGGTGAGTAACTACTCTTTCTCCAGGACCAAGCAGGAAGTCGGTCCTCACATATGGGTGACTCCCTAGCTCTGGGCTACCGAGGAACCCAGGCTGAACAAGAGAACTCCCTCTAGTACCAGCAGCAAAGAAAGGCTTTTCACTGACACAACCTCCACCGGTAGCCCAACAGAGGGCAGGAGGGCAGGTGTTGCCTAAACCTCAAAGAGATTCCGGAGTACTGCTTGGCCAAAAGCACTGTCCCTACAGGACTCCCTCTCCAGACAGTAATGGGCCGCAAAAGTCTGGCTTGAAGACCAAGTTGCAGCCCAGCAGATGTCTACCAAGGGCACAGAGCGGAGATGAGCCACTGAGGCAGCCATTGCCCTGACACGGTGGGCCGTGACCCTACCCTGCAAAGGAAGGTCAGCCGCCTTGTAAGCCCAGGTGATACAGTCAGCCACCCAGATGGACAAGGTATGCTTGGACACAGCCAACCCCAAATTATTGGGGTCAAAAGTTACGAAGAGCTGAGTATCCCTTCTATGCCCCTGCGTACGGTCAAGGTAGAAGGATAAGGCCCTCCTACAGTCCAGGGTATGCAGAACTGCTTCAGCTTGGCTTGCATGAGGCCTAGGGAAGAATGTTGGAAGAACCACCTCCTGGTTGAGGTGGAAAGAGGAGACAACCTTTGGGAGGAACTTTGGATTAGTCCTGAGGACTACCCTGTTCCTATAGAATCTGGTGTAAGGCCTGTCACAGACCAGGGCCTAAAGCTCACTCACTCGCCTAGCCGAGGTAAGGGCTACCAAGAAGAGTGTCTTCCAGGACAGGAAGCGTAAAGGGCAAGTAGCCATCGGCTCAAAGGGTGGGCGAGTCAGCTGCTGCAAGACTACATTCAACTCCCACTCAGGAGCAGGAGGATTGGAGGCTTGAGCAAAAGCAAGCCTCTGAGAAAGCGGGACACCAAGTGGTGAACCGACAGAGAATGTCCTTCCACCAGTGAGTGGTGAGCTGCTAGAGCTGAGAGGTGTACCCGAACAGAATTGGACTTAAGTCCCTGATTGGATAAGTGCAGTAAGTACTGAAGCACTACTGGTACAGTACAGGAGAAAGGATCCTCTGTACGTAGCTGACACCACAGAGAAAACCTTTTCCATTTGAGAGCATAGGTTTTCCTAGTGGATTGTTTTCTAGAGGCTAGGACAACCTCCTCAACTTCCGGAGGTAGGCCCCAGGGAGCCAGAACTACCCTTGCAGCCTCCAGGCCATCAAATTGAGCGCCTTGAGATTGGGGTGCAGAAGGGAACCCTGATCCTGAGAGAGAAGGTCGGGTTGCAACCCCAGAGGCAATGGAGGATCCACTGCCAGCTGAAGCAGAAGTGGAAACCAAGGCTGTCTGGGCCACCTGGGAGCCACCAGCAGGACCGAGGCCTTGTCCTGAAGAATCTTGAAGAGAGTTCGGGCCACCAAGGGCGTGGGAGGAAACGCATACAGGAGGCCCTGAGACCAAGGAATCAGAAAAGCATCGGCTGCTATCCGCAGAGGATGCGGTTGCCTGGAGCAGAACTTTGGCAGTTGCTTGTTCAGTGGACTGGCAAACAGATCAGTCAAAGGAGGACGCCATTTTAGGAAGATCTTCTGAACTACTACAGCTGCCACTCGTGGGGCTGTAAAATCCTGCTCAACCTGTCTGCTAGGATGTTTTCCTGATATGGAAGGTACACAGCCTTGAGGAGCATGTTGTGCTTGAGGGCAAAGGAGCAAAGGTCCTGTGCCTCCCGACAAAGGAGTCTGGACCCAGTCCCACCCTGTTTGTTCACATAAAACATGGCCACTTGGTTGTCTGTCTAAACCAGGACAGATTGATGAGCCAGGGTAGGAGAGAAAGCTTTGAGTGCTAGTCGAATAGCCCTGAGTTCCAGGAGATTGATCTGCTGTTCCGACTCCCAAGGAGACCACAGGCCCTGGGTGCACTTGTTCAGACAATGAGCTCCCCAGCCCTGCAGGGAGGCATCTGTGGTCAGCACCACTGTGTACCCAGGAATTTGAAAGGGTACCCCTTTCAGAAGATTGGGTGGGTGCAGCCACCAGCTGAGGGAGTCCAGAAATGGTTTGGACACCCTTATTCTGTCTCTGAGGTTGCCTGTGGCCTGAGACCAGTGACTCCGAAGGCACCATTGTGCAGGCCGCATATGGAGCCGGGCATTGGGGGTGACATGAACTGTCGAAGCCATGTGGCCAAGCAGCCTCAGGCAGAGTCTGGCGGAGACCACTGACCCGCTGAGAAACTGATTTGCCAAGTCCATCAGTCTTTGGGCTCTGTTTGCTGGCAAGAATGCCTTTGCCAGGGCAGAGTCCATCCTTGCCCCTATGAACTCCAAGTTCTGGGAGAGGAGCAAAGTGGACTTCGCGAAGTTTATTACAAATCCCAAGCTCTGAAGAAGAGCAATAGTTCTGAGGGTGGCCTGCCGGGCCTCCTGGCACGTCTGACCCCTGATGAGCCAGTCATCCAGATAAGGGAAGACAAAGATTCCCTGATTTCTCAGGTAGGCCGCCACCACTGCCAGGCATTTGGTAAAGACTCTGGGAGCGGAGGTTAGGCCAAAAGGCAGTACTCTGTACTGATAATGATTTCCTCCCACCATGAACCTAAGGTACTTTCTGTGGTCTGGATGAATGAGGATGTGAGTGTACGCATCCTTTAGATCTAAGGAGCATAGCCAATCTCCCTGCTGGAGGTAGGGCAGAAGTGTTCCAAGAGTAAGCATCTTGAACTTTTCTTTCTCTAGGAACTTGTTTAGGTTCCTGAGATCCAGAATAGGTCGAAGGCCACCGGTTCTCTTGGGTACTAGGAAATACCTGGAGTAGAACCCCTGACCTTGCTAGTGGGGATCAACGAAGAAATGTCAAACACCCGAAAAATAGTATTCAAATATAGAACCATGCAAAATAGATGGAATACTACGAGTGGATAGTGGAGGGAACTCGTAGTATTCCATCTATTTTGCATGCTTGCTAGTGGGGAGGCACAGGCTCCACCGCCCTGTCCAACAACAGACATTGGAGCTCTTGGAGGAGAAGATCTGTGTGCAGGGGAGGCCTTGGAGGCTCCCCTGGAAAGTATGGCGGAGGCAGCTGGTGAAAATGTAGTGCATAGCCCCTTTGGACTATGTTCAACACCCAACAGTCTCCAGTTATGTGGGGCCACTGGTGGGCAAAGAGGGTGAGGCGACCTCCTGTGTAGGGTTGGGAGAGCAGGGACCGAGATGCTACGCTCGAGGAGTCAAAACCCCCCACCCTGCTGAGTGAGAGCAGGGGCCGGAGGCTTGGGGGTCCTCTGCCTACGGGGCCCATTACTCCGTCCCTTGGCTTGCTTACCCTGGGGTGCAGCTTGGGCAGCCTGATACTAAGGGTACTGTTTGTAGGCAGTGCCCTTCCTCGGGTAAAAGGGCTTCTTACCTGAGGCCGCCTTCTTGTGAGAAGGGGCAGAGGTCTTCCTAGACAGCCTTGTCCTTGTAAGGTGCTCAGTCTCGAACTGTGCGGCCTTCTCGACCATGGGCTTGCCAAAAAGGTTTTCACCTCGGCAAGGGACATCGACCAACTTGTCCTGAACCCATGGCTCGAGGTCCGATGACTGCAGCCATGCCTGGCGTCGAGGCGCGATGCCGGCTGCCGCAACTCGGGCCGAAGCCTCGAAGCCATCGTAGGCGGCGCGGGACATAAACTTCGAGCAGTCCTGAATCCCCGAGGACAAGGACTTAAATCTCTGCAAGGGTTCCCCGGAGAGACCAGCAGAGAACCCGGCCAACTCCTTGGCCAGGTCTCGCAAGTACATGCCCATGTACAGCTGGTAAGACTGGATACGGCAAGCAAGCATCGAGCCCTGGAAGCACTTTCTACCTATATCATCGAGGTTCCGGGCCTCCCTGCCGGGGGGGGGGGGGGGGGCCCCGCAGAGTGCATCTTCTGGCTTTTCAGATGATGCATGGCCGATTCCACCACCATGGAATGGTGTGGTAGCTGCGCCTTCTGAAAGCCCGGGCTCTTCCGGAGTCGATAAATCGAATCGAATCGATTCGCTTGCTTAGAACTGGTGCCGAGGCCGGTGCCTCCCACATCCGGAAGAGGAGCCGTTCCAGCATCGGAGGAACCGGGACAGTAAAGGCCTCCTTCGGAGGAGAGTCGTACTGTAGGGCCTCGAGCTCTTCAGCTCGAGGCTCTTCCTCGGGGTCCACCGGAATAGCCAACGCGGTGGCCATATCCCGGACAAACTCCGAGAACCGGGTGTCCTCCGGAGGGGATCTACTCCGGGGCTCAGACTGCAGTGAGTCCGAGGGGACGCACCGAGTCTTGAATGTGTAGGGAGACTCCTCATCCTCCGTCTCCCAGGTGGACTCGTCCGACGAGGAGTCAGGGTCCGACCCCGCGGGGCCCTGGAGCACCCGCCCCGACGCCGGAGGCACCGGCGTTGACGCCCTCGGTCCTGAACGGGAGGTCGAGGGAGACCGCGACCGAGGTCGACTTCGAGCCATGATGGACTCGAGTATCGGCTCGGTCTCTGGGGTCGACTTCGACTGGCCATCAGTACCTGCTGCTGCTCCATGAAGGCAGACAGTCTGCTCTCCAAGGCTGTCATCCTGAGACTCAGCTCGGGAGACGCAGCAGCCACCAACGCGGGCCCTGGCAGCGGCTCTCTGCAAGGAGAGTCCTCAAGGACCACAGGGCTTACGTGTCCAGCAGACTCCGGCTCCACACAAGGAACTTTGGCAGGCTTCTCTTGTTCCACGGGCCTGGGGCGACGGTCGGGGGGTCTTAGACCTGGCCCTCGAGGAGCCAGGGACCTTCTCTGACGATGCCCTCACGAGCCGCTTTTTCCTCTTGCGTTCCCAGTCAGGGGACCCCCTGTCCGAGGAGCTTCGACGGCGCTCGGGATCCGAATCCCGAGATGTCGAGGCCTCAGACGAGGTCTGGGCCCGGCCGGAGGCTGAGTCCGAGAAAAGCCTTTCTTTCTGCTGCTGGCGACTTCGCAGTGCCTTGGAAGACATCTTCCCATATGGTCCACACGTCTTAGGGTCGTGATCAAGACCGAGGCACCGAAGGCAGCAGTCGTGTGGGTCGGTGAGAGACATTAACTTCTTACACCGATCGCACTTCTTGAAACCGCTGGAAGCCATCTGGGAAAAAAGAGTCCCCGCGAGGTCAAAGGACCGGCCTTCCAGGGAAAAATCAAAAAAGGGCGCGAACGCCAGCCACGAAGGGCAAAAATCGAAAAAGAAGAATCGGGCTCGATACCGGTGTACCGAACCCGGCGGGAGGGGAACCGGCGTCGAACCGGGAAGAAAAAATAGCGAGAATCGCTGAAAAAATCAAACTTTTATCTGGGATGACAGGACGCACGTCTGGTGGACTTCTCGGAAAAAGAGAGACTGAGGTAAGATGGCACCTTTAGGCGGGAAGGGAACCGCGCATGCGTGCCTGCATTCCCAAAGGCTTTCATAGAAAGCTGGGGAAATGCTCCACTGGGGCTTCATCGACGTTGATGACACCCATATGTGAGGACTGACTTCCTGCTTGGTCCTGCAGAATTTGAGATTCCTGAATTTTCCTCGATCACCTTTGAACGCACCTTTGGACCTGGTCCGTAAGTACTTTGTGGATGTTTTGCAAATGCCCATCGAGTCTTTGCCACCAGTGTTAAGGGCTCAATACGTGACTATTTCCTCACTAGAAGTGATTGGCCAGCAGGGTTCTGCTGGGGAAACTGGTCTTCCTCAAATGGACCTTTCTGCGTTTCTTGAGAGCTCTTTAGAGGTGGTGACTAGTCGGGCTACTTTGGTGGTTAATTTTGCCTTTAAATCAGACAGGAACCACTGTGCTTAAATTATATTTCTCAAAAATGTCCGTATCTCAATTTATGGGCTCAAAAGTACAAATTTTTCCTTGTCTTGCTAGAGATACCCAGAAAAGGAGAAGAGCTTTTCTGGCTTTACGCCAGAGAACTCTCTCCCTGGGAGCACAATTTAAGTTAAGATATCTGTGTAAATGTGCGGTTTTGTATCAGGCTAAACAATATCTGTTTTTTGATTCCCAACAATTGTTACAATTTATACATAGTAGGGAAGAGGGAGGAGTTGGGGTGAGTCCCATATCGGCTGCCATGTAATATTAACTTTGCTCCTGTGATTAATTTGTTATAATATCTTAGGTTTCCTAAGTATGATTTCTTTTTTCTTGGATCCTATTGTGGGGTAATATTGTGGTCTTTTCCAGGTGTGATTGTATTTCCTTGTAATTTTCTGTTGAGATGACAATTGTATATCTCTTGTATTACTTAACTCTTATTCAGATTTTGTTTTCTGAAGTTTTTTGTTAAACCTAATAAAAAAAAAAGAAAACAGAGAGTAGGGCTAAATGGCCAGTTTTCCCAATGGAGAAAGGTGAATAGTAGAGCACCCCAGGGATCTGTGCTGGGTCCACTGCTTTTTAACATATTCGTAAAGGACCTGGAAATGGGAATAATGAGTGAGGTAATCAAATTTGCAGATGACACAAAATTATTCAAAGTTGTTAAAACCCATGAGGATTGTGAAAAATTGCAAGAGGACCTTGATAAATTGGAAGACTGGGCATCCAAATGGCAGATGAAATTTAATGTGGACAAGTGCAAAGTTATGCAATTAGGAAAGAACAATCCAAACTATGGTTACACGATGCAAGGTTCCACATTAGAAACCATCACCCAGGAAAAAGAATTAGGTGTTATCGTGGATAACATGTTGAAATTCTCCACCCAGTGTGCAGCGGCAGCCAAGAAAGCAAATAGAATGCTAAGAATCATAAGGAAAGGAATGGAGAATAAAACAAAGGATATTATAATGCCTCCGTATCATTCCATGATGCAACCACACCTTGAATATTGTGTGCAGGTCTGGTCGCCGTATCTTAAAAAGGATATAGCTTTATTAGAAAAGGTACAGAGAAGAGCTACCAAAATGGTAAAGGGGATGGAAGGATACTCCTATGAAGAGAGGCTAAAAAGGTTAGGGCTCTTCAACCTGGAAAAGAGATGGATGAAGGGCGATATGATAGAGGTCTATAAATTAATGAATGGAGTGGAACAGGTAAACGTAGATCGATTGTTTTTGCCATTAAAATATAGAAAGACTAGTGGACATGTAATGTAGCTACAGTGTAACCTATTTAAGACTAATAAGAGAAAATATTTTTTCACTCAACGTGTAATCAAACTCTGAAATTCGTTACCGGAGGATGTAGTAAAAGCTGTTAGTGTAGCCGGGTTTAAAAAAGGTTTGGACAAGTTCCTGGAGGAATGGTCTATAAATCATTATTAAAAGTGACCCGGGAAATCCACTGCTTGCTCCAGTACAAGCACTGTGGAACCTGTGACCTTTAGGGAAATTGCTAGGTACTTGTGGCCTAGATTGGCCACTGTTGGAAAAAGGATACTGGGCTTGATGGACCTTGGTCTGACCCAGTATGGCATATCTTATTTTCTTATGACAAGTAATTGCAATTGGCATAACCTGTTTGGTTGTTTTCGTGCTGTCAAATGTAGAATGGTGCCTGTGACACATCCTGGGACACATCTGGAATACTGTCACGGCGACATCTATGTAGCTGCCCCCAGCAAAGTGCATATCAGCCAATTCCACGTTTCTGAAATCATGCCTGTATATCCCAGATTGCACCTGGATATCATTTCTAAAATGTATCTCATAGGAGGTAACTTTATAAGGAGTTGCATAAAGATACGTATCATTTATGTGCATAAATCACCAGTTTTTAAGGAATATGTGTGTACTTTAGCTGGTTGCTATTCTGCACTGTGTATACTTTCTCTGTGGGCATGTACAGTATGTGATTAGGGCTTGTGTGGAGAACAAATTTATGTGCGGAAGTTATAAGATATTAGAACTTGTGTGCATTCTTTAGAAATGCAGGTGCATCTACATTTAATGTGCATGGTGTAACCTGCATGCACCCCCAATTCCCCCGTTAGTGTACTGTTCAATGTAAATCGTTTTTACTTGTAGAAAAACGGTATACCAAAACCAGTTAAAGAAAGAAAAGGAGGCCTAAGATCGGCACATTCTGGGTGGGTAAAACTAGGTGCCCAGTTATAAAATTACCCTCCTAGGGATCAAGATTCAGAAGCACTTATCTGGATCACAGCACCTGCTGTCCGGATAAATGTTGCTTGCATTTTTGGAGACGTTTTTTCGGGGTTGGGTTAATCTGTGTGGGGCTAAAACACGTGAGGGGTGATTTTAAAAATGTTTTCTGCATGCAAATCCCTATTTTACACCCATAAGGGGATTTTATAAAATTACCCTACTATTACTACTAGTAATCATTTATATAGCGCTACAAGGCGCATGCAGTGCTGTACAGATACATATAAGAGATGGTCCCTGCTCGTCAGAGCTTACAATCTAACCATGAGAGACAACACAATAGATAAGAAGGGTACAAATAGGAAAAGGTAAGGAGACACAAGGAAAACAAGGGATCAGAATCCAAAAGCAGCCTCAAAGAGGTGAGCCTTTAGCATGGATTTGAAAAGGGGGAGAGATGAAGCCTGACGTGATGCATGTTGAAATGGCTTCTAGAATGGTCCTCCAAAGTACTGCACACCAGGATGAGATTGCACTGGGGCACCAAGGTCCAAAATGAAAGTTGAATACAACTAACCTCCCCCCCCCCAAAGAAAATGGATCATGTCTGCTTGAGCAGCCCAGACTGACCTGACCCCTCATAAGGGGGATAGACAATATCAAAAAAGTATTCCTCTTAAGTTTTATGGACATATCAGCGGCCTTCGATACAGTCTCCCAAAAGAGAATGATACAAAAGCTATATGAAGTTGGCCTACGCAACAACACAATAAAATGGTTTGAATCCTATCTCACCAACCGAACACAACAGGTGAAATGTGGTGACAAGAAATCAATATGCTTACATGACACAAGATATACCCCAGGGAGCCGCATTGTTCTCCATCCTCTTCAACCTATACATCCAACCCATCTGCAATATACTCAAGCAACACAAGATGCTCTACCACATCTATGGGGACAATATCATGGTATACACCCCAATAAATATACAGGCCCCGGACCTCACCTCCATAAATAACTGCCTGGATGAGATGATCACATGGCTTACCAACAAATGGAAATTACGCTTACCTGGTAATTGATGTTCCTGGAGGAACTCCAGTTTAGTCCACACTTCTGGGTTGTGTACCTCCTCCTGCAGCTTGGAGACTGGGCATGTCAAAACTCGTGACATCACTGGATGTAGTCAGCTGGCATCTCCCATCAGCCCCAGTGAACTATTGACAAAGCATACTTAAAGGAGCAACATATAAGAAGCCAATTATAACCAAACAACTGTAGTATAACTATATACAAGAAAACGTCCCCTCGGAAGGAGTACTTCTTCCCTGTGCCATTTCCTTCCGCCTCAGCAGAGCGACAGAATAGAAGCACAAGAATATACAGAAAATGAAAAGAATAAAGATACCTACCGGTTACTGAAACCTGCGTCCGATAGGACAGTCATTATCATCATATGATCCCGGGTGGGAATTGAGGACTAAACAGGAGTTCCTCCAGGAACATCAATTACCAGGTAAGTGTAATTTCCATTTCCTTATCATTCCTCCAGTTTAGTCCACACTTCTGGGATGTAACAGAGCAGTACTTATTGGGAGGGACCTCTCCAGCTAGCTTTCAACACTGACGAACCAAATACAGCATCCCTTGCTGACAAGACAACTAGACGGTAATATTTACTGAAAGTATGCAAGGACGACCACGTAGCCGCCCTACAAATTTCCACAGGCGGTACCAAGCCCAAGAAGTCACCTGCGCTCTGGTGGAATGAGCTCATAAGCCAGACAGAACTTGTTGACCTGACAAGAGATATGCCGACGCAATCACTTCCCTAATCCACCTAGAAACAGACGCTTTCGCAGCCGCTTCGCCCTTATGAGCACCCCCAAACAAAACGAACAGCCAGTACGATTTTCGAAAGGCTTCTGACACTTTTAAATAATGCTTAAGTACCCGCTTAACATCTAAACGGCGAAGCCCCCTGTCAGTAGTGTCCCCACTCAGAGAACCTAACACCGGAAGAGAAACTGTTTGATTTAAATGAAATGGAGAAACTACTTTAGGCAAAAAGGATGGCACGGGCCAAAGCACCACCTTTTCCGGAGAAAATGATAAAAATGGCTCTCTGCAAAAAAAAGCTTGTAATTCCGAAACACGCCACGCTGAACAAATAGCCAACAAAAACACCGTCTTCAGAGTTAAATCTTTTAAGGACGCTTGCTGCAACGGCTCGAAAGGTGCCTTAACCAGCGTTCCCAAAACTAAATTGAGTTCCCACAGAGGCACCACAACTC
This sequence comes from Ichthyophis bannanicus, assembly GCA_033557465.1. Taxonomy (NCBI): domain Eukaryota; kingdom Metazoa; phylum Chordata; class Amphibia; order Gymnophiona; family Ichthyophiidae; genus Ichthyophis; species Ichthyophis bannanicus. Next base: position 192,147,866 of record CM066036.1, read on the forward strand.
TACGAGAAGGACGTAATCTGGTGACTGCCTTCAGAAAACGCAAAACATCCATATGCACGTCGAGTGCCACTCCCTGGACTTTGCCTCTATAGCAAGCCAGTGTTGCCAACTGAACTCTCAAGGAAATGGCCGCCAGTCCCTTATCAAAGCCTTCTTGAAGAAAACTTAAGACTATCGGAACGGACACCTTCGCTGCTCGCACCTGTCTTCTTGAACACCAATCCTCAAATATGCGCCATATACAAACATACGCCAGCGACATAGACGTCTTTCTCACTTTAAGTAGAGTAGATATAACTGCTCCCGAATAACCTTTTTGCCTTAGCTGTGCCCTTTGAATGGCCAGACCGTAAGCGAGAACCAATCCACTTGAGGCATACTCAGGGGCCCTTGAATCAACAGACTCTCCGACACTGGCAGCCTCCACGGCTCTCCGTCGAGAAGCCGCATGAGGTCGGCATACCACAGCCGCCTCGGCCAGTCTTGAGCCACTAGCAACACTCTCCTCGGGTGCGCCTCTATACGCTGCACCACTCGGCCTATCATCACCCATGGTGGGAAGATGTAGAGAAGACCCAACAGTGGCCAACTCTGCATTAGAGTGTCGATCCCTTCTGATATCCACTCCCGTTGCCTGCTGAAAAAGCAGCTCACCTTTGCGGACTGGAAGGTCGCCATGAGATCCATGATTGGCGGGCCCCATCGAAGAACTATCTGCGCAAACATCTCCGGATGTAATTCCCATTCTCCGGCATCCACTAGAACTCTGCTGAGGAAATCCACTGTCACATTGTCCTTGCCCGCAATGTGTGCAGCCGAAATTGCCGGCAGGCGCTTATCTACCCAAGCGAACAGCTCGTCCGCCTCCTCTTCCATGACCGTACTTCCTGTACCGCCTTGTCGATTGATGTAAGCCACTGTAGCGGAGTTGTCCGACAGCACACGCACTGCAGGCCCTTCACTGTCGCTTCGAATGCGCGCGGCGCTAGCATCACCGCTCGGAGCTCTAACCTGTTGATCGACCAAGCGGTCTCCTGCTCCGACCAAAGGCCTTGTGCGAAGAGCTCTCCGCAGTGAGCGTCCGTCAACAACAACAGCCACTTCGGTTGTTCCAGAGGCATCCCGGCTGACAGAGACCCCAGACGCAGCCACCAAGTCAGCACCTGCCTGACCCCTAGGGGACAGGGCAGTCGTTTGCTCAATGGATCAGCCTGATGAGACCAACGGCGAAGTAACGCCTGTTGCAGCGGCTGCATATGAAATCTTGCCCAAGGCATCGCTTCCAAGGATGCCGCCATTGTTCCCAGCACCCTGAGGTAACTCCATGCCATAGGTGCCAGAGTTGCTCTGAACTGACGCACCACTTTCTGAAGAATTCGTATGCGACAATCCGGGAGAAACACCGCTCCCCGTTGGGTGTCGAAGCGCACTCCCAGGTACTCTAGGTTCTTGGACGGGCTCAGGTGACATTTCGCCGTATTAACTACCCAACCGAGCCCCTCCAAAAATCTCACCACCATTTCCGTAACCTTTATGCTCTCGCTTCTGGACTTTGCCCAAATCAACCAATCGTCGAGATAGGGATGTATCAGAATTCCCTCTTTTCGCAACGCTGCAGCCACCACCACCATGATCTTGGTGAATATCCGCGGCGCCGTTGCGAGTCCGAAGGGCAACGCCTGAAACTGATAGTGACCCCACAGCAGCGTGAATCGCAGAAATTTTTGATGCCCTGTTCTGATCGGGATATGCAAATACGCTTCCGTAAGGTCGAGGGACATCAAAAACTCCCCTTGCTGCAACACCACAATGACGGATCGCAATGTTTCCATTCTGAAATGCAGCACTCGGAGACAGCGGTTCACTCCTTTCAGATCCAAAATTGGGCGCAGGGACCCGTCCTTCTTTGGAACCACAAAATAAATTGAGTATTGACCCCTGCCGTAATCTGCCTTGGGTACCGGAACGACTGCTCCTATTTTCAAGAGCCGATCCAGGGTACTTCGAACCGCCAGAGCCTTCTGCTGACCTCTGCAGGGAGACATTACAAACAAATCGCGAACGGGCCTTGCGAATTCCAGAGCATAACCCTCTCGGATTATTTCCAAGACCCACTGGTTGGAAGTTATTTGGACCTAGGTAGGAAGAAAGTTCCGAAGTCACCCGCCTATCGGATCGCTTCCTACTGGGGCCCCCTCGCTTCATTGCGGTCTTCGAGCGGCAGTTGAGGACATCACGGCAAAACCTCTACCTGTTCCGCGAAACCCCTGGGCTCAAGAGGCAAAGCGTCCTCTCTGAAAACCACCCAAGCGAGAAGACAGAAATCTTCGAAAATCTCTGAAGGAGCCCATAAAGGCTGAGGAGGCCTTTCCCTGCTTAGGCTTATCCTCCGGGAGTCTACCCCCCTTAGACTCCCACAGATCCTTAACTAGCTTATCTAGATCCTCCCCCAACAACAGTCGCCCTTTGAACGGGAGTTTACTGAGCCAGGCCTTAGAAGAACCGTCTGCCACCCAATTCCTTAACCACAAAGACCTCCAGGCGTCAACTAAGGACGCCATGCTATTGGCCAGAGCCCTGATCAAATCATAATGCACATCTGCCAAATACGCTGAGCCGGACTCCAGACGGTCTAATTCTCGTAATCCCTCTTGCTCCAGCTGCACCGACTGACGAAACCCTTGCGACCAGCGGAGACACGCTCTGGCCACCCAAGCCCCACAGATAGAAGCTTGCAAAGACACGTTTCTGGCTTCAAAGGATTGCTTCAGCAGACTATCTTTCTATCCTGCGCATCTTTCAAGGCAGAACTACCTTCCACCGGAATAGTGGTCTTTTTGGTTACAGCCGATACTGCCGCATGCAACTCGTGGAGACCAAAACCTGTCCTTGTCCTTATCTGCCAGGGCATACAACCTATTCATAATCCGATCCCCTCTGAGACCTACTTCCGGCTGATCCCATTCGTCTTGAATCATCCGGTCTACCACCTTGTGAACGGGAAACACTGAGTTTGTCTCACTGCCTGGATGATCGGATCCTCCCCATTACTCTCCTCCACCGGCTGTTCCGTGGCCAGCTTTAGTGTTTGAAGGGATTCTGTAATAAGCGGCGTCAGCTCGTCCCTTCGGAAGATCCAAATAATCTTTGCTTGATCCTCCGGCTCTGGAATCTCTCCTTCTTCCAACTCCGCCAAACCGACTTCCAGATCCACTTCATGTTCGTCTGCTTCTCGCCAATCTACCTCAGAGGGCGAAAGATCATCTATTCTGGCCCATTTGGGAGTCCTGGCAGACCCACCAGGTGCCAACGGCTGAGCCGGCTGCTGTAGCGCCGCAGACAATGGTAAGGGCTCTGGCAGCTTTCCCTGCCGACGTAAACAAAAAGCCTGATGCATCATTGGCGATTTCTGTCTGGACTTCATCTTAAACTGAGAGCCAGAATCTGAAACTGGAGAGAGCCCCGAAGGCCCCACCTGAGACTCTGTCCCAGCTCCCAGTGGTTTGGCCAGCAGAACGTCTCCTCCTTGTTCCGCAGGCCCATCTGGCAGATCCTGCCCTGCCTTAAGCTCTAGCTGCTGCTCTATGCTAGCAGATGCTGACGAACAGCCGCGGCAGATACCCGAATCTGCTATAGCGCCCCTGCGGGTCCCGCAGATGACGCACAGCAGCCGAGAAGCCATCTGTCTAACCTCTGATCACTTCTCTTCAAGTAAGAAATTCCAAATGAGCCACTTTGATTAACACACTAAACTCTTTTCTTTTTTTTTGTTGATATAGTATATAATGATTAGGAAGCCCTCCCCTTAGCCAGAGGGTTACATCAAAAATTCCAAGCTTCCAGTACTTGAAGGGTTAACCCAGGAACCACACCAGGCAGATACAGCAGAGCAACAGAAAACTAAAGAAAACAAATCCCCCCCAAAGAAAGAAAGGACCCTGGGCCCCTATGATCCCCACCCCTACGGGACAGGAATCAGGGGAAGAGAAAAATAACAAACCTGGCCCAAACTGCCACCCCGTGTGATCCCGGGCCGCGCGGCTCGCCATGCGGTCCCACACCGCTAAAATAGCCGCCGCTGAGTAAAACAAGAAAAAGGCGCCAAAACCGGCACAAAAAGACTCGCGCCTCTGCGGCCTATGGCCCCCGACAGCTCTGTAGGATTGTACCCCCACACGGTACCTGCAGAGTCCATCGGAGCAATCTTTGCTGCTGCAGAGCTCAAAACTGCGTGGCCGCGCTCAGCTCATAAGCGAGCTGTCAGCTGCAGTCGAGCTCCCCGCTAACTGCGGTTATACCCTGAGAGGATCGCGGCTACCCCAGAACACCGGACACTCACTGCTGCTCTTTTGCTGCAGGACTCCTCCCCGTGCGTTCCAGGGAGAGAGAACTGAGCCGGGTAATACCTGAAAAGGAACAGAGAGAGACACACAGGCAGGCGAATGAGGACCGTTTGTTTTTGTTTTTTTTTGTTTTTTTAAAGCTACAGAACCGAAATGAAAAATCACTACAGAACTTCGCAAATTAAACCAAAACCGCTCCTATGCTACCCTAAAAGCTCCTTATGTGTTCCTCTAGTGAGCCCAGCACTAAGGCTTACTACATCCTCCTGCTGCATGGAGACTGGACACACTGGGACTGATGGGAGATGCCAGCAGACTACATCCAGTGATGTCACGAGTTTTGACGTGCCCAGTCTCCAAGCTGCAGGAGGAGGTACACAACCCAGAAGTGTGGACTAAACTGGAGTAACGATAAGGAACAACCTGTCGGTAAACTATAACAAGACGGAAGCCATGTTTATAACCAGAAGTACCGACTTCAACCCACCATCCACAATCTGCATCTGGAACAAATCTATCGAAGTGAAGGAGGAAGTAAGATACCTCGGAATCACCCTAGACAGCAAGCTAAACCTTCATTCACACATTAACAAAACTGCTGCAAAGGCATACTACAAATTAAAACTCATAAGGAGACTCAAACCAATCCTAAGCCAAGAACACTTCAGAATGGTGTGTCAGGCAATCATCATGCCTATAATAGACTACGGTAATTCACTATATCAGGGACTCCCTAAACAAAACCACCTACCCTCTCCAGTTGGTGCAGAACACAGCAGCCAGGATCATCACAAACACTGCAAAAAATGAGCACATCACTCCAGTGCTCCAGCACCTTCATTGGTTGCCCATACACGGACGCACAAGATACAAAGCGACTTTAAATATTTTCAAAATCATTAACAACATTTCAGCTAATGCCCTTCAGACCTTAGTAACCAGACACACCAGCAGAGGCCACGGAGAACCAACATGGATAACAAGATAGCCACCCCCGCTGAATACCACAGAACAAATCAGGCAATGTCCAAAAGGGCACCAACCCTCTATGCACCAGAACTATGGAACACTCTACCTGACAGCATGAGAGCCATCAGTGACATAAAGGACTTCAGACGTATGCTCAAGACCATACTCTTTGTACAATACTACGGACCCTCCCAGAACCCACAAGCCTAGCTATGAACGTGATCGCAAACAGCACGCAACGGTCTCAATTAATAAATTATAAATAGTTATGGATGTATATACCTCCTCCAGTACCCACCCCCGCCTCTACCCCATAAATGTACACAACCTAGTTATTTGTAAACCACTTTGACTGAAGGAAAAAGTGGTATATAAAACTGGATAGATAGATGGATGGATGGATAAATAAATAAATAAATAAAAGCAAGAAATAGCCACTACTTAGATCTTGAAGGAGTTCAGAGCCAAGTCCTTATCAAGGCCCTACTAGACAAAGGTGAGACTAGAGGGAATGTCTGCTTTCAGAGGAAATACTGCCTCAACTCTGCATGTCTTTTCAAACATACATCAGACTCTAACACAGGTTAAGGAAATGGAAGATATGCATGCCTTCAGAAGGGTGGAAATCATAGAAAGTGAACAGCCCCTCTTAACTATCCACATCATTTCAAGAGCCACAGTATAATACAAAATTGAGAAGGATCTTCCATTTGCACTGGCCTTTTGACACATGAGATCTGGAGACTAAAGAAATTGGAATGTTCTGCCATGGTGGGTCTCACTAAATCAGCATACCACAGTTTTCTTGACCAATTCAAAGCCACTAAAACTACCACTGATGGATGATTCTCTATCCTCCTGAGTGTCCTACTTATGAGAGGCCACAGCAGAAACATATTAGTAGTGGTTCACTGGTCATGGCTGAATGAAGTCATAAAGACCCTAGGACCTGGACTCTCTCTCCCTGCTGAATAATATGTCTCATTTGGCATTTGGGTGCAATGCCATTAGGTCCACGGGAGGAAAATCTTTTGGAAGACTGTTGGACCCAACTTCCATTCTCTGAGTCCAGAAGGTTCTGGCTGAGAAGATTGGCCTGGATGTTTCCACTCTTGCTATGTGGAAAGGCAGACAAGATTCTGTTTCATCCAGCAAAACAGCAGATTCACTTCCTGAGCTACCAATGCACTACAGTATGAGTGCCTCATTGCTTGTGGAAAAAAATGGTGTTGTCAGAGAGGACTCTCACTGTCTTGCCCTTGACCAGGGGAAGAAAATGCAGAAGGGCCAACCTGATGGTTCTCGTCTTGAGTCTGTTTATGGACCACATTACTTTCATGGGGGACCACTGGCCCGGAGATATTTGCCCCAGACAATGGACTGCCCCATTCTTACAGACTTGCATCAGTTGTGATCACTATCCAGTCTGCAGGCTCCAGCATCATTTTCAACAAAAGGTTTCTGCTGGAAAGCTACCAATCGAGCCTACACCATGAGCTGCAGCCGAACCAAAAAATCCTGTGATTGGGGTCCACTGAGAAAGCGGCACCTGCTTAACTAAAATGCCCTCTCATCACATATAGGACCAATTCCAGGGTGGCAGCTATTGAACTCAGCAACTGAAAATAATCCCAAACTGAGGGCACCATCCAAGAAATGAGTTTCCAGACCTAGACTGAAACTTGTCTATTCTCTCCCAAATCATGAAGGCTTGGCCAGCCCAGGTACTGAAGTGTCCAAAGCTGCCCCAAGGGTTTCTACTCCCGTCCACCCACCATCACTGCTGCCCCTCACTCAGGCGGCCCCTGCCATCCATCATCTCCCCTTCCCTCTCACTTGGGGAGGGGGGCAGCACCACAATCCCCTCCACCATTCTTCAAAGTGGCACAGGGGCTCAGAGCAAGCCACTTTGGCACTGCAATGGGCCTTGAAGTACCCATGCACATACATTCATGGCCTGCCACTCCTGCCCCTTCCGAAGTGAACTTCCTGTCAGAGGTGACGAGTGGCAGGCAGGCCATGAGTGTGCACATGTGCATGGTTGCTTCAAGGCCCACTGTGGCACCAAAGAGGCTTGCTTTGAATCTCTGTACCACTTTGAAGAATAGTGGAGGGGTCATGTTGCTGTCCACCGGGGTCGGATGCCTTAGATGGCCACCTGTTCTACCAAGTGGATGGGCCAGTCCTGAGCGAGCCCCCAGATACTCATGCAACTGGGCTGGAACCTAATTGCTTTTCTTGTAATTCACCACCCACCTCAGCTTCTCAGGAGTCCAACCACTGTGGCTATCGTCACATGAGCTTCCTGAGCCAACATGGCCCAAATCAGCCAGTCATCCAAATAAGGGTGAACTAAAATGCCCTTTTATCACAGGAAGGCCACAACAATCACCATCACCTTATAAAATGTCCCAGGAGCACTGGCCAGCCTGAAGGGCAGGGCCATGACCTGAAAATGCCTCTGCAGTATGCAAACCTTCAGACATTTCTGATCTTTCGGACAAATTGAAATATGGAAATATGCCAACAACAGTAATTCTCCTTTCCTGACATCCATGATCACTGGCCTGAGCGTCTCTATATGAAAATGAGACACCTGAAGGTAACAGTTCACCCCCTTGAGGTGAAGGACAGGCCAGAATGACCCATCTTTCTTCAGGACCACAAAGAAGCTGGAATAACAACTACATCCTCACTCATCCAACTGAGAAGATGGCTTCTAGGGCCAGGACTCTGGCTAGGTTGACTTCCACCACTGACCTTTTCCTTGCAGATGAACAAGGGAATACCATAAAGCCATTGAGCATGGAGGTAGCTAACTTGGGGAGCAGCCATTGTGGACCATGCCAGGACATACTAGTCCATTATGACATGGGTCCACTCCTGGTAAAACCACTGGAAGTTCCCGTCCATCAGTGCTACCTCAAAGGGGATCCTCATTGGGTAGGTCGGGCCACTCCTGTGGTTCTAGTACTTCTGGTTATGGGCTTCTGAGCTGCTCAAAGAGCTTACTCTTTGCCCAAAGTGACTGGAGGCTGACTGCTTCCCCACATGGTAATGCCTTGCATCCTTAAAGTGATCACTCCCCCTGAAATTCTTAGCAAATGAGTGTGGCCAATCATCTGGTAATGTTTAAGCTTTGGACTCCTCTAGGTCCTACATCAGCTTCTCAGGCTCTTTCCCTAAGAGCACAGTAGCTAACTAAGATATGCTTTGCAGACCATATCCATCATCCGATGATGGAGCCATACGTTTAAATTAGACTTACCTGCTAATTGTAGTTCCTGAAGGAACTCCAGTCTAGTCCCGGAACTCTAGGGTTGTCATCCTCTTCCAGCAGCTTGGAGATTGATAGATGTCATTCTTTGATGACACTGGTATAAGGACGCAGGCACCGGCTCCTCCCACTCCAGTAGCCTACTGACAAAGCAGACTCACCAGAGCAATAATTAAGTTAGACCTCATACAAAAGGCTAAAGTCTACTACCTATAGAACTATAAAAATACTAACATTATATTAACATAAAATTATCCCCAAGGACAAATAGCTTGACTGAGAAGGGTCTTGCTTCCCTCCCAGGAAGAAAATCAGGGCCTGGAGCATCCCAAAACCGTTAAGGCCCCAAAAAACCCGCCCCGGACCCAAAGCACCAAGTCGCCATGCGCTCTCATCCGAAACAACTGTGCTTCAGGCTGCCACTCTGAGACAAAATTTGGGACGGGAACCGGGACTAGACTAGAGTTGCTTCAGGAACTACAATTAGCAGGTAAGTCTAATTTAAACTTCCTTATCAGCCCTCCAGTCTAGTCCCGGAACTCTAGGGATGTAACAGAGCAGTAAACAAACTCAATGGGCGGGACCTGACAGACCAGCCTGAAGCACCGCGGTACCAAAACAGGTATCCCTTTCCGCCTGAACATCCAGACAATAGTGCTTCACAAAGGAATTCAAAGACGACCATGTCACCGCCTTACAAATCTCGGCCGCAGGCACAAAACTGTACTCTGCCCAGGACACTGCTTGCGCTCTAGTAGAATGTGCTCTTAAGCCCTCCGGCACCGTCTTTCCTTTCAGAAGGTAAGCTGATGCTATTGCTTCCTTTATCCATCTAGCAATGGATGCTTTGGATGCAGCTTCCCCTTTACAAGGACCGCCGAACAACACAAATAATCTATCAGACCTTCTGAACGCCGCCGTTCTCCGGAGATATCGTTTCAACGCCCAACGGATATCAAAACGATGCAACTGAGGAGCAGAAGAACCCTCTGATGCCCTACAGAACACCGGCAGAGACACTACCTGATTCACATGGAAAGGAGACAGGACCTTCGGCAAAAACGACAGTACCGGTTGTAAAACCACCTTGGACTCATGAAAAGCTAGAAACGGTTCCCTACAAGATAACGCCTGTAGCTCCGAAATCCACCTCGCCGACGCTATGGCCACTAAGAACACCACCTTCAGAGTAAGATCTTTCAAAGTGGCTTTTGCCAAAGGCTCAAACGGCTGTGAACCTAACGCCGCCAATACCAACTGCAGATCCCATGTCGGAACTAATTGTCTGCACGGTGGTCTCAAAACCCCCACTGCTCTTAGAAATCTTTTAACATCTGGATGGGTGCAGAGCGCTTGCCCCTTGATCTTTCCTCTATAGCAGGAAAGCGCTGCCAATTGGACTTTTAAGGATGCCGCCGACACCCCTCTTTGGAATCCATCTTGCAAAAACGCCAAGACCTGCGGAATAGAAGCTCGCAAAGCATCACACTGCCTACCCATACACCAAGCTTCAAAAACGCGCCACACACGAATATATGCTAAGGAAGTAGATCTTCTGCACGCCCTTAACAATGTCGCAATCACTGGAGATGAATATCCTTTAGCTCTTAACCTCGCCCTTTCAAGAGCCATGCCGTAAGCGAAAATCGAGCCACCTGAGGCATCAACAACGGACCCTGTGTCAAGAGATCCTGCCTGTCCGGCAGCCGCCATGGCTTCCCCACCACCAGCCGCCGGAGATCCGCGTACCAAGGCCTCCTCGGCCAATCTGGCGCTATTAGTATCACGCATCCTCTGTGGCGCTCGATTCGCCGCACTACCCGGCCTATTAGCACCCGAGGAAAAACATAAAGAAGGCGATCTGTTGGCCACTCCTGTACGAGAGCATCCAGGCCTTCTGACATCCTTTCTCTGCGCCTGCTGAAAAAACATTCTACTTTCGCTGACTCGAACATCACCATGAGATCCATCACGGGCGTCCCCCAGCGGCAAACTACCGCGTCGTAAACCTCAGGGTGAAGCGACCACTCTCCCGGATCCACCCTCACCCGACTCAGAAAATCAGCCGCTACATTGTCCACCCCTGCTACATTTATTTATTTATTTATTTATTTATTTAGACAGTTTTGTATACCGCCTTATCCTTCAATCAAAGCGGTCACAACACAATTGGGGGATACATTTAACACACAGGGCCACTGACAGAGCCTGAAGGTGTTGCTCGACCCACTGAAATAACTGATCTGCCTCGGCCTCTAAGGGAGCACTGCTGGTGCCTCCTTGCCTGTTGATGTAGGCCACTGCCGTCGCGTTGTCCGAAAACACTCCGACTGCCGCTCCCCTTAGACACCGCTGAAACTCCCGTAACACCAGGGTCACCGCACGAAGCTCCAACCTGTTGACTGACCAAGAGCTTTCCTGAGCTGTCCACAGTCCCTGCGCAAACCGCCCCTGACAATGCACCCCCCAACCTAGGAGACTTGCATCCGTAGTCAGTGGAACCCAGACCAGCATGTCCAAGGGCATGCCTTTCTGCAGACACTCCGGAAGCAGCCACCACTGCAACGCTTCCCGAGCCTCTTCTGGACAGAGAAGTCTCTTGGAAAGCGGATCGTTTTGATGAGACCATCGTCTGAGTAACGCGCTCTGTAAAGGGCCTCATATGCGCTCTCGCCCAGGGCACCAAGTCGATCGTTGCCACCATCGTCTCCAGGACCTGCAAGTAATGCCACGCTGATGGACGCCGCCTTTCGAGAAACCATCGAACCAACCTTTGCAACGCCAGCACCCGATGCGGAGTTAGAAAAACCTTGCCTGCCCCGGTATTGAACTGTGCTCCGAGATACTCGATATCCTGAGAGGGTGCCAGACTGCTCTTGGCCACATTGACTACCCAACCTAACTCTTACAGACAGTTGACCACCTTGGCAGTAGCCTCCTCGCTTTCCAATCTGGACTTCGCTCGAATCAACCAGTCGTCCAGGTAAGGATGTACTAGAACACCGTTTTTCCTTAACTCCTCCGCTACGACAACCATGACCTTGGTAAAGGTTCTTGGCGCCGTCGCCAGCCCAAAGGGTAGCGCTCGAAACTGAAAATGTCCCATGGGAACTGCAAACCTGAGGAACTTCTGATGCTCGTGGCAAATTGGAATGTGCAGATATGCTTCAGATAAATCCAGGGAAGTCAGATATTCCCCTTTTCTGACCGCCATGATGACCGATCACAGCGTCTCCATACAAAAATGCGAAACTCTGAGACACTTGTTCACCTTTTTGAGATCCAAAATTGGCCAAAAATTCCTTCCTTTTTTGTAATCACAAAATAAATGGAGCATCGACCTTACCCGCATTGATCCGGAGGCACTGGCACCACGGCCTTGAGATCTAGCAACCTCTGTAAGGTCTGTCTGACCGCTTCGCGCTTGTAAAGCGCTTTGCAAGGGGACTGCAAGAAGGCCTCAGCCACCGGCCTTTGAAATTCTAAAGCATAGCCTTCTCAAATCACCTCCAGTACCCACTGATCTGACATAATCCTGACCCAGGCAGTGTAAAAGTCCCTCAGACGACCGCCCACTGCTACGTCCACCTGGGTCCCCCTGACTTCATTGTGGCTTTTTGGCACCCGAAGTGGCGGCAGAAAAACCTCTGCTGGCCCCTCGGAAGCCACGGAAACTCTGGTTTCTAAAGGGAAACCGCCCTCTCTGGCTCTGCGGGTACCTAGGGGAGCGAAAACGCCGAAAATCCCTCTGCGGAAATCTAGGCATCGGCGAAAATTTCCCCTGCTTCTGCTTATCCTCCAGCAGCCTTCCACCCTTGGATTCTCCCAGATCTTTAACTATCTTTTCCAAATCCTCTCCAAAAAGTAGCTGGCCCTTAAAGGGAAGCTTATTCAACCTAGCCTTGGAAGAAGCATCTGCTGCCCAATTTCGCAGCCAGAGATAACGCCTGGTGGCCACTGCTGAAGCCATACTGTTCGATAGCCCCCTAATGAGATCATAATGAATATCCGCTAGATACGCCGCTCCTGACTCGACCCGAGCCGCCTCACTAACAGAATCCTCAGCCTGCTCTCCCTGGAGCCTCTGAGCCCAGTGGAGGCAGGCTCTTGCCACCCAAGCCCCACAGATGGAAGCTTGAATGGACAGAGCATTCACCTCAAAAACCTGTCGTAATAAAGCATCCAGCTTTCTGTCCTGAACATCCTTAAGCGCTGCACCCCCTTCCACCGGAATGGTTGTCTTCTTGGTCACCGCTGAAACAGCCGCATCCACTTTTGGCGATTTAAAGAGCTCCTTATCTAGCTCTCCCAGCGGATAAAGGCGAGACATCACCCGAGATCCTCTAAGTGAGGACTCAGGCATATCCCACTCACTTTGTATCATCTCTTTAATGACTCTATGCATGGGAAACTCTTTTTGTGTCTTTCGAAAAGCCTGCAAGAGCGGATCCTCCAAGGTAACCTCCTCCACCGGCTCCGACACATTTAACGCTTTCAACGTCTCCGAAATCAATGCACGTAACTCTTCACGTTGAAAAATACGCACTACTCTAGCTTGATCCTCCTGTTCAATAATCTCTCCTTCTTCCAGCTCCTCGTCCAGCTCATGATCATGCTCCTCCCCTTCAGTACGCAAATCCTCCGAAACCTCGGACTGACACCGCTTATCCGGTTTGACCCGGGCCCTGTTTGGTCCTACGGCCAAAGGCGTCATTGATAGCGGAGAGCCTGGTCGTTTGCGCCCAAACTCTGCCGGCATAGGCGCAAAAACTGCGGAAGAAGATTCTCCAGGAGAACTGACAAATGCCCTCTGAATGAGTGCTACAAAGTCTGGGGAAAAAATAGAAGCCAAATCACTAACCAAAGAGCCCGGAGCTCGAGGCACATCCGGAGCCATGGAGGGGCCTGGTACTGGCTCCCCGGGGTCAAGCAGAGGAGACCGTGGTCCCTGCGCCGCTACTTCTCGGTCCTCCAGCGACTCTAAGCTCTGCTGCTCTAAAACAGAAACCTGGCTGCAGCTCTTACAGATGCCTGCCTCTGATACTATAGACCTTTTCACTCCACAGAGTAAGCATAAGGTCTTTGCAGGCATCCTTTCTCTTGACAGAAATTGCAAAAGCCTGTCCAAAAAACTGTTCTCCCCAATCACCAAAAACTGCCAGGGAAGCTCAGTCGAAATGAGCCCCGTCGACTCAGAGCCGTTTTATGGGGTTTTTTTAAAGTAAAAAGGAAGCAGGAAGTCCCCCGACCTGAACTGTGACCAAAAAATTCCAAAACGAAGCTTCCTGCCTCTAAAACTTTAGGTTTCCCCAGACGCGCTACTGGCTTTTCCCACTCAAATCGAGACGCAGCAGGAAAATAACGCTGACACGGGCTCAATACAAAATTTACACTCCCCGCTTCGACAGAGAAGTCAAAGAATCAGCTTACCTCTCACATGCCCGAATTGAGCTTCACCAAGAGCTCCGGTAAAAAGCTCAAATGACCACTGCGTCTGAGCTGCTGCTACTTTATTATATTTTTATTTACATTCTCTTATATACCGCGCTATTCTGCATCAGTGCGGTTTACATTGAACAAACTGAAATTACATTGAACAGGGCATTGAACTTGGAGATAACTATTTTACAGGGAATATGGGCTATGGAGGGTTAAGTGGCTTGCCCAAGACCACAAGGAGCACCTGTGGGACTGGAAACCCCAGTCCTTCCGGCCCAAGGTTGCTGTCCTCTAGTGGGATTTGAACCCCCGACCTTCCGGCCTGAAGTACCTTGCCCCAACCACTAGGCCACTCCTCTACTTGCCTGATCTCCTAAGCGCCTGCAGGCAAAACCTTCTGCGTCGCGCTGGAGAAGGCAGAGAAATGTAATTGAATTACCCCCGGACTAACTCCAGTTCTGAAGTCTTCCTACCCCTGTCTCTTCGGTAAGAGGGAGGACGAATGAAAGCAAGGCCCCTCAGCCGCCAAAATTTAAAGTGGTACAAACAAAAACCTATTCTCAAAGAACTGCAGAAATCAGCTAAACAAAATCGATTGAATAGAAATTATGCCCAATTTGAGCTTTTAAAAAATAACCCCACTGAACTAAAATAACTATCACTAACGTCCTTAATTATTTCTCTAGTGAGCCAGCAGCTCTGGCTCACATCCTCCAGCTGCTTGGAGACTGATATAACTGGAGTGGGAGGAGCCGGTGCCTGCGTCCTTATACCAGTGTCATCAAATAATGACATCTATCAGTCTCCAAGCTGCTGGAAAAGGATGACAACCCTAGAATTCCGGGACTAGACTGGAGGGCTGATAAGGAAAAGCCTTTACACTGTGACCTCAGAAGTGATCAATTGAGACAAAAAGCAACCAAGAGATGACTAACTCATACAAGACATCTGCCAGAAAGGTCACCTCCAATCTCAAGGAACTGTGGAATTTACCTTAACAAGGCACATGCCATGCATGTTGCTCTCTCAGAAACCACCTCAACTCCCCTAGGTGAAGTAAGGAACTGCTTGCTTTAGTTTAAAAGAACCTGAATTCATCTATTCTGGGAGTCCTTTAGTGTGGTGCCACTCTCTATCAGAATGGTAGTCTTGCAGATGACTGCTGCCACCAGACCATCCACCTTTGGCAGCTGGAAGAGGTTGTCCTTATCCAATGTCAGGAGTTGGGTATATCTTATCAAGGGCCTGTTAACTCTTGAAGGTCAAGTTCAGAGCCTCCCATTCCACCAAAATAATCTGCCAGAGATCTTTGTGCAGCAGAAAAGACATGGGGGCTTTCATACCCTTTCTAAAATGGGATTACTGTCCATTAAATCTTGGTCAGATGGCTTTGATATCCTGAAGGCTTCCAAAATCTGAGAGCCTGATTCAGTGTCAACAGCTAACCTTGCTAAAGCGGCTAGCCATCGTTGTTTAACTAAAGACCTGGAAATTCAATGCTGAGGCTATATCTGGCCATCGGCACTAAATATCCAAGTTGACTGGATAGCAGAAAAGCCAACTGGGCAGCAGCGATATGTTGCCACTGCCCACTTAGCTTCTGTGGTGAAAGTTAAGCCACCCCTTCAGGTGCTTAACTTTCACTGCTTAGCAATAACTGGGCAGTGGCTCAATATTGCTGCTGCCTGGTTACCACTGGGTGCCACCTCAGCTCTGCCCCTGGAATGCCCCAATGCTAGCTAGCTAGCATCAGGGCATTCAGCAGCGGCATCCATGGATATTCAGCAGCACTAACTGCATTAGCGCTGTTGAATCCTGATGATCGCAATTAACGGAACTGCCACAGCACAGCATCCTCCTCTAAAGATCCTAAGAATGACGTCTTCCTCCTCCTCATCCATGACAGATCCACCTGGACTCAAGCCCAGATCTGTCATAGATGTGTAGCCTTAAAACTTGAAGATTTCCTAGAGAAGCAACCTGTTTTGGGGTTACTTCAATCTGGCTTTAAGAAATTTTGTAGTACAGAGACAATATTAGAAGCAGCAGTGGGTGAAATGTATCATTGGACAGATAAGGGATTCAATGTGGTGGTAATCTGCCTTGATTTATCTTCAGCTTCAGATATTGTCCAGCATTCAATATTAATTGACACTGCCTTTTAGAGGCTTGATTTATCAATGCTTTATGACATTTTTGGAAGGAAGATCTGGGGAAGAAAGTTCTTCAGAGTGGTTAGTGTCATGTGGGTTCCAGTGCCAAGGAGGTTTCCACAAGGCTCAGAACTCTCTCCAACCCTCCTAAATATATTTATCTCCCCCTTTGTATAGTCATGGATAAGTTTGGCTTTAGATATTATTTGTTTAGTGATGAAATTCAGATCCTATTTCCAGTGAGGGAAAATTGGCAAAGTGATTTGATCATATTGAATGTAGGTTGGAAGACAGCAGTCTGGTTGAAGAGCAGTTGCCTGATTTTTAACACCAGGAAATTAGAACCAGCCCAACTACAACCTGTGTGTCTTTTGGGAAAACTGCAGTTGGAAACAGGATGCTGGGCTTGATGGACCTTGGTCTGACCCAGTATGGCATATCTTATGTTAGTTATCTCATCCAGGTGAAAATAAACAACTGCTCAACCAGAAGACTCAATCTACAGACTTCTATCCTGTGAGCCTAGGATCCTCTCAACTAGAGTCACAGCCCAAACACTGTTACTCTGAGAGCCAAAGGGATCCTCCTGACCAGGAGAGACAGTCTATAGGCTGTTGCCTGGGAGATGGGCTGGCTGCTGTTCAACCTGCAGGTTTTGACTAGGCCCAGGAAGCTTCAGTCCTGCTACATCAGAACAGCAGTTGCCATCATATCTGCTGGAGATAGAGAATACTGGACAAGCAGCCACCAAGCATAGCCCCTTATAGAGAGTCATGATGTCACAGCAAAACTGTTTTCTGTCTCCACCATTTTCTGCCAGGATGACACAAACCCATCCATCTAGAGTAATCTAGAAGAAGTTAGTTTTTGTTATATCAATGTCTATGTTAAGTAGATGAAATATATACACAAAAGATATTTATCTTTGGGAAACTTATGGCACTGTGAATGTTTTGTTACTTCACCTCTGACATCCAAATTTCTGTTCTCACCTTTTTCTGTCAGTTTTACAGCCTGGGCCATGTTTTCATAAGCAGCTAGTGCCTAGGAAGTAAGGAAATCCGTTTTTACTTTTACCAGTAATTCCCCAAACATTGTGCAACAGATTACTGAGTTGTCTTTGAAACAGACTATCACAGTCTTTACTAACATGCACTCCTTCTGCCTAACTACTATCATCGCTAGCAATCTTTGTATGAATGGGAAGGGGGAGTTTTTGATAGAATAGATGTAAGTTGTGTGCACAGGATGGTTCAGGGGTAATCGTGTCATTATAAAAGTCACATTCCACTCCTTTTTACATTTCATCATTATTTGGGCCACTTTTTCCAGACTTGCTATGCCTGGCCTCTGAAACAAGGGTATGCTGGATGAATTATCACTGGGGAACAAAAAGGATGGAAAAAACTAACAGCACCAGTCCTACAGTGCTGTAACTTACCCAGGAGGCAAAATCAAATTTAAAATTCAGCTAAAGAGAACAGCAGTGTGCAACCCTCTTAACAATAGAATGTTTATACTATACTGCCAGTCAAGCAAATGCCAACCTAAACATATTTCCTCAAAAAACTCTGCACTAGGAAGAAATTCTGAGGATCTCTTAAAAATGCTGTGGAAAGACTAAATGTAACACATTTAAAACTAATTGGAGAAAACAGTGGTTTTCCCAGCCCCCTCGGCACCCGTGAAGGGCACCCCTGCACTGCTGGCGGCTCTGTGTACCCCCTCCCCCACCCTTTAGGCCCACAGAACCAGCGTGACAATATAAAGCTGGCTTGCTATGCTGCCTCGAGGCCTGGCTGCTCGTCTCTCCCAGGCTGAAGTCTCGCAATTCATGAGACTTCGGCCAGGAGAGGATGGTCAGGCCTCGAGTTGAGACAGCGCGACAAGCAAGCTTTATAGTACAATTGCTGTGCTGCCTCTGGGGGCCTGGCAGGGGTGCACTCCCCTCCCAGCAGTCACCCGGGGTGGGCCATACCCGCCGCACTGCCCTTGGTATATCACTAGGAGAAATTATGTATAATCTGTTGCTCATTCTGTCCTGAGCTGAAGAAGGTTTTAACCTTGGAAAGCTAGTCCAAAAATGCATTGTTAGTCCAATAAAAAGGTATCATCTTAGTTTACTTTTATGTTTCTCTTTTTATGTAAAATGTTTGAATTTGGTCCATACCACATTTGTTGGCATTATCTTTTAACATCAAGTTTCTCTAAGATCCAGGAAAACTTTGATCAAGTTATTAAACCGACACAAAGTTTTGACTAAAGGTTTAGTAAAAAAATGAACTAGACCACCCAGTTTGATCAAAAGACAAAGACCCCGCAAGTTGCTGCCATGGAAATCCTGGAAGTCCATGAGTCTCAAGACTGCTGCACCATTCTCGAGATCCATGGGAGGAGATGAAATCCAAGATGGCTGAATTTGGCTCAGCTCTGACAGCCATGCTAAGATATTGGCAAGAGGAAGGGGAAAGTGGCTGGTAAGCCCTCTGTTGCCGCTAAAATTCTCCTTGTCTTACCTCGACAAGGTTCTATGGACTCTCTTTTTTCTGCCATCCTAGCTCAGCAGCAAGCAGCTTCTGATGAGAGCCAGCTGTCTCAACACCAGGGTGGGTGATTCGGCATCAAACTTGGGTGCCTGTTTGATTCCTGGATCAGGGTGGGCTCTTTGTGCCGCCAAAGAGCAGCAATGACAGATTCCCTGATGGAGGGGCAGCCCCCCTGAAAAATCGCGGTGAGTGGATCTGCACCATGGGAGTATCAGCAGGCAGCATTTGAAGTGGCATGCAGTGCTGGAACTGCGTTGGACTTAGGCCTGGAGAGAGTTCTTGTATCTGGTTTCAATGTAAGTTCCTGTGCTTGCTCTTGGAGGTTTACTCTGGAGAGGCCTGTGAAGTTTTCTTTGGAATTTATTTGGAGCACAATTTCCAGTCTGGATGAGGTTTGGACCTACAAATGCAGGCTTTAAACCAGCAAGTGCAAGGTAATGTTTCTGCCATTGCAAAAATGTGTAAGAGTTATCGTCTGTTAGAACTGCCATTTTTGATCTAGATATAAGGTCTCAGCGGCTTGAAGGTTCTTAAGGATTTGACAATGTTAAAGTTTAAATTGGAGTCCCTGGAAAATGCAACAAGAGTTTCCAATCTTCGTTTGATTAATTTTTGCAGGGAATCTATGGTTTTCCCCTCATGATATGTTTAAAAATACTTAGTAGAAATCTGTTAACTGGGATGTATTATCTTACCACTGCTAAGAAGCTTTCTGGGGCCCCTCAAGTGTCTGTGGAGCAACAAAAGAATGTTTTGAATATTTCTGAAATGTTAGAGTTCTGATCTGGCGCCTTTTCTTCCAGCTACTTTATTGATGATCTTTGCCCTAACTTCAGACCATGAATTGTTGTTAAAAATATTTTTCAAGAAACGGAATGTCGCTTTCAAGGGATTCATGATACAAATGTTTCCTGATTTATCCAGAGAAATCCTGAAGAATTCCTCTTGTTGAGCCCAACAGTTTTGCAATTAGGGGGGTATTTTTAATTAAGTTTCCTTGTAAATGCTTAACTAAGCTAAATTTGGTTAGTTATGTTTTCTTTGAGCCCTCTCGGTTACTTACTTTTATTAATTTGCACAGGCCTAGTGTGCCTTAAATACTGGATCTTTAAATCTGCTGTATGTTAAGTTTTTGCTGCATTGTCTATTTTTTTTCCCTTATATATACAACTCATATATTAATTTTCCTCTGCTCTCCTTGCTATTAGAGGACTTATATATTGTGAAGTTAATGCAAATTTAGATATTTTTTTCTGCTTTATTTTTACCTGCCTTTCTGATTCTTGTACAAGTTTAAATGCTTGCTAAATTGGATATTTGATAAAAATAAAATTTAAAAAAAGACAGCTTAATCGAAAGGTTGATGCAGTTACCATACATTAGTCCGGCACTGGTTTTCTATTGAAAGACTAATGCAGAAAGTTTGTTCACCAATGTTGTAAACAAAATTATGCAAATTGGGCTGTGAGCAAAATACACTTGCTAATATGGGAGAGTATGCATGCCAGATTCATGAGCACAGGGATCTTTGCTAGCAGAAAGTGTATCAGCAACCATAGTGCCTATGATGTGATTTTACTCAATGTAGAGCATTATTAAAATTTATGCACAGAATAGCATTCCATGTATGTTGATGTAATATGCATGCAACTCTGAAGTGCCATACATAACTCAATGCTTTGAAGCTACATGGACATAATATCTGTGCATATAATGGAATGCTATTCTGCGCACAAATAGTATCAAAAATTACTATGCAACGAACAGTATCCCATTCCAGGATATGCCGCAGAAGAAAAAGGTATAAAATCCTCACCGATGCTGAGGGAAGAACAACGAGCTACTTCAGAGCTTGCATTAAAACCTCAGTGTTGAGCTCAGCTTTCTGGTTTTCTGGCAACTTCTCTGCATCTGCGCTGCATTGCTTTATCACCATGCATTTAAAATGGATTTAAATGCACTGTGTGCTGCTCTCTGCTCCATGGTTTGCGCAAAATTGCTCCTGCATTGGTAGTACATAAAATTGTACACTAAAACCGAGCTAACCTCTCTGCAAAGCCTAGCACACTTTTCTGCATCAGCCTCTGAGTGGGATGATCATGTTAACGTTATTGTTAAGTGCCGTTGAGTTGGTGTTGACTCATGGCGACCGTCTGGATAGTTGTCCTAAACTGTATTTGGTCTTCAGTCAGGCAGCTCATTGTTGACCCAATAACAACAGCTATGGGTGCCATTCTATCGATCCATCTCACTGCTGGCCTTCCTCTTTTGCGTTGACCTTCTACTTTGCCAAGCATGATGTCTTTCTCTAATGATCTCTCTCTTCGCATGATGTGTCCAAGGTATGCAAGTCGAAGTCTTCTAAAGAAAGCTTAGGTTTGATCTCCTCTAGTACTAACTGGTTTGTTCTTTGGGCAGTCCATGATATACACAGTATCCGTCGCCAGCACCATAATTCAAAGGCATCAATTTTCTTCCTGTCTATCTTTTTCATTGTACAACTTTCGCATCCATATGATGTTATTGAAAATACCATGTTTGAATGAGTTAAATCTTTGTATGGAGAGACATCTTGCTCTTGAGAATCTTGCATAGGTCCTTCATAGCCATTCTGTCAAGAACAATGCGTCATCTGATTTCTTGACTGCTTGTTGTTCCTTTATTGATAACTGATCCAAGTAGGTTAAAATTGTCCACTATTTCAATTTCTTCTTAGCCAGTAATGTGGTATCATCGGCATAGTGAAGGTTGTTGATGAGTCTCCCACCAATTTTCATGCCTCTGTTGTCTTCATACAGTCCTGCATCTGATGATTTGTTCTGCATATAAAATATATAGGTGGGGGGAAGTATGCAGCCTTGTCATACACCTTTGCTGATTTTAAACCATTCTGCTTCTCCTTGTTCTGTTTGAACTGTTGCTTCTTGATCAATGTAAAGGTTGTGCAAGAGAACGATCAGGTGTTCTGGTATACCCATACTTCTTAATGTGGCCCAGAGTTTCTCATGATTTACAGAGTCCAAAGCCTTGCTGTAGTCAATAAAACACATATATCTTTTTGGTATTCTTTAGACTTTTCAAGGATCCATCTCACATCCGCGATGATGCCTCTTGTTCCTCGCCTTCCTGAACCCCGTTTCCATTTCAGGTAGATCTTGTTCCAGGACTGGTTGTAGTCTCTGCTGAATAATCTTCAAGTAGAATCTTGCTGGCACGTGGGATCAGAGCAATTGTGTGATAATTTCCAGTCACTCTGATTGTGGTAGGCTATGGCCTAGCATGGCCTGCTATTATGAAAGGCCTGTAAGTTAGGCCTGGATCCTAACTCCCATTATAGCTAGAAAAGAACCAAAAATCTGTGAGAAATGAGAAAACTGTTTTAAACTGCTTAATAAGAAGTTTTTATGAAATCATAAGTCTTCCATTATTCTCTTGTGTGTGAAAGAACAGAAATGTTTCAATACATGGATTTTGGAGCCAGGGATAACCTTGCAGTAGAAAAGTAACGAAATCAAGAACTGCACCATTGTTAGAGCAATCCTAAGGGAGGGGGCTGGTTGCTAGGCTCCGGAGGGATTTCTAATTGGACAGGTGCAGGGAATGTAAAACCAATGAGAAGTTTGCATGTATCGAGCTAGAACCAATAGAAAGTTCTCATGTATCAAACTGAAAAAGAGGTATAAATGGTTATGTCTCTGTATAAACTTTGGCTCAGTTCCTTTTGAAGCTTTGACAGACTGGGCCTGTGCACAATAAACTGGCTTGGACCCTGTCAATTGACTCCTGGATTTATTCATTGACTGCACTTTGCTACAACATATTCTTGGTGCGTTGGCCGGGAAGTGCGAGTGGTAAATGGTATTCAAGTGAATAATTCACGTAATTCGCCTTGAGGTTTGGTCCGGTTGGAACCATGTCTGTCTGACCGCAGGGGAACTTCTCAGGCGCCGCCGATCACTTTGTATCGGAGAGGGTTCCGCCTGCCTCGGCGGGCCATCGGGTCCAGCTGGCCAACACCTCCGACCCGGGGGAGTCCAGGGTCCAACCCACGAACTGGTTTGGTATCAGGAACTGGATCCGGTGAGCAGATATTTTCTTGTTTAGAAGTCAGTGCAGCCTGGGGAAACAGTCTTGCATGAGTATGCGCAAGACTGATTTGGTATAGTTGGTATAGACTAACTGGGAAAAATCTCGCATAAGTATGGGCGAGATGAGGGAGCCTGATCACCTCCCATAAGGGCGGTCCTAGTAAGCTCCGCGTAAGTGAAAGCGGAAGCTGAAGCCATCGACCCTTCTTGTTTGAAATAGTCCGTTAGTCAGAAAAACCTGAGCACTTGAAAAATGATTTCTTGTTAAAATATGATTGCTTGTGTGAGTGAGAAAAGGAGGAAGCGTTTGGTGTTCGTCTGTTCTTACTGTTTGTTGTTTGTCTCTGATTTTTGTTATCTGTTAAAACCGCGAGTTTCCCTTCTGGTATGATGTATGATTATTCTGCTGGGTAATTTGTGACAGTTTACCGATTAAGAAATAGTAGTAAGAAAAGAAGAAAAGACGCAAACGCTTATACTAGAGTCACTGTAAACTCAAGAAGCTGTTTCACTCATTTCAGTTTTCCTTTCGCACAGCATGAAGCTAGCTAGCGGAGAGAGACGGGGCGTGTTTGAAGAAAGGAATGTGCAGTGTCTTTTTAACCCTGTGAAGGCTTAATCTCAATACTTTGTAGCTGCGTTAATTTGTGCTTATTTCAGGAAAATTGTACCTGTTTTATTCAATATGTTTTAATAAGTGATGTTCCTTCTGCTATGGTCATGTATTATATATCATTTGATAAGAATGTTTAGTCAGGATTGTGGATCCCGATAGTTTTGGGCTTAGCCTGGAAAGGGTTAAGTTCTTATTAACCTTTCGAGTTCCTGTACTTGTACGGACCAAGGGAGAAGAATTTTTGTAGGGCTATAGGTATAATGCATTTGTGGGCTTAGCTTTGTTTTGTGTTATTTATGTTCAAACCTTCAGTAAGTACTGTAATGGTTTAAATAGGAAATGATAGAAAAATTCAGGAAACTGCTTTTGTTTTCCCTTTGTCCTACGAAGTAGAGGTTAAGAACCATTCCGAGCCAGTAGTACCAGATCGCGACTTGAAAGTGATTTAAATCCTGAGTGAATAAGGAGTTCATCGTGTTTGAATTCTAGTTCCTGATATACTGCAGCAAGCACCTCATAGAAGACATACTTATTGTTAATAAAAATAAGATAGGAAGAAAAAAAATGTATATGTATTCTAGATATCCACCCACTTTATGGAAAAAGTATTCGGAATGTCTTTTGAATATCTGCTTCCTAGAACTGTAGGATTTAAAGTAATTTCTTTTGCAGAGACATGCTGATTACGGCTGGCAGTTAGTTTTCATGCCAAGTAATTTTATTCTAGTCATACGTAACAGATATGTGGCCGTCATGTTAAGAGCTATAGTTCTTTCTGTTGGGATTGTTGCTATAACATGTTGCAAAATAATAGTTTTATATTTTAAGGACTTGTGGGGGGGGTCAGAGTCCACGCAGATTTTGTTGAAATGTATGACTAGGAATTGTAGCGAGGAAGTTGCTGGAAACTACAGAAATGCTCTGTGAAAGGGAGTGCATGGCCCCGTATTTATTAGATTGTACAGAGAATGTTCCCTGATCAGTTCCCCTACATAGGATTCCTGGTTAAATGTTTGAGGGAAAAAAAAGCTGCCCGTTTATTATCTTTATAGGCCAGTTCCCTCAGCTCTGTCACCACCCCGGGCAAAGCCTGGGGCAGGGGGGGGGGGGGATACCTCCCTGCAAATGTCACCAGCCACCTCCGCAGCAGGAGGACATGCACCCCCTCTTGACCGAAAGCCCCGGCACGGTTTAAAGTACTCAGAGTAGGCCACAGTCCACTGATGGCACTACAAGCAGGGATTCATTTGCTAGTTCAGCCCAATTGCCGTATGCCTTCAGATGTACAACTACCAGTAAAAGGGAGGGTCACGTAATCCCATTGCACTAGGTCCAGGGCCAGCTTTGCACTAGCCAGCTGACCAGCTTTGTTTCTGCCACTGATTTACTGAACTGAAAGCTGCATTATGCCTCCTACACTGAGAAACCATAGGATTTGATTGAACTAATGAACAGTATTATGCAGACACATCAGCCTTGATGGCCCCAAGTGGGATCCAAATAGCGCAGGCAGCCCTCACTATATACCCCATGTGATCCAGCAGCCCAGGAGAATTTGCGTTTGTCAGTCAGTCCCAGAGAGATATAAAACAGAAATTGCAGAAACTGGATGGATTTGCGGGCATGACAGTTAATGGAAGTAGCTCAGAAAGTATGTGAATCGTGAAAATGAATGTAACAGAGAAAGTGAATGTAAATACTTTAGTTGAATGATGTGGAGGAGGTTTTCCTAATCGAAGGAGCAGAGGAAGTGAAAGGGGTCGTGAAAATGATCGGGCCCCCACTGGGTGTGAATCAGTGCGCCCATTGCAGAGAAGAAGGACATTAAAGAAGTGAATGCCCGTATCTTGACTCCACCCCCAGGAGGGGAGGAGGGAGTACTTGATTTTAGAAAAAATAAACCGAGCACAGTGTTCCAGCAAGAGAGGGAAGCAGCCATAGAGTGAGTGGCAGCCGAAGAGGGCTACAGCATGGATGAAGACTAGGCCAGACCGGACTCCAAGTTTCCCTGGGTCCCCAGGAGCCTATGGTCAGTCTGAAAATAGGGGACCAATATATGAACTTTATGGGGGATACAGGAGCAGAATACTAAAGCCAGTAGCCCTTTTGTTTTCTTGATGCATCACCATTGTCAGAGCTACTGGGGCTAAGGCCACAAAGCCTCTCCTGCAGAACCGCATGTGTGAACTAGGGGGACAGAAAATAACGCACCAGTTCTTGTATAAAGCCCTATTCCACTTCTGGGCCGAGACATGCTTGTTAAGCTCCAGGCACAAATATCTTTTGCTGAAAGGGGAGAAATGCAAATGACTGTGAAGTCAAAGCCTGCTGGATTGATGGTGCTGACTGTTCCCCGAGAAGAAGAGTAGCGGTTCTATAGTGCATCTCCAATCAAGCCAGCTAGTTCCTGTATACCCACCAACCTTATAGCCCTACCTGAAGTATGGGCAGAAGATAATCCACCTGGCCTAGTGAAGAATATAGCCCCTGTCATTGTCACCCTCAAGCTAGGAGTGGAACCAGTGCATGTGAAGCAGTATCCTCTCCCTCGACCAGCCATTGAAGGAATCCACTGCCATTTGATGAAACTGCTGAAGTATGGACTTCTCAAGGAATGCCAGTCACCCTGGAACACCCCCCTTCTCCCAGTTAAGAAACCTGGGACAGGGGATTACCGCCCAGTACAAGATCTGAGGCGAGTGAATGATGCAGCTGAAACTATACACCCAGTGGTACCAAAATCCTTATACTCTCTTGGGACTGATCCCCGCTGAGGCTACTCATTTCACCGCCCTGGACCTGAAAGATGCCTTTTTCTGTGTGCGCCTAGCCCCCACCAGTCAACTTTTGTTTGTTTTTGAATGGCAAGACCCCACAACAGGAAGGCGGGGCCAACTCACCTGGACTAGATTACTTCAAGGATTCAAGAATTCACCTACTCTCTTCAGTGCTATTTTAAATCAAGATCTTTCCAGCTACTATGTGAACCCAGGAGAAAGGGTTCTTCTCCAGTATGTGGACAACTTGATTATAGCCACCAACTCAGAAAGTGAATGTCTACAAGCCACCAGTGAACTCTTGCACCTTTTTTTAATGAGGCTGGATACAAAGTCTCAAGAGCCAAGGCGCAATTATGTCAAACAAGTTAAATACCTAGGATTCCAGTTGTCCAGCAGAATTAGACGCCTGGGACCAGAACGCAAAGAAGCTGTATGCAGTATTCCTACTCCAACCACCAAGAAGAGGCAAGTGAGAGCCTTCTTGGGTGCCGCAGAGTACTGTCGTATATGGATCCCCAATTTTGCGCTGCTAGCAAAACCATTGTATCAAGCTACCAAAGGAATGGAAAAGTCTCCATTGGAATAGGGACTTGAACAGGATGCAGCCTTTTGATCTTTGAAAACTGCTCTGATGTTATCACCAGCTCTGGGTCTACCAGATGTCCAGAAAACCTTTCAATCTCTATGTTCATGAGTCACAAGGAAATGTTCTAGGAATGTTGACTCAATCTTATTGGATCTTGGCAACGACCAGTAGCCTATTTGTCAAAACAATTGGATGTAATTGCAAAAGACTGGCCCCTTGTTTGAGAGCTGTTGCAGCTACAGCCCTCCTAGTGAGCAATCTTCAAGTTACTGTACCACACTCTGTTCTAACCATTATGAAACACAAAGGAAACTTCTAGCTAATTCACGAATGTTGAGGTATCAGAGTATGCTGTGTGAAAACCCCCAGATACAATTGAAGGTCAGTCAAGCTCTGAATCCTGCTACATTGTTACCAGTTGGTCTTGAACCCCCTGATCATGACTGTTTAGAAACTATGGACACTATATTCTCAAGTCACCCTGAT
The DNA here is from genome assembly GCA_033557465.1 of Ichthyophis bannanicus. Classification (NCBI taxonomy): domain Eukaryota; kingdom Metazoa; phylum Chordata; class Amphibia; order Gymnophiona; family Ichthyophiidae; genus Ichthyophis; species Ichthyophis bannanicus. Next base: position 192,175,149 of record CM066036.1, read on the forward strand.
TCGACTGATGTTCCTTTGGAGAACCCTGGACGGACTTTCTTTGTAGATGGAAGCAGTCTTGTCATTAATGGACATTATTGTGCCAGATATGCAGTAGTGACCCTTGATCCGGTAGTTGAGTCCTCAGCCCTGGCACCAGGAACTTCAGCGCAGAAAGCTGAACTGATAGCTCTTACTAGAGCACTGACAATAGGAAAAGGGGCTCTGTCTAACTGTGTACCCAGATTCCAAGTATGCCCTTACAACCTTGCATGCACATGGGGCCCTGTACAAAGAATGAGGGAGGATAACCTCAGGAAACAAGTCCATTAAGTATGGCCCCGAGATATTGATATTATCAGATGCATACTGCCTACAGATTTCAGAATTTAGGAAAAGTAGAATGTATGAATAGAACCCTGAAATCTCAGTTGTCCAAACTTTGCCAAGAGGTTCACCTGAAGTGGCCTCAGGTTCTTCCTATAGCCCTTCTTAGGATATACTTAGCCCCTGCTAAGTCTTTAGGAGTTTTCCCTTTTGAGATTCTGTATGGGCGACCCCAGCCTATTATATAGGAGATAAAGGGAGATATGGAACAGATTAGATCTGAAATTACTAGACAAAAGCTATTGGTTTTAAGTTCTGTTTTGCAGAGTCTTCATACGTGGGTACAAGACCAGCTGCTCATCCATCTTGCTGTGGCAAAGTGCAATCAACGAATAAGTCCAGGAGTCGATTGACAGGGTCCAAGTCAGTTTATTGTGCACAAGGCCCAGTCAGTCAAAGCTTCAAAAGGTACTGAGCAAACGTTTATACAGAGACATAACCATTTATACCTCTTTTTCAGTTTGATACATGAGAACTTTCTATTGGTTCCAACTCGATACATGCAAACTTCTCATTGGTTATACATTCCCTTCATTTGTCCAATTAGAAAGCCCTCCGGAGCCTAGCAACCGGCCCCCTCCTTTAGGATTGCTTGAACAATGGTACAGTTCTAAATCTCGTTACTTTTCTACTGCAAGGTTAACTTCGGCTTCTGGAATGCATATACTGTAACATTTCTGTTCTTTCTCACAAAAGAGAATAATAGAAGACTTATGAATTCATGAAAACTCCTTATTAAGCAGTTTAAAACAGTTCTCTTATTTTTCACAGATTTTTGGTTCTTTTCTAGCTATAATGGGAGTTAGGATCCAGACCTAACTTACAGGCCTTTCATAGTAGCAGGCCATGCTAGGTCATAGCCTACCACATTCCCCCCTTTGATTATTCTCACCCGCAAGTGAGAAAGGGTGAGAATTAAATCACTCATTAGTCAATTAACACATTATACTGGTGTAATGGCATCATCATCGTGGGGTATAGGGTGATATCGCCACATAGCTAATACTTTCGCAGCTGCCTTCCGCTCTATAGTGTTATCAATTGATGATGTTATCTAAGCAAAGGGGTAGGAGACAAGTGAGCAATAAGCACATGGCTAATATGAATAGTACGATAAACATAAGGGATTTTAGACCACCAATCCAAGAAAACAATGAACCAAACCACCCATCCATCTTCACACTGTGCCAAGTCTGGACAGGCACAAATGTCTGCTCTCTCATCTGGATGGCTAAATCTTCAACTACATGCCCATTATTATCAATCTGTAAACAACAATTACTTAGATTCAACTTCCCACATACCCCACCTTCAGCTGCTAACAAATAATCTAAAGCTAAATGATTTTGATAAATGGCTGTACGCATTTGTGTACTTTGCTTTGCTAGAAGGGTTAGTGCTTTACTAGTTTCATTGGTTATTATTTCCACAACAGCTTGCAAACATATTATTCGATTGATCATATAAACAGGAGTAGGATATCCCCAAGTCCTATCCTGCTCCCAAGTGGCAGGTCCATAGTATGCGATGATTCTTTCTGGGGGCCATTCTTCACCATCCCATTTGTCCCATTGGCCTATTTTCAAGGCCTCCTTCAGCTGTCGACTTCTGTACACAGGATATCCCAGCTGTTCTCCCTGGGATGTTGGTAGAAGGAAAAAGGAAGGTCGTATGGTTCCCAATACACATGCGCCTCCCCAATGGTGAGGAAGTCTGGCATATGCTCGGGTTCTGCAAATCCAGTACAGTCCAGGTGGTGCTTGCCAAGAATTATATGCTGCTAAATTAGTCCAGATACTGGCAAGTTTGAGGAACTGAACTAGAGGATTGGAAGATTCAGTAGTGTTGACTCCTGACCACCAAGAGGTCTTCTTAGTGGTACTGTTGTAGAACATCTGATTGAGACAGACCAGCTGCCCCACTTCCATATTAAACATTGGTCCATAACGAGAAAAACATAAATTACCCACAATGGAGTGGGCCAATACCCATTCACTTGTGGTATTGTGTATATTAGTCTGATTATATGGAACAGAATAGTTCAGTTCTTGTGCTTCCCAAGGCCATTGATTTCCCATTGTTGTTCCTCCACAAAACAAACAATTTGAAACATGGAGACTAGATGCGACTGCTCCCGCTAATTCAAGAAATAAGTTCTGGGAGGCAGGAGGAATTTCAAACTCTGATTTCATGGCTTCATAGAAGGAGTGATGTATGCGATAGGGTGAGGATACATGGGTTTTGGTGTTTAATTGCAGATATAAGATAGTCCCAGGATCTACACCTCCTCCTGCAATACGCAACCCAAACTTGTATCCTTGCTTCCAGTGGCTGGGGTTGGCTATGAAGAGTTGTAGAGGATTACAGGCTCCCTTCTGGCATTTCTTGGGTTCTGGTAGTCTGATCTTTGTTAGACTGCCTTTGCAATGATCTCCATCTCGTCCCGTCGGTGCATTCTTCCAGGTAGCGAAATATACACATTCCCATTTTGGGCAAAAGTAATCATGTCTCAATGAAGTGGTGTAGATGGTGGCTGCAGTACTCTTTCTTGTACACTTTCCCCATCCATAGGCTCCTTCTGGACACATGTATTTATCATCATGTTAGTATGCTCGCTCCCATGACCCACATCAGTGGTAAGCATTTTTGTTGATTGCATCGCAAGCATCAAAGTTCAGGGTGATAGGTTTTGTGGGGTTGGTGAGGGGTTTTGTCACATTCAGGATGGCTCCATCTTCATCATTCCAGCGTATTTCAAATGTATAGTATGATGGGTTTTGTCAAGGGTTATAACAAGTTTTACTTTTCCCCTTTGTGCAAATATTCAGTTCAGTGCCATTATAAACACACCGGCTGACTGTACCAGTACAAGTATAGTAGGAATGATAGAGCAAAGTCTGAGTAATCTTTTGTCCTGTTCGGGTGGTGGTTATGCAAGCTATACAAGGGGGTAGAGCAAAGGTCTTTTCCAGGATTCCCAGGATCACCACTCCCACAAGGCAATAGTGGAAGAACACTGTGATTACAGTCTCTGGAAGTTAACTGGAAAGTTAAGGATAATGAACTGTGCTGAATTTTCTTCTGTGATGGTCACTTTCGCGTGATGTAAGTGGATTCTGAAGATTCTTCTATAAAGCTGGCTGTCTCCTTAAGGTGAGTCGCAATGGAGTCTCGGGATCATTCACTGATGTCCATTGGCCAGGATCAGGAGCAGCTGCCGGCTTCACTCGACTGTGGTGGATCCAGGGTTCAAATTCTGCAACTTTCACTGCGGTGGGGGTTAACAGGATGACGACGTAGGGTCCCTTCCAATGCGGCGCCAGCGGGGTCTTTCTCCACTCTTTCACCCACACGGACATTCCTGGCTTGAAGGGATGCAGAGGCTCAGTCAGGTTGATGGGTTAGACGGTCTTGCACCCACGTTTGGAGTTTCTGCAAAACAGAACCTAAAGCTAATAGTTCTTGTCTAGTTATTTCAGATCCTATCTGTCTCATGTCTCCCTTTATTCCCTGCACTATGGGTGGAGGTCGCCCATACAAAATCTCAAAAGGGGAGACACCTAAGGATCTGGTGGGAGCTGAACGTATCCTAAGAAGGGCTATGGGTAGAACTTGGAGCCACTTCAGGTGTGTTTCTTGACAAAGCTTGGATAACTGAGTTTTCAGGGTTCTATTCATTCATTCTACTTTCCCTGAGCTCTGGGGTCTGTAAGCAGTGTGTAACTTTCATTTTATTTGCAAAGCTTGAGCTAACTGTTGAGTCACTTGGGATACAAATGATGAACCATTATCTGACCCTATAGTTGATGGTATTCCAAATCGGGGAATGATCTCATGGAGCAATACCCTAGTGACTTCTCGGGCTTTCTCAGTTCGGGTGGGGTAGGCTTCTACCCACCCTGAAAATGTGCAGACTAACACTAACATATAGTGATATCCATTTGCACGGGGCATTTCAGCAAAGTCTATCTGTATATCACTCATGGGGGTCACCCCTACTGACTGAACTCTTGGGGGTGGAACAGGACCTTGCTTGGCATTATTCTTGGCACATATCAGGCATTGCTGTGCCACTGAGGCGGTCAGGGATCCTAGCAATGAAATACAGAAATGGGGTCTCAGGGCTTTCTTCATGGCTGTTTTTCCATAATGTGTGGCTTGATGAAAAGCTTGGACAAAGGCTGGCCCTAATGCTTCAGAAATGACGGTAGGACCTGGAGGTGGACCACCTTCTGGGGGTGGCAGCACTATCCAACCTTGTTCTGTTAAGACTCCTCCCTCCTTTTCACAATAATAGTCTAACTCTCTTGTAGTATATCGGGGTGCCCAGGAACTAAGGGGCACAGGGAATAGAGCTGCCTGCATTACAGTATCTTGGGTCCTAACGTGTCCTGTGGTGGCTGCCTTTCGGGCTGTGGCATCTGCAAATCTATTCCCTCGGGTGACTTCTCCTGCTCTTGTCTGATGACCTCGGCAGTGCATGACTGCTACTTGTTTGGGGGCCCATACAGCATCTAATAACATCAATATCTCGGGCCCATACCTAATGTCCTTACCCCCTGAGGTGATCAACCCTCGCTCTTTATACAAGGCTCCATGTGCATGCAAAGTAGTGAAGGCATATTTGGAATCTGTGTACACATTTATGCGGAGTCCTTCTCCTAATGTCAAGGCTCTGGTGAGGGCTATCAATTCAGCTTTCTGTGCAGAGGTTCCTGGGGTCAGGGCTGAGGACTCAACTACCCGATCAAGGGTCACCACTGCATATCCAGCACAACGATGTCCATTGATGACCAGACTGCTTCCATCTACAAAGAAAGTCCGTTCTGGGTCCTCTAGAGGGACATCGGTCAAATCAGAGTGACTTGAAAATACAGTGTCCATAGTTTCTAAGCAATTATGATCAGGTGGTCCAGGACTAATTGGAAACAATGTAGCAGGGTTTAGAGCTTGACTAACTTTCAACTGTATCCGAGGGTTTTCACACAACATGCTTTGATACTTCAACATTCGTGCATTGGTTAGCCAGAAGTTTCCTTTGTGTTCCATGAGAGTCAGAACAGAATGTGGCACGGTGACTTGAAGAGTTTGTCCTAGTGTGAGTTTGTCTGCTTCGCCCACTAGGAGGGCTGTTGCTGCAACAGCTCTCAGACAAGGGGGCCATCCTTTTGCAACTATATCCAATTGTTCTGACAGATAAGCTACTGGCCGTTGCCAGGAACTGAGAGATTGGGTCAATACTCCCAATGCATTTCCTTGTGATTCATGGACAAAAAGATGGAAAGGCTTCTGAACATCTGGAAGACCTAAAGCTGGAGATGACATCAGGGCCTTTTTCAAAGTTTGGAATGCTACATCTTGTTCAGGTCCCCAATCAAGTGGGGATTTTTCCATTCCTCTGGTGGCTTGGTATAGTGGTTTTGCAAAGTTGGGGATCCATATGCGACAATATCCCGCGGCCCCCAGGAAGGCTCTTACTTGCCTCGTAGTGGTTGCAATGGGGATATTACATACAGCTTCCTTACGTTCTGGTCCTAAACGTCGGATCCCACTGGACAGTTGGAATCCTAAATACTTGACTTCAGTTTGGCATAGTTGTGCTTTGGCTCTTGAGACTTTGTATCCGGCATCTTTGAGAAGGTATAAAAGTTCACTTTGTAGGCATTCACTTTCTGAGTTGGTGGCTATGAGCAAGTCATCTACATACTGAAGAAGAACCCTCTTTCCTGGGTCCACTGGGTAACTTGAGAGATCTTGATTCAGGGCTGCACTGAAGAGAGTAGGTGAATTCTTGAATCCTTGGGGTAATCTGGTCCAGGTAAGCTGACCCCGTCTTCCTGTTGTGGGGTCTTGCCATTCAAAAGCGAATAAAAGTTGACTGGTGGGTGCTAGGCGCACACAGAAAAAGGCATCTTTCAGGTCCAGGACAGTAAAGTGAGTAGCCTCAGCGGGGATCAGTCCCAAGAGAGTATAAGGATTTGTTACTACTGGGGTATAGTTTCAACTGCATCATTTACTCGCCTTAGATCTTGTACTGGGCGGTAGTCCCCTGTCCCAGGCTTCTTTACTGGGAGAAGGGGGGTGTTCCAATGTAACTGGCATTCCTTGAGAAGTCCGTACTTCAGCAGTTTCATTAAATGGCAGTGAATTCCTTCTATGGCTGGTCGAGGGAGAGGATACAGTTTCACATGTACTGGTTCCACTCCTGGCTTGAGGGTGACAATGACAGGGGCTATGTTCTTCGCTAGGCCCGGTGGATTATCTTCTGCCCATACTTCAGGTGTGGGGCTATGAGGTTGGCAGGTGTACAGGGACTGGCTGACTTTATTGAAGGTGCACTATAGAACCGCCATTCTTCTTCTCGGGGAACAGTAAGCACCATTAATCCAGCAGGCTTTGGGTTCACAGTCATTTTCATTTTTCCCCCTTCAGCAAAGGATATTTGTGCCTGGAGCTTGGCAAGCATGTTTCGGCCCAGTAGTGGAATACGGCATTCAGGCATATACAAGAACTGGTGCGTTATCTTCTGTCCCCCTAGTTCACACATGCAAGAATGGTTTTGTGGCTTTATTTCCAGTGGCTACCACAATGGTGACAGATCGTGAGGACAGAGGAGCTACTGGCTTGGCTACTATTGAATGTTCTGCTCCTGTATCTACCATGAATTCCATGTATTGGTCCCCTATCTTTAAACTGACCATAGGCTCCTGGGGACCCAGGGTGAACTTGGAGCCCGGTCTGGCCTAGTCTTCATCTATGTCATCCAGGTCATAGCCCATTGCTACTGCCACTCCCTCTATGGCTTCTTCCCTCTCCTGCTGGAACTGTGTTTGATTCATTCCTCCTCTCCTTCAAAATCTTCCTCCGGTCCTCCAGGGACTCCCTCCTCCCCTTGCAGGGGCGGAGTCCAGATGCGGGCACTCATTTCTCCAATGTCCTTCTTCCTTGCAATAGAGGCGCATTGATTTGCACCTAATGGAGGCCTGTCGCTTCCGCGGCCTCGTCCACGTCCTCTGGTCCTTTGATTAGGAATACCTCCTCCACGTCGTTCGGTTATAGCAGCAGCAAGAAGATCTGCCTTCTTTCGTTCACTTTCTCTGTCTCGTTCATTTTCACGATTCACAAATACTTTCTGAGCGACTTCCATTAACTGAGCTGTATTCATGCCCGCAAATCCATCCAATTTCTGTAATTTTCGCTTTGTCTCTCTGGGACTGACTAACAAAGGCTGCATTTACCATGCGTAAATTCTCCTGAGTGGCGGGATCATATGGGATATACAATCTATAAGCTTCAGACAACCGCTCATAAAAGGCCGCTGGGCTCTCATCTGGACCCTGGAGAACTTCCGATACGTTCCCGATATTCATGGCCCTCTGGCCTCCCTTCTTCAGGCCCTGCAATAAGGCCTGGTGAAATCTGGTTAGGGCCGCCGCACCCCTTTCCTCGTTTGGGTCCCATCTGGGATCTTCATTGGGGTATTCTGCAGCTGCTGCTTGCAGGGGATTTATACCTCCCCTTTCTACAGGGTTCTCTTCTAACCATCGGAGGGCTGCTTGCCCGATTCAGTCTCGCTCCTCAGTAGTGAAGAGGGTGGACAGGAGCTGGTGACAATCGGCCCAGGTAGGCTGATGGGTTTGCATAATGCTAGACATTAATTCTGTTAGTTCCTGGGGCTTGGCTATATAGGAAGCATATTGCGTTTTCCAGTTTAATAAATCTGTGGTAGAAAAGGGTACATAAACTAAGTTGGTTGGTCCTGGCGCCATCTGGCCCTGATCATTTAAAACAGGAATTCCAGGCACTTGGCGTAATGGCATTAGGTGCCCTGCTTTCTCCTTCTCCTTGGAAGTTACGCTTCTGAAATCATAAGGCTCCCGGGCACTAGTCTCCTTGGTGGGTGACCCTGAACTGGCAGGAGAGCTTCCGCATTCTATCTCATCAGAAGACTCGAGTCCCCCCACTGTGCTTGGGCCTGACTCGGGACTTTCACTCGGGGTAGGGTGCTTCTTAGGCTGTTGCTTCGGTATTTTCTGGGGCTCCTCGTCGGGCTCTACTTCAAGTTGTGGGGCTGTGGGGACTAATTTCTGTGGGTGCCGGGGTAAACTACCCAGAATATCTGAGGACTCTGGGTCAGAATACACAGGTGGCTTCGCTTCCTTAGCCTTTTTGGTTCCCCTAGTAGTAGCTACAAATATTTTACAGTGCTCCTCATAACAACGCTTCATCCATGAGGGCTGCTGTTCACATACACTTAACCAGGAATCTATATAGGGGAACTGGTCAGGATACGCTCTCAGTATGAGCTGATGGATTCGTAAAACTGTCTCAAAATCAAAGGTGCCCCCTCGGGGCCATGAAGCAGCTAATGCGGGCCACTACCTTTCACATAACATTTTTAATCTGGATGGAGTCATTTTTATACCATAATTGCCCGAAAATCCTTTACGGAAATTCTTGATCATACATGCCAACGGAGTGTGCGTGGACTCCGCCCCTCCCATAATCTAAATGTACCTGTGTACACTACCTACGAACTCAATGTACCTGCGTACGTTACGTACCCTATGTCCCTACGTACACGTAATGATGTACAAGACAACGAACACTAAGGATAGGTAGTATGGCTGTAGGTAAGGGGTCCGTACAGCCCACAGAACACTGGGGGGGGGGGACAAACACCAATCGCTTCCTCCTGTTTGCGACCTGGGAGCAGTCGCCCGGCCAGGAACTGCGCTACTTAGGAGTCCGCTCTCGCTCAGTCTGTATTTCAAGACCTCTCACTTACACATGCAAGCATATTTCAACAAGTTATCATATTTCAATATTTCAAGTGCCCAGGTTTTCTGACTAACTGACTTTTCCAAACAAGAAGGGTCGATGGCTTCAGCTTCCACTTTCCTTACGCGATGCTTACTAGGATCGCCCTTATGGGAGGTGATCAGGCTCCCTTGTCTCGCGTATACTCATGTGAGATTTCCCAGTTAGTCTATACCAAATATACCAAATCAGTCTTGCGCATGCAAGACGTTGTCCCAGGCTGTTCTTTCTGACTGTCAAATCACAAAAATGTCTACTCACCGGATCCGGTCCCCGATACCACACCAGCTTCCGAGTTGGAACCTGGACTCCCCCGGGTCGGAGGTGTTGGCCAGCTGGACCCAATGGCCCGCCGAGGCAGGCGGAACCCTCTCCGGAACAAAGGGGCCGGCGGCGCCTGAGGTTTCCCCCGCAGTTGGACAGACACGGTTCCAACCGGACGAAACCAATACCATTTACCACTCGCACTTCCCGGCCAACGCACTAAGAATATGCTGTGGCAAAGTGCAATCAACGAATAAGTCCAGGAGTCGATTGACAGGGTCCAAGTCAGTTTATTGTGCACAAGGCCCAGTCAGTCAAAGCTTCAAAAGATACTGAGCAAACGTTTATACAGAGACATAACCATTTATACCTCTTTTTCAGTTTGATACATGAGCACTTTCTATTGGTTCCAACTCGATACATGCAAACTTCTCATTGGTTATACATTCCCTTCTTTTGTCCAATTAGAAATCCCTCCGGAGCCTAGCAACCGGACCCCTCCTTTAGGATTGCTTGAACAATGGTACAGTTCTAAATCTCGTTACTTTTCTACTGCAAGGTTAACTTTGGCTTCTGGAATGCATATACTGTAACATTTCTGTTCTTTCTCACACAAGAGAATAATAGAAGACTTATGAATTCATGAAAACTCCTTATTAAGCATTTTAAAACAGTTCTCTTATTTTTCACAGATTTTTGGTTCTTTTCTAGCTACAATGGGAGTTAGGATCCAGGCCTAACTTACAGACCTTTCATAGTAGCAGGCCATGCTAGGCCATAGCCTACCACAATCTAACAGAACCCCTGCATCCTCTCAAGCCTGGAGTCTCGGTGTGGATCAAAGAGTGGAGAAAGATACCGTTGATACTGCATTGGAAGGGACCTTATGTTGTCATCTTGTTAACCCCAACAGCAGTTAAAGTTGCAAAACTCGAACCCTGGATTCATCACAGTTGAATAAAGTCAGCAGCCATTGATAGCAATGTAGAAAGGAAGGCAGCTACAAAGATATTAGCTATGTGGCAATATTACCCTATGCTATTACACCTGTATAATGTGTTAATTGACTAATGAGTGATTTAATTCTCACCCTTTCTCACTTGCGGGTGAGAATAAGCAAAGGGGGGAATGTGGTAGGCTATGGCCTGCTATTATGAAAGGCCTGTAAGTTAGGCCTGGATCCTAACAACTGCTTAATAAGAAGTTTTTATGAATTCATAAGTCTTCCATTATTCTCTTGTGTGTGAAAGAACAGAAATGTTTCAATACATGTATTTTGGAGCCAGGGATAACCTTGCAGTAGAAAAGTAACAAAATCAAGAACTGCACCATTGTTAGAGCAATCCTAAGGGAGGGGGCTGGTTGCTAGGCTCCGGAGAGATTTCTAATTGGACAGGTGCAGGGAATGTAAAACCAATGAGAAGTTTGCATGTATCGAGCTAGAACCAATAGAAAGTTCTCATGTATCAAACTGAAAAAGAGGTATAAATGGTTATGTCTCTGTATAAACTTTGGCGGACTGGGCCTGTACACAATAAACTGGCTTGGACCCTGTCAATTGACTCCTGGATTTATTCATTAACTGCACTTTGCTACAACATGATCACCTTTCATAATGTTAAGAAGTGCCAAAAGATTGATGAATCAAGACCTGAAATGCAACAACCAGGAAAAATCCTGGATTAAAGGCAATGTTTCAGACTGATTTTTGACTGTATATTAATATTTCTATTTTCAACCTTTTTCTTGCTTTATTGTGTATAGTTGCCAAAGTGATGAACTGAAAAATCACAGCAAAAAATGAAGGCAGCCAAAGTACAAAAAATTACAGAAAAAATAATCACAAAACATAGTATAAGCAGGCACTAGATCATAAGCTGCAGGATTAAATGCTAGTCATATATTATTTCTTCAGTTGTATCAATATATTTAGGTGACTGATCTATTATATTGTTTTGTACCTATTTTTTGCTGGAGTAAGGTATACCTCATTACTGCAAGTATCAACATTTTGCTAGATATGTTTTCTTTCATTGCAAAGGCAAGAGTATAGTGAAAAAAAGTTCTTTCTGTATAGAGAACAATTTTCCTTCTGGGTGTGGTTTAGCTGCCTTTCAATATATGAAGATAAAGCATTTTTCCCCTTTGCATTACATTTTTTGTTAATGGCAATAGATCTGCATCCTACAGTAGGTAGATATGTGCAATTTTAACGAGTATGACATTTTAGGAAGCCCATAACTTTCCCCCTTCTCACCCTAATTTTGAAAAAGAGCTAAACGCTATCAATACCTAATGGAAAAGCATCGACAAATAAAATAGGAGCAGAAAAAAAACCGTTAGAATCCGCCATATTGCAGGTGCCAAGAGCAGGGACAGTATTTCGGGAGTCGCGCCTAAACTACTCCACCAATCAGGAAACAAGGGGCTACCTGCGCCCCAAGCTTCTTTAAAATAAAATAAAATAAAAATTTAAAAACAAGGTGGTAAAGCTGCCCTAACACTTTGCCTTAATAAATTAAGGGCAGAGGTGAAACGGCCCCGCTTTACTTTGATGAGGCGTAAGATGTCGGCGCAGTCGTCGGGCGCCGCCTCCCTGATGCGGAACGTGGCGCTCATGCTGTCGCCCGTTCCCGCCGACTCGTCCTCCTCTTCTTCCTCATGGGCGCTGTTGCGGGCTTCCTCGCCCACGTCTTCCAGCAACCGCTGCCTGGCCCGGCGGCTTGCTCATGCCGCCCTGCCCCCCGACCCCGCCAAACCCTATGGACCCCCGCCTCAGTGACTCTGCCTACGCCGACGCTCACCTCACAATAAGGCGCCCCGGTAGGAGTGTTAGGGCAGCCGGCCGTAAGCTTTCGGTCCTTGCTGCAAAATATTTTGGACGTTACTTGTCAGGTAGAGTGGAGGAATCTTTCGAATTGGACTAGGCAAAGCAGGGATAGGGTAAAAATAATCTATTGAGTCAGTGAGCACTACCTACTTCCCACCTCATACTATTGGAGCAATTTGGCACAGGGAGGGCAGTAAATCCCTAGGAGGTAGCAACATATTGTGGTAGGCTATGGCCTGCTACTATGAAAGGCCTGTAAGTTAGGCCTGGATCCTAACTCCCATTATAGCTAGAAAAGAACCAACAAATTGTGAAAAATGAGAAAACTGTTTTAAACTGCTTAATAAGAAGTTTTTATGAATTCATAAGTCTTCCATTATTCTCTTGTGTGTGAAAGAACGCTAGGGATAACCTTGCAGTAGAGAAGTAACGAAATCAAGAACTGTACAGCACAGTTACTTACCTGTAACAGGTGATCTCTGGGAACAGCAGGAATTAGTCCTCACATATGGGTACGTCGGAACCGACGGAGCCGGCGCGGGAAAGCTCCCCAGCTTTTCAGATGAAAAGCTTTTGGGGCTTTTCCACAGCGCATGCGCGCTGCCTTCCTGCCTTCCTTACTAGCTCTCTTCAGTTCGAGTTTATAGCTGAGACAATAGAGAGAGGAAAGGAAGGTAGATAGATAGAAGATACAACTCCTAGGGGAGGTGGGTGGGTTATGAGGACTAATTCCTGCTGTTCCCAGAGATCACCTGTTACAGGTAAGTAACTGCTATCTCCAGGAACAAGCAGGAATAAGTCCTCACATATGGGGACTCCCTAGCTAAGATGCCTGGAAGATCCCCCTCCAAGGGTAAACCATCTTCGTATGGATCTCAGGCATCCATTCAGGGAAGGTGGGCAGGAGTTGCTTAAGTATGGAACAGGTGTTTGAGGACAGCCTGACCAAACAAGGCATCCCGGCGGGAGTCCTTGTCCAAACAGTAATGGGCTGTGAAGGTATGAACCGAGGCCCAAGTGGCTCCTCGACAGATCTGATCGATGGATACAGAGTGAAGATGAGCCATAGAAGTAGCCATGGCTCTCACATTGTGAGCTGTGACATGGCCTTCCAGAGAAATGTTCTTACTCTGGTAAGCAAAAGAAATACACTGAGCAATCCAATTGGAAAGTGTACGCTTGGAGACTGGAAGTCCCAAATGAGAAGGATCAAAAGCCACAAAAGTTGGGAAGACTTTCGATGTGGCTCAGTCCTGTTGAGGTAAAAGGCGAGAGCTCTTTTACAATCAAGGGTATGAAGGTTCCTCTCTGCACTGGATGCATGAGGAGCCGGGAAAAAAACAGGTAGATATACCTCTTGATTAAGATGAAAAGGCGAGACCACTTTGGGCATAAAGTGGGGGTTCGTCCTAAGGACCACCTTATCATGATGAAACCTAGTATAAGGTGGATTAGCCACTAAAGCCTGCAGTTCACTGATGCGGCGAGCTGAAGTGACTGCAATAAGGAAAACTACCTTCCATGAAAGAAATTTCAAGGAGGTGGAGTCCAAAGGCTCAAAAGGTGGCTGCATAAGCTGACCTAGAACTAGGTTCAAATCCCATGCTACCGGCGGAGGTCGGATGGGAGGTTTAGTTAAGGTCAGGCCTCTCATGAACCTTGCAACAAGAGGATGAGAGGAGACAGGTTGTCCATTTATAGGTTTTAAGGATGCTGCAATAGCACTCAAATGGACTCGTACTGAATTCGTCTTGAGGCCTGCATTGGAAAGATGGAGGGGATAGTCTAGTAGAGAATTCAAAGGAAGTGCCAGAGGGTCAAGACCCTGTTGAGCACACCAAATGGAAAAACGTTTCCATTTGAAAGCATAGGAACGCCTGGTAGAGGGTTTCCTAGAGGCATGAAGGATATCTGTCACTGGTTGAGAAAGATTAAACTCATGAAGGCTTAAGCCTTCAGTAACAAAGCTCGGAGATGTAGGGACTTGGGGTTTGGGTGCCACAAAGTCCCTTTCTCCTGAGACAGAAGGTCTGGCGCAGCTCCCAGGTCCAGGGAGGAGCCCTGGGAGAGCTGTAGAAGTAGAGGGAACCACACTTGGCGTGGCCAGCGTGGAGCTATGAGGATCATCGACCCGTGATCCCTCTGAAGTTTGAACAGAGTCTTGGGAATCAAAGGAATGGGTGGAAAAGCATACGGGAATTCCTGACCCCAATGCAGGAGAAAGGCGTCGTTGGCCTGAGCTCCCTGACACGGAGTCCTGGAACAGAACCGGGGAAGTTTGGCATTCCACGGACTTGCAAAGAGGTCTATGTCCGGGGTCCCCCATTCCTGAAAGATTCTGCGTATCTGGTCCATATGCAGGGACCATTCGTGTGGAAGCAGAACTCGACTGAGTCTGTCTGCCCGAGAGTTTTGAACTCCTGGAAGGTATACTGCCAGAAGATGAATTTGATGCTCTCTGGCGAAGGCCCATAATCTGAGAGCTTCGTTGCAAAGCGACAGAGAGCCCGTCCCTCCTTGTTTGTTGACATAGAACATGGCTACCTGATTGTCTGTCTGGACTAGGACAGTCAGGTTGACAAGGAGGGTGTGGAAGACTGTGAGGGCAAGGAAGATTGCTCGCAGTTCCAGAAGGTTGATGTGAAGGGTGGTCTCCTGGGGAGACCAGGTGCCCTGAGTGGAGAGGTGTTGGAGATGAGCTCCCCACCCTGTTTGGGAGGCATCTGTTGTGAGGGTTGCTTGGGGCAACGAAGGTTGGAAGGGGGTCCCCAACAACAGATTTTTGGAGGATGTCCACCACTGGAGAGACCAAAACAGACGTTTTGAGGTGAGTACTTGGTCTGAGAGCGCTCCTGATGCTTGAGACCACTGGGTGGCCAAAGTCCATTGAGCTGCCCTCATATGGAGACGAGCGTAGGGCACCACATGGACCGTGGAGGCCATGTGGCCCAGAAGTTGCAGCAGTTCCCTGGCTGACAAGTGACTTCTGGACTGAGCCTGGGAGGCCAAGCTGATTAGTCGTTGGCCTCGGACCAGAGGGAGGTAGGCCCTTGCAGTGGTGGAGTCCAAGTGGGCCCCTATGAATTCCAGGGACTGAATAGGGATAAGTTGGGACTTGGGAATGTTTACCACAAGTCCCAGATATTGAAGAATACGCCTTGTGCGGTCCAAGGAAATCTGGGCTTCTGACTGAGATGGAGCTCGGATGAGCCAGTCGTCCAGATATGGGAACACGAAGACTCCCATGCCTCTTAGAAATGCGGCTACGACTGCCATGCATTTTGTGAATACTCTTGGAGCAGAGGCGAGACCGAAGGGAAGTACTCTTTATTGGAAATGTTTTCCCTGGAACAGAAATCGAAGATATTTTCTGTGGGATGGATGGATGAGTATATGAGTGTACGCATCCTTGAGATCTAGAGAACAAAGCCAATCCTGACTCTGAAGGTATGGAAGGAGAATGCCCAGAGAGAGCATTTTGAATTTCTCCTTGAATAGAAACTTGTTCAATTCTCTCAGATCTAGGATAGGTCTGAAGCCCCCTGTCTTCTTTGTTATGAGAAAATAAGGGGAGTAGAACCCTAACCCCTGTTGAGGAAGAGGAACCTCCTCTATTGCCCCTTGGGCAAGGAGAGAGGAGACTTCCCGACCCAACAGGGTCAGAAGAGATGGGGGAGAACTGAATTGCCTCACCATGGTATGGGGAGGAAGGCTGGAGAAATGAAGTTTGTAACCCTCTCGGATGATAGAGAGGGTCCATTGCTCTGATGTAATTTGCTCCCATCTGGGAGCAAAGTGAGCTAATCTTCCGGGAATGGTGAGGGGCTCTGGTTGTTCTAGAGCCAGAAATGGTAAGTTCTCTAGGGGCAAGTCAAAACCCCTGAGGGGGTTGAGCCTGCTGGGGTGTAGCAGACACTGCAGGCCTTGACTTTACTTGCTTAGATTGCTGACGTTTAGCAGCAAAGCGAGGCTGAGCAGATTGTTGGCCAGTATTTGTGGAAAATCTGGCCTTCTTGTAGTAAGGCCTCTTAAAAGGCTTCTTTTTGGCAGGAGTAGAAGTAGACTTAGAAAGTTTATCTAGAGTGGCATTTTCTGCGTCCATTTGAGCAGCTTTAATTTGCCAGTCCTCACCAAATAAGTTCTCACCTGTACAGGGCAGATTCCTTAAGCCACCCACGACCCAGGGTTCTAGGTCAGAAGCCTGGAGCCAAGCAAGACGTCGGGCTGCAATAGCAATTCCCGAAGCCCTGCCTGCAACCTCAAAGGAATCAAAGGCTGCCCTGTTGGAAAACTTGGAGACCTCTGAAAGTTGTGTCACCACAGAAGTGAAGTCCTCCTTTCTATCCTCAGGGATAAAGGGGGCAAAATGCCGTACCTTCAGGGCAAGTTCTCTGAGAAACATGCCCATATAAAGACTGTAGGAATTGATCCTGGCTATAAGCATACTAGCCTGGAAGATCTTTCTACCAAAAGAGTCAAGGGTCTTACATTCTCGCCCTGGAGGGGTAGAAGAGTGCCTTTTAGGACTCTTTATCTTTTTCATGGCAGACTTCACCACAATGAAGTGGTGAGGCAGTTGAGTCTTTCGAAACCCAGGAGAAGGAGGGACCCGGTACATGGTGTCCAACCTACGGGAATGAGGAGACAGTGTTAGAGGAGTCTCCCACAAATCCATCAAGTGTTCTTGAAGGATTTCATGGATAGGCAGGGTAACTGCCTCTTTAGGAGCTTTGGAGTATCCTAAAATATCCAATTTCTTTGATCTTGGTTCCGTTCCAGAAGATGTAGCAATAGAAAGCCCTTTAGCTACATCAACAATGAAATCCTGAAAGGATAAATCCTCTGGAGGAGACATCCTCCTCTTTGGAGAAGAGGGCTCCTCAGGAAGATCAAGCTCAGCAGAGTCATCAGAGGAATTGAACTCATCAGAAGAATCTGAGTATTCTCTCTGTGCTTCCAATGCACGATACGCGTACCGACCGATATCGACATCGGGCGTATCGGGCATGGGATCGGTATCAGGCAAAAGCCTGAATCCGGCATGCGGAACCGATCGACGCTTGGAAGTCGATGGTCTCGGTTCCGGTGTGGATACCGGAACCGGAGTCGGTACCGAGGGCGTCGCAGCCTTAATGAAAGCCAGAACGGCCTGCTGCATGGTCTGGACAGTATTGCCCATGGACGCCACTGCTGCCTGGATGTCGGTACCGGTATCAGCCGGTACCCCAGAGCAGTCTAACAGGTGATCGGTCGAGGCCGTGCCATCGATGTCAACCTGTAACCCCATAGATGGTGCTTTGGAGACCGGAGCCTCCCGCCGGGGTTTTTTGGCCTGGGCAGAATCCTCGAACTCAAGATTGAGAGCCTCTCGATCTTTTGAAAGAGATTTGCTTTTAGAGGATTTGCCCACAGAAAGTTTGGTTACCTGAGATCCATCCGGAGAGGAAGACCTGGATGACTGTGATGCTGGATTATCTGAAGCAAACAGCACATGGAACTTGTTGGCCCGGTTCTGCATACCACGTTTAGACATCTGGGAGCAGAATGGGCAGTCCGGTATGGAGTGGTCAGGTCCCAAACACTTAAGACACCATTCATGGGTGTCTGTGAGAGAAATAACAGCACTGCACTTGGTACACTTTTTAAAACCAGGAGCTGGCCTCTCCATGAGGAGAATTTGTGTAGGCCTGAAGGCCTAGCAAAAGTTACCACGTTGTGCTGAAAATAAAAAAAGATTTTTTTTTTTTTTTTTTTTTTTTTTTAAGAAATAAAGAAAGAGAGACCGGCGGTACCGGTTTTGGTATGGGGAAGGCAGGTACGCGGTCAAAAGAAACAAATTAAAATAACAATTTCTTCAGCGGTGACAGGAACACGACCTGCTGGCTCCGCGGAAAAAGAGAAGCTGAAGAGAGCTAGTAAGGAAGGCGGGAAGGCAGCGCGCATGCGCTGTGGGAAGCCCCAAAAGCTTTTCATCTGAAAAGCTGGGGAGCTTTCCCGCGCCGGCTCCGTCGGTTCCGACGTACCCATATGTGAGGACTTATTCCTGCTTGTTCCTGGAGATCATTGTTAGAGTAATCCTAAGGAAGGGGGCCGGTTTCTAGGCTCCGGAGGGATTTCTAATTGGACAGGTGCAGGAAATGTAGAACCAATGAGAAGTTTGCATGTATCGAGTTGGAACCAATAGAAAGTTCTCATGTATCAAACTGAAAAAGAGGTATAAATGGTTATGTCTCTGTAGAAACCATTGCTCAGTTCCTTTTGAAGCTTTGACTGACTGGGCCTGTGCACAATAAACTGGCTTGGACCCTGTCAATTGACTCCTGGACTTATTCATTGATTGCACTTTGCTACAGCAATATTACACTGCATTTTGGAGAAACAACAGTAGAGAGGCTCCAAAGATTTTGAGGAGGATTTCCAGTGTTAGCCTTATCTGAAGGTTAAGATAGCAAAGATGCTTACTTGTAACAGGTGTTGTCTGTAGGCGACACTGTTCCCTCTAAGCTGTGCGCGTGTGCGCGCGCACACACCTCGCCAAGCTGTGGCAGGCTATGGCCTAGAATAGTCTGCAAATATGAAAGGCCTGTAAGTTAGGCCTGGATTCCAACCCCCACTATAGCTAGAAAAGAACCAAAAATCTGTGAAAAATGAGAAAACTGTTTTAAACTGCTTAATAAGAAGTTTTACATGAATTCATAAGTCTTTCATTATTCTCTTGTGTGCGAAAGATAGAAATGTTTCAATACATGCATTCCTAGAGCCAGAAACGACCTTGCAGTAGAGAAGTATCAAACCAAGAAACTGCACCATTGTTAGAACAGTCCTAAGGAAGGGAGCTGGGTGCTAGGCCCAGGAGGGATCTCTGATTGAGGTACCAACAAAAAAGCACAACTGCCACGTGCTACAAGAGTCTGTGACGTAGAAGCCTCTCAAGAAGCTATAGAAACAGATAGTGATCCGGTGGAGAGAACCGGTACTGCAAGAGAATGCAGGATTTTCTCTTCAGAGAGAAAAAAACACAGAGCTAATCAGGAACCACACCTCACCTCAAGGAAGGAGAGAAGCCAAGTCTCTGATTGGGCACGCCCAAGCAGGAGGCGGGCAGTGCAGTACACGGGCAGCTTGTTAAGCACTCAGAAACGGAGAGATTTAGATGTAGATTTGAAAGAAGACGACGAGGAGGAAGAGTTGGAGAGAGAGCAATTAAGCAGCTGTGATCCACTAAGGAGAAGACTGGACTCAGGAAGCAAGTACCTGGGAGACTCAGGGGCAGGGAGAATCTTCTGTGACCAGAAGGATTCAGGAGCACTGAGAGACCCAAGGCTACAGCACAGGCTTCTAGAGGACCCAGCAGAACCTTGGAACAGAAGGCAGAGGGACAGTGAATTACCCTGGAGAAAGCCACAGCACAAGGTACACAGTGGGTTTGAAGCAGCTAGCAAGTTTAACATTGGGAAGCCAGAAAGAGTAAAGGCTAACGTTAAAAGCCAAGACAAAGTCAGACAACATGGTAGCAATGGGTTGCAGTCTGAAAAGCATGTAAGCAGCCTAGGCTATTCTCACAAGCCAGCAGAAACCTATAGTAAGGGAACGGCTGAGTCTTATTACAGAGATGTGTGACAAGAGAAGCCTGACCGTTCTACTTTTAACACACTGTTGAGAAACTCTCCACTCACAGCTGAAGTTTTAAACCCAGCACTTACGTTTAGTGATAAGTGGGGGAAGGATAATTCAAACACGCAGAACTGTTGTCCTAGTAGAAGCAGCATTGCTAATTATCAAAAGATAAGCAGTTTAAACAAACAGTTACCTGAAGGAGGAAGACATTATCAGCTTAGCCCAGGAAGAACGCAGGCTGAATTGCTTCTTAAAGATTTCAGAGAGTTCCTTGAAAGCAGGGCAGTTTCTTCCTCTAAGGTAGCACAGCCCACAAACAGCTGTGAAGAGGAAATGCCTTTAGTTTCTTCTCTACCGTTCACAGAGCCAGACATGCCAATGGACTGTTCAGCTTGTGTCATTGAGAAGGACATTTAATTGAAATGCTGTACAAAGTTATATGAAGCAATATAACAGAAGTTGCTGTATTGATTCCTATGCTGAGGAGCTTATCAGAAGGGAATAAGTTAAAGCATAATTGTCTGCATACCAGGAGCATTGCTGTTTGCCAAAGTTTGTTTCTTCCGTTAGTGAAAAGGGTCACATGACAACTGAATGTGATCACAGAAGATAATGGACATTTAGCCTAGCAGTGCAATACCTTGTTTTGGTTTCTCACTCTTGTTTTGTGCTATTATACTTTTATTTGCGTCTGTTTGCACTTGAACTGCAATGCGGAAATAAACCTCATCAAAGAAACTTTCTTTGCCTGCCTTACTACTTGAGCACACACAACTACAATTCTCAACTCTGAAGGGCATCAAAGGCCACCCCCTCCTGAAACCCTCAAGGTCCAGGGAGCGGGTGAGTGGCAAGTCCCAGTAAGGAGAACGTGGATAGCGTATGGAAGGATATTCTTTATTGTTAAAAAAAGCCTATGGCCCGAGACAGGCTGTGTTTCGTTGCCTTCTTCAGGGGCAGGCTTCATAAGCAATCAGGCTTCCATATTGCTCTATGAGCGCGATGTTTGTTCATTCAGAAGTGATATCTTCAAAGAAAAAGAATAGCGACCCGACGTTTTGAAAACGTTAAACACTTAAACGCTTCAGTCGGAGATCCCTGCCAATTGAGGCCTGCCACTTCCGCGGCCTCTTCCACGTTCTCTGGTCCTTTGATTAGGAAAACCTCCTCCACGTCGTTCAACTAAAGCGGCAGCAAGAAGATCTGCTTTCTTCTTCATCTTTCGTTCACTTTCTCTGTCACGTTCAGATTCGGCAGGGATCTCCGACTGAAGCGTTTAAGTGTTTAACGTTTTCAAAACATCGGGTCGCTGTTCTTTTTCTTTGAAGATATCACTTCTGAATGAACAAACATCGCGCTCATAGAGCAATATGGAAGCCTGATTGCTTATGAAGCCTGCCCCTGAAGAAGGCAACGAAACACGGCCTGTGTCGGGCCATAGGCTTTTTTTATCAATAAAGAATATCCTTCCATACGCTATCCACATTCTCCTTACTGGGATCTCTGATTGGACAGGTGCAGGGGGCGTTGGAACCAATAGAAAGTTTGCATGTATCAAGCTGGAACCAATAGAAAGTTCTCATGTATCAAACTGGAGAAGAGGTATAAATGAGTATGTCTCTGTAAAAACATTGCTCAGTTACTTTTGAAGCTTTGACTGACTGGGCCTTGTGCACAATAAACTGGCTTGGACCCTGTCAATTGACTCCTGGATTTATTCATTGATTACACTTCGCTGCAGCATATTCCTGGTGCATTGGCCGGGAAGTGCGAGTAGTGAATGGTATTCAAGTGAGTAATCTACGCAATTCGCCTCGAAGTTTGGCCCGGTTGGAACCGTGTCTGTCCGACCGTGGGGGAAACCTCAGGCGCCGCCGGCCCTTTTGTGCCGGAGAGGGTTCTGCCTTGCCTCGGTGGGCCACTGGCTCCGGCCGGCCAACACCTCCGAACCCGAGGGGAGTCCAGGATCCAATCCAAGAACAGGTGTGGTATCGGGAGCCGGATCCGGTGAGTAGACATTTCTTGTGATTTGATAGTCAGTAAGTACAGCCTGGGAAAAAGAGTCTTGCATAAGTGTGCGCGAGACTGATTTGGTATAGACCAGCGATGGCGAACCTATGGCACGCGTGCCAGCTGTGGCACGCGAAGGCCTTGCAGCTGGCACGCGGGAAGGTCGCACATTAAAAAAAAAAAAAAAAGCTGCCCGCTGCCGCCGCGGCGGCATGGAGTGTCCCGCGGGGCTCCCTCTGCCCGGCGGGACTCTCCCGGCGCTGCTCAGCCCCTCTCTGCCGGCTTGCAGAGACGCGAAGGGAGAGTCTCCCTCGCGTCTCTGTTAAGCCCGCAGGAGCTGATGGGAAATTTCCCATCTGCCCCTGCGGGCTTAAGAGAGACGCGAGGGAGACTCTCTCTCCCTTCGCGTCTCTGCAAGCCGGCAGAGAGGGGCTGAGCAGCGCCGGGAGAGTCCCGCCGGGCAGAGGGAGCCCCGCGGGACACTCCATGCCGCCGCCGCGGCAGCGGGCAGCTTTTTTTTTTTTTTATTGCCATGAGCCGAGGGAGGGGGGTTAAGACTGGCAATGGGCTAGGGAGGGAGAGAGGGGGGTTAAGACTGGCAATGGGCTAGGGAGGGAGGGGGGTTAAGATTGGCAATGGGCTAGGGAGGGAGGGGGGTTGAGACTGGCAATGGGCTAGGGAGGGAGGGGGTTGAGACTGGCAATGGGCTAGGGAGGGAGGGGGTTGAGACTGGCAATGGGCGAGGGAGGGAGGGGGTTGAGACTGGCAATGGGCTAGGGAGGGAGGGAGGGAGGTTAAGACTGGCAATGGGCTAGGGAGGGAGGTTAAGACTGGCAATGGGCTAGGGAGGGGGGTTGAGACTGGCAATGGGCTAGGGAGGGAGGGGGGTTGAGACGCAATGGGCTAGGGAGGGGGGGTTAAGACTGGCAGTGGGCTGGGGAGGGGGGTTAAGACGCAGTGGGCTATGGGGGGGAGTTAAGACTAGCAATGGGCTGTGGGCTGATGAGGGCTGGCAATGGGCTATGAGCTGATGAGGGCTGTCTGGAAATGGGGTGATGGGGGGGTTAGGACTGGTAATGGGCTATGGGGGGGGTTAAGACTGGTAGTGGGCTGATGGGGGGGGTTAGGACTGGTAATGGGCTATGGGGGGTTAAGACTGGTAGTGGGCTGATGGGGGTGTAGGACTGATAATGGGTTATGGGGGGGGGCTAGGACAGGAAATGGGCTGATGGGGAGGGGTTAGGACTTGAGGTGGGCTGATGTGGTTAGGACTGGTAATGGGCTGTGGGCTGATGGGGGGGTTTAGGACTGGCAATGGGCTATGGGGGGCTGACTGGAAATGGGCTGATGGGGGGTTAGGACTGGTAAAGGGTTATAGGGGGGGGCTTAAACTGAAAATGGGGTGATGGGGGTTAGGACTGGAAGTTGATTGACGGGGGGCTAGGACTGGTAATGGGTTGGGGTGTTGCTAGGACTGGAAATGGGCTGAGTGGAAGGGGAGGCTTGAACTGCAATTAGCTGATGCGGACGGGGACTTGGAATGGACATGGGCTGTGAGGGCAGGGAGCTAGGACTGAAAATGGGCTGATGGAAAAGCTAGGATAGGACTGGAAATGGGCTGTTGGGGGGAGCTAAGATTGGAAATGGGCTGTGGTGGGGGCTTGAATTGAAATGGACTCATGGAGGGGCTAGAACTGGAAGTAGGCTCATGGGGGGGCTTGGACTGGAATTGGGCTGAGTGGAGGGGAGCTATGATTTGACATGGGCTGATGGTGGGGCTAGGAAATGAGTAGAAATGGGCTGATGGGGGGGCTAGGATTGAAAATGAGCTGATGAAGGGACTTGGACTGGAAATGGGCTGATGCAGGGACTAGAAGGGAATGGATGCTGGGTGAGACTGGAACTAGAAGGGAGCTGATGTTGGGGGAGGATTAGAATGGGATGGGGCTGGGAGAGTAAAATGGAGAGGGGAAAAATATTTTGTGTAGGAGGGATGAAAAATCTACAATTGGCCAGGTATTGGGAGAGTAATTGAGGATGGAGGGGTAAAATTTGTGTGGATGAAATAGGAATGAGGAAAGAGCAAAAGGAGAAAGATTAGTATGTTAAAGCAGATGTAGAGAGAGAGAGAATGGAAAAAAAACTAGAAGAGAGAAGAAAGGACAAATGGACAGCAGACGATGGAGAGTTAGCAGAAAACATGAAGAAACCAGAAGAAGGTGGCTGGACCAATTGCAACTGAAAAAAAAATGCACAAAAGGTAGAAAGATATCTCTTTATTTTGAATTTATTAACTGGAATATGTCAGCTCTGGGAAATGTGCATCATTAACATCTGCGCTTTGTTTGGTACAAGAGGAAATTCCTATTTGACGTTGCCACTTGTTCTCTTTCCCCAGTATTCTCTGAAATGTATTGGTTTAATATTTGCAGTGTTGCCTTTTGATAGGTAGGGTATGGTGCTTTGTGAGTCCTGGTAATGCTGTCAGGATACGGCGGGTTTGCTATGGGTTCTAAATGGGCAGCGTTTGTAGTAGTTCCTAATGTGCCTGGCGGTTGGCACTGGATTATAGTAATGTAGAAATCTTTTAGTCTTTCTTTATCCATACACTCATTAAGAGACATGTTTACTAAAAGTTAGTGTATGGTAACATTATGCAAATATTTATGCAAATAAGACCACTTATGCAAATGACGTGCTGGCACTTTGAGGAAATTCTTTGGTTTTGTGCGGCAGTTTGGGCACTCGGGCTCAAAAAGGTTAGCCATCACTGGTATAGACTAACTGAGAAATCTCGCATAAGTATGCGCGAGACAAGAGAGCTTGATCACCTCTCATAAGGGCGGTCCTAGTACGCTCCGCATAAGAGAAAGCCGAAGCCATCGACCCTTCTTGTTTGAAATAGTCAGTTAGTCAGAAAATCTGGGCACTTGAAAAATGATTTTTTGTGAAAATATGATTGCTTGTGTAATTGAGAGGTCTTGAAATACAGACCGAGTGAAAGTGGACTCCTGAGTAGCGCAGTTCCTGGCCGGGCGACCGCGCCCAGGTCGCGAAAAGGAGGAAGCGAGTGGTGTTTGTCCCCCCCCAGTGTTCTGTGGGCTGTACGGACCCCTTACCTACAGCCATACTACCTACCCTTACTGTTTGTTGTCTGGTACGTCATTACGTGTACGTAGTTACGATTAGATTATGGGAGGGGCGGAGTCCACACAAACTCCGTTGGAATGTATGATCAAGAATTTCCGTAAAAGATTTTCAGGAGACTACGGTATAAAAATGTCTCTGTCTAGATTAAAAATGCTCTGTGATAGGGAGTGGCCTGCGTTAGCTATTTCATGGCCCCGCGGGGGCACCTTTGATGTAGAAAAGGTTTCCCTTGTTCATCAGCTTGTACAAAAAGCGCATCCTGACCAGTTCCCCTATATAGATTCCTGGTTTAGATGTTTGCAAAAGGCAGCCTTTATGGATGAAGCGCTGCTATGAGGAGCAATGTAGAATATTAGTAGCCACCACTAGGGGGACCCGAAAGGTTGAGGAGGAGAAGCCGCCTGTGTATTCCGCCCCAGAGTCCCCAGACATCCTGGCCCGGTTACCCCAGTACCCACATAAGTTAGTTCCCCCAGCACCGCTGCCTGAAGCGGAGCCTGAAGAGGAACCCCAGCAAGTGCCGCTGCAGCAGCCCAAGAAGCTCCCTCCCCCGAGTGACAGTCCCGAGTCAGGCCCAAGTACGTCGGGGGGACCCGAGTCTTCCAACGATGCTGAGAGCGGAGGTGCTCCTGCCAGTTCAGGGTCACCCGCCAAGGAAGTTTGTGCCCGGGAGCCTTATGATTTAAGAAGTATAACTCCGAAGAAGAAGGAGAAAGCAGGGCACCTAATGCCATTATGTCAAGTGCCTGGTGTACCTATTTTAAATGACCAGGGCCAGATGGCGCCAGAACCAACCAGCCTAGTTTATGTACCTTTTTCCACCACTGATTTATTAAACTGGAAAATGCATTATGCATTAAAACCCCAGGAATTAACAGAATTAATGTCTAGTATTATGCAAACCCACCAGCCTACCTGGGCGGATTGTCGCCAGCTCCTGTCCACCCTCTTTACTACTGAGGAGCGAGGACGAATTGGGCAAGCAGCTCTCCGTTGGTTAGAAGAAAATCCTGTAGAAGGAGGAGGAATAAATCTCCCACAAGCTGCCGCTGCAGCTTACCCAAATGAAGATCCCGGGTGGGACCCAAATGATGAAAGGGGGGCAGTGGCCCTAACGAGATTTCGCCAGGCCTTGCTGCAGGGCCTGAAGAAGGGAGGCCAGAGAGCCATGAATATCGGGAAGGTATCTGAAGTCCTCCAGGGTCCAGATGAGAGCCCAGCGGCCTTTTATGAGCGGTTGTCCGAAGCCTATGGACTATATACCCCATATGATCCTGCCGCTCAGGAGAATCTACGCATGGTAAATGCGGCCTTTGTCAGCCAGTCCCAGAGAGACATAAAACG
This sequence comes from Ichthyophis bannanicus, assembly GCA_033557465.1. NCBI lineage: Eukaryota > Metazoa > Chordata > Amphibia > Gymnophiona > Ichthyophiidae > Ichthyophis > Ichthyophis bannanicus. The sequence goes on from CM066036.1 coordinate 192,201,550, forward strand.
AAAATTGCAGAAACTGGATGGATTTGCGGGCATGAATACAGCACAGTTAATGGAAGTCGCTCAGAAAGTATTCGTGAATCGTGAAAATGAACGTGACAGAGAAAGTGAACGAAAGATGAAGAAGAAAGCAGATCTTCTTGCTGCCGCTTTAGTTGAACGACGTGGAGGAGGTTTTCCTAATCAAAGGACCAGAGAACGTGGAAGAGGCCGCGGAAGTGGCAGGCCTCAATTGGGTGCAAATCAGTGCGCCTACTGCAAAGAAGAAGGACATTGGAGAAGTGAATGCCTGCATCTGGACTCCGCCCCCACGAAGGGAGGAGGGAGTCCCTGGAGAACAGGAGGTCGATTTTGAAGGCGGGGAGGAATGAACCGAGCACAGTTCCAGCAAGAGAGAGAAGAAGCCATTGAAGGAGTGGCAGTAGCAACAGGCTATGACATGAATGACGTGGATAAAGACTAGGCCAGACCGGGCTCCAAGTTTACCCTGGGTCCCCAGGAGCCTATGGTCAGTTTGAAGATAGGGGACCAATATATGGACTTCATGGTAGATACAGGAGCAGAACATTCAGTAGTGGCTAAGCCAGTGGCTCCTCTTTCCTCTCGATCTGTCACCATTGTTGGGGCCACTGGGAACAAGGCCACGAAGTCATTCCTGCAGAACCGTATGTGTGAACTAGGGGGGACAGAAAATAACGCACCAGTTCTTGTATATGCCTGAGTGCCCTATTCCACATTTGGGCCGAGATATGCTTGCCAAGCTCCAGGCATAGATATCCTTCGCTGAAGAGGGAGAAATGAAAATGACTGTGAACCCAAAGCCTGCTGGATTGATGGTGCTAACTGTTCCCAGAGAAGAAGAGTGGCGGTTCTATAGTGCACCTCCAATCAAGTCAACCAGTTCCTGTATACCTACCAGCCTCATAGCCCCACCTGAAGTATGGGCAGAAGATAATCCACCTGGCCTAGCAAAGAACATAGCCCCTGTCATTGTCACCCTCAAGCCAGGAGCAGAACCAGTGCATGTGAAACAGTATCCTCTTCCCCGACCAGCCATTGAAGGTATCCATTGCCATTTAATGAAACTGCTGAAGTATGGACTTCTCAAAGAGTGCCAGTCACCTTGGAATACTCCCCTTCTCCCAGTTAAGAAACCTGGGACAGGGGATTACCGCCCAGTACAAGATCTAAGGCGAGTAAATGACGCAGTAGAAACTATACACTCCGTAGTGCCAAATCCTTATACTCTCTTGGGACTGATCCCTGCTGAGGCTACTCATTTCACCGTCCTGGACCTGAAAGATGCCTTTTTCTGTGTACGCCTGGCCCCCACCAGTCAACCTTTGTTCGCTTTTGAATGGCAAGACCCCACAACAGGAAGGTGGGGCCAACTCACCTGGACCAGATTACCCCAAGGATTCAAGAATTCACCTACTCTCTTTAGTGCCGCCCTGAATCAAGATCTTTCAAGTTACCCAGTGAACCCAGGACAAAGGGTTCTTCTTCAGTATGTGGATGACTTGCTCATAGCCACCAACTCAGAAAGTGAATGTCTACAAGCTACTAGTGAACTCTTGTACCTTTTAAAAGAGGCTGGATACAAAGTCTCAAGAGCCAAAGCACAACTATGCCAAACTGAAGTCAAATATCTAGGATTCCAGCTGTCCAGCGGAATACGACGCTTGGGACCAGAACGTAAAGAAGCTGTATGCAGTATCCCTACTCCAACCACTAGGAGGCAAGTAAGAGCCTTCCTGGGGGCCGCGGGATACTGTCGCATATGGATCCCCAATTTTGCGCAGCTAGCAAAACCATTGTACCAGGTTACCAAAGGAATGGAAAAGTCTCCACTAGAGTGGGGACCGGAACAGGATACAGCATTCCAGTCTCTGAAAAAAGCTCTGATGTCATCACCAGCTCTAGGTCTTCCAAATGTCCAGAAGCCCTTCCATCTCTACGTCCATGAGTCACAAGGAAATGCATTGGGGGTACTGACTCAATCTCTTGGATCTTGGCAACAGCCAGTTGCCTACTTGTCAAAACAATTGGATGTAGTTGCAAAAGGCTGGCCCCCTTGCTTGAGAGCTGTTGCAGCAACAGCCCTCCTGGAAGGCGAAGCAGACAAGCTCACTCTGGGACAGAGTCTCCAAGTTACTGTGCCACACTCAGTCCTGACTCTCATGGAACACAAAGGAAACTTCTGGCTAACAAATTTACGCATGTTGAAATATCAGAGCATGCTGTGTGAAAACCCCCAGATACAGTTAAAGGTCAGTCAAGCTTTGAATCCTGCTGCATTGTTCCCAATTGTTCCTGGGCTCCCTGATCATGACTGTTTAGAAACCATGGACACTGTATTTTCAAGCCGCCCTGATTTGGCTGATGTCCCTCTAGAGGACCCTTTGTAGATGGAAGCAGTCTGGTCATCAATGGACATCGTTGTGCTGGATATGCAGTGGTGACCCTTGATCTGGTAGTTGAGTCCTCAGCCCTGGTCCCAGGAACTTCAGCGCAGAAAGCTGAACTGATAGCCCTCACTAGAGCATTGACATTAGGAGAAGGACTCCGCTTAAATGTGTACACAGATTCTAAGTATGCCTTCACAACTTTGCACGCGCATGGAGCCTTGTATAAAGAACGAGGGTTGATCACCTCAGGGGGCAAGTCCATCAGGTATGGGCCCGAGATACTGATGTTATTAGATGCTGTATAGGCCCCCAAACAAATGGCAGTCATGCACTGCCGAGGTCATCAGGCAGGAGCAGGAGAAGTCACCCGAGGAAACAGGTTTGCCGATGCCACAGCCCGAAAAGCAGCCACAACAGGACGAGTTAGGACCCAAGATACCCTGATGCAAGCAGCCCTATTCCCTGTGCCCCTTAGTTCTTGGGCGCCCCGATACACTGCAAGAGAGTTAGACTATTTCTGTGAAAAGGAGGGAGGGGTCCTGACAGAAAAAGGTTGGATAGTGCTGCCACCTTCAGAAGGTAGCTTACCTCCCGGTCCCACAGTCATCCCTGAAGCATTAGGGCCAGCTTTTGTTCATGCTTTTCATCAGGCCACACATTATGGGAAAACAGCTATGGAAAAAGCCCTGAGGCCCCATTTTTGTATTTCACTACTAGGACCCTTGACCGCCTCAGTAGCGCAGCGATGTTTGACATGTGCCAAGAATAATGCTAAGCAAGGTCCCATTCCAACCCCAAGAGTTCAGTCAGTAGGGGTGGCCCCAATGAGTGATATGCAGGTGGACTTTGCTGAAATGCCCCGTGCAAACGGGTATCTCTACTTGTTAGTTCTAGTTTGCACATTTTCCGGGTGGGTAGAAACCTATCCCACTCGAACTGAGAAAGCCCGAGAGGTCACTAGGGTGCTGCTCCATGAGATTATTCCTCGATTTGGAATACCATTGACTATAGGATCAGATAATGTCCCCTCATTTGTATCCCAAGTGACCCAACAGTTAGCTCGAGCTCTGCAGATACACTGGAAGTTGCACACTGCTTACAGACCCCAGAGTTCAGGGAAAGTAGAACGTATGAATTGAACCTCTCAATTGTCCAAGCTTTGTCAAGAAACACACCTAAAGTGGCTCCAGGTTCTCCCTATAGCTCTTCTTAGAATACGTTCTGCTCCCACCAAGTCCCTAGGAGTCTTCCCTTTTGAAATTTTGTATGGGCGATCTCCACCCATTGTACAGGGAATTAAAGGAGATATGAGACAAATAGGATCTGAAATAACTAGACAAGAACTGTTGGCTTTAGGTTCTGTTTTGCAGAGTCTCCATACCTGGGTACAAGATCGATTGCCCGTCAACCTAACAGAGCCTCTGCATCCTTTCAAGCCAGGTGCGTCCGTGTGGATTAAAGAGTGGAGGAAGACCCCACTAGCGCCGCATTGGAAGGGACCCTATGTTGTCATCCTGTCAACCCCCACAGCAGTGAAAGTTGCGGAATTTGAACCCTGGATCCACCACAGTCGAGTGAAGCCGGCAGCCACTCCTGACCCTGGGCAATGGACTTAAGTGAATGATCCTGAGACTCCATTACGACTTACATTGCGGAGACAACCGGCGTTGTGAGAATCTTCAGAATCTACAGTTCCCTTTCTGCCACGCAAGGGTGACCATCATAAGAACATAAGATATGCCATACTGGGTCAGACCTAGGTCCATCAAGCCCAGTATTCTGTTTCCAACAGTGGCCAAACTAGGTCATATGTACCTAGCAGTTTCCCCAAGAGACACAAGTTCCACAATGCTTGTACTGGGTCAAGCATTGATATCTTCGGTCACTTCTTAATAATGGTTTATGGACCTTTCCTCCAGGAACTTGTCCAAACCTTTTTTTAAACCCAGCTACACTAACAGCCTTTACTACATCCTCCGGTAACAAATTCCAGAGTTTGATTACACGTTGAGTGAAAAAATATTTTCTTTTATTGGTCTTAAATAGTTTACCCTGTAGCTTCATTGCATGTCCCCTAGTCTTTCTATATTCTGATAACGTAAACAATCGATCTACGTTTACCCGTTCCATTCCATTCATTAATTTATAGACTTCTATCATATCTCCCCTCAGCCGTCTCTTTTCCAGTTTAAAGAGCCCTAACCTTTTTAGCCTTTCTTCATAGGAGTATCCTTCCATCCCCTTTACCATTTTGGTGGCTCTTCTCTGAACCTTTTCTAAAATCGCTATATCCTTTTTAAGATACGGCGACCAGAATTGCACACAATATTCAAGGTGCGGTCTCACCATGGAACGATATAGAGGCATTATAATATCTTTTGTTTTATTTTCCATTCCTTTCCTTATCATACCTAGCATTCTATTTGCTCTCTTGGCCGCCGCTGCACACTGGGCCGAGGGTTTTAACATGGTATCCACAATGACGCCTAAATCTTTTTCCTGGGTGGTGGTTCCTAATGTGGAACCTTGCATCGTGTAACCATAGTTTGGGTTGTTCTTCCCTAGGTGCATAACCTTGCACTTGTCCACATTAAATTTCATCTGCCATTTTGATGCCCAGTCTTCCAATTTATCAAGATCCTCTTGCAATTTTTCACAATCCTCTTCGGTTTTAACAACTTTAAATAGTTTTGTGTCATCTGCAAATTTGATAACCTCACTCGTTATTCCACTTTCCAGGTCATTTATGAATATGTCAAAAAGCAGCGGACCCAGCACAGATCCCTGGGGTACACCACTATTCACCTTTCTCCATTGGGAAAATTGGCCATTTAGCCCTACCCTCTGCTTTCTATCTTTTAACCAGTTCCTGATCCACAATAGTACATTGCCTCCTATCCCATGACTCTTTAGTTTTGCCAAAAGTCTCTGATGAGGGACCTTGTCAAAGGCTTTCTGAAAGTCCAGATACACAATATCAACCGACTCACCTTTGTCCACCTGTTTATTCACTCCTTCAAAAAAAACATAACAGATTAGTAAGACAAGATCTTCCTTGTCTAAAGCCATGTTGGCTGTCTCCCATTAGGTTGTGACTATCTACATGCTGAGTAATTTTATTCTTTATGATGGTTTCTACCATTTTTCCCGGTACTGACGTCAGACTCACCGGTCTGTAGTTTCCCGGATCACCCCTGGAACCCTTTTTAAAAATTGGTGTTACATTGGCGATCCTCCAATCTTCAGGTATTAGAGATGATTTTAATGATAGTTCACAGATTACTGATAGCAGGTCTGCAATCTCATATTTCAGTTCTTTCAACACCCTTGGATGTATACCATCCGGCCCAGGTGATTTGCTACTCTTCAGTTTATCTAATAGTTGTAAGACATCTTCCCGATGTATCGATATTTCCTTCAATTCTTCCACACCTTTAAATACCACTTCCGTCATGGGTAACATTCCTACATCTTCCTCAGTAAAGACCGAAGCAAAGAATTCATTCAGTCTCTCCGCTATCGCCTTGTCCCCTCTTAGTGCTCCTTTAACCCCTTTATCATCTAATGGACCAACTGACTCTCTCACAGGTTTTTTGCTACGAATGTACTTGAAAAGGTCTTTATTTCGCGTTTTTGCTTCCGCAGCAAGCTTCTTCTCAAATTCTCTCTTTGCCTGCTTTATCAATGCCTTGCATTTGACTTGCCAGTGCTTGTGCTGTTTCCAGGTTTCGTCGTTTGGCTCTTTTTTCCATTTCCTGAAAGTTGCTTTTTTGGCAACAACAGCCTCTCTGACCTCACCTTTAAACCATGCTGGCAGTTTTTTGGACTTCCTTCCACATTTCTGAAAGCGTGGAATACAGCTGGTCTGGGCTTCCAAGATAGTATTTTTCAACAACACCCAAGCTTGATGTACGTCTTTAACCTTTGCAACTGCTCCTTTTAGTTTTTTCTTAACTGTTTTCCTCATTTTATCATAGTCTCCCTTTCGAAAGTTAAAAGGTAGTACTGTGGATTTCCTTACTATCCCTCCTCCACTAATTAAATCAAAGGCGATCATGCTTTGATCACTATTTCCAAGTGGCCCCAACACCCTTATCTCTTGCACTAGATCTGGTGTTCCACTAAGGACTAGGTCTAATATGGCTTCCCCTCTGGTCGGTTCATGAACCAGCTGCTCCAAGAAGCAGTCATTTATTTCATCCAGGAACTTTATCTCCCTAGCATGTCCTGACGTGACACTGACCCAGTCGATACCAGGGTAATTGAAATCACCCATTATTATTACTGCACTGTAACGTTTGTTAGCTTCCTTGATTTCTTTGAGCATTTCATCATCCATTTGGTCATTCTGGCCAGGCGCTCGATAGTACACCCCCACTGCCATTGCCTTCCCCCTTTTATATGGAATTTCAATCCATACAGATTCTACAGCAGATTTTGTTTCCTGCAAAACTTTAATCCTTTCTGAGTCAATGCCCTCTCTAACATAGAGCGCAACCCCTCCACCAATTTGATCAGCTCTATCATTACGATATAGTTTGTACCCAGGTATCACAGTGTCCCACTGGTTGTCCTCCTTCCACCATGTCTCTGATATTCCAATCATATCTAACATTTCATTTAGTGCTATATATTCTAACTCTCCCATCTTATTGTTTAGACTTCTAGCATTTGCATACAAGCATTTTAGAGAATGTATTTTGTTCATGTTAATTTGGCTATTGTTAGACATGGGTAAATTGGGATCTTGAAGCTCTGTCTGCTCCATACTTGAGGGCATTTGGGCTACTTTACTCTTTTGTGGAACCTCTCTGCTTTTGGTAGCATCGAAGCAGAAGAAGAAGAAGACTCTACAAGTTTATCGTACCCAACCTTTCAGTTGACCTCCAAAGACTGTAATCACAATGTTCTTCCACTATTGCCTTGTGGGAGTGGTGGTCCTGGGGTTCCTGGAAAAGACATTTGCCTTACCTCCTTGTGCAGCTTGCATAACTACTACCCGAACGGGACAGAGGGTCACTCAGACTTTACTTTACCATTCTTACTATACTTGCACTGGTATAGTCAGCCGGTGCATCTATAATGGCACAGAATTAAATATCTGTACGAAGGGGAAAAGTAAGACTTGTTATAACCCCCGGCAGAACCCCTCATATTATGTGCTTGAAATACGCTGGAATGATGAGGATGGAGCCCTCATAAATGCCACAAGCACATTCCCAGACCCCACAAAAGATGTTGTCTTGAACTTTGATGCCTGTGATGTAATAAACAGAAATGCTTACCACAAGTGTGGGTCATGGGAACGAGATTACTATTATGATGATAAATATACGTCTCCGGAAGGAGTCTACGGATGGGGACGGTGTACTGGAAAGAACTCTCCAACCACCGTCTACAGCACCGCATCTAAAGATGCCTACTTCTGTCCAAAGTAGGATTGTGTATATTTTGCTACCTGGACTAATGCACCTGTAGGACGGGATGGAGATAGTCGTAAAGGCAGCCTAACAAGAATCAGATTACCTGAACCTAAGAAATGCCAGAAAGGTGCCTGCAATCCTCTGCAACTCCTCATACTCGACCCTAGCCAGTGGAAGCAAGGATACAGATTTGGATTGCGTATAGCAGGAGGAGGCATAGACCCTAGAACAATCCTACACATACAGCTGAATACTAAGGCTCATATATCCTCACCCTATCGAATACATCACTCTTTTTACGAGGCCATGAAAGCAGAGTTTGAGGTTCCTTCTGCTTCTCAGAACTTGTTCCTTGAACTTGCGGGAGCAGTAGCATCTAGTCTCCACATTTCAGACTGTCTTTTCTGTGGAGGAACTAAGATGGGAGACCAATGGCCTTGGGAGGCACAAAAATTGAACTCTTCTATTCCTTACAACCAGACTGATATACATAATACTACTAGTGAGTGGGTACTGGCCCACCCCATTGTTGGTAATTTGTGTTTTGCTCGCTCTGGACCACAGTTTAACATGGAGGTTGGGCAGCTGGTCTGTCTCAATCAAACGTTCTACAGCAGTACTACTAAGAAGACATCTTGGTGGTCCGGAGTCAATGCCTCAGAGCCCTCCAATCCGCTAGTCCGTTTCCCCAAACTTGCCAGCATTTGGACTAATTTAGCAGCTTATAATGCCTGGCAAGCATCACCTGGACTGTACTGGATTTGCGGAACCCGAGCATATGCTAGGCTTCCTCACCATTGGGGAGGAGCATGTGCATTGGGAACCATACTACGACCTTCCTTTTTCCTCTTACCTACATCCCATGGAGAACAATTGGGATATCCTGTGTACAGAAGTCGACAGAAACGAGAGGTCTTGAAAATAGGCCAATGGGACAAATGGGGAGAGGAGGAGTGGCCACCTGAGAGAATTATTTCATACTACCGACCTGCTACTTGGGAGCAAGATGGGACATGGGGATATCGTACCCCTGTTTATATGATAAATCGTATAATACGCTTACAAGCTGTTGTTGAAATAATAACCAATGAAACTAGTAAAGCACTAACCCTCTTGGCTAAGCAAAGTACACAAATGCGTACAGCTATTTATCAGAATCGTCTAGCTCTAGATTATTTGTTAGCAGCTGAAGGTGGGGTATGTGGAAAATTGAATTTAAGCAATTGTTGTTTGCAGATTGATAATAATGGGAATGTTGTTGAAGATATAGCTATTCAGATGAGAAAGCAAACATTTCTGCCTGTTCAGACCTGGCATAGTTTGAAGCTGGATGGGTGGTTTGGTTCAGCATTTTCATGGTTAGGTGGTTTAAAGACCCTTGCGCTTATTGTGATATTCATACTAGCTATGTGCTTATTGCTCCTATGTCTCCTACCTCTTTGCTTACGCATGGTAACCTCAGTAATTGATAGTACTGTAGAGCGGAAGGCAGCTACGAAAATATTAGCTATGTGGCAATATTCCCCAATACCCCAAGATGAGGCGACTACGCAAGTTTAATGAATGATTTAATTCTCACCCTTTCTCACTAGCGGGTGAGAATAATCAAAGGGGGGAATGTGGCAGGCTGTGGCCTAGAATAGTCTGCAAATATGAAAGGCCTGTAAGTTAGGCCTGGATTCCAACCCCCACTATAGCTAGAAAAGAACCAAAAAGCTGTGAAAAATGAGAAAACTGTTTTAAACTGCTTAATAAGAAGTTTTACATGAATTCATAAGTCTTTCATTATTCTCTTGTGTGCAAAAGATAGAAATGTTTCAATACATGCATTCCTAGAGCCAGAAACGACCTTGCAGTAGAGAAGTATCAAACCAAGAAACTGCACCATTGTTAGAACAGTCCTAAGGGAGGGAGCTGGGTGCTAGGCCCAGGAGGGATCCCTGATTGGACAGGTGCAGGGGGCGTTGGAACCAGTAGAAAGTTTGCATGTATCAAGCTGGAACCAATAGAAAGTTCTCATGTATCAAACTGAAGAAGAGGTATAAATGAGTATGTCTCTGTAAAAACTTTGCTCAGTTCCTTTTGAAGCTTTGACTGACTGGGCCTTGTGCACAATAAACTGGCTTGGACCCTGTCAATTGACTCCTGGATTTATTCATTGATTACACTTCGCTGCAGCAAAGCAAGCGCACATACTTTACAACAGAGCGCACAAAAATTATGGTTCTGATTCTGATAGAAAACAACACAGACGTCTTAAAATTTCAAAGTTGTGATTTTAATTACTAGAAATTTTCCGCTTCATTTAGTAATTGTCTATTTTCATTTAATTTGATTAAAATCAATGTGGTGTACATACTGTATTCTGACCTGTAGTCAAATTTTAAAGTATATAACTCCGAGTGTTGTTATGTGGCGCACAAAAATTTAACCTTCCTTCAAAAGCTGCACAGCTGATATTTTATGCACACACAGCCTACAGAAAATTAGAGGGAACATTGGTAGGTGGAAGGATAAATCACATGAACAAGTGGATGACACTGACATGTTTGATGGTACCAGGATGAAACAGTTCTCCCAGAACTCAGAGGTATTGTAAACTTCTGAGTATGTATGATGCTTCCCATCTCATGTCAGCCTTACAGTCTCCTCAGTTTTACAGTTTAAGGCCAATTGGGAGGAGGTTAAAGGGATAGGATTGTGGGTCTGATTAAACTTGCTGTCTTTGGAGAAAGCATAGTTACTCACCTGTAACAGGTGATCTCCAGGAACAGCAGGAATTTAGTCTTCACATATGGGTATCATCAGTACCGATGGAGCCTGCGAGGGAACGCTTTTGGGAGCATCCCTCAGCACATGCACGCTGCCTTCCCGCCTTTCCAACTGTCCCTCTTCAGTTAAGTTTGTAGCTGAGTGAAAGGATAGAGGGAGAGAGGAAAGAGACAGATAGAGGGGGAGGTGGGTGGGTTGTGAAGACTAAATTCCTGCTGTTCCCGGAGATCATCTGTTACAGGTGAGTACGCTATCTCCAGGAACAAGCAGGAATGTAGTCTTCACATATGGGGACTCCCTAGCTGAAGATGCCAAGGAGATAGCCCCAGGAAGGTGCCACCCTAGAAGGTGGGAATCCTTCCTCTCATGGATCTCTGGCATCCCACCAGGGTTGGTGGGTAGGAGTTGATTTAGGTGTGAAAGAGATTTTGAAGAACAGCTTGGCCAAAGAAGGCATCCCGACGGGAGCTGGACTGTGAAGTTGTGTACCGAAGCCCAGGTGGCTGTTCGACAAATGTCATCAATAGACACAGAGTGGAGATTAGCCATAGAAGCTGCCATGGCTCTCACATTATGAGCTGTGACGTGGTCCTGAAGAGGAAGACCCTTACTCTCATAAGCAAAGGATATGCATTGGGCAATCCATTTAGATAAAGTTCTTTTGGAGACTAGAAGTCCCAAATGACTAGGGTCAAAAGCTATAAAACGTTGTGAGGACTTTCTATGTTGCTGTGTTCTTTGTATGTAAAAGGCTACGGCCCTTTTACAATCCATAGTATGAAGGTTTCTTTCTGCATTAGAGACGTGAGGCCTCGGAAAAAATACAGGAAGATAAATTGATTGATTTAAATGAAAAGGCGAAACCACCTTTGGCATAAAGTGTGGGTGAGTTCGAAGAACAACCTTATCATGATGAAACCCAGTATAAGGAGGATCAGCCATTAAAGCTTGCAATTCACTAATGCAACGGGCAAAGGTGATTGCAATTAGGAAGATGACCTTCCAGGTCAAAAACTTAAGGGCTGTAGTGGCCAAAGGTTCAAAAGGCGGCTTCATGAGCTGCTCGAGAACTAGATTTAGATCCCATGCCACCGGTGGTGGCTTGATGGGAGGTTTAGTTAATAAAAGGCCTCTCATAAATCTTGATAGGAGTGGATGAGAGGAAATTGGTTGTCCATTCAGAGGCTTATAAGAAGCTGCAATTGCACTAAGATGGACTCTTACCGAATTGGTCTTTAGACCAGAATTCGATAAGTGAAGGAGATACTCTAGTATCGATTCTAAGGGTATAACCAGGGGGTTTAATCCCTTCTTGGAGCACCATATATAGTAAAACGTTTCTACTTGAAGGCATAAGATCTTCTTGTGGAAAGTTTCCTAGAAGCCTGAAGGATATCTTTTACCTGTTGGGACAGGTTGAAATCTTGGAGGTCTAAGCCTTCAGCAACCAAGCCGTGAGGTGCAGGGACTGGGATTCGGGTGCCATAGCATCCCGTTCTCCTGGGAAAGGAGATCTGGAGCATGCCCTAACTCCAGAGGTGCCGCTTGAGAGAGATGTAGAAGCAGGGAATACCACGTTTGGCGTGGCCATCGTGGTGCTATGAGAATCATGCGACCCCTGTCTCTCTGCAGCTTGAAGAGTGTTTTGGGGATGAGGGGAATGGGTGGGAAGGCATAAAGGAAGTCCTGACCCCAGTGAAGGAGGAAGGCATCCCTTGCCTGACAGTTGTGAGCCGGAATCTTGGAACAGAACCGAGGAAGTTTGGCATTCAGTGGACTTGCAAAGAGGTCTATGTCTGGAGTGCCCCAGAGATGAAATATCTTTGCCACCTGGTCTAGGTGGAGGGACCACTCGTGAGGCAGCAGTACTTGACTGAGTTTGTCTGCCCAAAGGTTTTGAATGCCTGGAAGATATACCACTAGAAGGTGAATTTGATGCTCTCAAGCTAAATAGATTGCTCTTAATTCCAGGAGGTTTATGTGTAAACCAACCTCCTGTGGAGTCCAGGTGCCCTGGGTAGAGAGATGATTCAGGTGTGCTCCCCAACCCACCTGTGATGCATCTGTTGTTAGGGTGGCCTGAAAGAGGGGTTGATGGATAGGAGACCCCACTGTCAGATTTTCTAGTGATTGCCACCATTGGAGGGACAAAATTAGTCGTTGAGAGATTATTATTTTGTCCGACAAATGACCCGTGGCCTGTGTCCACTGTGTGGAGAGGGTCCATTGAGCTGCTCGCATGTGGAGGCGAGCATATGGGACTACATGAACTGTGGATGCCATATGTCCCAGTAACTGCAGTAGCTCTCGAGCAGTGAGGGAGGATTTGCCTGCTGCTTGAGAAGCTAGTTGCATTATGTGAAGACACCGGGCTTGTGGACGGAAAGCCCTTGCCTGTCTGGTATCTAGACAGGCTCCTATGAATTCTAGGCATTGGGAAGGAACTAGTTGAGATTTTGGGAAGTTTATTACCAATCTCAAGTATTGGAGGATTCGCATTGTATGGGACAGTGCAGTGCTGGCCTCTGCAACTGTAGGGGCTCGAATGAACCAGTCATCTAAGTAAGGGAAGACGAAAATCCCCAGGGTTTGTAGAAATGCAGCTACTACTGCCATGCATTTCGTGAATACCCTTGGTGCTGAAGCCAGAAAAGGGAAGAACCCTGTACTGGAAATGTTTTAACCTGAAAGGGAAACGTAAAAATTTCCTGTGATCTGGATGGATGAGAATGTGAGTGTATGCATCCTTTAAGTCTAGAGAGCAAAGCCAGTCCTGGCTTTGAAGGTATGGCAGAAGAGTTCCTAGAGAAATCATTTTGAATTTCTCTCGAAACAGATATTTGTTCAATTCTCTGAGGTTTAGAATGGGTCTGTGTCCTCCTGTTTTCTTTGGAATAAGAAAATAGGGGGAGTAGAACCCTGCACCCCGTTGAAGAATGGGTACCTCTTCTATTGCCCCTTGGGCAAGAAGCGTGGAGACCTCGTGATCTAGCAGATTGTCTGCAGAGGTTTGTGAATTGAATTGCTTTAGAATTGTAGGAGGGGGCATACTGTGAAAATGAAGCTTACACCCCTCTCCTACAATGGACAAAGTCCAATCTTCTGCTGTTATCTGATGCCATCTGTTGACAAAGTGGCATAACCTGCCTGGAATATTGGGGGGTTGGGGACCCCTCAGAGGCAGGGAGGCAAAGCTCTCTAGGAAGGAGGCAAAGCCCTTGAGGGGGCTGAACCTGGAGAGCTGGTTGGGCTCTCGGGCCTTTTGGCTTAGGAAGGAGGCAAAGCCCTTGAGGAGGCTGAATCTGGAGAGCTGGTTGGGCTCTCGGGCCTTTTGGCTTCTTTTGCTGTCTAGTTTGTCCCTTTTGGGCAACCTGACCTGGAGTTTGACTCTGCTGGGTATAGGAAGGATAAAACTTCCTCTTTTTGCTAAAAGAGGGTTTTTTATAAGGCTTCCTTTTGGCTGGAATGGCTGTAGACTTTGACAATCTATCTAGGGTAGAATTGTCAGCATCTAACTCGTTAGCCTTTTCCTGCCAGTTCTTGCCGAAGAGATTCTCCCCCGTGCAAGGAATGTTGCCTAACTTGTCCTGTACCCAAGTCTCCAAGTCGTGCGCCAATGGCAATAGCAGAGGTTCTGCTGATACATTTGAAGCAGTGAAAGGCTTCACGATTAACAAACTTGGAGGCATCCTGAGCATGCTTAACTAGAGCAAGAAAATCTTGTCTCTTGTCATCTGGGAGAAATGGGCTCATAAGTTCCAAGTCTCTTGTGACTTCCTTGAGGAACATTCCCATATATAGGATATATGAACAGATCCTAGCTGAATGCATGGAAGCTTGAAAAGTTCTGCGCCCAAAAGCATCCAGAGTCCTGCATTCACGACCTGGAGGATTGGATGCATGCCTCTTTGCACTTTTCATCCTACACATGGCTGATTCCACTACCATTGAATGGTGTGGCAGCTGAGTTTTCTGAAATCCAGGACACGGCGGAACTCTATACATAGTATCAAGTCTCCTAGAGTGAGGAGAAGTAGTCAGAGGTGTCTCCCACATTCTGAGCATCAAACTATGCAGAATTTCATGGATAGGCAGAGTGGCTGCCTCCTTAGGAGCTTTAGGATATTGGAGAATTTCCAATTCCTTTGCTCTGGGTTCCTCCTCAGGAGCTACTGTGATTGAAAGACCTTTGGCCATATCACAGATGAAATCCTGAAATGACATGTCCTCTGGAGGTGACATTCTGCGTTGGGGAGAAGATGGATCTTCTAGGAGAAACCCTCTAGTGCCAGCAGAATTGTCAGAGTCTTCGGAATCAGAGGAATCAAAGTATTCCTGACCCCGATGCTCCTGCAAAGCACGATCCCGGTACCGATCAAAGTCGGTACTGAGCTGACCCGGTACCGCTTTGTCAATTCCCGCCAGAGATGGCATGGGAAGAGTTCCCACCGGGGTCGGTACCATCGGTGTCGGTACCGGTGTCGATGTCGGTACCGGTGCTCGTGGGCCCACCGATACCGCAGCTGAAAGAAGAGCTGCGATGCTGCGCTCGATAGCGAGGAACCTCTGGTCTATCGATGCTGCCGATGCTTGGGTGTCGGTACCGGTAAGGACGGCCGGAACCCCTGAGCATGACACAGGTAGTTCTTGCGAGGTTGAGGCCTCGAGAACATCTTGAAGCCCCATCGATGCTTTGGAAGCCGAAGCCTCCCGCCGGGGCTGTTTTTCCGGTGTGG
Organism: Ichthyophis bannanicus; assembly: GCA_033557465.1. Classification (NCBI taxonomy): domain Eukaryota; kingdom Metazoa; phylum Chordata; class Amphibia; order Gymnophiona; family Ichthyophiidae; genus Ichthyophis; species Ichthyophis bannanicus. The sequence continues at coordinate 192,216,886 of CM066036.1, forward strand.
TTCCCTCAAGGGCAATGCCAATGGCCTCTCGATGCTTAGCAGGAGAGCTACCCTTCGAGGACCAGCTTTTTTGTTTAGTTACCTGAGATCCATGGGAGGAAGAAGAGGCCCTTGACGATGTTGATGCAATGGATCTGGCATCTGAAGAAAAGAGGGTACCGAGCTTTGCAGCCCGGTTCTGTCTTCCTCTTTTAGTCATCCCCATACAGGAGAGACATTCAGCTGGAGAATGTTCAGGTCCTAAACATTTCAGACACCAATCATGGGTGTCAGTGATGGAAATGGTACCGCCACACTTAGTACATTTTTTAAAACCACTAGTTGGCTTTTCCATGTTTTAGGAAGATGGGGCCTAGTGTCCAAAATGGCGCCTAGCACCAAAGAGAAAAGTTTCTGAAAAGAAACAGTCTAAAGCCTAAGGTTTTGGGGGGGGTTTTATGAAAGGAAAAGAAAAGATCCGGCGGTACCGGTAGGCGGCGTACGGTAGGCAAACACGACCACAAGAAAAGAAATTTAAAGACGGAATTTTCTGCAGTGACAGGGAATAGATCCTGTCAGCTCCGCGGAAAATGAAGAACTGAAGAGGGACAGTTGGAAAGGCGGGAAGGCAGCGCGCATGTGCTGAGGGATGCTCCCAAAAACGTTCTTATTGGACGCTGGGGAGCATTCCCGCGCAGGCTCCGTCGGTACCGACAATACCCATATGTGAAGACTAAATTCCTGCTGTTCCTGGAGATCACCTGTTACAGGTGAGTGACTACGCTTTCCTGCCTAATGACATCTGCGAATACATTCATCTCTCTGCAACAAAAACTGTACAAGTTCCATGGTCTAACCATTACTTAATCAACTTTACAATTACATATACATTTTCTTTTTTCATTCCCAATAATAGAACAAAAACACATTAACGATTTAAGAAATTCGACGAGGATATATTCTTAAAGAAATCCTTCCTTGGGTCATTTCAGATTCGAAGGACCTAAATGATATCATGGAAAATTGGAACACAACCATATCTAGGGCAGCTACTGCAACCGCTTCCCATGGTAATTGAAGACACAAACAATCTGAAGTATGGTACTCTCAGGAGATTAGGATCATAAAAAGACGCTTAAGGAAGTTGGAGCATATTTGGAGAATATCCAAATCAGCAGAAGATAGGAAGCTGTATATGAACAAACTTCAAGATTACAGAGAAACCATCAACAATGAGAAGAAGGAGTACCATAAAAAAAATCCTATTGAACTCTCTTAATTGCTCCAGGGAATTTTTTGAAATGGTAAAATCCTTAACTTGTTTCCCCATTGCTGAATTAAACAATCTCAGCATCAATCCGCAAGCCCTAGCAAACCATTCCTGTCTAAGCTTCTGGAGAAATTTGTGTTCGCACAACTTTCCCATCACCTTGAGTCTATCAATTTCCTTCACCCCCGTCAATCAGGCTTCCGTTCTGGGCACAGCGTTGACACCGTTCTTCTGGCTTTCACTAATGCACTGCATGTAGCTCACGATCTAGGTGATATTTCGGTGGCGGTTGCCCTGGATCTCTCAGCAGCATTTGATTTAGTCGATCACTCTCTTCTTCTTCACCGACTTCGCGAAGCTGGTCTCTGTAGCACTGTTTATCACTGGTTCCACTCTTTTCTTTCCTCTCGCTCCTGCACAGTCCTTCCCTCTTCATCTGCTCTTCCCCCTTCTGATCCACAGCACCTCCCCTGTGGGGTTCCCGCAGGGCTTCGTTCTTGCCCCCCTTCTTTTTAATCTTTTTCTCGCTCCCCTCGCACTCCTTATTCAGCAGTCAGGTATCTCAGCTTTCTTCTACGCGGATGACATTCTCTTACTTCATCAAACATCTTCTTCCTGCCCTGATCTCACCCCTCTGAACTCTTGCCTCTCCTCCGTTGCTAGCTGGCTTACCACTAACTGTCTCCATCTTAACCTCACTAAGACTCTTGCTATTTGGTTTACTCATGGTGCTCCCCCCCCCCCCCCCCCACTTTAGCCCCTTCTTTCTCCAATTCCCCAGTCCCATTGGTTTCCACATTTCGGTATTTAGGTGTCCACTTTGACTCAGATCTTTCCTTTCGTTCTCATATCTCCCATATTACTAAAACCTCTTTCTTTTTTCTCCGGCAAATCCGCTCAATCCGCCCTTTCCTCTCCCCTTCTGCTCTGTCTATACTAGTACTGTCCTTAGTCATGTCACGGGTGGACTTCTCTAATGCATTGTTTCTTGGTCTCCCCAAAAACCAGGTGACTAGGCTCCAAAGAATACAAAACACTGCTGCACGTCTTATCACTTACTCCACTCTTCGATATCATGTCACTCCCTTACTTTTCCATCTTCATTGGTTGCCGGTCCCTTTCCACTCTCAGTTTAAACTGTTGACTTTGCTTCACAGAGCCTATCACACTGGTACCCCATCTTATTTGTCTGACCTTCTATCTTTCCATTCCCCTCGCTACACTTCCCGCTCTTTCCATCTCAATCGTCTCGCCCTTCCCGCCCCCTCCCGTGCTCACCTCCAGCTCACACGTCTATCTGCGTTCTACTTCGCTGGCCCTGCACACTGGAACTCTCTCCCCTCCTCCCTCCGCCTGGAACCACAATTTGCAGTCTTTAAACAAAACCTTAAAACCCATCTTTTTTCACTGGCATTTAATATCCCCTCTCCTTTTGTATGAGCCCGCTCTCATTGTACCTACCTACCTGTTGTATCCTGTCCCGTACCCCCTGCATATTACCCTTCTGTCCTTTACAAAATTGTATACTTCCTTTCCTTTTCTGGCCATGGCCGAAGTTTTTATGTATTATGTTTTTTTTATGCTTTGTATAATTTATGTATTTTATGAATTTTTTATGTATTTTATTACCTGTACACCGCTTTGATTACCCCAGAAAGGCAGTTTTTATCAAATAATTAAACCTTAACCTTAAACCTTATATGAATAAGTTAATGTTCTCAGCTTCTACATCAATAATATCCTCACATAATAACTTAAATCACCCTACAATATGGCAGTCATTTCATCTAATTAATCTAGATTACTTATATTGATATTGGATATTATATTATTTAACAAAGTCTAATCTCCAGGAACAAGCAGGAATGAGTCTTCACATATGGGTATCGTCGGTACCGACGGAGCCTGCGCGGGAACGCTCCCCAGCGTCCAAAAGGAAAGCTTTTGGGAGCATTCCACAGCGCCTGCGCGCTGCCTTCCCACCTTTCCCAACCGTCTCTCTCCAGTTCTTCTTTTCCACGGAGCCAGCAGGTCGTGTTTCCTGTCACCGCTGAAGAATTTCTTATTTTCTTATTCTTATTTTCTTTAGTCGCGTGTCTGCCTTCTCGAGGACCGGTACCGCCGGTCTTTTTTATCTTTCTTTACAAAAAAACTTTTTCTGTTTCAGTGCTTTTTCTTCTGTGGCCCTAGGCCTACAGTCTTTTTCCTTATGGAAAAGCCCGCCTCCGGGTTTAAAAAGTGCACAAAGTGTAGTGGCACTATTTCTGTCACAGACACCCATGACTGGTGTCTAAAATGTTTAGGTCCTGACCATTCCATCGCGGATTGTGAGTCCTGCTCCATGATGTCTAAAAGAGGGTTACAGAATCGGGCAGCCAAGCTCAGTACCCTGTTTCCCTCCGATGCAGCTTCGGTGGCATCAACGTCTTCCAGGGCTTCTTCTTCATCCCATGGATCTCAGGTAACAAAACTTAAGTCCGGTCGGTCCTCAAAGGGTACATCTCCCTCTAAGTATCGAAATGTTCCCGACATTACTATTGAGGAATCCACACCGGCAAAATTACCCCGGCGGGAGGCTCCGGCTTCCAAAGCATTATCTGTGGGGTCACAGGTTGACATCGATGGCACGGCCTCGACCGATCACCTGTTACAATGTTCTGGGGTACCGGCGGTTCCCGGTACCGACATCCAGACATTGGTGGCGTCGATGGATCAGAATATTCTGACCATGCAGCGTGCCATCACGGCCTTCATACAAGCTGCGACGCCCTCGGTACAACAACAAACCCCATTGTCGATACCGATTCCGGATCCAGCTCCGGTTCCGATACCAGTACCGCTTGCATCGACGTCAGCATCAAAAGCAGTGATACGGTATCCAGTGATGCCTCTTAGTACCGATTCGGTACCAATGACTCCCGATGTCGATACCCCTCGGTACTCGTATCGGGCTCTGCGAGAGCATCCAGACAGTCAATACTTCGATTCCTCTGAAGAATCTGATGCATGAGAGGTTTCCATCGAAGCATCGGAGATTCGTCCTCAGGAACCCTCTTCTCCAAAAAGGAGAATGTCTCCTCCTGAGGACTTGTCTTTCCAGGACTTCATCAGGGAGGTGGCCAGAGGCCTGTCCATTGCAGTAGCCTCTGAAACTGAGCCCAGAGCCAAAAAACTGGATATTCTTCAATATCCTAAGGCTCCTAAAGAGGCAGCCATTTTACCAGTACATGAGATTCTTTATGACCACATGTTAGGTATATGGGAAACTCCTCTTACCACCTCTCCCTTTTCTCGTAGGTTGGACACCATGTATCGTGTTCCTCCTTGTCCTGGATTTCATAAGACTCAACTTCCTCACCACTCTATTGTGGTAGAGTCTGCTATGAAAAAAATCAAAAGCACAAAAAGACACTCCTCTGCTCCTCCAGGAAGAGAATGCAGAACCTTAGATGCTTTTGGCAGGAAAATCTTCCAAGCCAGTATGCTTATAGCCAGAATCAACTCCTATAGTCTCTATATGGGGATGTTTCTGAAAGAGGTTACAGACCATCTACACACCTTATCTCCTTTTATGTCAGAAGATAAGAGAGAAGAATTTATTACCTGGCTTAAACATGCACAGGATGTATCCAAGTTTTCCAATCGTGCAGCCTTTGACTCCTTTGAGGGTGCCAGTAGAGCTTCGGCTATTGCCATAGGTGCACGCAGAGTTGCTTGGTTACAAGCCTCTGATTTGGAATCCTGGGTACAGGATGATCTGGGCAACCTTCCCTGTACAGGGGAAAACCTGTTTGGCAAAGATTGGCAAGCAAAAGCCACCCAGATGGATGCTGAAAATTCTGCTTTAGATAGACTTTCAAAGTCTACTACTACTCCTTTCAAGAAGAGGTTATTCAAGAAAGGATCTTTCCCAAAAAAAGGGAAATTTTCTTCTGGTTATGCTCATGCCTCTTCTCAGGGTCGTTTTGCTACAAAGAAACAGCAACAACCAAAACAGGCCAAGCCTCAGGCTGCGAGGACTGCTACGGCCCAACAGCCTCAGCCTCCTCAGGGCCTTTGACTTTCCACTAGAGAACTTAGCATTTCTGGTTCTAGAACATCCAGAGCCTCTCACCATCCCAGGAAGGTTAGCTCACTTTGCTCCCAGATGGGAACAAATCACAGCAGAGCACTGGACCCTCTCCATTATAAGGGAGGGATGCAAGCTACATTTCTTAAACCTTCCTCCTCACACCATGGTGAAACAGTTCAACTCTCCAACATCTCTTCTCGACCTTCTAGGTCAGGAGATTGCTACCCTTCTTGTCCAAGGGGCAATAGAAGAAGTACCCCTTCTTAAACAGGACTCAGGGTTCTACTCCCCCTATTTTCTCATCCCAAAGAAAACAGGGGGCTACAGACCCATCCTAGATCTCAGAGAGTTGAACAAGTTTCTATGCAAGGAGAAATTCAAGATGATTTCTCTTGGTACTCTCCTTCCATACCTCCAGAGTCAGGACTGGCTTTGTTCTCTAGACCTCAAGGATGCGTACACCCATGTCCTCATCCATCCAACACACAGAAGGTTCCTTCGGTTCCTTTACCGAGGAAAGCACTACCAATACAGAGTGCTTCCTTTCGGTCTGGCCTCTGCTCCAAGAGTGTTCACAAAATGCATGGCAGTGGTAGCTGCATTTTTACGCACTCTAGGGATATTCATATTCCCATATCTGGATGACTGGCTCATCCGAGCTCCATCCCAGTCAGAGGCCCAGACTTCCCTAGCCTGCACAAGGCGTGTTCTTCAGTATCTGGGATTGGTAATCAACATTTCAAAATCCCATCTCACCCCTACTCAGTCTCTAGAGTTCATAGGGGCCTTACTGGATACCACAACTGCAAGGGCCTATCTTCCCCAGACCCGTTGCCTACGCCTAGTGCAGTTAGCCTCCCAGACTCAGTTAAAATCCCATTTAACTGCTCGAGAGATGTTGCAACTCTTAGGCCACATGGCTTCCACAGTGCATGTGGTTCCTTATGCTCACCTTCACATGAGGGCAGCTCAGTGGACTCTATCCTCCCAGTGGACCCAGGCATCAGGTTGCCTGTCAGACAAAATAGCAACCTCCAGTCGCCTCTTTTGGTCCCTCCACTGGTGGAAGTCCACTCAAAATCTGTTATTGGGATCCCCCTTTCAACAGGTGCTACCCCAAACAACCCTTACGACAGATGCCTCTCCAAAGGGTTGGGGAGCTCATCTCCAAGACCTCTCCACTCAGTGCATCTGGTCTCCACAGGAGACATTTCTTCATATCAACCTCTTAGAGCTCAGAGCAATCTTCTTGGCTCTCAGAGTATTTCACACCCTGCTCAGCTACAAGACAGTCCTCATCCATACGGACAATCAGGTAGCCATGTTCTATGTGAACAAGCAGGGGGGGACAGGTTCTCTGTTGCTCTGCAACGAAGCTCTGAGATTGTGGGCCTTCGCCAGAGAGCATCAAATCCATCTCATGGCAGTGTATCTTCCAGGGGTTCAAAACTCTTGGGCAGACAGACTCAGTCGAGTTCTGCTTCCACACGAATGGTCCCTCCATGGGGACTAGGTAGCCAGGATCTTCCGGATTTGGGGTACCCCAGACATAGACCTATTTGCAAGTCCGTGGAATGCCAAACTTCCCCGGTTTTGTTCCAGGATTCCATGTCAGGGAGTTCAGGCCAGGGATGCCTTCCTCCTTCACTGGGGGCAAGACTTCCTCTATGCCTTTCCACCTATTCCCCTAATCCCCAAGACTCTGTTCAAGCTTCAGAGAGACAAGGGGTCTATGATCCTCATAGCACCACATTGGCCGCGCCAAGTGTGGTACCCTCTACTTCTGCATCTCTCTCAAGCTCCCTCCCTGGACCTGGGGTCTGCTCCAGATCCCCTCTCCCAAGAGGAGGGAACCCTGTGGCATCCAAATCCTCAGTCTCTTCATCTCAGAGCCTGGTTGCTGAAGGGCTAGACCTTCAAGATTTACACCTTTCTCAGCAAGTGAAGGATATCCTTCATGCTTCCAGAAAGCCTTCTACCAGACGCTCTTATGCTTTTAAATGGAAAAGGTTTTCCATTTGGTGTGCAGAAAATGGTCTTAACCCTTCTGCAATACCTTTGAATTCGTTACTGGACTATTTGCTGCATTTATCCCATGCAGGTCTTAAAACAAATTCAATCAGGGTCCATTTGAGTGCTATTGCAGCATCCCTGAAGCCTCTTAATGGACAACCTATTTCCTCTCATCCTGTTATAGCAAGATTCATGAGAGGCCTTCTTTTAACTAAACCTCCCAATAGACCACCCCCAGTGGCATGGGACTTAAATCTGGTTCTTGGCCAGCTTATGAAGCCACCCTTTGAACCCTTAGCCACTACCTCCTTGAAATTCCTTTCCTGGAAGGTTCTTTTTCTTATTGCACTCACTTCAGCTCGCCGTATCAGTGAGTTGCAAGCTCTAGTGGCTAATCCTCCTTATACAAGGTTCCATCATGACAATGTAGTTCTCAGAACTAATCCACACTTTATGCCTAAAGTGGTTTCACCTTTTCATCTGAACCAGGAGGTATATTTACCTGTCTTCTTTCCAGGACCTCATGCATCAAATGCAGAGAGGAGTCTTCATACCCTGGATTGCAAAAGGGCACTTGCTTTCTTTTTACAAAGAACACAGCAACATAGAAAGTCCTCAACGTTTTGTTGGTTTTGATCCTTCCCATTTAGGACTTCCAGTCTCTAAGAGAACTCTGTCCAATTGGATTGCTCAGTATATTTCCTTCGCCTACCAGAGTAAGAATCTCTCTCTTGAAGGCCATGTCACAGCTCACAATGTGAGGGCCATGGCAGCCTCTATGGCTCATCTAAACTCTGTGTCCATCGACCAAATCTGTCGAGCAGTCACCTGGGCCTCGGTTCATACCTTCACAGCCCATTACTGCTTGGACAAGGATTCCCGCCGGGATGCCTTGTTTGGTCAGGCTGTTCTCAAACACCTGTTCCATACCTAATCAACTCCTGCCCTCCATCCCTGACTGGATGCCTGAGATTCATAGGTGGAGATGGAGCCCTCTAAGGACTCACTATCTGGGTGATCTCCCAGGCATCTCTAGATGGGGAGTCCCCATATGTGAAGACTCATTCCTGCTTGTTCCTGGAGATAGCACAGTTACTTACCTGTAACAGGTGATCTCTGAGAACAGCAGGAATTAGTCTTCACAACCCTCCCACCTCCCCTAGGAGTTGTATCTCTCTATCTATCTTTCCTTTCCTCTCTCTCTCTTTGTCTCAGCTTTAAAACTCGAACTGGAGAGAGACGGTTGGGAAAGGCGGGAAGGCAGCGCGCAGGCGCTGTGGAATGCTCCCAAAAGCTTTCCTTTTGGACGCTGGGGAGCGTTCCCGCGCAGGCTCCGTCAGTACCGACGATACCCATATGTGAAGACTAATTCCTGCTGTTCCCAGAGATCACCTGTTACAGGTAAGTAACTGTGCTTTCTTGACCCTTGGCCAGTCAGCTGATTAAAAATAGCCCATTCAGAGTTGGCCCCAACCATCCTAAAAATAGTTAATCTATCATTATCACAAAGCTACATGCCAGAAGCCCTAAAGAAAGCGATTGTCATATCCTAAAACATGTCCATGGATAAATCATGTCCTAATTCATTCAGGCCAATTTCTAGCTTTACATTTCTAGCAAAACTAAGTGAAAAGACTGTCCAAACTCAGCTTCAAGACCACATTTTATTTTATTTATTTATTTATCATTACTTTTATACCGCTCCTTTCTGAGATCAGGGGCAGTGTACAATGAACAACATTATTACATAGAACAAATTTTAACATTCTAAATTTCTAACAGAACTATGTACAAGGCAAGGTGTGTGCTTTCAGGGGCATTCTAACAGTCAGAACTATGTACAAGAGGTAGCAACTGAGTTTATTTACAATTGGAGCAGAGGTGAGTGTCATTGTATGGGTTGAGTTTGGGGTGATTTGAGGGACGAACCATTGTTTATAGGGCATTTGATATACCGCCCCCCGTTACATCGGGGCGGTTTACAATATAAATAAAAACAGAAAAATCAGAAACAGAGAGAGTTACAATTACTTGAAGAAAAAGAGAGGAGAGAGAAGATAGAGAGATAGAGTCAGGGAAGTCAGTTAGGTCCAGGAAAGGCACAGGAAAACAGATTATGTTCTCCAAAATGTTGAGTAAACAGGAAGGTTTTTAATTCTTTCCTAAACGTTTTTATATCTTTGATTGCATGTAGGAAGTCCGGGAGATCATTCCATAACATGGGTGCAGCAAGAGAGAAGGCTTGGTTACTTGTAGTTTGTTTTGCTTTGCGATAGGTGGGAGGGATTGCAGGGGTGTTCTGTGAGTGTTCCCTTCTCAATCTAGTATTAGTGGATTGGATAATGTTGAGAGGTAGGATGGCGCAATATCTACATTCCTACTTGTTCCTGGAGATTATCTATTACAGATAAGCAACTTTGCTTTCTATGTCAACTAGCAGGATGTAACTAGCTGAGTCACAGTATGTTAGAGCAACCTATTCAAATGTCTTTGCCAGAGTTGAAAAGTTTATCTGGACAGATTCTTCAGTACTGCTTGACCAAAAACACTGCTTCAGGACTGGTCCAGGCAGTAATATGAAATGAACAATGTGGCGCAAGTACTAGAAGATTGCTTTGCATATGCTCTCAGAGAAGCAGACTTCAAAAGAACTATTGTGGTGGCAGCAGCTGTGATCTGATGAGATTTTGTTCTGTTGTTCAGAAGGATGTTAGTATGATTATAACATAACTAATATAGACTGTATCCAGTTTTCTTGTATTTTGCTACAGTTGTACCAAGCCTGTTGGGATCAAAGGAAGCAAAAAGCTGAGTAGTTTTTCTAGTGGCCTTCATCTTTTAAAGTAGTTGACAAGAATTTGCTTACATCCAGAGTGTGAGTAGATGTCTCACAATGATGTATGTGAGTTTCAGGATAGAAGGTGGGCAGCACTATTTATTAATTGATATAGTAGAGTGTAAATACTTTAAGCAGAGCATAGGATGCATTCTTGAGAATACCATGTGATGAAATTGGGCTCATACATAACTAAGGCTTGAAGTTCATTGATTCCCTTTGCAAAAAAAGACTGCAACTAGGATGAGCATCTTCCACATCATATACTTTAAGGATAAAGATTCCATTAGTTTTTGAGATAGCACAGCATTCAAATCCCATGGGAATTTAGAGACAGTGGGACACACTGAGAAGCCAAAGCCAGGTTTATAGAAGACATGATATGTGGACAGCGTGCAAGGAAGACCTGGCAAAAGGAATTGGTAAAGGTATTCTAGAACTGTATTCAGATTACATTGAAAAGGGTCATGTCACTGTGCAGAACACCAGATAGAAAATCTTTTCTTCATGAAGTCATAGGATCTTCTCCTGTTGGGCTTCCTTGCCACAATAAAAGTGCTTTGCATTTATGTTGTAGTCCTAACGAACTCATTAAGAATGCTCAATTTCCAATCTGTTTGAGCCAGATATTTGAGGTTGGGATGCAAGAAAGTGCTTTAGTTTTGTGTATTAGGGCTGTTGCTGCTCAGATTTTGAGTGAATGTTTAATGGATAGTTTCTTGACACGGAAAACCAGTTTTATTAAGGCCACTGTGGCGATATAACAGTCATAGAGCTTATCTGACACTAGAACTTTTGTAATATTTTGGCTTTTAGTATAGCAAGGATGCGCTTAGAAGTGGGACAAAGTCTAGTCTATAGCTAGAGCATTCAGAGGAATGAAGATGAAGTTTGGCATTCTTGTTGGCGGCAAACAGGTCTATGTTACATAGTAATATAATAGATGATGGCTAGTAAAGACCAGTATGGTCCATCTGGTCTCCCCAGTAAGCTGACCAGAGTGTGTACCTGCCGCTGTGTCCAAGTCCCCCCTCTATGCCTTTGTTTAGGGTTGTACTCGCCGCTCCATGCAGGTCATCCCCTCTATTTATTGAAGTCTAAAAATTTTTTTTAAGTTTGTTTTGATTCCATTCTCTTGCTATATAGCGGGGGTTCTTAACCCAGTGACACATAGCCAGTCAGGTTTTCAGGAAAACTGCAATGAATATGCATAAGAGAGATTTGCTTGCACTGCGTTCATTACATGCCGATCTCTCTCATGCGTATTCATTGTAGTTATTTATTAATTAATTAATTTATTTATTTAGCTGTATTTATATCCCGCTTTTCACCGGGTCAAAGCGGTCAATTGGGGGATACATTTAACACGAGGGGATATGAGACACATGCACTAATACTTACAGGGAACATGGGCAGTGGAGGGTTAAGTGGCTTGCCCAAGACCACAAGGAGTGCCTATAGGACTAGAAATCCCAGTCCCTCCGGCCTGAGATTGCTGTCCCCAGGTGGGACTTGAACCCCCGGCCCTCCGGCCTGAAGTACCTTGTCCTAACCACTAGACCACTCCTCCCTCACTATCCTGAAAATCTGACTGGCTAGGTGTGGCCTGAAGACTGGATTGAGAACCCTTACTATATAAGGATCCTCTGCGTCTGTCCCATACCCTTTGGAATTCCATCACTGTTTTTGCCCCTACCACCTCACTCAGGAGGGTATTCCAGGCATCTACCACCCTTTCAGTGAAAAAAAAATTTCCTGATGTTGCTTTTAAGTTTGCAGCTTCATTTTACGCCATCTAGTTTTACAGCTTCCCTTTCTTTGAAAAAGGTGTGTTCATTTATACCCTTTAAATATTTAAATGTCTGTATCATGTCCCTCCTCTCCTCCAGGGTAGATATATATTTAGGGCTTCACGTCTCTTTTCATACATCTTCTGACACAGGATCCAAATCATTTTGGTTGCCTTCTTCTGAACTGTTTCAAGTCTTTTTATATCCTTTTTGAGATATGGTCTCCAAATACTCCAAATGAGGCCTCACCAACGACTTGTACAGGGGCATTAATATCTCCTCCTTTCTGCTATTCCTTCCTATATGCAACCTAGCATCCTTCTGACTTTGGCTACTGCCTTGTCGCATTATTTTGCCATCTTGAGATTCTCAACACTATCACTTCAAGGTCCCTGTCCTGGTCCATACACACTAATTTCTCACCCCCTATCGCATACAATTCCTTTGGATTTCTGCATCCCAAGTTCATTAATGCAGTTCTTTGCATTGAATCTTAGCTGACAAGCAATAGACCATTCTTCTAGTTTTTGTAGATCTTTCCTCATGTTGTCCACGTCCTCTGAGGAGTCCACTTTGTTGCAAATCTTCATGTCATCTGCAAAAAGGCAAACCTTTCCCTTCAATCCTTTAGTAATATCAGTCACATACATTGAACAGTACTGGTCCCAGGACCAATCCTTGAGGCACTCCACTTTTCACCTTCCTTTTTTCTGAGTGAATTCCATTTATCACCACCTTTTGTTGTCTGTCAAGTCATCCAGTTTCTGATCCAGTTGATCATTTTGGGACCAATCCCTAGGCTGCTCAGTTTATTGACAAGCCACCTATGAGGAACAGTATCATGAAATCTAGGTAGATCATACCCATTGCATTCCCTTGATCTAGTTCTCTGGTCACCCTGTCAAGAAACTCAGTCAGATTTGTTTGGCATGATCTTCCATTGGTAAAACATATTGCCTCGGTTCATGCAACCAATTTGGATTTTAGAAAGTTCACTATTCCTCCTTTTAGTAGCGCCTCCATTACTTATCCTGTCACATAGGTAAGGCATACCAGCCTATACTTTGCAACCTCTTCCCTATTGCCACTTTTGTGAAGAGGTACCAAATCAGCCCTTCTGCAATCTTCAGAACCTCCCCTGGCTCAAAGGATCTATTAAACACATCCTTTAAAGGCTCTGCCAAAACCTCTCTGAGCTCTCTCAGCTTCGATCCTAGGATGTATCCCATCTGGTCCCATGGTCTGTTCACTTTCAGTTTTGCAAGCTGTTCAAAAACATCTTTTCAAGAACATAAGATATGCCATACTGGGTCAGATCAAAGGTCCATCAAGCCCAGTATCCTGTTTCCAACAGTAGCCAATCCAGGGCAGATAACATGAATGGTGTGATATCTATTGCATTCCCATTTGTATATTTGTCAATCATACGTGGTCCTTCTCCAGAATTTTCTTTCGTGAATATCACCTGAAAAATAACACCATGGATAAAAACACCCTAACTTCATATAGACCCATTTCCAGCCTCCCTTTTATGGCCAAACTAATAGAGAAGATAATACAAGTCCAGCTTCAGGACCATGTTGATACCTTCTCACCCCTAGATGAACACCAATATGGCTTTCGCCCATGCCACAGAGTAGAGACCCTTCTCACTGTCTTGTTTGATCATCTCATTCGTGGTACGGATGACTCCAAAAAGGTGTTCCTCTTTCTATTTCTAGATATCACCGCAGCGTTTGACAGTATAAACCACCACTTCATGCTCTCTAGGTTACATCAAATAGGAATCAAGAATACAATACTTCAGTGGTTCAACTCATATCTATCAGGTAGAACTGAACAGGTAAAATAGGACAACAGACGTCTGATCCCTACAACCAGGAACAAGGCCTGCCACAAGTCTTCGCCCTCTCTGCCCTCTTATTTAACATTTATCTCCAGCCCATCTCAATTTTCAAAACATTCCAAGTATACTATCATATATATGCAGACGATATAATGATATATCTCCCTTTTGACATTTTTAACCCTTCAACAAATTACAGATTGCTTCACAGAAGTAGCAGAATGGCTATCATCTCATAATCTCGTGATCAATTTCAGCAAAACTGAAGCTCTCTATAATAACAAGGAACCAAAGCTTCACTACCCCCCCCCCCCCCGCCAACTTTCATCAGGATTCAAGATGCAAATATCACTGTCAAAAATGAGGTAAAATTCCTCGGAGTCCTTCTTGACCGCACACTTAGCATGTGCTCATTGTGATAAGGAGAGCTGTGTGGATCGAATGGAATGGGAGAAAAGTGAGGAATACACCGTTAAAAGCAGAGGTAAACGAGGTTCCCATAGAAACCACAAGCTACCGAAGCATGCAGTAGCTAGAGCTAAGCCCTGCCCTAGCAGTGACGTAAGAGCTAGTTTGAGCCCTAACAAATCTCACATGTGCAGCAAGGAGGGTGTGGCTGGATAGAAACACCATTTTAAAGCTGCTTCAGAGTTTTGTAGAGAGGAGCCCGGCAGAGACACAGGGACAGTCTCTGAGCTTACCAGAGACATAGTGGAGAAAGAAGGAGACGTGGAGACTGCTGATTCTTATTCTCAGAGAGCACTGGAACCAAAGCTGAAGCTTCTGCCAAAGCACCCCAGAGAGGAGAAACTGGAAAGGTTTGACTCCAGATGGGGAAACAGCTCTGATAGCAAGGGAAGCAATATACGTTGGGAAGGTACGTTTGCTTCAGTTCCTAGCAGGGGCTGTGCTGAGGACGTTGTCAGGGAGCTGAGGTTAAGCACTGAACAGAGTGCTGGCAGAAACGCAGTGAAAGCAGCTCCAAGCAGAAGTAAAAGGAATTCAAGTAAATCCAATGAGACAGCACTAGAGGCTGTGGAAAAGCTGTTGCAAGAGAGAAAGGCTCATTCCCTAAGTAATGTGGGGGCTGACCAGAAAGAACAGTTGTTAGGAAAACCTCAGAAGCTTCTGCACAATATTAAGTTTAAAACCTGTGATAAAGGCTCCCAGGAAGACAACCCAATTGAACCTTGTGAAGACATGCAAATAGATGTTTATGAGACACCTCTTGATAATGACGTAATTGAAATGGATTGCTCGTTTTGTAAAACAAACAGCTTGAACATGTGCTAGGCTCATGCTGTGAGAAGAAGTTTGCATAGCCTGTGTGTTAAGTTGAAAGGGAAAGAACTGTTGCTGAAAACTTTAAGTTTACCTGATGTAATAACCAGCCGTAGCTGTGAAGGGCATTTATCTAGGAGGAGCCTGAGAACAGCTGCTGTTTAAAGAATACTTCTGAGTTTGATGTTTCAGCCTAATTTGTTCCTGATATCCTTTACTTTGGAGAAAGAATCCTTGTCTTGTGTTGCGCTATGAATTTGATGCGAGGGAGAAACCCAGAATAAATATCTTTGTTTGCCTTGAACACCCCGTGTGGTCAAACTACTTTGAAGAGTGATAGAAACTACAAGTCCCAGCATCCATTGCTGGAAACCAAGTCTTGGGACATTACTTAAAGGCAAATAAGGCAGCCCTTTTGCCTACCAGCCCTTGGCCTAGGCAGGGGGACACAACATCATATATAAAACAAACAACAAGAAGGATTTTGTGGAAAAGGGCAACTTAACCAAGGCCTCAAAACGAAATTGGAAACTATAAAACAAACTGATGAATTATCATGTAATAAAGTAACTTATGCAACTATGGATCACCCTGTCTATGGAATACTGGATGTAGGTACTGACAGTGATCACGAAACAGGACTGTAAAGTTAGCTAGCTATAGGTGAAATATATGCTTATTGGAATTCACAAGCTAAACTGCACTATTAAAGAGTTTTTCTCTGCTAGATTGTACTGTACTGGTAAAATGGCATCAGAGAATTAGCTAACAGGCCTGTGTACATAGTTATTGGGTCACAGGCCAGCTTCTCTAAAAAATCAATGGGTATAGACCTTGCTTCCCCTTTATCTCTGCAAGATGATTGGTTGACAGTTAGTAGCTAGGTCAGCATGAACTTTTGAGAATCAGACCATAGGTCAACATATAACTGGAAATTAAACAAAGCTTAAGAAGAAGCTTGCTGCGGAAGTAAAAACGTAGCAAAAAAACCTGTGAGAGAGTCAGTTGGACCATTAGATGACAGAGGAGTTAAAGGGGCACTAAGAGGCGACAAGGCAATAGCGGAGAGACTGAATGAATTCTTTGCTTCGGTCTTTACTGAGGAAGATGTAGGGATGTTACCCATGACTGAAGTGGTATTTAAAGGTGCGGAAGAATTGAAGGAAATATCGATACATCTGGAAGATGTATTACAACTATTAGATAAACTGAAGAGTAGCAAATCACCTGGGCCAAGGGTGTTGAAAGAACTGAAATATGAGATTGCAGACTTGCTATTAGTAATCTGTGAGCTATCATTAAAATCATCTCTAATACCTGAAAATTGGCGGATCGCCAATGTAACACCAATTTTTAAAAGGGGTTCGAGGGGTGATCCGGGAAACTACAGACTGGTGAGCCTCACGTCAGTACCGGGGAAAAATGGTAGAAACCATCATAAAGAATAAAATTACTCAGCATGTAGTTAGTCATGACCTAATGGGAGACAGCCAACATGGCTTTAGACAAGGAAGATCTTGTCTTACTAATCTGTTATTTTTTTTTGAAAGTGTGAATAAACAGGTGGACAAAGGTGAGTCGGTTGATATAGTGTATCTGGACTTTCATAAAGCCTTTGACAAGGTCCCTCATCAGAGACATTTGGCAAAACTAAAGAGTCATGGGATAGGAGGCAGTGTACTACTGTGGATCAGGAACTGGTTAAAGATAGAAAGCAGAGGGTTGGGCTAAATGGCCAATTTTCCCAATGGAGAAAGGTGAATAGTGGTGTACCCCAGGGATCTGTGCTGGGTCCGCTGCTTTTTGACATATTCATAAATGACCTGGAAAGTGGAATAACGAGTGAAGTTATCAAATTTGCAGATGACACAAAACTATTTAAAGTTGTTAAAACCCAAGAGGATTGTGGAAAATTGCAAGAGGATCTTGATAAACTGGAAGACTGGGCATCAAAATGGCAGATGAAATTTAATGTGGACAAGTGCAAAGTTATGCATCTAGGGAAGAACAACCCAAACTATGGTTACACGATGCAAGGTTCCACATTAGGAACCACCACCCAGGAAAAAGATTTAGGCGTCATTGTGGATAACATGTTAAAACCCTCGGCCCAGTGCGCAGCGGCAGCCAAGAGAGCAAATAGAATGCTAGGTATCATAAAGAAAGGAATGGAAAATAAAACAAAAGATATTATAATGCCTCTATACCGTTCCATGGTGAGACCGCACCTTGAATATTGTGTGCAATTCTGGTCACCGTATCTTAAAAAGGATATAGCGTTATTAGAAAAGGTTCAGAGAAGAGCCACCAAAATGGTAAAGGGGATGGAAGGATACTCCTATGAAGAAAGGCTAAAAAGGTTAGGGCTCTTTAACCTGGAAAAGAGACGGCTGAGGGGAGATATGATAGAAGTTTATAAATTAATGAACGGAGTGGAACGGGTAAACGTAGATCGACTGTTTACGTTATCAGAATATTTGAAGACTAGGGGACATGCAATGAAGCTACAGGGTAAACTATTTAAGACTAATAAAATATTTTTTCACTCAATGTGTAATCAAACTCTGGAATTTGTTACCGGAGGATGTAGTAAAGGCTGTTAGTGTAGCTGGGTTTAAAAAAGGTTTGGACAAGTTCCTGGAGGAAAGGTCCATAAACCATTATTAAGAAGGGACCCAGGATATCAATGCTTGACCTAGTACAAGCATTGCAGATCCTGTGTCTTTTGGGGAAACTGCTAGGTACGTATGACCTAGATTGGCCACTGTTGGAAACAGGATACTGGGCTTGCTGGACCTTGGTCTGACCCAGTATGGCATATCTTATGTTCTTAAATAGCAGAAATTCAGCAAATATTATAAGTGTAACTAATCAGCTTGTGCTTCATGGAAGAAATATAGCGGCACCTGCTGTCTAGTGAATATAGTCATAACCTTGTAACTTCTGCTTTCACATATTTCTTATTAGAACTTTACACCCTTGGAAACCAACCACAGAAATCCAAAAGAAATCTCGATTTCCCTGCCTGCCTCAACTACAGGAACTGAACCCACACACCATACATTACCCCACATGTATGCGAGGACTACTATGAAAGTTATTTTTTTGTCGGATCACTCACCATGAAAAGAAACATTTCTTCTCTCGAAGTGAGCCCTCCTTTTAATCAATTTAAATAGACCGAATACCCGGTCAAAACCCGACCAAACAACACTTGTTGCTGACAACACATTTTTTGTTAAAAACTGGATTTCCTCAGCCTTTGTTTGACGGAATTCTCAACCTCGTCATCAAATTCAATCCCTTCTCTCCACCCGGAAAGGACAAGGGCAAGGCAAAAAGTTACTTAGCTGAATCCATATTGTGGAGGACAGCCATCACGCTTCTCCTTGAATTTCTTTCAAAAGGAGCTCCTCCAAAGTAAGGTCATCCCAACAGGGTTCCCGCAACACTAATAGTGTTTCAAGCTGCTCCACAGCTCTCACAGCTCTTCTTCAGGCGAATGAACCCCGCGATGTATCAGTTCCGGTTAAATAATGATGTAAGGATGACGTCAACACCGGCACTTTCAATTAGAGGCATAACTGCACCTGTTGGAATCATAAACGCAAACCCCACCAATCAATGTCCATATTCATACCTTCTGGAGCCATAGACCCCAAACGATAAATCCATTGTTGTTCCTTGTGCTGCAATCTCGCCTGGCGATCACCCCCCTATTAAACTGCGGAATCAGTTCCAAAATCCGCCAGCGTAGATCATTAAATTGATGGCCTGCTTGTTGACAATGGGGCACTAAAGGGGCAGAGCTCAATCTTGCATTGATCCTGGAACGATGCTCCAGCAACCGCTTCCTAATAGGGCGTATTGTTCTCCCCACATACTTTTTTTGACAAGGACAAATCAAAAGATAAATCATGAAGGCTCTTTGTCAATCTGAAAATTGCATAGAAGTATATCGACACCCCGTACTTGGATCTTCCCAACTTGTACCCTGTAAAGTTGTAACACAGAAATCACAATCACCACAAGCAAAATGTCCATTCTGTAGAACTTGAGAATCCTGATCACTTTGAATATTCGTGTGCACTATCCAATTGGCTATAGTCCGTGCTCTCCGATACGCTATCATCAAATATTTATGAAAACAACGATGCAACGATAGCATCCCCCAATGCTTTTTCAATATGTGCACTACCTTAGCAGCTCGGGGGAAAAATGGAATCACACCTATGACCCTATCCTCATTTTTCTGAACATGAGAAGGATCATCCGCCCACCAGTCAGGATGATTGTATAGAGCTCTTTTGAATGCCCTCCGTATTAATGATAATGATGTTGAGTCAAATCCTGTGCATGCAATCAATATTGTGCACTTGATGAACATAATCGTCGAATGCGGAGAAATTGTCCAAAGGGTAATCCTCTTCGGAGAGCTGGCGGATGGAAACTAGTATACTTCAAAAGCACATTCCGCTGGACCGGTTTTCTGTAAAGGGTACTCTGTATGGAAGATCCTCGTATGTAAAGTAAAAGGTCTAAATACTCTATTTGCTGACCATCATATTTTCGAGTAAACTGTAAATTACTATCCAAAGAATTTATCCACGTCAAAAACTGCTTTAATAATTGCTCAGACCCAACCCAAACAAAAATTATATCATCTAAAAATCTTTTCCAGACTAAAATATTCCGAAACCTATCAGACCCATAAATAAATCTTTCCTCAAAATCCACCACATATAAGGATGCTGTTGATGGTGCTACTGTGGCTCCCATTGCTACCCCAAATTTTTGATGATACAGCTGCCCATTATACATAAAATAATTCTGATATAAGACCAATTTCAACAAGTCTAACACAAACTCCCGAGGTAATCTTGCAGGCACTGTTCCCTCTAAGCTGTGTGCGTGTGCGCGCGCACACACCTCACCGAGCGAGCGCACATACTTTACAACAGAGCGCACAAAAATTATGGCTCTGATTCTGATAGAAAACAACACAGACGTCTTAAAATTTAAAAGTTATGATTGTAATTACTAGAAATTTCCTGCTTCATTTAGTAATCGTCTATTTTCATTTAATTTGATTAAAATCAATGTGGTGTACATACTGTATTCTGACATGTAGTCAAATTTTAAAGTATATAACTCCGAGTGTCGTTATGTGGCGCACAAAAATTTAACCTTCCTTCAAAAGCTGCACACAGCTGATATTTTATGTGCACACAGCCTACAGAAAATTAGAGGGAACATTGCTTGCAGGAGTACTCCACTCTAATCGAGCCAAAACATTATAAGCTTCAATTTGGGGAATGTTCGTATACAATGAAACCACATCCAATGTTACTAAAATAGATCCCTGTGGAATATGCAGTTGTGATATTAATGATAATAGATGAAAGGAATCTTTTACATAGGATGGTATAGACTTCACCAATGGCTGGAAAAAATAGTCACAAAATTTGGACAAGGGCTCCAAGACCGAATTTCTACAAGACACTATGGGCCTTCCGGGGGGATCGTCCATCGATTTATGTACTTTTGGAACCATGTACATAACAGGAAGGACAGGAGAGGCAGAATTAAAAAAAATCATACTCTTTTTTAGTAATCCAACTACGTTCCACAACTTCAGAGGTAATTTCCTTTATGACCTTTTGAAGTTGTTTCGTAGGATCCAACGTCAACTTCGAATAATATTTATCATTTGACAAATGCTGTAACATCTTATTATGATAATCCGTGGTTTTCATCAATACAATTGCTCCCCCCTTGTCAGCCCTCCGACACACTATTCCCTTCCCTTCATGAAGGGATTGTTTTATATTGAGACGATGTAATATTGGAACAATATTTCTTGTCTGAGGCTTCCAATAACTGAAGATCCCGCAAAACTAAATTTTGAAAGGTAATTAAAGTCGCATCATTACTAATAGGTGATTTCCAATACGACTTATTTTTACAAATTGACATATCAACCGGAATAGGCTTATCCCCTGATGAAAAATAAAGCATTATATGCAATTTCGTAAAAAATTGATATAACGCTATTCGCATCACATATTTCTTGGCAAAGATATCAGCAGATTCTATTTTAGATTTGTACTTTTGTAACATGAATATCACCAGATGTTAATTGAAAATTAACTGTGTCAGCTGATAATCCTCAATAAAAGCTGGAACTCTGGCTGAGAAATCTTTGATGGAGTTCAAGACAGAAGGCCTGCTTTGGCCCGCTGGCTCCCTCCAACAGAGCTTTGGAATAATTAATTAAATAATTGTGTCTCTTGTTCTTTTCCTTCCTGTTAGAAGATTTCAGATAATTAATTAAAGAATCCCAGGTTCATTGAAGGAGGGCAATCCCTGAGATAAGAGGGTTTTAACAGTTTGTGCCGTGACTCAGATTATCTGTCCTTCAAGCAGGAACGAAAACGCAGAAAGGACACGGGCATTTTTTTTGTCGTGAGTATTATTAATTGGCAGGTGTCTGCTGTGTGTTGTAATTACAATGGGCAATAAGGCCGGTAAAATTAAACAGAAAACTCAGTTAGATGAGTGGGGCGATATAGCTCGTGAAATAGGGCTAAAGAAAGGAAGCCCTAATTATGAAATGAGGCGCAGGTTTGGTGATAGCGCCTTAGATTATGTGGACCGATGGCATTCAGTGACTGCCAGTAACCCTGATTTGCAGTTCCCGCTTGGTGGAACGTTCCAGGAGGACAAATTGAGGTGGTTACAGTATGAGATGGCCTTTGAGGATTTGGGGCGACCTCATACCAGTCATGAATGGGTCGTATATGGGTGGTGCAAGCCAAGGCGGCAGAGAAAGCCCAAAAAGCCACCACATCTGTGTTTGAAAAATTTAAAGATCAAGTATTTAGAATAGAGGAACAAATATGTGTTTTGACTAAACAGACCGAAGCTGACAGTAAGACTGGTAGTTCTGACAGTGATAGGTTAAAAAACAGTGATCCTAGTACTGTTGCTACAGCTCCTCCAGCTTATGAGGAGGAGTTCACTGCATTGGCTGTACCACTAACTAGGAATAGTGCTGCAGCATCCCACCAAGATCAGGGGGGAACCGCTCATTCATTTGAGTGGTATGTCTAGTACTTCTACCCCTATTAAATCTGATACTCACCCTTCAGACCCTAGTTTAGGTCCTTCTCCTGGTTCTCCAATCCCTATACCTGTGGCAGGTGCCACTTCTTTAATTGAGCCAGGTGATCCTTTTTCTGCTATCCCTGAAGATCCTGTAGTTATCCTTCGCACCACTAGATCTCAACAGTTAAAAAAGGAAATTTTGGAACTTGAGGCATTAATAGGAGTAGAAGCTAGTCAACTTGAGTTTAAAACCACTAAAGAGCAGCTGGATGAATATCTTGCCCGCTTAGCAGAATAAGCCTGTACATTGACTGAAGTCATTGTAGCTACACTTGAGGCCCTAGATGTACAAATACAACAGCATACACTAGAGCTGTTGCTGCATAGTCCAAATAAAGAGTTGGTAGCAGAAGCCATGGCTGCAGTTGCCAAAGGAACTGGCCATTGGACAAAAGCTCCTTTGATCCCTAACTGGAAACACTTGCAGCGGCTGACTTTGGAGTTAGGGGCATTTTTAACCTTAAATAAGGAAATTAAATAAGGAAAAAGAACAAAGTAAGAAAATAGATCTGTTGGCTCCATTCAGAGCTTTCCCTAGGGGGGATGGTGGTTTAGTGACTTTAGCATCTCATTGGTCCCCAGCTGAAGTTTTTAATTTGGCTAGATCTTGCCCTGATTCCCGAGAAAAACCTGGTCAGTTTGTGGATTATGACCCCTCTTAGGTAGATTTGCAAAATTTATTGAAGTCAGTCTTCTTGAACCCTATAGAATTGAGGGCTGTCACCCACCCCCGACTGCGAGATAATGTAGCATGGGAGTGGCCCCGTGCAGATCCTGTTATTAATGCTTCTGATGATAATCAAATGACTGTTTTCCGGGAAGACCGGAATAATTTGTTAAAAGCTATTGAAAAGATATGTACTCCTGTAAAAGATTTGTCCAAGCTATTAGACCTGAAGCAAGGTAGGGATGAAACTGTTGCTCAGTTTCATACTAGGTGTTGCCTAGCATTCCGAGATTTTTCTCCTCAGAATGGTGAAATGGAAGGGTTTGCTTCAATTTTTGTCAATGGACTGCAATCAGAAATAAAAGCTATTCTTGAAAATGCTTTGCTTGGATGGTCTACTAAGTCTGCACAGGAGATCTTGGAAGCGGCTTTGCATGCGGAGAAGTGGATTCAGAAGCAGAAGGATGCTGATAAAGGTAAACTCGATCGCCAATGTCAAAAACTTTTAAATCTTCAAGTAGCGAGTTATGAATCAAATTTCAGAGGGCGAGGCAGAGCAAGAGGTGGAAGAGGCACTGTACCCTTTGGAGGTAGAGGTCGTGGCCATATGGGGGGACAGCAAGGAGACCGTGCCTGTTTTAGGTGTGGAAGGATGGGGCATATGGTAAGGGAATGTACTATGCCAAAGAGTGATCTTCCCCACTCTGATGTGCGTCAGGATGCTGTAGGAGCTAGTTATTCACATGCTCCATACCCTGTTTTTACCCCTACCAGCCTTCAGTCATGACCCAATATTATGCAGAGACTGACCTGGACTATAGTAAGGACCGACTAAGCTTGGTTCTGTGTCCCAATACACAGGGAGAAATACGCGCTACTATCTTGGGGTATGAATTGCTTTTCCTGTTAGATACAGGGGCCTCTACATCTGCCATAGCACTATCTCAGTTACCCCCTCCTCTGTTTAAGGCACTGTCTACTGCTCCTAAAGTCCCTTGTGAAGGAATTAAAGGAAAAACTATAATGCACCAAAAATTGTCTGATGTGCCTCTTCTTGTGGAAGGGAAATTGTATCATACAGATTTCCTGGTTGGCCCTACTTTGCCTGTCAATTTGCTGGGACGAGACTTTCTATCCAGAAATAAGACTGTTATCAGCTGGGAAACTGGCACTTTGACTTGTACCTTGTGTCCCCTGCAAGTTCAACAGCCTGTAGCTGTGACACCGGCTGTTGTGACAGCTCCGCCGTTGGACACACTTCCTTCAACCTTGTGGGTTGTGCCAGGTAATGATATTGGACATCTTAACATTTCTCCAGTCAAGATTGAAGTACGTCTGGGAGCTCCACTGCCATATGTGCGTCAGTACCCTCTGCCTGCTGCTTCAGTGCCTGGAATACAGCCAGTGATTGAAAACCTGCTGGCCCAGGGTGTGTTGGTACCCACTTCTTCTCCTTGCAATACTCCTATTTTACCTGTTTTGAAGGTGATGGTAAGTCTTATAGATTTGTGCAAGATTTGAGAACTATCAATCGTATTGTCCTGCCAATTTTCCCCTTGTACTCAATCCTCATGACATTTGGACTCGTATACCATGTGGCTCCACCCACGTCACAGTTATAGATTTAAGCTCCGCCTACTATTCCATACCAGTAGGGGAGGAGTCAAGGTATTTACTGGCTTTCACGTATGAAGGGCATCAGTATACCTGGACTACTCTTTCTCAAGGATACACCGAGAGTCCTGCTTATTTTTCGCATGCCCTTAAAGCTGCTTTGCAGGACTTGGCATTGGACAAATCTGTGTTAATACAGTATGTAGATGATTTACTTATTTGCTCTCCTTGTTATGATGCTTGTGTTGCTGATACTATGTTAACTCTTGTACATATCTCTCATTTGGGATTGAAAGTTAAATCAGTCTAAGTTGCAATTTTCTTTGCCACAAGTGATATTTCTTGGTGTATGTCTTTCCTCAGCTGGACGTTCTATCACTGCTCAGCGAATTAGTCCTATTATGTCTATGCCTTTCCCTGCTACTGTACCTCTGATATGCCGCTTTTTAGGTCTTTTAGTATTTTGCCGTCAGTGGATTCCTGACTTTGCTGAACTTGCTGCTCCACTGTATGCCCTTCTTGGCCGTGAGGCTCCAGAGGGTATTCTAGTTCCTACTGAAGCTCAGCATAATGCTTTCCACTCTCTGCGACAAGCTCTATTGACTTCTCCCTGTCTTTCTTTTCCTGATTATGCTTTACCTTTCTGTCTTTATGTGGCTACGTCCACATCTGCTGCTGTGTGTGTTTTGGCACAACGTTTTCCTACTGGATGGAAGCCCTTAGGCTATTTTTCCCCAAGCCTTTGATCCTGTTGTTTCTGGCATGCCTCCATGTTTCCAGTCTTTGGCTGCTGTAGTGTTTGCTATACAAACTACAGATTTGCCCGCATTTGTCCACATCTGCTGCTGTGTGTGTTTTGGCACAACGTTTTCCTACTGGATGGAAGCCCTTAGGCTATTTTTCCCCAAGCCTTTGATTCTGTTGTTTCTGGCATGCCTCCATGTTTCCAGTCTTTGGCTGCTGTAGTGTTTGCTATACAAACTACAGATTTGAATTGCATTTGAATGCTTCTCATTCAGTTGCTCATTTATGGCATTTGGCTAAAACCCAGCCTCTGTCCAGCTCTCGTTTATTGTTATTTGATTTGGTTATTTCTCAAGCACATGTCACTTTACATGAGGTCACACTGTTACAGCCGGCTCAAATCCTGGCATCTTTAGATCCTCTGTTAAACCTGTCTGATCCTGATGGAACTCATGATTGTCTTTCCTCTGTAACGGCCTATTCAAAGGCTAGGCCTGATCTGTCTTCTGTCCCTTTTGTCCAGGCCTGACTGGGTTCTGTTTACTGATGGGTCTGCCTTCCGTGATGAACAAGGGAATTTACTTGTTGGTTATGCTGTTACTACTGTTGATTCTGTAATAGAGGCAGGAGCCTTGCCATTTACTAGTGCCCAGTTGGCAGACATGTTCGCTGTTATTCAGGCCTTGGAAATGTCTTCGCATTTGGTTGTGAATATCCATAGTGACAGCAATTATGCATTCGGGGTTTTATGGGATTTTGTGAATATTTGGGCTCAACGTGGATTTTTAACTGCTGCTCATAAGCCTATTAAACATGCCCATTACATTGAACATTTGCTTGCTACAGTGCTTAAACCAGCTCAAGTGGCTGTATTGAAATGTAAAGGATATGATCTTACTGGTTCTGTGGTGTCACAAGGCAATCAGTTTGCGGACCAAGCTGCTAAAGCTGCAGCAGCGGGGCCTATGGCTCTGTCACATCTCTTATTAACTCTTCATTCACCTGCAGCTTCTACTTCTGGCTCATTATCATTGGACTTGATGCGTTCACATCAGGACTCAGCTGACTTCACCAAAAAGCAAGAATGGTTATCTTGGGGAGCATCACCTGATGGTACTGGACTATGGAAAAAGGACCAATTGTTTGTCCTAAATCATTGTTTTATCCTGTTGCTTTGTTCTTACATCACAAGTTGCATTTAAGTGTTCCGGCTATGACAAATGCTTTAGCTCAGTTGTGGTATAATCCTGCATTTGCTTCTGCTGCTCATGCTGTGTATGTTTCTTGTCTCCCGTGTCTACAAGCAGGAAAATCTGGATGCACTCTTTGCGCATTACCTTCTCCATCCTTGCCAAGGCCTCAAGGACCCTTCCTCTTCCTGCAAATGGATTTTACTGATCTGCCTTGTGCCAAGGGGGGAAGGAAACACCTTTTGTTTTTTACCTGCTTATACTCAGGATGGCCTGAAGCCTATCCAACTAATTTGTTGTCTGCTGCTACAGTTTTGAAGTGTTTGCTTACCCAGTTTATTCCATTGTGGGGAGTGCCCCTGGTTTTGTCTTCCGATCAAGGCCCAGCATTTACGGCAGAAGTCTAGAAAGGCATAACTGCATTTTTTGGCCTTCATCAGCAACTTCATCCTCCGTATCATCCGCAAAGCTCTGGCCAAGTGGAACGGATGAATCAGACGCTGAAGGTGCTCCTCCGGTCCCTAACTCATGATTGGAGTCGGGATTGGGTGGAAGCTCTGCCATTTGCTTTGTTTTCAATTCGCAATTCTCCTCAAAGAACTCGACAAGGCCTTACCCCTTATGAAATTGTAACTGGACGTCCGGCAACAACTCCAGCCCATGTTATACTCCCACCAGATCAATTGCCCGATCCTCAACTGTTGCGCAGCGACCTATTATCCTATTGTAAATACTTGTACCAAACGCTGGTATCTCCTTCCTTTTTGCAGCTTACCAAGCAGGGTGCTCAGGCATCTTGACCACCTCCAGAGGTGGAACCTGGAGACTGGGCTCTCATCAAGGATCCGGCACCGAAGTCTGCTCTGGCAGCGAGGTTTCTGGGAGCGTTCCAAGTGTTGCTGGTGGGATATTCAGCATTGACAGTGAAAGGACGGAAAACTTGGATACATCTGGACCAGTGCAAGAAAGCACTGTCACCTGGATGAGACAACTTCCTTGTACACAGCCTAGACCAGACCCAGAAGAATTATTTGAGACTGAACTGAACTCACTTCCTCTGATTTTATCTCCACTTAACCAAGAAAGTGGGTGTGAAGTTGTTGGGCAATTACAACCCACTTCGGACTTGTCCACAGAGAATTGGTTTTATCTAACGCCGCTTTGACCCGGTGAAAAGCGGGATACAAATACAGATAAATAAATAAATGTATGCTTTCAGTAGCATTGGCACTGTTTTTGTGTTTCTTAATTTGGTGTGTGGGAGCTCTCTTCCTAGTATAGGGAGTTTGGAGGATCTCGTGAAAATGTTATCAGAAAAACCAACGGTAGGGCCTGAGCAACAGGAAATGGTAGATGAATTGCTCCTACACCTTCAGTGGTCCAAGATCATACAGTTCCTGATCATACCGTTCCTGAGTATGATCCGCATGCTCCTTGGGCAAAACATGGTGGGTTTTATAATGTGTTTCATTCTCACATTTATTCCTTAGTTCATCGTTTTAACATCTCCAGTTGTGCAGTGTGCTTACCTCATCCAGCAACTATGCAGTTTGGATTTTTACCTAGACCTCGACCTATCTCTCTGCAAGAATTAAAGGAGTTGTCTGTGAATGAAACCTTATTCAATCTTACTGTAACTTGGCTAGATGTAGCAACCCCTGCTTCAAGAATTATTAGTCCGCAGCCAGTAACTAACTCTCCTATTTGTTTTCAGCGAGAGGGAGCTCACCCTGTGGGAGAAACTCCCCTATCTAGTTGTCAGACTGTTATGACTAATAATCATGTATATTTCGTAATGAACAGTCCTACAGTGAGTCCTATAAGGATTCATTCTAGTTTAAGGGTTGTTAATGCTGTCACTGATCCAAAAACTCGTCTTAACCAGTATGAATTACAGTATTATGACCAGGATGGGCTACAAACATATGGGAAGTACAGATTGCAGAAAAGCAAAGATGGTTCAGCATCTGGTTATGGTGATAATTATGTGTATCCCTATTTAGGATACTATCATCCGTGGTTAAGGGATATTTGGCCTGGAACTGAAGTTTTGCTTACCGAACCTAAAGATTACAAAATTTGGCCTGATGGACTACTTGCCTTGGTAGGCCATTACTTTGTGTGTGGAACCTTAGCCTATGTCCGATTGCCTGCTGATTGATCTGGCAATTGCTACATAGCTACCCTTGACCTGCCATGGAAACTGGTCCCTTTTGAAACTTTACTTGGAGTGCCTTTTAGTCGTCATCGCAGAGCTGCAGATGACTATAGTGCAGATATACGTGCAGCAAGAAAATTGCTAGATGATACTACTATGCTCACTCAACAAGAAGTAAGCACCTTCACTGGAACAGTTTGACTTAGTACGTTTGGTGCCATACGTCCTACAGCACGGTATGGTGAACAATTATTGCGACTTTATGCCCTAATAGAAGTAACAACTCAGGATTTGACTGATGCTCTCACAGTCATGCAAGGTACTGTAGACGAACTAACTGCTTACTCTGCCCAAAACAGAATGGACTACTTACTAGCCAAGGAAGACGGAGTCTGTGGGGTCATACACGGTCATTACTGTACTCTTGTTGACTCCCAGAGTAAGGTGGTCTCTGGTATCCTAGATCAGGTGAGAAAAGAAACTAATTTCGCCAAAGATAATATTGAAGGAACTTCTGATTCTGTATGGCCCTGGTTTGAAAATATGTGGAGTGGCTTATCAGGTCCCATAGAGGCCTTACTGACAGGTCTTTTTGGTTTCCTAGTAGCCCTCCTACTCCTAGGAATATGTCTTGCCTGTTTAGTGTTGTGCTTCATATATGGCTAAGACCACAAACACCATTGCAGTCCTTAAGTTACGAAGTGTTCCCAGTACTGGAAATTTGCTCCAGGAAATGCCCTTTTATGAAAAATGTGGTTCTGAGCAGAACCAAAGGGAGGACTGTGGAAAAGGGCAACTTAATCCAGGCCTCAAAACTAAATTGGAAACTATAAAAGAAACTGATGAATTATCATGTAATAAAGTAACTTATGCAACTATGGATCACCCTGTCTATGGCAATTTGGATCTAGAGGTGACCAGTGACAGTGACAGTGAATCTACCTATGGAATACTGGACGTCGGTACTGACAGTGATCACGAAACAGGACTGTAAAGTTAGCTAGCTATAGGTGAAATATATGCTTATTGGAATTTACAAGCTAAACTGCACTATTAAAGAGTTTTTCTCTGCTAGATTGTACTGTACTGGTAGAATTGCATCAGAGAATTAGCTAACAGGCCTGTGTACATAGTTATTGGGTCACAGGCCAGCTTCTCTAAAAAATCAATGGGTATAGACCTTGCTTCCCCTTTATCTCTGCAAGATGATGGGTTGACAGTTAGTAGCTAGGTCAGCATGAACTTTTGAGAATCAGACCATAGGTCAACATATAACTGGAAATTAAACAAAGCTTAAATAAATAACAGAAATTCAGCAAATATTATAAGTGTAACTAATCAGCTTGTGCTTCATGGAAGAAATATAGGGACACCTGCTGTGTCTAGTGAATATAGTCATAACCTTGTAACTTCAGCTTTCACATATTTCTTCCACTATCCGGTGCCCTAAGTTTAGTGATAAATAAATATCAAACCTGCAAGATCACCAAAATCACCCCCTAAAAAATGTTTTTCAACATACAATCTTTTGTCAGATATAGCCGAGGAGGGTAGAAATTGCAAACTACACCCACCAAACAGTTTAATCCATATTAATCAAACCATAAAATAATTTCAAATAACTTAGCTAGTCAAAATCACGGCTTTGAAGATTCACACACCTTGCAAAAGACAAAAGATTGTATATTGAAAAACATTTTTTAGGGGGTGATTTTGGTGATCTTGCAGGTTCACATATTTCTTGGCAAAGATATCAGCAGATTCTATTTTAGATTTGTACTTTTGTAACATGAATATCACCAGATGTTAATTGAAAATTAACTGTGTCAACTGATAATCCTCAATAAAAGCTGGAACTCTGGCTGAGAAATCTTTGATGGAGTTCAGGACAGAAGGCCTGCTTTGGCCCACTGGCTCCCTCCAACAGAGCTCTGGAATTATTAATTAAATAATTGTGTCTCTTGTTATTTTCCTTCCTGTTAGAAGGTTTCAGATAATTAATTAAAGAATCCAGGTTCATTGAAGGAGGGCAATCCCTGAGATAAGAGGGTTTCAACAGATTTACTACAAACTCAGAATACTAAAACAACTCCGCCCCCTCCTCCATCCCTATGACTTCAAATCAGTCATCAACGCTATTATTACACCTCATTTCGACTTCTCCAACACCATCCTTCAAGGACTACCCAAACAAACCTTAAGACTATTCCAAACAACACAGCATATTGCAGCCAGGATAACATCTAATGCCAATCCAATAGAACACATCACCCCAATATTATATAATCTGCATTGGCTCCCAATCCAGAGCCGCATACATTATAAAATACTTGTAACCACATTTAAATTAATCAATGACATTGCCCCTTCACACCTCTCCATGCTCATTTCCAAGGAAACAAACACTCAAACACAGCATGTTTGTAATAAAAATAAACTTACAACACCAGCAGAATTTAGGAAAACTACAAAAATGACAAAAACTACAAAAATGACATGCTCCCACTTTTCTCCCACCCTCTAGAATAGCCTCCCAGACAACTTAAGAGAGATTATTTATCTCTCCACATTCCGCAAAAAACTCAAAACCTTCCTATTTATCCAACACTTTGGAAATCAAAATGAACTCAATAGTATTGACCCCATCTATCCCACCACATAACTGACTTATACATGCCCACCTCCGAATGCACCCCACCAAGAGCTACCATAACTGCATCAAGATCAAATATGTATATCATTCTTCTTTATATTGACTATTGTGGCGGCGCCCCGTCCGTCTAGGCGGCTGCCTAGTGGGGTGCGCCGGTCATCACTCTTTTTGTATAGTTGTGGCCTGCTTTGTAAACAGTACGAGTGGATGAGGACACAGGACAATTTGTAAAAATAAATTGCTTTTTATTTTTTTTCTTCGTGGAATCAATTTTTCACAAATGACCATGATAAGGCAAACCAAAAATATAACCAAAAATAGGATACTTTCTCCAGTAACTTTCTTAGCAAAAACTCTCCAAGTAGTTTTCTCCACTCTTGTTAACTTTGCTTTCTTCCTTTTAACAAAACCAGCAAAATACTGTTAAGTGCACAGTTCAACAAAACTTCAAAAAGACAGTTTTGAATTCACATTCTTAGCTGCTGCAGATTAGGATACCAGCCATGTGCTGCCCCTTAGTTTAAAACCAATAGCCTTCTTAACTGGGCTTTAGCAGTGGAAAAACTGACTGCTTTTAAACACGAGGTTTCTATCTTCTTGTCTGCCCTTCTCCTAGGCATTCATTGATACCAGCACAGATGTTATCTTCTTAACCTGTATCATACAGCCTTCCATAAAACATTAAACATTGCTTACACAAAGTCCACACTCCATTGACTCTGCTGAAGACACTGGACTGTCTGGATAAACCTCCACTTCCATTTCCTCCGGTGAATTATAAAGCTCAGGGCTTGGGGCACATTCTGGCACACTCTGCTGCACTTCTTTTAAAAGCTTAAAAAACTTTCCCCATTTTAGATTCTGGCTCCCCCCTTTTAACTGGGTCAGAACCTCTTGCCCTTCTTTCCCTTAACAACTCTACCTCAGGGAATATATGAGTTGTTTGGCTGGCAGAAACCCTCCTTTTATCAGACTTTCTGTACTGTCTGTTCAAGGGCCCAGGACTTGAGCTGCTGCCTTCAGAATCAGACGTATAGTCCTGACTTCTTCCCCAGCTCCTTTCTTGCCCACAATCTTGACACTTGCCTTGGGAGTGGTGGCTGGTCCCTTTTGAACCACCAGGTCTCACAGCCTTGTAATGCTGCCTCTTCCCCTGGTCTCTCTGGACTCTCTGCCTCTCCTCCTGGCTTCTGGCCTGCAGTCTTTCCTGCCCTCTGGCAGTCTCTCTCTGCAGTCCTTCCTGTGCCTGAGCACGTCCTGCTTGCTCTCCTGATTCTCTTCCTTGTTCTGCCGGTTCTGCCTCACTTCCTGTGTGACGCAGCTTAAATGTTCTGTGGCTTGTTTCCTTCCCTGGGCCCACCCTCTCTCCTGCCTGCAACTATTCTAGAGGCTGGGTGTGGCTTCAGGCTAGCCCTGCTAGTGTGTGCTTTAGTTTCTCTTTCTACCTGGGAGCTAGGCTTTGGTGAGCCCATCCCCCGTTTATGAAAAAAAAACTCTTTTTTTTCAGTTTTAAAGGGCTCTGCTGCATGTGCATCACCACACTATTAAAACAATGTTAATGTATATAGTTTGAACTGTTCTGTGTAAATGAATATGTACTGTTTCTCGTACAATTCAAAGGTTATTTTTTGTAAATCGCATTTGATCTACTGGAAAATGCGGTATAGAAATTCCAAATAAATAATATCAAACATAAGTATTTGTTTAGCTTTTTCCATGTCGCTTTCAATGAATCTGTCCTTGGCACATTTGAGTCTTGCAGTTCCACTTCTGGTCTTCTGAATATACCTGAAAAATGTTTGGTCTCCTCACTTCACATCTTTAGCCATCTTTTCTTCTGCCTTTGCTATCCTTATTTCTCTCGTTGTTTCTTTTAGCTTTTTCCTGTATTTTTTCTGTGTTCCTCTTTGTGTGATCTTGCAAATTTTGTGAAAGATCTTTTTTTTTTTGCCTTTGTTTATGCAGCCACTTCTTTGGAGAACCATATAGTTTTCCTTTTTCTCTTGTTTTTATTTACTTTCCATACATATAGATCTGTTGCCCCTTTTATAGCTCTTTCAGTTTAGCCCACTACCTTTCCCTTATCTCTTCCATCCCCTTCAGATACTTTCCTATTTTACTGAAGTCAGTGTTTTTGAAAACTAGGGCTTTGAGTTTGCTGTGATTGCACTTCGCCTTGACTTTTACCTCAAACCATACAGTACACATCACTGCTGCTCATTTGGGCATCCACTTGGACATTAGATGCACTATCTCCATGAGCGAGTGAATACTAGATCCAGTGTCAAACTTTTTCCTTTGTTGGATCCATCACCATTTGTGTGAGCAATGCTTTTTGAAAGGCATCCACAATCTTTTTACTTCTTTCCAGATTTGCAGAAGGAATACTCCAGTTCATCTCTGGTAGATTAAAGTAATCAAGTATCATCATTTCTCCCTTCATTGCTACCTTTTCAGAATCATTAATCAAGTCTTTATCCATGTCTTCTGTTTGAATTGGAGGACTGCAGACTACACAAGTATAGATGCTAGTGCCATCTCCTCTTTCCAAAACAATCCACAGTGCTGCCTTTTTTCCACACATCCCATGCATTTCAGCTGCTTTAATATTGTTTTTTGACATAGCAGGCTACTTCTCCTTTTCTGCCCTCTCTATCCCTTCTAAATAGATTATAGCCATGTTTCTGTAATTGCTGTTGAACCCTTTCTCTCAGGGCCTGCCCTCCTTCAATCAACCTGGATTCTTTTAGTTAATTATCTGAAACCTTCTAACAGGAAGGAAAAGAACAATAGACACAATTATTTAATTATTATTCCAGTGCTCTGTAAGGAAGGATCAGGGCGCCAAAAGTAGGCCTTTCCATCTGAGTTCCTTCAAAGATTTCTCAGCCAGAGATCCAGCTTTTATTGAGAAGTATCAACTGACACAGTTAATTTTTAATTAACATCTGGTGATATTCATATTACAAAAGTACAAGTCTGAAATAGAATCTGCTGATATCTTTGCCAAGCAACATGAGAAAGCAGAAGTTACAAGGTTATGACTATATTCACTAGACACAGCAGGGGTCGCTGTATTTCTTCCATGAAGCAAAAGCTGATTAGTTACTCTTATAATATTTGCTGAATTTCTGTTATTTATTCAAGCTTTGTTTAATTTCCAGTTATATGTTGACCTAAGGTCTGATTCTCGAAAAGTTCATGCTGACCTAGTTACTAACTTTCAACCTATCATCTTGCAGAATGAAAGGGGAAGCACTGTCTGTAACCATTGATTTTAGAGAAGCTGGCCTGTAACCCAATAACTATGTACACAGGTCTGTTAGCTCTGATGCAATTGCTAACAGTACAGAAGAACAATCTAGTAGAGAAAAACTCTTTGATATTGCAGTTTAGCTTGTGAATTCCAATAAGCATATGTTTCACCTATAGCTAGCTAACTTTACAGTCCTGTTTCGTGATTTTCTGTAGATTCACTGCTAGTACCTATGTCCAGTATTCCATATGTAGATTCACTGTCATTGTCCACCTCTAAATCCAAATTGCCATAGACAGGGTGATCCATAGTTGTATAGGTTACTTTATTACCCACCAAATCATCAGTTTCTTTTATAGTCTCTGGTTTAGTTCTGGAGCCTGGGTTGAGTTGCCCTTTTCCACAGTCCTCCCTTTGGTTCTGCTCAGAACCACAGTCTTCATAAAAGGGCATTTCATGGAGCAAATTTCCAGTACTGGGAACACTTTGTAACTTAAGGACTGCAATTGTGTTTGTGGTCTTAGCCATATATGAAGCACAACACTTTATAAAACAGGCAAGGCATATTCCTAGGAGTAGGAGGGCTACTAGGAAGCCATAGAGGCCTGTCAGTAAGGCCTTTATGGGACCTGACAAGCCACTCCACATATTTTCAAACCAGGGCCACACAGAATCAGAAGTTCCTTCAATATTATCTTTGGAGAAATTAGTTTCTTTTCTCACCTGATCTAGGATACTAGAGACCACCTTGCTCTGAGAATCAACAAGAGTACAGCAATGACCGTGTACAATATAACACACGCCTCCATCCTTGGCTAATAAATAATCCAAGGCCATTCTGTTTTGGGCAGATAAGCAGTTAGTTTGTCTACAGTACCTTGCATGACTGTGAGAGCATCAGTCAAATCCTGAGCTTTACTTCTATTAGGGCATAGATTCGCAATAATTGTTCACCATAATGTGCTGTAGGACGTATGGCACCAAAGGTACTAAGCCAAACTGTTCCAGTGAAGGTGCTTACTTCTTGTTGAGTGAGCATAGTAGTATCATCTAGCAATTTTCTTGCTGCACGTATATCTGCACTCTAGTCATCTGCAGCTCTGCGATGACAGCTAGAAGGCACTCCAAGTAAAGTTTCATAAGGGACCAGTTTCTATGGCAGGTCAAGGGTAGCTATGTAGCAATTGCCAGACCAATCAGCAGGCAATCGGACATAGGCTAAAGTTCCACACACAAAGTAATGGCCTACCAAGGCAAGTAGTCCACCAGGCCAAATTTTATAATCTTTAGGTTCTGTAAGCAGAACTTCAGTCCCAGGCCAAATATCCCTTAACCATGGATGATAGTATCCTAAATAGGGATATAGATAGTTATCAACATAGCCATATCCTGAACCATCTTTGCTCTTCTGCAATCTGCACTTCCCATATGTTGGTAGCCCATCCTGGTCATAATACTGTAATTCATACTGGTCAAGACTAGTTTTAGAATCAGTGAGAACATTAACAACCCTCAGATTAGAATAGGCTTGTACAGAACTCACTGTGGGATGGTCCATTACTAAATGCACATGATTATTAATCATAACAGTCTGACAACTAGATAGGGGGGTTTCCCCCACAGGGTGAGCTCCCTCTCTCTGAAAGCAAATAGGAGGGTTGGTTACTGGCTGAGGACTGATAATTCTTGGAGCAAAGGTTGTTACGTTTGGCCATGTTACAGTAAGGTTGAATAAGGTTTCATTCACAGACAACTCCCTTAATTCTTGCAGAGAGATAGGTCGAGGTCTAGGCAAAAATCCAAACTGCGTAGCTGCTGGGTGAGGTAAGCACACTGCACAACTGGAAATGTTAAAACGCTGAACTAAGGAATAAATGTGAGAATGGAACACATTATAGAAAACACCATGTTTTACCCAAGGAGCATGCGGATCATACTCAGGGACTGTATGATCAGGAACTGTATGATCTTAGACCACTGAAGGAGTAGGGGCAAGGTTGAAGGTTCGGAGCAATTCATCTACTATTGCCTTTTGCTCAGGCCCTACCATTGGTTTTTCTGATAACATTTTCATAAGAGCTTCCACACTCCCTATACTAGAGAGAGAGCTCTCACACATCAGATCAAGAAACACAAAACAGTGCCCATGCTACTGAAAGCATACATAGTAACCAGCTCTCTGTGGACAAGTCTGAAGTAGGTTGTAACTGTCCAACAACTTCGCACCCACTTTCTTGGTTAAGTGGAGATAAAATCGGAGGAGGTGAGTCCAGTTCAATCTGAAATTCCTCTGGGTCCGGCCTAGGCTGTGTACAGGGAAGTTGTCTCATCCAGGTGACGGTGCTTTCTTGCACTGATCCAAATGTATCCAGGTTTTCCGCCCTTTCACTTTCAACGCTGAATATGCCACCAGCAACACTTGGAATGGTCCCAGAAATCTCGCTGCCAGAGCAGACTTCGGTGCCGGATCCTTGATAAGCACCCAGTCTCCAGGTTCCACTTCTGGAGGTGGACGTGATACCAGCGTTTGGTACAAATATTTACAATAGGATAATAGGTCACTGCGCAGCAGTTGGGGATTGGGCAATTGATCTGATGGAACTACAACATGGGCTGGAGTTGTTGCCGGACGTCCGGTCACAATTTCATAAGGGGTAAGGCCCTGTCGAGTTCGTTGAGGAGAATTGCGAATTGAAAACAAAGCAAATGGCAGAGCTTCCACCCAATCCCGAATCCAATCATGAGTTAGGGACCGGAGGAGCGCCTTCAGCGACCGATTCATCCGTTCCACTTGGCCAGAGCTTTGCGGATGATACGGAGGATGAAGTTGCTGATGAAGGCCAAAAAATGCAGTTATGCCTTTCCAGATTTCTGCCGTAAAAGCTGGGCCTTGATAGGAAGACAAAACCAGGGGCACTCCCCACAACGGAATAAACTGGGTAAGCAAACACTTCAAAACTGTAGCAGCAGACAACAAATTAGTCGGATAGGCTTCAGGCCATCCTTAGTATAAGCAGGTAAAAACCAAAAGGTGTTTCCTTCCCTCCTTGGCACAAAGCAGATCAGTAAAGTCCATTTGCAGGAAGAGGAAGGGTCCTTGATTCCTAGACAAGGATGGAGAAGGTAATGCGCGAAGATTGCATCCAGACTTTCCTGCTTGTAGACACGGGAGACAAGAAACATACACAGCATGAGCAGCAGAAGCAAATGCAGGATTATACCATAACTGAGCAAAAGCATTTGTCATAGCCGGAACACTTAAATGCAACTTGTGATGTAAGAACAAAGCAACAGGATAAAATAATGATTTAGGACAATAAATAATTGGTCCTTTTTCCATAGTCCAGTACCATCAGGTGATGCTCCCCAAGATAACCAACCATTCTTGCTTTTTGGTGAAGTCAGCTGAGTCCTGATGGGAACGCATCAAATCCAATAATAACGAGCCAGAAGTAGAAGCTGCAGATGAATGAAGAGTTAATAAGAGATGTGACGGAGCCGCTGGCCCCGCTGCTGCAGCTTTAGCAGCTTGATCCACCAACTGATTGCCTTGTGACACCACAGTTCTAGTAAGATCATGTCCTTTACATTTCAACACAGCCACCTGAGCTGGTTTAAGCACTGCAGCAAGCAAACGTTCAATGTAGCGGGCATGCTTAATAGGCTTATGAGCAGCTGTTAAAAATCCACGTTGGGTCCAAATGTTCCCAAAATCCCAGAGAACCCCAAGTGCATAAGCGCTGTCATTATGGATATTCACAACCAAATGCGTAGACATTTCCAAGGCACGAATAAGAGCGAACACTTCTGCCAACTGAGCACTAGCAAATGGCAAGGCTCCTGCCTCTATTACAGAATCAACAGTAGTAACAGCATAGCCAACATATAAATTCCCTTGCTCATCATGGAAAGCAGAACCATCAGTAAACAGAACCCAGTCAGGGCTGGACAAAGGGACAGAAGACAGCTCAGGCCTAGCCTTTGAATAGGCTGTTACAGAGGAAAGACAATCATGAGTTCCATCAGGATCAGACAGGTGTAGCAGTGGATCTAAAGAAGCCAGGATTTGAGCTGGCTGTAACAGTGTGACCTCATGTAAAGTGACATGTGCTTGGGAAATAGCCAAATCAAATAACAATAAATGAGAGCTGGACAGAGGCAGGGTTTTAGCCAAATGCAACAGACGAGCAACTGAATGGGAAGTGTACACATGTAATTCATGTTGGAGAACAAGAAAATCTGTAGTTTGTATAGCAAACACTACAGCAGCCAAAGATTGGAAACATGGCGGCATGCCAGAAACGACAGGATCAAAGGCTTGGGAAAAATAGACTAAAGGCTTCAATCCAGTAGGAAAACATTGTGCTAAAACACACACAGCAGCAGATGTGGACATAGCCACATAGAGACAGAAAGGTAAAGTATAATCAGGAAAAGAAAGACAGGGAGAAGTCAGTAGAGCTTGTCTCAGAGAGTGGAAAGCATTATGCTGAGCTTCAGTAGGAACTATAATACCCTCTGGAGCCTCATGGCCAAGAAGGGCATACAGTGGAGCAGCAAGTTCAGCAAAGTCAGGAATCCACTGGTGGCAAAATACTACAAGTCCTAAAAAGCGGCGTATTAAAGGCACAGTAGCAGGAAAAGGCATAGACATAATAGGACCAATCCGCTGAGCAGTGATAGATCGTCCAGCTGAGGAGAGACATACACCAATAAATATCACTTGTGGCAAAGAAAATTGCAACTTAGACTGATTAACTTTCAATCCCAGATGAGAGATATGTACAAGAGTTAACATAGTATCAACAACACAAGCATCATAACAAGGAGAGCAAATAAGTAAATCATCTACATACTGTATTAACACAGATTTGTCCAATGCCAAATCCTGCAAAGCAGCTTTAAGGACCTGTGAAAAATAAGCAGGACTCTCGGTGTACCCTTGAGAAAGAGTAGTCCAGGTATACTGACGCCCTTCATACGTGAAAGCCAGTAAATACCTAGACTCCTTCCCTACTGGTATGGAATAGTAGGCGGAGCTTAAATATATAACTGAGAAGTGGGTGGAGCCACATGGTATACGAGTCCAAATGTCATGAGGATTGGGTACAAGGGGAAAAATTGGCAGGACAATACGATTGATAGCTCTCAGATCTTGCACAAATCTATAAGACTGACCATCACCTTCAACACAGGTAAAATAGGAGTATTGCAAGGAGAAGAAGTGGGTACCAACCAATGTTCCCTCTAATTTTCTGTAGGCTGTGTGCGCATAAAATATCAGCTGTGCAGCTTTTGAAGGAAGATTAAAATTTTGTGCGCCACATAACGACACTCGGAGTTATATACTTTAAAATTTGACTACACGTCAGAATACAGTATGAATACAGTATGTGCACCACATTGATTGCACTAGAAAATATTGTAGAACTTGTGAAAACCGTAAATACACAACAACTTTTAAATTTTAAGACGTCTGTGTTGTTTTCTATCAGAATCAGAACCA
The DNA here is from genome assembly GCA_033557465.1 of Ichthyophis bannanicus. Taxonomy (NCBI): domain Eukaryota; kingdom Metazoa; phylum Chordata; class Amphibia; order Gymnophiona; family Ichthyophiidae; genus Ichthyophis; species Ichthyophis bannanicus. The sequence goes on from CM066036.1 coordinate 192,256,928, forward strand.
TAATTTTTGTGCGCTCTGTTGTAAAGTATGTGCGCTCACTCGGCGAGGTGTGTACACGCGCACAGCTTAGAGGGAACAGTGGTACCAACACACCCTGGGCCAGCAGGTTTTCAATCACTGGCTGTATTCCAGCCACTGAAGCAGCAAGCAGAGAGTACTGACGCACATATGGCAGTGGAGCTCCTGGCTGTACTTCAATCTTGACTGGAGAAATGTTGAGACGTCCAATATCATTAGCTGGCACAGCCCACAAGGTTGAAGGAAGGGTATCCAATGGTGGAGCCGTCACAACAGTTGGTGTCACAGCTACAGGCTGTTGAACTTGCAGAGGACACAAGGTACAAGTCAAAGTGCCAGTTTCCCAGCTGATAACAGTCTTGTTTCTGGATAGAAAATCTCGTCCCAGCAAATTGACAGGCAAAGTAGGGCCAACCAGGAAATCTGTATGATACAATTTCCCTTCCACAAGAAGCGGCACATCAGACAATTTTTGGTGCATTATAGTTTTTTCCCTCAATTCCTTCATAAGGGACTTTAGGAGCAGTAGACAGTGCCTTAAACAGAGGAGGGGGTAACTGAGATAGCGCTATGGCAGATGTAGAGGCCCCTGTATCTAACAGGAAAAGCAATTCATACCCAAAGATAGTAGCGTGTATTTCTCCCTGTGTATTGGGGCACACAACCAAGCCTAGTCAGTCCTCACTATAGTCCAAGTCAGTTTCTGCATAATATTGGGTCATGACTGAAGGCTTGTTAGGGATAAAAACAGGGTATGGAGCATGTGAATATCTAGCTTCTACAGCATCCTGACGTACATCAGATTGGGGAGGGTCGCTCCTGGGCATAGTACAATCTCTTACCATATGCCCCATCCTACCACATCTAAAACAGGCACGGTCTCCTTGCTGCCCCCCATAAGGCCACGACCTCTACCTCTAAAGGGTACAGTGCCTCTGCCAACTCTTGCTCTGCCTTGCCCTCTGAAATTGGATTCATAACTCGCTACTTGGAGATTTAAAAGTTTTTGACGCTGACGGTCCACTTTACCTCTTTCATCCTCCTTCTGCTTCTGGATTCGCTTCTCTGCATGCTAGGCAGCTTCCAAAATCTCCTGTGCAGACTTAGTGGACCATCCAAGCAAAGCATTTTCGAGAATAGTCTTTATTTCTGGTTGCAGTCCATTCACAAAAATTGAGGCAAATCCTTCCATTTCACCATTCTGAGGAGAAAAATCTAAGAATGCTAGGCAACAACGAGTATGAAACTGAGCAACAGCTTCATTCCTACCCTGATTCAGGTCTAATAGCTTGGACAAATCTTTTACAGGAGTACATTTTTTTTCAATAGATTTTAACAAATTATTCTGGTCTTCCTGGAAAGCAGTCATTTATCATCAGAAGCATTAATAACAGGATCTGTGCGGGGCCACTCCCATGCTGCATTATCTCGCAGTTGGGGTTGGGTGACTGCCCTCAATTCTATAGGGTTCGAGAAGACTGATTTTAATAAATTTTGCAAATCTGCCCAAGAGGGGTCATAAGTAGTTATTAGCTGACGCCAATAATCCACAAACTGACCAGGTTTTTCTCGGGAGTCAGGGCAAGATCTAGCCAAATTAAAAACTTCAGCTGGGGACCAATGAGATGATAAAGTAATTAAACCACCATCCCCCCTAGGGAAGGCTCTGAATGGAGCCAACAGATCTATTTGCTTACTTTGTTCTTTTTCCTCTCTAACCTCCTTATTTAAGGTTAAAAATTCCCCTAATTCTAAAAGTCAAACGCTGCAAGTGTTTCCAGTTAGGGATTAAAGGAGCTTTGGTCCAATGGCCAATTCCTTTGGCAACTGCAGCCATGGCTTCTGCTACCAGTTCCTTATTCTGACTGCGTGGCAACAGCTCTAGTGTATGCTGTTTTACTTGTAGGTCAAGTGCCTCAAGTGTAGCTATAATGACTTCAGTCAATGTACGAGCTTTTTCTGCTAAGCGGGCAAGATATTGTGTCAACTGCTCTCTGGTAGCTATTAATTCAAGCTGACTTGCTTCTACTCCTATTAATTGCTCAAGTTCCAAAATTTCCTTTTTTAACTGTTGAGTTCTAGTGGTGCGAGGGATCACTACAAGGTCTTCAGGGATAGCAGAAAAGGGACCACCTGGCATAATTAAAGGAGTGGCATCTGCCACAGCTATAGAGATTGGGGAATCAGGGGACGGCAGTACTACACCCGAAATAAAACCTGAGGGGTGAGTATCAGACTTAACAGGGGTAGAAACACCAGGCATATCATTGGATGAGCGACACCTCCTAATCTAAGTGGGATGCCGATGCTGCGGCACTATTCCTAGTTAGTGATATAGCTAATGCAGTGAACTCCTCCTCATAAGCCGGAGGAGCCGTAGCAACAGTACTAGGATCACAGCTTTTTAATTTTTCACTGTCAGAACTACCTGTCTTAATGTCAGCTTCTGTCTGTTTAGTCAAAACACATATTTGTTCCTCCATTCTAAATACTTGATCTTTAAATTTTTCAAACACAAAAGTGGTGGCTTTTTGGGCTTTCTCTGCAGCCTTGGCTTGCCACCAACCATATACAACCCATTCATGATTGGTATGAGATCGCCCTAAATCCTCAAAGGCCATCTCATACTGTAACCACCTCAATTTGTCCTCCTGGAACGTTCCACCAAGTGGGAACTGCAAATTAGGGTTACTGGCAGTCATTGAAAGTCAACGGCCAACATAATCTAGGGCGCTATCACCAAACCTGTGCCTTATTTGATAATTAGGGCTTCCTTTCTTTAGCCCTATTTCACGAGCTTTCTCGCCCCACTCATCTAACTTGAGTTTTCTGTTTAATTTTACCGGCCTTATTGCCCATTGTAATTACAACACACGACAGACACCTGCCAATCAATACTTATGACAAAAATGCCGGTGTCCTTTCCGCTTTTTCGTTCCTGCTTGAAGGACAGATAATCCGAGTCACGGCACAAACTGTTGAACCATTTCTCTCAGGGCCTGCCCTCCTTCAATCAACCTGGATTCTTTTAGTTAATTATCTGAAACCTAACAGGAAGGAAAAGAACAAGAGACACAATTATTTAATTATTATTCAGAGCTCTGTAAGGAAGGATCAGGGCGCCAAATGTAGGCCTTTCCATCTGAGTTCCTTCAAAGATTTCTCAGCCAGAGATCCAGCTTTTATTGAGAAGTATCAGCTGACACAGTTAATTTTTAAATAGCATCTGGTGATATTCATATTACAAAAGTACAAGTCTGAAATAGAATCTGCTGATATCTTTGCCAAGCAACATGAGAAAGCAGAAGTTACAAGGTTTTGACTATATTCACTAGACACAGCAGGGGTCGCTATATTTCTGCCATGAAGCAAAAGCTGATTAGTTACTCATAATATTTGCTGAATTTCTATTATTTATTCAAGCTTTGTTTAATTTCTAGTTATATGTTGACCTAAGGTCTGATTCTCGAAAAGTTCATGCTGACCTAGTTACTAACTTTCAACCTATCATCTTGCAGGATGAAAGGGGAAGCACTGTCTGTAACCATTGATTTTTAGAGAATCTGGCCTGTGACCCAATAACTATGTACACAGGTCTGCTAGCTAATTCTCTGATGCAATTGCTAACAGTACAGAAGAACAATCTAGTAGAGAAAAACTCTTTGATATTGCAGTTTAGCTTGTGAATTCCAATAAGCATATGTTTCACCTATAGCTAGCTAACTTTACAGTCCTGTTTCATGATTTTCTGTAGATTCACTGCTAGTACCTATGTCCAGTATTCCATATGTAGATTCACTGTCACTGTCCACCTCTAAATCCAAATTGCCATAGACAGGGTGATCCATAGTTGTATAGGTTACTTTATTACCCACCAATTCATCAGTTTCTTTTATAGTCTCTAGTTTAGTTCTGGAGCCTGGGTTGAGTCGCCCTTTTCCACAGTTGCCACAGTGTCCAAGTCCATTTCCACATTCAGGTCTTCCAGGTCAGGAACTTGGCTAGACTTTGAGCATTTATGCTCATTGCCACCTAGTCATTTTTGGTTGGCTTGCTTTTATGTAGATTTTATTCCAGGCTCCTCTTCCCTTTTGTTATTTATGCGTAAGTTAATATAATAAACTTGCAAATAGAGTCATCATATTGCTTTTGCTGGGATTGACGTCCTGAACTTATTTTTTTCCATTCATCAGCCCCTTTTCCTAGTTTAAATGCCTGTTCACATATTGCCTGAATTTTTCACATAGGATCCTTTATCCTGCCACAGTATAGCCTCTTGTTCCATCATTTGCTCCAGCTGCCTATATATCTAAATTCTTGTTTCTTTATCGTCCCTCCAGTCCAATCCAATATGTGGGGTTCTCTTCCTCCTCCAGCAGCTGGAAACTGAGCATGTCAGATTTCTGATGTCACAATACAAGAGCTCCCTCTTCAGCTCTAGGAAACCAGTATCTAAGTTCCCAGCAGTTGGAGAGGATCTTTTGCAAGGTGGACTACACTGAAAAGATTTGAGCTTAGTCTATTTAAAAAAAAAAGAAAAAGAAAGAAAGAAGCAGGTGTCTCTTTCAGATTGACTGCTTATTGGAGCTGGGTATAGCCTTTACCTTCTTGGTAGAGCTGTGGACTGGCAGTGGTACAGTGACTGCCCTTCTTTTACTGGGGCCCTTGGATGGGTCAGATGAAACCCAGGGTTTAAGTTCCCGGTGGTCCAGGGTCTTTCCAACCCAGCTTGACAGCCCGATGTAAGCTTTGCCTTGTATTGGAGCTCTCCTTGTCAGACTTGCTTTAATCACGCTGCTGCGTGGGGGGGGGGGGGGAAGTGATCAAAGCTTGTTTCTTTCTGCCATGTACTCTGTGTCTGGCTGCTCGGCTGCTCATAGGGGTTGTTTTCATGCTGGTGCAGGCTGCGGTAAGTGCCTCTTTCTTCTATTCATTTCCTGTGCGAGCACTGGACTGTCGGTGCGCTTCTGCATTGCATGCGGTATGTGGCCTTCTGCGTTGTCTGTGCCAGTAGCTGCAGTTTGAGCGGTAACAGGATTTGTAGACATTGCTTGAGGCAGGGCAAGGTGGCAGAACAGAGAGTGGTTTTTGGAGGGTGCGGAGATGCTGTCAGATTTGAGCCCTGTAGGATCACAGTTAGCTTGCCCTACAGAGGCCGTGGGTTTGGTGAGAAACGGGCCCATTTAATCGCAGTCAGACATGGCAGAAGCAGCAAAGGGGAAAAAAATCTAAACGTCTCTCTCAGCTGGCTTCAATTCCTGGGACAGCTCCCTTAGACTTGTTTTTTGCTATGGAGTCCCTTTTCTCTCTGACTTTGTTTTGTCTATGCACAAGGCAAATTGAAGCAACAGGAATATGCTGCTGCAACCGGTCAGTCTGTAGTGAGATCCCCTCAGGAACCTTTGGCAGATACCCTACATGAGGGACACCCAAAGGTGGGAGAACCTCCAAAAACGAAAAATGGCTGGAGTGGGGGATGTTGGGGGGATCAAGACTCTGAGGACTTGGGAGAGGGTCCTTCGGATCTCTGGGGAGAGACAGGGGGACTGGGTTGGAAGAAGGGGAAATCCCCCAGGGGGAGGACCCCAGGGTATTTCGTGTCTTTCATAAGGAAGAGTTCCCTGCGTTAATCGCTGAGTCGCTGGCCGCTCTGAACATGATACTTGCTTCAGCCGTAGCGGAGAAGCCCTTAGAGCAGGGGTCTCAAACTCCAGTCCTGGAGGGCCGCAAACCAGTCAGGTTTTCAGGATGCCCCTAATGAATATTCATTAGATATATTTGCAAACAATGGGGGCAGTGCATGCAAATATATCTCATGCATATTTATTAGGGATACCCTGATAACCTGACTGGTTTGTGGCCCTCCAGGACTGGAGTTTGAGACCCCTGCCTTAGAGGATGCCTTGTTGCAGGGGTTCAAGGGTTCACAAACATGTTTCCTGGTTCATCAGGTGATAAAAAGATGATTGAAACAGAATGGGAAGTGCCAGAAGCTGGTCTCGGGGGGAGGGGGGGGGGTTGTCGGGCCGTGGCCCGCCTGTATCCTATCCCGGAGGATGAGAGAGGACTCTTGAAAATGCCTAAGGTGGAAGCCCTAGTGCAGGGGTGGGCAATTCCGGTCCTGGAGGGCCGCAGACCAGTCAGTTTTTCATGATGTCCCCAATAAATATTCATGGACCTATTTCCATACAATGGAAGGCAGTGGATGCAAATAGATCTCATGAATATTCATTAGGGACATCATGAAAACCTGATTGGTCTGCAGCCCTCCAGGATCGGAATTGCCCACCCCTGCCCTGGTGTCTGCAGTGATAAAGAAACCATGATCCCGGTGGAAGGTGGAGTGGCATTAAAGGATTTACAAGACTGCATAAAGTCCTTTTTAAAACAGGCCTTTGACACGAGTGCCCTGACCCTTGTCGTGAGGGCTACCCTGGTGGCTAGTAGAGGTCAGGGCAGGTCAGACACAAAAATTATAAAGTTGAGATTGGCAAGTATTCCAAAGGCCCAATTGACTTTTGGTCCTAGTAGTTTCCTTGATACCAATCTTCAATGAAAACAACTACTCAGAGTGGTGGGAAAAATAAAGGCTTTTTATTTCCCTTCTTCGCAATGATTCAAATGATTGGAATACAACTATAAAGCAAAACGTCCTTACTTCAGGTGAGGAAAAGAAAAACTCAGGTTTAAAGCCAAAACTGTTACTTTCACAGGACTGGTGCTATTTACACAAAACAAGAATGTTCAATTTAGCAAGTCACACAGCTCACAAGCCTGGCAAGGATTCTAGGCTTCCTGTAACACAGTATGTACAATCCATTTCTGGATCTGAAATATCCCCTGCTAGTTCCACTTGCATTGGCTCCTCTTCTGAAGCCTCTGAATCTGTGTCCCTGGTTTCAGGTAAAATATATTCAGGCTTTTTATACAGTTCCTGTATCACTTCCCAATGTTCTGGGCTAAGCCTAGGGCGTCGGCTATGTGCTGTTTTATACTGAAAAGATTCCTCTTTATTCAGAGGTTTTATAGCAGCTCTATATAACATTTTTCATTCAGAACTTTCTTCTTAGGTAAACATTTTTCATACCTTGTATCGTAGGAACCTTCAGACAAACGGTTTTCTTCTACTGCCTGTCTTTCCCATACAGCAGCTTTCTGAAATCTTTTTCCAGGAAAGTATGGTTTACCTTGTGAGGTTGGAGTCCCTTCTCCAAGTGAAGGTCTGGGCCTGTACCGGCTTAGCTTCTGGCTTGCCTGTGCAGCACGGCTTAGGTTCTCCAGCTGTCTCTCATTTGACTTTAGACTACAGTTGCAGCAATGCTTTTGCCTCTCTGGACAAACAGCTCTCACTCTTGTTTGAGCTGAGACCTTCTCAGGTCCTTCATTAGCTCCAGGGAAATCACCTTCCACTCGGGGTGGTTTGCTAGCGGTAGAGTAATCAGGTTTCCATTCTAACCTCTTTCTCTCTGTGCTGCAAGTGATCCTTCCCTTGCTTCTGCTGGACTTGCCTCCTTGGCCTGCTTCTCTTTCTCCACTGCTGCTCTTCTCTCTCTCCTTCCTGCCGACCACCTTGCCGACCTGTCTCCTGCCAAACTTCTTCCTGCCCAACTCCTTCCTGCCCAACTCCTTCTTGCCCAACTGTCTCCAGTCTTCCACACTCTCCTTAAGAAGCACTCCTGCCTTCCAGGATTGGAAGCTGGCTTGTATTACCTTGTGACTAGCGGGGCGGGGCTCCTCAGTGTCTCTGAAGTCGCTCTGGCTCCCTCTAGCTGGTTCCTCCGAATAATGCAGCTTGTGCACATCTTTTTCTCCATTTAAAACATATTTTCTTTTCTTTCAAGAGGGTCTGCTGCATGACACCCTGCAGGCCTCGATTTGCAGAGCCTATGTGACCAGTGCTTCCATACACTGGATACAAGGACTGGCCCTCACAGGGGAAGAGACCTCAGCGAGTCCACTGGAGATGGTAGGCTGAGGCAGACTCCAGCTTTTCTGGCAAATGCCTTTTATGACGTGGTGCAGACATCTTCCAAGACCATGGCTTCCATTATTGCAGCCCACAGGTTTTTGTGGCTCTGTTCCTCCAAGACTAGACTCAGTAAACTCCCCTTTAAGGGCAAGTTGCTCTTTGGGGAAGCGCTGGATAAGTTAGTGAAGGACCTCAGGGATTCTAAATGTGCCTGCCTGTCAGAGGACCGGCCAAAGGGACCAAAGCAAGGAAATGCATCTTGGAGCCAACCCAGGGACTTCAGGAGGTTCCGGTTGACCTGCTTTGCCCCTTATCAACACACGGACAGTACCCTCAGAAAGGACAGTCCTTTCAGAGCTACTGGGGGGCCTATAGGGGTTGCTGTTCTGCAGGTCCAGGGGGAGTTGGTTCCAATAGGAGGTTGGTTACAACAGTTTTACTCAACCTGGGCCAGTATTACCACTGACCAGTGGGTGTTAGAGATCATTCGAGAGGGGTATGCACTGAAATTCACTCATTCCCTCTCCGAGGCCTTTGTACAGTTGCCTTGTTGAGCCCCCTGGAAGCGGAGAGCAGTTCAGGATATCCTGCAACATCTCCTGGACCTCGAGGCAGTGATACTGGCCCTGCTAGACCAATACAGGTTTGGTCAATAATCCATTTATTTCGTGGTACCCAAGAATGTTGGGTCCTTCTGGCCCATATTGGATCTCAAGCATGTGAACCGCTCCTTGAAGGTTCCTCATTTCTGGATGGAGACCCTGCGCTTGGTCATCCCTGTGGTAAGGCAGGGTGAGTATTTGGCGGCCCTGGATCTAACTGAGGCATTCCTGCATATTCCTATGTGACTGGACCATCATCAGTTCCTGTGTTTTGCTGTGCCTATGGATCATTTTCAATTTTGGGCCTTGCCCTTTGGGTTGGCTACCACTCCACAGACCTTTACCATAGTTGTGGTGGCAGTGGCGCTACATACAGCAGGAAGGAGTCCTGGTCCACCCGTACCTGGATGATTGGCTTATCAGGGCAAAGTCGGAAGTTGAAAGTTGATCCGCCACACAGAGGATGATGGAGTTGTTGCAGAGTCTCAGTTGGGTGATCAACGTAAGCAAGAGCCACCTACAGCCAGTTCAGTGCTTGGTCTATTTGGAAGCACAGTTCGATACCAAAGCAGGTCTCATCTCCCTGTCTAGAGACAGAGCACAGAAACTGCAGTGCCAGGTGAGACAGTTCCTGGGCATGAGAGCACTGTCGGCGTAGTGCTAACTGCAGCTCCTGGAGTCCATGGCAGCGGCTTTGGACCTAGTGCCTTGGGTTATGATGCATATGCAGCCGCTACAGCAGGCCCTGCTGTCCCTTTGGTCTCCCCAGCGTCATCTGCTCTCAAGGAGGTTGATCTGTCTGCTTGAGCCATGAACGCATCTCTCATAGTGGTTACATCCAGAGCACCTAGCGGCGGGGATGCCCCTGGAGCCCCCAGATTGGGTGATGCTGATGACTGATGCCATTCTCAAGAGGTGGGGAGCGCATTGCGGGTCATGGGCCACGCAGGAACAGTGGTCTTGGGAGGAGAAGACTTGGTCCATAAACAAGTTGGAGATGTGGGTAGTCTTTCTAGTACTTCAATTCTTCCAGGTTCAGCTTGCCCACCGAGCAGTAAGAGTTTGCTCTGACAATGCGACCACATTGGCTTACATCAATCGCCAGGGCATCACGAGGCCACAAGGGGCCAGTGATACTCATTGTGCCAGATTGGCTGCCCAGGCCATGGTATGCGGATCTCATGTGGCTGTTGATAGCCAAGCCATGGCACCTTCTGAGCAGGGTCAATCTGCTATCTCAAGGGCCCATTCTTATGCCACAGGTGGATCGGTTCTTGCTTATGGCCTGGCTCTTGAGTGGGCATGGCTGAATTGTCAGGGCTATTCTGCAGTTCTGGTATCCACTCTTTTGAAGTCTAGGCGGAGCTCTACATTCCTGGCTTATGTGAGCATTTGGTGCATATTTGAGGGTTTGTGTGCAGACCGGGAACTGTGAGCCTTTTCCGCTTCCTTGCTGGATATCTTGGCCGTCCTGCTATCGGGCCTTGAAAAGGGCTTAGCCTTGAATTCCTTGAAGGTCCAGGTGGCGGCCCTTTCCTGCTACAGCGGGTGCATGTTTGGTGGCTCCTTAGCAACCCACCCAGATGTGTCCTGCTTCCTTAGGGCTGTGAAACAAATTCAGCCACCTTTGCAGGTGATAAGAGCAGTCATGGAATCTCAATCTCGTCCTGTCAGATTTGACCTGTCCACCCTTCGAACCACTGGCTCAGGCCTCGTTGAAGGACCTCACATTGAAAACTGTCTTTTTGGTAGCTATTTGTTCAGCGCAGCATATTTCAGAGCTCCAGGCTCTGTCGTGCAGGAAGCCCTTCCTGGTTCTCTCTCAGGAGAACGTCATTCTGCATACAGTTCCTTCCTTTTTGCCGAAGTGTTGACACCGTTTCACCTGAACCAGGCGATCTCTCTCCCGGCCTTCCCGTGGCTGGGGTCCTCGGAGGAGGAAAGACAATTGCATTTGCTAGATGTGCATAGTGTTGTGGTGGTATCTAAAGCGTACAGAGTTGTTTCTTTGAATGGAGAGACTGTTTGTTTGTCTTGTTTGGAGGCCTCAAAAAAGGGGAAGCAGCCTCCAAGACCTCGATAGCCTCAGCCTATCGCTTCTTTCACCCAGCAGGCTATCTTGTGTAGGGCACGATGGTCCCCGGTGGGCTGCAGGCGCATTGGATCAGAGCCCAGGCCTCTTCCTGGGTGGAGCATAGGCTGGTACCACCAGTAGATATTTGTGAAGTGGCCACCTGGTTATCCTTTCATACCTTTACGCATCATTATCGTCTAGATCAATTGCTCCTAACCCAGTTCTCGGGTACCCCCGGGCCAGTTAAGATTTCAGGGTAAGCACAGTGATTATGCATGAGATAGATCTGCATGCACTGCTTCCATTGTATGTAGATCTATCTCGTGCATATTCATTATGGATATCCTGAAAACCTGACTGGCCTGGGAGTACCCGAAGACTGGATTTGGAACCACTGGTCTAAGTATTCAGTTGTCTTAGGATGCCCTCTATGGGGTTTTGGAGCTGCAAGCTTGACACACGGGTCCCTCCCATCTTTAGGTACTGCTCTGGTACATCCCACATGTACTGGACTGGACTGGAGGGACGATAAGGAAGGAGGTCTTACCTGCTAATTGTCTTTCCTTGAGTCCCTCCATTCCAGTCCAGGACCCTCCATACAGAAAGGATTTGTTTCAGGTTCCAGCGTGAAGGAGGATTGGGGGGTTACATAAGAAGAACATCTGAATTCTTCATTTCTTCCCTGCCACAGGTGGGCTTTGGGGGTGTGAACGTCCCTGTCATTGCTGCTCATCCTGCATCTGTACATAGTTGGGTTTGTATTGGCTCATGCCTTACTGTTCTGATACAAGGTTGATCTGAAATGGTTTATTTAATTTAATGTGCTTACTGCTCTCTCTTAGTCTGCTTTTCTAATAGGATACTGGTTTCCTAGAGCTGAAGAGGGAGCTTTTGTGCTGTGACATCAGAAATCTGAAATGTTGAGTTCCCAGTTGCTGGAGGAGGGAGAGGACCCACACATACTGGACTAGAGGGACTTGAGGAAAGAAAATTAGCAGGTAAGAGCTAATTTCACTTTATATGTAGTTTGAAGCCGCATATTACATGATGTAAGCGCTCTTCTCCCTTATCATAAACATGTGGAACCTCTGAGAATGCTATACTGTTGACAATGGGTTTAAGTTTCTCTCCCAAAAACTGGACATTTATTTGTACTGTAGTTACTGTTTCTAGCCAGGTCATTTGTACCCAAGTGGATAATACTGACTATATTAACAATTTGGTTTGTACTCCTGTTGACTGAAGATCCTGGGAGGCATTTGGCCACCTTCTGTCCCTTGAACTGTGTTCCAAGTTAATGCCTCTAATGATGGAGTCTCCAAGTAGTAACCGTTTCGTGTTTTGAGATTTTTTGTTAATGTCTGGGGCATTACTGATACATTGGGTGTTACCCTTCTCATTTAAGGCAATTTCAGTTCCCATTAACTGAGGATTCTCATTTACCAAGGCAGAGAAAGGATTATGTATCTCTTGGTGGCGTGGATGTCTCCGTGTAACATGTCGCAACCTACCAGAGCCCACTGTGATCCGTTTGTTCCCAAGATGTTCGATCCTTAGTGGGAGTGGCAGTGGATTGTTTTCAGCTTGTACCCTGGGGGAGATTATGTTTCTCCAGGACCAAGCAGGAAGTCAGTCCTCACATATGGGTGATGTCGGCGCCGACGGAGCCCTCGTGCGGAGCATTCCCCCAGCTTTCAAAGAAAGCCTTTGGGAATGCAGCGCGCATGCGCAGTCCCCTTCCCGCCCAAGGGTGCCATCTTGCTCAGTCTTTTTTCCGCGGAGCCCGACGGAAGTGTGTCTTGGTCACCCGGTTAAAAGTTGATTTTCTTCGAGAATTTTGTGGGTTTTTGCCGGTTCGACGCCGGTTCCCCTTCCCGCCTGGGCGTGGTACACCGGTATCGAGCCTGGAGCTACTTTTTTGGTTTTTGTCCTTCGAGACTAGCGTTCGCACCTTTTTCTTTTTTCACTGGCAGCCCGGTCTTTCAACCTCGCAGGGGCCCTTTTTCCCACGATGGCTGCCAGCGGGTTCAAAAAGTGTGATCGGTATAAGAAACTGATGTCTCTCACCGACACACATGACTGCTGCCTCCGCTGCCTCGGGCCCGATCATGACCCGATTATCTGTGGCCCGTGTGGAAAAATGTCATCTAAGGCGTTGAGGAGCCATCAGCACCAACGAGAAAGGATCTTCTCTGACTCCGCGTCTGGCCGGGCCCGGACTTCGTCAGAGGCCTCGACGTCTCGGGAGTCCGACCCCGAGCATCATCGGGGCTCCTCTGAGCAGGGGTCTCCCTCACAGGAACACAAAAGGAAGAAGAAACCCGCGAGGGCGGCATCCGTGGATGCTCTTGGTCCCTCAAGGGCCAGGTCGCATAGCCCCGACCGCCTTCCCGGGTCCTCGGGGCCGGAGAGGCCTGCTAAACTACCTCATGTGGAGCCGGAGTCCCCGAGTCACGTGAGTGCTGTTGTCCTCATGGACTCTCCTCCGGGGGAGCCGACGTCTGCCCCGATGCCGTTGAGGGCCGAATCGGGGGCTGCTGAGTCTCCTGAGCTCGGACTCAGGTTGACGGACTTGGAGAGCAGCTTGGCTGCCTTCATGGAACAGCAGCGGGTGCTGATCGCCGGTCTGACCGGTGCATCTGCCCCGACCACCGGGACCTCAACGTCCAAGTCGACCCCGGAGGCCAAGCCGATCCTCGAGTCCATGTGGTCTCCAGTCGATCCTTGACCAAGGTCTCCCTCGGCCTCCCGTATGGGGCCGAGGTTGTCGACACCGGTACCCTCAGCGTCGGGGCGGATGGCATCGGTGCCCGCCCGACCGGAGCCGCTCGATTCCTCCTCGGAGGAGTCGGGGTGGGAAATGGAGGACGAGGAGTCCCCGGACACTTTCCGAACCCGGTGTGTCCCATCGGACTCGCCGGAGTCCGAGCCTCGGAGGAGGTCCCCCCCCCCGGGGGATACTCGGAGGATACTCGGTTCTCGGACTTCATGAGGGACATGGACAAGGCCTTGGCCTTCCCGCGGACCCCGAGGAGGAGTCTCGAGCCGAAGAGCTCGAGGCCCTCCAGTATGACTCTCCACCAAAGGAGGCCTTTACTGTACCAGTTCCCCCGATACTGGAACGCACTGTTCCCTCTAAGCTGTGCGCATGTGCGCGCGCACACACCTCGCCGAGTGAGCGCACATACTTTACAACAGAGCGCACAAAAATTACGGTTCTGATTCTGATAGAAAACAACACAGACGTTCTTAAAATTGAAAAGTTGTGGTGTATTTATGGTTTTCACAAGTTCTACAATATTTTCTAGTGCAATCAATGTGGTGTACATACTATATTCTGACGTGTAGTCAAATTTTAAAGTATATAAGTCCGAGTGTCGTTATGTGGCGCACAAAAATTTAACCTTCCTTCAAAAGTTGCACAGTTGATATTTTATGTGCACACAGCCTACAGAAAATTAGAGGGAACATTGCTGGAACGGCTGCTCTTCCGTATGTGAGAGGCACCAGCCCCGGCACCGGTTCTCAGCAAACGGGTCGATTCCATCTATCAAGTCCGTAAGGTTGTCTCCTCCTTCTACCTCAATCAGGAGGTGGTTCTTCCGACCTTCTTTCCCAGGCCGCATGCCAGCTGGGCTGAAATGGCCTTGCATACCCTGGACTATAGGAGGGCATTGTCTTTCTACATTGACCGTATGCAGGGGCATCAAAGGGCTGTTCAGCTCTTTGTATCTTTTGACCCTAATAAGCTGGGGTCACCTGTCTCCAAGCGTACCCTATCCATTTGGGTAGCAGACTGTATTACCTGGGCGTACAGGGCAGCCGGCCTCTCTTTGCAGGGTCGAGTCACGGCCCACCGTGTCAAGGGCGAAGGCTGCGTCAGTAGCTCATCTCTGCTCTGTTCTGTTGGCAGACATCTGCCGGGCCGCTACTTGGTCTTCAAGCCAGACCTTTGCGGCCCATTACTGCCTCGAAAGGGAGTCCCGCAGGGACAATGCTTTCGGACAGGCGGTACTCCGTAATCTCTTTGAGGTTTAGGCAACTCCTACCCTCCGGCCCTTGTGCTGGGCTACTGTTCGCAGGCGTTCTCAGAGAAGATTCTTATCTCACATGCTGAGGCTCTAGAGGGAGCTTCTTTTTCAGCTTTGGGTTCCCGGTAGCCTAGAGCTGGGGAGTCTCATATGTGAGGACTGACTTCCTGCTTAGTCCTGGAGAAAGAGTAGTTACTCACCTGTAACAGGTGTTCTCCAGGAGCAGCAGAAATCAGTCCTCACGACCCTCCCTCCTCCCCGTGGAGTTGCAGTCATATGATTTATTTTTATGTTTTTTGCTGTCTTTTAGCTATGTCATCAGACTGAGCAAGATGGCAGCCTTGGGCGGGAAGGGGACTGCGCATGCGCGCTGCATTCCCAAAGGCTTTCTTTGAAAACTGGGGAAATGCTCCGCACAAGGGCTCCGTCGGCGCCGACGTCACCCATATGTGAGGATTGATTCCTGCTGCTCCTGGAGAACACTTGTTACAGGTGAGTAACTACTCTTTCATTGCAGCTAATTCTCCCTTATGTCTGGTGTTCACTGCCCTGATGTCAGCTCTGTTGAGCTGTTGAATCATGCTATTGTCAAGGATTTGACGCTCAAGATTGTCTTCTTGGTCACGATTTGTCCCACAAGGCAGATTTCCGAGCTGCAGGCTCTTTCTTGTCAATATCCTTATCTGTCTTTTTCAAAGGAGGCTATTTCCATTCAGCATGTGCCTTTCTTCTTGCCTAAGGTGCTTTCTTCCTTTCACACAAACCAGGTGGTCTGCCTGCCCTCCTTCTCGAAGGAGCAGTGTTAGGGGAAGAATAAGATTATGAATTCCTTTTGTAAGTTCAACCATCTTTTTGTGCTATTTGCTGGCCCATGCAAGGGTGACGTGACGGTTAAGTCAACTTTAGGGTGCTGGCTGGATTCAGGAGGCCATTGCCTCGGTGTCTCTGTTGTGGAGCCGGCCAGTTCTGGAGGGTTTGCGCATCTATTCTAGCTGAGTATAAGTGTCCTTGTGGGCGGAGCAGAGCTTGGTAGCCCCTGCATACATTTGTCGGGCAGCAACATCGGCATCACTTTCCACTTTTGTCAATCATTACCACTTGGATGGCCACACATGGGCAGACATGGCCTTGGCTCAAGGGTTTTGCGAGCTGCTGTGTCTTCTTCCCATCCAGTGGAGTTGTAGCTTTGGTACATTCCACTTGTCTAGATTGGTCTGGTCTGGCAGGACGATATGGAAGGTGAGATTTTACTTAGCAGTTAATGTCCTTTCATTGAGTCCTGTTAGACCAGTCCAGGTCCCGCCCCCTGAAACTATTGCTCTGATCTTCTGCTGCGGTAACATTGGGTCCGCTCTGAATTTTTTTGTCACTTGCCTCTGAAGGTTCATCTTCTTTGGATAGCTTTTCTGTTTATGCTTTCCTATACATAGTTTATTATTGTTGATTACTATTGTTGCCCACGATTGAGGTTGTGTGAGGCTTGCCATATGTTTCTCACATATGCTTTGGGACAAATACTGAAGGGACCTCTGGTGGCTGAGGTGAATAGAGGCATAGGAGTGATGTCATTTAAATCTGGACTTCCTCATCATCCCTCCAGGCCAGTCCAGGGAATTCATGTACGCTTGGGTAGTCGCCATTCTCCAGCAGCTGAGAACTGAGCATGTCATGTTTTTGATAACCCAGTAGAAGAGCTTCCACTTGAGTCTCAACCTCCATTCTCTCAGTTCTCAGCAGCTGAAGAAGGAGCTCCCCTAGCCTCAGGTGTTAATCCGGGTGTTTTCAAAGGATTCAGAGTGTCAGGAGTCAACTATTCATGTTAGGAATAACTGTAGAGGAGCCTGCAGTCAGATTGTAAAAAAAAAAGATAGAGAACAGCTAAGGAGGCAACTGGGGAGGGGGGGGGGGTGCAGAGCTTGCCTTCCCATCTTGCTTGGGGTTAAACTACCTGGGATCCTTTCCCCTCCTCTGCATAGGGACCCTGGTCTCCCAGTTGGCTACGGGGAGTGGAGACCTGAGTCTCTCGTGGTGCTGTGCGGCTTACTTGTTCTGGCATTCCTTAGCAGTACTGAGCAGGGGATGGAGTGAAGGTTAGCATTCCCATGACTAGTCGTGGCCTGCTGCTCAGCACTTCTATTTTTTTGTTTCCCTCCCGCTTCTGGTTGGAGCCGGCTCTTCGCAAAAAAAAAAAAAAATGTATGTGCATGCTTTCTCTCTCTGCATGTTGGTCGCTTCCTCTGGTTTGTGCAGGCGCTGTGTGCGTCAGGGTCAGCAGCTGCATCAGCAGCTATCTTGTCTCAGCGCAGCCATGACTTCCGGGACAGAAAAGGAATGTGAGGTAGCTCAGGAGGCCGAGGCTGAATTAGCAGGAACCATGGCCATTTCAGATGCAGCAGCCATTTCCCAGGAGGCAGCAGCCAAATGCGGGAAAAAGAAAAAAGTAAAATTGGCTTCATTGAAGATAGTTGCTCCAACGGTGTGGTCTGCTTCTGAGCTGGTAGAGGTTTCTTCTCTCCCGATTTCATTCTCTCTTCACAGGGCATACTGCTTGAAGAGAAAGCAAGCCCTGGAGGAGAGTTCTCCTAGAAAACGTGGTCTGTTTGATCTAGAGAGGCCACAGCCTGGAGCAGAACCTTTGCTGGATAATGCAGGGGGTATAGAAACCTTGGGGGATACTGGGACTTGGTTAGCTCAAGTCTCCCCGCAGATCTAGGAGAAGGACCCTCAGACCTCTGGGGAGAGCAGGCGACGGCAGAAGGGGAAGAGCTGGGTGCTCTCTCAAGAGAAGATCCCAATGTCTTCTGCTTGTTTCTTAAGGAGGAGTTGACAGCGCTTATTGCCCATTCCTTAATGATGCTCAATATTGTGCCTGCCCCCTTAGCAGAAGAGCCCCTGGAGGATCTGCTCTTGCAGGGGTTCAAGGGAGCTCAAATGTGTTTTCTGGTGCACAGAGCTATTATGAAGATGATTGATGCTGAGTGGGAATTTCCGGAAGCCACTCTGCGAGGGACATTAGGGCATCCTGGTAGAGAGGTTCCAATAAAAATAAAAGTAGCCCTGGTGCCTTTAAGTAAAGATCAGACATAGTTGAAAGATTCCAAATTAACCCTGTAATCAAATAGCCAGACTATTAATATGAGCAAAAAAAAGAACGATAAAATGCTGTATGCAAATTCTAGAATATATAGCCCTGAATGAAAGATTAAATAATATTGGCAGGAAGAAGGAAGATAACCAATGGGACACTGTGATATCAGGCTACAAACTATATTGCAATGATAGCGTAGATTGCAGTGGTGGCGGGGTGGTTCTATATGTTAAAAAGAACATTGAGTCAAACAATATAAAGGTTTAAAGGAAAAAAATTACACTGTAGAATCTCTATAGATAGAAATTCCATGTAAAAAGGGGAAGGGAATGGCAGTGGGGGTGTACTACCATCTACCTGGCCAGAATGATCAAACAGATGATGAAATGCTACCAGAAATTAGGGAAGCCTGCAAAGTTTACAACACAGTAATAATTACCCCACTATTGGCTGGATCAGTGTCACATCAGGACATGCTAGGGAGGTAAAGTTTCTAGATGAAAGAAATGACTGCTTCATGGAGCATCTGGTTCAGGAACTGACAAGAACAAAGCTATTTTAGACCTAGTTCTTGGAGGAATGCAGAATCTAGTGCTGGAGGCAATGGTTTTGGGGCTGCTTGGTAATAGTGATCATAACATGATCACATTTGATTTAATAAATGGAGGGAGGATAGCGAGGAAATTCACCACGCTAGCATTTAACTTTCAAAAAGGAGACTATGATAAAATGAGGAAAATGGTTAAGAAAAAAACTAAAAGGTTAATAGTTTATATCAGGCTTGGACATTATTTAAAAATACTCTCTTGGAAGCCCAAACCATATGTATTCCATGCTTTAAAAAAGGTGGAAGAAAGATCAAACGACAGCCAGCATAGCTTAATGGTGAGGTCAGAGAGGCTGTTATAGCTAAGAATGAATCTTTCAGACAACTGGAAAAAGAACTAAATGACGAAAACAGGAAACAATAGAAGTACTAGAAAGTTAAATGCAAGGCATTGATAAGGCAGGCAAACAGAAAATTTGAAAACAAGCTTGCTTTGGAAGCAAAAGTACATAATAATAAAAACTTTTTCAAGTACATTTGTAGCAAAACCCTGTGAGAAAGTCAGTTGGACCATTAGATGATGAAGGGGTAAAAGGTGCACTAAGAGAAGACAAGGCCATAGCAGAGAGACTGAATTATTTTTTTGATTTAGTCTTTACTGAGAAGATGTAGGAAACTTACCTATGCCACAAATGATATTTAAAAATGAGGTATCAGAGGAATTGAAACAAATCTTGATAAATTGGGAAGATGTAATACAGCTATTTCATAAACTAAAGAGCAACAAATCACCTGGACTGGATGGAATACGTCCCAGGGTACTTAAAGAACTGACATATGAGATTGCAGATCTACTGTTTAGTAATCTGTGACCTATCATTAAAATCATCTGTAGTACCTGAAGATTGTTGAGTGGCCAGTGTAACGCCAATTTTTAAAAAGGGATCCAGGGATGATCTGGGAAACTACAGACCAATGAGCCTGACATTAGTACCAGGCAAAATAGTAGAAACTATTATAAAAAAAAAAATTACTGAACATATAGATAGTAATGGTTTAATGGCAGAAGGCCAAGTTTACCACGATCCCAAACCCAACAGAGAATATTATGATATGCATAATACAACAGAAAATATTAATACAACCCATTAGGCATGCAACTTCCCCAGTATGCCATTGTAAATATCCTGTATATATTTAGATAAACATACTCGTTCTCTTTATGTAAATAGTTTAAAATTTGTTTGATCTCTGTTTTATTTCCTACTGTTATATGTAAATGCTGTTTATGCATAATTTAAATGTTAAAATGTAAACCGCTACTGATCACTGGAAGGAGCGGTATAAAAATAAGTTCAAATAAAAAAAAATAAAAAAATATGGATTTAGCCAAGAAAAGTCTTGTCTTTCTAATCTGTTTTATTTTTTTAAGGTATGAATAAACAGGTAGATTAAGGTGAGCTACTTTATATAATGTATTTAGATTTTCAGAAAGCCTTTGACAAAGTTCCTCATGATAGTTCCTCATGATGGGGAAATTTAAAAGTCATGGTATAGTAGTCAATGTACCATTGTGGATTAGGAGCTGATTAGAAGATAGAAAACAGAGGATAGGGCTAAATGGCCAATTTTCTCAATGCTAGGAATCATAAAGAAAGGAATGGTGAATAAAACAAAGGATATTATAATGCTGCTGTATTGCTCCATGGTGCGACCACATCTTGAATATTGTGTGCAAATTTTGTCAGTCATATCTTAAAAAGGATATTGCAGAATTAGAAATGGTACAGAGAAGTGCAACCAAAATGGTAAAGGAGATGGAAGGATATCCCTATGAAGAAAGACTTAATTAAGACTAATCAGAGAAAATATTCTTTCATTTAATGCATAATCAAACTCTGGAATTCATTACCAGAGGATGTAGTAAAAACTTTTAGTGTAGCTAGATTTAAGAGAGGTTTGAACAAGTTCGTAGAGGAAACGCCCTTAAACCATTATTAAAGAGGACCAGGGGAATCCACTGTGTATACCCATGGGACAAGCAGCATTGATATAAACAAATGTAATATGTTATTTTTACAATGTAATATAAGGCTTGTATTCCATTCATTCACCATTCTGTAATATAATTTTGTATGTCTGCATTCTGGGAAGAGAGACTATGTGGTTAAATAATACGTAGCCTGTTACATGTGCAGAGGTACAAGGCTGATTCACCTTTACTGTATGTCTGCATTCAGGGAAGAGAGACTACATGCTTAAATAATACGTAGCCTGTCACATGTGCAGAGGTACAAGGCTGATTCATCTTTACTGTATGTCTGCATTCTGGGAAAAAGGGAAACGTGGCTAAATAACACGTAGCCTGATGTATGTAATGATTTTCTGACTTCCTTACTGTATGTCTGTATTCTGGGAAGAGAGACCATGTGGCTAAATAATACGTAGCCTGACAATTATTAATTACCAAATTTGCTATAAAAATAACTGTGAAACAGAGATTGGGTGTGAGTGCTTACTAAAGCATCTCACCCTTTACTTGCAAGCAAAGAAACATTAAACTCTGCTTTACTGAGAAGTCTGTTATAGTGTAAAAAATTATGTTTTCTTACAGATTGAGGGCTCGTCCGAGATTGTGTCATCGTTGGAGGAGACCCCGGCCCTGAGGAGAAGACGCATCCCGTTGAGTTCAACGGCCTCATTTATCAGTGATGGGCTCCAACAGTGTACTGACAACAGAATCCTGAGACCATGAAGGAAAATGTTACAGATTGGGGGCTCGTCCGGGATTGTGTCTTTGCTGGAGGAGACCCCTGGCCCTGAGGACGGGGAGATGCGTCCCGTTGAGTTCAACGGCCTCATTTATCAGTGATGGAGGTCTCCAACAGTGGACTGACAACAGAATCCCGAGACTATGAAAGGACAGATTGGGGGCTCATCCGGGATTCTGTTGTCAGTCCACTGTTGGAGCCCTCCGTCACTGATAAATGAGGCAGTTGAACTCAACGGGACGTGTAATCTTTATATCTTTTGGGAACTTGACAGGTATTTGTGGCCTGGATTGGCCACTGTTGTAATCGGGATACCAAGCTTGATGGATCCTTGGTCTGACCCAGTATGCATGTCTTATGATGTTGTAACCAATTTCTGAGAAACAAACCATTCAGAAATCATAGTGAGAGAACAAGAAACAAAAGAGTGATATTTGTGATCCCAACAGTTACTATGACTTATAATAATCTGAATATTGTCAGCATAATGTCTTTCTAATGGTATTTGCTCCCCTCTTTCCTGTATGACTATTCTTTTTGCTGTTTGTTTTGTTTGTTTGTCTGTTTGTTTGATTTTAACTGTTGGAGTTTGTCCTCCTAAGATTTTGTCATTGTAAATCGCACTGCTGCCTGAACGGCGGTATAGTAAATTTTAATAAACCATAAATATGTAATCTAAATTTAAACTCTTGAATCAAGGTAGCTAATGGAGCAATGAAAATTTTTAAAAAGAATAGGAGACAAAATAGAGCCCTGAGGAACCCCATAATGAAGAGGAAAGACAGGAGATATACTGACTACAGCCACAATTTTAAATGTGCACTGCAGTAAGTAAGACTGAAACCATTCCAGCACTGAGTCAGTAAGAGCAATATCATGCAGTCTTTATAACAAGAGATGGTGATCCACCAAATCAAAAGCAGGAGAGAGATCCAAGTGAATTAAGATAACTTTTTTCCACCATCAAGGGAGTTTAACACTTCATTATATAAGGCAGCAGTGTTTCTGTACTGTTAAATGACCTGAAGCCAGACTGCTTAGGATGCAAGATGTTAACAACTTCAATAAAAGAGGATAGGTGATGAAAACCACCTTTTCTATAACTTCAGCTAAAAATGGGAGATTGGAAATAGAATGAAAACTAGCTAGAAGATCTGGATCAAGTTTAGAATTTTTAAGCAGTAGTTTAATGGAAGCACATTCCAGGAAGAGGGAAGTATGCCAGTGCTCCTGAAGATGCAAGAGGTGATGCTTTTTGTCTCATAGTGACATCCTTTCAACTCTTAACAGTTTTCCTAGGTAGAAGACGCAGATCTTGTGAGCAGCGTTTACCATTCTGCATTCACGGGTGGGGCAGACACAGAAGCCTGATCTGTGGAGATATGCAGCTGCACTATCCAGATAGTGCCTCTGAATATCAAATTCTGCCTTGCTTGCCAGCCAGCTGGCTAAGGGCTTTGAATATCGACCTGTATGAGCCCAATATCCAAAGGACTTATGCTTATAACTTTGAGAGTTATGCTAGTAAATTGGCCTCTTTCAAAATTTACTAGGGCTGACTGCCTAAATTTATACTCAAAATTTCACTGAAATTCTAAATATAGGAGCGTAAAAATGGGTGGCAAAAGGGATGATTTAGGGTGGGGGGAAAAAGTTAAGAGCTTAGCACTGTGTGTTTTCATTATTAGGCTCCTAATGTTTTATTTATTTAACTAGTTTTTTATATTGCCTTATCCTTCAGTCAAAGCAGTTTACATTTCAACTGAATACATTAAAACAAGAGTTAGGTACATTTAACTTAACTGATTATAGTAAAACAAGAGTAGATACATTATAACATAACTTACTATGATTGAAACTAGAGTGTACATTAATGCTGTAGGTTAAAACATTGAAACAGGAGGGAGGTTGGCATGCAGAGCAAATTTACATGTTATATACAGTTTTTTCTTGTAATGGTATGTGGCTGAAACGTATTGACCAGTGAACGTGAGGTCAATAACTTTGCATTTTCTAGAGTTAGATGACATTTCCATAATGTTCTGTTTAGAGTAGTGTTTTCAGTTTCTTCCAGAAGTCCTTAATGTCCACTGTGTTTCGTATGCGCTCAGGGAGGGAGGTCCATAAGGCTGGGGTAGAGAGGGAGAGCACTCTTCTGGATGTGGATTGTTTAGATTTCCGGTAGACAGTAGGTGTGTTAATCATGCTTTTGTTGTTGTTTTTCCTGGGGCGTGTGCTTGAGTCTCTTATGATTTAGGTCTTGTAGGATGTTTGCTGAGGAGTGATGTATAATTTTAGAGATGTTTAATGTTGCCTTAAACATGGTATGAGCATATATTGGGAACCAGTGAAGTATAGGTGTGATGTAGTCATGTCTGGAGGTTCTGGTGATGATATATTTTTTTTTTTAGTGCCATCAAGTCAGTGTTGACTCATAGCGACCCAGCTACCTCTGGGTTTTCTTGGCAATGTATCACTGGAAGTAGATTGCCAGCCTTTTCTTCCGAGGCAATGGAGGGTAAAGTGACTTGCCCAAAGTCACAAAGAGTGCCAGTGGGAATCGAACCCTTGATCTTCTGGGTACTAGGCAGTTGCTCTAACCACTAGGCTACTCCTCCACTGATGATATGTGCTGCCGTATTTTGTGCCAGTTGGAGGGGATGTATAGTATGTTTTGAGAATCCCTGGTATAGTGAGTTGCAGTAATCTAGTAGAGGTGTACTGACAGCCTGACATACTGGTGGAAATGATCCTGAGATAGTACTGGTTTCAGTTTCTGAATGAATTTCATTCTGTGGTAGGCTTTTGCAGTGGTTTTATTTATGTGGGACTATAGTGTTTAGATTTTGATCCAAGGTGACTCCAAGATATCTGACTTCGTTTCACACCTTGATTATCCTGCGTAGTATGTTAATTAATTGTGGGAGGTTGAATGAAGTGTCTCTTGTTATGTAGAGTGCTTCTGTCTTGCTATAGTTTACTGTTAGGTTGTTGTTGTTGCTGAGATAAATGGTCATATCTTCCACATATTTGATTATGGTTGATAGGTCCAGATTTGTAGGTCGATTAGGGCGAATACTATGATGACTTTGACATATAATTGGTACTGTATTTTGTGTTTTTTGATGATGCTGCAGATAGGCTGTATGTAGAGCTTGAAGAGTAATGCGGAGATCGAGGATCCTTGTGGTATGCCCTGGCTTATGGGGAAAGGCGTGGACTTTTGTGCTCCACATTTGACTTGCTGTAGTCTGTTACTTAGGTATGATTGCAACCATCTTAGTGTGGTGTTATGAAGGCCAATTTCTTGGAGCCGTTGCAAAATAATCATGTCAGATACAGTGTCAAATGCAGATGATATGTCCATAAATATGAGGAGGAATCTGGTTTTGATGTTATCTATGCCCCTGATGATGGTGTCAAAGAGTGAAATTAGCAGAGTTTCTACATTTATGGTTTGGTCTGAACCCATGCTGGTGGGGGTCCAGTGGAGAGTGTTGGTCTATGTGGCTTGTAACTGCTTCTGAACTGCTTTTTCTATAACTTTTGCAATGAATGGGAGGCTGGAAATTGGGCGGTATGCTGCAGGGTCATCTTTATTGAGAGATGGGTTCTTGAGGATTGGCTGTATGGTTGCTTGTTTGAGAGATACTGGCATGTAACCCTGGGTGAGGGAAGTTGTTGCTATTTTGTGTATGAAGTGTTTGAGCTGATCATTGGCTGATTTTTTCCATGTTACAGGGCAAGGGTCAGAGAGAGAGGTGGTAGTTAAGGGAGGATATTATATGTTCTGTTTGTTGACAGGATGGCATGGTAAATTCACTCCGTTTCAGTGAAGGTTGGTTCGTGTTTCTTGCTTGTTAGGATTGAGGGGATGTTCTGATTGAGTTTCAATTGTTTGTCCATTAGGTGGTTGTCTATGCTTTGTGGATGGATTTCAGGGTCATTTCGTTGAGATGGGTCTCTAGTGAGTGTTCATACTATATCAAAACGTTCTCTGGGTTTATTTGCTGATTTCATGATGAGATTGGTGTGAAATTGTTTCTTGTATCTATTGATCAGGTCATTGTATTCTTGTTCTTTGATTTTGTATTGTAGTAGGATGTCTTGGGTTTTGTTCTGTCACCATTTCCTCTCGAGTTTGTATATTATTCTCTTTGCTTTTCTGATTTCATTGGAATACCATGGTGCATTTTTTTAGCTTCTGTGTGGTTGTATGATTTCTACTTGGTTCTGTTGCTGCTGTAGTTAAGATGGGGTTCCAGTTTTCAATGGTGTTGTCAAGGTCATCTATGTCTTGATGCCGTTTTAGAAGTATTTCTTCTAGGAAGTTTTCTTTGTTGAAGCTCCTGAACCTTTTATCTTTGTGTTGTTTGTATTTAGTATCGTTGTTTTTTTTTCAATTCGCATAGAGGCCCATTGAGATTGGGGTTCATCTGGCCTGTCCCAACGTCCAAAATCTGGATGGGACGAATTTGGCCCCGATTCTGCACCTCCGGGAGCTAGACGTCCCCGTGGGAGCAGAATCAGGGCACTTGGACAGGCCAGATGGGCCCTGATTCAGCAGGCCAGGATGTTCAGTGTTCTTCCCTGCTAACCCTCACCATGCTCCTGCTGAAGCCCCGGTGCCATAGGATCCCATCGCCATGGCACCAGGACGCCATGTAGGAGCCTTGATTCCCTGCATTACAATAAAATTGCTTTTCCCTGCCTCCCAACCACCAGAGGGGCCTGCCAGAGCCAGGATCAGGCAGCGGGGAACCTCCTGCTGAGACTCAACTTTTCAGGGAGGGTCCTCCATCGCTGCCTGTCATCATCAGGGGGACTTATTCCACCTCCAATGTACATCCCCATTATTCACACATTGGAATGATCCCCATAGTGAATATTATTAGTTTATGGTCTGACCAGGGAATTGGGGTAATTGATGGGGGTGTTAACGTGGTTGTGTTCAAGCTGTACTCTAGGGATAAAGATGAGGTCAGGGTTGTACCTAGTCTGTGAGTGAGGGCGTTGATTAGCTGGTGTATTGTAGTGATTCCATTGCTTTCAGGAATGATCTTGCCTGTTTGTTAGGTATTGTACTGATGTTGAAGTCTCCGGAGACTATGAGAGGTTTACATATTGAGTTGTGGCACAGACCGTCTCAAGTAACGTGAAGAGTTCATCAAACTTGCCATTCGGGGGCCTGTACATGAGGCATACATTAACATAGTTATTGGAGATGGTGATTGTGTTGGAGTCTGACATGTTGCTTGATACTTAAACTGGCTTCTTGCTAGAATTAGCACTCTGCCTCCTCTTTTGTGTGTTCTGTGGCAGTTAAAGGCCAAGTATGTGGGTGGGGTGTTTTGATTAAAGATGACCTGGTTGGTATCATTGAGCCATGTTTTCGTGATGCATAGTATGTCTGTCTGATGGGTCTGTAGGTAGTTAGTAATGGTATTGGTTTTATTTCTGACTGATCTGACATTAATGAATGTGCATGTGATGGAGGTGTCCAACAGGGGGTTGGTATGTGTGGGTAGTGTGTGATGAGTAGGTATTATTTGTATTAGGGTGTGTGCTTTACAGGTTGGGTATTTGTTGGAGTGCTGCCACAGGATGCTGGGCTGGATTTGGGTTAATAGAGGGAGCACTATTGTGTTTGACCTGGTTTGGCCAGCCACTTTTCACTGGCCCTGAGAACAGAGGAACTGGAGCTCCTCCTCGGTCCCCTGGGATGCAGTTCCCATCCACCATGTCCTGCAGCAGCTACTGCTACGGCTCTGGGAGGTGCCATTCATACTGCTGGTCGTCACTCACCAGCTCAATTCCTTATGCCGGATCAGAAGGCCCTGGGATTTGAAAGCTTCAATTGCTTCACAATTCATTTGTATTGGAGTCAATGGTAAAGCATGCGAAGAGTGTTAAGACGCACTCCTCGGTCCCACCGAGTCACGAGGCTCAGACCCTGGATTCTTTGGAGAGGACATGCTTCCAGGGTTGATCACCAGGATCCTGGCATGCCAGACTTACATAAGCATGTTCCTCAAGGATGTCATGTTAGTCCTGGAGGACTTTGCTGCCTTGGTACCCGAGGACCATCGCAAGTCCTTTTGAGGGCTTGTGGCATATGGTAAGGATTACTCGAAGTTCACCTTTGAATCCGCTGGCAGAGTGGTGCCTATGGGCATCGCTGCCCTCCAGATGGCGTGGCTACAGTCCTTGGACCCGGAGCGGTGGGTCCAGGAGAAAATTGCCAAGTCCCCTGCCGGGAAGAGAAGGAGCAGGTGACTCTCACCAGGTTCTGCAGAAAGACCGCAGACACAGCAGGGAAGAAACCTGCCAAGTAGGCCTTCTATCCATGCCCACGCTGGAATGTCCCGGCTCAGCTGCAAGTGCAACCACCCTGGCCGCAGCAGGGGGAAAAGACCCTGAAGATGCAACCCGTCCCCCCCCCCAGCCCAAGCTGGTTGTGGGTTTTTGACAGAGTCCTTAGGATCATAGCCAGCCAACCGTTGCCCATCGAGGTACCCCTGAAGATCAGGGGGGTGGCTTGTCCCCTTTGCCCACCTGTGATCCCTCATCACTTCCTGGGTACTGCAGATTGTCTAAAGTGGATATTGGCTGCACTTCACCCTGCCGCCACCCCCTTACGATCCTGGGGGAGTATCCCCATGAACCCTTGGCCCGACCAGAGCTTGCTGCAGACTGAAGTTGAGGCTCTGCTGTCTGACCTCACCATCGAACCAGTCCCCCCCAACCCAGGTCGAGCAGGGCTTCTAGTCCAGGTACTCCCTAGTCTCCAAAAAACCGGTGATTTCCATCCAATCCTGGACTTGCAAAACATCAACCAGTTCCTGGTATGCGAAAAGTTCAAAATAGTCTTGTTGGGGATGCTGCTTCCGTACTTCATACAGGACAATTGTCTATGCTGCTTGGATCTAAAAGATGAATATACGCATATTACAATTCACCCGCATCACAGGCAATACCTTTGCTTCATGCTGGGCGGTCAGCACTATCAGTACTGTGTGCTCCTCTTCAGGCTGGCTACAGTTCCCCGGGTTTTCACAGAGTGTTTGGTGATCATGGCCACCTTCCTCCAGATCCGGGGGTCTTTGTCTTCCCGTACCTGGACGACTGGATAATCAAAGCTCCCATGCCAGCCGGTGTTCGGCAGTCTGCTGCGCTCATAATTCAGGTGCTTTAGGGCCTCGGCTTTGTGGTCAACCACCTGAAGTTTCACCTCCATCTGACACAGCAGCTGGAGTTCATCAGGACCCTCCTCGATACCACGTGGGCATGGGCCTTTCTGCCGGCAGACCGCCTGCAGCGCTTCATCAAGGTGGTGAGGACATTGCATCGCCAGCACCACACCACGGCCCACGGGCTGTTGAGAGCCCTCAGGTACATGACTACCACGGTTCATGTCACTCCTCAGGCCCGCTTCTCCATGCGACAAGCCAAGTGGACCTTGTGCACACAGTGGAGGCAGGCAAAGGGCTGCCTGCAGGACCGGATCCTGGTCACCATACTACTGGCACAGTCCCTGACATGGTAGCTTGAACCAGACAATCTGCTGCGGGGCCTACTGTTCCAGCCGATGGCTCTCTGCAAGATGCTCACAATGGATATGTCCAGGCTCGGCTGGGGTGCGCACCTGGATAATCTCAGCACCCAGGGACTGTGGTCCAAGCAGGAGATTCTCCATCAAATCAACTTCCTCGAGCTTCAGGCCATAGCGAACACCCTCCGCGCCTTCCATGTGCATCTGGTTCAAACAGACAACCAGGTAGCGATGTTCTATGTGAACAGGTATGGGGGCACAGGATCGTACCTCCTATGCTGGGAGGTGGTTTGCCTTTGGAAGTTTGCCCTGTTCCACAGCATGGACCTCAGGGCGACTTATCTACCCGGCGAGCTCAATGACATGGCAGATCGCCTCAGCCAGGTGCTTCAACCTCATGAGTAGACCCTCAAGAGGGAGGTAGTGGACCGAATCTTCCAGGAATGGAGCACCCTAGTGGTGGATCTCTTCACCATGGAGCAAAATGCCCAGGTAGCCCAGTTCTGCTCTTGAAGTCTGGCCAGTGGTCGCCTGGCCTCTGATGCCTTCCTTCTCCACTGAGGGGAGGGCCTGCTGTATGCCTACCCACCCGATAATCACTTGTGGTGAAAACTCTCCTGAAGCTCCAAACCAAGAGGGGCTCCATGATTCTTGTCGCCCCCATACTGACCTCAGCAGCCATGGTTCCACTAGTTGCTGCAGCTCACGTTTAGGGAGTCTCTTCGCCAGGCTCAGACCCAGTCCTCATCTTGCAGGAGGGCAGCACCCTGCTGCACCCCAACATTGCTCTCTGATGCTCATGGCATGGATGCAGAAAATGATCTCCCTACAGGCGTAACATCATGCTAGGATCCTGCAAGGACTCGACGTGCAAGGCCTATGCACTCAAGAGGCGACAGTTAGCCATCTGGTGTGCAGATAGGGTGCTGGACCCTTTCTCCTACGCCATGGACTGGCTGCTGGAGTACCTCTTGCACCTCTCCTACTCCAAGCTGAAGTCTAATTCGGTGCAAGTCACCTCAGTGTGATTGGGGCTTACTATCATGGCTGTGAAGGGAAGCCCGTTTTGACCCTACTTCTGGTGGCTCGGTCCATGAGGGGCCTGCTTCTCTCAAAGCCTCTGCTCCAGCCCCCAACAATCACTTGGGACTTTAATGTGGTCTTTGGCCAGCTGATATGGGCTCCCTTTGAACCACTGGATTTGTGTCCACTGAAATTCTTGACCTGGAAGGTTCTCTTCCTGATGGCTGTCATGTCAGCCTGACAGATCAGTGAGCTCCAAGTTCTGGTCACTCATCCTCCGTATATCAGGTTCCTCCAGAACTGGGTGGTGCTCCGCACATACCCTCGCTTTCTGCCAAAGGTCGTCTCCGCGTTCCACCTCAAGCAGTCCATTGTCCTTCCAACGCACAAAGGCACGCTGTCAGTCCACTCAGCTGTTTGTCTCCTTTGACCCTAATAGGCTGGGCATTGCTGTCTTGAAATGTACACTATCCCTCTGGCTAGCAGATTGTATCACTCATGCTTATTCTCTGGCTGGGTGGAGCCTTGAGGGTCATGTCACGGCTCATAACATCCATGTGATTACTGCATCGGTGGCTAATCTCCGTTTGGTTTCTGCAGTGGAAATCTGCATGGCTTCCACGTGGTCTTCTGTCCATACCTGTGCAGCACAGTACTGTCTGGATGGAGATTCCTGAGGGGACAGCAATTTTGGCCAGGCCATGTGCCAGCATCTCTTTGGGTCTAGAGTCAACTCCGTCCCACTGGCCCTTCTATCCATCCAGGCTACCTGTTCAAAATCGCCTTGGGTCGATGTCTACTGAGGATACTGAATCAGATGGGTCCCTCTCTGGTCTTCCTGACTTCTCTAGATCTCGTTGCCCATTTGGGCTGCTCTGTCCTTGGATTCCAGTAGCCTGTAGCTTGGGAGTCCCATACGTGAGGACTTATTCCTGCTTGTTCACTTAGAAAACATAGTTACTCACCTGTAGCAGGTGTTCTCCGTGAACAGTAGGAATAAGTCTTCACAAACCTGTCACCTCCCCAGGGAGTTGCTTGTTTGGCTCCTGTTATGTTATTGTGCTGGAGAGTATGGTGCTGTGGTGGGTGGGAAGGCAGGGACATATGCACAGTTTACTTTCCAAAAGTTTCCTTTGGAAGCTAGGGAGTGTTCTATGTAGAGCTCCACTGGTGACATCACCCATATGTGCGGACTTATTCCTGCTGTTCATGGAGAACACCTGCTACAGGTGAGTAATTGCATTATTGCCAGGGAGGCATAGAAAGTGCAAGTCTGCAGAAGTGGGCCCTCTCCTTCGATGGGCCGAGGTACATCTGGCACTATCGGCATCTCTTGTGGCCGGGGAGAAAACATGCAAGCCGACTTTCTCAGTCGACATCACCTGGACCCGGGGAAATGGACTCTAGAGGACTATGTTCCAGAGCATTATTCGTCAGTGGGGGTAGCTCATCATGGACCTGATGGTGTCAACTTCCAACGCCAAGATAGTGCAGTTCTACAGACTCAAGACGAGAAAGGATGGCCGAGGGTCCAGATGCTGTAGCCCAGCACTGGCCAATGAATGCCCCTCTGTATGTGTTTCCTCCCTGGCCTCTGATAGGTTGAGTACTTCAGAAGATAGAGGCATATCGAGGCCTAGTAAATCTAGTGGTGCCCAATTGGCCTCAGAGGCCATGGTATGCCAAGCTCATGCACTTATCAGCAGACCGTCCATGGCATCTCCCGAAGGTGGACAACCTGTTGTTGCATGGCCCCATCCTCATGCCAAACATGGCTCGATTCTCACTTACGTCCTAGCTCTTGAGGGGGCTTGGTTGATACGGCAAAGTTATACCACACAAGCCATTGACACTTTGCTGAGAGCAAGGAAACGTTTGACTTCTCTGGCTTATGTTCGTGTCTGGCGGGAGGAAAAGGGTCTTTGCGCACTCTTGTCCTCACTGCCAAATGTCCTGGCCTTCCTTCAAGCTGGCCCAGAGAAAGGACTGGCCTTAAGCTCATTGAAGGTCCAGATGGCTGCCCTAGCTTGTTATCAAAGGAGAATTCAGGGGAGCTCTTTGGCTTCCCATCAGGATATGGTTCATTTTTTGAAAGGGGTCAAGCAGGTTAGACCGCTGACGCGGCAGTTTGTGCCATCATGGGATTTGAATTTGGTGTTATCGGTGCTTCAAACCCCTCGGTCAGGCGTCCCTGAAGGGTCTTACTTTGAAAGTAGTTTTCCTGCTCAGCTCATAGAATCTCCGAGTTAGAAGCCCTGTCTTGTAGAGAGCCCTTTCTTGTGATTTCCAAGGAAAAAGTAGTAATATGCCCGGTTCCCTCCTTCTTGCCAAAAGTATTTTATTTATTTATTTATTTATTTATGTGCTTTTCTATACCGCCCCTTCCAGAGATCAAGGGCGGTTTACAAGGAACTTAAAACAACAATACAGCAGAACAGTGCAATATTGCATTACATTAAACATTAAGTATTACATAAGAACTATGATACATGGAAAAACAGTGTGTATGCTATTAATAAAAGGAACATAACTATGTTACAAGGAACCACTACAAGTAGTGTTGGCCTTTCACCTCAATCAGGCAGTGATTCTGCCCATGTTTTCTAGTTCCGAGGCCAGCGCAGAGTATCAGCAATTGTGTCTATTGGACAAGTGTAGGGTCTTGATGCCCAAGCCGAAGCCTTTTGGAAGTCGGACCATCTCTTTGTGCTGTTTGGAAGTCTGCGCAAAAGTGAGGCAGCATCCAAAGTGTCTGTTTCATGGTGGGTGAAGGAGGCTATTATATCAGCATATTTGCTTAAGTGAAAAGCATTGCCAGAGGGATTAAGGGCCCACTTGATGAGAGCTTGGACGTCTTCATGGGCTGAATATGGTCTGGTCCCTCTGGTGGATATCTATAGAGTGGTGATATGTTCCTCACTCCACTCTTTTGTGTGGCACTACCATTTGGACTTACAGGCAAGAGGTGATGCACAGTTTATTACACAGGTGTTGCAAGCTGGGCTCACTGGTCTCGTCCAAATTTGATTACTGCTCTGGTACTTCCCATGCATCTGGACTGGAGGGACAATTTGAAAGGTGGAATTAGACTTTACCTGCTAGTTTTCTTTCCTTGAGTCCCTCCAGTCCAGTCTAGAACCTGCCCATTCTGTTTGTTTCAGCGAGCCCAGACATTAAAGAAATAGACTGCGTATTTGCGCCAATCCAGGGCTTCCTTTAGGTTCTCTTATGGGGAGGGTACAGTGAGTTCTCCATGTTTACCTAGGTTGAGCTTCCTGTTCTTGGTCAGTGGAGAGCTGTGTAGATCATTTCCTCTGTAGATGTAAGGTACATAGTTATTTTGGTAGTAAATATGGTTCTAACTTTCTATGTGTGGAGTGTTTTGCCAATAGGATACTGGAATGTTCAGAGATGCACTGGACCTTTATGAGATGACATCATTAGAACCTTTGTTCTCAGTCTCCATCTGCTGGAGGGAGTCAAGGAAAGAAAATTAGCAGGTAAGGTCTAATTTCAACATCATATCTCCCTTCTCCCACTTTTCCTCCAAAGTATACATATTGAGATCTTTAAATCTGTCCTCATATGCCTTATGATGAAGCCCACTGACCATTTTGGTAGCTACCCTCTGCACCGACTCCATCCTGTTTATCTTTTTTTCTTTTTTTGCATAATTGAACACATTTACAAGTAGCATTATTTTAAAGGCAAAGTGCAGTAGGCATCAAAATTACAACAGAAGAAAATGAAAACACAAAAAGGAAAGAAAAACATCAGCACTTCATCAGATCTCAATATAGGAGAAGCTTACATTCCAAGAGGAAACCAAAACAAAATTGCAAATCACCAAGAAAAGAGAGAGGTGATTACCATTCATAGTAACATAGTAAATGACGGCAGATAAAGACCAGTATGGTCCATTAGTTTGCTCAGTAAGAGGGCAAGAGTAGGTGCACCTGCTGCTCAGTGCAGGCCACCCCTCCCCATGCCTTTGTTTTAAGGGTGAACCCACTGCTCCGTGTAGGACAACCCTGTATGTTGAGAAATTAGTTAAGTTTATTCATACAGCCCTCATTTAACCGTAGTGGAAGTCTGGCCTAGCAGTTTCATTGAATCCAGAAAAAAACTGTTGTGAGGGTTCAAAAAATAAGTACTTTACATTATTTAACCTAAGCACACATTTACATGGTCTCGTAACACCACTGTAGCCCCAATTTCCTGAGCTTCTTTACGCATGGAGATAAACTTCCTCCTCCTCTCCTGCGTAGTTCTATGTAAGTCAGAAAATAACCAAACTTTCCCCTGCTCTCAATCTTGAGGAAAAACAAAATTAACCAACAAAGTTCCCCATTGGAGAAGCTCAGACCCCGAGTTCTCAAGAAAAGCAGTTAAATCCAATGAATCTGGTGATTCATTTACTCTGGTCCCCACTGAACTATCAGCAGGAACCAGAGACTGTCTTAATAGGCAAAAAATAAACTTTTCAAAGAGGTAGTATAGCATTCTTAGGCATTCAAAACATTTTTAAAGTATTTTTGAAGGTTAGACTGGGGGGCTAATAATGAGGTTCTGGGAAAATTACAATTGTGTTCAACATTATTGGCACCCTTGCATTTTAGGTATGTTGTATACAATATCTTGAGAAATAATTGGAAATATTTCAACTATGTCATCATAATATTTTAATAGTATGTTCCTGAGCGGTCCTCCAGTTTAGTCCTCCACATCCGGGTAGTGCACCTACTCCTGCAGCCTGGAGACTGGACCAATCAAAATCTTCCTCTGTATGATCTATGCTGTCGGAGCTCCCATCAGCCCCCAGTGTGTCCAGTCTCCTTGCAGCTGGAGGACGTGTGTGCCTGTGTTAGGTACACTTAGGGACACTTTGATAGCAACACTATAGAGTTTTACTTTATTTGGGAACCTTTTCCTTTATTTATTTATTTATAGGTAGCTGTTTCTTTAAAAAAAAAAAAAAAAAAAGAAAGGCACGCCGGTGTGGAGAAGCCAGGTCTGCTTGGGTCTTCTGCCTGCTATTGGGAGGAGTGATGGCAGTCCAGTTGGTTTGATCTCTCCCCTTGACTGTACGGGGAAGAGATCTGCCTTTACCGTGCCTCTGCTTGGTTCAGGGACCTTTTTGCCTTCCTTCTGCTTACTTTTGCAGGGCTGTTGCCTGTCTGGTAAGTCCAGCGCGGTGCTGTGCTCCCGCACTCGATTCGGGCGGTGAGACTGCTCCCGACGTCTGTTCATCGGTCCCTGCCTTCCCCTTTGCAGTAAATCGAGATTGGGGGGCAATTTCTTTTTTTATTTTAGTTCTTTTGTTTCTTCATTTGTTTTGTTTAATTTTCGCGCCCTTTGAATTTCGGCGCTGACAGACTGCCGGCGGCCATTTTCATTCCCGTTTATGTTTCCTGCTTGCCCACTTCAATAGATGGGCATGCGTTCCCCTTGCATTTTTTCAGGCTCTTTTTGTGGCGATTTTGCCTGCGGACTTCGCAGCATGCAGGCCTGATATTTTAAATTTAAAAAAAAAAAAAAAATGTTTTACATTAATCAGCTAGGGGCTTCAACTATTTTTCTTTTTGGTGTGATGGCGGACTCTGGCCTGTGCAAAACCTGTGCCTCGGTTTCCTCAGTCTCCGAGCCTTCTAAGGAGCTGACGGACTCTGACAGTCCTTCGGTGCTCATGGAGAGCGGTCCCTCGTCTGGGCCCCCCCCCCTCGGGCCCTGCCACCCCTATCTTAGGACAAACTGGCACATTACCAATGGATGAGGTGGCGTCCCTTTCCGCGGATTTTTCTCCAGATTTTGTTTTGCTCATGCACCAGGCTTTTCGTTTAAGTCGCTCCGGTAAGTTGCCCGAGTCCTGGCCGGCGTCCCTGCCTTCGTTAAAAGCTGAGGAGCCCCGGCGCAGTTTCCCCCATTCCGCCAAACGCTTGAAGTCCTTGGACGTGGAACTGGACGAGCTGAGTTGGCAGGATTTGGAGGTGGACGTAGATCCTGAACCTGGTGTTGAGGAGTTGGAGGATGGCGAGATCCCGGAGCTGGAGGAACAGGCCCGCATTATTCAGGTGTTTCATAGAGAAGAGCTGGTGCCTCTGATCACTGAATCTCTTCAGACGCTCAATCTGGCAGTGTCGCGTCCTCTCGAGGAGGACGGTTTAGAAGATCCTCTTATCCAGGCCGTGCGGGAGTCTCAAGTGGTCTTCCCAGTACACCGAGTAGTGGAACAGATGATTCAGACGGAGTGGGATCAGCCCGATTCCGGTCTGAAAGGGATTCGGATGATGAATCGTCTGTACCCTTTGGCTGACAAAGACAAAGAGAGGTTTAAGTCACCTCGAGTTGATGCTGCGGTTTCGGCGGTTACCAAGAAGACCACCATTCCTGTTGAAGGCAGTGCGGCCTTAAAGGATGCGCAGGACAAGAAGGTAGACAGTTTGCTGAAGCAAGCCTTTGACACCAATGCCTTGTCTCTGCAAGCCTCTATCTGTGGCGCTTGGGTGGCTAGGGCCTGTTTGCGTTGGGCTCAGCACCTGCGCGCCGCTTCTGGTTTGGATCACCAGGGTTTGTTAGAGGTAACCCGGCTGGAGTCTGGCTCGGCTTATCTGGCAGATGTGCATTATGACTTAATCCGTACTCTGGCTAATAGTATGGCTTCCTTAGTGGCGGCTCGCCGCTCTATCTGGTTGCGCAATTGGGCGGCCGACGCTTCGTCCAAGTCTCGTCTCAGTAAACTTCCTTTCAAGGGCAAGTTGTTGTTTGGAGACGCTCTAGATCAGTTGGTTAAGGACCTCGGGGAGTCAAAAGGCGGTAGACTGCCTGAGGATAAGCCTAAGCTGAGTAGGAATTTGCCGTCTGCGTGAGGTCAGTTTCGAGACTTCCGCAGATTTCGCTCTTCCCGTCTTTGGAGTTCCCAACGGGGTCGCTTTGGCTCTCGATCCCTGGGTTTCCGAGGGTTTCGAGGAGCGGGCAGAGGTTCCTCGGGAGCTTCTTCTTCCACGTCTGCTTCCTTTAGTCGAAAGCCACAATGAAGCGAGGAGGACTCAGGAGGGAAATCTAGTCATCGGAGGTCGTTTACACGACTTTCTTTCTTCCTGGGTCCAAATCACTTCAGATCAATGGGTTCTGGAGATCATCAGAGACGGATATGCTCTAGAGTTTGCCTGCCCGCTCCCGGATTCCTTTGTCCTCTCTCCCAGCACAGGCCTTCAAAAGGCGCAGGCGATTCGGTTGACTTTGCTCCGCCTCTTCGCCTTAGGGGCGGTCATTCCGGTGCCTCCTTCCGAGCGCGGCCAATCCTAGATCTCAAGGGCGTAAATCGCTGTCTTCGGGTCCCTCATTTCCGGATGGAAACTTTACGATCCGTCATTGTGGCGGTGCGTCAGGGGGAGTTTCTCACGTCTCTCGACCTCTTGGAGGCCTACTTGCACATCCCCATTCGGGAGGTTCATCAAACGTTTCTGCGGTTTGCGTTTCTGTGGGGTCACTTTCAGTTTCAGGCCATGCCATTTGGCCTAGCTACAGCTCCGCGCACCTTCACAAAGGTAATGGTAGTGGTTGCGGCGGCCTTGCGCAAAGAAGGCATACTCGTTCACCCTTATCTCGACGATTGGTTAATTCGAGTAAAGTCCTACAACGAGAGTTTGCAGGTCATGGGCAGAGTGGTGTCCATGCTACAGTCCCTCGGTTGGGTGATAAACGACACAAAGAGTCATTTGTCACCGACTCAGTCCCTAGAGTACCTGGGTGTGCGGTTCGACACGGCGAGAGGATTGGTGTGTTTGCCGGAGCGCCGGGTCCAAGCATTGCAGGGCCTGGTGCGTTCTTTTCTACGGATGTCCGCCCCATCCGCATGGTGGTACCTTCGGCTTCTCGGCACTATGGCTGCGAACCTGGAAGCAGTTCCTTGGGCACGGTTCCATATGCGGCCCCTCCAGAGCGCACTGTTACGTCGGTGGTCGAATCAATTTGATTCGTTGAACATGCGGTTGCCCTGCCCACTGATGGTTCATCGGTCGCTCCATTGGTGGCTGTGCGCGAACAACCTGCGGAAGGGGCTTCCCTTGGAGCCGCCCCTGTGGATTCCATTTCTCACGGATGCCAGCCTCTCCGGCTGGGGAGCTCACTGCGAGAGTCAATTTGTGCAGGGAACGTGGTCTCTTCAGGAGGCGTCGTGGTCGATCAACCGTCTTGAACTTCGGGCGGTGAGGCTGGCCCTGATTGCCCTCGAGCCGTTAGTGAGGGGGCGGCCGGTGCGGGTGCTCTCGGACAACTCCGCAACGGTGGCCTACATCAACCGCCAGGGCGGCACCGGCAGTGTTGCCATGGAGAACGAAGCGGCGCTTTTATTCAATTGGGTTCAGTCCCGCCTTCCAGCGATATCGGCAGCGCATATAGCGGGAAAGGACAATGTGACGGCGGATTATCTGAGCAGAGTACACGTCGACCCCGGAGAATGGGAGCTGAACCCGCAGATTTTCGCGCAACTCGTTCACCGGTGGGGGCCTCCCCTCATGGACCTTATGGCCATGTTTCAATCAGCGAAGATGGGGCGTTTCTTCAGCAGGCGGAGAGAGTGCATGTCCGAAGGGATCGACACCCTCATTCAGCCGTGGCCGGATTACGGTCTCCTTTATGTCTTTCCCCCTTGGGCGTTAATCGGACGGGTCGTTCAGCGCATCGAGGTGCACCCAGGGCGAGTGCTGCTGGTGGCTCCAGACTGGCCCAGAAGACCGTGGTATGCCGACCTGGTGAGATTGCGAGACGGTGTTCCGTGGACCCTGCCTTCTCTGCCGGATCTTCTGCTGCAGGGTCTGCTTCGGATGCCCCAGGTGGCTCGATTCTCGCTTACGGTTTGGCCATTGAAAGGGCTCGGTTGAGTAAGAAGGGTTACACTCCGGCGGTTATTGCCACTCTTCTTCGAGCTCGGAAGTCTTCCACTTCCCTTGCTTATGTGCGGGTATGGCGGATCTTTGAAGACTGGTGCTCACGTCAGGGTGTACGGGCGGCGACGGCTTCAGTGCCCGTAGTTCTCAGTTTTTTGCAGGACGGCTTTGACAAGGGTCTCGCAGCCAGTTCTCTAAAAGTTCAGCTTGCGGCTCTCGCTTGCTACAGGGGCAAGGTTCTACGTCTCACTCTTGGTTCTCATCCAGACGTACAGTGTTTTATCAAGGCGGTGTTCCGTTTACGGCCCTCGCGTAGGGTGGCAGTGCCCTCGTGGGACTTGAACCTGGTGTTGAGGGCTCTGGTTGGCAAGCCTTTTGAACCCCTTGGCCAGGCGTCTCTCAAGGATCTCACGCTCAAGACAGTTTTTCTGGTGGCCATTTGCTCGACGCGCCGAATCTCCGAGTTGCAGGCGCTCTCCTGCCGGGAACCGTTCTTATCTATCTCTAAGGACCGTGTGGTGCTTCGGCCCATTCCCTCCTTTTTGCCTAAAGTGGTGTCGCCTTTTCATTTTAATCAGGCGGTTTTTCTTCTGGTCCTGCATGGCAGTTCGGCTGGCGCTGGGGACGAGGGCTTGCATTTCCTGGATGTGCGTCGGGTCCTACGGCATTACTTGAAAGTCTCCGAGTCCTTCCGGAAGACCGATCGTTTGTTCGTGCTTTTTGGCGGAGCGCGAAGAGGAGAGGCGGCGGCTAAAGCGTCCATTGCTAGGTGGATCAAGGAGGCTATAGCATCGGCATATATTCTACACTCTCAGCCGGTTCCGGTGGGTCTGCGGGCTCACTCTACCAGAGCTCATGCAGCTTCTTGGGCGGAACACAGCTTGGTTCCGCCGGTGGAAATTTGTAAAGCGGCGACTTGGTCGTCCTTGCATGCCTTCAGTAAGCACTACCGGTTGGATGTGCTCGCCGCTTGGGATTCTTGTTTTGGTTCGGCAGTGTTGCGCGCTGGATGGCAAGGTCCCGCCCGGTGATAACTGCTCTGTTACATCCCGGATGTGGAGGACTAAACTGGAGGACCGCTCAGGAAATAGAAATTACACTTACCTGGTAATTGTAGTTCCTGGAGGGTCCAGTTTAGTCCTCCTTCCCACCCTATCTGTCATTTGATCTGTTCCGGCGCGCGTCTCTGGTCTCGGCGACGTTCGTTTGGCCTTCTGTATTTCATTTTTCGGGACGTGGCTTTCTGTCGGATTTTCCTTTTTTTCTGTCTTGCTCCTGTTGTCAGGGGCTTGAGTTTGGGCTATCGCTTCTTCCAAGAGACGGTAGAACCCATAGGCAAAACTCTGGCTTCCTCGTTTGGGGAGGGAGACAGCGAATTCATAAGGGGTTTCAATTTCAATTTCTTATTGTAAATATATCTTATCAGTAGACTCTGGTGTTGCTTCTTTTAGTCTGCTTTGCTACTAGTTCACTGGGGGCTGATGGGAGCTCCGACAGCATAGATCATACAGAGGAAGATTTTGAT
The DNA here is from genome assembly GCA_033557465.1 of Ichthyophis bannanicus. Taxonomy (NCBI): domain Eukaryota; kingdom Metazoa; phylum Chordata; class Amphibia; order Gymnophiona; family Ichthyophiidae; genus Ichthyophis; species Ichthyophis bannanicus. The sequence continues at coordinate 192,297,016 of CM066036.1, forward strand.
TGGTCCAGTCTCCAGGCTGCAGGAGGAGGTGCACTACCCGGATGTGGAGGACTAAACTGGACCCTCCAGGTACTACAATTACCAGGTAAGTGTAATTTCTATTTCAAAGGTATACAACAAAAAAGATGTCTGTGCAACTTAGACATAGGGGTATGTTTACTAAACCGTCTTAACATAGCAGCGGTGGTATTATTGCGCGATAAGTGACGTTATCGCACGATAATGCGGCTGCAGCTTTAAGGCACACTAACGCTGTGAAATCCGGCTCTGAAGGGTGGAGTAAGGCTTCCCAGAGGGTGGAGAGCAGGGGTCAATGGGCAGAGAGTGGGAGGGGAGAGGCTCCAGGCACACTAACGCTGTGAAATCTGGGTCTGAACACTAACGCTAGTGAAACCCTCGCGTTAAGGTACATTTGCAGGAAAGAGAAACCATTTCAGTCAGCAATGTACAGCAAAGCCAGGGAAACCCAAAAACGTGATAGTAGTGATACATGTGCACGGAACAAAAAGGCAAATAAACATAGAAAATGACCTGAACCACATCTAAAAGCCCAATACCCAAGCTGGCCAAAAGTGATATTAATGATAAACATAAAGCAACACCACTGACAAAGCTCAAAAAATAAGAGATGATGTTTGGAAGGGTCTATTCTCTGTCCCCCTACAAAATGAATGATCCCATATTGAAATAGTGCTGATCAGGGTTTTTTCACGTCTATATTGGGCAGGTTTGTTGTGCCGTGCACATGTGCAGTAACAGCAGAGTGGGCACTTAGGAAAGGGCAACTCTACTGATGCTGTAAATGGGATATAGAGGGCTGCAGGCGGCACATGCTGTGGTCCAGCTGGGGCACAGTGCGTGTTAGGCAGATGCCTAGGTGGCACATAGGAACGCCGAAACTGTAAAGCAGCAAAACAGCAACTGACGAGGGTTCAACATGGGCACGAGTGTGCGTCCCAGTGTCACAGGGGAGATTACCCAGCAGGTACCCCCAAGGGCACATAACATTGGCTGGGGGGGGGGGAAGCGCGCATGTCCATGTAGGCACCCCTACCTGAGAACCCACACCATAGGCAGCTGCCTACTGGCATACTGGATGGCCTGGGACTGCGCACCACCGGCATAATGGCATGGCAGCATGGTGGCGGAGGGGTGCTGGTGGCGGAGGGGGCAGTGGCATCTGCCCACAGAAGACCATGGCCTAGCCCCATTTAGGTGGGGGCCATGCACTGCAACAGACAGGGTCTGTCTGACGAACAGTCATGGTATCCCCAGGGAATGAACTGTCCCTGTGGCAACAGTGTGGTGCAGTATACACAGCCAGTGTGTTCATGAGCAGAAGGTCACAAGTTCAAGTCCCAGCTGTGGCTCCTGCCAACCCAGTCCCTATGTTTTACCCAGTACTAAACCGTGGTAATAAGGACGGAAACCTTTTTGCAGATAACATAAACGTGCCTGAAACGCCTATATTTTACCCTACAGAGCACAGACATCATAAACATGTGCAATACCTAGAGCAGAGTTTCCCAACTGCAGTCCTGGAGGGCCAAACACCATTCAGGTTTCATGCTGTCTCTAATAAATATGCCTGTGCTGCATTTGAATGCGCCGCCCCCGTTGTATGCAAATGTATCTCATGCATATTCATTAGCAACAGCATGAAAACCCGAACAGTGTTTGGCCCACCAGGACTGGAGTTGGGAACCTCTGCCCTAGAACAGCGGCCAACAGGGGCATAAACACCTATACCCACAGGCTCCACTATCCAAAGCCTCATGGAGAGTCAGGCTGTTGGGCCTTGCGCGCAGCAGCATCTCCCAATACTAGCACTTGCATACGTTAGCAATGCCGCCCTAAACTTGGGAATACGTTACACATGTATCAAAAGGTTGCTATGATTAATGGCAGATAGCAATTCCTAAGTTATGCACAATTTGCTGATAGAATTGCGTCATAGCAACTTTTCTGATATCTGTGGAGTGTGTTTCAGTTTTGGTTTCTGACAGTGTTTACCACCCCGGGGAATGACCCCAACAGTATTGCATACCATAGCCATGCCTGCACTGTGCCCAGGACTGGTGTGGTGGCCAGGGCTGCCAAAAGCCTCTATATTTACACAATGCTGGCATAGGTGTGGGAGTGTGTGTCTGTCCAGTGTGTTGTGGCTGCCTACACCTTACTCAGCCCACACTGCTTGCACTTTTTCCAGTGTTAGCCTGCCAATGTGCATAATGAGGAGCAAGGTACTGTGGGTATGGCCCGGACAGGGTGGCCTGGGCAGGATGCATCTGCACAGGGCATGGGGCAATGGCTGGGACATTGTAGTGCCCGGCCACCAACTGCACGGACAGGGTGGCCACAGCATGTCCTGCTGGGAGGTCACTCTCACCCTGACTGAGCAGTGACCACGGCATGGCTAGGTTCCCCCATAGTGATATATAGTATTTCTCTCAAGTGATATTTATGCGTTCTCTTTTCTGGGGCCCAATCACTGACTTGTCTGCTTGGTGTGTGTGCACGCATCTCCTCCAGGAACATGCACTATGGACTAGTGAGCAGACTGTCTGCAGTTAGTATGTGTATGGCTGGAACACCTTGCAGGGTGCAGCGGCTGGAGACTCACTGTGCTCGCTGCTGGAGAATGTCAGATAGTGGTGGGGGTAGCCGATCATTTCAAGGCCTACTGTCTGTCTGCTATTGCCTTATGGATGTGTACAGATCTGCACTGACTGCCTTGTAGGGTGCCTGTTCCCCAGCAGGACTGGGGTTGATGGTCGCCTCTACTGCCACCATTGCAGGGATGTAGAATGTGGATCTGTTGGTGGGAGATCCTTTCCCCCACCCTGAGCCCCAGAGGGTGGTTTGGGTGGTGCTACATAATCCGCCCATGGGTCCAAACACCCCCCTTCACTTAAATCATGTGACCATGGCACCCACACAGGATATGCACTATTCTGGGTGCATCATAGTCCACAAGGGCTAGACGTGACTGGGAAATACGGATGGACACAGGTGTATCTGTAAGAACTATCTTATCAATAGGATTTGTTTTTGGTAACAAAACCGTAGTGAGTATACAGTTGCGTTCCACATGGCTGTGTATACACAATTTTTATCGATCTCCGTTTTAGCAGTTTATTTAATCCTTTTATTGTCCTTGAGTATATGTTGGTCTGCCCGAGGATCTAGTGGACAGATAGCCACGCCCCCTGATTTTTGGCGCATTCTTCGGCGTCTTTAAATCCTTTCTATCACACACCACTGGCTTTCCTTTGAATGCACCTTGAGCAGTGCGATCTACCTCGTCAGGTATGCCTTATGTATTCAGTTTTTTAACGTTTTATGTACAGACAAGAAATTTGGAGTTACATCTTTTTTAAGTCAGTAACAGTATATCGGTTCTTTCTTCTTTTTTACAACACTGGTTCTAGTCTCTGGAGACAGACTTCTCGCAAGCAAGTTATAGCCCTAGTTCTGACAGTCTTTCAACATTTTTATACTAAAGACAGTTTTGTAAAGTATTTGGAGTTCACTTCTTAAGATATGATGTCTTTTAAAACCCAATTTTATGATCATCGTCACGATTTTATCATTAATCACTGGATACATTATATGTGTTTCGTTCATTTCCTCTTTTGTCAGATAAGGTTTTCAATCTTTCAATTTTAGTCTCTACACGATGCTTTTGAGTAGCAATACAATGGTTCTGCTATGTAAAGGTTTATCTTTGCTAGGTCATTGATTATACCCACAACAGTACCACTATCTTCTGGTATTTTCTTCCAGTTTAGTATAGGTTTTAGCTTGTTATATTATGCTAACACAACATGGTTTTTCTGTCACCTCTCCCTGTCCCTTAGAATAGGAGCTGTGTGTGTTTTTTAGTTTCAATAGAGTTTTGGTTTCATTTTAACAAATTCAATGGTTCCTTTATAGATTACTTGTCAATTGTATATTGCAGTTTTTTAAAAGATATACAACAGTTATATTTCACAAGATCCTATCGTTGCCGTTTCCATGGTAATAGCTACACTATAAGAGGATCCGCTACTTGGGTCTTTGTACCCATAGTGCTTGAATGTGAGTAACATGTTGCATCCATATTTGTACATTGGTATCCATATCTGGTTGAGACTTTGCTTTGCCCTTCGTCTGTTTTACATTTTCATAATTTTTTAATTTACTTTTATGGTTCTTAATTATATTTGTGCCCTTTTTCATTTTAATATTTAACAATTTATTTATTTATTGGTTGCTTTGATTATTTATAATGTTTGATTGTTGTATTAATGGTTATATTTTTAATCATATGCCCGTTTACATTTGTTTTTGATTCATTATGTTTTTAATGTTTTGTTTTATGTATTTTAAAGTATCCTTCCCCCTGAAGAAGGCACTCGCCGAAACGCGTTGAGGATCTAATAAAGCACCTGTGTTCATCCTCCACTCTTGCTTCCTGTGTATTGTAGAACTATCTATCACACACTGGCACTGATGGTGACCTGCAGCATAGCCTATCTCAGCTAAGCCAGGTGCTGTGGACCTGGTGCTGGGCGCCCCCCCTCGCCCTCAGGGTGAGCACAGTACCCGCACAATCTGACTGTCTGTAGCTACTCTGTGCCAGTAACACACACGGTCAGTTCCCCCTACCAGGGTGAGGTGCTGTGGGGGTGCATACCCTATCTTGTGATCATCTGTAGACTGTTGATCTGCATGTGCAGTGCATCATGGGTATGGGTGGGTTAACCCTATCCTGGTAATCACAGCAGACAGTTTGTGTGGTGATCTGCAGTCCTTCTGTAGCCAGCCAGGGGTTTGTTAGTAGCTATAGAGATGTAGCCCACTGGTTACTTCACTGACTGTGGAGGCAGAGGTCATGGGTTTGATCCCACAGAGGTGTTATTTGATAGGTTGTCTGAGGCATTTCCTTTTCTAATTTAAATTAGTGCTGCCAGCAAAAACACCCTCACAGTGCTGTAACCTTAAGGTGCCTCATAAGGCGCCCTATAAAGCATTCTATAAAGCGCCCTATAGGGAACATTATAAGGTGCCTTGGCAGACAGTGCACTTTATAATGTGCCCTCTGGAGTGCCTTATAGGGCGCCTTATGCGGCACCTTAGGTTACAGCACTGTGAGGGTATGTTTGCTGGCAGCACTAATTTAAATTTAAAAAGAAAATGCCTCAGACAGCACTGATTTAAAGTAAAGGGTAATGCCTCAGACAGCCTTACTCATTAAGCCCACTGGGGGCTTGAACTCATGACCCCTGTTTCATCAGTCAATGCATTAACCATTGTGCTACACCTCTGTTCCTTATCGTTCCTCCAGTTTAGTCCTCAACCTCTGGGTAGTGAACCTCTTCCTGCAGCTTGGAGACTGGGCATGTCAAAAACTCACGACATCACTGGATATAGCCTGCTGGTCTCTCCCATCAGCCCCCGTGTGTCCAGTCTCCATGCAGCAGGAGGACATAGTTAGCCTAGCTTCTGGGCTCACTTGGGGGAATAGATAAGGAGCATTTAGTGTGACAAATTCTATTCTGATTTTACTTTTGATTTTTACCTTTAATTTTACTTTTAATTCAGTTACCTTTGGTTAATTGGCAATCAGGGATTCGTTCCCTTTAGTTGTTAGGAGCAAATTTCCTTATATTTACAGTAATTTTAAATTTGAGCCTGGCTCTTTAAATTAGTAGCAGCTCTCGCCTTCCCTCCTTGTCAGTTATTTTCACTTCCTGCAGGTATTCGCCGGTGCGGATCTCTCTCCCTTGACGGTACAGGAGAGAGCTCCAGGACCCGTACAGCCACACTGAAGCTGTGTGAGACGGAGCCTCTCCGTTGCTGTGGGATTTTAATTTTACTCTGTGGAACCGGCTGAGCGGTCCTCGCCATGGCTGCCAGGCGCAGCAGCGCGGCTTGAGGATCGGATGAATTCAAGGCGGTAGGAGCAGAATGCGTGGCTTTCGGCCCTGCAGTTAAGACCTTTGGGCTCTGTCGGTCTGCTGAGGTCTCCTTTTTGCAGCGGCGGTTCTTGGCACCAAAATTCATTGGCAAAGGGGTGGCCATTTTCTCTCTAGGTATTTGGACCGCATGGCGAGAGTTGCAGTGAGCTGTCTGTGTGAGGAAGACAACAGGCAGAATAGCTAGATTTTTAGGTCTAGTGTTTCTTTCTTTTGTTTGTAGGTTTTTTGAGGCTCGGGGGGGTTCCTCAGCCTTAAGGGGGCTGTTGTCAGTCCTCTTTATTTTTAAGTTTATTCTTAGTTTTATAGGACAGCAGTTTTGTCATTGATCTCTGATGCCACATGTTCTTTCCCTCCTAATCATGTCTCTGAGGAGCATCTGTTAAGTCCCAGGATATTAGGCAAATTGCCAGCTTTTAAGTTCTTCAAGAGCAGAACCCTAACTTGTAGGTGGAAGGAGGGATAGGCTGGAAGTGTGCTTTTGTGTATTCTATAGGGAAAGTTTAGGAAACTTTAGGATATAAAAAAATATGTAATAATAATGACAGTTAAGCTGTCAACCAAGAAGTGCCTGTGCTACGGTCTATGGCCACCAGAGGGCAGCTGGTACACTCAATAGTGCCTTTATGTGACCGTGTGTATGCAGCCATCATTGATCTCTGCAAGTCAGGGAAGAAATAGCTACAGGGCCACCTCATGGGCACTCAGGGGTTAGTGACTAAACAAGCAACTGTAATGTTCTGCAAATCAAGATTACATGACCAAGATTTAAAGCTCTTAACTTCTGTATCGTTTGTCGGGCTCTGGTGCCCTAAAAGCCACCGGATGGCAGCGCTGCTCATCAATCACATATAGTATTCAGTGCCCCCATCCCTGGGGGGTGGTAAAATCCGAAATCATATTCCTCATCAGGTTCACACAGGCAGCAACCTCTAAGACCTCCACTTGCAAGGTTGTCAGTGTATCCCACTGCTATTTCTCTGACTACAGGAAGGCCGGGGGGGGGGGGGGGGGGTACCTGTTTATTTAATAGCTCCACTTAGCATGCCCTTCCCAGGAAATTCTCATCTATTTCTAGAGCCTGTGCTGTCAGAGCAGGGCTTTAAGCACTTAGCAGGGGCACTGACCCGTCTGTGCCATCTTGTTAAAGGGCTCGTGCTGAGGGTGAAGAGTAGGACGTCTAGGTAGCACAGTCTGGGGCTTAGCGCTCCAGGGCACTGGAAGGTTTCATAGAGGAAGTCAATACTCTGTGTATGCTCCATGTATTCAGCCTATGTTCAAGCGTGCTCACTGCACTGTGTTTGGGTGACAAGTGCTGGGTCACCCGTATATGTAGATGTGCATTTTGTATGTGCTCACAATTGCTTAGGCATGATTTTTGGGTGCACTCTTTGCAGAGTGAGACTGCATTTCTTTGCTCAGACTGTATTATCAGACTAAGGTAATTTCTCCAGTAATGGGGGGGGGGGGGGGATGTCAATTGTAATAAAGTGTGTGAGGTCCTGTGGTGTTACATGGGGTTGGAGATGCAGTCATGGGATCTGCTGTGGAGTGAGCCGTTCGAAGGAGCTACAGTGTCACAGTCACCAGATTCCCCTTCTCTTTGGGCTTTGCTCCCAGATTCTAGCCCCTCTTTCTCTCTGATGTCCAGGACGCAAGGTCCCTGGCCCACTGGACAATCTATTCTCAGCCTTTTCTCAATGCTGGCAGAAGGACTGGGAGAGCGAGAAAGGAAGACCAGGAACCAGCACCAGCTCTGATGTCTCTCCACTGCCAGTGTTTGCTACGATCACATATTCCCAGTCAGTTATTTATTTGAGTATACTGATTGCCTACAGGTCAGGGTGGCATACAGTCGATTATGGTATTTCTGTTTCCCTCGTCCCTGAAGGGCTCACAATTTGTTTTGGTACCTGAGGCAGAGGGTTAAGTCGCTTAACGAAGGCCAGAAGGACCACCTGTGGGACTAGAAACCCCAGTTTTTATGGCCCAAGGTTGGTGGTCTCGATGGGAATTCAAACCCTTGGTCCTCTGGCAACTTGCCTCAACCACTAGGCCGCACTGCTCCATGTGAGCTAGCCACAGGGCCATAGGACCAGGCGCAGTCTGTTACTTCAAAGGCAGAGACCTTGAGGAGGTTCCGTTCATAAGGATACGAGAAATGCCATACTGGGTCAGACCAAGCTCTTTCAGGTCCTGTATCCTGTTTCCTAGGGTAGCCAATCCTGGTCTTAAGGACCTGGCTGGTTTCCAAAAAGACGAATAGGCTACTCAATGCTTGTATCGGGGCAAGCGGTGGATTCATGTACATGCAACGGAACCCTTAAAATATGAGCATACAACAGATATGACACTCTGTTGGGTTGTGTGCCTTGTAGAACATCTTGAATTGGTGAAAGTTGGTATAAAAAAAAGGTTATGGACCTTTCCTCCGGGAGCTTGGCCAAAAACGTTGTTAAACTCCGCTACGTTCGGAGATCGTTTCGCGCAAGGCTCTTGGAGTACACAGGAGACCCAGTGGTCAATCAACCGACTGGAAATGCGAGCGATACGCCGGGCGTTGCAGGCGTTCGAAGCTACAGTGACAGGTTGAGCGGTGCGAGTACTGTCTGACAACTCCGTGGCAGTGGCCTATATCAATCGGCAGGGCAGAACCGGAAGTGGGGCCATAGAGGCCACGGCAGAGGGTCTGTGTGTGTGGATAGAGCTTTGGCTGCCAGCGTTTTCGGTGGTGCATGTTGTGGGTAAGGACATTGTGATGGTGGATTTCCTCAGCTGGGTCCAAGTAGATGCCAGAGAATGGGAGTGGCATCTGTAGGTGTTCGCACAGATCAGTCGCATATGGGGATAGCCAGTAATGGACCTTATGGCGGCGTTTTACTCTGCATAAATGGGTCGCTTCTTCAGCAGACGACGCAAAAAGAGGTCGGAAGGCATCGGCACACTGTTTCAACAGCGGCCGTCGTCCGGTCTTCTCTATGTCTTTCAACTGGGGGCACTCATAGGTCGAGTGGTTCTGCGTATCAAAGCGCTTTGGAGAAACGTGTGGTCGGGGGCCTCGGGCTGGCCAAGGCGCCCATGGTATGCCTGCCTCATATGGTTGCTCGACGGGAATCCATGGAGGTTTCTGACATTGGAGATTCTGTTGCTACGAAGTTCCCTTCGAATGTCTCAGGTGCATCGGTTTTTGCTTACGGGGTGGCCATTGAAAGGGCAAGCTTAAGGAAAAAGAGTTGCTCTACAGCAGTCTTTGCTACCTTGCCGCAAAAAACAAAAATAAATAAAAAAATAAAAAGTCTACGTCCCTTGCATATGTGTGTATATGGTGCATCTTTGAGAACGGGTGCTCACGCGACAGCAGTGTCAGTTCCCTTGGTATTAAGATTTCTACAGGACGGGTTTAGTAAAGGCAGGTCCTGGAGAGTTCAGTTAGCAGCTCTGTCTTGCTATAGGGGCAAAGGACAGGGAGTGGCTCTCATGCACAGGTCGATGTGGTACGCTTTCTCAGGTGGTTACCAGACTGTAGCCCTGTCGTAGGATATTAATTCCACCGGGGAAGCTCAAGTTGGTTTTAGGAGTGTTAGCTAGCACGCCATTGGGGCCCTTGCAACAGGCATAGGTTAAGGGTTTTGCCTTGAAGACAGTATGTTTGATGGTCATCTGTTCGGCGAGGCGATTTTCGGAGTTGCAGGCGTTGACCTGTCAGGAATCGTTTTTTGTCTGTCTCCAGACAGAAGGTGGCCTGGCGGCTGGTTCCGTCGTTGCCAAAGGTGGTTTCTATGTTCACCTAACTAAAATGGTCTCTCTTCCAGCACTAGGTGCGGCGGAGAGGAGCATATTGAACCATAGCTTGCGCTGTTTGGATGTCAAGAGAGCGCTGCGGCAGTGTTTAAAGGTTTCAGAAACTTTCGCAAGGCTGATCGTCTCTCTTCGGAGTGTTTGGAGGGCCCCGCAAAGTGAAGCAGCGGCGAAGGAGTCCATTTCTGGATGGATTGGAGCGGTGAGTGCGTCGGCTTATCTTCTACGGGACTGTATAGTCCCAGAGAGCTTACGACATCACTCTACCAGAGTGCAAGCGTCTTCTTGGACAGAGCACAGTTTGGTTCTGCCAGTGGACATCTGTAGGGAGGCCTCTTGGTTGTCTCTCCATACTTTCAGTAAGCACTACCGCCTAGATGTTCTGGCGGCTAAGGATGCCGTTTTCAGGGAGGTGGTGTTGAGATCCGGCTGGAAAGGTCCCTCCCAATGATTACTGCTCTGATGCATCCCAGAGGTTGAGGACTAAACTGGAGGAACGATAAGGAAATAGGAATTACACTTACCTGGTAATTGTGGTTCCTTGAGTGACTCCAGTTTAGTCCTCATTCCCGCTTGGGGATGGGATCTTAGCAGTGGTTTTTCTGTTGGGGGAAGTGCAAGGTTAAAAGTGGATATAGGCCTTCACTGGTGTTCAGTCGTTTTGATGCTTCCATTTGTTTTGCGCTATATTTTTATAACTATATTATGATATTGTTATATATATTGCTATATTGCTCTGGATTGTTTAGGGCTAGGCATTCGATGGAAAGGAGAGCATGCAGGAAGCAGTCCCTTTCCTTCTGGAAGGGGATTAGTAGGTAGATAGGTTATATGTTCTGCGTGCCCTTGAATATAATAAGTTTAAATAAAAAAAGTTACTGATTTTTTGCTCCTTTGAGTCTGCTTTGTCAATAGTTCACTGGGGCTGATGGGAGGGACCAGCAGGCTATTATGCCTAAACCATAAACCATATATCCAGTGATGTCATGAGTTTTTGACATGCCCAGTCTCCAAGCTGCAGGAGGAGGTTCACTACCCAGAGGTTGAGGACTAAACTGGAGTCACTCAAGGAACCACACTTACCAGGTAAGTGTAATTCCTATTTGCTGTGTTTCCAGGTCAGCGAGCCTAATTAAGGCTAACGCGCGTTAACGTGCCACGGCTCCCTCTATCGCGCGATAACCTGAAATGCTACCTTAAGACCAGAACGCCCACTCCTTTTATGGCATTCTTCACATTATTGCTGGAGCTAACGCCGGTAACATTAAGACAGTTTAGTAAACATACCCCATAGTAACCTCTGAGGCAAAAACAAATATGACCTGAACAGGATTAATGGCACTACTAATATTTTGTTGCACAACCCTTGACAATGATTACAGCCTCCTAATGTATGTTGTTGTTAAGTGCCGTCGAGTCGGAGTCGACTTATGGCGACCCTCTGGATAGCTATCCTAAATTGTGTTCGGTCTTCAGTCAGGCGGCTCATTGTTGACAGACTGGTACCCGTAGCTGCTGTTATTGTATCGATCCATCTCATTGCTGGCCTTCCTCTTTTGCGTTGACCTTCTATCTTGCCAAGCATAATGTCTTTCTCTAATGATCTCTCTCTTCGCATGATGTGTCCAAATTATGAAAGTCGAAGTCTTGTCATCTGAGCTTCTAAAGAAAGCTTAGGTTTGATCTCCTCTAGTACTGACTGGTTTGTTCTTTGGGCAGTCCATGGTATACACAGTATTCGCCGCCAGCACCATAATTCAAAGGCATCAATTTTCTTCCTGTCTATCTTTTTCACTGTCCAGCTTTCACATCCATATGATGTTATTGAAAATACCATGGCTTAAACAAGTCGAATCTTTGTATGGAGAGAGACATCTCTGCTCTTGAGAATCTTATCTAGGTCTTTCATAGCCATTCTGCCAAGAGCAATGCGTCGTCTGATTTCTTGACTGCTTGTTGCTTCTTTATTGATAGTTGATCCAAGTAGGTTAAAGTTGTTCACAATTTTAATTTCTTCTCCTTCAACGATGAACCTGTTGATTATGCCAGTTGTCATGATCTTTGTCTTCTTTACATTAAGGTGCAGGCCCATTTTGAGACTATGTTCTTTGATTGTGAGAAGCAAATGTTTCAGATCATTTTCACTTTCAGCCAGTAATGTGGTATCATCAGCATAGCGAAGGTTGTTGATGAGTCTTCCACCAATCTTCACACCTCTGTTGTCTTCATACAATCCTGCTTCTCTGATGATTTGTTCTGCATATAAATTAAACAGGTAGGGGGAAAGTATGCAGCCTTGTCTTACACCTTTGCTTATTTTAAACCATTCTGTTTCTCCTTGTTCCGTTCGAACTGTTGCTTCTTGATCAATGTACAGATTGCGCAAGAGAACGATCAGGTGTTCTGGTATACCCATGCTTCTTAATGTGGCCCAGAGTTTCTCATGGTTTACACAGTCAAAAGCTTTGCTATAGTCGATAAAGCACAAATAGATATCCTTTTGGTATTCTTTAGTCTTTTCAAGGATCCATCTCACATCCGCAATGATGTCTCTCGTTCCTCGCCCTTTCCTGAACCCTGCTTGCACTTCAGGTAGTTCTTGTTCCAGGTATGGTTGTAGTCTCTTTTGAATAATCTTCAGTAGAATCTTGCTGGCATGTGGGATCAGAGCGATTGTGCGATAATTTCCACAGTCAGTTGGATCACCTTTCTTTAGTATTGGTATAAACACAGATCTTTTCCAGTCAGTTGGCCATGATGTTGTCTTCCATATTTCTTGGCAGAGCCTTGTGAGTACGGTAACAGCTGCATCAGATTGCTGCAATACTTCTATGGGAATGCTATCAATGCCTGGTGCTTTGTTCTTTGATAAGGCTTTCAATGCTGCTTCAACTTCTTCTTTCATCACCAATGGTTCCCGATCATAAGGTACAGGTTGAAACGGCTGTTGGTCCACTTGATCTTTATCATATAAAAACTCTGTATATTCCTTCCACCTTTTCTTGATCTTTTCAGCATCATTCAACATAGAACCTTGAGCATCTTGTAACATTCCAATTCGAGGCTGGAACTTTTCTTTAACTCTCGTAGCTTTAGGAAAGCCGATCTTGTTCTTCCTCTAATAGTTTCTGCTTCTATTTCCTTGCAAGTGTCATTGTAGTACTTTTCCTTGTCCTGTCTTGCTGCATGTTGGAAATCTCTGTTGAGTTCTGCGATTGTCTTTCTTTCTCCTCTGGCTTTAGCTTCTCTGCGTTTCTGGGCAATTTTCAGAGTTTCTTCCGTCATCCATTTTGGCCGTTTTTGCTTTTTCACCTTTTGTAGAGACTTCTCGCTTTCTTCCAACACAACCTTCTTGATGTCATTCCATAACTCTTCCGGAGCTCTGTCATTTGTATCTAAAGCAGAAAATCGATTTTGCAGGCAGTCTTTAAATTCCAGTGGTACATTCTCAAGGTCATATTTTGCTGCATTCATGAGTGGTTTGCTCTTTTTCAACTTTAGCTTGAGTTTGCATACTAGTAGTTGATGATCTGTACCACAGTCAGCTCCAGGTTTTGTCTTTGTTGATGTTACTGAGCTTTTCCATCGTTGACTTCCACATAGGTAGTCAATTTGATTTTTATATAATCCATTTGGTGAAGTCCATGTGTACAGTCGCCGCTTGTGTTGCTTGAAGAAGGTGTTTGAGATGAATAGATCATTGGTCTTGCAGAATTCTATCAGTCTTTCTCCAGCTTCATTTCTGTTGCCAAGTCCATATTTTCCAACTACTTTGCCTTCTTCTTTGTTGCCAACTTTTGCGTTCCAGTCACTCATGACTATCAGGATATCCTGTTTGCATGTTCTGACAATTTCAGCTTGTACTTGTTCATAGAACTCTTCAATTTCATTCTCTTCTGCAGCTGTTGTTGGGGCATATACTTGAATTATAGTTGTGTTGATAGGCAATCCTCGTAGACGAATAGAGATTAAGCGTTCGCTGACTGCATTGTATTTCATTACAGTTCTTGCAAGTTTCTTCTTTATTATAAATGCAACACCATTTCTTCTTTGTCTTTCATTTCCAGCATAGTAGACCATGTGATCATGTGATGCAAAGTGCCCCATGCCAGTCCATTTCAGTTCGCTGACACCCAACAGATCAAGTTGTACACGTTCCATTTCATTCTTGACCACCTCCAAATTCCCTTGGTTCATGCTTCGTACATTCCATGTTCCAATGTGTAAGACATCTTTACAGCTTCTGACTCTCATTTCATGCGCAGCTACATCAGCAGTCAGACTTCCCGAGGACTTTGATCCAACCACATCATAAATGCTGGCTTTACTCTGAAAAGTCTTCAGCTCTTCCCCAGTAGCTAGTTGAGTGCCTTCTGACCTGGGGGTCTCATCTTCCAGCACCATAGCACAATTTGTTTTGTTGTAACTATCCATTGGGTTTTCATGGCAAGATACAGAAGTAGATTGCCGGGCCTTTCTTCCGCGCAGTTTAAGTTTGGTGTTGTTGCCGTTGTCACAAAAATGTGATCCTCCGCCGTCAACACTGTCCCATTCTGCTGCTGCCCAGATGGGTGGTTTGTCTTGGTCTGGCACCTCAGCTGAGACCTGTCCATCTTGGGAGACCCTGCCAGTAGTTAAACTACCGATAGTTTAGCTCTCAGCATCACTGATGCACGCAAGCCCTCACAGCATGACAAGCTGCAAACCAAGTGAGAGAATGTATGTTGTAGCCATCTTTAAATTTCGTAATCTGTCTGCTGGCAGTTTCTCCCACTCTTCAACTGTGATTTATTCCAGCTCATGAATGTTTCTAGGATTCCTTTTACCAGTAGCAGATTTCAGCTGTTTCCAAAGGTTCTCAATTGAATCGACAACAGGACTCATTGCTGGCCAGTTTAAAACAGTCCATTTGATCCTTTTTAACCATTCTTTTGTACTTCTGGATGTATGTTTTGAGTTATTGTCCTGCTGGAGGAACCATGACCTTCAATCCAGACCTAGCTGTCTGACATTAGGTAGCACATTTTGCTCCAAAATACTTTGGTAGTCCTCTGATTTCATGATTCCTTTAATACATCAGGTCTCCAGTTCATCATGAGGCAGCAAAACAGCCCCACAACATTATGGAACCTCCACCATATTTAACTATAGGAAGGGTGTTTTTTTCCTTATAAGCTTCATTTATTCGCCTGTAAATATATCGCTGGTCTGCATTCCAATGAGCTCAAGTTTGGTTTCATCTGTCCACAAAACATTTTTCCAGGAGGATTGTGGTTTGTATGTTGTACATGGCATTTTTCCAACAGTTTACACTAACCTTTGAAGACTTCTTGGATTAATTTTCCTTTTCCCACCACGTCCTGAGAGGTCCTTGACAGTTCCATGAGCAGAAAACTTCTTAATAATATTGCAAACTGTAGACACAGGAATCCCGTGGTCTGAAGATGGCCTTGTACCCCTTTGAAGTTTGATTGGTGATAATTGCCATCTCAGGCAGCTCTCTTGTCTTCACCATTGTGAAAATGGAACAGGGAGTGAATTTGGCCATTTGGAGTCATCATTAATTGGTTGATTCAAGTCATGTGAGTACTGACAATTGATCACAGATTCGTCTGATTTTACTGCAGTGGGAATGTGGTGGTTCTGTACAAACTGATTGGAATTGTTTATAAGGATGCTAATAATAATGTTCTGGCAATGTCCCAGTTTTTATACTCTTTCCTACTCTTTCCTTTTTTTAATTGGTCTTGTTTTATTTGAGTCTTTTATGTGTCAAATATGTGTGCATATATAGTCCAAATCCATTTTAATGGCCACTTTTTTAGGAGATATTGGACATTAAGAGGTTGAACTGCAAGGGTGCCAATAGTGTTGACCACATCTGTAATAAACCTTAAATTAAGAGCACAAATAGAGTTCTTCAGGTTCTCTAATTTCCTTGAAACCACCAACTTATCTTGAAGAATAACAATAACAGTCTGAGTCTTTCCAGTCTTTTGTAAATCTGTGTCCACTTCCTTCACCCTTTGCTCCAAATTAGAAAGCTCTAAATTTTTAGACTGAAACCTTGAGTGGATATCCAGAGTCAAAGTAGCTATTGCAAAAATAGTCTTATCCATCAAAGCCACCACCTGCCAGATACTCTCCAATGTTACTTCGGGGAACCTTGTTGACAATTTCCAAAACTGCCAACTGTACCAAACCAGACTGTGCAGTCTCTTCACCACTCACCTCTGATTTTCTAGTGATAGCATCCATACTAGCAGTTCCAGCGACCTTCGCCAGCTCCTGAACTGGCACGCTCGAACTGATCCTTTGGTCGGGCATCACACCTTGGAACCTCTCCACCGACCAACTGAGGCTGACTACCCTTCAGGAAGGCCTGCCCATCAAGTTCTCCAGGGATGTCCAAAATGCGCTGCAAGGAGGCAAAGGGCCTACTGCCAGGACTCAGCAATATTTCTTGGCCAGATTCAGTATCATCTACTGTCAGCTCCGAAAAAGCAACCACCAATGCTTCTGTGCCTTAGTGGTGAGCAGCTCATGAATCTTTAGTAGACGAACGTGGGGTTTTGGGAGGAAGGTAGTGTTTTTGCCCCTGCTTTCCCTTTTCTCTTGCCCATGGAACAGGTAACAGGTAAAAAAAACAACACCAGAAAGAGAGAGCTGCAAGCCCATCTTCTCTCTACAGTGCCATCTTGCTTCTCCTCCTGTTTATCATTTTGAAGGTGTGGTCTCCAAAATTGCACAAAATGAGGTCTTATCAAAGACATATAGAGAGGCATTATCACCTCCTCCTTCTGGCCATTCCTCTCCCTATCTATCCAAGCATCCTTCTGGCTTTCACTGTTACCTTTTCTACATGTTTAGCCACTTAAGTTCATCAGAAATAATCATGTGCAGGTCCTGCTTTTCTTTAGTAGACGGATGTACTTCACCCCCTATACTGTACTACTGCGTTTGATTTTTGCAGCCCAAATGCATGACCCTGCATTTTTTTATTTTAAATCTCAGCTATTAAATTCTAGACCATTCTTCAAGCTTTGCTAGATCCCTTCTCATGTTATCTATTCCTGCTTAGGTGTCTATTCCAGATTTTTTTTAATCATCTGCAAAGAAGCAAACCTTATCCGACAGCCCTTCTGCAATATCACTAACAAAAATATCAAAAAGAATTGGACCAAGGACAGATCCCTGCAGCATACCACTGGTAACATCCATCTCTTCAGAATGAGCCAGTCACTATAATTCCATCCCTAGGATGCTCTATTTATATGTCACCTGTGCGGAACAATGTCAAAGGCTTTACAGAAGTCTAAGTACTCCACATCTAGGACTTTCCCCCAATCCAACTTTCTAGTCACCCAGTCAAAAAAATTAATTAGATTTGTCTGATAAGATCTGCTTCTGGTGAAACCATTCTGCCTTGAATCCTGCAATCCATTGGATTCCAGAAACTTCACTGTTTTAGCAGTGTTTCCATTCATTTACTCGCCAACCTCATCCTTGCTGGCGTATAGTTCCCAACCTCATCCTTGCTTCTGCTTTTTGAAAAGGGACCACATGTGCCCTTCTCCTCTGGGACCACTTCCGACTTTAATGAAGCATTGAAAAGGTCAGACAGTGAAGCCACTAGAAGTTCCCTGTTCCTTCAATACTCTCTGATGTATCCCATCTGATCCATCCCTTTGTCTACTTTTAGTTTAGCTAGTTCCTCATGATCATAGTCTTCTGAAAATCGTTCAAGATCCCATTCACTACTGTTCCTATTTGCGAATGTCACCTGCACATCAGTACCTTGCATACAAACATAGAGAAACCATTTAACTACTGTCCTCTGAACCATGGGGACATACCCAAATTAGAGCTATACATTATGTCCTCCAGCTTATTCCACACTCTTTATGCGCTTAACTGTCACTCAAGCCGTACCTCTATGTCACCAGGCCTCGACCCCTCTTTCTTCCCCTTTAGCCAGTGTTACCTTTCTACCTTATTAATTACCCTATCCCCTACCCCTTCCAACTTCGCCCTCCCTGCCCCCTCCCACCCTTTCCCCATCCCCCTCTAAGACATGCCATAACTCTCCTCAGTCTAATTCAAAATGATCCACCCTTTGTCTCCTTGCTGCAGTTAATTTCTCCATGAGCACTATGTGCCTGAGTCTTCCCTCGTACTTCTCAATGGTAGGAGCTTCTTTCTGCTTCCAAGCTGCAGCCAGCTCACAACGAGCTGCACTTAAACAAGCAATTACCATTCGACCTCGGCATTGCTGCTGCGAGTCCTCCCACCTTGATAACAAGTAGATACTAGGCTTCAATTCCACCCCCACCCCCAGCTTTCGCCTGCATCCATCCCTGTATCTTCCCCCAGTACTCTTATATCTTCGGGCACTCCCACCAAATATGCCAGAATTATCGCACCTCCCCACACCCCCTCCAGCAATATGGCGCTACCCCAGGAAACATCCGATGTAACCTCTCAGGGGTGTAATACCATCAAAACATAATTTTGTAACAGTTTTCTCTAATATTGCTAGACCAAGGAGCCCTTTTCACCTGGTCCCATACTTTTCTCTATTCCTTGGTTGACATTGTCCCCCCTAAGTCTGCCTCCCACTCTACCATATATTTAAAATGTTTTCCCTTTTGCTCTCTTATCCCCTTATATAATGCCCAGACCAGCTGTATTCCACGCTTTAAGAAAAGTGGAAGGAAGTCCAAAAAACTGCCAGCATGGTTTAAAGGTGAGGTCAGAGAGGCTGCTGGTGCCAAAAAAGCATCTTTCAGGAAATGGAAAAACTAGCCAAATGATGAAAACTGGAAACAGCACAAGCACTGGCAAGTTAAATGCAAGGCGTTGATAAGGCAGGCAAAGGTAGAATTTGAGAAGAATCTTGCTGCGGAAGCAAAAACGCGTAATAAAGACTTTTTCAAGTACATTTGTAGCAAAAAAACCTGTGAGAGAGTCAGTTGGTCCATTAGATGATAGAGGGGTTAAAGGGGCACTAAGAGGCGATAAGGCGATAGCGGAAAGACTGAATGAATTCTTTGCTTCGGTCTTTACTGAGGAAGATGTAGGGATGTTACCCTTGACTGAAGTAGTATTTAAAGGTGCGGAAGAATTGAAGGAAATATTGATACATTGGAAAGATGTATTACAACTATTTGATAAACTGAAGAGTAGCAAATCACCTAGACCAGATGGTATACATCCAAGGCTGTTGAAAGAGCCGAAATATGGGATTGCAGACCTGCTATTTATAATCTGTGAACTATCATTAAAATCATCTCTAATACCTGAAGATTGGAGGATGGCCAACATAACGCCAATTTTTTTAAAAGAGTTCCAGGGGTGATCCGAGAAACTACAGACCGGTGAGCCTGACGTCAATACTGGGAAAAATGGTAGAAACCATCATAAATAACAAAATTGCTGAACATGTAGATAGTCATGGCTTAATGGGAGACAGCCAACATGGCTTTAGACAAGGAAGATCTTGTCTTACTAATGTGTTATGTTTTTTTGAAGGTGTGAATAAACAGGTAGACAAAAGTGAGTCGGCTGATATAGTGTATTTGGACTTTCAGAAAGCCTTGGACAAGGTCCCTCATCAGAGACGTTTGGCAAAACTAAAGAGTCATGGGATAGGAGACAGTGTACTATTGTGGATCAGGAACTGGTTAAAAGATAGGAAACAGAGGGTAGGGCTAAATGGCCAAATTTCCCAATGGAGAAAGGTGAATAGTGGTATACCCCAGGGATCTGTGCTGGGTCTGCTGCTTTTTGACATATTCATAAATGACCTGGAAAAGGGAATAACGAGTGAGGTTATCAAATTTGCAGATGACACAAACTATTTAAAGTTGTTAAAATCCATGAGGATTATGGAAAATTGCAAGAGGATCTTGATAAATTGGAAGACTGGGCATCAAAATGGCAGATGAAATTTAATGTGGACAAGTGCAAAGTTATGCACCTAGGGAAGAACAACCCAAACTATAGTTACACGATGCAAGGTTCCACATTAGGAACCTCCACCCAGGAAAAATATTTAGGCGTCATTGTGGATAACATGTTAAAACCCTCCGCCCAGTGTGCAGCGGCAGTGAAGAGAGCAAATAGAATGCTAGGTATCATAAGGAAAGGAATGGAAAATAAAACAAAGGATATTATAATGCCTCTGTATCATACCATGCTGCGACCGCACCTTGAATATTGTGTGCAATTCTGGTCGCCGTATCTTAAAAATGATATAGCGTTATTAGAAAAGGTTCTGAGAAGAGCCATCAAAATGGTAAAGGGGATGGAAGGATACCCTCTGAAGAAAGGCTAAAAAGGTTAGGGCTCTTTAACCTGGAAAAGAGATGGCTGAGGGGAGATATGATAAAAGTCTATAAATTAATGAACGGAGTGGAATGGGTAAACGTAGATCAATTGTTTACGTTATCAGAATATAGAAAGACTAGGGGACATGCAATGAAGCTACAGGGTAAACTATTTAAGACAAATAAGAGAAAATATTTTTTTACTCAACGTGTAATCAAACTCTGGAATTTGGATGTAGTAAAGGCTGTTAGTTTAGCTGGGTTTAAAAAAGGTTTGGACAAGTTCCTGGAGGAAAGATCCATAAACCATTATTAAAAAGGGATCCAGGATATCAATGCTTGACCCAATACAAGCATTGGGGAACCTGTGTCTTTTGGGGAAACTGCTAGGTATGTATGACCTAGATTGGCCACTGTTGGAAACAGGATACTGGGCTTGATGGTCTGACACAGCTGAGGAAATGACAAGTCTGGATAGATGCAAATCTATCCTTTTCCTCCAAAGCGTAATCCATCCTCACTTCCTCAATCTCCTGAATCTCTCCTTCATCCACTAATTGGTAAAAACATTTGAATCCTCTGCCCCGCCACTCATCAAAGATCCCCTCTTCCCACCCAGGAGTAAAAGCCCTCCACCCTCTCCAAAGGGTCATCAAGGAAAACTGACTGCTCCTCCCTTTAACCTCCTGCACCCGCACCCCATCCCACACCCCTACCACTTGTCGCATGGCTGGAGTTCTTACCCCCATTACCCTCCGATCTTTCCTTAAGGCCCATAGTCAAGCTTCCAGTCTTCCCACCTTAAGATGTGTTTGCTCGAGTGCCACATAGTGTTTAACCCCCTTGCTTGAGCGCCAATCCATTACATGCCTTACTTAAGCCGCTCTATAGTAATCCGTAAAGTTGGGAACTCCCAACCCCCCTTCCTCCTTTGAAGCATACATAACCTCTCTTGCTATTCGGCGGTTTCTTTCGCCAAATATATTGAAAGACCTTCCTCTATAGTGTACATAGGGCTCCATCTGGCACTGCAACCAGCAACGCCTGAAAAAAATAAAACAGACGTGGGAGGATATTCATTTTTACTCCCACTATACGACCCAGCCATGAAACTTCAAACCTCATACACCCATCTAACTCCTTCCTTATCGTCCCCAAGATCTGTGGATAATTAATTAACCTTATACACTTCTTCATATCTCGCTGGTATCTGAACTCCCAGGTAACTCAGCGACAGCCACCCAGCGCAGGGGATAATCCTTTTTCAATTGATCCTTGACTTCCCAAGGTACCGTCACATTCAACACCTCCATCTTATCCAGGTTCATTCTAAACCCTGACACTTCCCCATAGCTATATATCTCCCCCATCACCACTGGGAGTGTCAACTGTGGCCTGCCTAAATATAATAAAATATCATCCACAAATAAAGATATTTTATGACTATCCCCCCTTGTTCCAACCCCAGAATCCTGTCATTCACCCTAATCCTCTGCGTCAATGGTTCAACCACAATAGCGAACAACAGGGGTGACATCAGACACCCCTGTCTAGTCCATCTTCACAATCAGAAATCCCCTGAATAACTCCCATTTATTTTAACCTGTGCCCTAGGCCCAGCATATAACCCCTTTACCCTTTTCTCATAGTTTGGACCGAAACCCATTTTCCTCATCACCCTCATTAAGAAATCCCAATGCACCCTATCAAATGCCTTCTTGGCATCAGTTGACATCAACATGAACTCCTCGTTCCCCTGACCCGCCTCCCATACCACTTCTATCACCCTCTGTATGTTATCAGCTGCTTGCTTCCCCTGTAATGAACCCTGTCTGATCCTCATTTATCAATGCTGGCATCCACGGCGCCAGCCTCCCCGCCGATATCTTCACTAAGATTAACATCCACATTAAGCAATGAAATGGGGCGATAAGAGCTACAATTCAAGAGATCCCTCCCTGGCTTTGGCCGGATTGTAATTTATATCGCAGTCCTTTCTCCCTCAAATAAGTCATCACCTCCTTCATTCCTCTGTGTCGCTCCAGGGTGCCTCGGGAGAGATCATTAAAGACGTCCACTTCACATTTCTCCCAGACAATGCGGCCATACTTCCTTGCCACGTTCAGTATCCTTTCTTTAACTGCAAAAGAGCTCAGACATACAATGACATCTCGCGGCTGTTTGTCTCTCCGTGCTCCCAAGCTCCGATGTGCTCTCTCCACCCCCACTTGATCTACTGTTTCTTCTTCACACTCCTCCAACCTCAAGATATGAAGAAACAATCGCTGAACCACTTGATAACAATCTTTAAAATTATCTGTCTCTGAAATCTCTCTAGTAGGTTACTCCGCCGTGCACGATCCTCAAGCTCTTCGAGCTTCTCCCTTAGCTCCTCCTGCTGGGCCTTAAGCATGCTCTGTTCCACTGCCATTTCCTGCAGCCCCACTGCGTGGCTTTCCACGTGCTCCTCCATTTCTTCCACACATTGCCCCAAGGACCCCAAATCCGGTTGTATATTCAGCAGTATCTCTTTCAAATCCTTCATCGCTTTCAGGTCATCCTGAATCTCTCTTTTAAAGGTTTGCAGCCAGGTCTTCATATCAGCCCCCTCTTGCTCTCCCCTACTCGCCACCTTCTCCTCCTCTGAGCTCTCCGTTTCTCCAGCCTCCACCGAATTCACCAAGCTTACTGTTGCTGCCACCTCCCGCCTTGCATACACTGATTGAAACCCCGCCAACTTCTTTCTGACCGACATTGTGAGGTCGGTGAGCTGACTCCTGCCCACTTTGCTGCTTGGAGAACTGCTTATTATCGCTTAAATATGTGGGATTCAGATGGAGCTCGGCTAGACTGCTGCCATTAGCTCCGTGATGTCACCAGAAGTCCATTCAGCCACTATCTTAATACATTATAAGATACATTTTTTAAAAACTGTTTAAGTGCCTCCTGTGATGTAGAAGTGAAAATGTCCAAAAATATCTGTCAAGTTTAGAACCAAGTGTGTGCATGTGTAAATGTAATCTAAAATGAGCATACCTCTGCCCTACCTGCCGTGGCCCCTGTCCCCATTGCCATCGCATCCGCCCCTCTCTGGGGCCAGCAGCAATGGCAAAGGAACCGCGACACAGTGCTTACCAGAGGCTCTGCCACTATGTCACGGTTTCTGCCTGCTATCATAGGGCGCTTCCGCTCCATTCTCATGCAAATCTCCGGTTTGGCATAATCCGGAAGTCTGCATCGGAGGGGGGCAGAAGCACCCGATGATAGCAGGCAGGAACCGCGATACAGCACCAGAGCCAATTGCTCCATTGTGGTTCCTTGCCATTGCCACTGCTTCTGGCCCCAGAGAGGGGCAGCAGCAGTGGCAATTGGTGCTTCTAAAGGTCCAACACTCTAGGTGACTGCCTAGTTCACCTAATGGTAGTACCAGCCCTGCATACAGGCAGTGGAGATGCAAATGGATTGGTGTGAGACATGCTTTGCATGTTTCCCCCACTTTTGAATTTTTCAAACTTTTCCCCAATTTTTGGATGTTTTTTTCAGTTTTCTTCAGGCATCCATTTTAATAAAAATATCTTAACCCACATTAGGACTTCTTAAGGCACTCAGATTTAGTATGATCATGAATTTGGGTTAAATCAATTTTTCATGCACTGATTTTAAGGTATGCTAATGAATACATATCCTTCGTCATTCCTAATGGTTCTTAGTCCAATTTGCATGGAAATGTGAACTCTCAGTTTAAGTATACCATAGATACATTTTGACAAATGATATACTGTATATGCACAGATTTTAATAAGCATCTTGCTTTGTGACTGTATAAGGTTGTCACTTGCCTACTCTTCCTCCTTACAAGCGAGACTTTCCATTATAGGGTTAAAGCCGTGCCATTTTCTGCTTTCTCCCTCCTGGAAATTCTATGACTAATATATTTCAAGCAAGGAGATTTATACCGCACCCTCATTTCACACTTAACAATAAAAAGATAATGTGCAGTCATTTACTGAAACTGTTGAGAACAAGGTCCATAAAGTTTACTTGAAGTTAATTAGTAGCTTTTTGCATAAAGATGTTATTAGGCGTGTTCAGAATTCATGATCTTTGACCTATTACAGCAAAAAGGCAATATTTAACACTTTTGCTTAGTTGAGCCCAAAGGATTTCTTTGTAACTGCATGAAGTGCAAACTGCTGAGAAATGTCTTCTTTGGATAATTTGCTCCCTTTGATATTCTTGATCGCTACTTGTTGGTTGGTTACACAGGCTGCAGAACGTAAGACAATTTTATCAATGCTTTCTTTCTTACTTTGCCAGAATGGTGTAATTTATGAGGACCATACCCAGTGCCTTTGGTCTTCTGCAATTCCACAGCCATAGACAAGGCCTACTTAACCATTAGGCCATCTAGGTGGTTACTTAGGGTGGCAGCTTCTTTGGGGAGGGGTGGGGGCAACTGCAATCAAAGCAGAATCAATAGCTCCTAACAGCTACACAAACTCAAAGAACCATCAAGATGTACTTTAACCCACAAGGAGGTAGGTGATTTTCAAGTAGC
This sequence comes from Ichthyophis bannanicus, assembly GCA_033557465.1. Lineage (NCBI taxonomy): Eukaryota > Metazoa > Chordata > Amphibia > Gymnophiona > Ichthyophiidae > Ichthyophis > Ichthyophis bannanicus. The sequence continues at coordinate 192,321,660 of CM066036.1, forward strand.
CCATATAGCAGTGTAAATGACTTTTGGAAATGTCCCTCCTTTGTGTGTGTATGTATGCTATACTATAATATAGGAGGCCAATATTTAGCCAGCATGTTTTTAAACACCGGCAGTCTCAGCTAAGTAAAAACTGTGATCAGTGCCAGTTCTATCCATATAGCAGCGATTTTCAGCACCACTATAAGGATAGCTAGTTAGCTAGTCAGATAGCTTAGGAAAGCAAAAGGCTATCCTAAATGGCTATCCATCTGTACCGGACCACTGAAAATCACTGCTATGCAAATAAATTGCAGCTCTGCCCTGCTCTGGCACTATATGGTCAGAGAGAATATTCAGTAGCACTATCTGTATAGTGCCGCTGAATATCACCCTCAGGTGCTGCTAACTGGATAAGTGCTTTTGGATATTAACCACCTACATATGTATATAGTATACAAAAGAATGGTGTACAATTATGTGTTTTTACAGGATAGATTTGGGGTGATCATGATTGTTTAGTTTAATTATCAAAATTTTCCGTGGGGACACGCTAGATACCTGATTACTCTTGCATTAGCCCTGACATGGGAATTTCTGCAAAACGTGCACCTTTTCAAAGAATTTGCTGGACCTTGTATAATAGCTACAGGAGATCAGGAGAACAGATTGAGTCTGGCAGTTTATTTATTTAGCTAGTCCTATATACCGCATATCTAATAGTCTATGAGGTTTACAATGAACAACAATGCCAATATGACTACATTGAAAATAAAGTCAGAAAGAAAAATGAAAATGGATCAAAAGTATATTACATGGATTAATAGGTAAAGAGGTTGAGGCATGGTAGTTATGTATCAAGATTTTAAAAATGCTCAAAGAACAGGTGTGTCTTTAGCTTCTTTTGAAAGTCTAGTAAGTCATTAATGGTGCAAAAATAATCTGGAAGCATGTTCCAAAGAGCTGGAGCAAAAAAGAGAAGGCTCTGTTTGAGGTTGTAAGGGAAACCTTTAGTATACATTGATGATATAAGTAAAGTGTTAAGGAAATTTGATCTTTGAGTTCTATTGTCAGCTGTTTTCTGGATAAGGGATTGCAGGTGGATGGCAGAATTCAAGTAAGATTTTAAAGGTTATGAGTAGAACGTTTAATTTGATTCGTTGATGCATAGGAAGGGGCAATTGTCCCAAAATGGTGTCATGTTTAAACACCTTCCAACCAGTCTCTTACCCTTCACTTTCACACTGTTCATGCAGCAAGAGGAGAAGGAGAGCAGCTGCACATCAGTCTGCATCCTCTTTCTCCTCTGCCACCCTGAGCTTGACTGCTGATTTGAAGTGCATGGGACATCATACAGCCATGTGGTTCAAATTAGCAATTGGACCCCAGCTGGCAGAAGAGAAAAACATGGCCCACTGTGCAGCCGCTTTTCTTCTCCTCATGCCTTGTATTCAGCATGTAAGGGGGGAATCAAGAAGGGGATTAGGGGAGAGTTGGGGTAGAGAGGCTGGAATGGGGATGGGGGTTAAGCAAAGAGATGGACAATGTCATTGGGGGTGAGGTATATTGAAGGGGCTGGGGGAGTTGAAAATATGAGCAAATGGTGTGTGTGTGTGTGTGTATGTGCGTGCGCACCTGGGATGGAGCAGACAAAGGATGGAGAAAAGAAGAGAAAGAGGATGAGGGCAGGAGGGTTAGGGACCAGGGCTAGAGAGAATGAATGACATAGAGATGTGAACGCAGCATAGATGATCATGAGGGGTGTATATTGGAAAATGTTTTTCCATTTTGTTTGATTCTGTATTTTTACAAATTTTCATTCTTTATTATTTTATTTCATTTTGTTATGCATGTGGATTCAGGGCCCAATATTCAAAGGATTTATTCTTCTAAGGTTGAATGCCTACATTTTTCTTAAAATTTCACTAAATGCCTAACAGCACTGCTTACGCCTTGTAGCGCTATACAAATGATAAGTGGTAGTAGTAATAGTACATCCCAGAACTGCCTTTTTCTCCCTCTTTATCTCCCGTGATCCTTTTTCTTCCACTCTGGTTCTGGCATCTTGGAAAGCATACATTCTCCCCTCCTCTTGCCCTGCCTCTATCTTCCATTGTGATGTATTCTGTTTTTCTTCCTCATCCTGATCCTGACCTCTTTCTCTTCCATACCTGCCTCCACTCCTCCCTCTTTCCCTCCTCCTTAGCTGTTCATTCCCAATCCTCCATTCTTCTCTTTGTCCCCTCTGCTTTTTCTCCACATTGATGCCTGAAATAACGAGTGAGGTTATCAAATTTGCTGATGACACAAAACTATTTAAAGTTGTTAAAACCCAGGAGGATTGTGGAAAATTGCAAGAGGATCTTGATAAATTGGAAGACTGGGCATCAAAATGGCAGATGAAATTTAATGTGGAGAAGTGCAAGGTTATGCACCTAGGGAAGAACAACCCAAACTATGGTTACACGATGCAAGGTTCCACATTAGGAACCACCACCCAAGAAAAAGATTTAGGCGTCCTTGTGGATACCATGTTAAAACCCTCGGCCCAGTGTGCAGCGGCGGCCAAGAGAGCAAATAGAATGCTAGGTATGATAAGGAAAGGAATGGAAAATAAAACAAAAGATATTATAATGCCTCTATATCGTTCCATGGTGAGACCGCACCTTGAATATTGTGTGCAATTCTGGTCGCCATATCTTAAAAAGGATATAGCAATTTTAGAAAAGGTTCAGAGAAGAGCCACCAAAATGGTAAAGGGGATGGAAGGCTACTCCTATGAAGAAAGGCTAAAAAGGTTGGGGCTCTTTAACCTGGAAAAGAGACGGCTGAGGGGAGATATGATAGAAGTCTATAAATTAATGAACGGAGTGGAACGGGTAAACGTAGATCGATTGTTTACCTTATCAGAATATAGAAAGACTAGGGGACATGCAATGAAGCTACAGGGTAAACTATTTAAGACTAATAAAAGAAAATATTTTTTCACTCAACGTGTAATCAAACTCTGGAATTTGTTACCGGAGGATGTAGTAAAGGCTGTTAGTGTAGCTGGGTTTAAAAAAGGTTTGGACAAGTTCCTGGAGTAAAGGTCCATAAACCATTATTAAGAAGGGACCCAGGATATCAATGCTTGAACCAATACAAGCATTGTGGAACCTGTGTCCCTTGGGGTAACTGCTAGGTACGTATGACCTAGATTGGCCACTGTTGGAAACAGAATACTGGGCTTGATGGACCTTGGTCTGACCCAGTATGGCATATCTTATGTTCTTATGAAATTCCCCCCATCCATTAAACTCCTGAAAAATGGAAATCAAATATTCAGACACCAAGCAATGTTGCAAAATGGCTTTATTTTCATTATTCAAAATAAATTTACATTTTTAAGATTCAAAATAATTTAAGTTTTGCAAATGTGTCACAGAGTTTCAGAAACATTCTCATGGAATTTTCTGTTACTGCAGAATTTACGCCAATCTTCACAATGAAGTTTCAGTTGTGACCATATTTTATAGTTTTCTGTGTGAAACTGCTCAAGATAGATGGAAGTTGGATCAGAAGGTCTACAAGAGTGGTTCCCAAACTTGAGCTCGGGACCCCAAATGGGGTCACAGTAACATGGGCACTTTCCCTTCTCTCTGGACTTCTACAGTGAACTATGCCAAGTAGTGACAATCACCAGTTAGCATGTGGCCTGTTAGCCAGTGAACATTCCTAGGCCCTTGTCCCTTCCTGAGTAAGCTTCCTGTTAGACTGAAAACCTATGCTGAGTACTGGGGTCTGTAAGCACACACTAACGCAAGGGGCCCTGAGCTGACTGTTGCTGCTGTTGCCGCTGCCTTTCTGTTTTAGATGAGTAGAGGGAAGGGAAGGAGGCTGGAGACCTGTTGTTTTGATTTCATCATCATCATCATCTGTGGTCACTTGAATTTTCAGTTGTTAAAATGGGGTCATATGGGACAAAAGTTTGAAAAACACTGGTCTACAAAATATTGAAACTAGAAATTTTACTTTAAAAAGAGGCACTTTTGTATAGTCTTTATAATTATGCTCTAGAATAATCCATCATCTCATCTGACTGAGATATCTTCCACTGACATTTTTGACATGCATTAGCTGCTAAAACTGACAGAGGACAGAGTGATAAACAAGTTAAACAAGACAAACACATGTCCTAAGACACCTGAGATAGCTAAACACAATGGACAAAGACAGGAAAAGAGGTGTCATAATATGCCCATTTTAAAGGTGCAGATTTTGGTGATGTTGACATTAGAGATGTGCCCTAAAAATTAGCCTTGTTTCTTTGTTTATGATACGATAGAAACCTGTAAAATAATGTGTGGACTGGAACGAGTAAATATGAATCAGTTGTTTATTTCTTGCGTGAACAAACCTATGTTTCAATAGGACACAGGCAGCTCTAAGTGCTGATGGGGACCCCAACTGCTGCTGGCAGAACAGGCCCAACCATCAGGCAGTCGCCTAGGGCAGAAGCTTCGGGTGAGAGGCTCGGCAAAATGCATCTACAGCAAAGCAATGGGTCCTGGCAGCTACACAAACTCAGAGTTATTAGTTCATACTTTTACCTGCCGGAAGAATGGGCAATATGCATATAGTCCATTTACCCTTCTAAGTAGCTTTTAAAATCTCCCTCATTATGTTCCTTTCTGTTTCATTTTCAAATAGTATTTTAATGTAATCTGCATTGATTGCTTACAGATATTGTGGTATATCAAATAAAGCCATACATAAACATGTATATATTTACTAAATAACGTTTAATGTCTGATTTATGATGTCCAAATACGCATTTTATAGGGTTGTTTTGGGAGGGATGGTATTGAGATAATTACAATCAAGTTTAATCAAAATCTTTTGTGGGGCACTAGGGGCATTAGGGTTCTAAAAGCTAATTGTGAGGGGACCCAAGGCTGAAGTTTTGCCTGGGCACCCAATATCCTTGCACCAGTCCTGGCTGCAGGCTGCGATTGCATCAAAGATAAGAGCTATCCATCAGAAGGGTCTCCATCCCCTATTAGCAGAAGAAATACTGCAAGCAGTGACCATGGCCTAGAAGACAGCTTCCTGCCAGCAGAAAGCCTATCTCCATCCAGCAGAAGAAGAGAGAGCTGGCCTCCGGAGCACACAATGTTAGATGGGAAAGAGGGCAGATGAGTGTGTGAGGGGGAAGCAGGGGGACTGAGAGATGGCAAGGAGGTGAGAATAAAAGGAGAGGGGAATGAAAGGGAGGGGATGAGAGTGCAATGTGAAAGGGACAAAGGGAGAGAATCTGGGCAGGGAAAGAGAGAAGTAGGAGACATACTGAAAGGGGAGAGGGTGCAAGAAAAAGTGCATGGAGGGAAGGGATCAGAAAATGTATATGCCAAAAAACATAGCCTCCACCACATACACACGCAAACACACAGCCTACCACATACATTCTCTTGCATGCACACACCCCTTACCCCCACACCACATGTATGCATTCACACTCACTGACCCATTAACCCCCTGTCACATACATGCATGCACGGAAACTTCCTTATTACGTACCACATATATGTGCATGCCGATACACTCTGTACCCTAACACACATGCACATGCCTACACACAGACACCCCTATCCCCAATACCACATAAATGTGCATGTCTAAAATCACACGGAGTGGAGGAGTAGCCTAGTGGTTAGAACACTGGCTTGGTAACCAAGCAACCAGGGTTCGATTCCCACTAGCACTTCTTGCAGCCTTGGGCAAGTCACTTAACCCTCCATTGCCTCAGAAGAAAGGCCTGGCAATCTACTTCCAGTGACACTGCCAAGAAAACCCAGGAGCTTCTGGGTCGCCAGGAGTCAGGACTGACTTGAAGGCACACATTGCATTGGAAAATCACACACCTCTTAACACACACACACAACACATACACCCCTCCATTGACACCACATAAATGCTCACACACACACATGCATATGCACCCCCTGAACCCATTACACACATACACAAACCCTACGCCCATGAATACTCTACCCCCACTCCAAATACATACATCCACACACACATCTTTTACCCCACACCACATACATGTGCACACCCTTACACATACCCCCTACCCCCACACCACATCTCTACACACATGCATATACAAACATACCTTACCCCCACTCCACACACCCCTGGACTACACACATGGAGGAATGAAGGGCAGGGGGTGAACATGCAAGGGGGAAATGACAAAAGGAGAAAATCTGGGAAGGGGAAAAGAGTGGGAGTGGGAAAGATACTAAAGGGGAGAGAGCAAGGGGGAAAAGCAGGGAAAAATGTATGAGGGGGAAGGGACCAGAATATCTATATGCCAAGAGACATGCTCCCCTGTATCAGACACAGACTCCTATCCAATCCCCACTCCACATATATATGCATCCCCATATACATACACATCCTATCCCCAGGCCACATACATGTGCATGTCTACCCTTACCCAAATACCACAACACACATGCATGCACACGTACCCCACCCCCACAGCACACATCCTTGAACACACACACTACACCCCCCAACAGCACACATCCCCTCTGCAGCAAACACATATGCACACACCCCTGCCCCTATCATCCTTGCATCGCACTGTACCACTACACAGACACACACTGTCTCCCAAGATAGACACACATACATACCCAAGGTGCCTCATAGAGGCACAGTTCCACTGCTACTTTAATGAGACACACATAACATGTCTCTGCACCCAGTCCCCCCACAAACATATGAATTTGCAAATGGAGGAAAAAGAAGTGTGCTATTTTGTCACACTATAAGTGTGCACTTTTCAACTTTTTAAATGTCTTTTTCATATGTAAAATAAGGCCTATTGATGAGAATCCAGGGGAATGGGGGCAACAGAATAGAAGATAATTTGCCAGTCAGAATCAAACTCAGAAATTATTCATTCATAGCCCCTTGGATAGGTAGAAACCATAGATATCATTTAACAGTGAAACCTCATGACCACTTAGGATTCATTTATTTAGTTATTTGTCACGTCTATATGTCATCTTTCCCATTGGGCTACAAGGCAGTTTACAACATAGGCAACATCCATATATAAAATGAAACAATTCGAAACAAAATAAAATGATGAAGAGACATGTTTACTAATCTGTACTAAGGGTTCACACTTTATTTGGAGTCAAAAATTACTGCAGAAAGTACAACGGATCCATGCTGTTGAAGATGACATTAAGTACAGCAATGCAATGCATGCTGTTGAGTCAATGCTGACTCTTAGTGACCCAGAAGCCCCTGGGCTTTCTTGGCAAGATGAGACCAGAAGTATCTTGCCAGGCCTTTCTTCCAAAGCAATGGAGAGTTAAGTGGCTTGCCCAAGGTATACCAGTGGGAATCAAACCCTGGTCTCTAGGCCACCAGACCACTGCTCTAACCACTAGGCTACTACAATTAGTGTTCATTAATTACCCCTGTGCTAATCACAATGTGCAGTCAACACCCACTCTCTGCCCTAACCCGCCCAGTCCATGCCCTGTTGCGTGATAAGCAGTTAGCATGATGGCCATTTCAGCATACGGTAGCAGTTACTGCAGTCCCACGCTAAAGTGCATGTTAACTGTCAACATGTTTTAATAAACATGCCCCAAAATGAATAACACTATATTCACAATTCACAAATATGCTTTTTAAAATAACCATGCTTTGCATAACTTCGGAAAAGAAGGTAAGTCATTCAGCATTTTAAGATCCAATGTTAATTTAGTCTGCATAGCAGGATTTATACAAGAAAATGCCCTTTGTGTTGTAGCCTTTAACGTCATCCCATCAGGAAACTTCAAAGGGCTTGCTGAGGTGAGTTCAGCTTTTCACTAGGAACATAGTGCTGCACACAAGAGCTAAGATATGGTGGAGCTATTCCTTGTAAGATATTGCAGATTATAAAGGAGAATTTTACATTTGATCCTTTGACAAATAGGCAATCAATCCTATATTATGGTCACTTTCGGAGTGTGAAATGATTACTCAGTCTATAAAAATTGCCAATCCACTATCTTAACAAACTTTACAGTGTATATTTCTCAAGGACCAAAAAAGATAATAAATAAAGGAGAAAAAACAGGTCTCAGAACCAGCAGGGTCAGGTGTGGACTGTGATAAATACACTCATGCCAATTATCCCCAGTACATCAATGACCTGAGAAAAAACTCCTTTTAAATATAAACTTTTCAATAAATTCACAACTTCAGCGTGTCCACAGCCTAATTATTCATGCTCATTAGACTCACAGCTATTAATGCAATGTTTCACTCTTTTATAACTCTGCTTGATCATCCTCCATGTAGCCAGCAGTCCCATATCACAGGCTTATATCCCAACGCCCTTCAGGACGCCCGTTTAGTGTTTCGCCTATAGCTTCTTCAGGGGGTTATATATTAGATCAATAATGCTAAAGAGAGAATAAAAAACACATGTTAAAAATCCTAACCAGTCCTTTCATTACAAACTATAAAGACTAGAGTGGCAAATGTGTATGCTGCTAATGTCCACATCTAGTCTCTAATTCAGACATCCCAACATCTTCCAATATTTCAAAAGAAAACCATAACCCATAATCTACCCACCTGCGCATTACAGTTCGTACCACCATCCAAATGCTTCACCACCTTCAACAATTGATACAGCCCAGAAAATACCACGCATGTGGGCTTATAAGCACCCTCTCTACTACAACTCTTAAAGGGAAAGCATCTCAAATAACACATGTATATTCATTAGGGACATCCCAAAAACCTGATTGTTGGCAACCCTCCAGAAATGGAGTTGGAGACCTCTGATCTAGCCTTTTGTGTCTATGGGAAAAGTGCATAGTACATTCGAGCCGAAGTTGGGGTTTGGCACTCAATAAGTGACTGTTCCAAAATGGACTTATTAGTTGAATGAACAGTTTATTTTGTTAATTGGAATTTAGGAGAATTTCCTTTAATGTCCAAGCTATTTCATTTGTAAAATTGCATATTACTAGGAAATTAAGAGAATCTTTGTGAACCCATCATATAGCTTGGAAACAAACTGAATTCTTATAATCATAGATCTTTGGTCTAAAATAGATGACATGGAAAGGCAAGTATTCTAAAATTATTCTATTACTGCATTTCAGTTCAGTATAGAATCATTATGTTTGGTTTCTTTTGGATTTTATGCAGCATGTGCACTGAGCAATAGGAATGTCAATGGCACTTTGACCTTATTCGTTATAGTTCCTGTTGCTTTCTGAATGTGTATGTGGGTTTTTCTTCTTTTTTTTTTTTAAATTTACAGCCAGTTGCACAAGTGATGCAGGTTTTGCAGATTGTGCAGGTGATACGGCCTCTTTCTGTCCAAAGGGTATAGAATGTGGTTGTAAAGATGGAAAACCATTTTGCAGGTAAGTCTTGATATTTATGGAATCTGTACTATAATATGACCCTCAGTGGTGCTGATGGATTATTGCTGCAGTTTCACCTGATAGCAGAATCTGTTTTTTTATGCCATCCACACAAAATGAGGTAAAATCAAGAGATAGGTTCCCTGTTGAAAGTGTAGTAAGACACTGCATGCTTCATATTTCATGCTGTTCATCAACACCTCAGCCTTTCCTATCAGCACTGTAGATAGAAGGTCACTTGTACGCGAAGTCTCCTTTTCATGCTAAATCCTCATCATCATATCTTAAGAGAACAAGAGATGATATATTTTTACTTTTGATAATTTAGTTAAAACAAACAAAATCATAAAGCTCTTAGTCTTCATTCTTTTTTAAATTTCTTTGTTAAGAAAATATAAATATCAAAAATGTTTGAATGCTCCTGCTTAGGCACTCCCCCCACTACTAATTTAAGTAGATCCAGGCAGCCAAAGGGAAGCTTTAAAAAATTAACAGCTGATATTTAAACACCATCAGGGCCAGAACCACCACCTTATGCAAGACTAGGCAGTCGCTTTGGGCAGCAGCTTCTGAGGGACGCCAAAGAAAAACAATAGATCTTGACAGTCACACAAACTCAAGAATCAGCAACATGTTATTTTACCTACAGGAGTAATGGGGCACCCACATATATACAAAGCAAAGTTTAATATTTAAAAGTATGGGGATCATTCTGAACCACAAATAGCTTCAGCCCCCGACTAACTTCCCTGGTTGTGCAGGGAAGTTAGTCAGGTACAGGGCCGATTATAATGTTGGCCCTGTACGTCCAGGGCTGGCAAATTGGCCGGGGAAGTTATTCCACCTCCAAAGTGGAATAACTCCCCTGGACGGTTTTTTTGTTTTTTTTTACATTCGGGGCATGGAAGGGGCTGGGGGAGCCAGGGCACATTCCCCACAGCCTGACCCTGGCCTTCGGAGACCAGATTAGGGGTCAGGCCACGGGGAATTTACCATTTTGGTTAGCGGCAGACATTCGCGGCTTTTAAATGGAGCCACGCTCCATTTAAATGCCCTAACTGAGTTAGCCGGGTGCAGTCCTGCATGTGCAGGCCAGACAGAATCGCTGTCCCGGCCTGCATGTGCAGGGCTATTCTCGATTCTGATCCCGTGGGGCTAAACCTGGTAAACCTGCTGAGATAGAAACGGAGTTTGTCACCCGAGTCCGTCTGTTGCGTAAGACCTCCTCCCTCCCTCGGAAGAAGCAGCAAACAAAGAAGCCAATCTTCCAAAGGAAGGGACTCCCCTACCGGGGCTACCCTCCTTTCCCGCCCACACCCGCCCCGGCTCCCAGCATGCAGGGGAAGGGAGGTGCGCATAGCCACCGCAAGCCTAAAGAGACCAGCGCCACCCCAACCCGCGCAGGGGTTTTGATGCCGACGGCATAGCTTCTTGCCCCCTGGCAGCACTTCTGCCGGTGGGGGGATGCCTGTCCCTCTTCGCCTCGCAGTGGGCGTCGATCACGTCGGACACCTGGGTCCTCCGAGTGATCCGGTATGGATATCATCTCCACCTGGACAGGCGCCCTCCTCCCTTCTCGCCAGCAGAGCCTACTCAACTCCTTTCACACCAGACCTTCTTGCAGCGGGAGCTGTCCAACCTCCTCACCCAACGAGCAGTCAAGAAGGTACCACTGCACCTTCGAGGCCATGGGTTTTACTCCCACTACTTTTTCATTCCAAAAAAGATGGGGGGCCTACACCCCATCCTCGACCTCTGGAAGCTAAACAAGTTCCTGGTGTGGGAGAAGTTCAAAATGGTATCGCTTGGCGTCCTGCTGCCCTTCCTTCAGCAGAGCAATTGGCTATACTCCTTGGACCTCAAGGATGTTTACGCCCACATCCTAATCCACCCCCAACAAAGGCCATACCTGCATTTCAGGGTGCAATGGGAACACTACCAGTACAGGGTGCTTCCCTTCGGGCTCGCGTCTGCACTGTGGGTTTTCACAAAGTGTCTCTCCATGGTTGCCGCCTCCCTCAGGTGGCAGGGCATACCTGTCTTCTCCTACCTCGATGACTGGCTTGTTATGGGGACCTCCATCGACAAAGCCCACCTGGCGTTGTCGCAAACAATCCTCCTCCTCGAACACCTCGGCATCTTAGTCAACTACTCCAAGTCCCACCTAGAGCCGGTGGGGACCTGGAGTTCATCGGTGCCCGTCTTGACATGGAGCGAGCAACCACCTTCCTGCCCACAGACTGGGCGGACCGCTTCCAGGCTGTGCAGCCCAGGTCCAGAGCAGGGCTTGGGTTACGGCACAGGTCATGCTGTGCCTCCTAGGACACATGACCTCCACCGTCCATGTGGTCCCCCATGCCCAAATGCACATGCGGGCAGACCAGTGGTGCCTCAGGGCACAATGGAGCCAGGCCTTTGGCCACCTCAGAGACCCTATCCGGGTCTCCTGCAGTCTCCATGACTCCCTGGGTTGGTGGCGGAACCCCCGAAGTCTCCTTCAGGGAATGCCCTTCCAGACCCCACAGCACGAGCTTGTCCTAATGATGGATGCTTCCCTGCTGGAGTGGGGAGCCCACTGTGGCGCAATGTGCACCCAGGGGCGGTGGTCACCCAAGGATTCTCTTGTCCAAGCCCCCAGTCTCCCTGGGCTATGCCCCAGGCCTGTTGACACAGGAGGGTCAGGTGTTCCACCCGAACCTGGCCTCACTGTTCCTTACAGCCTGGTGGCTGAATGGGTCGCCTTAGCTCCGCTGCATCTCCCGATGGACGTCGAGGAGATTCTCCTCGTGTCAAGAAAGTATTCAACAAGACCGGGCATATGCCTTTAAGTGGCAACATTTCTCGACCTGGTGCTGCAAGCTTCAGATTGACCCATTCTCCTGCTTTACCCGGTGGATCCTCCAGTACCTCCTCTACTGGGGAATCCCATAAGTGAGGACTGACTTCCTGCTTGTTCCTAGAGAAAGCGTAGTTACTCACCTGTTTCTCCAGGGAGAGCAGGAATGACTCCTCACTACCCTCCCACCTCCCCTGAAGAGTTGCTATTTTTGTCCTTCCCTTGCCATCTGCTTAGAAGGGCTCTAGCTAGGGGACCTGACTGGGCAAGATGGCACCATTGGGTGGGAAGAGGACCATGCATGCTTGGAAGCAATCCCAAAGGATTTCTTTGAAACCTGGGGAATTGCTTCGTGTAGGCTCCGTCGATGCAGATGTCACCCATAAATGAGGACTGATTCCTGCTGTCCCTGGAGAACACCTGTTACAGGTGAGTAACTACGCTTTCCCTGCAGCTGAATCCTGGCTATGGGAGGCTGGATCGCGGGTCCGGCTGCAGGGAAAGGAACTTTTCGTCGGCGGTTGGGGATTGCGGCTTCTTAATGAAGCCGTGGTGCCATCGCAACATGACACCATGGCACCGCGGCCCCATTGAGGAGCCTGACTGAGGTAGCCAGGTAAGTGGCTGGACATCTGGGGTGCCTGAATAGGGGCACGTTATGGACGTCCAGCCACTGTGCTGCGATTCTGCTCCCGTGGGAACATCTAGCCCCCACGGGAGCAGAATCGGCTGCGTCTTCCAGTCGTCCAGATGTCTGAATGTCCGGATGGCCAGGAGATGTACATGACAGAATGGGCCTCCACCTGGATAACTTTAGGACAGCCTTTTTGCTGTTCTAAAGCTATCCGGATAGTTATCCAGATAGAGGAGATATAGAGTCCACTATCTGGATAACTTCTGGGAATGCCACATCCTACCCTTGCTCTGCCCCTGTACCATATAATGCTGCTGAAAATTAGTGGATAAGCCCTGACTAGCAGCCCTTACTCAGATGGCAGATTCTACTATCCAGATAAGCGCTTTTAAATAGCCACCCATAGAAACCTTTTTTCTCCCTGGAAAGATGCAAAAACATTTGAAGGAAAAGATATGTTGAAATATTTAACAAATAGGGAAAATATGTAGAGACATGGATCACATAGATTTGTAGAAGAAATGTGTGGGGTTGTGGGTATATTAAGGGTATTGGTGGTGTGTCTGTATTGGATGAATGTGAATGCATAGTGAGTTGGTGGGGATGTGTGCCTATTTGGGAGAGATGTGTGTGGTGGAGTTGTGTGTTTGGAATGTGTAGGTATTGTGATAAGGAGAGTGCAGCCCAGCCAGGGAAAAGTGAAAAAAGGAAGAATTTTTCCTCTTTGCAGGGGATGGGCACACAGGATCACATAGTCCACAGCAGGAACCTGGAGAGAAACCTAGAGGGCAGACCTAGCTGGAAGTCACGCCCACACTCCAGGTCAGCCACAGACATGAGTGGGAGGTACAGAAGGGCGGAGCCAGGAAGGGAAAGGCCGAAAAGCGGCGAGAGAGGAGCATCAGGGCTAGGAATAGAAGTCAATTGCTATCAGGCCAGGAGCTGTCATGGGTTCCTGAAGAGATAATAGGAAAGTTTCCCTCATTTCCGGAGGAGCAGAAGGCAGATCCTGCCTTGAGGCGGGCGTGTGAGTTCGCCCGGGAAGGGTCTGAGACCCTACCAAGATTTCTATGGGATAATAACTTATTGTACAGGGAGAGTATAGACCCACGGACGGGGGATCCGAGGAGGCAACTAGTAATACCTTCCTCCTTTAAGAATATTATTTTAAGATTGGCCCACGATCACCCAGTAGGGGGACACAAGGGGGTACAGAGTACCCTGGATCAAATCCTTGCCAGGTTCTATTGGCCAGGCGTGTATGCAGAGACAGCGAGGTTCTGTGCCGCCTGCCCGGCTTGTCAAAGGGTCTCTAATAACCATCCGCCGGAAGTACCTTTGGTTCCCCTACCAGTCATAAATAAGCCAGTGCATAGGTTGGGGGTGGATATAGTGGGGCCCTTGCTTAAAACCCCCAGAGGTCACCAATATATTTTGGTCGTAATGGACCATGCCACTCGTTTTCCCTGGGCTATTCCGTTAAGGAACACCTCTGCCCGAGTAATAGCTGTGGAACTAGTACGCTTGTTCTGCAAAATTGGGTTCCCTCATGAGGTCTTAACAGACCGGGGAACAAATTTTATGTCCCAACATCTGGCCCAGGTATGGGACGCTTTTGGAATTAGGCATATCCGCACAGCAGCTTACCATCCCCAAACCAATGGGTTAGTAGAAAGGTTTAATCAAACCTTAAAGAACTTGTTGAGGAGAGGTTTGGAGGGTAGGTTTAGTGAATGGGATACGATGTTGCCTTTTGTGTTGTATGCTTGCAGAGAGAGGAGACAAACCTCCACAGGCACATCGCCATACGAGCTTATGTATGGGAGGACTCCGCGCGGCGTGTTAGATATATTAAGGGAACAATGGTTTGCACCAGTTGATGATGTACAAGAGGTTCCCAGGTTTTTAACGGATTTAAAGAATCGGTTACGGCGTATAGCCATGGTAGTGGAGGAAAATTTAAAAAAGAGTCAACATAAACAGAAAACCTATCACGACCGGAGGGCAAGGCCTTGGGTTTTAAAGGTCGGGGATAAGGTAATGGTACTGATAGCCGCAGCGAATTCCAAGTTTGAGAATTCATGGAAAGGTCCCTACAGAGTAGCAAAGCAGCTCGGACCAGTATCTTATGCTGTGGATACGGGACGAGGAAAACAGCAAGTATACCACGTTAATCTATTGCGGCAATGGCACGAGCATGTAGGGGCCAGCTAGCTCAAAAAGCAGGTGATAGTTCTCAGGCCTTATCTTGTATTACGTGCTGTTCGCAGGTTTTGGCGCCAGCCCGTAATAGTCTAAGGGGGGGAATATGTGATAAGGAGAGTGCAGCCCAGCCAGGGAAAAGTGAAAAAAGGAAGAATTTTTCCTCTTTGCGGGGGATGGGCACACAGGATCACATTGTCCACAGCAGGAACCTGGAGAGAAACCTAGAGGGCAGACCTAGCTGGAAGTCACGCCCACACTCCAGGTCAGCCACAGACAGGAGTGGGAGGTACAGAAGGGTGGAGCCAGGAAGGGAGTTGCCCTGCTCAGTGTTTGAAAGGGAGCAAACAAACACTAGAGATAGAGTTGGTTGGAGGGCTGGTTCAAGAGGTGGTTCAGAGTGCGGTTGGAAGCATGGTTGGAGAGCTGATTCAGGAGTTGGTTCAAGTGCTGGTTGGAAGCATGGTGAGAAGCATGATTGGAGATACAGTTCCAGTGGCAGTGGCAGTTGTTGTCGGAGTTGCAGTCCAGGCCTAAGTGGGAGTTGCAGCTCAGGTTCCAGTCCTGGTTCCAGAAGGTACAGAGGGAACAGCCCTGTAGCCAAAAGGAGCAGCAGAAAAAGGAACCGCTATAAAGACAACCAGAGAAGGTACAAGGGAAGCTGCCATACTCAGCACAGTAGCCACCGAGGATATAGGGAAGGTTCCAGGGGGAGAACCACCTACCCTAGCAAGAGAGTGGGAAAGTGTTACCACAGGTCTCTGCCCTACGCTGAGGCAGAGGGAGTCCTGACTGGCCAAAGCTCTAACCAGGAGAATATTGCACAAGAAGCCCAAGGTAGGAGAAGGGAGGCAGCA
Source organism: Ichthyophis bannanicus (assembly GCA_033557465.1). Lineage (NCBI taxonomy): Eukaryota > Metazoa > Chordata > Amphibia > Gymnophiona > Ichthyophiidae > Ichthyophis > Ichthyophis bannanicus. The sequence goes on from CM066036.1 coordinate 192,337,605, forward strand.
AGGCCTTCTAAGTATGTTTATTCTTCTGACTCTGATGAAACTGTTATGCCTCAGATAAAACAGCACAAAAAGAAATGTTGTACCAGGAAGGTTAAGCAAGAGCAACCCATAGGAGACCTGCCTAGAGCAGGGAAGGCAAGAAAGTGGGAGAGGTTGTTTAACCTGTTAAAAAGTCTAAAGCAGAAAGTTCCTGAGCGGTACCTAGCAGAACCCTGCTACAGCTCAGCAGAGAGTATGGACATTGAAGCCAAGGAGGCTGAGGTAAATTCAAATGTCTCAGAGATGGAATGCAATGCCTGCACTAAGGTAAATTAGTGTGAGCCAGAAACACTTGATATTGGAATTCACTGTTTTGTTTTGGACATTTGTTACTGGAGAAATATCCACTATTTTCTTTTGTCTGGAGAGTACATGAGTTAGGGAGAAATTATATACACTTACCTGCAAGGAAGCTGAATAAATTCCTGTGCGCTTTATAAACCACTCAGCCTCATCATTCCTTACACAACTACAACCCTAGGAAATAGAAGAGGTGATCACCCGTCCCTACTAGGCGGCCGCCTGGTAGGGGCACGAGCGTCACAGTATATATGTGGGGGAGCATATGTATGTGGGTATTTATCTGTGAGACAGTTGTTGGGGGCTGTTTTGAGTAAGTAGGGGGTTGTGTGGGTTGGAGGGATTTGTGGAGTGATTGTATATTAATTTTGTGGAGTGCTGTTTTGGGGAGTATGGTTTTGTGTTTACAGATAGCATGTGAAGGAGTATTTGTTGGGGTGTTGTGGGTGGCCCAGGGTCAGTTCGCAGAATAGGAAGATTCCCAGAGGTACAGACTGAATAGGACTACTATGGCTGACCTCTGTGATCTGATGAGAACTGACCAGGAGGCTGCAAAGCGGAGAAGCCATGCACTGCTAGTGGCAGTGAAGGTCACAACAGACCTGTGGCCTTCCTAGCCACTGTGAGCTTCCATCACATTGTGGGGGCTACAACTGGCATCATCCAGTCCACCACCTCCCACTTCATTGAGGCTGTCAAGAAAGCCCCGTTGAAAAGGAATTCAGGACTTGGGCAAGGAGTTGAATGGTTTGATTCAAAAATTCTTCTTTGTTAAATTTTTTTAATCTACTAAGATGGTGAGTATATGAGATGTGACAAAAAAGAAACGAGACTGTCCCCATAAATGTTTTATTACAAAATCTACAGATAAATTACGCATTGTCCCCTTAAAAGTAATCCCCCCCCCCCTCGAGTTAATGCACTTCTGCATTCGCTTCTGCCACGTACGGAAGCACTCGGTAAACTCCTCCTCTTTGAGGTCCTTCAGCTCCCTCGTCGCAGTGGCCTTGATCTCTTCTACAGAGATGAAATGAGTTCCTTTGAGCACAGTCTTCAGCCTGGGGAAGAGCCAGAAGTTGCACGGTGCGTGATCTGGGAATAAGGAGGGTGGTCAAGAACCGTGATCTGTTTGTTGGCCAAGAATTGCCTCACAATGAGCGCGTGGTGGAGCAGCCATGACTTGTCTCTCCACAGAGCCTGCCTGCTGTGCTGAACCCGGTTATAGAGGCGATTGAGGACCTGCTGGTAGAAGTGCTGGTTGACTTTCTGACCCTTAGGCACAAAGTCATGATGGACCACTCCCTTCTGGTCGAAGAATGCGATCAGCATGACCTTGATCCTTGATTTGGACATGCGTGCCTTCTTGGGCCTGGGTAACAGTTGAGTCTTCCACTGCAGGCTCTGTCTCTTGCTTTCAGGGTCGTACTGGAAGACCCAAGTCTCGTCTCCTGTGATGACTCGGCCAACGAACTCTGGATCTTTTCTAGCAAGTCTCGACAAACGTTGACCCAGTGCTCCTTCTGGTCGTCCAATAAAAGCTTGTGCACCATCTTGGCACACTCCTTCCGCATCCCGAGCTCCTGCACAAAGATGGTCCGCACTGACTCCCTGTTCAGGCTGAGTTCCTCAGCTATCATCTGCACCATCAATCTGCAATCACTCCGCACCAGCTGGTTCATTCTGTCACTGTTCTGAGCCGTCTTTGTCATGGAAGGTCATCCTGACTTGGGGTCATCCTCCACCTCCTCACAGCCAGTATTGAAGCATTTGTGCCACTCGAAGACTCGACATTGCATCTTCTCCATAAGCCTTCTGGAGAAGTTGGAGACACTCAGTTGGGCCCTTCTCCAACTTAACCAGAAATTTCAAGTTGACTTCCGGTGACGTCGGACACCCGATGGCCGCCTAAACACTGAGCTCCGTCTCGGACGTGGGAACTATGCCCTAAAATAGTTGTGTCAAGCCCCGATTACAGCCCCCACACTATTACCCGGGTGGAGCTTAAGCAGCGGCCGGATGGCTAGTAAGAAGGCAAGTGTGGATCTGAAAGCTTACTCCTTTAAAGCGTCGGCAGGACCGAGGGCATCTGCGGCCAAGATGGCGTCGGGACGTGGTGAGTCCGCTGGAGCAGGAGATGCTGGTGTGAGCGGCGAGGGGCAGAGCGAGATCCAGGCTCTTCGCGCAGACTTGCAAGGGTGGTTTGAGTCCACCAGGCAGGATTTTGAGGGCCTCAAAAAGGACGTGCATTCATGGCTACATGAAGTGAAAAATGATCTGGCGGGGCTGGGAAACCGGCTGGAGGACATGGAGACCCAATTTGAGGAGCACGTGGGCCAGTGTGTTTTAAACTGAGCAGCGTGTGGACTCGCTAAGTGGCTTGCAAGACGACCTGTGGCAAAAGATCGAGGACTTAGAAAATAGATCCCGCCGTGCCAACTTGCGGCTTAGAGGCCTCCCGGAGCAAGAGGGCTCCGTGAATTATTTGCAGCTTGCTGAGGAGTTCTGTGAGGCTGTGCTGCGGAGGGCTGACGTGGCGACTGAAGGTGTTTGCCTGCGAGTGGAGAGAGCGCATCGGGTGTTGGGGCCTCGGCGAGACAATAAACCCCGGGACATTATTCTTTGTTTGCATGAATATCGCACCAAGGAGTTGGTTATGGCGGCAGCGCGCAAGCTGGGGCGGATACTGTGGCATGAGGCAGAGGTGGAAGTCTTCGCTGACATCTCCAGTATTACGATGCGTAAGCGCCGGGAGTATCAGGCGGTGACAAAGAAGCTGCGCGATGAGAACGTTCGTTACCGCTGGCTGTTCCCAGTGGGCCTGCAATATGCGCTCAATGGCAAGCCTTTTGTGGTACACTCGGTGGCGGCGGCCATTCAGAGCATGCAGCAGGTGGGATGGTCGGATTTACCGGCGGCCCCGAGGAGTGAGGACAGCAGCTCTGTGCGGAGTGGGCCTCAGAAACCTAGCACTCTGCAATGGAGCCGCACACCTGGGGGGAACAAGCGCCTGAGACGTCAACAACTCTCCAAGGACAGTGCCCAAGGGGCGACCTGAACTGCTGTGAGGGTTGTTTAAACAACTGGTGGGGGTTGTGTATGCGAGTGTTATGGGCTGTGTGTATTGCTAAGTATTTGTTGTTAGAATGGGGTCTTATGGGGGGAGCGTGCGTGGGGAGGCGGGAGTGGAATTTCTTGTGGAGGGGGGCTGTATACGGGGCGCAATGTTTGTTTGTTTTTTACTGCATGGGGCAGATGGGATTTCTTTTGCTGTGAGGGGGGGTGTCCGGGTCTGCAGTCTGTGACGCAGACTTCCTTACTGGATATGTGGGTTTGGAGAAGAGGGGGGGGGGGAGGGGGATGGGAGAAGGGGGGGTGGGGAGGGGGGATGGGGGGGAAGGGAGTTGGGGTGGGGTAAAGGGGTGTTTGCAGTCGAGGTCCCTGTGGTGTGGGGATTACAGCCGTGACCATGGCCTTCTTCAATGCTGTGACCCTGAATGCCCGGGGCCTGAACTCCTTTCGGAAGCGTCAGCTCTTCTTCAAGGAATGTAATAGGTTAGGGGGGGATATTATTTTTTGTGCAAGAAACCCACCTTCGGGTGACAGATGAGAGATGTATGAGGCATGGGCGGTTTTCTCAGCAGTTTTTTGCTTCCAATAAGGTGGAGAAAAAGAAGGGGGGAGTCGGGATCCTTCTTTCCAATCGAGTCACTGGTCAGGTGACTGAGTGTATTCGGGATCGGAATGGAAGGTACCTGATTGTTAAATTAAAAATGGGTTTGGATCTCTTCACCTTGGTGAGTGTATATGCCCCGAATACGATGCAGGGGGAGTTTTTTGTAGATTTACAGAAGGTCCTCCAGGGGAAGGTAGAAGGGAAGCTTATTGTGGGGGGTGATTTTAATGTGGCGCCTGACCCGATGGTGGACACGTCCAGAGGGGCTGTGTCCACCCCCCGGTTTAACCGCCTTAAGCTGCTGCATTTGATGGACCGGTTGGATATAGTGGATGTCTGGCGGGAGGTGAACTATGGGCAGAGGGATTACTCTTACTATTCCCCTGTCCATGAGATATATTCTAGAATTGACCTATTTCTTCTTGATAAGACCATGCTGGGGGGGGTGCAGGAGTGTGTGATTAGGGAGCGGACCTGGTCCGACCATGCCCCAGTGACCTGTAAAGTACAGTTGGGCCAGCAGGGCCCATCCCGTGCGTGGTGGAAATTGAATGAGTCGTTGTTGGATGACCCTGAGGTAGTACAGCAAGTTCGTGACACGATCACTGATTATTTGTCTCTCAACCAAGTGGGGGAGGTTTCCTCGGGGACCATATGGGACTGTTTGAAAGCGGTGGTCCGGGGGAAGCTTATTTCGATAGGGTCTTATAAAAAGAAGGCACGGCTGAGCCAACAGCAGAGTGTCCTTGCCTCCATACGGGAGGTTGAGAATAAATTGAAAGCGCATCCAACCAATATGGGCTTACGGGGTGCGCTGCGTGGCCTACAGAAAGAACTAAGTGAGTTAAGCCTTCATGAGATTCAGCATAAGTTGAATAGGCTGCGGCAGCGCACCTTTGAGTTTGGCAATAAGGCGGGGAGACTGTTGGCGCGTAAGGTAAGGAAGTGGGCAGCGCGTAACGCCATCATTAAGATTAAGGATGAGAAGGGCAGACTGTTGTGGCTTAGTCAGGAAATTGAGGACAGATTTGTTCAGTTTTATCAAAAGCTGTATACTCCTGAGCAACGGGTGGTGTGGGAGTTGGTGTCGGAATATCTGGATGGTGTTCAGCTACCTCATCTTGCAGAGCAGGAGCAGGCTGAGCTTTCTCGGAGGATTAGTGAACAGGAAGTGTTCACCGTCATTAGAGGTCTGAAGCCCAATAAAGCGCCTGGGATGGATGGATTTCCCAATTTGTTCTATAAAGTGTTTGCGGGTCATCTGGTAGAGCCGCTGACAGTGATGTTTAACTCCCTCGGAGAGGGCGAACCCCTGCCGGCGTCCTTGAGGCTTGCAGGGATTAGTGTTATACATAAAGAGGGGAAAGATCCTGCCGAGTGTGGCTCTTATAGACCTATTTCCCTACTGGGCATGGACTTTAAGATTTTTACTAGAGTGCTGGCAAACCGATTGATGCCCAGCTTGGGGCGGCTGATTCACCCCAACCAATCGGGGTTTGTCCCAGGCCGCTACACCTCGGATAATATCCATCGCGCGTTGAATTTAATCTGGCGATGCTCTCATTCCGGGACATCTATGGCCCTCCTGGCGGTCGATGCTGAAAAAGCATTTGATCGGGTGAGCTGGCCTTTTCTGTTCAAGACCTTGGAAAAGGTCGGGCTGCAGGGTGTGTTTTTGACTTGGGTGCGGTGTCTCTATGATCGACCGCTGGCGTGCCTCAAACTTAATGGTGCGGTAACTAGGGTGTTTGAGCTACAGCGAGGGACGCGGCAGGGGTGTCCCCTGTCACAGTTGCTTTTTATATTAGCAATGGAACCCATGGCACAGCGCATTAGGGATCGGAGGGGGATACCGGGGATTCAGGTGGGGAAGGCGCACCATAAAATCTCCCTCTTCGCTGACGATGTGCTTTTTTTCATAACGGATCCTGAGCTTTCCTTGGCGACAATTCAGGAGGAATTGCTGAGCTATGGGGAGGTATCGGGGTTCCGGATGAACGCTACCAAGTCGGAACTGCTTAATATTTCTCTTTCGTGTGGGGAGGTGGAGCGGGTGAAACAGCTCTTTCCTTTTAAGTGGGCAAGAAATAGTATCCGCTATCTAGGGGTAGCTATCACGGCCCAGATGGGGCAGCTTTTTACGGCTAATTACAAGACTGCTTATACCACTCTATTTAGGGAGCTGGAGCGCTGGGAAAGGTTTGAGGTGTCCTGGTTAGGGCGGATTGCTCTGCTTAAGATGATAGTTCTGCCCCGCTTTTTGTATTTGTTTATGAACCTGCCAATAGAAGTGCCCCGACCTTTCTTACGGAAGCTGCAGGCTAGGTGTTTGAAGTTCGATTGGAAGGGGAAAACGGCCAAGGGTAGCTCGGAGTGTTCTTTGTGCAAGCAAGCAGCTGGGGGGTATGGGAGTGCCTTTGTTCTCTCAGTATTACGAGGCTGCGCGAGTGCGGGAGGCGTTCGAATGGCTATTTCGGTCAGATGCTGAATGGGTGGTGTTAGAGGGCGCTGACCTAAAGAGGCCGGTCACCCTGGCAGCTTTGTTATGGAGTAAGAGTGCGGGGGGTGGGGAACGGTGGGAGAACCCATTCTTGCGCCAAACGCTCCGATATTGGTGGGGCTGGCGTCTAAAATGGTATGGTGGACAGGCTTCTTCCAAATTTATCCCTCTAGTGGGTAACTCTGATTTCCCTCCAGGGGTTCAGGATCCTGCCTTTGTTCGGTGGGCTGCACAGGGGTTGCAATATGTAGGCCAATTTCAGGAAGGTGGAGCATGGGTGGATTTTGAGGAGTTAATGAGGGATTTTCAGCTCCCCTCTACGGATAAGTATCGCTACCTGCAAGTAATTCACTTTTGTCAGTCTTTGGGGAGGAGAGGGAGGGCGAGCGGGGGGAGGAGGTCGACGAGCTCATTGCTCGGGGGCAGGTTAAAGGGCTGATTTCCAATCTGTATAAGTTGATGGAGACAACTAGGTGTGATGTATGGGTCCACCGGCAGGCGTGGGGCCGGGACTTGAATCGATGCTGGGATGAGACTCAGTGGCAGGTTGTCTGCAAAGGCCTGTTTAAGGGGGTGATGGCCAGCAATATTCTAGAACATAATTATAAGATGTTATACCGCTGGTATCTGACCCCACAGCGTTTACAAAAGTGGGTGGGTGGTCAGGCTCTTTGTTGGAGGGGGTGTGGGGTAGTGGGTTCGTTTCTGCATATTTGGTGGGGGTGTCCCGTTATTCAGGGACTTTGGAGGGCTGTGGAAAACTGGCTGTGCACAGTTGTGGGGCGAGCTGTCTCTTTGGGTCCCTGTCTTGCACTTCTTAATGTGGGGAGTGACTCCCTCCTGGGTGATGCTTTGGGGTGGTGCGGTATTGTATGCACGGCGACCCGACAGTGCATTGCCCGGCGATGGAGGACAACTGATCCGCCTTCCCTGGCGAATGTGCACACTCAGGTTGCCCAGCTGTACCTGATGTATCGCCTTACGGCGTTAAGGTTAAAGAGACCGATGCGATTCCCCCTCTTGTGGGATCAGTACCAGGAGTGGTGGAAGGGACATACGGGTGGTGGGCCCACGGGAAGCCGTGGTTGACCCCTGGTGGTGACTGGGAGGGGAGGGCACCTACCTTGATGCTCAGGTTCCCTTTCTTTTTGGGCTGAGGGCTGGAAGTTGTGGACATTGTGGGTTTTTGTGGGAGATTTCCTCGACTATATTGAGACTGTCCGGGCGATGGGGGGGGGGGGGGGGGGTTATGGTGTTAATTATGGTGTTAATTGCTGACTGTTGTTTGAAGTTTGATTTTTCATGTGATTACTCTTTGTACGTTTTTTCAGTTTATAACAATAAAGGAAAAAAAAAAAAAAAAGAAATTTCAAGTTGATTCTGCCACCTCCAATTGCATGACAAAGTGATGGAGCAGTGTGCTATAAAAAAAATCTGAAAAACAGAGTGAGAGAGATGAAAAATATTATAGCAGAATAGTGGCGAGATGTTGCACAACACAGTGACATAAGTGGTTAGCCAATTGGCATTGAGTCATGGGTGTGGCTGCCACAGTCTCGTTTCTTTTTTGTCACACGTCGTATGTGGGCCTGGTTAGAGAAGTGTCATATTGGGGAATTTGGAATTTTATGAGGTGATGATCTGACCAAGGGATGAGTTGTATCTCGTGTTGTAGGATCGTAAGCATGGTGGAAGGATCTGGGAAGGAATACAAGGTCTAGTATGTTCCCTTTGATAGGTGTATTCTTATTGATAATTTGGAGGTAATCCATCTCTTCGATGGAGTTTAGAAAGGATGCCATGTGGATGTGTGACAGAGAGGGTAAGTTAAAGTCCCCAAGTAAGATCAGGGGTTTTGTATCAGTAGAGGTGCCAAGAAGTTCAATTAGCATGTCCAAATTATCAGGTCTTGGGTCGGGTGGTCTATAGGCTAAGCATATGTGACATTGTTTTATTTTTATGGTGAGAATATCTCTGTTTGCTATGTTGTCTGAAGTTATTAAGGATGCTTTCAGAGATTCTTTTGTGATAATGAGGACTCCTCCTCCTCTTTTTGAAGATCTGTGGGTATGAAAGATTTCATATCTTGGTGTCTTTAATTGGTTGACTATAACTGCGTCAGTATCAGTTTACCAAATCTCGGTTATAAAGATAATTTCAGGAGTGTGGTCAGACAGCAGGTCCTGGAAGATTGGTAATTTATTTCTCATCGATCTAGCATTGACAAGATAGCAAGTGAGATGTTTAGGTTTGAGTAAAGGTACTTTTGGAACTGGTAGAGGGATTGGTTTTATCCTTATGTTGATTAGTCTGTTGTAGTTTGCTTTGTGGCTGTATCCAAGATTGTGATAGGAGGGAGTGTATAAGTATCGGTTTGGGTTATAGATAGTGGGTATAGCATAGGGTCATGAAGAGTTTAAACCCTGTATCATCACTGATGAGGCGATTGGGATGTAGCAGAGAAAGAGGACCTTGTGGTTGGTGGGTTAGATATGGCCATATTTATATTAATTGTGAGGTTTTGTATTGCAGATATAGATTATGTAGTGTTGCGGATGCGTATATGTTGGTTCAGGCTGATAGTGAAAGGTTTATTTCTGGTTTGAGCAAAGGCATAAAACATTTTAATGTAGTGTGTAGATATAAGTATATAGGGAGGAGAATGCTTTCAAGTCACATATGTGGTAATCATCAATGAATAGATTTGTAATGAGTTGATAGATATAAAAGTTGAGTGTAGAAATACTATGCACAGATCAAAAGTAAATGTATGGGAGCAGCGTAGGTAATGTTAGTTTGCTACAATGCTGACAGTAGAATAGCGAATGTTGCCCTGTTGGATATCAGAGCCTGACTAATAATGTTACAATTAGAGCATGTAATATTAGCATAGTAACAAAGTTTCCAGTTATTGTAGGTTGCTTAGCAATGGTTAGTCATATTAGGTATAGTAGTGATTCTTCAGGTACAAACAATGGGACAGCACTTTGTAGGAGGATAGGTAGGAGGGGTATTGTTTTAATGGCAGTCTCAGATAGGGGGAGATCAAAGTATCTAATTAAAGGGAAGCAGCAATTAGCTTATTAGAACAAAGTTGATGAACATATACATTGATAGTACATGTGCTACTGGACTTGCAATGCCATTGGTTGCGAAGGAGTGTTGTCAAAGGTAGATTAACTGACTGATATTACCGGTATATATTAGAATTGTGTAGTAGTCTCTATATGTGTACAAAATACAAAATGAGTCTCTCAGTTTGTATAGCTATGATTGTGACTTACTTCTTCATTGTGGGTGCTTCTGATCGGTGGGCTGAAATATCTTCAGAATTCTGGCGTGCTGATGGATTTTGATGTTTCAGCCACGGGCTCCTGCCTAAGGGCCATGCCAAAGGGCCCTCTGGTGAGACTCTCAGGTGCAGGCCCACAAGGCACGAGCACACTTTCAAGCCCGCTGCTTTTTAAAGTTCTTTGTTGCAGCCCTGATTGATCTTCGGTGCAGGGAGCGGGAGGGGTGTCCTTTGCACTTCCTGTGCTGGATGCCGATCGGGAGCTGTGGACTGGTGGCTGGCTGGTCTCTTCTGTGCCTCCAAGCACGCTGCTTTTTAAAGTTCTTTGTTGCAGCCCTGATTGGTCTTTGGGGCAGGGAGCGACAGAGAGAGACTGGGTGAAGCCTGGGGAGGGGTCATAAGAGAGAGAGATATTCATTAATTTGCACTGGCTCCCTATTAAATACAGAATTCATTTCAAAATACTCACCCTGGTTCACAGAGTCATCCATACCTGCACGTCGCAATACTTATCAGGACCTTATTCATCTTCACGCTCCCCCCGTCTCCTAGAATCCATCCATTTCAACCATCTATTTCTCCCCCCCCCCTACAAATGTTTGCTTAGATCTCACTTGAAGCTCTGCCTTCTTCTATCTTGGACCCGCCTTATGGAATTCTCTTCTGTCCGCCCTCCGTCTGGAGCCCTCCTTTCCGAAATTCAAGCCCCTGCTAAAAACCTACCTTTTCCACTTTACTTTTGACCTCCCCCTTCCCCTTCTCCAGTCCTAGCCCTCTCTCCTCCTGTCCTCTTTCTTTTTTCCTGTGTGACTGTCTCTATACTTTCCTATCGATTACTGGCATTCCTTTCCTCTTTTCATAACAGCAAAATTGTATTGTAAACTGCTCTAGTATGGAAGTCTGAGCAGTATATTAAATGACACAATAAAGATAAAGATTGGGTGAAGCCCGGAAGGGGGTCATGAAAAGGAGAGACTGAGGGAAGGCTGTGGGGGTTATGAGAGCAAGAGAAGCTGGTGGAAGCCTGGGAGGAGAATCATGAGAGAGAGACAGGCAGACATATATACACACATGCATGCAGCCCCAACACTCCCCATATCACACACACACACACCCTCTTGACAATCCTCATGACACACACACACCTACCCCCAATTCACACAGCCCGTGATGCTCCCCATGACACATACACATAACTCATGTACCTCTGATACTTCCTATGAGAAACACTTATGAACTTCCCACATGCCTAATTTTGCAAATGGAGGAAACACACCATTGTGTCACACTGCAAGTGTACAATTTTCAACCTTTTATTTAGTGCGAACAGGTGCCCAAGATCCATTTAGCTACTTTATATAGAGAAAAGGGGATGGCAGAATGGGGTTGCCAAATTTGGAGCTCTAGGCAGCAGGATTGGTGGGTTTGCAGACCTGGTTTCAGGAGAGTGGCTATCCTATTTAGGTGGACATTGAGAAAACTCAGATTGAGGACTTCTCCCTTCCTTTATTAAAACCTATGTTACAGGAGGCATTAATTGAGCTTATAATCTTGAGACGCAATGGCGTTTTGGCACATACTGTGGCAGGTCTGCTGGTTTTTGCAGTTGGAATATTCTGTACTCTACATGTTCCTTTGGCCAAAATTTCTGTTATCTCCTACTGCATGTTTTTTCCAGAAATGGCCCACTGGGAGAGTTCCCGCTTGTGGATTGGGCGACAGAGGTCAATTTAAAAACTTTTCCTGCATTGAGGGATGAGTTCCAGTTAGATCGGAAAACTCACTGTCTTTATTTGCAGTTGTAGATGGCGCTGATAGGCTGGAAAGGAAAGGATGGTGATTTTACCCATCTTATCCATTTGAATTATGTATTTTCATGCCTAGAGAGAGCCATAGGAGGTTTTTCCAGCTCTATAATATTCTGATGGATGCTTATGCCTTTTCTGAACCCCTACGGTTCTTGATTGATAAATGGAAAGATGATACTGACTGTGATGTTAACTGCCAGGTTGCTCATTCTGTATCCATGTGTTGCCTTTGGGTTGCAATGATTATCAAACTCGTGCATCACACATATATTGTCTTTTTTACACCAAGGTTCTGCAGAACTCATTGGCTTTGTGCTGGGTTGGATGTGGAGCACAAGGAGACCACTTCCACATGTGATGGGCCTGTCCCCAGATTTTTCAGTTTTGGCAGAAACCTCTCAGGGAGGTTAGAAGGAAAGTCAGTAGAGATGTGGTATTCACTTCTTTGTCTGCTGGACAATTAGCGAGATATCATCCTTTCTTACGATGACAAAATGCTTATGGGCCAGATACTCCATTCCGCTTGCTACACCATGGCTTCTTTTACGAAGACAAAGCCAATGGTTCCATATTTTCATAAAAAAATGTTTGATATTGTTCTAATTAGAAGCTATTCTACTTAATGAAAGGGGAAATCAATCTGAATTACTGGATATGACAAAACTATTGGACTTGCTGAGATCGCTTGCACTGATTTTGCTGGATGTCAATACATTGTTGGAAGATCAGTGTTGTTCTGTATGTAGTAGTTAGAATATTATACTGTTATCAGCATCACCAGCAGGGCTGCCTGGCTTCTTTTGTATGTACCAATGTACTTGAGAAACTTGTTGATAGTGTGTGGCTGTCTTGTTAAATAAATAGTTAAGAAAAAAGGAAAAGCAAGAGATTGTGTGTGTGGTTCTGTGTTTTTTCTCTAGTGGGGTGAGTGACAAGTCCACTGCTATAAATGTACTCATCTGCATATTAACTGGAAGAAAGTTTCAGTCTGGGAATTTATCGAGTTAACTATCTAATTGCCTGGCAAATTCCTTAGAAAACTCTTCTAATACTGCCTCTGCTCTGTCTGAATATTTTCAGAGGCATCAAAGAAAGCTAAATATCATTTTCTGTTTCTCTGATTTACTATTACTACTACTACTATTAATTGTACCATAGGCAGTAAGGGATGAAAAAAACCTCCTTAACTTCACTGGTCGTATCCACTATACTAACCCCTAGACTATTCCATTCAAGCCATATATATCCGCAGACCCCATGCTCACTCACAACCTGCTCCTGCCACCACATCCAGAACTAGGTCCTGCAGTTTTCCCTATACTACTTCTAGAAAGATGAAGTGTGGATGGAAAGCCATGAACAAAGATCCCATGAGAGATGAGGGGCAAACTCTATGTAAAGGTTGAGAAAATAAGTAAATAGGGGGAGGAGGGGTGTCTATGGTAGGTGTTCAGAAATGTATGTTTGCTTAGGGCCCGATATAGTGTAAATCTGACCCTAACCATGGAATAATGGCATCCTGTGATTAAACTGTAAAATCCATCTTTTGAAATCTCTTGTCAGTGACATTTAATGATTTGATATATTATCATGCTTGATTTAATGTTATTCTTACTCATCCAACAGAATATTTGGGTACTGCACCATTCAAGCTACCGTTTCTCCTCCACACACACACACACACACATACACAGGAAACATAGCTACACACATGCCCATGCAGAGTACTGAAAATAATTTAATGAGCCATGCTCTGCGTACTTCCCCCACTCTTTCTTAACATCCTCTTTTTTCTTTTTTTTTTTTTTTACTTTATTGAACAAATTATACAAGAAAAGTACGCTTGAAAAGTAAAGTATAGTATAAAACTTAACGAATACAAGAAAAGAAATCAAAGGAAATAGTATCATCTAGCTCAATTATAATAAGGTAGAAGAAAACAAAGCAAAATCTGAAGCTAGGAATTGCTAGCAAGTATGGAAAAACATAAAATAGAAAAGAGAGACTCCACTGATTTTAATTCACACTGCCTAACAGTGATGAGACCCCTTAATTAAATTCTGGGGCTTTGCATGTTTCAGTGGTCTAGCATTTAACAAAGAACAAAGCTTGCTTGGGCTGAAAACACTGTAAAACATAACAATAGCTTTACAAGGATAACAAAGAAGAAATTCTCCACCAAGAGTCAAAACCATTTGACTCATAGTAAGAAATGTTTTCCTCCTGTTCTGAGTGATCTTACACAGGTCAGGAAAAACCCAAATTTTCCATTGACAAGCAGGAATTAAGTCCTCATGTATAGGTGACATCACTACCGGAATCCACACGGAACGCTCCCCAGCTACATTTGGAAGCAGTTGAGAGCTGCACCACGCATGTGTGCCTGCCTTCTCGCCTACCGCGGCGCCATCTTCTCCAATGTCCTTTTTTCCACAAAGCCCATAGGACATCTCCTGCACCAGCGGGAAAAACCTTTTCTCTTCTACTCCCTGCAGGTATTATTTTCTTGGTAATTGCCTGTTGTTGGGTTAGTCAGCTTCCAGCCAATATTTTTTCTTTTCTTTTTGTTTTTTGTGATTTTTGGTGCTTTTCACTTCCGGGCCTTTTTTCTGCCATCACAATCGAAGCCTTCAAACTTGTCGGCGTGGTCTTCCCAAATATGTCTAAGCTAGTAAATGGCTTTAAAAAGTGCACAAAATGTGGCCACACCATTTCGGTCACGGACAGGCAGAACAGGTGCCTGCAGTGCCTGGGGCCCGATCATAAACCTGCTTCCTGCAATGTTTGCCTGCAGATGATGAGGAGGGGCCTGAAAGGCCATGAAAAGTAGAAGGAATTGCTCTTCAGAATGTCCTCAGCTCCAGCATCAGCAACGCCGTCACGGAATTCCACTGAGGTGTCAACTGGGTGGGACGCCTGGGTACATTCGGAGCCAAGATACTGAATGGAGACCTTCTGTCGATGCCTGACCAGAATCAAGGAAGTACCTGGCACCGATCCCATCAGCATCGAAAGGAGCGCCCAAGCATTGGGTCAAATCCAAGGTGCATTGGCACCAGAGCCTTTTGCAGCACGACATGGACAGCGAGGGCCGGGAGCAACTCGCCAAGCTTCTCCGGTGGCAGGAATTGACCCCCACAGACCTAGAGGCAGCTGTATGTCTCCTGAGGAGCCTGTCATCATGGAGTCCCCGCCGGAGGTATCCACACCGGTGGCTAAAATTGCAATTCTGGCCCTGGTCCCTTCTGAGGCGGTGGTACTGGAGGAACTCCTGAGGGCCCTCGAGGCTCACATGGCGGCGGTCTAAGCCTTGCGGCATGCAGGCTGGGCGATGACTTCAGCATCGTCGCTGCACTCCATCCAGCCCATCCTGGAGACCCATGCATTGCCGATGGAGGCAGGCTCATCAGGCGGGAGATCGACATCGATGCCGGTTCCCATGGCAATCTTCCTGTTGAGCACATCAGGTGCTGATGTTCTGGAACACCTCTGCTCCCACTCAGGATGCCACAGGTCCCACCGTTGCCTGTCCTCTCCACATGACCGGAGTAGGAGGCGGGAGGAAACCCATCACTACTTCAATTTCCTCTCGAAGTCCGAGTCCGAGGACTGGGAAAAAGAGGAGAGCTCTGCCATAGCCAGGAGATCTCCTGACTTTCCCTCTGATCCGTCTCCTCCATATGAGTGGTGTAAATCATCCCCAGAGGACATGTCTTTCGAGGACTTTGTGAGGGAAATGGCAAAGGCCACCCCCTTCTCCCTTGGGGCAGAGGACAAACCAAGGACGGAGGAGCTTGAGCTCCTGCAGTATCCATCAGACCCAAGGAGGCACTGACAGTGCCGGTGCACCATGTCCTGCAGAGGCTGGTGCTGTGGTTGTGGGAAAATCCCTTCACAGTTCCCACCTTCAGCTGGCAGCTGGACTCAATTTTCCGGGTCCAGAAGGCACTGTGCTTTGAGAAGCCCCTGCTACTGCACAACTCCATCATGGTTTATTTATTTATTTATTTAGCACACATTTATATACCGCTCTTTCCCAAGTATCAAGTGCGGTTTACAATGAACAGAAAAAATTCAAGGTACATGATTAATCATATCCTAGTCGTTTACAGGGAACAGATTTAAATTTTTACATTTAACAGTATAATTAAAACTTGCAAACATTGTTTACATCCTGAGGTATAGTGAGGATGTAATCAAATTTTTTACATATTTACATTAGTTTTATACAATTTGAGTTACATGAGAACAACGTTTTAATATCAGTTTTTGCATTTATTTATTATCATATAGATGTATGTTTAGTAAAGTTTATTACCCTGTGTCTCTTTGTTTAGTTTGGTTAGCCAGAGGTGTGTAATGTAAGGTAAATAGGTGTGTTTTTAGTTTTTTTTCTAAATTCTTTAATTTCAGTCAGGAGGCGAATGTTGTCAGGTAGGTTATTCCAGAGAGTTGGTGCACAGTGGGAGAAGGCCCTGTTATTGGTTAGTTTTCTAGCTTTTTTTATAGTCTTTAGGTAATGATATTGTGTTTGTATTTCTACTCCTTTGTGTTCGCATATTTGGTTCCATGTTGATTAGGTTATTAAGTGCGGATGGTGCAAGTTTATTTATTAATTTGAAGGTGGTAACTAATATTTTGTATTGTATTCTGTTGTGAATTGGTAGCCAATGAAGTTTAGCAAGTATTGGTGTAATGTGTTCTTTTGAACTTACATTCATTATAATTCTTGCCGCTATATTTTGAGTTAATTGGATCTTTTTAATGTTTTGCCGCGAGATGCCCTGGAGGATTATGTTCGCAAAATCGAAGTGTGGGGTTATGATTGCTTGTATTATCGATATGAAGTCTTGTAAGTGAATTAAAGGGCGTATTTGTTTCAAAGTCTTGATTTTGAAATGTATGTTTTTTGTAAGGTTTTTTATGTGTGAGTCCATATTAAGTTTATCATCAAGTATTACACCTAGGTATTTTATTTCTTTTTTTGTTATAATCTCATGATTACTTAGGATGATGGAGTTTGGAGGTGTATATGTTTGGTTTTTTGTGACATAGAGGATATCAGTTTTTGTAAAATTCATATGCAGGTTGTGATCAGTGAGCCATGATGTTAGGTCTTTAAAACATTCTTTTATTTGTTGTAGAGGTGGGTGAGGGATTTTAAATGGGAGATAAAACATTATATCATCTGTATAAATGTGAGTCAGCCTTGAAGCACGTGAAGAGCACCAAGACTCACTCCTCGGTTCCCCTGGGGCAGGAGGCCAGGACCCTGGACTCCTTCGGAAAGATGTGCTACCAAGCCTCCATGCTGGTGGCTTGGATTCTTTATTACTAGCTGTATATGGATATGTTCTTAAAGGACATCATGTTGGACCTAGCAGAGTTTGCTACCTATGTCCCTCCTGACCTTCTTGACTCCTTCCATGTCTTAGTAGGCCACAGCAAGGATTGCTCAAAGTATGCCATGCAAGCCATGTATAATGTCTTCAAGTCTGCCTGCAGGGTGGCAGCGGTTGGCATTGGTTGCCAGCACCTGGCCTGGCTCCAGTCCTCTGACCTGGAGCAGTGGGTTCAAGATAAGCTGACCAATGTTCCCTGTAGAGAGGACAATCTTTTCAGGAAGCCGGTCAAGGAGAAAGCAGGTGAGCTCGAGAAGGAGCATGTGATGCTCTCCAGGCTCTCGAAAACTGCAGACTGTCCACATAAAAAGTATCAGGGTAAGAAGGCTTTCTACTCATGTCCGCGTCAGTACTATCTAGTGCCCTAGAGTGCTCAACCGAAGGCACAGACCCCCATCAGCAGAAGCGGGAGAAGCCTCAGAAGGTCCAACCAGCCCTGCAGCCCAAACCAGAGACAGGCTTTTGACTGATTCCTCAGGAACATAGCCGGCCATCCCATACCTGCCAGAGTTCTCCCTCAGGTAAGGAGACAACTCATCCATTTCACTCATAGATGGTCCCTTATCACCTTAGATGCCTGGGTGCTACAGCTCGTCTAGCAAGGCTACCAGCTACACTTCACCTAGTTACCACCTCCCTTCATCCAAGGGGAGTACCCCATGGACTCGCTGCATCGAAACCTGTTACAGGAGGAGGTCTTTTCTCTGTTGACCGACCTCGCCGTTCAAGCTGGTTCCACCGGCTCAGGTCGGAAGAGGATTTTACTCCGGGTACTTACTGGCCCCCAAAAAGACAGGAGGGTTCCAACCTATTCTGGCCTCCGGAACCTCATCCGGTTTCTCATGCACGAGCAGATAAAGATGGTCTTGCTGGGGATGCTGCTCCCTTACCTTCTAAGGGACAACAGGCTATGCTCCTTGGATCTCAAGGATGTGTGTTGTGATCCCCTAGCCTGGGCCCAAGAGCTTACAGGCGTAGGGTCGCCTTTGTATGTCCTTAAATGAAGCTTTACTATTGTTCCCAGCAAAGAACTCTGGGATTTGTAGTTTGGCTATTTGCATTCAAAGACAAAGTAGTTGTGCAACCGTTGGTTGAGGCAAACAAGAATATTTATTTTTTTTGTGGGTTTCCAAAACGCATTAAAGTTCTGAACACAGGTAAAAGGATACTTCTCCAGCACAAAGAAACAAGGATACTGGAACTTAGGAAAACTGAACTCAAAGCTTTCTGACACAAGCTGCTGTCTTCATTAAACAAATTAACATCTCACAGCACAGCTTGGTTTAAGCACGTTCAGCAGAGGTAAACTTCTCTTAACAAATCGGATGGAAATGGGGAAATGCTTATTAGATACAAAAGCTGGTTAAACATTTCTTCTCAGCAAACGTTTCTTTCTTTAGCCCTGCTCTCAGGTTTTCAGACTTCCTTAAAACATAGAGAGCAGTCCATCGGAGACACCTCCGAGCTAGACTGTGACTCACAGAAATCAACCTGCATAGGTTCTTGGGCTATAGCTTGCTTGTCACTTTCTCTGGCTTCAAAAGCTTGTTCAAACTTCTTCCCTTGTAAGAACTTACAGAATTCATTCCATAACTTTTCTTTTTGAAGAGGGAACACTTACATTAGGAGAGGGAGCTTTCCTACCCTGGAACACTTCCCTTAAAGTCTCTATGGTGTTCAAATCCACTTCCCTGTTTTCGGCTGGGCTCTGGCTCTTTCCATAAAGAAGCGTATCCACCCACCTTCTAGCAGTTGAAGATTGCAACACGGGGTCTAGAACACTGGACGTTGGAACTTGTTCCACGTGGGCTGTAACCTTCCCAGCTAGGCATCTGCTGGCTTCAGCTTTAGGAGTATTATTCAGAGACAGTGTGCTTCCCTTTACACCGGTACCATCCAGCAGCTGGAAGACAGACTTCCCTTGTCCTTCTCCTTTCCTTCTTCTCTGAGCTCTCCCCTTTCTCTGAGGTTTCTCTTCCTCCTGGGAACTCTCTTCCTCCTGGGAACTCCACTCCGTCAGAGATCTCCTCTTACTCAGGGACTTCTCTCCTTCCTTCAGGATTTCTCCTCTGCTCAGGAATTTCTTCCTCCTCAGGTAATCCTCTCCCTTCAGGTAATTCTCCTCTCTCTGTTCCACCTTCTCCTCCTCAGGTTTAAAAACGCTTTTCCTGACTGCCACACCCTTCTGTTTGCACATGTGCCCGTAATCAGCCTCCAAGCCTGGCTCTACGTCAGAGCTTGGGCGTGGCTTAGCTTCAGCAGAGAGCTGGTTTTTTCTTATGCTTGCTTTTCTAGCTCTGTGCAAACCTGGCTTGTCACTCGTTTTAAAGGTACAAACAGCATTTTCTTCTGTTTCCATTTTCTCATGGCAGCTCTCATCACCACAGTGTACACACATTCTGATCTCTCAAGTCACAGAAAATGCTTCAGGATCGTGCTGGAAGACCAGCACTACCAGGTGCTCCCCTTCAGGCTCATTTCAGCACCGTGGCTCTCAAAGGTTCCACTCCAGATGTTGTCCAGAAGTCTACTCATCTCACTATTCAGGTCCTTGAGTGGCTGGTGTTCATCATCAACTACCCTAAGTTCCACCTCCAGCCCACTCAGCAGCTGGAGTTCAATGGAGTCCTTCTCAATACTATTCGAGCGCGGGCATTTCTGTCGCTGGACCACATGCAGCGGCTGATGGATGCAGTCAGCTGCGTGCGGTGTCAGCGTTATACCATGGCCCAGGAGATACTAAATTTGCTCAGTCACATGCCACCACCATCCACATTACCCCATTGGCCCGCCTTTCCATGTGGCAAGTGCAATGGACCCTCTGCATGCAATGGAAGAAGGCCACAGTCTGCCTCGGGGACAAGGTGGTGGTCACCACTCTCTGGAGCAGTACCTTGGCTAGGGGTTGGAGCAGCTGAACCTGCTTTGGGGCCTCCCATTCCAAGTGGAGTTCCCCGCAGGAGGCTGAGAACCGATACGTCCAAGCTCAGGTGGAGAAGTCATATGGACAGCCTGCAGACACAGGGCCTTTGGTTAGGAGAGCCTGCACCAGATCAACTTCCTCGAGTTGAGGGCCATAGCGAATGTCCTTCGTGCCTTCAGGATACATCTGTCGAATCAGGTGGTCCTGATCCAACCAGGTGACGATGTTCTAGGTGAATCTCAAAATTTATATCAGTTTGCTATGACAAAGTAGGCCTATGCTTACAAGGATATATAAAAACTAATAAGAGCAATGGCAGCATCTGCTGCAGCTCACCTTAACTTTGTTTTATTGAAGACCCACTGAGCTACTTGGAACTCTGTACATACATTTAGGGGTTGATATTCAGCCTTCTGCGGTCAGTGTCACTGACTGTTGCAGGCAAAAATAAAACCAGATATGCAGTTCCAGAGCCTACCCAGCATCAACACTGAATATCTATTTTTGCTGCCAACCATAGTGGCTATCTGGTTAACAGCAATATTCAGCCACTAACTGTATAGTACAGCCACAAAAAATGAGGACAGCAATTTTGTGTGGTTTGCCTATCCAGTTAACAGCTGAATATCGCCTCTAACCAGGCTGCCAACGAAGACCGTGGACCCAGAGCAAAAGAAGCACCACAACAAGAAGGCCTTCTATCTGCACCCGTGACGACACTTCATGGCCCAGCCACAGAAACAGCCTAACCCCCTGTGCTCAGAGGAGTGAGAAGACCCCAAAGGCCCTACACTCTCCTCAGCTAAAGCCTGGTGTGGGATTTTTATGGGTTCCTCAGGAGCATAGCCAATCACCCATTAGCTGTCGAGATGCCCCTGTAGGTCGGGGGCGGCTCGTACTCTTTGCTCACTAGTGGCACCTTGTCACCTCATACAACTGGGTACTGCAAATCGTCCTTGACGGATATTGGTTGCACTTCGCCCAGCTGCCACCTCCATACAATCACGGGGAGTACCCCATGGATCCTGTGCACCAGAACCTCCTGCAGGTCGAGGCCAAGGCCCTCCTCTCTGACCTCGCCATTGAATTGGTTTCACTGCCCTAGCTTGGGCAGGGCTTTTATTCAAGGTACTTTCTGGTACCCAAGAAGACCAGTTGGTTAAATCCGATTACAACTAGTCCACCATACAGCTGCACGCATTCTCACTCACGCTTCCCGCTTCGACCACATCACCCCCATCTTGATCCACTTACACTGGCTTCCACTTGTTTACCGTATACAGTTCAAAATCCTTATTTATGTGCACAAAACCATCCACACCAGTGTTCCCCTCTACCTTGCCAATTTAATACATCTTCATTCGTCTCATTGTTCCCTCAGATCAGTCCACTTGAACCGCATGTCCCTTCCCTCCCCCTCACAGGCTCATCTTGAGTACACCCGCTCCTCAGCATTTTTCTTTTTGGGTCCGCGCCTCTGGAACTCGCGTCCCGTCGCCCTCCGTTTAGAAGCCTCTTATAAAACTTTTAAGGCTAGGCTGAAGACCCACCTTTTTTGCTCCGCTTTTAACCTTTCCCCTCCACCTGCTCCCCTTTCTCCCCCACCCCATTGAACCTGAATGTATTTAATTCTCTGTTTCGCCCCCGTTGTATTATCTGTCGCTTTACTCTATCTCTCCACCCTATCCTGTCTCTTCAATTTTTTTGGCGTTCCTTTTCCTTTTTCAGCAGCCCATTTATCTTATTATTGTACACCGCTCTGGTGCTACCGGTAAAGAGCGGTATATTAAATGTGAAAATAAAGATAAAGATAAAGATTCTAGATCTGTGAAACCTCAACCAGTTCCTGGTGCACGAAAAGTTCAAAATTGTCTCATTAGGGACTTTACTCCTGTATCTTGTACAGGACAATTGGCTATGCTTCTTGGATCTGAAGGATTAGTACACACATATTCCGATCCACCCACATCACAGACAAGACCTGCGATTTGTGCTGGGCGGTTGGCACTACCAGTACCATGTGCTTCACTTTGGGTTGGCTGCAGCCCCTTGGGTTTTCATGAAATGACTGGTAGTCGTGGTCACTTTTTTCCAGACCAGGGTTTTTTTTTGTCTTCCTGTATCTAGATAACTGGCTGATCAAATCCATCAGTCTGCTGCACTTACAATTCAAGTGCTCGAAGGCCTCTGTTTCATAATCAGTTATTCAAAGTCCCATCTCCAGCTGACGAAGCAACTAGAGTTCAACAGGGCTCTCCTCGATACCTCATAGAAACATAGAAAAATGGCGACAGAAAAAGACCACATGGCCTATCTAGTCTGTTCTTCCATATCAACAACTACAACAGTCCCCTGCGTAAACGTAGATCGATTGTTTACGTTATCAGAATATAGAAAGACTAGGGGACATGCAATGAAGCTACAGGGTAAACTATTTAAAACTAATAAAAGAAAATATTTCTTCACTCAATGTGTAATCAAACTCTGGAATTTGTTACCAGAGGATATAGTAAAGGCTGTTAGTGTAGCTGGGTTTAAAAAAGGTTTGGACAAGTTCCTGGAGGAAAGGTCCATAAACCATTATTAAGAAGGGACCCAGGATATCAATGCTTGACCCAGTACAAGCATTGCGGAACCTGTGTCTTTTGGGGAAACTGCTAGGTATGTATGACCTAGATTGGCCACTGTTGGAAACAGGATACTGGGCTTGATGGACCTTGGTCTGACCCAGTATGGCATATCTTATGTTCTTTTTTCCTTTAGAGATCCTCTGTGTTTGTCCCATGCTTTTTTGAAATTAGATACCATCCTCACCTCTACCACCTCCACTGGGAGACTATTTCACAGATCCACCACTCTTTCCATAAAGAAATATTTCTGCATATCACTCCTGAATCTATCCTCTTTCACCCTCATCCCATGTCCCCTCGTAGCAGAACTTGCTTTCAATTGAAAGAGGCTCTCCCCCTGTGCATTTATGCCACAGAGGTATTTAAACGTCTCAATCATATCACCTCTATCCCGCTTTTCCTCTAAGATGTACATATTAAGATCCTTAAGTCTGTCCTCATATGCTTTATAATGAAGACCACTAAACATTTTGTTAGCCACCCACTGTACTGACTCCATCCTGTTTATGTCCTTTTGAAGGTGCGGTCTCCAGAATTGCACACAATACTCCAAATGAGGTCGCACCAAAGACTTACACAGAGGCACTATCACCTCCTTTTTTCTGCTAGCCATTCCTCTCCGTATGCACCCAAGCATCCTTCTAGCTTTTGCCGTCGCCTTTTCTACCTGTTTAGCCTCTTTAAGATCATCTCACACAACCACGCCTAGGTCCCGCTCTTCTTTAGAGGACAAAAGTACTTCACCCCCTATACTATATTGCTCCCTTGGATTGCTGCAGCCCACATGCATAACCTTGCATTTTTTAACATTAAATCCCAGCTGCCAAATTCTAGACCATTCTTCAAGCTGAGCTAGATCCCTCCTCATGTTATCTACACCTTCCTAGGTGTCTACTCTATTGCAGATTTTGGTATCATCCGCAACGAGGCAAACCTTACCCGACAGCCCTTCCGCTATATCACTAACAAAGATGTTAAACAGAATCGGACCAAGGACAGATCCCTGGGGCACACCACTGGTAACTTCCTTCTCCTCAGAGTGAGCTCCATTTACCTGTACTCTTTGTCGCCTCCCACTCAACCAATTTCTAACCCAAGCAGTAACTTTAGAGTCCATCTCTAGGGTGCTCAGTTTGTTTATAAGTCGTCTGTGAGGAACGGTGTCAAACTGGCAGACCACCAACAGCACCTCATTGAGGTAGTGGGTGTGCTGCAGTGCTGGCGCCATACCATGGCCTGTGGGCTGTTGGAGGCCCTTGAACATATGCCTGCCATGG
Source organism: Ichthyophis bannanicus (assembly GCA_033557465.1). Taxonomy (NCBI): domain Eukaryota; kingdom Metazoa; phylum Chordata; class Amphibia; order Gymnophiona; family Ichthyophiidae; genus Ichthyophis; species Ichthyophis bannanicus. Next base: position 192,361,449 of record CM066036.1, read on the forward strand.
TGCATGTCGCTCCTCGGGCTCTCCTCTCCATGCGGCAAGCCGAGTGGATCCTGTCTGCGCAATGGAGGCTGGCATCAGGCCAGCAACGGGACAGAAAAGTGGTTACCGTACTGCTGGTGCAGTCCCTGACTTGGTGGCTCGAACTGGACAATTTGCTGCGGGGACTTCCATTTCAGCTGGCAGCCCCCTGCAAGCTGCTTACGATGGATGCGTCAAAGCTTGGCTGGGGGGCACACCTAGATGATCTTAACACCCAGGAGCTGAGGTCTGCACAAGAGAGTCTCTATCAAATCAATTTCCTCTAGCTTTGGCCATCGCAAATGCCCTCCACACTTTTTGTATACACTTGGAGAAGCAAAGGGTCCTGATTCAAACAGACAACTAGGTTGCTATGTTCTACATGAACAAGCAGGAAGGCACGGGATTGTACTTCCTGTGTTGGGAGGCTGTTCACCTCTGGAAGTTCGCCCTGCTCCACAGCATGGATCTCAAGGCAACCTATCTGCTCGGAGAGCTCAACGGCCTGGCAGATCGCCTCAGCCAGGTGCTCCAGCCTCACAAGTGGATTTTCAAGAGGGAAGTGGTGGATTGGATCTTCCTGGAGTGGGGCACTCTGGTGATGGACCAAGCAGAATGCCCAAGTGGCTCGGTTCTGCTCTCAGAGGCCGGCCAGCAGTCACCTGGCCGCAGATGCCTTTCTCCTCCACTGGGGGGAGAGCCTGCTGTATGCCCACCCTCTGATACCACTCATCGCAAAGACTCGCCTAAAGCTCCAGGCCGAGAGGGGCTCCATGATTTTTGTCGCTCCATACTGGTCTCAACAGCCCTGGTTTCCTCTGCTGTTGCAGCTCTCGTTGAGGGTGCCTCTTTGCCTGGGGTCCAACCCAAACCTCATTTTGCAGGAGGGCATCTCCCTGTTGTACCCCATCATCCTCTCCCTGGCGCTCATAGCGAAGAAGTGCAGTGTCATGCACTTGGGAAGCAGAAATCCAAGGGAAATGTACGCGATAGAGGGCGAGAGGTTGGTGTGCACAGACCAGGAGAAGGACCTTTGTGTGATTATTTCTGCTGATCTCAAGGTGGCAAAACAGTGCAACAAGGCAGTGGCAAAAGCCAGGAGGATGTTGAGTTGCATACAAAGAGGAATTACCAGCAGAAAGGAAGAGGAACTAATGCCACTGTATAAGTCACTGGTAAGGCCTCACTTGGAATACTGTGTTCAGTTTTGGAGACCATATCTTGCAAAGGATATAAAAAGACTGGAAACTGTTCAGAGGAATGTGACCAAAATGATTTGGAGCCTGCGTCAGAAGCCTTATGCGAAGAGACTTGAAGACCTAAATATGTACACTCTGGAGGAGAGGAGGGACAGGGGAGATATGATTCAGACCTTTAAATACTTAATGAGAAATAATGAACAAACAAATCTCTTCCAAAGATGGGGAAGCTGTAAAACTAGAGGGCATAACATGAAGCTGCAAAGGGGTAAATTGAAAGGCACTGTCAGGAAATACTTTTTCACTGAAAGGGTGGTGGATTCTTGGAATGCCCTCCTGATGGAAGTGGGGGAAATACAGTGACAGAATTCAAAATGGCATGGGACAGACACAGTGGATCCATTTACAGCAACAGGATAAAATCAAAATAAACTTAACTATCTAATTTCTCAACATACAGGGGTGTCCTACATGAAGTGGTGGTTTCACCCCTAAAACAAAGACATGGGGAGGGGTGGCCTTCACAGAGCGGCAGGTGCACCTACTCTTGCCATATTACTGGGCAGACTAGATGGACCATACTGGTCTTTATCTGCCGTCATTTACTATGTTACTATGAATGCTAAGAGGGTAATCCTTGCGGAACTTGATCTCCCAGAGGGCATTACTGACATTCTGTTGGGGTCCCACAAGGACTCGATGTGCAAGGCGTAGGCACTTAAATGGCAGACGTTCGCCATCTGGTGTGCGAGTAGGGCCCTGGACCCCTTCTCATGTCTGGTGGAACAGCTGCTGGAGTATCTTCTGCACCTCTACAACTCTGGGCTAAAGTCTAACTTGATACGAGTCCACCTCAGTGCAATTGGGGCTTACCATCGTGGCTGTGAGGGAAAGCCTGTTTTGGTCCAGCCACTGGTGGCCCGATTCATGAGGGGCTTGCTCCTCTCGAAGCCTCTGCTGAAGCCCCCTACGATCGCTTGGGACCTCAATGTGGTCCTCAGCCAGCTGATGTGGACCCCCTTCAAGCCCCTAGGCTTGTGCTCGCTGAAGTTCTTGACCTGGAAGGTCCTCTTCCTGATGGCTGTTACGTCAGCAAGCTCCAAGCTCTGTTGCTCACCATCCATATAGCAAGTTTCACCAGAACTGTGTGGTGCTCCACACCCATCCCAGCTTTCTATCGAAGGTGGTCTCGGTGTCCATTGTCCTTCTGACATTCTTTCCCCAGCCTCACGTGAACTGCAGTGAGGTGGCCTTGCACACGCTGGACTGTAAGTGTGCGTTGGCCTTCTCTCTGGAACACACAAGGGCGCACCATCCATTCATCCAGCTCTTCTTCAACCCCAATAGGGTGGGCGTCACTGTCTCAAAGCATACACTATCTCTCTAGTTAGCAGATTGCATCGCTCATCCGTACTGTCTGGCTGGGCATGTCATTGGTCATGTCACGTCTCACAATATCCTGGTGATGGTCGCATCGGTGGCTAACCTCCATTCAATGTCTGCAGAGAAAATCTGCAGGGCTGCAACATGATCTTTGTCCCATACCTTCACAGCGCACTAGTTGTACTACTGTCTGGATGGGGATTCCTAACGGAACAGCAATTTTGGCCAGGCCATGCTTTGGCATTTCTTTGGGTCTTAGAGTCAACTCCTACACACTGGCCCTTCTGTCCATCCAGGCCATCTGCTCAAAATCCCCTCATGTTGATGTTGACTGAGGATACTGAATCAGATGAGTCCATCAGCAGGACTATCTCTCTGGTCTTCCTGACTTTTTCCAGTCCTTGTTGCCCAGTTGGGCTGCTCATCTCCTCAGGTTCCGGGAGCTTGTAGCTTGGGAGTCCCATATGTGAGGACTTATTTCCTGCAGAGAAAGCGTAATTACTCACCTGTAGCAGGTGTTCTCCATGAACAACGGGAATAAGTCCTCATAACCCTCCCACCTCCCTGGGGAGTTGTCTTTTGGCTCCTGCTATGTTATCTTACTGGAGAATATGGCACCGTGGTGGGCAGGAAGGTAGACGCACATGTGCGGTGTACCTCCCAAAAGCTTCCTTTAGAAGCTGGGGAGCATTCCATGTGGGGCTCCATCGGTGACATCACCCATACGTGAGGACTTATTCCTACTGTTCATGGAGAACTCCTGCTTTAGATGAATAACAACGCTTTAGACATGCATTAACACTAACGCCTTCTAGGCTCTTCTAGATAAAGCTGGTGACATTGTTACACATGTTTGACTGACTTGTCCTGCTGTCCCAAGAGGACACCCACTATAGGTCAGTAACTTTGCTTTACTGATATTTGACAATCCTGAAGAGAGAATAAAATGAAGTAAATGTATCTTGTAGCTGAAAGCTAAGGCTTCTGGTGCAGAGGGCAAGCTCTGACTGAACTGGAAGTTGAAAAGAGCAGGAAGAAACTGTTGGGTCAAAAATCAGAAAGTAAGAAAATAACTAAACAAATAATTGATTTACAAGATTTTGGCCCTACTTTTTACTGAACACCTGCATCTTCCCACAATGTCTTATTTTAAATCATGTATATTATTTAAAAATGTTGTTCCAAAGCATTGTATATTTATAAAAAGATTGGATATTCTTGTCTTTCCAGGTGTCCATACTATAGGGGCAAGTGGGGAAGTTATTGGTATATAGGTTCCAAATGTGACCAACTGTGGAATACGCTGGACCTTATTGTAATAGCAGTGCTTCCTGGGGTGGCATTTGCTTTTCTGGTTGCAGTGACAGCACAGGCAATCCATTACTGCAAGAGTAAGAAATCAACCAAAAAAGCTAAGCTTGACAAAAGTGACAGGTGAGTCTTTTGTGGATATTTTAAAGAATAGGCTTAAGATTCCAGCTTTAGTGGATCCCTTGGACTGTGTGATCTAACAGATGCTAGGGGTACAGTGTTGAAGGTGGAGACTTCTCTTTATCTTCTTTCTTTGGTTCTGAAGGGCTGGAGAAAGATTCCTCTTCAAGGTCCTACTCCTGTTCATGTTTTTTGTAGGTTTCCAGTGTCACTTTCCTCATGGTTGTCACTCACCCCAAAAGAGTGGCTTTATGAATATAAAAAAAATTACTGGGTAACAGTTCATGTTAGGCTTCACAGATAGAGAAAATTAAAAATACTGTAAAACACATAAAAATGGCAGCAGGTTACTTTTATTAACTTTCTTGTTCTCCTCCCCTCCTTGGAACTTTTCTTCTTCTAGCTCTATAGGGTCCTCATTCAGGACTCCTCTAGTTTACCAGCTGTTCTATAGACAGCTCCTCTAGAACCCTGCAAATAAATGTTCAAAACACTTTCTCTCTCTTTTTTTCCCCATAGGTTTGGTAATCTCTCAAAAATTACACTTCTTTTCATAGACAGAGGAATGAGATGCCTCTGGTTCCCCCAATATTTTGCCCAAAAGAGCATCAGCAACTAGAGAGCTTGGGGGTAGGGCTGGAAATTTTATTTATTTGTATTTAGATCACACCTTTCCAGTAAATGTTCAAGGCAAGTTACATTCAGGTACAGTAATTATTTCATTGTCCTAGGAGGCCTTACAATCTAAGTTTCTACCTGAGGCAATGGAGGATTAAGTGGCTTGCCCAAGGCTACAAGGGATTTGCACCCTGGTCTTTCAGGTTCCAGGCTGCTGCCCTAACCACTAGGCTACTCCTCCACTCCACAGATTGGTCTGTTTGGCCCCTCCAAACAAGAAGATGTTCCGTTACCGCTGTTTCTTTTGGTTTACCACCAAGACCTCTCAGGCAGGTCAGACACTTAGGGGCCCTTTTACTAATATGCCCTATGCAATTTAGTGTAGGCTTCAATGTGCAATAACTGCGCGCTGTAGCTCACAGTACCTGTTAGCAGAGGGCCATCAGGGATAACTGTGCTGACTGAGTCGCACAATGGAGAAGTAAATTGGCAGTTTAAAGGCATGTTGAGTGCCACACAGTCAGCGTGGGGGGTAAACACCATGCGCTAACTGCACGCTGGCATGTAGCATGAATGCAATTACCTCCACCTCAGTAGGTGAAGTTAAGTGCACGTGTGGTGATAGCAACCACATTAGCCTGCGGTGCCATGCCCCTGACAGTAATGGCAGTGGTTTTTCACCTAATGCTTCTTGATTTTGCACACTGTTGGCACTTTAGGTGCAAAACCATAGTGAACCTTAGTAAAAAGGCCCCTTACTGTATGTTCTTTCCCTCAGTACACTTCCCCATTGATCATAGGCTTCCATCTTACTATTCACAGGCTGTGTACATCCCCTCCCCCAATGTAATTTCACTAATGGTCATTAGCTGCTTGCCAAAAGTCTTACAAGCTTTACATTATCTCCCCCAGTGCAATCTCACACAAGTCATAGGCTTCCAACTTCAGGCAAAAATGCTTAATATTTAAAATAACTTGATATACTGCTTTTCAATACAAAGCCAGCAAAGCAATTTATAAAGCATGAGCTAGTATTAACCTAATCTGTATCCAAAAAGAAGTTATAAAAAATACACATCAACAGACACAAAAGGATAACTATGAACAATATGAGCTTGATTCTGTGCCACAAATAGCGCCTTCTTTGTCCGCGTCTAACTTCCCTGCCAGTTGTATGGGGAAGTTAGACGGAGGCAGGGAAGGGGAGGATCAGAGGCGGAGGCAGAGCGGGCAGTGGGCAGTCACCGGCCCTGGACGTACAGGGCAGATTCTAATGTTGGCCCTGTACATCCAGGGCCGGCGACTTGTACAGGGAAGTTATTCCACCTCCGAAGTGGAATAACTTCCCCGTACGTAAAGGATCGGTGGCCCAGGGCTTGGATTGGGTGGGGGGGGGGGGCCCGAAGTCATTCCCTGCAGCCCGACCCTGGCCTTAGGAGGCTGGATTGGGGGTCGGGCTTTGGGGAATGAGTCCCTGAAGTCTGGTGGCCGGCATCGTGGCTTGTCAATAGAGCTGCAGTGCTATGGCAACATGACACCATGGTGCCGCGGCTCCATAGAAGAGCCTTAACTGAGTTAGCCGGGGACAGTCCTGTATGTGCAGGCCGGGCTGAATTGCAATCCTGCTCTGCACATACAGGACTGTTCGCGATTCTGATCCCACAGGGCTAGACGTGCCCTGCGGGATCAGAATCGCAATCCCCTCTGTATGTCCAGCTCAGACCGGATGTACAGAGGGGATTTACATACAGGACAGAATAAGCCTGTATGTGTTTTCCCCCAAGCCTATTTCTTCCTACTGCCAAGACACAAAATGTAGGGAACAACAATGTCACATTCTGTAGCAGTCCAGGTTGCAGGCCATCAGAGTTATACAATCATCATTAAGAACTAAAAGAACACTGAAATAAAAAAATCTTCAATAAGAACTTAAACTTTAAATAACTGCTGTCTCTCCATAACTCTGTGGGGAGATTATTCCACCGTTAAGGAGCTAAAAGAAAAAAGGCAAAACTAGTAACCTTCACTTTTCCTTTGACCAAGGCCTTGTTCAGCTCTTGGATCCCTATTGGCTCAGGAGCCAGTACTCCAAGGATTGGCTTTAAGATTTTGGCACTCATAGGCAGGACAGGAGTATGAGGGCAGGGATCCTCCCTCGAAGTTCAGAGAGCTGAGGAGGGCCCGCAGGAAAATAGAAAGCAGGGGTGGGGGTGGGGTCAGAGTACCATGTTAGTGTCTTTTTGAAGTATTTATTTATTTATTTATTTATTTAACAGTATTTTTAAACCGCCTTATCATATTAATCAAGGTGGTATCACAGCAAACAATCGGGTAAAGTGAGTGTGTTAATCATGCAGTGAGGGTGCAATTTAGTTGAGTGTGTGTTGTATCGTGTGCTAGATTGGGGTGAGCTATGTACAAGGTGTGGTGTGTTGCGTGCTAGAATGGTTTGAGCTATGTACAGTGTGGGCTATATACAGTGGTGCAGTAAAACATTATCTGTACAGGCAGCAGTATGTGCTGTTATACATTCTCTTAGGTTATGTGATGTGTCCATAGTGTTCTATGAACAGCATGGTTTTTAGCTGTTTTCTAAAGTCTTTGAGGTCTGTAGTTGTCCTCAAGTCGTCTGGTAGTTTGTTCCATATAGTTGGAGCAGCCATGGAGAGAGCTCTGTCTGTTGTGTCCTTGCGTGTGTGTTTGACTTGTGGACAGCCCTAAAGTATGTGGGAGAATGCTCCTTTTTATTTTACCTGCATATTTAAACGCCTTTAACATTTATTACCGTAGGCAGTTGCCTCTGTTGCTTATTCCTAAATTTGGGCCTGTGTGTTCCCTCTTGTCAGTTGCTCCTCGACTGTGGGGAAAGCCAGTTACAAAAAAATCACTTCTACGTATACTAACAATGCAGATGCTAGGGCAAATGCTACCCCCTGTATCACTGTAACACATAGCAGATGATCAGCAATGGGATTAATATTAAAGCTCATGGTAAGTTTCAAGGAAATTTGTGATTGGAGTCACACAATAAAATATACAAAATAAATACTAACAGATGGCATCTGCTTCCTTTCTGAATGAACTACGTTACTTACAGTTTGCAGTATCTAACGGTACCAATAGAAGGACTATCCAAAGATGCTTTTATACACAAGCCTTTTGAGCCCACAACGTTCCCTCATCTTCAAGTGTGACTCATATGTTCATGCCTTTCCATAGGGGTGGAAGTTTTCAAAACTTTTCTCATTGCTAAATCACCATTGGAAATTGATCCCTACTTTCACCCACATTCAAAATAAGGCAGGAAAGGATCAGGGTTCCATCAAGGGAAGAAAGATCCATATGGGAATTTCAATTTGAAAGCACTATATGGAATGTCTGTGGGTACATTGGACCTGCTGGCCCTTCGCCTGCTGGATTTTCAGAGAAACCTTGCATAGGGTTTACCAGTGAAAATGTGCCTGCAGGCTCATAGGAACAATGTATCTGCAGGCCAGCAAACACAACATGCTCTTTAAAAATGGCCCTACAAGTGGCCATTTTTAAAGAGTATGTTGTGGCCAACTAAATTTCCAACCTCACATAATGAACATCACCAAAAACATTTATTTTAAACTCTGAATTCTCTGCAACTTACGCCCCTTCCTCTCTCCTGACAGCTTCCGCGCAGTATGCCAAGCCTCCATCACACCATTGCTTGACTACTGCAACTATGTCCTCCAAGGGCTGCCCAAGGCTACCATTGCCCCTCTATAGCTTGCCCAAAACACTGCAGCATGCATCATAGCCAGAGTCTCCAGACTCTCTCACAGTATCCCCACTAACAGACTAAGAAGATCAACAACCAACAATACGCTATCTATACCACCTGAGTCCATCAAATGTACCCAAACAACTAGAAACGGAGCATTTACATTATATGCTCCTAAGTGCTGGAACAATCTCCCACCTCATATAAGATCAATTACTGACCTCTCGCAATTCAGAAAAGCGATTAAACATCACCTATTCTGCCCTTATTTTACCCACACTAACCTAGTACATTCACATCCAACACCTCTTCTCACCCACAAAGCATCTGACATACCAACAACATAACCCCCAGTAACTTACAAAGAATACACCATCAAGAACATTACGATTACTACTTTACGATTCTATTACATAATATATCTTAAATAATCTATAAGCTCCTTTGTTTGAACTGTATATAGTTACCCTGTTATTTCCAAGTTACAATCCCTGTTATAATGAAAGCAAAAGATCTTGTTCTAATGCAAATGTTGTTACAATGTAAACCGCACTGATTCTAAATAGTGCGGTATATAAGAATTTGTAATAAATAAATAAATCACCCCATACTGAAATCCCTCCACTAGCTCCATGTTGCATCCAGGATCAAGTTCAAGGTACTCGCCATCACCCATAGAGCACTCATCAATACCTCCTCAGAGCATCTCCAATCACTTCTAACACCAACAGACTTTGTAGACAGAATGCACTGAATCTTCTTCTCCCTCCCACCCAGACAGGCAAGAGCTCACAACGAACATGCACAACAGCCTTCGAAATCTAAGCTTCCACCCCCAGCATTACGGAGCATTCAATCTCACAACTTATTTAAAAAAATACCTTAAGACATAACTCTTCGAAGAATACTATGGTGTATCCTTTGCAACAGTCCCCAGCAAGATCATCCCCCACACCCTCATACCATCCCCATTACCCCTCCCCCCTCCTTAAATACCTAAGGCTGTCCAGCCCTCACTATTATTCCCACCCCTCATTATCTCATCATAAGACCACCTCTATAAACACCAACTCAAGCTTACCATACCTCATGTCCCCCACTGCTTCATAAGATCACTGGAACACAGTTTCTAACATTTTATTTTTCCTGCATTTATCCCCTCCCTTTGTTGTTTGTTGTTCTAATTTAAAGTTGCCTGAATAAATACACGTTTTAATTGTTCCATGTAAACCGTTCCTTTTTGTTCTATGTAAACCATTTTGTCTGGTAGAAAAACTGTATATTAAAACCAGTTTAATTAATTAATTAAAGAAGCCAAAATGTTATAATATAAGCACTGAAAGTCATATAACAAATATATTATTACATTTTTTCTAGGAGACAAAGAACTACAAATAAGTACAACACTGCACCAGGTTTTTCACAGCATACTAACCTGGCTTATATGCCAGAGCATAATAGTTCTTTGGAGTCTGCCCTTCAACCTCAGCAGAGAAAGGTAATAAGGAAGTGTGTAATCTCTGGTGCACAGTGCATCCTCTAGGTTTTTTTTTTTCTTTCTTGTTTGCAAAAGATCAAAGATCATTATTTTCTGCTTTAACTGAAAGGCAGGGTATCTTTTAACTACATTGGTATTGGTTGTGTCAGAATTATCACTCAGGATTGAAGCATGTATATTTAATTAGCATCCTCATTCGACTAAAAATGCTGTGTTAACTTAAAAGATTTTTCTCAAAGGTGAGTGGTCACTGTGTTAATTCACATAGATATGTAAAAATAAATGCCATTAAATAAGTGCAGGTGATAACATTTTTGTCGTACAAATGTGAAGCAGCATTGTAGAGATGACGTCTAGGGATAGTCTGAGACAGCCAGGCCAAAATACCTGAAAAATGCCGGCAATATGCAAGTTCAAAGGTGGTTTTAGAAATGTGTACGTGCCCAAAAAGAATATCTGTGGAAATGGCCCCATCGATGTCCCCATCCTGAAATATCGTCGCAGGGACAAACTATCCTATGGTGAATGCACATCCCTGCCTGCTATTTTATAAGCGTGGAGGTGCACTGGCATGCCAACTATAAAACAAGTGTTCTTGTTTCCTTTCTGTTTTCTTTATGGTTGAGAAAAGTAAAGGCTATATCAGAGTACCTTCTGCTCTGCTTCCACCATGTGTTTTGGTGGCAAAACAAGAGCTTTTCTGAAGTCTATTTGTGCCCTGGAGCAGGTATAGACATGGACATTACTGCTGCTGGGTACAGACGTGCTTGCCAGTTCTGAAATTGGGTGCAGACATGCATCTTTACAAAATGCCTCTGGACATGCCTCTTCTATGTCCCCATGCAATGTAGATGTTCTTGTGCTGGGGAAGTCTCCATACCCGGCTTCTAAAATGGCTTCAGGGACATCTCCATGATTTACATGTTTATGTGGCTTTTTTTGGACATCCAGTGTACGAATAGGGCTTTTAAAATGACCAGCTTAATGTTTCATCTTTGGGCTGATCTGATAAGAGGCATGTAATTCCAAAGGTTAGCCACAAATATATTCAACTGGTCCAGTAGAAAATGTCTGAGATCAATATTTAAAGTGATATGTCTGGGTAACCTTGGGAATTGTCAAAACAAATCACTGACTTTCAATCCTTTCTCCTTTCTCCTGAAAAGAGGCAGATTTTGGCCATACAACTCAATTGCTGGCCAACATTTATCCAGTTAAATGTGGGAGGGTAAACAGGAATTCCAGGGGTGAAGCTTAAAGTTAACGGGATAGCAGCCATATTTATATCCATTATCCAGTTATTTATTTGGTTTCATTTGTATACCGCTACTTCCAGCGATCAGAAGCGGTTTACTCTACACATCAAACATTGGTTACATATGATAGGAATCAACAATTTACATTTTCATTGGGGTGTACTTGCCTGTGCATTTATACATATTTACATTTTATATTGTTTTGCTTGCTTTTATACAGATTGAATACTGAAGTTTTGTTTTCATTTATACAGTGTAAGCTATCTAAATAGTATTTAAATAGTATGAGCCATGTACAGTTTTGTTTCAGTGGTTGCAATATAAACATTTTGGTTGCAAAGAAATCGATTCTTAATACTTTTGTTTTCATTTATACAGTGTAAGCCATCTAAATAGTATTTAAATAGTATGAGCCATGTACAGTTTTGTTTCAGTGGTTGCAATATATACGTATTGGTTACGAAGAAATCGATTCTTAATACTTTTGTTCAGTTGTGTTGCGAGGTATGTTCAATCTGGATTGGTTATGTTCAATCTGGATTGGTTATGTTAAGTTGTAATGATCCTGGAAGAGGTGGTTTCTTCTAAAGCCCTGTAGGTCACTGTTCGATCTTAGATCATTTGGTAGCTGATTCCATAATGTGGGTGCTGTATAGGTGAATGCTCTGTTGCTTGTGCAAACTTTTATAGTTTGGATGTTAGTTGAGACGTGAAGGGTGTTTAAGTTGTGTGTTCTGCTTCTGTTAGGAGGTTGTGTGGTGATGAGGTTAGAGAGGTGGGATGGTGCTATGTTATGTATCAGCTTGAATACAGTTACTAATAGTTTGTATTTTATGCGGGCTGTAATGGGAAGCCAGTGTAGCTCAATTAGTATAGGTGTAATATGTTCGGTGAGTTTTCTCTTGAGGATAATCCTGGCTGTGGCGTTTTGCGCCAATTGCAGTATGTTAAGGGTTTTTTTGGCAACCCTTGGAGAATGGCGTTACAGTAGTCTAGGTGGGGTGTTATAAGTGCTTGTGTTACTGTTCTGAAATCAGAGTGTTCGATGATGTTGCGTAAAGGTTGGAGGATCCTTAGTTTATGGAATATTGCCCGGTTAAGCATCCGAAGATGTTTCTCCATCCTTAGTTTTTTGTCGAGTATTACTCCTAGGTATTTTATTTCATTCTTTATGTTGTAGGTGCTGCTGTTCATGGTGATTGTTGATGGAGGGTTGAAATCTGTTTTTTGGAGATGCACATTACTTCTGTTTTCTTGTGGTTTATGGACATATTGTTTTGGTGTAGCCAGGTTTGCATTTCATTAAGGCATTCCTCAGATGGTTGTAATTTGGATTGGTCGAGTCCAGTTGGGTGTAAATCATAATGTCGTCTGCATAAATGTGGTAAGTGACCTTGTGCTTATGAAAGATTGTGCAGACCGGTTTTATGTATAGGTTAAACAGTAAGGAGGACAATGCAGAGCCTTGTGGTATTCCCTGGGTTTGGGGGAACGGCTTCGCTTTCTCCTTATTGAATTGGACTTGTTGCATTCTGTTTGTTATATAGGATATGAACCAGTTTAGGGGGGTTCCTGTTATTCCTATGGATTCCAGCCTGTTGATGAGGGTTTTGTGGTTTACTGTATCGAATACAGCAGATATATCAATGAATATTAGAATGTACATCTTCTTTTTATCTTCTAAGCCTTTGATCAGTCTATCTAGTAGAACCAGTAGTAAGGTTTCGACACCATGGTGTTGGCGGAATCTGTATTGTTGCTCATCGAGTGCGTTCATGGTGTCAACGTGGTCCTGTAATTGCTGCTGTACTGCTTTTTCAATAATTTTGGCTAAGAATGATATACTTGAGATTGGTCGGTAAGAGAGCATTGCCAATCTGCCCCTGAAGTGCCCCCAGCCCTTTCATATAGCAGGCAGACTTTGTCACTATGCCCACAGGTGGCACCTCATAACATCAGAGCAGTGGACACTCCAGATTGTCCAAAGGAGTTATCAGCTTCACTTTGAAACCTTACCCCACACCAGCTTTACAGGGGATTATTCCACACAACTCCTTCAAAGCACTCTCTTAAAACAAGAGGTGTCATAGAAAGAGTTCCTCCTCAAGAAACGATGGGCTTCTACTCTCCATATTTTCTCATTCCAAAGAAAACGGGAGGATTCAGGCCCATCTTGGATCTCAGAGACCTAAACAAGTTCATAGTCCAAGAAAAATTCAAAATGCTTTCCCTAGCAACTCTTCTACCAAACCTCTAGAGACATGATTGGCTATGTTCTCTAGACCTAAAAGACGTATACACACATTTACTGATCCATCCCTCAGACAGTATCCCCGTTCAGTATCCATTGAGGACATCTGCCAAGCAGTTATCTGGTTCTCCATTCATACTTTTGCTGCACACTACTGTCTAGACCAGGGGTTCTCAACCCTGTCCTCGGGACCCACCTAGCCAGTCGGGTTTTCAGGATTAGCACAATGAATATACATGGGAGACATTTGCATATAATGGAGGCAGTGTATACAAATCTCTCTCATACATTTTCATTGTGGTTATCCTGAAAACCCAACTGGCTAAGTGGGTCCCGAGGACAGGGTTGAGAACCCCTGGTCTAGACAGAGACTCCCATCGGGACCCTGCCTTTGACCAACCTGTACTCTAGCACCTCTCTCACTTGAGTGCAATGTGGGAGATTCCACTAGACAAGTGGATTATTTTCCCCTACCAGCAGATTGGTGGAGTTAAAGAACCAATGAAAAGTCCAGATTTCAATGACATCACTCCCATGTCTCTATTCGCCTCAGCCACCAGATGTCTCTTCAGTATTTTTCTGCCTCCAGCAGATGGTGGATGGATTTTCTGCACTATGAAAAAATCTGAAGATTGAGAGGAAAAGATTGATTAAATGCTCATGAATGACCACCATGATGATGACTCTTACTTGAGTGCAATGTGGGAGGCTCCACTAGACTGTGGTCTTTTCGGTAGCTATAGGAGGAGGGAAAATTGGTTCAGCTCCACGCGCTTATCATGATAAGAGCCTTGAGCAGCCATACATTGGAAGGATTTGGAAGGATCTGGCAGCAGCCTCACACAACCTCAACACCCCCTCCCTCCTCCTCTGTTCCCTCCCTTCTCTCTCCTGAATATTGCAGAAGGCTCTCCGAAGGATCTGCCTGCCAGACACCTTAAATTCAGTGCTGCAAAGGCCAGTAATACAGTTTCAGGGGAGTAGAGCTAAGCCTGGCATGGTTTCTCTGCCTGGGGCTCTCAGGGAGTGAGTGCCAAGGCTTGAATTTGTCATTGTCCTTGTTGAGGGCTCCTGATTCCGTCTTCCTGGTATGCAATTCGGGGTGGACCACTGGTGACCATTGGTGCGGTTTGGGGGTTTCCTGCCATTTTATGCCTTCATTAGTAGCGGTTTCTCCTACTTTGCACCTGGCGGCCGCACGGTCTATATGCATGTTCCACCCAAGTGGCTCCAACATGCGCTCCTACCCTAGCTCGTCTAATGCACATTGCAGTAAAAGCTCAGTTAATGCACGCTGCAATAAAAGTGCAGTTAATGTGTGCCACAGTAAAAGTCTAGTTAACCCAAGCCTTCGGGCCACTGCAGCCTTAGTGTGTGCTGTTGTGATACTTGCCTTAACTCTCTATGTCTTCTTCCAGGAAAACGTTGTTTGACCTGTGGCAAGTGAAGTGCCTCTTCTCTGGATTCTGGACTGTTCTTCTTGAATGGCAGCTTCTGAGTCATCCCTGGAGGGCCTACTCCCCCTCTCTCAGCTGGGGGATGCATTAGTCTGGCCTTGCCTGCCTCAGGGCAGGAGGTGATGTATGGTACTATGGGTAAGGATATCCAGATGGCCAGAGGGTCCGGCAACCATGCTGTAAGCCGCTCTTCTTCCTCTAGGGGGTCTGTGGCAGCTGTGTCCCCTGGTGTTAGGGGTGGGGGGTCATTTCCAAGAGGAGAGCTTCCGGATTGTCCTCCCTGGAATTATTTTCTTTTTTTCTTTTTTTCAGCAGACTTGGTTCTTCTGGTGTGGAAATTCAGGGCAGACTGAGAGTGGAAGCCTTGTACCTTTGGCTAAGCATCCCCAGCCAGTGGTGCCCCCTCGAGATGGGGAGCACCTGGGAGCTAATTGAGATTTTGACTATGGTTGGGATTCAGATAGCTCAGTATTGGGCTCTGACGTGGATGAAGATTACTCCCACCTTCAGAAGACTGTGAAGAGGCCAGAGTAATCTGCCTATTCTGGAAGGAGCAGCTGATGGTGTTGATTGCCAGGGTCTCATCCGCTTTGAACATTACAGATGCTTCCAGCACTGAGTAGGAGCTGAAGATGCACCCACTCCTTCAAGGGGTGTGGAAATCCACTACTGTCTTTCTGTTCCCAGATGTGATCAAGGATATGATCCGGTCAGAATGGGACTCTCCTAACTTCCTGCCTAAGGGGTTATGGTTGTGTAAGAAGATATACGCTCTTCTACGCTAAGGAGTGCATCGAGTGGTTTGATATTCCCAAGGAGGATGCGCGCGGGTCACGGCAGTTATCAGACAGACCACCATTCCTGTAGAAGGCAGTTTGGCCTTAAAGGATTTTCTGGACTATAAGGTGGATTCTTTGTTGAAGAGTCAGTTTGCCATGGTGGCTGACATTTTGCAGCTGGTGGTATGTGCCAGTCTGATGTCTCAAGCCCCGCTCCAGTGGATTCAGTCTCTTCCGCCAGATGATACTACCCTTCTTTTGGAGTCTACTACGGCCTTCCTTTCTGATGCTATGTGCATTCCTGGTGCATTTGGTGGCCAGGAATGATGCCCTGACAATGGTATCACAGCTTTGGATTTGACTCCAGCACTGGGCAGTGGACTCATCTTCCAAAGCCTGGTTGGCCCTGCTGACTTTTAAGGGGAAGCTTTTTTTGGAGATGATTTGGAGAAGCTGGTGAAGGAGCTATGCAAGACAAAATCTTACCGCCTTCCGGAAGACAGGTCCAGGGGGCCTGTGAAGCAGGCCAGTGCCCCTTTCTCTTCAGCCTCTGCCTGTCCACTGAGGGTGCGCTGGCCAGATCCCTGGGTGTCTCGGGAATTTCGGCATTACCGACCTGGAAAACCTTTCCTCCCCTCTGCTTCCAGGTTTTGGGCTCATTCTCTGTCCTTTTGTGGAGCGCGTGGGCCCAGGAACTCCAGCCCCTCCAGAGAAGGATCCTCCTGGCCTGCACAGTGAAGTTTTGAGGGCCCATTCCCTGGTTCCTCCGGTTGAAGCCAGGCTTTGCCTTTTCTTTTAGGAATGGGCCTGGGCTACCAAGGAAACCTTGGTACTAGACACAATTCAGTTCAGCTATGTCCTGGAATGCAAAGAGCCGATTCCAGATGTTTTCATCATCTTCCCTTGTGGCTCTGCAGTCAGAAGTGCCGCTGGACAAGTTGCTACACTAAAGGTGGTGGTGCCCATCCCTCCAGACAAGCGGGACAAGGGCAGATACTCCATCTATTTCATGGTACCCAGAAAGGACAGTTCCTTCCAGCCCATTTTGGATTTCAAGGGGGTCAACGAGCACTTGCACGTCTTGCACTTCTGGATGGAAATCTTGCACTCCGTGATTCAAACAGTGTGCCGAGGGAAATTCTGGGCTTCTCTGGATCTGACTGAGCATATTTTCATATCCCGATCTGGGGGAATCAGCAAAAGTATCTGTGTTTTGCCACGATCAGTCCGCTGCCCTCCCTTTTGGGCAATCCACCGCCCCAAGGAGTTCTCCAAGGTCGTGATAGTATTGGCTGTGGCACTGTGGCGCTGAAGGATCTGTGTCCATCTTTATCTGGATAACTGGCTCATCCAGGCCCATTTCCTTTCAGAAGCATCTCGGGTGGTGTCCTTTTTTGGAATTCCTCAGCTGGGTGATCAATCAGGGAAAAAGCCAGCTGTTGCTTTCCCAGTCCCTGGAGTTCCTAGGAGCATATTTCAACACTTGAGTGGGCAGAGTTTTCTTGCTAAAGTAGAAAATGAAAAGACTGTTGGATTGCCTTGCACTGTTCTATGCGCAGCAGGCTCCTAAAGTCTTGGATTATATCTTCAGCTCCTTGGATTGATGGTGGTGACCATAGAGATGGTGCCATGGGTGCGTGCTCACATGCAGCCTCTCCAGCGGTTCTTGGTGGTCCTTGAATTCTCAGGAGTTCAAGCATAGGCTCTCGCTCCTACTGATGGTGAGGTCTAACCTGCGGTGGTGGCAGCACCCCTGTCATCTGAGGAAGGGCATGCCGCTGGATGATTTTTCTTGGATCCTGCTGACGACGGATGCCAGTCTCTCAGGCTGGGGAGCCCATTGCCAAGCCTATATGGCCCAGGGTAATTGGAAACATTGGCTCCCTTTCCTTTTCCGCATCCAGTTCAAAGTTCTCCTGTTGACCTATGTGCATTCACTCTGCAGCTCCTCACTACCTTTCTTCTCTTATCTCTCCCTCCCCAGGAACGCCGCTCTTCTGGCAAATCACTTTTATCCATGCTCTTCTCTAATATTGCTAACTCCAGACTTCGCTCCTTTCACCTTGCTGCTCCTTATTTCTGGAACAAACTACCTGAGTCTACGTCAGGCGCCTACACTTCTTTGCTGTTGCTTTCGGATCTTAACTCACCTAATCTCCCTCGTGTTTCCTTACCATTCCCCCTAGATGTATCCTATATCTCAGCGACCGTGTTGTCTGTCTTGACTAGATTGTAAGCTCTGATGAAGAGGGACTGTCTTTTGCATGTGTCTGCGCAGCACGGCGTACATCTTGTAGCACTATACAAATGTTCAGTAGTAGTAGTATGGTCCATCATCTGCCTCAAGGCGAAGCCTATCAGGTTGGCTCTTCTGCGGTTGCGGTCCTTGGTCGAGGGTCAAGCGGTACAAGTGTTTTTGGACAACATCAAGGCGGTGGCTTATGTCAGTCGGTAGCTCTGAAGATGGCTCTCCTGTTTGCCTGGACAGAGAAGAACCTATTTGCCCTGTCTCAGCACATAAGAGATAAAGGACTTCCTCAGCCATCACTCTCTGGATCCTGGGGAGTGGGAGTTGAATCAGGAGGCATTTCAGTTGATTCTGCGCGGCTGGGGTCACCCTGAAATGGATCTGATGGTGACCCGTTCCATTGCCAAAGTTTGCTGCTTCTTCAGTCACCATACAGAGATGGAGTCCAAGGCCATCAATGCCCTGAACAGCCTTGGCCAAGTCAGCACCTGATGTATGTGTTTCCTCCGTGGCCCCTGGTGGGGTGTGTGATTCAGTATATAGAATGCTACCCGGGCAGGATTGTTCTGGTGGCACTGGATTGGTCGAGCATACCTGATGCAGCTCCTATAGGCGCCTCCTCTTTGGTTGCCTCCATCTTGGAGGACCTGGTTCCCTTCTCGTTTTGGCTTGGATCTTGAAAGGAGACAGCTAGCGCATAAGGGCTACTCTCCAGCAGTGGTCTTCACTCTGCTCAGAGCCCAGAGGAAGTCTACCAAGCTGGCATTCATGCCGATCTGGTGCCTCTTGGAGTGATGGTGTGGCACTCGGCGGTTGGCTCCTGAGGCAGCCAAGGTGTCATCTCTGTTGGCCTTTCTACAGGTTGGCCTGGAGAAGGGCCTTTCCCTTAGCTCCTTGAAAGTTCAGGTAGCAGCTTTGGCCTGTTTCCAAGGTTCAGTGGCTGGTAATCTCTAGCCTTTCACCTGGATGTCTCACGCTTTCTCCAGGGAGTTTGGCATCTGTGTCATCCCCTCCAGTCTATGATCGCTTCCTGGGATCTGTGTCTGGTGCTCAGACCTTGATGGCAGTACCTTTTGAACCATTGAACATACTACTTTGAAGGATTTGATGCTCAAGATGGTTTTCTTGGTTGCGATTTGTTCTGCAAGGCAGATTTCTGAGTTGTAGGCTCTGTCTTGCAGTGATCCTTTTCTGTCCTTTTCAAAGGAGGCTTTTTCCATTCGGCCTGTGCCTTCCTTCTTACTTAAGATGCTTTATCCCTTTTACATGAACCAAGTGGTCTGCCTGCCCTCCTTCTCTAAGAAGCAGTGTTGGGGGAAGGATAAGGATCTTCACCTTGTGGATGTCCAGAGGGTGCTTTTCTGGTACTTGGAGGTTACAAACTCCTTTTGTAAGTCTAACCATCTTTTTATGATGTTTGCTGAACCACACAAGAGTGACACAATGGCTAAATCGACTTTGGGGCGCTGGATTAAAGAGGCCATTGCCTTTGTGTATCTGTTGCGGAACCGGCTGTTTCCAGAGGGTTTGCGCGCCCAATCTACCCGAGCGTAGGCATCCTTGTGGATGGAGCGGAGCTTGGTAGCCCCTGCAGACATTTGTCGGGCAGCAATATGGGCATCACTTTCCACTTTTGTCAAGAATTGTGGCTTAGATGTCCATGTGTAGGCTGGCGTGGCCTTTGGATTAAGGATTTTGCAAGCTGCTGTGTCTTCTTCCCACCCAGTGGAGTAGTAGCTTTGGTACATCCCACTTGTCTGGATTGATCTAGCAGGACAATATGGAAGGTGATATTTTCCTTACTAGTTAATATCCTTTCCTTGAGCCCTGCTAGAACAGTCCAAGACCTGCCCCTGAAACTGTATTGCTCTGTTCTTCTGCTGCAGTACTCTTGGGTCTGCTATGATTTTTGTTTGGCTCTGCATATTTATCTTCTACTGACAGCCTTCTGTGTATGCTTTCTTGTACATAGTTCTCTACTGTTGATTACTCATTTTTGCCCACGATTGAGGGGCAGTTTCTCCAAATGGGTTAGTTTTGCATATATCTTGACAATCAAGAACTTCACTTCTAAGCCAAGGTATGTGGAGTATGATCTCAGTCTCTCAAATTTACTGCTAATGCTCAGCATAATACTTGCATCATGCCAAAGAGAACTTCCTTCTAGAGTTCAGAAGATGTATGATATATGGGTAGTTTGTCAAGATGTGCTTGAAAATTTTTCTTTATCAAGCCTGTGGCTCCCAGTAGAATGGGAAATATTTCTGTATCTTTCTGCCACATTTTCTTGGTCTGACTGCATTTCTTGGTACTTCAGGATCTTCTGTCTCTCCACGCGATTCACGGAATAATCACTCGGAACCAACACCTCTATTTTATCAATGCCATTCTGGTGTTTGTCTCCTTTATCACTACGCCGTGTTTCCTCGCATCCAGTTTCTTATCCATCAGAATGGATTGTCCCAGGTGATCATAACCTCTTCATTCTCTGTTATTCTCTTAGGATCATGATCCCAGTGCTTTTCAGGCACAGTGATGTTGCAGTGTTACAGAGTTTCCAGTGGATAAGGCGTGCTACTTGATTTTGCCTTCCTGTATAGAAATTTTCCACCATCAGAATTTCACAGCCAGCTATGAGGTGAGTCACTGTTTCCAGGTCTTTCTTACAGAATCGACATATGTCTGGTGGCCATTTTTTTCAATGCTCGCTTTAAATCATCTCGTCAGTAATCCGCTGTCCTGGGCTGCAACTATCAATCTCTCATCCTTCGGTTTCAGTTCACCTTTCCTTAACCATTCATGTATCTGTTTGTGATCAACAAAGGGTTCCTGGAGTAACACTTTGTATTTCCCATTGTATTTGTGCATTTGCCACTTGTTTTTCCTCGTTTGCTGATCTAATTCTTTGAAGAGTTTTTCCTCTTGTTTTGAAAATTCTGTTGCTTCCTTTCCTGTGTGTGCTTTTGGATTCTCACTCATTCTCTTTAGTTGTCAGAACGCTTGTCCAAGTTTTGATGATGGAGACAGATTCTGAATGTTTACTTTCAAATTTCAGCACTTTTTGCATATTGAGATCCGAGGATACAATTAGGTAGGCCTGGAGGCCTATAAAGTAGCTCTGTATGTGTAATCAATCCCTGAAGCCTAACCCTCCTTCAGCTCTAGGTATGTACAGTCTTGGCATACACTGATTCTTTTAAATTACTTCATGGACATGGAAGTGTTTTCTCATTTCTTATATGAGGCTTGCCATGTTTCTCCCCTATGCTTTAGGACGAATACTGAAGAGACCTCTGGTGGCTAAGGCGAATAGAAGCATAGGAGTGATGTCATAGAAACCTGAGCTTTTCATTGATTGTTTGTCTCCACCAATCAGCTGGTAGGGGAACCCAACCCATTGGTCGGGACTGGTCAAGCAGGACTCAAGGAATGGACATTAACCGGTAAGTAAAATGTCACCTTATATGCCCGTTGCCTTCATCCCTGTGTTACTGGTATTAATAAGGATTTTTTTTTTCTGGGGGGACTGGAGAGAAGGGGAGGCTGCAGCGTGTCACACTGTAGTATACTACCTATTGCATATCTCTCTCTCAAAAATTGTTACCCTTTTGCAGTTATAATTGCAGCTTCCCAATTGAATCTAGAGTTATTACCTGGTGTCTTGCGGAAGATGTCCATTAGCAAGCAGGCCCTAACCTGTTGTTTGACAGCACATCTGATCTATGAGCTTCTATTCCATTCAAACTCTTCCTTCTCGCTACAATGCCAAGTTTTAGGGTCAGTGACTGTATCAATACCATAGCTACTGGCTTCTCAGCTGCAAAACCATGTCCTTGTTGTGGAGGAAACTGCAGCTTTTGGAGCTGAGTGATTTTTATTGTGATAGATAAAGTTTCTGCTCCATTGCCTACAGCATCTAGTTAAATTGGAAAATGGAGAGAGCTCTAAAAGGTGAGTCTAAACTCTTCATTTGAACTTGCCCATGATATCAAGAGTCCCAGTTTTTGGTTGTGATATTGCTCCTAGCATGCAGCTCCACTTCAGTGCTGGCTCCTTCAGCCATCTTGCCCCTTCCCTCACTGTTTATCAGTGGCATATCTGTTTAATGGCATAGTCAATATAGTTCTGAAATATTCTCTTCTACCACTTTGCATGGCTATGTGCTACATGCAGATCACTGCTCCTTGTCAAATAAACTTGTCATTCAAGACAGTTCATCAATTATGCTTATATTCATCATATCTCTATTAAACAGCCTCTATTGAATCTCTTAAACCAAACACCTTAATGCCGACTGCTTTGTTAAAAGTGTGCAGGTGCAGTGCTCCCACAATGGAAGCTTTGTGCACTTATCTCTCTTTCCTGTCAAGCCTAGTTCTAGGTTTTCAATGCTCATAGCCAATTACTGTCATACCTGTTCCAACTTGAAATTTCATGCAGAAAATATGAGCAAAACATATCAAAGTATGGAACTGAAAATAAGGTTCAAATGCAGTACCATAGCTTCTTATGAGTCAGGGTACTGACTAAAGGAAAACTCAAATATAAACTTGTCTTAGATGGGAAAGTAAGCTCTCATTGTTGACAAGTAAACAATTACCCATTGTGCTGAATATAGTTTGTACAGGCCAGGTATAAAGAGCCTTAGAAATAATTATGGACATGATTAGATCCAGAATATTTGCTTTCTCCTGTGCTCATTAAGTTTTAATCAAGAGCTAGTAGAGCATGCCTTCTTTTGTTATAAACTTAGTTTCAGACATGCAGTAACTTTTGAAAAGTTAAATCAGTTAGCCACCAAATTGTGGATCTGCTATAGTCCTAAATAACTACAGCTTTTTCCTGCATGCAAAAGATGCTACTCTCCTTTCCCAGCTCCATGACCTCAGTCTTCAAAGTGCTGTGTTCAGTTGGTTCCGCTCTTTTCTATCATTCCGGTCTTTCTCTGTTTCTGTTGGTACCTGCTCTTCTTCTCTTCGATCGCTCCTCTGTGGTGTCCTCCAGGTTTTGGTCCTGACTCCACTTTTATTTAATATCTTTCTTGCTCCTCTCACTCTCTTGGTCCAACAGCATGGTATCACTGCCCATTACTATGCCGACAACATATTTCTTCTTCATCACACAGTCCATCATCCCCCTGATCTCTCCTCCCTTAACACTTACCTTTCTGCTATGTCTACTTGGTTCTCTGACAACTTTCTTCACCTAAATCTGAAAAAGTTTGCTGCAATCTTGCTTACTTTGGGTCATCCTTCCCCTACTATTGCCCCCTCCCTACCTGGCACTTCCGTCCCCTTGGTCGACACTATTCATTACTTGGGAGTCACCTTTGACTCCTCTCTTTCATTTCATGCTCAACTGTCCTCTCTAATCCACCATTCCTTCTTTACATCAAATTTGCACTATCCGTCCCTTCCTTGCTCCTTCTTCTCTTGCTACTCTCCTCCTTTCTCTTGCTGTCTCTCAACTAGATTACTGCAATATCATCTATCTTAGCCTTCCCCAGTATGGGTTACGTCGACTTCAACTTATTCAAAACACTGCCGTCTGTATCCTTTTTGATGTCCAGCATCGGGTGGGGCACCGCAGTCGCGGGTTTCACCGGCTCTTAGTGTGTCCACTCCACTCCCAGCTGTCTCAATTCAGTCCTGGTTTTGCACAACTTCAACAAACAGTTTATCTTAACCTATCTATTATTTGGAGCGTACTCTGACTGGGAGAAAGTCCCACAAAAGTCCAAGACTCAAGACAGTGTACTCTTCTGTGCAGCAGTTCCAGAATGAGTCATGGCTTCAGACATTCCCAAATAGTACAGCAAATCTACATGGCATAACACAACTATTGCAGCAAAGTCTTTTCACCTCTCTCTTAAAGTCCTCAGTTGAGAGGCACAGTTCTTACCCCCCTCAACCAGAAGAAGCAGTTACATTATATCCCACAACTCAGTTGGTTGTGAAAGCAGCCCCCCTTCCTTTTCTTCAGATTGTGCACTATCCACTTGAACCCTCCCATGGGCTGCCACTTACAGTACCTCAAATGTCCATGGGTTCAGTGGTATCTTGTTCCCCAAACTCAACAGCTTCCTTGTGTTCCTCCTGGGCTTCTCCTCCCTTGCACTGCCCTTCCAACCACATGCCTGCCACACCCTAAGGCATAGGATTTCAACCCAGTCCTCGGGGAACCCTAGGCCAGTCAGGTTTTCAGGATCCCCACAATGAATATGCATAAGATAGATTTGCATACAATGAAGGCAGAACATGCAAATCTTTCTCATGCATTTTCATTCTGGGAATCCTGAAAACCTGACTGGCCTAGGGTTCCCCGAGGACTGGGTTGAAAACCCCTGCCCTAAGGCCCTGGTTGTTGATTACTAGCCCAATCCACCTGTTTACCCTCTCCTAATTGGCTCTCCTGGTCCTTCCTGGAGAGGGCCTTCCTATCCCAAGGGCTCCTGGGACATGTAGTGTGACTGACCTTGTAACACCTTGCACATACATCCCTTTATGATCATGTTTCTTCGCTTCTAATTCAGTACCATCGGTTCCCTATAAAATATTGCTCAAAATACAACTTCTAACACTGGCTCATCATGCACTTCATACTGGTCATCCTCGCTACCTCTCGGATCTTCTTCTTCACTACCCACATTGTTCCCTCCGTAGTATCCATACCAACCATCTTCACCTCCCTGCAGTAACTAAAGCCCATCTTGAAACCACTCGCTCCATTGCCTTCTATTTTCTCACATCCACCTCCTGGAAAGCACTTCCCCCGGCCCTCCGCTTGGAATAATCATACCCCAAATTCAAATCACTATTTAAAACTCACCTCTTCAGTATAGCCCACAATCTCCCATCTACCTAGTTTACCCCTCATCTCCCTGTTGTCCTCTCTCCTGTCCTCTCCCTTAAGTGTGAATGATTTTAATGCTCCCCCTTTTCTGTTTTTATTGCCATTCTTTTCATCTCTGTTTTTATCCTGTTTTTAGCCTTTGTAAATCACTCTGCCGCTCCCACGAAGAGTGGTTAATCAAAACCTAATAGACATAAACTCTTAAAAGTTGCTAATAATGCTGAAAAATTGCTTCTTTCAGTGTTATCCCCTGAAATGTTGGTCAGCCTGAATGGCATGAAGGAGTAGCCAGGTGGGACGCACTATAAACCGTCCTGCTGCAGAAAATGTAACTAGTCGTCTTTCAGGAAGTTCCATAGATGATGAGTTTACTTGTCATTGTTTCAAATTCATTTTAAGTGTCTAATTCATCCTATTATATTTACATAATATTGTTATATTTTTTAAGTATTATTTACCAAATCACTTACAAAAACTTTCCATTCCTGCTTATTATTTTGCCATGTCCAGTCTTCACAGTAAGTTAGCTGGGTGGTCAGTAAAATCAGTTGGGTGGCACTGCTATTCAAAAAGTCCTGGGGAGAACTCTGGGTTTTCTCTACTACTATCATGTAAGTTTTGAAAACTACTGTTGATCCTTGAAAAGTATAAATACTGGAATTTTGATATATATGTCAATTTATTAATCAGGCTGCAGTGCATAATTCTGGCAACCTTATTGACCTTGGAGAAAAACTGTTGTTTGCTGGTTTTTCATTTTTATTGAGCCACCTAAGACTTTTCCAGAGATGATGATGTATGTGAGCTTTTGAAACCATGTGTGTCCTGAAGAATGGAGCTTTGTGGTCTCAGAGGCTCATAGACAACCAAATATTTAGATAATTTAATTCAAGTATTTTATATGGTGCCCTACCAAGTCTCTCATAATACAAACTCCAATTATGTTATGTAAGCATTATATAATTAAATGTCTGTTTGGTGTCTGTTGCCAAATGGTTGATAGTCACAGACTAAGAGGAGAAGTTACTAAGCTATAGTAAAATTTATAATTTTACCACAATGAAATCTACCAAGCAAGTCACTAACTTACGATACCATAATACTACAGGTTAGTGACTCGCTCAGTCATTTTCATTTTGTGTTGCTACAGCTGGAAACGTTGCTCGTACCTGGCCACAATGCAAAGTTTGTGGCCCGTAAGATGAGCCTGCTATCTTTTAAAAGGCCAGTCCCACATCAAATAACCTCTAGTCCCAATAGCAACCCCATTCTTTTCTAGCACCAACAGGGGGCTATTGGAGGGGACAGAAGTCATTCCTGCTTGTTGGTGCATGGGTTCAAAATGTTGCCCAAAGCCCCCTTGCAGTATGGGTGGAGCAATTTCTGAAAAGAAGGTTTCAGGTGGGTGGGTGCTGTGAGGGGAAGATGGGGGTGTTAATTTATTTCAGAACTGGAGCCTCTGGTGCATTAAGCCAAAGAGGAAAGATAACATCAGCTCAAAGTTGGTGTTATCTTTCTATGAATAACAAATGTTATTTATTTATTTTATTTATTTATTTATTTACATTCTCTTATATACCGCGCTATTCTGCATCAGCGCGGTTTACATTGAACAAACCGAAATTACATTGAACAGGGTATTATAACTTGGAGAAAACTATTTTACAGGGAACATGGGCTATGGAGGGTTAAGTGGCTTGCACAAGACCACAAGGAGCACCTGTGGGACTAGAAACCCCAGTCCTTCCAGCCCAAGGTTGCTGCCCTCTAGTGGGATTTGAACCCCCGACCTTCCAGCCTGAAGTACATTGCCCCAACCACTAGGCTACTCCTCCACTCCTTGTTATTTTTTTATGAATAACAAAGGTCAAATGCAAGCCACATTGCTAATTTTGCATAATAATCAGCTGCTTTGTATGCATTTGCATTCATTGAATTTTATTATTACTTAACTTGCGTTGCATTAAAAAATTGTGTGTTGGGGGAAATAAGGCACAATTTTGCCATTTAAGGCACATTGTTTGGCAAAAGATGTGCATTATTCCCTTAATGTACATTAATAACTTACCCTCTAAAAGTGAACACCAATAAGTCAGAATTGCTCTGGTATAGTAGACAGGAAAAAACACCTGCAATTTTGCCTTCTAATGGGATGAAATTGATTCCTATTGTGTCAGTGAAATGTTTGAGTGCATTGATGTGCAAATCTCAGCGGTAGTTAGGGCTTTCATTTTTGGATTGAGGTTGTTCAGCAGAGGTGATCTGTCACTTTTACTGCAACGTTTTGTACCTTGGTTTGCAATAAAGAAGTCTCTGAAACTTGCAACTCCTCCAAAATACTGCAGCTCATCGTTTAGTGGATAAGAGCTTTAATGACAGTACCCCTATTTCGGAGGAACTTCATTGTAGAAAAGAGATTTCAGTTTAAGGACCTTTATTTGATATCCAAATGTATATACCATCTGGGAGCTAGTTGTCCGGTAAATTTGCTCTCTCCTCTTTATGGGGGCCAACTCATTGCGGCCCTTCTAGCAAGCATTAATTGCTTTACTTGGGTTGGTAGTGGTTAAATTGTTGTGCATCCAGCTTAAGGCTTTCAGTTATTCTGTGAAATTTAATTTCTTTGATTGGCAGGTAGAGACATGATTTTTTTAGATTTTCATAAAGGGATTAAGATATGGTTATTCACCCAAACATTTGGGCAAGTTCTCTGTAATTCCTCCTGCTTTTGTGGGACTTGGTATCATGGATAACTGATTTTCTTTTCTTTGTATGTTTTTATGATATATGGATTTTTGTTCATAATTTTATTCTAACTTGCTTTGACCTTTTCTTGATGGAGCATGTAATCAAACTTTATATCAATAAATAAATGAAGCATTGATAGCTCATACTAGTAGTAGCAACTATTCAGATTATTACAGAAATTTTGTGGTTAGATATGTGAAGGGAGGAGTGGTGGATATGAAGTAATAGGGAGATTTTGCATGATCATATACATGAGATGGTACCAGGGCTGACCTGAGGCATGTGCGGGAATGTCGCTCATATATAGCCCTGCACCTCGAAGATCCCCGTGCGTGCCTGACTGGCTTAAGAGGGAGCCAGTGAAGCCTGGCTCCCCAACTCACCTCTGCACAGCCATAGGAGTAAACAGTAAAAAGCGTTTTCCTTTTTCCTCCGTGGTTTTGCTAAGTTGTAGCTGCCAGCACCACTCAGTAGATAGGAAGTACCCCTGTTTAATTTCTATCTCATAAGCAAGAGACAGGAAGTGCCCCTGTTTAACCTCTACATACTGAGCCACGCCAGCAGCTGCAACTTAGCATAGCCGCAGGAGAAAAAATAAAAATGCTCTGGCGGCTCTTTACTCCCCCAGCTGTGCAGAGGTTATTTGGGGAGTCGGACTTTTGGCCTCACCATCTCCCTCTTAAGCCAGTCAGGTGCACACGGGGCCCCTTGTGTTGTGGGGCCTTGTGTGTGTTTGTGAGGGGGCGCTGTCACTGGAAGAGGACTGCTACTGGGGCTAGAACAGGAAATGGGCTAATATTGGGGGATGGGGGTCTGTGATTAAAAGGAAGACAATGCTTAGAGGACTGGGGCTGATACTGGGGAGCTAGGACTGGAAAGGGCTGATGCTGAGGGATGGAGGGACTGGAAGGGAACTGATGCTGGGAGGGACTACTGGGGAGCTAGGGTTGGAAAAGGGCTGATGCTGGAGGATGGGGAGAATGGGACTGGAAGGGAGTGGATGCTGGGAGAAGCTGGAACTAGAAGGCTGCTGATGCTGGGGGAAGACTAGAATGGGGTGGGGCTGGGGCTGGGAGGAGGGAAAAAAGAAGCTGGGGGGGTGAGGATGGAGAGGGGAACAAATATTTTGTGCGGGAGGGAAGAAAAAGTCATACAGAGGAAAGAGAGGCATAAGAGTGAATGCTGGGGTAAGAAGGACGAAAGGCAGAGTTAATGAATATTGAAGAAGGAAATAACTGGGTGGCAGAAGGAATGTAGGAGGCAGTACTGGGGACAGGGAGATGGGGGACAGCAGGGACTGTGACTTAAGTAGAAACTTTAAAAATGGGTGAGAGAAAAGAAGACAGATCTAAGATTGACTGGGTATTGGGAGAGTAAGTGAGGACTCAGGTGGTGAGCCCAGAAGCTGGCACAACTCACTGTGCATGCAGCACCGGCATCGTGCAGCTTCATCTTTCTTTGTCTGAGTCAGCAACAGCAGCCAATGCTCCCTGTAGCATTCACTTTCAGCATGCGGGGCCATTCACCGGAAGTGAATGCTACAGGTAGCACTGGCTGCTGCATGCTGACTCAGAGAAAGAAAAATCAAGCTGGGGATGGTGCTATGAAATCTTTCTGCTGCTAACTCAGAAAAAGAAAGAAAGAAGACTCCAGGGATGGTGTTACAAAATATTTTTCCCAGTAGGGAGAAAAAGAGAGATGGGATATGCTGGATGTGTGTATGTATATACAGTGGTGTGCAAAAGTCAGGAATCACTTGTAAATTTGACGTTTTTTCAACTTTGTGACCTTATATCTTAATTTCTTTGTCCACCCAGTGGCTTTTTCTGTGTATCTCATGATAAGTGATAGATTTGGCTATTAGGGCCAACTTTTAGTATTGGTTTGGCCCTTATTTTCTGAGTTTGTTCCCCATAGTTGTCCTGTTGATAGATTTTCTATGAAAATTGTGTAATGTACATCGTTGGCCAACGATATATTATTGTAAGTATGCTTTAAAATATTATGAACGCACGCCAGGTTTCCTTCAAATTAATGTAAGTGGACTTGAAAAAAGCCGTTTTTATGTGTCAGTGATGGCTCAGTATTTGATGGGCCACCCTTTGTTCTTGATCACCTGACTGCACCTTGTCGGCATTGAATGAACCAGTCTGACAAGGTGATCGTTGGTAACAACGCGGTTCCAAGCTGAAATGAGTGACTCAATCAGCTCATTCTTTGATGTCGGATGCCTCTTGGATATTTCTAAGGCCACCTTGTGCCACAGGTTCTCGACTGGATTCAGATCTGGAGACTGGGCAGGACAGTCCATTGATTTGATGTTGTTCCACTGCTTCCAGCTGATCACCTGTCTGGAGCGATGGCACGGTGCATTGTCATCTTGGAACAGGAACTGGCCAGGAAATAGCTGGTGTGCTGATGGCACCATGCACATTTGCAGTATGGTGATGTACTTGGCCCCGTTGACCATTCCATAGACGATGTGAAGACGTCCAGTGCCACTGGCAGCCATGCAGCCCCAGACCATGACCTTCAAAGGATGTTTCACAGTGAGGTTGAGACACTCAGGCTTGAATTCCTCTCCAGGAAATCTCCTCACATAGGTGTGGGCCTGGTTACCAAATAGGCAGAAGGTGCTTTCATCGCTGAATAGCACCTTTCCCACATTTCTGTTGACCAGGTTGAGTGCTTTCTCGCCCATACGATCCAGTTGTACCTTTGTATGTCAGTCATCAGTGGCTTATTCCGTGATTTGCAGCCCCGGAGACCAAACTGCAGGCACCGGCGACGAACTGTTGATGAGCTTACACTGACCTCACTCTTGTCTGACCACTCTCGAAGTAGCTGAGGAGAGGTAAACTTGTGATTAGTCAGTGAAATGCGTCATAGTGCGTGGTCCTGGCGTGATGTTGATGCACGTGGATGACCCGAACAAGGCTTGTCCACCACTATACCCGTTTCTTTCTTCTTCTGTACAATCATAACAACAGCACTCTGACTGCAGCCAACTTTCCTGGGTATCTGACAGCTTGAAAATCCTTCCTCACTCATAAAGAACACACGAACACGCTCCTCCAACGTTAGGGTCCGAGTCATCTTCATGATCTATCCAGAAAGGGTATGAAATTCAAAAATTCCGCGCGTTTTTATAGCTGCACTGTTGGCTAGATATCTGCATTGTGATTGGTTAGTGAAACCAGCCTTCTGATTGGTCAGAAATAACGTGTGCATATTGGATAACCTCGATCCAGTTTTGATGCAGGATCCACAAAAATTGCAGTAGCTATCTCCCATTGCCTGTAAAGTATTTAAATTGGAAGCAAGGAATGCAAAAAAGTAAACTCTAATAGCCAAATGTATCCCTTTTAATGTGGTAGAAAGATGAATATGCTGGGATAACGCAAAATTTAAAAAAAAAACCACGTTAGAAAGTACAAAAAACGCAAAACCCACAAGTGATTCCAGACTTTTGCACATCACTGTATATAGATATAGATATATAAAGAGAGAGATATGGATTTTAAGTTATAAGAGAGAAGGGATATATTGGCCTTGAATAGAGAGGAACAGGGGCGAGAGAGAAGATGCTGGGCTGGGAAGAGAGATAGGTGAGATGCTGGACCACTGCAGGAGGAGAGGATAGAGAAGGGGAAGGGGATAGATGGTCTATGGGGGGGGGGGGTCAGCTATGGTGGGGGAAAGGGTTGGGGAGGTGGATGAAAAAGCATGAGATGCTAGACTTTGGGAGAAAAGCAGAAGGGTGAGAGGATTGGAAGATGCTGAATTGGGGTGGTGAGAGAGAGTGGGGAAACGTAGGCATGATGGCACTATGTGAGAGAGGTCATGGGAAGCTGTCAAGGAGATGTGCGAGAGGAGGATGAAGATTACAGAAGGTTGGACTACCTAGAGGAACTGCTATAACTGGAAATAGATCTGCACTTTGCGTATCTTCTGGAATATACTCTTAATCTTGGGGGAAAAAAGGTAATCTTTGGGTTAATGCAGATAAATCTGTGTATTTTAGAATTCAGTGTATTTTGCTGCGTCAGTTAGGTCTTGTACTACCAGACAGCTATTCATTTAAATCAGAGTATAGCTTAGCACAGAAAGTAAAATAGAGTAAAGAGTATAGCTTAACATACATGTAGAATAAATAGTCTCTGAGTACAAAGAACTAAACTTGTTTCTAGTGACCTTTACAAAGAAGCCTTCCATTTAGGAGACAAACAATCTGTGAAGTTGTCTTAAATAGGTGTTAAAGGCAAGTAACAGATCAAAGGGGCAATTTGAAAGGCCCCCTCTATCAAACCAAGGGCTGTGTGAATCACTCAGGAAATTGGTAAGACTTTACCTTAGAAACACAGGTCAGGGCACTGTATAGCAATCTAGCTTTTAAGTCGTCTTTCCCTCTTTCCCACCCCAATTCCCATCCACCCTAGGGATAATTGTAGCTTTTAGGCTCTTAAACCTATTAAAGGAGGGAGGTGCCCATAAGAACCCTCAGGTACGGCTGGTTACCCTCATTAGGAAAACATTTAGTAAGGAGCTGAGATTCTTCAGGTGAACAAAGTCCATTTAAAATATAAGGTATAATTGTATTAGTATAAGTATCCCCAGCAAACCTAAGTAAGTAAACTAATATCTGAATAAAACCTTAAAACTAAGATGCAGACAGCAGTCCAGCAGCAAGACTGCGGCTTTCCAGTCTTTTGTATTGAGTGTCACATGTATGATTTTCTCCCAGTTGGTGAGGAGTCTTACGTGTGTACTAGGTGCAAGGAGTTCTTTGCTCAGGGAACAAGTCTGATCTCTGGATGCTAGAATAGCAGACTTGGAGTACATAAGGAAGACAGAAAAGTATATAGATGAGACCTACAGTGACGAAGTACTGAAGTCCCACCTCCAGTCTGGCAGCCTCCCTGTTGCCATGGAAGAGAGAGGTCACATGACAGGAGAGCATTACCTTGGTTTGGCGGGAAGTGATCCTGTAGCTAAGACCTGTCCTCCAGGTGATGTAAAACCCTCTCGCACCAAGGAGGTTTCTCCAGGGCCATTTGCCCATGAGGGAAGGGTTAGGGCGGCGTTATAGTTGGTGATTCGATCATTAGGCATGTAGATAATTGGGTGGTTGGTTACATGCCTGCCTGGTGCGAAGGTAGTGGACCTCACGTGCGATTTAGACAAGGTATTAGATAGCTCTGGGGAGGAGTCTACTGTCTTGGTACATATTGGTACCAATGACATAAATGTGGTAGGGATGTTCTGGAGGCCAAATTCATGCTTTTAGGTAGGAAGTTGAAATCCAGAACTTCCAGGGTAGCATTCTCAGAAATGCTTCCTGTTCCACACGCAGAACCCAAAAGGCAGGCAGAGCTACGGAGTCTCAATACGTGGATGAGACGATGGTGCAAAGCAGAGGGGTTTGGATTTGTTAGGAACTGGGGAACATTCTAGGGAAAGGAGGGGCTTTTCCGAAGGGATGGGTGTCGCCTTAAACGGGATGGAACCAGACTGCTGGCATTAACCTTTAAAAAGAAGATAGAGTAGTTTTTAAACTAGGTAATAGGGGAAAGGTGACAGTTGCCCAAGAGCGCATGGTTCGGAATGATGTATCTGTGAAGGATACTAGGGAAAGATTGAAGTTTGGGCATATCAACACAGAGGCTCCAAGAAAGACAAAAGTAACCCAAATGCCTTTAAAAACAGAGCAGTCAGAGATTAAAGATTCCAAATTACCCCTGCCTACCGATAACCAGATTAATATGACCTCTAAAATGCTTGCATGCAAATGCTGTTGTTGTTGTTGTTAAGTGCCGTTGAGTCGGAGTCGACTCATGGCGACCCTCTGGATAGCTATCCTAAATTGTGTTCGGTCTTGAGTCAGGCGGCTCATTGTTGACAGACTGGTATCCGTAGCTGCTGTTATTGTATCGATCCATCTCATTGCTGGCCTTCCTCTTTTGCGCTGACCTTCTATCTTGCCAAGCATGATGTCTTTCTCTAATGATCTCTCTCTTCGCATGATGTGTCCAAAGCATGAAAGTTGAAGTCTTGTCATCTGAGCTTCTAAAGAAAGCTTAGGTTTGATCTCCTCTAGTACCGACTGGTTTGTTCTTCGGGCAGTCCATGGTATACACAGTATTCGCCGCCAGCACCATAATTCAAAGGCATCAATTTTCTTCCTGTCTATCTTTTTCACTGTCCAGCTTTCACATCCATATGATGTTATTGAAAATACCATGGCTTGAACAAGTCGAATCTTTGTATGGAGAGAGACATCTCTGCTCTTGAGAATCTTATCTAGGTCTTTCATAGCCATTCTGCCAAGAGCAATGCGTCTGATTTCTTGACTGCTTGTTACTTCTTTATTGATAGTTGATCCAAGTAGGTTAAAGTTGTTCACGATTTCAATTTCTTCTCCTTCAACGATGAACCTGTTGATTATGCCATTTGTCATGATCTTTGTCTTCTTTACATTAAAGTGCAGGCCCATTTTGAGACTATGTTCTTTGATTGTGAGAAGCAAATGTTTCAGATCATCTTCACTTTCAGCCAGTAATGTGGTATCATCAGCATAGCGAAGGTTGTTGATGAGTCTTCCACCAATCTTCACACCTCTGTTGTCTTCATACAACCCTGCTTCTCTGATGATTTGTTCTGCATATAAATAAAACAGGTAGGGGGAAAGTATGCAGCCTTGTTTTCCACCTTCGCTTATTTTAAACCATTCTGTTTCTCCTTGTTCCGTTCGAACTGCTGCTTCTTGATCAATGTACAGATTGTGCAAGAGTACAATCAGGTGTTCTGGTATACCCATGCTTCTTAATGTGGCCCAGAGCTTCTCATGGTTTGCACAGTCAAAAGCCTTGCTATAGTCAATAAAGCACAAATAGATATAAAGCGGTATATAAGAGAATGTAAATAAATAAATAAATAGATATCCTTTTGGTATTCTTTAGTCTTTTCAAGGATCCATCTCACATCCGCAATGATGTCTCTCGTTCCTCGCCCTTTCCTGAACCCTGCTTGCACTTCAGGTAGTTCTTGTTCCAGGTATG
The DNA here is from genome assembly GCA_033557465.1 of Ichthyophis bannanicus. Classification (NCBI taxonomy): domain Eukaryota; kingdom Metazoa; phylum Chordata; class Amphibia; order Gymnophiona; family Ichthyophiidae; genus Ichthyophis; species Ichthyophis bannanicus. The sequence goes on from CM066036.1 coordinate 192,395,996, forward strand.
GTTGTAGTCTCTTTTGAATAATCTTCAGTAGAATCTTGCTGGCATGTGGGATCAGAGCGATTGTGCGATAATTTCCACAGTCAGTTGGATCACCTTTCTTTAGTATTGGTATAAACACAGATCTTTTCCAGTCAGTTGGCCACGATGTTGTCTTCCATATTTCTTGGCAGAGCCTTGTAAGTACGATAACAGCTGCATCAGATTGCTGTAATACTTCTATGGGAATGCTATCAATGCCTGGTGCTTTGTTCTTTGATAAGGCTTTCAATGCTGCTTTAACTTCTTCTTTCATCACCAATGGTTCCCGATCATAAGGTACAGGTTGAAACGGCTGTTGGTCCACTTGATCTTTATCATATAAAAACTCTGTATATTCCTTCCACCTTTTCTTGATCTTTTCAGCATCATTCAACATAGAACCTTGAGCATCTTGTAACATTCCAATTTGAGGCTGGAAATTTTTCTTTAACTCTCGTAGCTTTAGGAAAGCCGATCTTGTTCTTCCTCTAATAGTTTCTGCTTCTATTTCCTTGCATGCGTCATTGTAGTAATTTTCCTTGTCCTGTCTTGCTGCACGTTGGAAATCTCTGTTGAGTTCTGTTATTGTCTTTCTTTCTCCTCTGGATTTAGCTTCTCTGTGTTTCTGGGCAATTTTCAGAGTTTCTTCCGTCATCCATTTTGGCCGTTTTTGCTTTTTCATCTTTTGTAGAGACTTCTCGCTTTCTTCCAACACTCCATAACTCTTCATTCCATAACTCTTCTGGAGCTCTGTCATTTGTATCTAAAGCAGCAAATCGATTTTGCAGGCAGTCTTTAAATTACAGTGGTATATTCTCAAGGTCATATTTTGCTGCATTCATGAGTGGCTTGCTCTTTTTCAACTTTAGCTTGAGTTTGCATACTAGTAGTTGATGATCTGTACCACAGTCAGCTCCAGGTTTTGTCTTTGTTGATGTTATAGAACTTTTCCATCGTTGACTTCCACAGATGTAGTCAATTAGATTTTTATACAATCCATTGGGTGAAGTCCATGTGTACAGTCACCGCTTGTGTTGATGGAAGAAGGTGTTTGAGATGAATAGATCGTTGGTCTTGCAGAATTCTATCAGTCTTTTTCCAGCTTCATTTCTGTTGCCAAGTCCATATTTTCCAACTTCTTTGCCTTCTTCTTTGTTGCCAGCTTTTGCGTTCCATGACTATCAGGATATCCTGTTTGCATGTTCTGTCAATTTCAGCTTGTACTTGTTCATAGAACCCTTCAATTTCATTCGCTTCTGCAGCTGTTGTTGGGGCATATACTTGAATTATAGTTGGGTTGATAGGCATTCCTCGTAGACGAATAGAGATTAAGCGTTCGCTGACTGCATTGTATTTCATTACAGTTCTTGCAAGTTTCTTCTTTATTATAAATGCAACACCATTTCTTCTTTGTCTTTCATTTCCTGCATAGTAGACCATGTGATCATCTGATGCAAAGTGCCCGAAGCCAGTCCATTTCAGTTCGCTGACACCCAACAGATCAAGTGGTACACATTCCATTTCATTCTTGACCACCTCCAACTTCCCTTGGTTCATGCTTCGTACGTTCCATGTTCCAATGCGTAAGACATCTTTACAGCTTCTGACTCTCATTTCATGCGCAGCTACATCAGCAGTCAGACGTCCCGAGGGCTTTGATCCAACCACATCATAAATGCTGGCTTTACTCTGAAAAGTCTTCAGCTCTTCCCCAGTAGCTAGTTGAGTGCCTTCTGACCTGGGGTTCTCATCTTCCAGCACTATAGCACAATTTGTTTTGTTGTAACTATCCATTGGGTTTTCATGGCAAGATACAGAAGTAGATTGCCGGGCCTTTCTTCCGCGCAGTTTAAGTTTGATGTTGTTGCCGTTGTCACAGAAATGTGATCTTCCGCCGTCAACACTATCCCATTCTGCTGCTGCCCAGATGGGTGGTTTGTCTTGGTCTGGAATTCTAGAAGTCTAAAAATGGTAGAAGTCTAAAAAATAAGATGGGAGAGTTAGAATATATAGCACTAAATGAGAGGTTAGATATGATTAGTATCTCAGAGACCAGGTGGAAGGAGGACAACCAGTGGGACACTGATACCTGGGTACAAATTATATACTGCAAGGATAGAATACATCAAATTGGTGGAAGGGTTGCACTCTATGTTAGAGAGGGCATTGAATTACACAGGATTAAAATGTTGCAGGAAACAAAATACACTGTAGAATCTCTGTGGTTTGAAATTCCATGTAAAAAGGGGAAGGTGATGGCACTGGGGGTGTACTACCGATCACTTTGCCAGGATGAACAAATAGATGATGAAATGCTCAAAGAAATCAGGGAAGCTAACAAGAGTTACAATACAGTAATAATAATGGGTGATTTCAATTACCCTGGTATCGACTGAGTCAGTTTCATGGCAGGACATGCTAGGGAGATAAAGTTTCTAGTGCAAGAGATAAGGGTGTTGGGGCTACTTGGCAATAGTGATCATAGCATGATCACGTTTGATTCCATAAATGGAGGAAGGATGGCAAGGAAATCCACAGTACTTTCAAAAGGGAGACTGTGATAAAATGAGGAAAATAGTTAAGAAAAAACTAAATGGAACAGCTGTAAAGGTTAAAGATTTACATCAAGCATAGGTGTTGTATAAAAATACAATCTTGGAAGCTCAGACCAGCAGTATTCCACGCTTTAAGAATAGTGAAAAGTCCAAAAATTGCCAGCATGTTTTTCCACATGTGTTTAGCTCTCCATTTGCCTCTCTCCATTGGGAAGGGAGCAGCTCCATTATAAGCTCTGCTTGGCACATTGAAACTGCTTGCTTTGTGAGTCCTCTCTGCCTCTCTGTATATTATATATGTTTATTTATCCTTGTTAGTGTGCTCATTTACTTCATTTGTACTTTTTGCAATATTGTTCAGCTTTTCCCAACTCTCTCTTGCTCCTCCTATACCTTATTATCCCTCCCTCTCACCCCTCAGCCCATCCACCCTGTGGCTAGCATTCCCTTATATCTATCCTGTGCTCATTACCACTATTACTCACAGATGTACCCTAATTCTTTGAGATCACTTTCCTTCCTATCCTTCATACATTTCTACTGACTTCTGTTCTCCTCTCTGTTTCTCTCTTATGGCTTTCTATTGTTAACACTCCCTAATCTTCTCCCCTCCAACCAACAACATCAAGCCCCCCTTCTATATCACCCTTTTACCAACCCCACTTCTCCAGCATCTTGTCATCTATCCTTTTATCAGCTCTTGAGCTTCACCATTTTCTCCCTCTCATTCAGCCTTCTCCTCTCTCTCTTAAACAACCTCACTCTCGTTTCCTCTGTGTGGTCTCCTCTTTGTCCCGCTCTCTTCTACTCTTTCTCCTTCTGTCTTCTGGTGACATCAGTCCTAACCCTGGCCCCCCTAGACTTTTCTCACACTCCCATGACAGAGCCTCATGCAATTGCTCAAATCTTATTCATATCCCTCTTCTTTCTCCCTCCTCTCTCCCTTTCTCATGTGCTTTATAGAATGCACAATCTCAAATAAACTCACCTTTACTCATAATTTCTTTATTTCTAATGCTCTGAGAACTGGCTCCTCTCAGAGGACTCTGCTTCTGTCGCTGTTCTCTGTCATGGTAGCTATTAATTCTCCCACATGCCTCATCCCACTGGCCACGGTGATGGTATTGGGCTTCTACTCTCTCTTTTCTGTCAATTTCAACCCCTCCGTCTGCCTCAGTCTCACTCCTTTTCCTCCTTTGAAGTTCACTCCATTTGGCTTTTTACTGCACTACTTCTCTGATTAGCTGTTATTTATTGACCCCCTGACAAGTCCACCTCTACCTTTCTCTCTGACTTGGACTCCTGGCTTTCTTTCTTTCTAGATTCATCTTACCCCTCCCGTATTCTTGGGGGTTTTAACATTCATGTTGATAACCTCTCTGACCCTTATGCTTTAAAGCTCCTCTCCCTTACCTCACCATTCATCCTCCAGCTTTGCTCTACCTCACCTACTCACCAACAAGGCCACTGCCTTGACCTTGTATTCTTCTCTAATTGCTTACTCTCAAACTTCTGTACCTCACTTCTTCACTTATTGGACCATCACATGCTAAGCTGCACTCTTCACCACTCACAGCCTCAACCTCATTCTGTCTCCTCCATCCTCTTTAGAAATCTTCATGCTATTGACCCTTTGTCTGTCTCATCACCTCTTTCCTCCACTATGTCACCTGAGTCTGATGATGAGGCAGTAGCTTCCTATAATACTGCACTCTCCTCTGCTCTAGATGCTCTTGCTCTGCCCATGTCATATCCTGTGAGGCGTACTCTACCTCAACTCTGGCTGTCTTCCACTACCCGCTATCTTTGTTCCTGCGCCCGCTCAGCTGAGCATGCTTGGCTTAAATCCCGCACCCTTGTGGACTTTATACACTTCAAATTCATGCTTTTCTCTTTCCAGTCAGCCATAGCACTCATCAAACAAGATTATTATGTCTTGCCTCTGACCCTTGCCGTCTCTTTACAACTCTCAACTCTCAATGTACCTCCGCCTCCAACTCCCCCCTCCCTCTCTGCCCAGACCCTGGCTGACTATTTCCATGACAAAATCCACAACATCACACTTCAATTCCTGATAAGATCAGCAACTTCCCCCTCCTCACTCCCAACCTTCCCGCTACCTCTGCTACCCTTTCTTCCTTTTCTATGATCTCTGATGAGGAAACCACTCACTTTCAGTCCTCATCCAAACTCACTACCTGCTCCTCTGATCCTATTCCCACCTGTCTCTTTAGCTCCATCTCCTCCACTGTAGTCCCACCTCTCATATTCTCAGCCTATCGCTCTCCACTGCAACCTTCCCTGCAGCCTTCAAGCATGCTGTGGTCACTCCTTTCCTCAAGAAACCCTCACTAGACCCTACCTGTTCCTCTCACTATTGGCCCATCTCCCTCCTCCCCTTCATTTCTAAACTACTTGAACATGTGGTTCACCGCCGTTGCCTTGACTTTCTCTCCTCTCAAGCCCTTCTGGATCCTCTACAATCCGGATTTCATCCTCTACATGCTACTGAAATGGTTTTTGCTAAAGCCTCCAGTGACCTGTTCCTGGCAAAATCCAAGGGCATTTACTCAATCCTCATCCTTATCCTTCTTGACCTTTCTACTGCTTTTGACACTGTTGACCACAACCTTCTCCTTGATGCCTTGCCCTCGCTTGGTTTTAAGGGCTCTGTGCTATCCTAGTTCTCTTCTTTGCTTTCCCATCTCTCTTTCAGTGTTTGTTTTGGTGGATCCTCCTCTACTGCTATCCTGCTCTCAGTTGGTGTACCCCAAGGATCTGTCTTGGATCCACTCCTTTTCTCTCTATACGCAGTCCCTTGGTACACTCATCTTTTCCCATGACTTTCAGTATCATCTATGCTGATGACTCCCAGATCTACTTCTTTACACCTGAAATCTCTCCAGCAATCCAGGCCAGGATCTCTGCCTGCCTTTTTGACATTGCTGCTTGGATGTCTCATTGCCACTTGAAATTAAACATGACCAAAACTGAGCTTCTTATTTTTCCCTCTAAACCCTCTTCTCCCTTTCCTCCTTTCTCAGTCTCTGTGGATAACTCTCTACTCCTCCCTGTCTCCTCAGCTCATAACCTTGGGGTCGTCTTTGACTCCTCCTCTCTCCTTCTCCACACACACCCAACCTGCCATTTCTTCCTCTACATCAACAACACAATTTGTCCATTCCTTTCTGAACACACTACTAAGACTCTTATCCACTCCTTAGTCACCTCCTGTCTAGACTATTGTAACCTACTCCTTGCTGGTCTCCCTCTGAATCATCTCTCCCCCCTTCAATCTGTTCAACACTCTGCTGTGCAGCTAATCTTCCGTCAGCCTCGTCATGCTCGTATTACCCCTCTTCTCAAGTCACTTCATTGGCTCCCTATCCATTTCCACATTTATTTCAAACTTCTCCTGCTGACCATTAAGTGCATTCACTCTGCAGCTTCTCACTACCTTTCCTCTCTTATCTCTCCCTAAACCCTTCCTTGGGAACTACGTTCTTCTGGCAAATCACTTCTATCTGTGCCCTTCTCTTCTATTGCTAACTCCATACTTTGCTCCTTTCACCTTGCTGCTCCTTATGCCTGGAACAAACTACCTGAGTCTGTATGTCAGGCGCCTTCTCTGACCCTTTTCAAATCCATGCTGAAAACTCACCTCTTCACTTCCACTTTCGGATTTTGACTCGCCTTATCTCCGTTGTGTTTCCTTACCATTCCCCTAGATATATCCCATGTCTACAGCTACTGTGTTGCCTGTCTTGACTAGATTGTAAACTCTGATGAGCAGGGACTGTCTTTTACATGTTTCTGTGCAGTGCTGCTTACGTCTTGTAGCACTATACAAATGTTTAGTAGTAGGTAGTAGTAGTGGCTTTTGAGGTTCCTAGTTCAGTTATTGTCTTCATACTTCTAAATCGTGATCCCTTGTTCTGTATCTGGTGACCGTCTGTCTCTTTTGAATGCATGACACAACTGTTCTGTTCATCTAGTTTCCGTGTAGTAGACCCACTTTTTCTCTTTTCCCAGTAAGAGATGTATTGGTTTAACATTTGTAGTGCTACCATTTGATAAATAGAGTTAGATGCTGTGTGAATCCTGTTATGATATAGCAGGTTTGCTATGAGTTCTAAATGAGCAGGGTTTTGTAGTAATGCACCTGGCAGAAATATAGCCAGCGGAAAAAAGGAGGTGATAGTGCCTCTGTATAGGTCTTTGGTGCGACCTCATTTGAAGTATTGTGTTCAGTTCTGGAGGCCACACCTTCAAAAGGATATAAACAGGTTGGAGTCGGTTCAGAGGGTGGCTATTAAAATGGTTAGTGGTCTTTGTTATAAAGCATACAAAGTCAGACTTTTTAAAATATTTATAAGTTTAGCACAATACAAATCCAACAGCAGATTAAAGAAAATATACAGCTTTTTACATATGAATCAAAAATCAATGGCAAATACGTATACAAGGAAATACTGCAAATAGCCCCCATTAAGGGAAGGGAAGGCAGATCAAAAACAAACTACACAGGTAATAGGAGATCAAAGGGAAGCATAGACTCCCTTAACAAACTTGAACTAAACATCATTGTTAACATTTATATCTCCAGCAGGCCCCGCAACTTGTTTATCAGTCAAAAGGTTTTCCAAATGTGATGGATCACAAAAGGAAAAAGTATTGCCCTGCATAGTGACATCATACTTGCAGGGCAAATGCAGGAAAAAAGTTGCACCCACTCCCAACACCCTAGACTTCAAGTCTAGAAATTGCTTCCTCCTAAGTTGAGTATTCCTGCAAACATCAGGAAATACATTCAGTTTATATCCACAAAACATTTCTTCCTTGTCTCTGAAAAACAACCTTGGCTTTATCAGTCTCTAACAAAAAAGTTACCATAAAGTGGACCTTTGAGATATATTATCTATTGAATCTTCAAGGAAATGAGTTAAATTCTCACCAGGTGATAATATATCAAGCCCTCCTTCTCCTGAAACCTCTTTCCTGATCCTACTAGGTAAATTAATAGCATTTCTAAAGTTGAACAATATCAGTTAACAGTATTTCCTTGAAATACTTTTCCAACAATATTTGAGAAGAAAGCAGACGGGTAATTGGAAAATTCAAAAATATTAGCTCTAAAGCTATTCTCTAGGGCCTCCAATTTGTAATGAATAAAGAATCACATATGAAGGAAACATGGGTCTGTTGCAACGACTACAGCTGCCCTTCTACTTTAGTAATAGAATGAGCCAAAGCCAATGACCCATCGTCTTCTTCCTGCAACTTATGTACTGTCTCCTGAGAAAAGAGACAGAGTGAAGACACAGTAGAGGACAACTTTTTATCTATATGTATTGCACACCATAAATCTTTCATAGTAATTTCATTCGGTGGAACCTCAACTAGACATTCAGCATCAGGTGAAATAACTGGATTCAGAAGAGGACCAGGCATAGGGGAAGGAGCCTCCAACACTGCAACAGTGTCAGAGACACCCTTAGAAGATAGCCAAGGGTGGGGACATGGGGGAGGAGACCTTTGAAATGAACTAAAGAAGGCACCATCGGGGGAGGACTGAGCAACAGTACCAACAGTAAAATGTTTATCAAGAAGCCCATTCACTCTGCTAGATGAGAACACCATAGGTTGGGTTTTGGACACAGTTTTAGCCTTCACCTTCCTTTTCCCCATAATGAAAAGAAAGTAGGCAAAAGCATATCCAACGTGGCACAGTACCTGATCTTCACACTACCACTTGAGTGTGTAATCCCCATCCGTTGGTGCTCCAAATGCGGGATAGCACTCTGATTCTTTCTTGCATGGGCCGCCAAAACGGAGGACAGTGGTAAGTGCAGCTCACACAAACGCCTCCTGCCTCCCAAAGAAGATAGCCTCCAACTGGCTTTTCAACGCCATCAGGAGGAGAACCCTCGTTATGTCAAAGAGGTGGCCATCAAGATGCCTACTGCGGCATAGAGAGGCTGAATAGCACTTTGGTTCTTCCCTGCATAGGCTGCCAAAACAGAGGACCATGGTAAGTGCAGCTCACACAAACACCTCCTGTCTTCCCGGACAGACTTAAGGATCTTAATATGTATACCTTAGAGGAAAGGTGGGACAGAGGAGATATGATAGAGATGTTTAAATATCTTCATGACATAAATGCACAGGAGGAGAGACTCTTTCGATTGAAAGCAAGCTCTGCTACGAGGGGACATAGGATGAGGGTGAAAGGGGATGGACTCAGGAGTAATATGTGGAAATATTTCTTTACGGAAAGAGTGGTAGATGCGTAGAATCTACCCAGTAGAGGTGGTAGAGATCAGGACAGTATCTGAATTCAAAAAAGCATTTGACAAACACAGAGGATCTCTAAGGGAAAAGAGGGGACTATTGTAGTAGTCGATATGGAAGGGCAGACTAGATAGGCTATGTGCCGTCATGTTTCTGTGCTTATCCTCACTGTACATGCAAATGGTTTTCAGACACTCATTAAGAGGCATGTTTACTAAAGGTTAATGTGCTTTCAAAAATTTGAATGTGCGCTAAGTGCAGCAACACCCATTTTTGTCAATGGGTGCAGTGGCACTTAACACACACTAATATTTTCTAAACATGCCCCTAAGTCATTGTTAGGACAAAAAAGAGGCTTGTGAAGGACTCCTTTGAAAGCTGCTTAAAATTTTAGGTGGGCAGCATATACATTTTAAAATACAATAAATTAGATTTATACAAATGATGCCCAGTGGATATGCAAATGAGGGCCCGCAATTAGTCTCCGCACATGGCCCTGCAATACCCTTGGGCTGGCCCTGGATGGTACAGACAAAGAAAACAACAAAACCTGTCCTGGATAAGGAGGGATATTTATTTATTTATTTATTTATTTTTCTTATATACCGCGCTATTAAAATCAGTGCGGTTTACATTATAACTGAACAATACAACAATGTATTAAATAACACAAAGTGCTTACATAGAACAGGGGACAATGATAAAGGAGAGAGAACAGGGGAAACTATTTACACAATATATGCATAGTAATTACATATACAACTGATGCTTAAACTTAAACTCTTCGTGTGATCATAGTTGGTACAGCCAAGGGAGAGGGGTGACTAACCATTCTCATGTTGGGTTAGAGCGTTGGGATAGTTGGAGCAAGGGGTGAATGCCTGTGACTTGTGGTTTCCGGGACTGGTTTCAGGATAGTAGATTTGAAATAGATGGTGTTTTATTGCTTTTCTGAATGTGGTGAGGCTTGATATCTTATTAGTGGTAATGCTCTATGCCTCGCTGCTAGGCTATATCCTTACATTGGCTGTTTTAGTCTAATTTTTAATGTATATAACATGCTCAATATAAGCAATCAAAGCATGCACAATAATACATCAAGTAATAAATACATAAGAGTAAATCATAAAACAGTAAACAGAAGATACAATATATGAACCAAACAGACTGGAAAAGCCAAGTTGTGTCCTGCCTTTTAAAAACACACAAATTTATAAGTTTATAGATTCTTAATGACAGTTGGTTCCATATTCTGTGGCCTTTACATGAAAACCCTGCTCCCACGTATAGACCAGATTCCTTTCTGTTTCGCAGCACCTCTGCCCCTTAGGGGCCAGTACTCCAACTGTGGGTACCCTCATTTTTCACAGTCAAGTTGTTTGATTTCGCTGCAGCTGTTTTTCTGGCAGATATGTCCCAAAAGCTTGCCAGCGGGTTTTAAAAGTGGTCCCGGTACTCAGGGACCACATCTGCCACAGATATTCATAACTTGTGCCTTCAGTGTCTGGGACCCAGTCAATCAGCTCTCTTCTTGTAATTTGTGTTTGCAGATGACAAAAAGAGGACCCAAAGGTCAAGAGGAGCAGCATGAATCACTTTTTGGCTCGCATAAGTCTGATCCATTGTCATCGGCATTGGCAGCACCGGTCTCTATGGCATTGAAGGCTGCATTGGATGCTGGCGACGCATCGACATCAAGGGTTCTCAAGCCCTCTTGGAGCCAAGCACCATAGTGCCCCGGAACATTGGCCATCATTCAGTATCCACCCAAAGATGAGGAAGGATTCGTCTTCATCTTCATTGGCGCCACAAGGGGATTGCACCAAGCATCAAGTGGAGATTCTGGTGCATCGATGTCGAAGTCCCTCAAGGAATGGCATTGAGAGCGATGAGGGTCTGCAAGAGCTCATCCTCCAAGATATTGGAGGTATAGTGATGGCCTACTGGATGCCGAGACCAAGCTGCCGATACCACCTTGCATCCCCTTGCACCCCCTTGCTGATGCCCCGCAGCCTTCTGAGATGGTAGCCATGGAGAAGCACCATCTGAAAGTTCTCAAAGAACAGATCATGATGTTGTTTGCCAGGCAGCATGTCAGTGCTTTGTTGTCTGCTGCATCGACATCAGTACCCATCAAGCTGATCCTCAAGATGCATGGCTTGCCTGTGGGAGAGGCACTGACATCAGAGCATTAAAGGTCCCCGACACTGGAGCCTGCCTGGCCAATATCACTCTCTAGTGTTTCAGAGTCCAGTGCTCCCTCGAAAACTAGAAGAGCATTGGTGCATCTTCACTCCTGAAGGAGTTTCCGATCTCCAAGGGTCAGGAGAGAGATACAGACAAAGACTCAGAAGTACTTTGACTTCCTCTCTAAGTCAGACTTAGAAGGCCGAGTCACCAGTATCGAATCCGAGGATGCAAGTTGCCTCCTGAGGATATGATCTTCCAAGATTTTGTCAGAGTTAATCAGCCCAGGGCAGAAGAATTGGAGAGCCTTCAGAACTCTTCAGCCCCTAAAGAAGCACTGACAGTGCCTGTGCATCACATCCTTCAGAGAGTGCAGATGAGAATTTCTCAACCAAGTGTCCTTGACCAAAATTATGATGTGAGAAGCCTCAGAAGCCCGAGCCTGCTCCTCAGCCAAAGCCTGAGGCGGGACTTTGACTGGTTCCTGCAGAGCATAACTACTCTACCAATAACGGCAATGGAAAACTCTCCTGTCGGAGGGAAGCTCAATCTTTTTTGCTCAAAGATGGCCCTTCATAATTTTGGACACTTGGGTTTTGCCAATTGTCCAGAGTGATTACAAATTATATCTATTCAACATTCCTCCAAATTGCCCCCAGAAGGCTCAATCCATCAAACCCTCTGTATCAGGAATTGCTTCAGAGAGAAATCACCACCCTCTTAGTAGATCTTGTGATCGAGAACAAAGAGGGCGAGGGCTATACTCCAGGTATTTCCTGATCCCCAAGGAAACAAGAGGATACCATCCCATCCTAGACCTCAGAGATCTGAACACATACCTCGTCAGAGAAAAGTTCAGAATGATTTCTTTCCCTGGATCTGAAGGATACCTATACCCATATTCAGATACATCCCACTCACAGGAAGTATTTCAGATTCAATCTGGGGAGACAGCACTTCCAGTACTGAGCTTTGCCCTTTGGCATAGCCTCAGCACTCCGCGTCTTTACAAAATGCCTTGTGCTAGTAACAGTTTACTTTTGGACGCTGGGAATGTTTGTCTTCCCCTACTTTGACGACTGGCTGATCAAGAGTTCCACTCTGGAAGGGGTTTGAGAATTAACATGACTGACCATTCGGGTGCTGGAGTTACCAGGATTTGTAATAAATTACCTGAAATCCAAATAATTGAAATTCATTGGAGCTCTGCTCAACACAACTCAAGCCAGAGCCTTCCCCCCCACACACTAGACTTCACAAATTGGCAGCGCTAGTGCAGGAGACTCAATTCAGTCAGTAGATAACAGTCTGCAGGATGTTAACTGTACTAGGTCACATGACCTCTACAGTACATGTAACACCCTTGGCACATCTCCATATGAGACCGGCTCAGTGTCTCTGAGGACTCAGTGGTCCCAGGCCACAGGATAGCTCAGGGATCGTCTGTATGTTACCAATCCACATAGTCACTGCAACAGTGGACAGTCCACTACAATTTGCTCAAAGGTCTCCCCTTCCAAACCGCTCCACCACAAAAAATGTTGACGACAGATGCATCCAAACTGGGTTGAAGAGCTCACCTTGATGGGTTTCACATCCAGGGTAATTGATCCCTCCAAGAAAGTCTTCATCAGAACAATTTCTTGGAACTATGAGCCATGACAAATGCTCTAAGAACTTTCAGAAATCAATTAGCCAACCAAATTGCCCTTATTCAGACAGACAATTAAGTAGCAATCTTCTACATTAACAAGCAGGGAGGAATGGGCTCATACCTCCTGTATTGGGAAATGGCCAGGTGGTTGAAATTTGCCATTGCTCATGGGATGGACTTAAGAGCCACATACCTACCAGGTGAACAAAACACTCTGACAGACAGACTGAGTCGACTCCTCCAACCACACGAATGGACACTGGACAGGGATTTTGCTACTTGCATCTTTTGAGAGTGGGCACTCCCTCAATAGACCTGTTCGCAACTCCTCAGAATGCCTGTGGATCAATACTGTTCCAGAGTAAGATCGCACAGCAGGCTAACCTCAGATGCATTCCTCCTAACTTGAGAGGAGGGTGTTTTCTATGTGTATCATCCAAACCCTCTCATTGCAAAGATCTTCCTGAAGTTCAAAACAGACAGAGGGCACGATGATTCTCATCACTCCCTACTGGCCCAGACAACATTGGTTTCCTGTTCTGCTGCAATTCAGTAGACAGGAATCACTCCTGTTAGGCCATGTACTGGATTTGATGGGCCCAATATTATACTGGGCAGGCTATGCGCTGCTATGGTGCATAGCCTGCCCACTAACCCTTAACCCCGGACCTTCAATGCCGCAGCGACAGCATTGAATATACGGTTTTAGCACCCAGAGGAAAACACCGCAGAGCCTAATCGGGTAGCGGCAATATTGCACCGCTACCTGGTTAGCATCCACGGTCAAAACTAAGCGAGCCAAAAGCTGATCTAGTTATAGCCGCGGATTGCTAACCGGGTAGTGGTGCACTATCACCACTACCCAGTTAGCGGTAATCTCTGTCCCAGAATGCCCCAACACACCCCAATGCTAACCGGATAGCATCAGGGCACGTAGGGGAGATAGATAGGGATTTTCAGTGGCACTAACTGTGTAGGTGCCATTGAATATCCCCGTTAAAAGCATTTACACGATTTACTGGGCTGTAAATCGTGTAAATGCCTTTCGAATATCAGGCCCAATATCGCAGGAGAATGGAATTTTGTTACATCCAAACATTAAGTCATTGACTCTCATGGCATGGATGTTGAGAAGTTAATGTTATCTGAACTCATTCAGCCAGCTGGTGTGACCGATGTCCTTCTGGCCTCCAGGAAGGTCTCAACGAGAAAATCCTATTCATGCAAGTGGAAGAGGTTTGCAGTATGGTGTGAGGACCATTCCCTATATCTCTTTGCCTGTCCCACAAAAAAGTGCTTGAATATCTTCTACACCCCTCAGAGTCTGGAAAGTCCCACTTCATTAGGGTTAACCTCAGTGAAATTGGAGCTTACCATAGGGGTATAGAGGGAAAACTCATCTCTGTTTGGCCTGTAATTGTTCGCTTTATGCAGGGGTTGCTTCTCTTGAAGCCTACAATCCTCCTGCGGTGTCTTGGGACCTCAATGTGGTTCTTGTGCAGCTGATGGAAGCTTCTTTTGAGCCACTCAGTTCCTGTTCTCTGAATCTTTTGACCTGGAAGGTTTTGTTTTTGGTGGCGATCACTTCAGCATGCAGGGTTAGCGAGTTTCAAGCTCTCATAGTTCATCCACCTTATATTAAATTCCATCATAATAGAGTGGTCCTCTGTACTCATCCTAAATTCCTTCTGAAAATAGTATCGGATTTCCATCTTAATCAGTCAGTTGTCTTACCAACATTTTTCCCCAAACCACATGCTCACAAAGTGGAACTGCATTACACATATTGGATTGCACGAGCATTAGCCTTCTACTTGGAGCGTACAAAAGCACATAGAAAGTCCATCCAGCTTTTCATTTATTTTGACCCCAATAAGCTAGAGACTGCCATCTCTAAACGCTCTCTTTCAATTTGATTAGCAGAATGCATCTCTTTCACTTATGCCCTGGCAGGCCTGAGCCTTGATGGTCATGTCACGGCTGACAATGTCAAAGCCATAGCTCCATCAGTGGCCAACCTGTGCTCGTTCTCCATGGAACTGATTTGCAAAGCTGAAACATGGTCTTCTGTCTACACATTCACATTTAACTATTGCCTGGAAGGGGATTCCCGACATGACAGCAACTTCGGCCAATCAGTACTACAAAAACTGTTTGGGGATTAGAATCCAACTCCATCCCCCTAGGCCTATTCTTTTCTGTTCAGGCTACCAAAGAAAAAAAAAGAATGTATGTGTGTGTATATATATATATAGACACACACACATACAGAAAAAGGTCTGTTGCCAACAGAAAAGCAAATTTAGCTGCCCCTGTTGCCCTGTTGGGCTAAACTTGCATTCTTTTTTCTTTAAGGTAGCCTGTAGCTAGGGAGTCCCACACGTGAAGACTTTTTCCTGCTATCCAAGCAGGAAAAAGTCTTCACAACCCTCTCACTTCCCCTGGGAGGTGAATTCTACTATAGCTGTAGTATCAGACTGATCTAAAATGATGCCACCGCAGCAGGTGGGACGATGATGCGCATGTGCAGAGGAAACTCCCTAAAGCTTTGATTAGTAGTCGGAGAGCATTCACCCTCGGCTCTGTCAGATGACGTCACCCATACGTGATGGAGAACACCTTCTACAGGTGAGTAACTACCTTTTCCTGTTATTATGTTAAAGGAATTAATCATGAACAAAATAAAAAGTGTATTTAAAAAAAATGAAACACATGCAAAAATAACTCACCATCATTAGTGGCGGGGATTTTAAGTAAACTAGGGAGAACACAGCTAAATTGACAACGGCTCCAGGTTCAATGGACTCCACCCTTATTGTCTGTTTCAGTCAGCACAGCTGCCTCTTTATATTGTGTTTTTTAAAGAAATTCCATGTGTGTCTACTTCTTTACTACGTCTTTGCTGCTCTTCATCTTCTAAGTAGCTCATCTGTAGAAAACTGCTACCGCTTTGATAGTATAAGTCTATAGGTGATAGGTTTATCTATTTCAACATTAAAAATGTGTTTTAGTATTGGGCTGTATAAGAAGATTGATGAGATGTAGAACTGCCTTGCATTCCTCCAGCCTGCTGAGGGTACTACATGTCTTTGCTAGCTGTGTAGTGCTTGCACTGTTGTTTTGCTGCAACTAATGGATGCTTTCATTTGCTTCTCCCTCAGATGGTAAGCATGCAGGTGATTATGTGATCACAATGGAAGCTTGCAAATAATATTTCCCAAGTGAAAAAACATTAGAAATTTACCTTTAGAGGTACCCTTAGGTAATCTCTCTGGAGGGCAATTTTTACAAATGGATTCGTTTTATGTGTACCAGGACAGTAATGAGCCTCACTCGTAAAATTTTGTGTGGGATCTCAATCTCGCAGGTTTACTGATAATGCTCTTCTTAGTACCTGCATTATGTCAGAGGGCTTTCTTCTGAAGTTCATAGGATGTAATATATTCAGGCAACAAAGCCAGGCACATTTGAGGCTTTCCTAACCAGGGCTCTACAGATCAACAAACAGTAAGGATTTGAGGGTTTGTTTGTTTGTTTTTATTATATTACATTGCTAGCTCTCTGACTGGGAGCTCTTAAAAGGGTTTTTTGTATATTTTTTAAAGCAAGGTTACTTTCTTTTTGGTGCTTTAGGGGACCTTTCCTTGAGCACAATAGGTTGCTGAACTCTATTAACCTCCTCAGGTTTAGAAACTGCTAACACCTAATCAGGAGTTAGTGGGCTTGATTTCCTGAGTGCAGCTGAGGCCTGCATAAAAGGCTCCAGTGCCTTGCCCTGTTGAGGCTTTCCTAACCAGGGCTCTACAGATCAACAAACAGTAAGGATTTGAGGGTTTGTTTGTTTGTTTTTATTATATTACATTGCTAGCTCTCTGACTGGGAGCTCTTAAAAGGGTTTTGTGTATATTTTTTAAAGCAAGGTTACTGTCTTGAAGGACTAGAAAAAGGGACTGTTAATTCTGGAGAGAGATCTGCAACTGTGAGTATATACTTCTGGTAATTTTCTAAAAGGAATTCTTTGTATTAAAGCTAATTAATCTGTGAACCCACTATTTTTGTTAAATCAGTCAAGGCCTAGTAGCAGCAGTTTAAGTTTAAATTTAAAACACAGAGGAGACATTTCTGGTTACATTTCATACCCAGCAGAGAGCTTGTAGTTTACATTTAGTAGTCACTCAGAGCCTAGCATCAGAAAAGTACTTTTAGTTTTAAAACACAGAGCTGAACTTTCTTGTTACATTTCATACCCAGCAGAGAGCTTGTAGCTTAAATTTAATAGTCACTCAGGGCCTAGTATCAGCAAAGTACTTTTAGCTTAAATTTAAAACACAGAAGAGAGCTTTCTGGTTAAATTTAGAACCCAGCAGAGAGCTTGTAGTTTAAATTTCATAAGAAGTTAGAGCCTAGCAGCAGCTAAGAGCTATAATTTAAATCAAATCAGAATATAGCTTACCTCAGCAGCACAAGACAGGGTACTGTGTAGCAGCCCTCTTTTAATAAGTGTTATTTCCCTCCCTCCCCTGGGATAATCGTAGTTTTATAGGTACTTACACATCTTACAAGACAGGAGGTGCTCTCAGGTGAAGCTCATTACCCAAATCAGTCATACACTAAGGACCTGAGATTAGTTAAGCTTCAGGTGAACAAGGTATATTACACGTATTAGGTACAGTTTTATTAGTATAAATATCCATAGCAACCCTTAGTAAGTAAAGAACTTAGATCTAAACACAAACTTAAAACTAAGATGCAGACAGCAGTCCAGCAGCGGGATGGGGGCTTTCCAGTCTTTTGCATTGAGTGTCACATATATGATTTTCTCCCAGTTGGTGAGAGGTCTTACGTCTGCACTAGGTGCAAGGAGCTCTTTGCTCTCAGGGAACGAGTCCGTTCTCTAGAGACTAAAGTAGCAGACTTGGAAAGCATAAGACAGACAGAGAGGTACATAAAATCTATATGGACTGAAATTCCATATAAAAGGGGGAAGGCAATGGCAGTGGGGGTGTACTATAGAGCGCCTGGCCAGAATGACCAAATGGATGATGAAATGCTCAAAGAAATCAAGGAAGCTAACAAACGTTACAGCACAGTAATAATAATGGGTGATTTCAACTACCCCGGTATCGACTGGGTCAGTGTCACATCAGGACATGCTAGGGAGATAAAGTTCCTCGATGAAATAAATGACTGCTTCTTGGAGCAGCTGGTTCATGAACCGACCAGAGGGGAAGCCATATTAGACCTAATCCTTAGTGGAACACCAGATCTAGTGAAAGAGATAAGGTTGTTGGGGCCACTTGGCAATATTGATCATAGCATGATCGCCTCTGATTTAATTAGTGGAGGAGGGATAGTAAGGAAATCCACAGTACTACCTTTTAACTTTCGAAAGGGAGACTATGATAAAATGAGGAAAACAGTTAAGAAAAAACTAAAAGGAGCAGTTGCAAAGGTTAAAGACGTACATCAGGCTTGGCTGTTGTTGAAAAATACTATCTTGGAAGCCCAGACCAGCTGTATTCCACGCTTTAAGAAAAGTGGAAGGAAGTCAAAAAACTGCCAGCATGGTTTAAAGGTGAGGTCAGAGAGGCTGTTGTTGCCAAAAAAGCATCTTTCAGAAAATGGAAAAAAAAGCCAAACGACGAAACCTGGAAACAGCACAAGCACTGGCAAGTCAAATGCAAGGCATTGATAAGGCAGGCAAAGGGAGAATTTGAGAAGAAGCTTGCTGCGGAAGCAAAAACGCGAAGTAAAGACCTTTTCAAGTACATTCATAGCAAAAAACCTGTGAGAGAGTCAGTTGGTCCATTAGATGATAAAGGGGTTAAAGGAGCACTAAGAGGCGCCAAGGTGATAGCGGAGAGACTGAATGAATTCTTTGCTTCAGTCTTTACTGAGGAAGATGTAGGGATGTTACCCATGACTGAAGTGGTATTTAAAGGTGCGGAAGAATTGAAGGAAATATTGATACATCGGGAAGATGTATTACAACTATTAGATAAACTGAAGAGTAGCAAATCACCTGGACCGGATGGTATACATCCAAGGGTGTTGAAAGAACTGAAATACGAGATTGCAGAGCTGCTATTAGTAATCTGTGAACTATCATTAAAATCATCTCTAATACCTGAAGATTGGAGGATCGCCAATGTAACACCAATTTTTAAAAAGGGTTCCAGGGGTGATCCGGGAAACCGGTGAGCCTGACATCAGTACCGGGAAAAATGTTAGAAACCATCATAAAGAATAAAATTATTCAGCATGTAGATAGTCATGACCTAATGGGAGACAGCCAACATGGCTTTAGACAAGGAAGATCTTGTCTTACTAATCTGTTGTTTTTTTGAAGGAGTGAATAATCAGGTGGACCAAGGTGAGTCGGTTGATATTGTGTATCTGGACTTTCAGAAAGCCTTTGACAAGGTCCCTCATGAGAGACTTTTGGCAAAACTAAAGAGTCATGGGATAGGAGGCAGTGTACTATTGTGGATCAGGAACTGGTTAAAAGATAGAAAAGCAGAGGGTAGGGCTAAATGGCCAATTTTCCCAATGGAGAAAGGTGAATAGTGGTGTACCCCAGGGATCTGTGCTGGGTCCGCTGCTTTTTGACATATTCATAAATGACCTGAAAAGTGGAATAACGAGTGAGGTTATCAAATTTGCAGATGACACAAAACTATTTAAAGTTGTTAAAACCCAAGAGGATTGTGGAAAACTGCAAGAGGATCTTGATAAATTGGAAGACTGGGCATCAAAATGGCAGATGAAATTTAATGTGGACAAGTGCAAGGTTATGCACCTAGGGAAGAACAACCCAAACTATGGTTACACGATGCAAGGTTCCACATTGGGAACCACCACCCAGGAAAAAGATTTAGGGGTCATTGTGGATACCATGTTAAAACCCTCGGCCCAGTGTGCAGCAGCGGCCAAGAGAGCAAATAGAATGCTAGGTATGATAAGGAAAGGAATGGAAAATAAAACAAAAGATATTATAATGCCTCTATATCGTTCCATGGTGAGACCGCACCTTGAATATTGTGTGCAATTCTGGTCGCCGTATCTTAAAAAGGATATAGCGATTTTAGAAAAGGTTCAGAGAAGAGCCACCAAAATGGTAAAGGGGATGGAAGGATATTCCTATGAAGAAAGGCTAAAAAGGTTAGGGCTCTTTAACCTGGAAAAGAGACGGCTGAGGGGAGATATGATAGAAGTCTATAAATTAATGAACGGAGTGGAACGGGTAAACGTAGATCGATTGTTTACCTTATCAGAATATAGAAAGACTAGGGGACATGCAATGAAGCTACAGGGTAAACTATTTAAGACTAATAAAAGAAAATATTTTTTCACTCAACGTGTAATCAAACTTTGGAATTTGTTACCAGAGGATGTAGTAAAGGCTGTTAGTGTAGCTGGGTTTAAAAAAGGTTTGGACAAGTTCCTGGATGAAAGGTCCATAAACCATTATTAAGAAGGGACCCAGGATATCAATGCTTGAGCCAATACAAGCATTGTGGAACCTGTGTCCCTTGGGGAAACTGCTAGGTACATATGACCTAGATGGCCACTGTTGGAAACAGAATACTGGGCTTGATGGACCTTGGTCTGACCCAGTATGGCATATCTTATGTTCTTATGTACTTTCTTTTTGGTGCTTTAGGGGACCTTTCCCTGAGCACAATAGGTTGCTGAACTCTAGTAACCTCCTCAGGTTTAGAAACTGCTAACACCTAATCAGGAGTTAGTGGGCTTGATTTCCTGAGTGCAGCTGAGGCCTGCATAAAAGGCTCCAGTGCCTTGTCCTGTTGAGGCTTTCCTAACCAGGGCTCTACAGATCAACAAACAGTAAGGATTTGAGGGTTTGTTTGTTTGTTTTTACTATGTTACATTGCTAGCTCTCTGACTGGGAGCTCTTAAAAGGGTTTTTTGTATATTTTTTAAAGCACGGTTACTTTATTTTTGGTGCTTTAGGGGATCTTTCCTTCAGCACAATAGGTTGCTGAACTCTAGTAATCTCCTCAGGTTTAGAAACTGCTAACACCTAATCAGGAGTTAGTGGGCTTGATTTCCTGAGTGCAGCTGAGGCCTGCATAAAAGGCTCCAGTGCCTTGCCCTGTTGAGGCTTTCCTAACCAGGGCTGTACAGATCAACAAACAGTAAGGATTTGAGGGTTTGTTTGTTTTTACTATATTACATTGCTAGCTCTCTGACTGGGAGCTCTTAAAAGGGTTTTTTGTATATTTTTTAAAGCAAGGTTACTTTCTTTTTGGTGCTTTAGGGGACCTTTCCTTGAGCACAATAGGTTGCTGAACTCTAGTAACCTCCTCAGGTATTAGTTCCCTCCCTACCCACCCTGACTCCCACCCACCCCTAGTGAGCAGTCTTGCTTTATAGGGCACCTTCCCCTTTAACAAATCACAGAGATTTGGACCAGCACATTTTGAATATAATTAAAGAGATTTAACTGCTTTCTCTCTGAAAGGACAGTTGTGAAACCGGCTGGTACTTGGTAGATCTCTCTCTTTTGCTTTAACAGATACCTAAGCTCCTCGAACAGAACAATGGCTGGGAAAAATCATATTGCTAAAGCTGTTGCCCCCGTTACAGCTTCTGCCTCGGTCCAGACAGAAGGACCAGTTCCATGTGCAGGGTGCCTGCATGCTGAAGCTCTGAGGAAACAAGTGGAGGAACTCAGAGAGGAGGTGGCGAGGCTGAGGTGCATTCAAGACAGTGAGAAGTACATTGATGAGATGCTTCTTGCAGCAACCAAGCTCTCCAGCACAGGAGAAGATTGGTGCCAACAGAATGTCGATGGTTGGACACAAGTCACCAGGGCCTGCAAAATCACCAATCCAACTTCTCCAGCCCTTGAATTGAAGAACCATTATGCAGCCCTGGAAGTGGAGGAGGTGAAAGCGTCCCTGGAAAGGGAAGAACCAGATTTCAAGTACCCCAAAGTTGCAGAAGCAGTGACCAGAAGGAAACGAAGGGTAGTGGTGGTTGGAGACTCTCTTCTGAGGGGTACTGAGGCGTCCATCTGCCGACCAGACTTGATGTCCAGAGAGGTGTGCCGTCTGCCTGGTGCCAAAATCCAAGATGTTACGAAGAGTTTGCCGAGATTCATCAAGCCCACTGATTATTACCCAATGTTGCTAATCCATGTTGGAACAAATGATACTGCCAGGTATACCTCGGAACATATCAAAAGTGACTTCATGGCTCTGGGACAGAGGGTGAAGCAGTTAGGTGCACAGGTGGTGTTCTCTTCAATCCTCCCTGTTGAGGTTAAAGGCCAAGGCAGAGAGGCTCGCATCCTGGAGATGAATGCATGGCTGCGTGGATGGTGTCATCGAGAGCGTTTTGGTTTCCTAGACCATGGGATGCTGTTCCAAGGGTTGCAGAGCAGAGATGGCATCCATCTGTCCAAGAAAGGTCAACGCATCTTCGGTAGTAGACTGGCTAATCTACTGAAGAGGGCTTTAAACTAGATTCATTGGGGATAGGTGAAGAAAGACCCCAGGTAAGTGAAAGCCCCCAGGTAGGTGATACATTAAATACCTTTATGGAAATGGGTAACAGGGGTAACATATGGAAAGCAGTGTGTATAAATGCCCGTAGCATGGGAAATAAGATCCCTGATGTTGAAGCTTTGGTGGGAGTGGCTGACTTAGATTTAGTGGCAGTTACAGAAACATGGTTCACAGAAAACCATGACTGGGATGTAACTATACCTGGCTATACTTTATTCAGAAAGGACAGGGTAGGAAGAAGGGGAGGAGGAGTGGCACTATATGTAAAAACTACTATTAAAGCTTTGGAATTACAGAGCTTAAAAGGGAGAGAGGAGGCATTGTGGGTTAAACTAGAAAGAGGGAAAGAGAAATCTATTTGCATTGGTGTGATATACAGACCTCCCTCACAAGAGGAAGAGGTGGACAGAGAGTTAATTGAAGACATACGCAGCATTGCTAGGAAAGGGGAAGTGCTACTGATAGGAGATTTCAATATGCCAGATGTTGATTGGCACATTCCTGCTGCAGTATCATCTACAAGTAAGGAGATCATGGATTCTCTACAGGGAGAACTATTCAGGCAATTGGTAACAGACCCCACACGTGAAGGGACCATACTGGACTTGGTGCTTACCAATGGTGAAAGTGTTTCTGATGTTCTAGTGGGAGATCATTTTGCATCCAGTGATCACCAGATGGTGTGGTTCAGTATTAGGACTAGGGCTGTTAGAATCCATTCCAAGGTGAGGATCTTAGACTTTAGGAAGACTAACTTTGCGAAGATGGGCCAATACCTCAGGGAGTCGTTAGTGGGATGGGAACAGCTGGGGGATGTAGAAAAACAGTGGGCAAAACTGAAAGGGGATATTTTAAGGGCAACCAACCTTTTTGTTAAAATAGTAAATAAAGGCAAAAGGAAAAGGAGACCGCTATGGTTTTCTAAGGAAGTAGCTGAAAAAGTGAAGAAAAAGAGGGAGGCCTTCATGAAATACAAG
This sequence comes from Ichthyophis bannanicus, assembly GCA_033557465.1. Lineage (NCBI taxonomy): Eukaryota > Metazoa > Chordata > Amphibia > Gymnophiona > Ichthyophiidae > Ichthyophis > Ichthyophis bannanicus. The sequence goes on from CM066036.1 coordinate 192,419,211, forward strand.
AGATCACAGAGAGAGGAAGACAGGCATCTGTATTTGACAAAAACTTAGAGAAGTTAGCAAAGTAGTCAAGAAGGCAAAGATTCAAAAGGAGGAGGAAATAGCCAATGCAATAAAATGGGGGGATAAGACATTTTTCAGATATATTAGTGAGAAGAGGAAGGGCAAAAGTGGTATTGTCAGACTCAAGGGTGCAGGGGGGGAATATGTAGAAGCTGATAAGGATAAAGCGGAATTGCTTAATAAATATTTTTGTTCTGTGTTCACAGATGAAGAACCTGGAGCAGGACCTCAGAAAACACCCACAAATAGGAACAAAAGCAAGGGACATCTTGAACGATTTTCAGAAGACTGTGTTCGTGAGAAACTAGCTCAACTTAAAGTAGACAAAGCGATGGGACCGGATGGGATACACCCTAGAATACTGAGGGAACTTGGGGACGTTCTAGCAACTCCACTGACTGACCTTTTCAATGCCTCATTGGAGTCGGGAGTGGTGCCAAAGGACTGGAGAGAGGCTCATGTGGTGGCTTTACACAAAAGCGGAAGTAAGGATGTGGTTGAAAACTACAGGCCGGTTAGTTTAACTTCGGTGGTGAGTAAATTATTGGAAACGCTGCTGAAAGAGAAAATAGTGAGGTTTCTGGAGTCCAGCGGATTACAGGATCCGAGGCAGCATGGATTCACCAGAGGCAGGTCTTGTCAGACAAATCTGATTGATTTCTTTGACTGGGTGACCAGGGAGTTGGACCGAGGGAGAGCTCTAGATGTGGTGTATTTAGATTTCAGTAAAGTCTTTGACACTGTTCCTCACAGGCGACTTATAAACAAACTGAGCACCCTAGGGATGGAACCTAAAGTTATTGCTTGGGTTAGAAATTGGTTGGGTGGGAGGCGACAAAGAGTACAAGTAAATGGAGCTCACTCTGAGGAGAAGGATGTTACCAGTGGTGTGCCCCAGGGATCTGTCCTTGGTCCGATTCTTTTTAACATCTTTGTTAGTGATATAGCGGAAGGGCTGTCGGGTAAGGTTTGCCTCTTTGCAGATGATACCAAAATCTGCAAGAGAGTAGACACCCAGGAAGGTGTAGATAACATGAGGAGGGATCTAGCTAAGCTTGAAGAATGGTCTAGAATTTGGCAGCTGGGATTTAATGTTAAAAAATGTAAGGTCATGCATTTGGGCTGCAGCAATCCAAGAGAGCAATACAGTATAGGGGGTGAAGTACTTTTGTCCACTAAAGAAGAGCGGGACCTAGGCATGGTTGTGTCTGATGATCTTAAAGTAGCTAAACAGGTAGAAAAGGCGACGACAAAAGCTAGAAGGATGCTTGGGTGCATATGGAAAGGAATGGCTAGCAGAAAAAAGGAGGTGATAATGCCTCTGTATAAGTCTTTGGTGCGACCTCATTTGGAGTATAGTGTGCAATTCTGGAGACCGCACCTTCAAAAGGATGTGAGCAGGATGGAGTCGGTGCAGAGGGTGGCTACTAAAATGATTAGTGGGCTTCATTATAAAGCATATGAGGACAGACTTAAGGATCTTAATATGTACACCTTAGAGGAAAGGCGGGATAGAGGTGATATGATTGAGATGTTTAAATACCTCCATGGCATAAATGTTCAGGGAGAGTGCCTCTTTCAATTGAAAGCAAGTTCTGCTACAAGGGGACATGGGATGAGGGTGAAGGGAGATAGATTCAGGAGTGATATGCGGAAATATTTCTTTACGGAAAGAGTAGTGCATCCATGGAATAGTCTCCCAGTGGAGGTGGTAGAGATGAGGACAGTAGCTGAATTCAAAAAAGCATGGGACCAACACAGAGGATCTCTAAAGGTAAAAAGTGGACTGTTGTAGTTGTTGATATGGAAGGAAAGACTAGATAGGCCATGTGGTCTTTTTCTGTCATCATGTTTCTATGTTTCTATTTGGGAATTCTTTTAATCAGGCCAGTGCAACCAGTACAATTGGGAATATTTTGTATCGGTCTGCCACATTTTCTTAGTCTCTGATTACATATATTGGTACTTAACTTCTCTCTCCATATATGTCCAGAGTAGTCATTTGGTACTGATACTTCTATTAGCAATGCCATTCTTGTGTTTTTATCCTTTACTACTACGTCTGCTCTTCTTGCATCTCTGCTAAGCCTCTACTGGCTTCTACATGCATAAAGAACATATTCTTTTTCTTTATCCACACAGGATATTTGGACGCCACCAATTCTTCCACTACAAAGAGCTGTATCACAAAATTTAGAGATTGAACCTTATCAGTCATCACATATGCCAGGACCTGTAAAAGGTTTCAAGTAAGTTGTGTTTTCCTCAAAAACCTCTGAAGTTTTGAGGCCTTGGAAGCCACAGTCCCCACCATTGTTTGTTTCAGAAACTGTAGAATCATTAAAATAATTACTTCTATTTCTGTACTGTACTTTATTTCTAAAGTGAAGTATACATTTGAGATGTTATTGTCCAGCTCAGTCTCTAGACTAGAGGGCTACATAAATCATAGTGTTGCTGTACTGATCAGCATCAGAAACCTATGATAAAGTCTGAATGTAACATGAAAAACAGTTAAAAAAAAACTATAGGAAAGTTTTAGAACAGAAGATCCCAACATTTTTGGTTGTATAAACCCATAATCTTCAAAAATTTCAGGGCCCCCAGTTCATCCCCAGCACTCTTCATGAATGCCCTCTACTCAATGCCAAGCCTATACCCACTAGCCCTCTTTATCCCCATTCCTCTTATGGTCTCATCCAAGCTCTCTCCCTCCAGATGGTCCTCACCAGTCTGTCTCTTTCTGCCTCCCCGAGACAATTCCCACCAGTTTCTTTCTCTTCCCCTGAACCAATTCCTATTTTCCTCTCTCTTTTATTTTCTCTTTTCTGTGTCTTGTGGGACCCCCTGTGGACCACAGGTTGGGAATCACTGCTTTAGAAAATGAGGTATAGTAGAGGAGAAAGAACAGTAAAAGAAATATCATAGAATCCAAAAGAGTGCTGGACAGGACCTCGGGACCTAATTTTGTCTATCACCTTACCTCAAGACAGAATCCATTCAGTCTTAATAATCACAGACAGATCTACTCAAGAAAGGAAAAGTTTCTGCAGACAAAATCATGGAAGCAAAATCTAGTGCAGAGTATTATGAAAATCTTGTTTAACTGAATTTAGTTTTTGCACAAGATTTGCTTATATAAATTTTCTGTGGAATATTTTCCTTTCTTGGGCACGAGGTGTGACATTTCAAAACTGTCCTTGCTTTTTTCCTGCCTTTGTCAGAAACCTAAATTTAAATTTTGAGCTGATAATCCTTTATTGATCATTTCAGGCTTTTATTTATTCATTGTGCCCTCTGTTCTACATTCTTTAGAGTACAAAAAATTATGTATGGAAATAGCTCTTTTTGAGGCACAGCCAAATAAACCACTAGTAGACATGTGTGAACTTAAACCAAATGAATTTCAGTCTGGTTTGAGTTCAGTGGAAAGTCTGGATATTGAGAAAATCTGTGTAGCTATCAAGCTGAGAAGCAAGAGGCAAATTTACTCTCATACTCTTCAGGTTTTCCAAGGATCCAACACAGGTTTTGCCACAGATGTGATATTTTTCCTTTATAAAGGATTTATTTATTTATTTATTTAATTGAACTTACATACCGCCTTTTGGAAATCAAAGCTGTTTACAGTGAAACTTGAAAATAAAGTGAAATACAGTTAACAATTAAAATATAAATATAAATAAAAACAGAGAGCTTTAAATACAAATATTATAATATATAGAGATCTTAAAATTAATACAAAACTGGGAAAATAAATTAATTAAACATGATTTGTCAGTGATCTGGTGGTTTAGGGACAATGCTGCATGAGTTCTAAGCCAAGACTGTTCCCAGAGCCGGCTGGGTCTGGGGACACTGTGAAGGCAGAATTCACAGCCCTTTGGGAGGTAGGGAAGTCCCAGTCATCATTCAGCAGTGGCACTTAGTGGTCAGACTCAGTCTTTATTATTGTCTTCCAGAATGAGCTATGGTCTATGATCCCAGATCATTGGTTGAAAGGCATTGCTGCAATGACTGGGTTAAGTTACTTGGGAGAGAATTTAAAATTGGGAACCATCCCAGTTTCAGATGGAGGCTCATGGTGCTGTTGCCCAAAAAGGGAGGCTAGTTCTAATTCAACTGGATGCCCAAAGGAACAGGAAGAAACTATTAGCCTCCTCTCCTCAAAAACGGTTTGTCAATCTGATTCAACATGTCTATGGATTTGGCATAAGTTTATAGAAAGAGGTGATGTAACTTTTTAAAATAAATCTGCACATCCCTCCTTCATAACAGCACAACTGAATATAGTGGATGGATTTTGCAGAAGAGGCCTCAATTGTTTTGTTAGTGAGTTACTCTTTTAGGTTATTTGGCATCCACAACTGGTCTATCCAGTGCTGAGAGTTAAGTACATCTGTAGTCATCACTGCCACTGCTTAAAAATAGTGAGTTCAATATTAACCACATAAATCTTTCATTAATTGCGGGAAGGATCAGAGGCATTAATGGGAGGAGGAAGAGAATAAAATTAACCCAGATATCCTAATATTGTGTCTGCTTGATTATCATCACATAAATTGCTGTCCTAACCTGTCGTCACGAAACTAGGTAATGTATCGGTTTGTTTTGGCATGCACATTCAGCAATCTGACTTAAGTGGATAAATCAGTTAAAAACCCACTTAAAGATAATCAGAAAAATCATCACCACTGAATATCAGCCTCAATGAATTTAACAAACCATTAAATGAACCTCAGTGCAGCTATTATTTCATTTTGCTAAATTCTGCAGTCCTAAGAAAAGTAATTAGCATTTTATTTTAATAGCTATCTGGTACCTCAGTCAAAAACAGCTCCAGCTCCTCCAAGAAAACCGACTGCCGCCTTCAGTCCTTATGTGCAGCACAGCAGAGGCCCAGCCTTACCCAATGAAGATTATGAGGAAGAAAACCCCATTCCAGTATGTAATATTCACCCCTCTTTTTCTTGATGAACACTGCCACATGTACCTTTCTGCCATTGTTTATGTTTGCTGCTAGAATATTGTTTGAACTGGTTGGAAGAAACCTTTATCTGGGCTGGCACAATCCTAAATCAGAATCGCTATGGTAGAAGAGGGTTCCATCCATTTATATTTTTTTTCTTAAGAAAAAAAGACATTTTAATGTTGAAGTAAAACCATTTTTAAGGAGTTTATTTTCCTCTTTATTGGTATTGTGGCTAAAATTTTAATTTCAAGATGGGTATGTTTTAAAAATATTTATGATGCATAAAAGCAAATAAAAACCAGTCAAGCTTTGATGAATGCAAAAGGGAGGAACGTCAGCTTGCAAGTAATGGTCATCTTGAGATGAAATCTCTTTCAGTGTGGCAAACACAGAAAAAACCCACCCTTGCTCTTCCTATCTTTCTGTCTCTATCCCATCTCTATCTGTTCACAGCCACCTTGATCTATAGTCTAGTGGTAAACAACCTAACTTTTGATTATAAGTTTAAGAATATTTAGCCTGTCTACATTCCTTCAATAGCCTTTTTAAATCAGACATCTGAGTGTGCCCTCAGTCATAAAGGTCTACTGGCCAGGGGCACTTAAATTCCCGCCTGCCCACCCACCCCAGGCTTGTATTGCCTATAAAGTCATCATATAGATTGACAACTGTCCTCCAATTAGGTGTAACACCCACCTTCTCCCCTTTTCTCCTTGTTCTAGCACTGTTTTATCACCGTCTTAATCAGCATGTCGCTTATTCAATGCAATAGCTGTGGTGCCTTCATTTTAAGAAGAATCATTTGGAGCTAAGAGCTTGCCCTATATGTCTCAAGTTATCTGCTATGCATAAAGAATTGATTCTATTAAAAGAAGAATTAGCTGCAATTAAACATACCTCCTCTAGGGTACAAATTGAAAAACCTCCACCACCACTCCCACAAAGAATCAAACAGCCCAGGAACAAATGGATCACAGTGGGATCTGGTAGGTTGCAACCACTGTTCCCTCTAAGCTGTGTAATTGTCTATTTTCATTTAATTTGATTAAAATCAATGTGGTGTACATACTGTATTCTGACGTGTAGTCAAATTTTAAAGTATATAACTCCGAGTGTCATTATGTGGCTCACAAAAATCTAACCTTCCTTCAAAAGCTGCACACAGCTGATATTTTATGCGCACACAGCCTACAGAAAATTAGAGGGAACATTGGTTGCAACCTGTAACACGGAGACACCCTCTCTCTCAAGAGATATCCTTGCATAATGCATTCTCTGCCTTAGAAAACGAGAGTGCCAAATTAGTGGAAACTGAAGTACCCTTAAATGAGAAGGTTAATGCCCAATCTACTGATAATGCACCAAGTATGAAAACAAAACAGGAAACTACTACTACTTGGAGATTCCATCATCAGAGGCACCAACTTGGGAATATAGTCAAATGCCTCCCAGGCTCTTTAGCCAGCAGGAATATGAAACAATTTGTTGGTATACTTAATGCAAAAAATGAGCATGCCAAAATTGATGTTATCATCCACTTGGGTACAAATATCCTGGCTAGAAACAGTGCCTCTACAGTTCAAAGGGACTTCCAGATTCTGAGAGAAACTCAAACCCATTGTTAACACTGTAGCATTTTCAGAAGTTCTACCTGTTCTTGATAAAGGGGCAGAAAGGCTGCATCGCATAATCAACTTTAATACTTGGCTCCAAACCTGATGCAAACAAGAAGGATTTAGCTATATATAGGCAACTGGGGAAATAGTTGGAACAACAAGAAGCTATACTGTGTTGATGGACTATATCTCTCTGTTGTAGGGAAATGGATCTTAAGTGAAAAATTCAAGCATTATGTGGACAGGCATTTAAACTAGAGAAAGGGGGTGACGGAGGGAGAAGAATAAGTTCTGAGGGTTCCAAAAAGGGCAAATGCACTCACAAATCATCAAGCAAAGCACAAAACAGCAAGATACAAAATAAGTGGTCCCTGGTGCTTTATTCACAAACCCCGATGCGTTTTGGCCTAAAGCTTCCTCAGGGGGGGATCAGATGCAAAAACTAAAATACAATAAAACAAATAAAATATACAATGTAAAAATACTAACAATAAATACAATAAACCACATAATAAAGACAAAAAATACATTAATAAGAAGAAATCTGCCTCTCTGAACCAAAATCATACCGTTGTATCTCCAGTCTACCTTTCCTTGCAAAAATCATTGAAAAAACAATACAACACCAACTACAAGACCATATTAACTTCAGTGCTCCACTGGACATCCATCAGCACGGTTTTAAACCCCAACACGGAGTTGAAACACTACTTACCTCCCTCTTCGACAATCTCTTAAAAGGCATAGACAACATAAAGAATGGATTCCTGTTTGTATTCATGGATATCTCTGCAGCCTTCGACACTGTGTCACACGCCAGACTACTACAACGTCTGCAGCAAATAGGATTATGCAAAAATACGCTAAAATGGTTTACTTCATACTTGGAAAATAGAACGCAACAAGTTAAATGCGCACAAAAGAAATCGTCACATTTCCCCGTTATGCAGGGAATACCACAAGGCTCAGCCCTATCATCAATGCTCTTTAATATTTACATCCAGCCCACATGTAACATCATCAAAAGTCACAAGCTCCAATATCACACCTACGCTGATGACATCATGGTGTATGCACCAGTCAACCTACTAGCACTCAACATCACAACTATAACCAAATGCCTTGAAGATATGTACACCTGGTTCGCAGCCAATAATATGACAGTCAACTACGATAAAACTGAGGCTATGTTCATCACCAGAAACACTACTTTCACTCCACCACAAACCATCAGCATTTTAGATAAGCTTATAGTAGTTAAAGATGAGGTTAAATATCTGGGCATCACAATGGACAGAGCACTAAACCTGAAATCCCACATCACAAAAACTGCAAACAAGGCCTATCAACGCTTAAAGATCATCAGAAAACTCAAGCCATTACTCTGCCAGGATCACTTCCGCACAGTATGCGAAGCACTCATTACACCTCTGCTTGACTATGGAAACTCGTTATATCAAGACCTCCCTCAACAAACCCTACACCCACTCCAAATGGTGCAAAACACTGCGGCACGCATCATTACAGACACTCCAAGATCTGAGCACATCACCCCAGTCTTACAGCAACTACACTGGCTACCCATGATGGCCAGAGCAAAATACAAAATAATCCTAATCATCTTTAAAATCATCCACTAGCTCTCAGCAGAGGCACTCCAATACATCATAACAAAAGATACCTGCAACAGACTGAGAAGAACCAATAAAGACAACATGATCGGCACACTGCTGGATTCCACAAGACCAGACAAACAACATCAAAAAGAGCTCCCCCCCTTACTGGCGCCTGCACTCTGGAATTCCCTCCCAACAAGCCTGAGAGCATTAGATGACCTAATGGACTTCCGAAAGGACCTCAAAACTTATCTCTTTATTGAAACTTATCAGCAGACGGAAAACACTCCCCACCCAAACAGTAATACATCTACTGCCAATAATTCAATATTCACTCATCCTGAATAGACACATAAGTTAATAACATAACATCAACTCAACACCCACTCACCCCAAACACTCACCCTAAACAAACATAATATAATGTTGTTAATTACCTCATACTGTCTAATTGTTACCCCTATGATAAATGCAACCCTCCAATTGTACTGTCTAGATGTTGTTATGTATCCCTATGTTAAATGTAACCCACCAATCGTGATGTGACCACTTTGATTGTAGGATAAGGTGGTATACAAGTCTGTTTAAATAAATAAACAAATAAGCATAAAACACAATAAAATGTAAGGCTGAGGGTTCAAATAAATAAACTAATTTAAATTAAGCAGGTGGCTATATTGAGAGAAACATCTGGAATGTACATCTCACAGGCCAATAGACCACAATCATAGTGACAAAGAGAAGAGGAAGATAAAAAGAAAGCTCCAAAAGGGGAATACTTACGGAGCACGAATATATGCAACTGTATAACAGCACAAGCAAGTCTACAAATAGTGACAAATAAACAGTAAGTAGAGAGATGAGTTGTGAACCTATGGTTGACTGTCTATAGAGCAGGGAGTGGCAAGTGCCATTATAGATTAGCATCCAATAGATAGAGGGTTAAATCAATAAATGTGGCTATCACCAAAGGTAAAAAGTGGCGATCCCTAAGCTGTAGTTTAAAACAGAGATAATAACAAGAAGTGAAAATGAAGATGTAAACAACCGTAAATATCAAAGCGTGATCAAAGATACTAATCTAAAAGCCAGATAACTTTAAACCAAAAAATGTATGACTGAGCTAGCCATAATAATGAAGCATAGAATGATATAAAGAAATAAAAACTAAAAGGGATCCAACCGATGTAAGTTGTCCTTGTCAGGCTAAAAATGACATTGACATTGAAACACTTGACTGAAACGAAGAGTTCTAGGACATGTATCCATGTGGCCATCAAATGAATTGCTGAGAGGACCGGGAATGTACACCGGCCTCTCTTCAATCTGGGTAAGTTTTCCTGCCATAAAAGGTCAAAGGTGAAATTCATGAAAACAAAAAGACAGGCCATAAAAACCGCATTTAAATAAACTATAAAAATAAGTATCTTTGTCATTATAAGGGCAAGTCATTATCTAAAGAACAGGCATCATTGTAATTGCCAGAGAGGTCCCTAACCAAAGATGAAAATATCATCAATTGCTGAAGTGGTAATGTAACTATATCGGCACAAAAAAAGTATATATTTATATAGGGCTCGTGAAGAATCAACTGGTTCAATTTCCGAAAACACAATCAAACACAAGGCACATCATCTAATCCAGGATGTTACTGAAAATTGCAATGTGCAGTAATGAGAAAAGTGTACTCAACTGCTGAAGATATGGTGTAATTGTGGAAAGCAAAAATGAAAAGGGGGACTCAAGGTATCAACAAGTGTCCTGAAACCAAAGTTTGATGCTGGATTTAGTACTTACAAATGGAGATAGCGTGTTGAATATCCAGGTAGGTGCCCATGTGAGCAGCAGTGATCATCACATGGTGTGGTTTGAGATGAAAGCCAAGGCAGAGTCCAATCATAGTAAGCTCAAAGTCCTAAACTTTCTTCAAAAATGCTAACGTTAGTAAAATGGCCATGGGCTAAACTAAAGGAGACAATAAAAGGGGCAACAGATACAAAGGCCCTAAAACATCACCTATTCACCAGATACTTCCTGGCGTAGTCCCGACAAGAAATTACTCTCATGATGTATATAATGTAGATACTTTATTACTCTCATGATGTATATAATGTAGATACTTATTGTATAACTCTTGTTAATTTACCCTGTTATCCAAGTTCCAATCCCTGTTCAAATGTAAATGCATCTCAGTGACCCTGAAATGCATATGTTATGTTTTGATGTAAACCTCACTGATGTCAATAGCACGGTATAAAAGAAATACTAAATAAATAAATAAATAAAATAATACATATGTAAGAAAAGTAAATAAAAACAAGATGAATTCGCTGACTACATACAAGCCAAGTTCAGCCAAATCAACGCCACCATAACCCAAGATCCAGAGCCCAAGCAGCACCACCAAACAATGCTGACAGTGTTCACACCTCCATCCACGAAAAGAATAGAAGAGACTATCACATCTATAAACACCACTACAGCCCCCAACGACCCCTGTTCAGCATTCTGGATAAAATCACTGTGCACTGAATTAAGCCCATTCCTAACCAGGATCATGGACCTATCCTTCTCAACAGGCGTATTCCCGTCAGCCCTAAAACAGACTTCCATCTGACCCCTCTTTAAAAACAACAAGCTCAACCCCAAAAAAGCAGAATCCTACCATCCAATCTCCAGCATTCCCTTACTGGCCAAGATAACAGAGAAGGACGCACAACGACAAATCCAACACCACATTGATACCACCGCACCACTTGACCCATGTCCCAACAGTATTCCCTAAAATAGACTTCAGGCACCCAGCGTAAATAAGTTTTTTACCAGTGTAAATATGATGTAGATAGTAAATATGATGTACCGTATTTTCCGGCGTATAAGACGACTTTCTAAGCCCTAAAAATATGCTCAAAAGTCGGGGGTCGTCTTATACGCCGGTACACGTTCTGCGACGTGGCTCTGTCTCGCTTTGGCAGGGCCGGATTTACCTATAGCCAGCTATGCCGTGGCGTAGGGCCCACAGCTGGCAAGGACCCACAAAAAGCTGCCGCCGTGGCAGCATGGACTGTCCCGCGGGGCCCACTCTGCTGAATCCCTCCCTCCCTCCCTCCGCGACGGCTGAGCCCCTCCGTGCCGGCTTTGAGAGGCGCGAAGGGAGAGTGTCTCCCTCGCGTCTCTGTTAAGCCCGCAGGGGCTGATGGGTTTCCCTCCAGCCCCTGCGGGCTTAACAGAGCCGCGAGGGAGACACTCTCCCTTCGCGCCTCTCAAAGCCGGCACGGAGGGGCACAGCCGTCGCGGAGGGAGGATGGGATTCAGCAGAGGGGGCCCCGCAGGACAGTCCATGCTGCGGCAGCGGCAGCAGCCAGCGTTTTATTTTTTTTATTAATGGTTACTTGAGCCGATGGGGGGGGGCTGGGACTGAAAATGGGCTGGGGGGTTAAGACTGGAGGTGGGCTGAGGGGGGTAGGACTGGTAATGGGCTATGGGGGGGTTAGGACTGGTAATGGGCTGTGGGCTGATGGGGGCTGTCTGGTAATGGGCTATGGGGGGGGGTTAGGACTGATAATGGGCTATGGGTGGCTAGGACAGGAAATGGGCTGATGGGGAGGGGTTAGGACTTGAGGTGGGCTGATGGGGTTAGGACTGGTAATGGGCTGTGGGCTGATGGGGGGGTTAGGACTGGCAATGGGCTATGGGGGGCTGACTGGAAATGGGTTGATGGGGTTAGGACTGGTAATGGGTTATAGGGGGGGCTTAAACTGAAAATGGGGTGATGGGGGGTTAGGACTGGAAGTGGGTTGATGGGGGGGCTAGGACTGGTATTGGGTTGGGGGGTTGCTAGGACTGGAAATGGGCTGATGGGTGGCTAGGACTAGAAATGGGCTGATGCAGGGACTAGAAGGGAATGGATGCTAGGTGAGGCTGGAACTAGAAGGGAGCTGATGTTGGGGGAAGATTAGAATGGGATGGGGCTGGAAGAGTAAAATGGAGAAGGGAAAAATATTTTGTGTGGGAGGGATAAAAAATCTACAATTGGCCAGGTATTGGGAGAGTAAGTGGGGATTGAGGATGGAGGGGTAAAATTTGAGTGGATGAAATAGGAATGAGGAAAGAGCAAAAGGAGAAAGATTAGTATGTTAAAGCAGATGTAGAGAGAGAATGGAAAAAAACTAGAAGAGAGAAGAAAGGACAAATGGACAGCAGACGATGGAGAGTTAGCAGAAGACACGAAGAAACCAGAAGAAAGTGGCTGGAGCAATTGCAGCTGAAAAAAATGCACAAAAGGTAGAAAATATCTCTTTATTTTGAATTTATTAATTGGAATATGTCAGCTCTGGTAAATGTGCATCATTAACGTCTGCGCTTTGTTTAGTACAAGAGCATATTAATGTATAGATTTATTTCTACAGTGTTGTACATTCCAAGTTTGGCTTTTGCGATTCCCAGTTTAATTATGACGTCAGGGCCAACAGCGTGCAGCTGATCCGGCGTGCTCGTTTTTATCTTTTCTGGGGGCCCACAATTTTTGTTGGCGTAGGGCCTCACTCAAGGTAAATCCGGCCCTGTGTGTACCGGTACTTCTTATCGATAGCAGCCGCCAGCCGCTTCACCAAGGATCATATGCTATCTCCTTTCACAAGAATTATAGTTCTGGAGAACTTCAGATCTATATTAAATACCGCCTGCTTGTCACAGTTTGAATCAAATCTGATGTTTTTTTTTTTTTTTGGTGTGCGCTGGAAGAGGGGTAGTCTTATACGGCGAGTATAGGCCAAACCCTATATTTTAACAGGAAAAGTAGGGGGTCGTCTTATACGCCCAGTCGTCTTATACGCCGGAAAATACGGTAGATAGTTTCCCTCAGTTACTTCCAAGTTGTTCTCCCCGTTCATTGTAAATACAACGCAGAGTGCCTGCGTTGTATAGATGTTGTTTGAATGTAAACCGCACTGATCTAAATAGCGCGGTATAGAAGAATTGGTAAATAAATAAACACGGATTTAGAGAATCCCATGGCGTGGAGACCCTCCTCACCACTCTACTCAGCACCCTAATCACAGGGATTGATAACAGCAGTAAAGGATACACATTAATCTTCATGGGCATTGCTGCCGCATTTGACTCTGTTAACCACGAGATGCTTCTGTCACAACTCCAAGAGAAGGGAATCCACGGCTCAGCCTTGAGTTGGTGCAAGTCATGCCTGACAGATAGCTGGCAGCAGGTAAGAACTGACTCAGGGACCTCCAAGCCATTTAAACAAACGCAAGAGGTCCCCTAAGGATCATCACTCTCAGCCCTCCTTTTTAACATATACATGCAACCCATCAGCGCAAGGTCTCCTACCTAGTATATGCTGACGATGTGCTACTCTTCTCTCCGTTCTCAATCAACCAACCTGATTTCTCGTCCCTGACAAAGTGCTTTGAGGCTGTCACAGATTGGCTCTACACACAGAGCCTCAGAATTAATTTCAAGAAAACTGATATCCTCTTCATCACGAGGAATCACTCCTTCACCCCACCAACATCAATAAGAGTAAGAGACACGGAGCTCCTGAGCAAGCCCACCATCCGTTACTTGGGAATCACCCTCGACCAGCATCTCGACTTGAAAGCACACATAAGCAATACAGTCAGAGCAATCTATCATAAGATATGAACCATCCGCCACCTGCGACCCTTATTGGAACCAGATGATTTTCCGGACAATTTTCCAAGCCTTGGTAACCCCGCACTTCGACTATGCCAATGCTATTTTACAATGACTCCCCAAGAACACCCTAAACCCCCTGCAGCTGGCAATAAACACAGCCTCCCAAGTTCTGCATGGAGCCTCCAGAAGGGACCACATAACCCCTGTCCTAAAACACCTCCACTGGTTGCCCATCCACTGCAGACTCACTTTTAAAGTTCTATTAATGACATTCAAGGCCATCAACAACCTATCCCCCATCTCCCTAACAGACCTTATCCTCCCCATACCTGCTAATAGAGCCAGAAGATCATGCGCTTTAAACACACTCGTAATCCCTGGAGCAATAACAAAATGCTCCCAGACAGCAAGGAATAGAGCATTTGTATATTACGCACCTACGCTCTGGAATGCCCTCCCAACCTCCATCCGGGCAATAACTGACCTCGCCCAATTTCAAAAGGCCCTGAAGCACCACTTATTCCTCCTTCATTACTCCCTTCCCGGTGAAACAACACAGCCAAGCTTACCCCCCAACCACCATAATGACACCACCGTTACACCCAGGGCACAATAACATACCCACTGTCTAAATACGACTGCCCAAACTTGTATATAACCTAATATGTAATCAACTCAGAGAGTGCCTGTGACAGACATGTTGATGCATAGCTCAGTTGTACATAGTGTAAATAATTGCCCCTGTTGAATCCAAGTTGTAAAAACCTGTTCTCTGGAATGTACACCGCATGCCTGCTGCTTTGTACAATTTGTTTGTGTCATGTAAACCGCGCTGATTTTAACAGCGCAGTATAGAAATAATATAAATAAATAAATAAATAAATAAAAGGAAACCTACTTAGTTCTTCAAAGAAGTGGCTGCATAAATAAAGGCAAAAACACTTCTTTAACAAAATTCAGAAGTTTGCAAACAGAGGAACACAGAAAAGAATACAGGATAAAGCTAAAAGAGACAAATAGAGAAATAAGGATAGCAAAATCAAAGGCAGAAGAAAAGATGGCTGAAGATCTAAAGCGTGATGACAAAACTTTTTTCAGGTATCTTCAAAAGAAGAGAAAGATCAGAGGTAGAATTGCAAGACTCAAAAGTGCCAAGAACGGAGTCATGGAAAGTGACATTGAAGAAGTGAAAATGCTAAACAAATACTTCTGTTCTGTTTTTACTAAAGAAAATCCTGGAGAAGGACCACCTGTGATTGACAAATATACAAATGGGAATGGTGTAGATACCACACCATTCACAAAAAATGACGTGTTTGAACAGCTTGCAAAACTGAAAGTTACAATGGGACCGGATGAGATACATCCCAGGATACTGAAAGAGCTCAGAGAGGTACAGGCAGGGCCTTTAAATGATGTTTTTAATAGATCCTTGGAGACAGGAGAAGTTCCACAGGACTGGAGAAGGGCTGATGTGGTACCTCTTCACAAAACTGGTAACAGGGAAGAAGTGGAAAACTACAGGCCAGTAAGCCTTACCTCGGTAGCAGGAAAAGTAATGGAGGCGCTCCTGAAAGAGAGAATAGTGGACTTTCTCAAAACCATAGGTTGCGTGATCTGAAGCAACATAGTTTTACAAAAGACGATCATGCCAAACAAATCTGATTGAGTCCTTTGACTCAAGTTTGTGGCCTGGTGGGCTGTTCTCTGCAATGGATGTGATCTGCCTAGATTTCAGCAAAGTCTTAGATACTGTGACTCATAGGAGGCTTATCAATAAACTGAACAGCTTGGGGATGGGTCCCAAGGTGGTGAACTGGATCAGAAATTGGTTGACTGACAAATGACAGAAGATGATGGTAAACGGAACTCACTCGAATGAAAGGAAGGTGATTAGCAATGTGCCACAGGGATTGGTCCTGGGACAAGTACTGTTCAATGTATTTGTGAGTGATATTGCTGAAGGACTGAATGGAGAAGTCTGTCTTTTTGCAGATGACACGAAAATTTACAAAAGAGTGGACTCCCCTGAGGGAGTGGATAACATGAGTAAAGATCTACAAAAGCTAAAAGAATGGTCTAATGCTTGACAGTTAAGATTTAATGTGAAGAATTGCAGTGTCATGCACTTGGGATGCAGAAATCCAAGGAAATTGTGTGCGATGCGGGGCAAAAAGGTTGGTGTGCACGGACCAGGAGAAGAACCTCGGAGCGATTGTTTCTGAGGATCCCAAAGTGGCGAAACAGTTTGACAAGGCGGTGGCCAAAGCCAGAAGGATGCTGGGTTGCATACAGAGTGGCATTACCAGCAGAAAGGAAAAGGTACTAATGCCACTGTATAAGTCGCTGGTGAGGCCTCACTTGGAATATTGTGTTTAGTTTTGGAGACCATATCTCGCAAAAGATATAAAAAGACTGGAAACAGTTCAGAGGAAGGTGACCAAAATGATTTGGTGCCTGGGCCAGAAGACGTATGAGAAGAGACTTGAAGACCTAAATATCTATACTCTAGAGGAGAGGAGAAACAGGGGAGGAGAGATGATACAGACTTTTAAATACTTGGGCAAACCACTTAATCCTTTGTTGCCTGAGGTACACATGTAGATTGTGAACCTTTTGGGGACAAGGGAATGTATCCAGTACCTGCTTGTAGTGTTGTGTAAACTGCTCTGATGCCCTTCAGCTTGGGTGATATAGCAAGAAATTGCATAAACATAAACATATACATTTATTTTATTTATTTATTTATCAGTTTCTTCTATACCGCCCCTTCCAGAGATCAAGGGCGGTTTACATAAAACAATTAACAATTTTGTATACTAGTGTATACCTTACATAGAACGGTGTTTGGAACAATGTACAAATAATACTACATGGAACAGTAATACAACTATTTGTAACTATTTACAGAGAACTATTCATAAGGATCGTCATAAACATACACTCCTTCCCTCATAGGGATCCCAAGGGTACAATCCTTGCTCTTATCCTTCTTAACTTTTTTTTCACGTCTTTGGCTACCATTATGCAGAATATTGGCCTTTACAGTTGCATTTTTGCCAATGACATCCAGCTCGATGTTTCCCAGGTCCTCTCTCCCCGGATCTCTCTCCACTCAATACAGCTTTAAAAAAAAATTGTTCTTTAGTTAGCAGAACATGGCATGAAACTCCAGTCCCTCAAAGTCTAAAGCTATGGGAGTAACTTGGTGACATTCTAGTCCCACAATTTCCCCATTAACCAACCATCAGTCAGTTCCCCTCTACGACTGCATCACCATCAAACAAACCTTTTTTCCACTTTAAATTTTTATTAAACGTTTTCCATAACACCAGCAGCGGCCTTAACAACATTACAGCTTTAGCTTCCAATTCAAATAGTCCCCTCCCCACCTGCCTATTTCCATTTTAAATTTTTTTATTAACAATCTTGATGTGTATTACAAACCACTCTTCTCATAACCTTATACATTTTCCCAAATACTTGCTTATGCAAACATATATATCCCCCTTTATTGTTGCCCCCTTCCTATTTGACCCTCCAGATACCTTCCCCTCCCCCCCTCGCTCTTCATTCATACATTAATCTCCCGTTCATCCATCCACTTGTGTGTATCCCCTCTCATTTCTCCCATTCACCATTAATTCTCCCTTAGGACATGTATCCCCGAGTTTCTTAACTATAGCTCGTCCAGCCTTATTCCACCTTCCACCCCCTCTCTCCATCCTTCCATGTTTCCAGCCATTTACATACTCTCTTCCATTGTTCCGTACTTTTCTCCCCTTTCCCCCGCCTCATCTCTGTCAGTCTGTGCATCAAACTCATCTCTGCCACTCTTCTGACAAACAAACAAAAAATGGTCCTATCTTATAGAGTAATAATGTCGTTGAATCAATAAATATAAAGATTACTCAAATAATGTGAGAATTATTTTTTTAAATAGTTTCCAACTCTTAAAAGAGACTTGTTAACACAGCCATATAGTTGTTAATTTATCATTGGGTCTCAGACTTCAAAGAGCTATGGTAATTGTAGTTTTCTACCAACTTGCTCCAAATTGCATCAATGACCCCTTATTTTCAATTCTTTATCAATTGTTATAATATTTTTGAAATTTTTGTTTATATTAAAATATTATAAGATAGTCAGGCTTATCTTTCTTGAAGCAGGAAAATCCCAACGTCAGCCATAGCGCTACTACGTTTCACAAAAACGTTTCTTCAGGGGTAAGCCACTGACTTTTTCTTTAAACGTCAGCCATAGCGCTACTACGTTTCACAAAAACGTTTCTTCAGGGGTAAGCCACTGACTTTTTCTTTAATCAGAACTAGGAAACAAGAATAACATTCTCTAATTAGTATGGTATATTTCTTATCAAAATACACTGAAGACCATATGCATATACTTCATATCGGAGCGAAGATGTTTCAAGATCCATCTGACTCACCTCATAGAATTACCCACAATGAATGATCAAGTTTCATATAAGAGCGTCGCGCATGTGTTTCAAACTTATCACAGGGAGCCCTATTTATTGGTTGATAAAGACGGCCAACCCTACGGTGTTAGCCAATCAGGAGCATAGATTCCAATCAATCTGGGAATTTAAACCATCTGGTTGAACCGATTGAAGCTTAAAGATCCAACGTTGCTCTTTATATATTAAAGTCTTATCCAGTGATTTACCACCATTTGCTTTTGAAACTCGTTCTAGACAAAAACATCGGAGGTCGGTAAATAGATGATTATGCTTCAAGCAGTGCTCTACAATTGGTGCTGTCACAATTTTACAGTGAAGCCTACTGTGATGTTCAGCCAGACGTGTTTTAAAAGCTCTTAAAGTCTTTCCAACGTATATAAGTGGACAGGGGCATTGAATAATGTACACTACTTGAGTAGTAGAGCAATTCGTAGAGTGCTGTAGTGTGTAAATTTTTCCCCGCCAATCAAAAGTGGTTATTTCACAATTCACTTCACAAAAAGGGCATTCACCACAACGTGTGTGTCCCTTACAGGTATCCATCACATCGGATTGCATAGAAGGCACAATAGCCGGGCAAAGAAGATCTTTAAAATTGCATTGGCGAGTCCTGACACATCGTACTTTTCTATCCTTTAAAGAAGGGATGCTCTGTAACACATTAGTATGTCGTTTAATTATAGCCATAATATTTTTGCTATAAGGTGAATAAGGGGTTACAAAATTGATATTAGCATCACTTCTAATAGTTGTTTTAGGAACCAATAGCATCTCACGATGATTGTAGAGAGCTCTTTTATAGGCTGATTCAATAACCCGTGAAGGATAGCCCCTGTCAGATAGTTTCATTCTTAATACTTGAGCTTGAACCTTAAATTCACGGACATCCGTACAATTCCTCCGATATCTGAGGAATTGAGAAAGAGGTAATCCATCTTTCAATTTTTTAGGATGTAAACTTTTGTAGTGTAACAGTGCATTACGGTCGGTAGGCTTCCGGAAAACTTTCGTGATCCACCCGGCTTTACCCTTCATAATCTCTACATCCAGAAAGGTCATTTTTTCTTTGTCATAGGCAGCAGTAAATTGGATAGTAGGTTCCCTAGTATTAAGCCAATCAAAAAATTCCAGCAATATTGATGATGTCCCGGACCAAAGAACAAAAATGTCATCTATGTATCGACACCATAGATATATAAATTGAAAAAAGGTGGACTGAGGGAGCCATCGTGCTTCAAAAGCTCCCATATATATGTTGGCGACTGACGGGGCGCATGTCGCTCCCATTGCGACCCCGATCTTTTGATGGTATATATTATCATTAAACTGAAAGTAGTTCTAAAACAAGACCAATTGTGTAACATTTTCCAGGAAAGCCAGATGTGATGATGACATATCAGAACGAGCTTGTAGGACCGACATCACTTGTGTATAGGCTTCTCTCTGAGGAATATTAGTGTAAAGTGCATTCACGTCAAGGGACACTAACCAGACATTAGGATCTGAACTCAAAGTTGCCTGTGATTCTAATAGCTGCAAAAAATGCATTGTGTCCCGCACGTAAGAAGGTATACGAGAGACTGATGGTCGCACAAAAGAGTCCAAATAAATGGACAACGGTTCTAAAAGTGAGCCTCGTGTAGAGACAATAGGTCTTCCTGGAGGGTTAAATAAATTTTTATGAACCTTGGGGACCAGATAGAAACGGGCTACTACTGGATCCATCGTGTTTAAAAATCGCCATTCTTTTTTGCTCAGTAGTTTATCCTTTAATGCCGCTGTAGTAAAAAGTTTTATTTGATTTTGAAGTTGTTTCGTGGGATCCTCAGAAAGGACCTCATAAGTGGTAGTATCATTCAATTGCCGATAAGCTTCTTGAAAATATTGAAATTTAGCCATAATCACAATTGCACCGCCTTTATCGGCCCGTCATATTACCAAATCATCTCGGGTTTGTAATTCTCTTAAAATATTTTTCTCAGTGAAAGAGAGAGCATTCCAATAGGATTTTTTAGATCCTGTATCCATCAACAGTGACACATCTTGAAGTATCAGATTGCGAAATACTGTTAATGCTGCTGGTAGGGGGCCTGGTGGAGACCAAGAGGAATGTAAAGGCAGTTTAATCCGATCTATTGAACCAAGGTCAGAATCAGATTGCGATTTTTCAATTGTGTCAAAAAATGTTTTAAGGTGTAATTTCCGAATCAGTTGTTCCAAATTGACCCGAAAGGTAAACATATCAAAATTGACTCGTGGCACAAATGATAGCCCTCGTTCCAAAAGTTGAATATAGGTATCGGGCAAAGTTTGACCCGTAATATTTAACACCAACGAAGCTGCAGTGGGTGCTATTGACGACGGCTGGAGGATCGTTTCAATTCGGGCTTGTTCTGTTCTTTCTTTTTGACACGTGTATCCCGTGCCTCTGAAAAATCCCGTTTTTTAAATTCATAATCGGATCCAGAAGTAGATTCGCCCTCTGAGCTCTCATCAAAGGTGACCTTTTTTTTATCTTTTCTTTTAGGGTTCAACCAGGGGTATATATATCCTGTGGTATAGTCTCCGTAATCTCTTTTCAATTTTTTCATTTTAAGCGTCTTCACTTCTTCATATACCGTGGCTATCTTTTCTTTAGTCTCCGATAGATTTTTTGATAATTCTCCGCCGTGGAGGATTCCTTCAGCCCATGTAAAATACTCTCCTCCTCTTTTTTCAGCTCCACTAAACTAGATTTTGCTGTGTCAACTATTAACATCATTAGATCTCTCGAACACTTATTCAAAATACTATGCCACTTATCCATAAAAGAAACATCCAATGTAAACATTTTAGGTTCTTTATAGAGACGTAATCCCCGAGGTATATGTTGCCTACGGAGATACTCAATGAGAGAGAACCAGTGTAACTCTAATCTAGTGATCCTTTTTTGTAGTTTTATTAAAGTGTCCCAGGTGGTTGTATCCATAAGATCTTCTTCAGGGCCTTCCAATGGGAGCGACATGCGCCCCGTCAGTCGCCAACATATATATGGGAGCTTTTGAAGCACGATGGCTCCCTCAGTTCACCTTTTTTCAATTTATACATCTATGGTGTCGATACATAGATGACATTTTTGTTCTTTGGTCCGGGACATCATCAATATTGCTGGAATTTTTTGATTGGCTTAATACTAGGGAACCTACTATCCAATTTACTGCTGCCTATGACAAAGAAAAAATGACCTTTCTGGATGTAGAGATTATGAAGGGTAAAGCCGGGTGGATCACGAAAGTTTTCCGGAAGCCTACCGACCGTAATGCACTGTTACACTACAAAAGTTTACATCCTAAAAAATTGAAAGATGGATTACCTCTTTCTCAATTCCTCAGATATCGGAGGAATTGTACGGATGTCCGTGAATTTAAGGTTCAAGCTCAAGTATTAAGAATGAAACTATCTGACAGGGGCTATCCTTCACGGGTTATTGAATCAGCCTATAAAAGAGCTCTCTACAATCTTCGTGAGATGCTATTGGTTCCTAAAACAACTATTAGAAGTGATGCTAATATCAATTTTGTAACCCCTTATTCACCTTATAGCAAAAATATTATGGCTATAATTAAACGACATACTAATGTGTTACAGAGCATCCCTTCTTTAAAGGATAGAAAAGTACGATGTGTCTGGACTCGCCAATGCAATTTTAAAGATCTTCTTTGCCCGGCTATTGTGCCTTCTATGCAATCCAATGTGATGGATACCTGTAAGGGACACACACGTTGTGGTGAATGCCCTTTTTGTGAATTGTGAAATAACCACTTTTGATTGGCGGGGAAAAATTTACACACTACAGCATTCTACGAATTGCTCTACTACTCAAGTAGTGTACATTATTCAATGCCCCTATCCACTTATATACGTTGGAAAGACTTTAAGAGCTTTTAAAACACGTCTGGCTGAACATCGCAGTAGGCTTCGCTGTAAAACTGTGACAGCACCAATTGTAGAGCACTGCTTGAAGCATAATCATCTATTTACCGACCTCCGATATTTTTGTCTAGAACGAGTTTCAAAAGCAAATGGTGGTAAATCACTGGATAAGACTTTAATATATAAAGAGCAACGTTGGATCTTTAAGCTTCAATCGGTTCAACCAGATGGTTTAAATTCCCAGATTGATTGGAATCTATGCTCCTGATTGGCTAACACCGTAGGGTTGGCCGTCTTTATCAACCAATAAATAGGGCTCCCTGTGATAAGTTTGAAACACATGCGCGACGCTCTTATATGAAACTTGATCATTCATTGTGGGTAATTCTATGAGGTGAGTCAGATGAATCTTGAAACATCTTCGCTCCGATATGAAGTATATGCATATGGTCTTCAGTGTATTTTGATAAGAAATATACCATACTAATTAGAGAATGTTATTCTTGTTTCCTAGTTCTGATTAAAGAAAAAGTCAGTGGCTTACCCCTGAAGAAACGTTTTTGTGAAACGTAGTAGCGCTATGGCTGACGTTTAAAGAAAAAGTCAGTGGCTTACCCCTGAAGAAACGTTTTTGTGAAACATAGTAGCGCTATGGCTGACGTTGGGATTTTCCTGCTTCAAGAAAGATAAGCCTGACTATCTTATAATATTTTAATATAAACAAAAATTTCAAAAAATATTATAACAATTGATAAAGAATTGAAAAATAAGGGGTCATTGATGCAATTTGGAGCAAGTTGGTAGAAAACTACAATTACCATAGCTCTTTGAAGTCTGAGACCCAATGATAAATTAACAACTATATGGCTGTGTTAACAAGTCTCTTTTAAGAGTTGGAAACTATTTAAAAAAATAATTCTCACATTATTTGAGTAATCTTTATATTTATTGATTCAACTCTTCTGACAAAGCCTGCCAGTTGTGGTTTGCCCGATCCCCCCCAGTGCTGTGCTATCTCACATCTTGCTGCTACTATATAGTGATGCAGCACCCCACCATCCCTTTTTGGAATATCCTCCTCTACTTGATGCAGTAAGCAGACCTCTGGTTTCCTTTACAATCTATATCCTGTCATTTCATAAATCATATCTAAAATCTTTATCCAGTATGCTTGTATCCATTCACACTTCCTCCACATATGGAGCCAATCCCCCCTCTCGTGGCATCCTCTCCAACATTGGTCAGTGTGTCCCATTCCCGCTCTCTTTTTACGTGCTGGCGTCCAATACCAGCAGTATAATATTTTATAAGCATTTTTTATACTTGTGTTGCTATGGATATACTGGCCACCGTCTGTATTATTTTATCCCACACCACTTCATTCCAGCTCACCCCCAAATCTTCCTCCCATTTTAACATATACCCCAATTTACTCTCCCCTCCCTCCATTAATCCTTTGTAAATTTTGGATACTACTCCTTTTTGCCCTAAATGATCTGAACATAATGCCTCAAACCACCCCCTATTTTCCCAAAGATCCTTCCACACCTTCTGCTGTCTCAAAAAATGACTCAGCTGTAAATATGCGTAGTTATCGTTGTCCCCCAGCCTATATAGATCCTTAATGCCCTCAAACTCTAGAATGACCTCCTTGCTCACTATTTGAGAGATGTGTGTTAGTCCCGCCTTTGCCCATCTGCGCAGGATATGCACCCCT
This sequence comes from Ichthyophis bannanicus, assembly GCA_033557465.1. Classification (NCBI taxonomy): domain Eukaryota; kingdom Metazoa; phylum Chordata; class Amphibia; order Gymnophiona; family Ichthyophiidae; genus Ichthyophis; species Ichthyophis bannanicus. The sequence continues at coordinate 192,443,239 of CM066036.1, forward strand.
GGTCCCTGACCCCTATCAAAACATGCCTCCAATGTCATGCCCTGTGTATATCCTTTGTCCTGTACTAATAATTTTCTGTTTTGTCTCCACACTTTCAAGCTATGAGTTGCTTCAATGCAATATCTGACTGGCTCCTGTCTCAAAACCTCAGAATACAACATAAGAAAACAGAAGTACTCTTCATTACAAGGAATCCCAATTTTACCCTCCCACAATATCTTAATGTAAAAGAAGCTGAGTTGCAATCTAAACCCTCAATACGATATTTGGGAGTCACCCTTGATCAACGCCTGGACATGAAGGCCCACATAGGAAACATAGTCAGATCAGTTTACTACAAGATCCGCTCACTTAGACATTTACGTTCCATGCTTGATCCAACTGATTTCCGGACAATTTTCCAGGCGTTGGTTATACCTCATTTTGACTACGCCAACGTCATACTGCAAGGCCTTCCCCAATCTACATTAAACCCGCTTCAGTTAGCCATGAACGCGGCAGCAAGAGTCATCCACGGAGCCTCCAGGAACGATCACGTGACGCCTCTGCTGATACAGTTGCATTGGCTACCCATTCAAGCTAGAATAGTTTTCAAGACCCTGATAATCACTTTTAAAGCTGTTAATAATCTCACATCCGCATCCTTAGCCTCCCTCATCCATATCACATCTCCAAATAGAGCAAGAAGATCCATGGCTATAAACTTCCTTAAAATCCCGAAGGAACTTACTGTTTGCACTAAATCGACAGCCAACAGAGCCTTCAGTCTCAGTGCCCCAAAATGCTGGAATGCACTACCCCCTGATATCCGGGCTATTAAGAGCCTAACACAGTTTAGGAAAGCCCTCAAATGCCACCTCTTCAACAAGTACCTTATAGAACCCAATGGCATCACCTAGAACTCAATATCACCCACTAATACCAGTCCCAGATAAATTTATGGTACTTCAACATCACACCAAGTTTGATACTCAATCCTATAGTGGGCTGGTGATTTCCTATGAAACCTCTGTGCATATGATTCCATGTAGTATGTTTTGTATATAGTTACCCCGGTTATCCAAGTTATTTATGCCCTGTTACCTGTAAACTCATACGTGTTAAATGTATTGAGCATTTTGTTCCATGTGAACCGCGCTGATGATGAATAGTGCGGTATATAAGAGACTGTAAATAAATAAATAAATAAATGATCTATTATGGGATTTTGGTGTTTATATTCTGGAGTGTTACTCCCCCTTCACACTATTTTGTCCAGTCTCTCTCCCCTAACTGAATCTTCTTCCATTTGAACCCACTGTTGCTGTGTTCCTCGTTGCCACTCGTATATCAATTTCAGTTGAGCGGCCTCATAGTATTTTCTAAAATTTGTTACCCCCAGTCCTCCTTCTCCTTTAGCTCTTTGCATTACTGCCATAGCTACTCTTGGCCATCTATTTTGCCATATGAATCGATTAAAAATTATTTGTAACCGTTTTAACTTTCTATGTGGAACCGTTATTGGCAGCGTCTGAAATAGAAATAAGAATCTTGGCAATAGCATCATCTTATTGTGGCAATCCGTCCGAACCATGAGAGGTATCCCCGCCCCCACCCATCTAACAAACTTTCTACCTGCCCGAATAACTTCTGATAATTGAGCTTATATAGGGCTTCTATCCTGTTACTTATTTGGATGCCTAGATATTTAATATTTTCTCTAGCCCACCTAAATGGATACTTCTCCTGTAATATTCCCTGTGCACTTGTTGATACCTTGAAATTAAGATTTACGATTTATTCCAATTAATAGTAAACCCCGACAACCTACCAAATTCTTCTAATTCCCACATTAAAATTGGGATAGAGAAGTGAGGTCTAGCTACGCTTAAGATTATGTCGTCTGCGAACAGTGATATTTTACATTCTCTCCGCCCTACTTTTATGCCTGTTATATCTGCCCACTCTCACACCCTCTCCGCAAACGGTTCTAATTAGATGGCAAAAAGTAGTGGTGATAGGGGGCATCCCTGTCTCGTTCCTCTCCCTTGCCTGAAGAATTCTAAGTAGGTACCATTCACCCTAACACAGGCCTTCGGGTTGTGATAAAGCGCTTTTACCCAGCTTAAGAATTCTTCCCCCAATCCCATTCTTTCCATTACCTGGAAAAGAAAGGGCCAAGACACCTGGTCAAAGGCCTTTTCTGCATCTAAGGACAGCAGGAAGGCCTCTTCCCTACTTCGTTCCGTGGACCAGATCATATTCAAAATCTTTCTGATATTGTCATCTACTTGTCTGCCGGGAATGAATCCCGCTTGATCATAACGGATCAGCTGCCCTATTATCTTATTTAAATGCGTGGCTAGTATTTTAGCTAATAATTTGTCATCTAAATTGAGCAGCGAGATAGGTCGATAAGATGAACACTCTTGTGGATCTTTGCCCTCTTTATGTATTATGGTTATTCCCGCCCACCCCATAGTTTCCGCCTCCCTCCCTTGGAAGATTAAATAGCCTCACTAAAGGCATCATGAGTATTTCTCCAAAACTTCTATAGAATCTCACTGTAAGCCCATCTAAACCTGGAGCCTTGTCTACTTTCTACTGCAGTATAGCTCTCTGTACTTCTGCTGCTATTATAACCCTGTTTAATTATTTTTGATCCCCTCCTCTAATTTTGGCAATTTTAGTGAGTCGAGATAACTCTGTATTCTCTCCTTCTGTGGAGCATCCCTAGCTTTGTATAACCCCTGATAGTATCTCCTAAAGGCTTCCCTAATCTCCCCATCCTTATATACCACCTCCCCTCCCTGGTTCCGAATTTTCATTATATGTGATCGTAGCTTCCTCTGTTTCAACTTCTGCGCCATGTATCTCTCAGCTTTATTTCCTCCCTCAAAAAATCCCTGTCTCAATAACTGCATATGGTACCTTATTTTTGCGGCCTGCATTTCATTTAACTGTGCTCTTACTGCTAGCACCTGTCCTCGGTATGCTCCTCGCTTTCTTTGTGCATCTAGTTCTTCCAGTTCCAACAATTTTACTCTCAGTTCCCTCTCCCTTCCCTCCCGTTCCTTCCGTTTTTGCACCCCCCATTTAATTAAAATTCCTCTCACCACCGCTTTATACCCATCCCATACTCCTCCCCATGCTACCTCCCCATTGTTGTTCCACTTGAAATATTCCCTGGTTTCCCTCTCAATTTCCTCTCTAACCTTCCCATCTTCTAGTAATGTTTCATTAAGTCTCCAAAACCGTACGCCTGTCCCCTCCCCCTGTATTGTCAATCTGACCTCCACCAGTGCATGATCTGACCATGTAATCAAAATCATATCCGTCTCCTTGATTCTTCCTCCCATATCCTTCGATACCCAGATAGCATCTATTCTGGAATATGATCCATGCACTGGTGAAAAATAAGAGAATTGTCTCTTCCCTGACTGATGGAATCTCCATGCATCAATCAAGCACTGTTGTGATACAAACCTGCGATATCTCATCCTATCCACCCTCTTGCCCTCTCTTTTCCCTGTGGCATCTCTAGCTGGGTTCCACATTAAATTGAAATCTCCTCCATATATGAGATGTCCCTCCCTCAATTTCCCCACCTCCTCATTCAATTTTGTCCAAAATTCACTTTGCACCCCTGTTGGAACATATACATTCACAATGCAATATCATTCATTTCCCACTTTTAACCGCAATAACACATATCTCCCTGCTTTATCCCTTACCACGGTTTGCAATTGCATCTTTAACTTTGTATCTATCAATATAGCCACCCCTCCTTTTTTCTTTTCCACTGTGTTAGAGGCATATACACATACTCCATATCCCCTGGGTTTAACTAGATATTCTGTCGTTTTCGTCAAATGCGTCTCCTGTATAAGCACTACCGCTGCCTTTTGGCATATTATTTCTTTATACAATTTCTGTTGTTTAAATGGCGAGTTCAGTCCTTTTACATTTAACGATACTATTTTCAACTTGCCTTGGGTAGTTTTTTACACTCCCCCTTCTCCCTGAGCGCTTGTCCCCCTGCCTCCTCCCCCTCCCTTCCTCCCCCCCTACCTTGAGCTTCCCTCCTCCTGCTCTTCACCACTTCCCCCCTCCCCCTCCTCCCAACCCTGCCCCCCTCCCGCCCCTCTACCCTTCCCCTTCCTCCGTCTCTTCCAAGGAGACTCGACTTCCATAAATTGTGACTGACAATCAGACCCCCACGTGCCTTATCTCTATTGTTCCCCCACCCCCCGCCCCCTTCTTTTATCTCCTACTACCCTCTATCAACCCCCCACCTCTCCTTCTACCCCCCTCCTCCCCACCTACCCCCGTCCATATTTAACATTTAAGCTTAGCAACCCTCAATACATTCAGTCTCGTATCCCCCTCCCCCTACCCTCCCTACCAACTACCCCTCTCCCATTAAGTCTCTTCACTTTCCCCAGACAATATTGCACAGTCTATTTCTTTTAGTTAGTCCATTAGAGTACAGCTTCTCAATTTAACTTCCTCAGCCATCTTCCTTCGCTGCGGCTGTTGCTCCATGGTTCCTGGTGTTAAGACGTGTCAACCTCCACCCTGTGGCTGATACTCTGTGCCATTTCGAACTGTCCCCCCTGGACACAGGTGTTGTATTTGCTTTTGATGTAGATATCCCCACCACCCCTTCTGGAAGAAACATAGAAACATAGAAACATGATGACAGAAAAAGACCACAAGGCCCATCCAGTCTGTCCTTCCACAACAACAACTACAACAGTCCACTATTTACCTTTAGAGATCCTCTGTGTTGGTCCCATGCTTTTTTGAACTCAGTCACTGTCCTCATCTCCACCACCTCCACTGGGAGACTATTCCATGGATCCACTACTCTTTCCGTAAAGAAATATTTCCGCATATCACTCCTGAATCTATCTCCCTTCACCCTCATCCCATGTCCCCTCGTAGCAGAACTTGCTTTCAATTGAAAGAGGCTCTCTCCCTGAACATTTATGCCACGGAGGTATTTAAACATCTCAATCATATCACCTCTATCCCGCCTTTCCTCTAAGGTGTACATATTAAGATCCTTAAGTCTGTCCTCATATGCTTTATAATGAAGCCCATTAATCATTTTAGTAGCAACCCTCTGCACTGACTCCATCCTGTTCACATCCTTTTGAAGGTGCGGTCTCCAGAATTGCACACCATACTCCAAATGAGGTCGCACCAAAGACTTATACAGAGGCATTATCACCTCCTTTTTTCTGCTAGCCATTCCTCTCCGTATGCACCCAAGCATCCTTCTAGCTTTTGCCGTCACCTTTTCTACCTGTTTAGCTACTTTAAGATCATCAGACACAACCGCGCCTAGGTCCCGCTCTTCTTTAGTGGACAAAAGTACTTCACCTCCTATACTGTATTGCTCCCTTGGATTGCTGCAGCCCAAATGCATGACCTTACATTTTTTTACATTAAATCCCAGCTGCCAAATTCTAGACCATTCTTCAAGCTTAGCTAGATCCCTCCTCATGTTATCTACACCTTCCTGGGTGTCTACTCTATTACAGATTTTGGTATCATCCGCAAAGAGGCAAACCTTACCCGACAGCCCTTCCGCTATATCACTAACAAAGATGTTAAAAAGAATCGGACCAAGGACAGATCCCTGGGGCACACCACTGGTAACATCCTTCTCCTCAGAGTGAGCTCCATTTACTTGTACTCTTTGTCGCCTCCCACCCAACCAATTTCTAACCCAAGCAGTAACTTTAGGGTCCATCCCTAGGGTGCTCAGTTTGTTTATAAGTCGCCTGTGAGGAACAGTGTCAAAGGCTTTACTGAAATCTAAATACACCACATCTAGAGCTCTCCCTCGGTCCAACTCCCTGGTCACCCAGTCAAAGAAATCGATCAGATTTGTCTGACAAGACCTGCCTCTGGTGAATCCATGCTGCCTCGGATCCTGTAATCCGCCGGACTCCAGAAACCTCACTATTTTCTCTTTCAGCAGCATTTCCAATAATTTACTCACCACTGAAGTTAAACTAACCGGCCTGTAGTTTTTAACCACATCCTTACTTCCGCTTTTGTGTAAAGGCACCACATGAGCCTCTCTCCAGTCCTTTGGCACCACTCCCGACTCCAACGAGGCATTGAAAAGGTCAGTCAGTGGAGCTGCTAGAACGTCCCCAAGTTCCCTCAGTATTCTAGGGTGTATCCCATCCGGTCCCATCGCTTTGTCTACTTTAAGTTGAGCTAGTTTCTCATGAACACAGTCTTCTGAAAATTGTTCAAGATGTCCCTCGCTTCTGTTCTTATTTGTGGGTGTTTTCTGAGGTCCTGCTCCTGGTTCTTTATCTGTGAACACAGAACAAAAATATTTGTTAAGCAATTCCGCTTTATCCTTATCAGCTTCTACATATTCCCCCCCTGCATCCTTGAGTCTGACAATACCACTTTTGCCCTTCCTCTTCTCACTAATATATCTGAAAAATGTCTTATCCCCCCATTTTATTGCATTGGCTATTTCCTCCTCCTTTTGAATCTTTGCCTTCTTGACTACTTTGCTAGCTTCTCTAAGTTTCTCCAAATACAGATGCCTGTCTTCCTCTTTCTGTGATCTCTTGTATTTTATGAAGGCCTCCCTCTTTTTCTTCACTTTTTCAGCTACTTCCTTCGAAAACCATAGCGGTCTCCTGTTCCTTTTGCCTTTATTTACCATTTTAACAAAAAGGTTTGTTGCCTTTAAAATACCCCCTTTCAGCTTTGCCCACTGTTTTTCTACATCCCCCAGCTGTTCCCATCCCACTAACGACTCCCTGAGGTATTGGCCCATCTTCGCAAAGTTAGTCTTCCTAAAGTCTAAGATCTTCACCTTGGAATGGATTCTAACAGCCCTAGTCCTAATACTGAACCACACCATCTGGTGATCACTGGATGCAAAATGATCTCCCACTACAACATCAGAAACACTTTCACCATTGGTAAGCACCAAGTCCAGTATGGCCCCTTCACGTGTGGGGTCTGTTACCAATTGCCTGAATAGTTCTCCCTGTAGAGAATCCAGGATCTCCTTACTTCTAGATGATACTGCAACAGGAATGTGCCAATCAACATCTGGCATATTGAAATCTCCTAGCAGTAGCACTTCCCCTTTCCTAGCAATGCTGCGTATGTCTTCAATTAACTCTCTGTCCACCTCTTCCTCTTGTGAGGGAGGTCTGTATATCACACCAATGCAAATAGATTTCTCTTTAGTCCCAAGTTTCTGAGTGCAGTCCATGCTTCCTCACTGTTCCTCACCTTCCTGGACACGCCTTTCACAGTTATTACTAACCCGAAGGGATATAGCCATCTATAGCGCAGCCCTTCCCTCCTCAGAAGAGCCATCACCTCTTTCAGCTCTCTCCGACGTTGAAGCGTTCCAAAGGACAAATCCTGAAACAGTTCCACCGCATGTTCCTCCCACTTGATTTGTCCCAGTTTCCTGGAAGCTCGCAATATGCGCTCTTTACTCTTAAACGAATTCAGGCATACCACTATGTCCCTTGGACGTTGTCTCTGATGGGACCCAGCCCCCTATGTGCTCGTTCTATTTTCAGAGATTCATCCTCTACTCCCTCCTCTAGGGCTGCTGCTTGTAGCACATGTCCAAAGACTTTAGTAATTACTTCCTCACAGTTTTTGTATTTAACGTCCTCTGGGATGCCTCTCACTCTGATATGACATCTCCGTGATCGATCCTCCAGGTCCTCCGTTTTTTCTTTCAGTTCTTCCTGGACTTGCTTTAACTCTTCCAATCCTTTTTGTAAATCCACTGTTACTTCCCCCTGTTGTTCCACCTGCTGTTCTATTTCTTCCATCCTGGATCCCAGTTCCACAATGTCTTGTCTTAAAGTTTGCAAAGTCTCCTTTAACTCATTTTTGACTCCATTGATTTCCATTTTGAGTTCCTCTTTCAGCTCCTCCAGCCACATCTTAACCATGTCTGCTACTCCCGGATTCCATGGGCCCCCCTCTCGTCCTCCTGCTCTACCGAGTGTTCAGCCACCATTTTGTTTTCCTTCTCCCCATCATTTCTTCCTTTTGATCTTGCATATGAAGATCGGAATTCCGTCAGTTTTTTCTTGGCGGACGTCCCTTCCTTTGCTTTCTCCATCTGCACTCTCTTCCCCTGTCCCTGTTGCTCAGGGTACTCCTTCAGCACTCTGCGCCTGCTAGACGTACTTAGTGTCTCTTTTTGTATCTTTCTTGCTGTTCACTCTGTCAAACTGATCTCTTGCTTTTTAGCTCTTCAAGAATTATTATTTATTTTTTTATTTTATTTAATACCTTTGAGTTCTGTTCTCCTGTATTGTGCTTAATACTGTACGTTGCTGGTTGCTGTTGCTTTTTGTGGCCTTCTCCCTTATCAGCGTTCTTTTCTTCCCCTCCGTTGCTGGATTCACTTCAGCTTTTTCTTTTTTTCTTTCCTTTTATTATTATTTTTCCCACTGCTAAGCACTTTTCTTCTGCTACTCTTTTACCCTCTGGTCCTCTTGCCGCGGTCCTCCTCTCTTTACTGCCACTCTCCCCCTGATCAGGCTTCTCTCCGCCGTCTCATTCAGCTGTTCATCAGCGGACTCCCGTCTCGCTCCTCTTTTCTGCAAGCCCTCGATATTTCCACTCTGGGTTCCTGCTCCCTGCCGCCCCTCTTGCGCTATTCCTGGCTGTTCTCTTCTGCTTCGCCGATTCTCTCCCCGACCCACCGGTCCGACATGCTATCTCCTTGGCCTGCTCGCCCGCTGCTCATCTCTACCACGCGGTCCCTCTCTCCGCTTCCGCAATCCTCCTTTAATGGCTCCTCTGAGGGTTAACACGCTGCTCTCACCCGTCCGCTTTGTTTTGGGGGTTACTCCTTTCAATGCCACTGCATTGTGCCACTGTCCTGTCACTTTTAGGGGTGCTCAATTTCCACTATGCAGGCTTTGGTGGCGGAGCCCTTCTACAGCACCGCCATGCAGTCCGATGATGTCACCAGAAGTCCAAACAAACCTTTTTCAAAGATGGGGAAGCTGCAAAACTAGAGGACATATCATGAAGCTGCAAGGGGGCAAACTGAAAGGCAATGTTAGGAAATACTTTTCACTGAAAGGGTGGTGGATACTTGAAATGCCCTCCCGATGAAAGTGTTGGGGCCACATACAGTAACAGAATTCACAATGGCATGGGACAGACACGGTGGATCCCTTATAGCAACAGGATAAAATCAAAATAACCTTAACTATCTCTGCTATCTCAACAAATAGGGGTGACCTTGGGCTGGAAGGACTGGGTTTTCTAGTGCTCCTTGTGGTCTTGGGCAAGCCACTTAACCCTCCATTGCCCATGTTCCCTGTAAGTATTAGTTTGTGTCTCATATCCCCTTGTGTTAAATGTATTCCCCAATTGTGTTGTAACCACTTTGATTGAAGGATAAGGTGGTATACAAAACTGTTTAAATAAATAAATGAATGTTATTGCACTGGCTATTTCTTCTTTTTGTATCTTTGACTTCCAGATTACTTTTCTAGCTTCTCTAAGTTTCTCCAAATATAGATACTTGTCTTCCTCTCTCTGTGATCTCTTGTATTTTATGAAGGTCACTCTTTTTTCTTCATCTTTTCAGCTACTTCTTTTGAGAACCATAGTGACCTCCTTTTCCTTTTACATTTATTTACCTAACGAAAAGGTTTGTTGCCCTTAAAATATCCCCTTTCAGTTTTGCCCATTGCTTTTCTACATCCCTCAACTGTTCCCATCCCCCTAACAACTCCTTAAGGTATTGTCCCATCTTGGCAACGTTAGTTTTCCTAAAGTCTAAAACCCTCACTTTTGAATGGGTTTTATCAGCCCTAGTCCTAATACTGAACCACACCATCTGGTGATCACTGGAAATGAGATGATTTCCCACTATGACATCAAAAACACTTTCCCCATTGGTAAGCACCAAATACAGTATGGCCCTTTCATATGTGGGTTCTGTTACCAGTTGCTGGAATAGTTCTCCCTAAAGAGGATCTAAGATCTCCTTACTTCTAGATGACTCTGCAGCAGAGATGTGCCAATCAACATCTGGCATATTGAAATCACCTATCAGTATCACTTCTCCTTTCATGGCAATACTGCATATGTCTTCTATTAAATCCCCATCTACTTCTCCCTATGAGGAAGATCTGTATATCACACCAATGCAAATGGATTTTCCTTTCCCTCTTCTAGTTTAACCCACAGTGCCTCCTTGCTCCTTTTTAAGCCCTGTAATTCTATAGCTTTAATATTATTTTTTACATATAGTGCCACTCCTCCTCCCCTTCTTCCTACCCTGTCCTTCCTGAATAAAGTATAACCCAGTATAACTACATCCCAGCCATGGTTGTCCGTGAACTTTGTCACCTGTGATGTAGCAGGCTCTTATGAAGCAATAGAAACTAATGGTGATCCGGTGGAGAGACCCGGTACTGCAGGGGAATGCAGGATTTTCTCTGTTGAGAGGAAAAAAGAATGCAGAGCTGATCAGGAACCACTCCTCACTTCAAGGCAGGTGAGAAGCCAAGTCCCTGATTGGGCACGCCCAAGCAGGAGGAGGGCAGTGCAGCACTCAGCCAGCTTGTTAAAAACCCAGAAACAGTTAAGGAAGCAACGTGACAAGCAAGGAGATTGGGAAGAAGGACACAAGCACCTGGACGAGGACAGGTCAGATGACCAGGAACAGGAACCGAGAGAGAGAGAACCACTAAGCAGCTGTGATCCAAGAAGGAGCAGACAGGGCTGGGAGACTCAGGGGCAGAGAAAGATTTCTGGAAGCAGAAGAATTCTAAGGCACTGAGAGACCCAAGGCTGCAGCTCAGGAGTTTAAAGGACCCAGAAGAACCTTGGAATAGGAGGCAAAGGGATAAGGAATTACCCTGGAAGAAGCCCAAGCACAAGGTATCTGGTGGGTGTGGCACGGCTAGCAAGCTTAACAGTGGAAAGCCAGAAAGAGTGAATTTTAATTGTGAAAGACAGGATAAAGGCAGAAAGTTTGATACTAACTGGTTAAGTCAAGAAAAGCCTGACTGTTTTCCTTTTAACACTCTGAGAGACTCTCTAAACACACCTGGAACGTTTTACCCTGCACTGCCATGTGGAGATAGGTGGGGGAAGGGAAATGCTTGCACGCTGAAATGTTGTCCAAGTAAAAGCACTGATAATTGCCTAGAGATAAGAAATATAAACAAGCATTTACCTGAAGGAGGATTTGCTCAGCCTAGCTCAGAAAATACACAGGCTGAATTACTTCTCACTGAATTCAGAGAGTTCCTTAAAAGCAGAGCAGTTTCTACTCAGAACGTAGCAAAGCCATTGATCAGCTGGCAAGAAGAAATGCCTTTAATTTCTTTGCCATCTACAGAACAGGAAGTCCCGATGGATTGCTCTACTTGTATGATTCCAAAGGACATTTAAGGGATTTGCTTGCCAGTGTTTGTAAGAAAATAGCAAAGTTACCTCACTGTTTGCTGTGATAAAAGAGCTTCTGTGAAGAAAATAAGTGGAAGCATATTCTGTGCAATTCAGGAGCAGTGCTGGTATCAGAGTTTTCTGTTACCTTAATGAAAAGGAGATCACATGACAGGTGAATGTGATCAGTAATGGACATTCAGTCAAGCAGGGAAAAAAGCCTTGTTTAAGTTCAGTTTCTCAATCTTGTTTTGTATCACATTATTTCATGTACGTCTGCTGCATTTGAACTGCGAAAGCGGGAAATAAACCTCACAAAAAAAGAAATATTCTTTGCCTTGCCTTATCACTTGAGCACCAACACAACTACAACATTAACCCTCAAGGGCATTCAAGGCCAGCCCCTCCCTTAACCCTCAAGGTCCAGGGAGTGGGTGGGTGGCACACCGTAACCGCCACTAAATCCAAGTCAGCCTCTTCCATTAAAGCATCAACATCTGGGATCTTATTTCACATACTACAGGCATTTATATACACCACTTTCCAGATGTTGCCCCTTTTTACCCATTTCTACAGAGGTATTTAATGTTTCACTTACCTGGGGACTGTCACTTACCTGGGAGCTTTCTTCACCCATCCCTAACAAATCTAGTTTAAAGCCCTGTTCAGTAGGTTAGCCAGTCTGCTGCAGAAGACACTTCAGTCCTTCTTGGACAGATGGATGCCATCTCTGCTCTGCAGTCCTTGGAACATCATCATCCCATGGTCCAGGAAACCAAAACGCTCTTGATGACACCATTCGCACAGCCAAGCTTTCATCTCCAGGATGTGAGCTTCTCTGCCTCGGCCTTTACCCTCAGTAAGGAGGACTGAAGAGAATACCACATGTGTACCTATCTGCTTCACCTTCTATCTCAGAGCCATGAAGTCACTTTTGATATGCTTAGAGGGATACCTAGCAGCAGGGCCGGCCCGTCCATTGAGCGAGAATGTTTTTTGCACAGGGCCCCGCGTTTCAGGGGGCCCCGCGCAAAAAACATTCTGATCCTAAAATAAAATTTAAAAAAAAAAAAAAAGCTGTCTTCTCCCGCTGCCGGGGCCGCCGTGGCAGAATCGAGTGTGCCGCGGGGCCCCCCCTGCCCAGCAGAGCCTGCCCTCCCCCGTATCACCTCTCTCTTCGTAGCTGCAGTCAGATGCGCCGGCTTTCAGAGCGCGAGGGGAGAGTTTCTCCCTCGCTGCTCTGTTAAGCCCACGGGGGCTGATGGGAAGTTCCCATCAGCCCCCGCGGGCTTAACAGAGCCGCGAAAGGGAAACTAGACCCTTCGCGCTCTGAAAGCCGGCGCGTGTGACTGCAGCTACGAAGAGAGGTGATACGGGGGAGGGCAGGCTCTGCTGGGCAGGGGGGGCCCCGCGGCACACTCGATTCTGCCGCGGCGGCCCCGGCAGCGGGAGAAGACAGCTTTTTTTTAAAAACTTTTCTCTGGGCTGGGCTGGGCTGGGCTGGGGGGGGATTAGGAGTGGTGATGGGCTGGGGGGTTAGGAGTGGTGATGGGCTATGGGTGGGTAGGAGTGGTGATGGGCTATGGGGGGGTTAGGAGTGGTGATGGGCTATGGGGGAGCTAAGTCTTTATATGGGCTGATGGGATTAGGACTGGAAGTGGGTTGATGGGGGATTAGGACTGGAAATGGGCTGGTGGGATTAGGACTGGGAGTGGGCTGATGGGGAGGTTAGGACTGGTAATGGGGTATGGGGGGCTTAAACTGAAAATTGGGTGATGGGGATTACGACTGGGAGTGGGCTATGGGGGGCTAGGACTGGTAATGGGTAGGGGGGGTTGCTAGGACTGGAAAAGGGCTGGGGGGATAAAGACTGGAGGTGGGCTGATGGGGTTAGGACTGGTAATGGGCTGTGGGCTGTTGGGGGGGTTAGGACTGGTAATGGGCTATGGGGGGGCTAGGACTGGAAATGGGCTGATGGGGGGGTTAACACTGGAGGTGGGCTGATGGGGTTAAGACTGGTAATGGGCTATGGGGGGGTTAGGACTGATAATGGGCTATGGGGGGGGGCTAGGACAGGAAATGGGCTAATGGGGAGGGGTTAGGACTTGAGATGGGCTGATGGGGTTAGGACTGGTAATGGGCCGTGGGCTGATGGGGGGGTTAGGACTGGCAGTGGGCTATGGGGGGCTGACTGGAAGTGGGCTGATGGGGGGCTAGGACTGGTATTGGGTTGGGGGGTTGCTAGGACTGGAAATGGGCTGATGGGGGGCTAGGACTGGAAATGGGCTGATGCAGGGACTAGAAGGGAATGGATACTGGGTGAGGCTGGAACTAGAAGGGAGCTGATGTTGGGGGAGGATTAGAATGGGATGGGCTGGGAGAGTAAAATGGAGAGGGGAAAAATATTTTGTGTGGGAGGGATAAAAAATCTACAATTGGCTGGGTATTGGGAGAGTAAGTGGGGATTGAGGATGGAGGGGTAAAATTTGAGTGGATGAAATAGGAATGAGGAAAGAGCAAAAGGAGAAAGATTAGTATGTTAAAGCAGATGTAGAGAGAGAAAATGGAAAAAAAAACTAGAAGAGAGAAGAAAGGACAAATGGACAGCAGATGATGGAGAGTTAGCAGAAAACATGAAGAAACCAGAATAAAGTGGCTGGAGCAATTGCAACTGAAAAAAAATGCACAAAAGGTAGAAAGATATCTCTTTATTTTGAATTTATTACCTGGAATATGAAAGCTCTGGGAAATGTGCATCATTAATGTCTGCGCTTTGTTTGGTACAAGAGGAAATTAATTTATAGTTTTATTTCTACAGTGTTGTTGTACATTCCAAGTTTGGCTTTTGGGGTTCCCAGTTTAATTATTGCCTTCCTGTTTCTAAATTGTGATTCCTTGTTTGGTGATGGTCTATGTTCTGCATGTGTAACTGAGCTGAGGTATTCTGTTTATGTAATTCCTATTAGACATTGCCACTTGTTCTCTTTCCCCAGTAGGTCATGTATTGTTCTCTGAAATGTATTGGTTTAATATTTGCAGTGTTGCCTTTTGATAGGTAGGGTATGGTGCTTTGTGAGTCCTGGTAGTGCTGTTAGGATACGGCGGGTTTGCTATGGGTTCTAAATGGGCAGTGTTTGTAGTAGTTCCTAATGTGCCTGGCGGTTGGCATTGGATTATAGTAATGTAGAAATCTTTTAGTCTGTCTTTATTCATACACTCATTAAGAGACATGTTTACTAAAAATTAGTGTATGTTAGCATTATGCAAATATTTATGCAAATAAGGCCACTTATGCAAATGAGGCCCCTCACCGAGTCTCCGCACATGGCCCCGCACCCCCCTTGTGCCGCCCCTGCCTAGCAGTATCATTTGTGCTGACATGGATGAGCAACATCGGAAAATAGTCTGTAGACTTGATGAGTCTTAGCTAATATCTTAGATTTTGGCTCCTGGCAGACAGGACTCCTCTGGACATCAGGTCTGGTTGGCAGATGGACAACTCAGAACTGAGTTACCAATCACCAGTATCCTTTGCTTCTTTGTAGTCACTGATTCTGCAACTTTGGAGTGCTCGAGCTTTGGTTCTTCCCTTTCCTGGGATGTTTTCACCTCCTCCACTTCCAGGGCTGCATACTGGTTCTTCAGTTCAAGGGCTGGTGGAGTTGGATTGCTGATGCTGCAGGCTCTAGTGACTCTTGTCTAACTTTCTTCATTCTGTAGCTTCCCATCTTCACCTCTATTGGACACCTTGGATGTTTCAAGAAGCATCTCATTGATATATTTTTCACTGTCTCGAATGCTTCTCAGTCTCGTCATCTCTTCTCTGAGCTCCTCTACTTGTTTCATGAGGGTTTTAGCTTGCAGGCATCCTGCACTTGAAACTGGTTCTTCAGCTGACATTGGGCTCTCTGTCTGGTCAGAGGCAGAGGATGTAACAGGGGCAACAGCTTTGGCAATACGATATTTCTTAGCCATTTTTCAGTTGGTGGAGCTTTGGTACGTGTTGAAATAAACAAGAGAGATCTACCAAAGGCCCTAACTTTTCCTCAGCTATCTCTTGAGAGAAAAAGAAGTTAAGCTCTTTTATGTTTGTTCTAACAGCGCTGTTCTATGTTCCTGTGTGTAGCTATTTGGGGAGTTGCTCTATAAAGCAAGAATTCTCACATGGGGTGGGTGGGAGCTGGGGTGGATAAGGAGGGATCAAACACCTGATGAGATCAGTGGCTGCAAAGAGCTCGCTCTGAATGAAAAGCTGAATAAAGAAAACAATGAACTCTTATAGGCAGAGCTTTACCCAACCCCACCAAAAAATTCTCCTTTTGCAATACAGAAAAAGATTTAGCTTTTAAAAATGAAGACTAAAACCCCTTTAAGAGCTCTCAGGCAGAGAGCTTGTATTTAAAAGTCACACAATATTACCTTGCTTGCAACTGAGACCCTGTTAGGAATACCAGTACTTGCAAGGTCCTGTAGACCTTTATATAGCACACAGCTGCCTAGCTCCTTTGCAAACTAATCAAGGACCACTCGCTCTGAATGAAAAGCTGGAAAAAGAAAACAATGAACTCTAATAGGCAGAGCTTTACCCAACCCCATGGTTTATGGTTTATGGTTTATTGAAAGCTTGATATATTGCCGCTTGATATATCGCCCTTTGCACATCTAAACAGTTTAAAAAATAAAATAAATAAAACAATAATAACTGAAATGGAAAAGAACTCCAATAGAATTGATAGGATAGATACAAAAACAATCATGCATAAGAAGCAGTCAGTCAGGCATAATCAAGTCTGTGGCAAGCAAACGATGGGAAATATCTCGGTATCTTTCTGCCACATTTTCTTGATCTCTGACGGCGTTTCTTGGTACTTGAGGATCTCCCTCTAAATGCGATTTACAAAATATTTGCTTAGAACTTTCTCACTATGTCCAATCTCCTTGCATCCAACTTTTTATTGGTAGGAATGGAGTATCTCAGGTGATCATAATCTCTTCATTTTCTGTAATTTTCTTCGGGTCGTGATCTCAGTCCTTTTCAGATACAGGAATGTTGTAGTGCCTACAAAGTTTCCAATATATGAGGCATGCTACCTTGTTGTGCCTTTCTCTGTATAAATATTTTCATCCATCAGAACTTCGCAACCAGCTACAAGATAACTGTTTCCAGCTCTTTTTTACAGAATCTACATATATTGGTTTTTGCCAGCTTTTTTCTATGCTTGTTGTGAACCATCTCATCCATAGTCCACTGTCCTGGGCTGCAACCATCAATCTCTGTCTTTTGGTTTAAATTCATCTCTCCTTAATCATTCATGCATCTGGTTTTCATCGACAAAGGGTTCCTGGAATAACACGTATTTACCACTATATTTGTGCATTTCTCACTAGTTTTTCTTCATCTGCTCATCAAGATTTTTTCCCTTGTTTTGAAAATTCTGTTGCTTCTTTCCCTATATGTGCTAGTGAATTCTCACTCATTCCTTCTACTTAGCAGAATGCTTGTCCAAGTTTAATGATAGAGACAGATTCTGGACATTTACTCTCATATTTCAGCACTTTCTGAATATTTGGAACTGATGATGCTATTAAATGGGCCTTTTCTTCACCAGTGGCATCTTTCTTGCCACCTGCACATACAGGCAATGATTGTGGAGTAATTGTGAAAATGTTGAACAGTCTACATTTTCCTAACTCTTAGCTAGAGACCTCACAGTAATCTTTCTCAACATTTTCCTTCACCACCCACCTGTACCCCCAAATACCTAAGTAAAGTTCTTACCCACTTAAATGGAAAGGTCGCTCTTAATCTCTGCTCCAGCCCCATTTCTAAATGTATGCCTAAAATTTCTGTTTTTGTGAGGTTAACTTTGTATCCGGAAACCCTTGCATATTGCTCCATTTCTCTCATCAGGACTGGCAATGAAATCAAAGGGCTCATCAGTGAGCATATGATCATTCGCCAAGAGGGATATTTTGTGATGTCTCTCGCCTACAATCACCCCTCTCATATCCGTGTTTGCCCTAATTCTTTCTGCCAGAGGTTGTATAACCATTATAAATAGGGTTGACAGTTGTCTCTTCTTCTATCATGTTCCTCTTCCCAGAGCAAACTCCATTCACCTTGACCTTTGCCTTGGGCCCTTTGTACAAAGCCCCCACCCACTCTATAAATTTGGGGCCTAGTCCCATTTTCTTCAATACCTAAAACATAAAGCCCCATTCTACTCTGTCTAATGCTTTTTCAGCATCTACCATCATTAGCAAAGTATACTGCTGTACCTGCTTTGCATACCATATCAAATTCAAAATTTGTCAAATGTTATCACTGGCTTGCCACCCTGGGACAAAATCTGTCTGGTCTTGTATCAGAAATGAAAGGAAGCCTTGTAATCAACTGGCCAGGATTTTGGCAAAGATCTTTGCGTCTACATTAATAAGATGGGTCTATATGAACCCCATACTGTCTCATCTTTACCTGGCTTTGGAAGCACCGCGTTACCCGCTACCACCATTGATTTGCGTAGTTCCCCCCATTGTCTGCCTCATTGAAGAGATCCACCAAAACATCCACCACTTCCTCCTGGAAAATCTTATACAATTTAGCAGTAAGACCATCTAACCCTGGAGCTTTGCCCTCCTTTAGACTCTTAAGAGCTACCAAAACTTCCCCCTAGTTATATCCCCATCTAACCCTTCCCATGCTTCCCTCCCCAAGCATGGCAAATTGCAATCCTCAAAATAATGCTTAACTGTCTCAGCCGCCCCACAACCTCTGGCGTATAAAGCTGTGCATAGAACTGCTTAAAAGTGTCCCTGATCTCTTCTGACTTAGAGCAGCTTCCCTTTTGTATTCCGTATTTTAATCACCTGTTGTTGGGTCTGTCATGCTTGTAACTTATGTGCAAGCACTTCGCTTTGTTATCCCATTCATAATACCTTTGCTACAAATTATATGCCATCTCCTGCATTTGCAATTTATTAATTTCTTCCCTCACCAATTCCATCTCGGCCAGGACACGTCTGGATTGAGTCCAGAAGTGCTCCTGTCATAGGTCTTGAAACCGTCGCAAGAGGCTACCCTGCCATCTCACCGTCTGATGCTTCGGGTGTGTTGCCAATGTGATGAAGTGACCCCTCATAATTGCCTTTAACCCATCTCATATGGTACCTAGAGAGATTCCTTCTCCCATATTTTGTGCCATATATTCCTGTAGGTGCTTCCTCAGTTTGTCACATCCACTGTCCACCTTTCCCACCACAAGTGCCATTCTTACACGGGCATGGTCAGACCTCAACATCTGCTTGATCGTCACATTCTGTACATTTGCCAGTAACTCTGCATCTACCCAGGGAATGTCCATCCTATAATAGGTCTCATGGGGTTTAGAGGAAAAGTATACTGTCGCCCCACCCCATGGTGTTGTCGCCAGACATCCACAAGCCTCAAGTTTCTAAGAACTCCCCATCTTCCGTTTCATCTTTTTAAGCCCCCTGCCTCCCCCCACCCTAGAATTATCAACTCTGGGGTTAACTGCTAAATTAAAAGCCCCCTCCAAGAATACAATGACCCCCCTCCCAACTCTTCCACCACTCTCCCTACTGCCTCAAAAAACTCCCCGACCACTATTAGGAGAATACCTACTTCCCCCCTCGCTTCAGATTTTCTTTATTGGCAGCCAGATATGCATAAGGGAAAACCCTCCCAGACAACCCTCCCACCTCAAAAGACTTCTTCAAGTGCATTTATTGGACCATTATGAAATTGGCCCTTAGTCTCTTCCCCTCTCTCAGTAACAGAGACCTCTTTTGCCAGGAATTCAACCCATTCACATTCAAAGCTTCCACCTCTGCCACCTCTCCCCTTGTCTTACTCATCATTGCCTTCACTCACCCCTCCAACACCACAGTTCTCAGAATCCATCAACCAGTTTATAGGCCCCTCATCCCACCCTCCAAACCCTCCCCCTCTATCTCCCTCCCCCCACTGCTCCCTCAGACTGGTGCGTCTTCTCCCACCAGACCCTCTTTGGAGTAGTGACTACAAAGACCAAGACCCCAGAGCAAACCTCCCAAACATAGAACTTCCCCTCCAACACTCCCCCTTCCCCCTTCTTCGGGCCCCCCCCTTAGTTCACTTTTCTCCTCTCTCATAGTACCCTGCTTCACTAATCAATCATCCCCCTTACCATTCACCCCCTCACTCTCTCTATGTCCGAACCCCCAGAGGGCTCACATTCCATACCTCTAAATAGTCCAACTTCCTATAACTACAAACTAACCTCTCAAATGAGTAATTCAACAGAACCTTAGAACAAGTGTCCCTTAACCGGAGGTCCCCGTACCAGCCTCCCTTCTGAGCATGAATAACAATATCAGTCCAGATTGTCAACAGCCCTACACACACTGGAGGAAGCACACTAGATCTAATTTTAACTCCTAAACAATTCCTCAACCACGCTGCTAAAACTATGACAAAGGTCACGCAGGTCCTATGGTCAGACCACTATCTGATATCCTTCCAACTTCCTGGAAACCTTACAAACCAACACAACAATGTTAACACAAATACAGGATGCCGATTCAAACAATTTGAGTAACCAACATTCCTGGATACATTATCCGCAATAGTTGACAATGACTCAAATAATTCAGACGACCTCATCCTGAACTGGAACAAGATCATCACTGAATATGCCACAATACCACATACTACACAAAATAAGGCTGTAGTTAACACTACATGGTACAACCTCCAGCTGAAACAACTAAAAAGAGAATGCAGGAGCGCAGATGGCGCCACTCATAAAATAACCATGACAGACATATCTACCTACTTAACCTCAGTACTTATTGGAATAAAGTTAAGAAACATAAAAAAGAATACCACTCAAAGCTGATCACTAACTCCTTAACTAAACCAAGGGAATTACACAGGTACACTAAAAAAATTTTTTTTTAAACTGCCTCTAATGTTTCGATTGATTTTTACGTTTTTTGGTGCGCTGAATCCAAATCTGGTAACCAATTTGCTCCATCACGTACAGATTTTTTGCTACATTGGGTTAGCAGTTTGAGGTGAACATTTCAGATTGAGTGCGATCGAGATAAAAGTTTCTTGGATGAATTCTTTATACTAATTGTTTAGTAGTTATTCAAATAAGAATAAAGAAAATTGTAACAAGGCAGCACATAAGAATAGAGTAATGTCAACAAAACACACTGTGATGGTAGCAAAATTGTCTGCACTTAAAACAGCCACATACATGTGCACAAACATTGAGCATATAAGAGCGAGGTTAGACACAAAGCAAAGCAAAGAAATGTGCAAAAAATGTTGTACAGGTATGTATGTAAGAATAGAAAACGCAAACCACACCATTGCAATACATGAAGACAAACACCTGATGGTGTGAAAATAAAATTCTAATAAATGAGATCCGACACTGTGGTAATAACTAGCAAATTTTTATTTCAAAGTTTAGTAAAAACACGATATTTGTCAACACAGTTTAGATTTTAAAGTCATTCTTGGGTCAATCAATCTCCTGGTGGGCCCGTTTCTTCTTCCCCCGGATGCTTCTCTTGGTGCGCTGCTTGGCGTATTTTTCATCTTGGGTTTCCCGCAACAGCAACCAGCAGAAATCAGCCATCATAGTGGTGTTCCATCTTCCTTGGTACCTTCTCTCTGCGTCCTTGATGTCCTGGTGAAACCTTTCACCTTGTTCTTCACTGTACGCCCCCAAGTTTTCGGGAAAGTAGTTCACATGGGAGTGCAAGAAATGGACTTTCAGGCTCATGTTATAGCCTTGTTCTTTGAAGGCATTGAGCATCCTGGCAACAATATCCTTATAGTTCTCATCCCGCCTGTTCCCCAAGAATTTGAGAACAACATCCTTGAAGGAATCCCAGGCTTCTTTTTCCTTCTCAGACATCGTTTCAGCGAATGCTCCATCTGAAATGAGTTTACTTATATCAGGGCCAACAAACACTCCTTCCTTTAGCTTTGCTTCAGAAAGTCGGGGGAACTTTGAGCAAAGGTACCGAAAGCACTCACCATCTTTTGGAAGGGACTTGATGAATTGCTTAATGAGACCCAACTTAATGTGGAGAGGTGGTAATAGAATTTTATCACGAGGTACCAAGCTCTCATGAAGAACATTTTTCTCACCGGGTCTCAAATACTCCCGAATTGGCCAGTCTTTTTTCCCCCAGTGTAGGTCGCGGGCCCGGCTATCCCACAAGCAAAGGAAGCAGGGATATTTGGTGAAACCGGATTGCTGCCCTAATAGCATGGATAGAATTTTAAAGTCTCCACAAATCATCCACTTATGCTCATCATAACGAATCTTCTGAAGAATCAGGGCCAAATTCTCGTATTTTTCTTGGAGAATAACAGAGTGAGCAATAGGAACTGAAGTGAATGTGTTGCCATTATGAAGAAGAACACCTTTTATGCTGTCTTTTGATGAGTCAATGAACAGCCGCCATTCAGCAGGATCATACTTGAGTTTAAACTTTTCCATCACTCCGTATATATCGTTGCAAAATACCAAATCTTCCTCTTTGCTGAAATACTTCAAAAATTGTGTCTCGCGGTTGCGGTACCAATAAAAAGTTGTTCCTGGTGACAATAGATTTTTCTGTTTAAGCCAAGAACCTAGCAGTTGGGCAGCATCTTTTGGGAGTCCTAAATCCCGGACTAAATCATTCAATTCAGCTTGAGAGAAAAGTTCAGGTTTCGGATCTGGTTCAGTTTCAAACTCGGAAGTACTGGACTCATCGGGAAAAGCCATCTGATGAGTCTCATCATGATCAGAACCGTCCACACAAATATGATCCAAAGATTTTGGTGGTTCAGGCACAGGTACTTCGTTGCTATGAGGCATAGGCCTAATTGCTGAGGGAAGGTTGGGGTAACTTATTACGTTCTTATTTTTTAAGTTGTATCCCTTCACAATGCAAGAGCAAAAATAGCAGTCACTGCTGTGGTCTCTTTGTTCACGCCACATCATAGGTATTCCGAAACGAAATGCTTGTTTTTTACCTTTCATCCATAAGCGTAGATCTTCCTCACATGTCTTGCACACTTTGTGAGGAGCCCACGGTTTGTCTTGATCGCCTAACTTCAAACCGAAATAGGCGAAATATACTTTTTTAATAAATGCAGAAATGTTCCTCTGCCGCTTTTTCACGGTATATTCCCCACAAATAAAACAAAAACTGTCCGGAGAGTTGACGCAACCTCTGGCTCTGTGAGCCATCACAAATACACAGCACTGCAAACTACAACTGTAGTGAACCACTTTGGAATAAAGTTGGATTACGACTGAGCAAACAAAAGATAATAATGAACTTGCAAGAAACTGAAATTTGACAGGAACGTTCACGTCGCAACCACCGTGTTTGAGCGAGCGAACGAGGCGAGGCGAACAGGAAAGAACATGCGCCAGCGCGAGTACTGGATTTAGCCCCCCGCCTCCCAATTGTCCTGTTAATGTATAAAATGAATACAAAACACTCTAAAATATCATGAGGGAGTGTTTCTAGTTAGTTAACCATTACAACCTCTATTTTGGGCCAAGAAAATAAACTGCAGTCGGCTAAAAGGAAATTATGTGAACATTCCTTATATGGGTAAGAAATCTAATTTTGCAAGAAAACGTGACGTGATGGAACATTTTGGCTATTTTTCCTGGATTCAGCACCCCAAAATCTATAGGAATCAGTTGCAAAACTGGAGGCAGTTTTTTGGTAGTGTACCTGTGTTATTTGAGATTGTAAAATCCCTATTAAAACATGACAACAATAACAAAACAAGTAACATTCCTGATCCACAAACTTTGGCAAACATTTTCCAATCCAAATCCCAAACAATGCACCCTAATACAGCTTCACCACAGCTTATCCAAGCACACAATGTCAGTCTCAAAGAACTCCTAACACCCTCCTTAGAAACCATCATAAAGACTATTAACACAACAGCTTCATCAATGGATCCATGCCCAGTAAGCTGGATAAAGCTTACCCAAGCCGACAGCTCCATTCCTAAAAAGGATAACACAATACTCCTTTGAGCCAGCCTACCTACCAGCCTGCCTCAAGAATGACTCGATCAGATCCATTCTAAAGAATCCAAAACTAGATGCAAATGACCCAATTTCTTACAGACCCATCACTAGTATACCATTTCTAGCTAAAATAATTGAAAATGTAGTCCAGTTACAACTGCAAGAGTACATCAACACAAACAATCCATTAGACTCACAACAGCATGGCTTCAGACCGTACCATGGCATAGAAACACTTATCACTTCCCTTTCTGATAACATCACAAAAGGCATTCAGAACATGTGACAAGGATTTATCTTTATATTCCTTAACATTAAGGCTGCATTTGATTCAGTATCACACAATCTGCTACTCATACTTCTACAAGAAATTGGAGTTCAGGGATCTGTATTAAAATGGTTTCACTCCTATCTAACACAATATCACCAGCATGTGAAAATAGCAAACATTAAATCTTTCCTATTTAAGCTAACCTGGGGCTTTCCGCAAGGATCAGCACTATCCTCCTTATTATTCAATTTTTATCTGCAACCTGTCTGCAGCATTATGCGAGTTCACAATATCTTATATCACATCTATGCTGATGACTTCATGATTTACATGCCATTCTCCAGGAACAAGCAGGAAGTCAGTCCTCACATATGGGTGACGTCGGCGCTTACGGAACCCACGTGGAAGCATCTCCACAGCTTTCAAAGAAAGTCTTTGGGAGATGCACCATGCATACGTAGCCCCCTTCCCGCTCAAGGGTGCCATCATGCCTCAGTCTCCTTTTTTCCGTGGAGCCCTTTGGATGTTGTCTAGTTTCCCCCAGAAAAAGCGTGAGTTTTTTGTTAAGTTTTGTCCGGTTTGCGTACCGGTTCCTTCCTCCCCCAAACCAACTTGTCTCGGCATCATTCCTTGGGTTCATCCATTTGTTTTCCCATTTTTCATCAAGGTGTCCCTCGAACCAGCATTCACGCTGTAACACGGAAGATCTGCAGTCTGCCTCAGAAGCACAGAAATCTGCTGTTTGCAGTTTAGACTCTGACAGGCAGGCAAGTCACAAGGTTCCCAGTTACCATAGGCAACGTAAACAAACTCAGACACGAGGTCTGCAGTCACACCTAGCTAGTAAGCATTCCCCAGCTGCTGATGAAAACGGCTTTCACCTGTGCAAGGGAACGCCCAAGAAGCTGTATAAAAAATACTCAGTGCAGTCAGAGTTAGACTGGCAGGACAAGAGAAACTTGCAAGACACGAGAGACTTGCAAGACTCAGAAGAAAGCTCAGAATATTCAGGAAATACAGACACAGAGTCAGAACTGCCTGGAACTTCTAGCAGGAAGCCACAAAGGAATTCACAGAAAGAAACACGGAGAGTTTCACACAGAGAGGTCAGCTGTAAGAAGCACTTACCTCTGACGCAGCTTGAATTTCCTAAGCACCGGGCTGTGCTGAATGAATGGGAGGCAGTGGAAGGCAAACCGTATGTATCTGAAAAGCATAGCAGCTTAAAACAGTTACAAACCCTAGAGAGGGAAAGAAATGCTATTGAAGATGTGTGTATGTCTGACCCTGAAGAATGTGTGCCAGTGAAACCCTGCAAAAGATTTCCAAGAGAGAAATCCTCACATAATAGAAGAGAACAGTGTTATGGTTTACAGCCAAATGTAAAAGGCAGGAAGTTTAAACGTTTTAAGGATAAAGCTTACTCAGAGAAAGGTGTTTCTCCTTCCTGCTATTACCAGCTTTATGACAGCTATTTGCCCTGCTGTGAAGAAGGCTGTTCAGAGAGCACTGATAGAGATATGGGACTAAGAAGGGTGCAAACTTTCTGTTCCAATGAAAATACTGTAAATGATAAAGCAAAGTGTGAGCCTATGATTACAGAGGCTGGTATGGAAAGCCCATGTGATGAAGCCATGGATTGTACGCTGTTGTTATCCAATATGGTTTCCTCCTTATGCTGAAGCCAGGATAAGAGTGCCTCGTAAGTGCTGAGAAAGCTAAGAAGAGACCGCTAGCATATCGGATAAGCTTTATACTGTGATTTATGAGTTCTGTTGAAGCAAGATGCTATGTTTAAGTTTTCTTCAGTTTACCAGAAGTATGGTTGTATTCTGAGTTTTTTGTATTATAACCTTTTTGAAAATCCAACCCTGGGAGGGGAATAAAAATCCTTTTGAAAAACCTGACCACTTGACTCACAACTACAACTTTCTATAAGAAAGGTCAGGCCCAGCAGTCTGGCTGTTAGCTTAGGCCACAGTCCAGCTCCTGCTGGTGACAACGCCCTTTTTTAGCTGAAGGCCTCGGACCTCCACTGGGAGGTGGGGACCCCCTTTTCCAATAGCCTCCAGTGGTTTCAAGAAATGCGACTGTGGGGCAAAATGATGTCTCAACGACCCACATGACTGCTGCATCCGGTCCCTCGACCCGGAGTATAATTACTCTGACTGCAAACTCTGCAGAACCATGACCTCAAAGGCCTTAAAGAGCCATCAGCAGCAGCAGGAGAAATTTTTCCAGAGTCTCCGTCAACACCATGCTCCAGGGCCCCCTCCAATACCTCGGTGCCCTGCGAAGCCTGAGCTTCTTCGGAGTCCCGCAGCCACGGTTCCTTTGAGTGGAAATCCCTGGAGGTGGAGCGCAAGAAGATACCCTCGAAGACCACCTCAGAGGACAGGTCCGGGAAGAAGGGAAAATCCCACCCCAGGCCCCGTAGATCCAGGCATGAGTCCAAGGAGTCGGAGAGGGAGTGGCCTTCCAAACTGCCACACAAAGAGTCATCAGCTCCCTCCGACCGGCCTCGGACCTCCGAGGCCATCCTCATCAAGGACTCTCCCTCGAGAGTACCGACACCGGGACCGAAACCCTCAGTGCCCGCGTCAAAGGCTGCGGAGCCAACTGGTATGGAAACCAGGATGGCGGCCTTGGAAAGCAGTATATCTGCCCTCATGGCCATGCAGTGGGCATTTATGTCTGGCTTGTCCGGTTCATCCACCCCGATGATGGGACTCTCGACATCGAGGGCTTCCCCGGATGTCAAGCTGGTCCTCGAGCGCCAGCGACCTCGAGAGTGCTCCCGGCACCAGACAATGTCCCGGTCCTGTTCCTCAAAGCACCGGTCCTCCCCAGTGAGCACCCGTAGCTCGGATCTCAGATCCTCTGGAGGTCACAGACTTCCTGGAACGGACCTCAACCGAGGTGATCACATGGCATCGGACTCATATTCGGACTTCGAGTCGGAATGGGAGACTGAGGACGAAGACTCACCGGACACTAGGCGACACTGAGACGTGCCCTCAGATCCATATCCACAGATGCCCCATCGCCATTCCCCGCCCGAGGACATCATCTTCCTCGATTTTTGTGCGGGACATGGCCAAGGCTCTCACTATCGAGACCGAGGCCAAGGAGGACCCACGCACTGAGGAATTGGAAATACTCCAATACGAGGCACTTCCTAAGGAGACCCTTATGGTACTGGTGCCCCCGATCTTAGACTGCCTACTCCTCCAGATGTGGGAAACACCAGTGTCAGTACCAATTGTCAGTAGGTGCCTCAATGCCATGTACCGGGTATGCCGTGAATGGAGTGGAACGGGTAAACGTAGATCGATTGTTTACGCAATCAGAATATAGAAAGACTAGGGGACATGTAATGAAGCTACAGGGTAAACTATTTAAGACAAATAAGAGAAAATATTTTTTCACTCAACGTGTAATCAAACTCTGGAATTTGTTACCGGAGGATGTAGTAAGAGCTGTTAGTGTAGCTGGGTTTAAAAAAGGTTTGGACAAGTTCCTGGAGGAAAGGTCCATAAACCATTATTAAAAAGGGACCCAGGTGTGCCACGTGACGCATGAGGGAGTAGACGGCTGTTCTACTCGCTCCGGGGCTGCCCCGCTAATAATCTGCAAATTTGGTGAGTTCTCCCCAGTGTAGGGGGCCGGTAGACGCACGGGAACATTGAGTGTGGTGCTGCGGTGCGTCTCAGCAATTTTGGAGTGTTAAATGCCTCCTCCGGCGCGCCGAGAACGGGAGAAGCCCCCGAAGTCTGGGGCCTCCTCTACCGTGTGCCCAACTACCAATATGGCGCAGCCGCGATCACCTGGGGGAGAGAGCTCGGATTCGGGGGCAGAGGAGCTCGCCCGGGAGGTGGCGAAGATTTTGGAGCCCAAGTTTGACCTCATTTTGAACAAACTTGAGACGATGGGAGAGACGCTCACAGAGTTTAGCCAGAGACTTGATGAAGTGGAAAACCGAGTGTCGGTGCTAGAGAAGGAGGAGGGCCAGCGGACCCGAGGAACAGCTCTGATGCGCAAGCAACTGGAGACCCTGCTGGATAAGGTTGATGACCTGGAAAATCGATCCAGGCGCAACAACTTGCGAATCATGGGGGTCCCAGAGACAAAGACTGACGCAATGCTGGTGTCGATTGTGGAGAACTGGCTGCCTAAGGAACTGGGACTGGAGGGCCTGGTTGGACAACTTAAAGTGGAGCGAGTGCACCGTTTGGGGCCCAGAACTGAGCTTCAGCAAAGGCCCAGAGTGATCCTCGCGCGGATCCTGAATTTTCAGCACAAGTGGCAGCTTCTACAGGCATTTCGACAGAAAAGGGACCTGCAATTGGACAACCAGAGAGTGCTGCTGTTCCAGGACTATTCGGCGAATGTGGCGGCAAAGCGTAAAGAATTCTCCCCGTTGTGTGCGGCCTTATTTAAAAAGCGGCTCAGATTTACACTGGCGTTTCCTGCTGTCCTCCGCGTGACACATGCGGGGAAGACCCACGTGTTTACATCGGCGGCAGCGGCACAGAACTTTGTGGCGGGACTGCCTAATGGTGTGGAGAGCTGCTCGACGGAGAGTGACCCGGTGCCCTGACGAGGTAGCTGCTGATCTCTAAGTGGCCCTGGCACCTAGGGTGGACGGAGTGGATCGCAGGTCCTGCGGGGAGCAAATGTTGCAGCGGGACTTTGTGAGCTCTGGAGTTGTAACGCTCCGGCACCGCAGTTATGTTTAATAGTTATGTTAAATGGTGTGCTGTACCTATTTTTTGTTCTTGTTTCTTTCCTTCTTTTCTTTGCTGCGGAGTTCTGGTGTTGGTGGTTGGGCTACGGGGGGTGCACAATGGAAGGAGGGAGGCTTTTGGGATGCTATGTGTTGTGCGGAGTGCTGGCGGGTGGGCCCGATGGGTGCAGCCTTAGGAGGTAGGCCTCACTGTGTGTGTTTCTACCGCCCGTAGCTATTGATAGCTGCCAATGTTTACGGGAGTAGCTTTTGATGCAGCTCTGGCTTGGTCTTTTGGGGAGTGCGGGTTCTACGAGAGGGGCAGAGCAGGACAGCCCTGTAGCGCCAGGAGGTGGTACTCAAGCCTGGCGCAGCGGGCCAGGGGTAGGATGAGTGGTTTTATTTTGGGGAAGGAGAGGGAGGGCGTTCAGGGGGGAGTGGGGGAAGGGGGGGTGGGAGTTGTGGATGCGCTTGGGTATAGGAGGGAGAGGGGAGGGGTTGGGGGGATGGGATAGGGGGGTGGGGATGGCAATGGGGGGGGAGGGGTGGGAGGAGTGGGTTGATTGGGGACACATGCTAGGCCCTCCTTGGGTTCAGATGGTTAGGGACAGGCTTCAGGGCTGGAGGGGTGAGAGGCAACTGAGACAAGTGTGTACGGGGAAAGGTGATGGGGGGAGCTCTAGGCTGGGGGAGCTCTCTTCGGATTTGTGTGTGGTGGTGCTCCTATGTATGGTTTGTATGTATGTGGATGATTACGGGTGAGGGTTTGAGGCTGGTTACTTGGAATGTGTGTGGTATCGGATCCCCGGTGAAACGTTACAAGATTTTACGTGTTCTTAGAGATCAACGGGCTGATGTGGCCTTCTTACAGGAAACACATCAGAGTGCCCTGGAGCATGACAAGCTGGCAAGGGGCTGGGTCGGGAAGGTATACGGGGCCTCCTCGGGCGGGAAGAAAGCAGGAGTAGTGATTTTGATTAGGAGGGGGGTGGATTTGGAGGTGGAACATACTACTTGTGATCCGGATGGGAGGTTTGTTATTATAGTGGGGAACCTTAAGGGAGTTAAATTAGGCTTGGTGAATATCTATGGTCCAAATATATATGATGCTCGCTTTTATGCCAGACTGAATAAATGTTTGAGTGCACTTGGCCCAACTCCTTTCATTATGGGAGGGGATTTTAATTGTGTGTTAGATGACACGATAGATTGGTCTGGGAACCGAGGGCTGACCAAGGACAGGAAATCTCAGTGGATTCGGGGAGTGTGCGAGGGATTTAATTTGCTAGATTATTGGAGGGTGCTGCACCCCCTGGATAGGGATTATACTCATGTCTCTAGAGCCCATGACACGGGGTCCCGGTTGGATTATTTTTTGGGGTCTCGAGAATTATTTCCTAAAGTTACTTGCGCAGAGATTGGGCCAGTGGAGGTGTCGGACCATGCCTTTGTCAGGTTGGATGTGAGGTGGGGGGTGCAGAGAGGTGGGTCTCTGTGGCGTTATCCGCTCAGCTATACCCAGGGTGCTCAGTTTGCGGCTTTTTTACATTCGCAGTGGGCTGAATTTGAGGAATTTAATGGACAACATCGGGATGACCCCATTCTTTTTTGGGAGACTGCCAAGGCGGTATTGCGAGGACGAATCATTGAATTCGGTGCCCGGAAAAGGAAAGTCTATGCTTCTCGTTTGATTGTGTTGGAAAAAACAGCTGTGTCAGGCGCGGAGGAAGTTAGCGCAGAGACCAACGAGGGGGCAGAAATTGGAATATAGTAGATTGCAGCAGGAGGTGAATATGCTATTGCATGAACGGGCGCAGCAATCTTTGCTATACTATCGGTATAAGTTTTATAGGTACGGTAGTCGGGCGAGGCGCCTGCTGGCAAGGTTGGTGAAGACCAGTCGCGGGCAGACAACTGTCGGGGCCCTGCGGGATACTCAGGGTGTGATCCGGACCGGGCAAGCTTACCTCGAGGAAAGATTTCATGAATATTACCAGACGCTTTATGGTGCTGGCCCTGGGGACTTAACGCAAGCTGCGAAGTTTCTTGCGGCGGTTGAGATGCCTAGTCTTTCCTTGGAGGAGCGTGCATCTCTCAATGGCCCGCTCACGGACGCGGAAATCCGGGGGGCCATAAAGGCTCTGCATACTTGTAGGGCGCCGGGTCCCGATGGGTATAGGGGTGAATTCTATAAATTAATGGGGGACAGGGTGGTTGGGCCGCTGCGAAGGTATTATTCGGATTTGATCGAGCGTCAGGCTTTCCCCTATGAGAAGAATAGTGCGGTGCTTACCTTGATTCCTAAACCTGGTAGAGATGGGTTGTTACCGGAGTCGTATAGGCCTATTTCGCTTTTGAACGTGGATATCAAAATTCTGGCCAAAATTATGGCTAATAGGCTAGCTGAGTATATCCCCCAACTGGTTAAGGAGGATCAGGTGGGTTTTGTGAAAGGTAGACACGTTATCAAGAATCTGCGTAAGATCGTTTCGTCATTATATTTGACTGCCGAGGTGGGGGAGCCAGCCTTATTAATCAGTTTTGACGCTGAGAAAGCGTTTGATCGCGTGGAGTGGTCATACATGTATCATTTGTTAGAGGTCATGGGGATAGGGGGGTTCTTTTTGGATACGGTTAAGCTTCTGTATTCGGATCCCCGGGGGCGGCTTTTGATTAACGGTTCTCTCTCCCAGGACTTTCAGATTAGGAGGGGGACGCGGCAGGGTTGCCCCCTGTCCCCGCTCTTGTTTGTTTTAACACTGGAACCTCTCTTGGAGCGCATACGGACGCACAGGGGATTGGTTGGGGCCCGGGTGGGCGCCGAAGAATTCCGGATTTCGGCTTTCGCTGATGACCTTCTAGTGTACCTGGGGGCTCCTAGGCAGACCTTACCTGTTTTGTTGAGGTTGGTAGAGGAGTTTGGGACATTTTCGGGTCTGAAGTTAAATTTGGACAAGTCTGAGGCCTTGGATCTGCGGCAGTCCCGGTCTGGGGACTGGGAAGCCTTCCCCTAAAGTGGGCAGGGACGAAGCTTCACTATTTGGGGATATATTTAACTGCTGATATAACACTTCTGCAGATGGTTAATCTGGAGGCCTTGTTGTCACAGACTGCGGAGCGCTTGCATGGTTGGCGAGATCTGCCGCTTTCTTTGGGAGCCAGGGTAGCTTTGTATAAGATGATTGTATTTCCCAAATGGCTCTATATGTTGCAGAGCTTGCCCATTTTGCTGACGAGGAAGGAGATTGCAAAGGTGGAGAAATGTTTAACTCTCTTCTACTGGACGGGGAAGAGACCTCGGCTAAGTCTTAAGATCTTGCAGAGACCCTGGGGAGGTGGTGGTCTGGGAGCCCCCGATTTGCGGAGCTATAATATTGCCTGCCTGCTGCGGAATTTGCGGGATTGGCTGGCGACCTCGGCGGATTATACGCCTTTGGAGTATGAACAGGAAGTAGCGAAGCCCTGGCCTTACGCTATATCTTACATGCGGCGGCGGCGGACTTACCTCCCCTGGTAGGGGGGCACCCTATCTTTAGAGTTATGCGACGGGTTTGGCGCCTGTTATGCTATCAGAGTTCTTGGAATCCTGGGATGACCCCCTTTTTGCCTCTGTATGGGAATGGGGCTTTTGAGCCGGGGATGCCAGGGGGGGCATTTCGTGGCTGGGAGGCTAAGGGGATAGTGGCACTGGAGCAAGTCGTGAATGAACATGGGCAGGCCCTAGGTTTTCCTGATCTCCAGCGTAGCTATGGTTTGGTACCTCGGGATTGGTTCCCCTATTTACAATTGTGCAGTTATATTCGAAGTTTGGATGGACAGAATCTGCGTACGGACATCTTTTCCAAGCTTGAGGAATTATTGTATGCAGGGAGCGTGCACCGGGCACGGGTGGCCACATTGCACAAGGAATATCTTTCTCTAAAAGGGTTTCCGGATGAAAGTGTCTTGGCGGCAGCGTGGGCATATGATCTGGGGGTGGAGCTTCGAGGGGTGGATATGGTGCATTTACTAGCGGATATTCCTCGGAGACTTAAGTCGGCAGACTTTAGGGATTTGCAATATCGTATTCTGCGACGCTGCCACTTTGCTCCTTGTTGGGCGTATAAGGCGGGTTGCGGGGCGACCGCGAGCTGCCCCAGGTGTGGGGTGGCACGGGCGGACCTGGGACATATGTGGTGGCAATGCTCGGTGGTGGTCAGATTCTGGAAGACCCTTGTGGGTTGGCTTACCGGGGTTTTGGGCTGTCCAATTAAATGGGACCCCAGGGTGTTGGTGTTAGGTATGACTAGCTGGGTGGTCGGTCTGGGGGGGGCCCGAGGCGCTGGGTCAGTAAGGTTTTATTAGTTGCCCGGAGGGTGATTTTGCTGAATTGGCTGCTCCCCTGTGGCCCGACCATGGGTCAGTGGAGGAGGGAGGTGCATCGGTTGTTACTGCTCGAGCAGCAAGGGGCCAAGCATGGGGACATAGCCATTGATCGGTTCTTGGGGGAATGGGGTCCATACTTACACACTTTGTCTCCGCGAGAACGGAGCCGAATCCTTAATGTGCTTGGGTGATGAAGCGGGGGGTGGTCTGGCATGGGGGGGGGAGGGCTGGGGTTCGGGGGGGGAGGGGAGGGAGGTGGGTATCCCTTGAATGTGAGTGGTGGTTGTGTGAGGGATTGGGGGTGTGGAAGTTGATGTTAGAACGCGGCCCGGCCTCACACACGTTGACAGGGAAAGCTGGGGAATGGGATTTGAGAGCGGTTGGTGGGTTCGTGGATTGGAAAGGTCACTGGGTTCTAGAGGTAGTGTACGCCCACCGGGCGCTTTGGTGGGTAGCGGCGCTGCCATAGGTATGTGCTGTGGCATATATTCTCTTGCTTTCTATGTGTGTAGCATTTATTGAGTGGTGGGGGGCATTGGGGTTAGTAGTACTTTTATGTATGCTGTCGCCCCTTGAGAAAAGACTGTATATGATATTGGGGGGGGGGGGGATATGATGTTGTTGAAACCTGCCACATGGTTGTGATATTAGTTGCTTGTTAATGTGTGAGGCTGTTTTGTTTGTTATTGTTGTGTGCGTTGTATTCAATAAACAAATTTATACATAAAAAGGGACCCAGGATATCAATGCTTGACCCAATACAAGCATTGTGGAACCTGTGTCTTTTGGGGATACTGCTAGGTACGTATGACCTACATTGGCCACTGTTGGAAACAGGATACTGGGCTTGATGGACCTTGGTCTGACCCAGTATGGCATATCTTATGTTCTTAAGCCCCGGGTTCCAAAGACCCAGCTTCCTCAGAACTCAGCTCAAAAGCAAAAAACTCATTTGTCGGTGTCACCCAGCAGGAAGGCCTGAGCTCTTGATGCCCTTGGCTAGAAGGCCTTTCAGGACTCGATGCCAGATCCAGTCCTATCAGTTCTACATCAGCATGTTCCTGAAGGAACTGTCGAAGGAGCTCGGGAGATTTTCAGCAGGCCTCTATGGGGAACCCCTACAGAGATTTAAGACCCTGACCTCAGCGGTAAGAGAGTGCTCGATGTTTTTGTCTCGAGAAGCCTACGATGGCTTTGAGTCTTCAGCCAGGGTGGCTGCTGCAGGCATCAGGGCATGACACCAAGCATGGCTGCAGTCGTTTGACCTAGAGTAATGGGTGCAGGACAAACTGATTGACAAACTGATATAAGGACTGGGGTTTCTAGTCCCACAGGTGCTCCTTGTGGTCTTGGGCAAGCCACTTAACCCTCCATAGCCCATGTTCCCTGTAAAATAGTTATCTCCAAGTTATAATACCCTGTTCAATGTAATTTCAGTTTGTTCAATGTAAACCGCACTGATGCAGAATAGCGCGGTATATAAGAGAATAGAAATAAATAAAATAAATAAATAAATAAATCCCTGATTGATATACCCTGCATAGGAGAGAACCTGTGTGGGAAACCCATGTCAGACAAGTCTGCAGAGATAGAAACAAGTTCCTGATGAGAACAAGGCTCTTGAAGAAGACCTCGGTGCAACCACGGAAGAAAGCCCCGGGGAAGAAGCCCTTCTTCCCGAGGAATAAGGGGGGGGCTTTGGCGGTACACTGCATTTCCAGGGCTTCTCAGCCCCTCAACTGGGCCAGCAACAAAAAGGCCAGGTACATGGTTCCCAAAAGCAAAAGGCCCCGAAGTCCCAGGCACCGGCCTGGTCCAGTCTGGGGGGAGCTTTTGATTGCCTGGGCATGACCTCCCCCCCAGGGGGTCCTCTGCAGCCCACAGGGGGGCTCCTAGCCAGATTTGCCCACAGGTGGACAGCCATCACTACCCAATGCCTGTGTGTTACAAGTGGTCAGGGAGGGCTACCGCCTCTCCCTACAGCGGGCGCCAACCTTGTACTTCCTAGGAGAGCCCAGCAGGCCTCTCCTTCACCAGACCCTGATTCTCACCAAGCTAGCAGGCCTAATCCAGGACACGGCAGTGGAGCCAGTGCCAAAACATCTCTGAGGCACAGGCTTCTACTCCAGGTATTTTCTCATCCCCAAGAGAACAGGGGGCTTGGAAATGCGAGAGCTCAACAGGTTTCTGGTCATGGAGAAGTTCAAGATGCTCTCCCTTAGGATACTGCTGCCATTCCTCCAACAGGGAGA
Source organism: Ichthyophis bannanicus (assembly GCA_033557465.1). NCBI lineage: Eukaryota > Metazoa > Chordata > Amphibia > Gymnophiona > Ichthyophiidae > Ichthyophis > Ichthyophis bannanicus. The sequence continues at coordinate 192,478,339 of CM066036.1, forward strand.
TTGGCTATGCTCCTTAGACCTATAGGATGCCTACACGCACATCCTAATTCATCCCAGCCACAGAAAATACCTCAGATTTATGGTGCTGCCCTTTGGTTTGGCCTCGTCACAAGGGTCTTCACAAAGTGCCTCGCGGTGGTCGCAGCCCACCTCCGGCTTCAAGGGACCTTTGTCTTCTCTTATCTGAATGACTGGCTCATAAATGGGGACACAGCTACAGAGGCACAATGCACCACTAGGCACATCATAAATGCCCTGCAGCACCTGGGGTTCATCATAAACTACCCCAAGTTCCACCTTACTCCAGCCCAGCATCTAGAGTTCATAGGGGCACAACTAGATACCCTCCAGGCGAAAGCCTTCCTCCCTCAGGAGAGGTCAGAACGCCTTAGGGAGTTAGCTGCAGAGGTGCACCGACACCGGACACTATCTGCCCAGTTCCTACTCTGCCTGTTGGGACACATGACCTCCACGGTTCACATGACCCAATATGCTCTTCTGCACATGAGGGCAGCCCAGTGGTGCCTCCACTCTCAGTGGACACAAGCCACAGGCAGGCTCAGGGACAGTGAAACTGGCAGACTCCCTCTGATGTTCGCAGAGTCCACGTCACTTTCAGGCCGGGATGCCCTTCCAGGCACCCCCCCCCCAGAGTGTCCTTACCACAGACGCCTCCTTACTGGGCTGGAAAGCACATTGCAGAGGCCTCCAGATGCAAGGAAGCAGGTCCCAGGAGGAATCCTGGTTGCAAATCAACCTGCTAGAACTCCGGGTGATATTCCTGGCTCTCTGAGCCTTCCACCATCAGCTGCAGCACCACCCATAGCTGATCCAGACTGACAACCAGGTTGCAGTGTTCTATGTGAACAAATAAGAGGGAACAGGGTCGTACTCCCTCTGCCTATGCGGCATGCAGGGGGATGCTCCTAAGGGCAGTTTCCTCCTGGGCCAGTACAATGCCTTGGAAGACAAACTGAGCAGAGTTGTCCTCCAACCGCATGAGTGGCACCTGGATCCAGTAGTAGCCTCCTGGATGTCTCGTCTCTGGTGCATTCCCTCGATAGACCTGTTCACCAGTCCGGACAACACACAATTGCCCCGATTCTGCTCTTGCCAGCCACATCCATCCCAGGTAGCAGCAGATGCGTTCTTCATCCCATGGATGGAAGGCCTTCTGTATACGATCCCACTGATCGCCAAGGCCCTATTCAAGTTCCAGCGTGACAGAGCACCACTAATGCTGATAGCCCTCAGTGGCCAGGCAGCTCTGGTTCCCACTGCTCCTCTCCCTATAGGCGGGTTGCCGATTCCTCTGGGCCAAGCCCTAGGGCTACTCTCACAGGAGCATGGCTCTCTCCTACACCCCAACCTGGGGTCCCTGTCACTTCAACCTCCCTTCATCCTTCCACAGGATGTGGAGGAGGTTCTTCTGGCCTCGGGTAAGGCCTCCACAAGAAGGGTTTATGCCTTCAAGTGGCGCTGTTTCTTGGTGTGGTGCACAGAAAGACAGGCAAACCCGTTCTCCTGCAATTTGGCCAGAGTACACATGAGCACCATCGCAGCGCATCACCATCATGTTGAGGGGAAACCCTCTCAGCACAGCCCCTTATGTCCAGATTCCTGCGGGGCCTCATATTCTCCAAGCCCCCCGTCCACCCTCCAGCAGTAGAGTGGGATCTAAATGTGGTGCTCTCGCAGCTCACTAAGTCTCCGTTTGAGTCTCTGACTACCTGCCACCTGCGGTACCTTTCCTGGAATATTGTATTCCTTGTAGCACTCACATCAGCTCGCAGAGTCAGTGAGCTCCAGGCTCTGATGGCAGAGCAGCCCTACACCAGGTTCTACAAGAACAGGGTGGTACTCCGTGCACACCCCACGTTTCTGCCGAAGGTGGTGTCACCATTTCACCTCATTCAGGAGGTGGTGCTCCCCATCTTCTTTCCAAGGCCTCATGCTGGTAGAGCAGAGACCGTTCTTCATACTCTGGATTGTAAAAGGGCCCTGTTCTTCTATCTGCAACGGACTCAGGGCCACCGCAAAGCACCTCAGCTTTTCGTATACTATGACCCCAGTCATCTGGGGCTCCCAGTGACTAAGCGAACTCTGTTCACTTGGGTGACGGACTGCATTGCTCTTGCCTACCAGCAGGCGGGGATCACACTGGATCAGAAGGTCATGACGCATTGTGTCAGGGCCATGGCTACTTCTGTGGAAAATCTGCATTCCATCCCCGTGATGGAAATCTGCCAGGCCGCCACCTGGTCTATGGTCCATACCTTTACAGCTCACTATTGCCTGGAGAGGGAGTCCTGATGGGATAGCGCCTTCGGCCAGGCCATACTCTGTAATCTCTTCAGGATGTATGCAACTCCTGTCCTTTGACCCTTCTGTGTTCTGGCTACCGGAATGCTGGTTCTTTGCCAGATACTTGGGTCTTGCGAAAGTCTCTCAGTAGGGACTCAACTGCTGCTAATCATGGTTCAACCTTTGCAGGTCGCTGTGATATTTTTACAGGTTTTCAGTGGCCTGTAGCTGGGAAGTCCCATATGTGAGGACTGACTTCCTGCTTGTTCCCGGAGAAAGCATAGTTACTCACCTGTAACAGGTGTTCTCTGGGGACAGCTGGAATCAGTCTTCACAACCTTCCCTCCTCCCCTTGGCATTGCTCCCTTATGGTATTTTCTTTTATATTTTCCTTGGCTGTCTTAACTGTGTCATTTGACTGAGGCAAGATGGCACCCTTGGGCGGGAAGGGGACCACGTATGCGTGGTGCATCTTCCAAAGGCTTTCTTTGAAAGCTGGGGAGATGCTTCCACGTCGGTGCCAATGTCACCCATATGTGAGGACTGATTCCTGCTGTCCCTGGAGAACACCTGCTACAGGTGAGTAACTATGCTTTTTCCACCAAAAAAAATTGCTATACTCCTTTAATAGATTGTTTTAATGCAGTCTCCAACTGATTACTACAACATAACCTCAAAATAAATGACAAAAAAACTGAAGTGCTTTTCATAATAAGGGACAAAAATTTAACACCCCATCAGTTCTAAAGGTCAATGATGCAGAGCTCAAGGGTAAAAAAGAGATCAAATACTAGAAATAACCATCGACTAACACCTCATGCTACAAAAGCACATCAACAGTACCATCAGAAGGATTTACCAAAAGATAAAAACCCTCCAGCACCTACGACCTCTATGCGAAGCCAACAACTTTCATAGTGTTTCAAGCTATTGTATTCCTGCACATAGACTACTGCAATATCATTTTACAGAGCTTTCCTAAATATGTGCTACAACCATTACAAATGGCCCAGAACACAGCAGCCTGAGTTCTTGAAGGAGCATCCAAAATAGAACATATAACCCCCTTCCTAAAAATGTTACACTGGTTCCCCCTTCCATGCTGCATAAGATAAAAGGTAATCATGACTGTTTTCAAAGCCCTACACAACATGTCTGCCACTCACCTACAAAACATGCTAGAAAGACCTCCATAGAATAGAAACAGGAGATTAAGTGCGCAAAACATGTTAAGCGTAACCATAGAAAAACTGAAATCTAATCAAACAACTTGTGCATGGGCCTTCTCACTGTATGCACCCGGAATCTGGAATAATCTCCCCCAAAACTCAGAGACATAGAAGACATCTATCAATTCAGAAAGGAACTAAAAATGCTATTATTCAAAACATAACTCAACATCACCCAAGGCCTTCCTGCTCTCATGCACTTGGATACGTCTACATTGAACACTGGACAATCAGAATCCATAACCATTTTGATTCATATGAACCTCTAATCATCTAATTTCACCGTCCTGCACCTATCCCCCTAAACATCACCTTACCATATATGCACAATCATGCATTACAACCTACCTCAAATGAATTAGTACTGTAAAAAGCTCATTCCATGTTAATATTCCCTGTTCAATGTAATGTTAACATTAAATTGTTCCATGTAAACCGCATTGACCTTCAGAAATGTATATAAAATTGCTAAATAAATAAATAACAAGCAGGGCAGAACGGGCTCATACCTCCTCTACTGGGAGGCCATTTGACTCTGGAGATTTGCCAGCAAGCACGGCATGCTTCTCCAGGTGGTCTACCTCCCGGGACAAGACAACACAACACACTGACGGACAGGCTCAGCAGAGTGCTGCAGCCGCACAAGTGGACTCTCAATTCACAAGTAGCCTGCAACATCTTCCAGAAATGGGGCACTCCGTCTATGGACCTTTTTGCCGCTCCTCATAATGCCCAGCTCCGCTGTTCTGCTCCAGAGTTTCCTGTCACAATCGGATAACCTCCGATGCATTCTTCCTGAACTGGGGCAGGGGCTTGCTTTATGCTTACCTATCAACCCTCTTGGTGGCTAAGATCCTTTTCAAAGTCCAGACAGACAGGGCCATGATGCTACTCATTACCTCATGCTGGCCTAGGCAACCCTGTTGCTTTGCCTCTCTGCCAGGCACCTCCTCTTCACCTTGGCCATGCTCCGGATCTAATCTCTCAGGAGGAGAGGACCCTCCTTCACCCCATTCTCAAGTCCCTAGCCCTCATGGCTTGGATGCTGAGAGGGTAGCACCAGACAGAGCTCTCAACCCTTTTTCCTGCTCCGTGAAGCAGGTCCTAACATACCTTCTACACCTTTCTCATGCTAGCTTGAAGTCTAACTCAGTCCAAGTACATTTTAGAGCTCTGGCAGCCTACCATTATATGATAGATAGTTGGTTCCTTTCCGCTCACCCTCTCATTGGCTGCTTCATGAGGGGCCTCTTGCTATTGCTTCCGATAATACGACCACCACTGGTGGCGTGGGACCTTAACGTGGTCCTCAGATAGCTGCTTACTTCACCTTTTGAGCCGCTCTCAAGTTTCTGTCCTGGAAGGTCATTGTCTTGGTGGTGCTTACTTCAGCGTGCAGTCAGTGAACTACAGGTGCTGGTGGCGCACGCGCCCTATACCAGGTTCCACAAAAATAGGGTAGTCCTACGCACTCATCCTAAATTTCTGCCTAAGGTGGTTTCGCATTTTCATCTCAACCAGTCGGTGGTACTTCCCACCTTCTTTCCCAGGCTTCATGCGAATAGGGCAGAGACCTCTCTCCATACCCTGGATTGTAAAATGGCATTGACTTTCTATCTAGAACAGACAAAAGCCCACAGCCATTCCTCCCAGCTCTTCGTTTCTTATGAGCTGAACAGGCTGGGTGTGGAAGTTTCTAAATGTATCCTTTCCATCTGGGTGGCTGACTGCATCTCCTTTGCCTATGCCCAAGCTGGACTTTCCTTAGAACGCCATGTCACGGCACACAGTGTCCACGCCATGGCAGCCTCTGTAGCTAACATTTTTATTTTTATTTTCCTTGCTGGAGATCTGTAGAGCTGCAGTGTGATCTTCTGTCCACAACTTTGGAACCCCTTTACTGTCTGGATGAGGATTCCCGGCATGATGGCACCTTCGGCCAAGCCGTATTCTGACACCTCTTTGTGAATTAATGCAACTCCTTCTCTCTGGCCCTTCTGTCTGTCCAGGCTATCAGAGAGTCATTCTCTTGCTTGATGCTGGAGCCATATGTCACCTCTCAGAACCCTTCTGCATCTTTTCTGATGTTCTTCATGGTTCAGTTTATCTGGTTGCTCCTTTGGGCGATTTACAGGTGTTTTCGGTGGCCTGTAACTAGGAAGTCTCATATGTGAGGACTGACTTCCTGCTTTGTCCTGGAGAAAGCGTAGTTACTGACCTGTAGCAGGTGTTCTCCAGGAACAGCAGGTATCAGTTCTCACTACCTTCCCTACTCCTCGTCAAGTTGTTTTTCTTTTTGGCAATTAAACTGTGTCATCATACTGAGGTAAGATGGCTCCGTTGGGCGGGAAGGTGATCACGCATGCATGCTGGATCTCCCAAAGGCTTTCTGTGAAAGCTGGGGAGAGTTCCTGTGCCAGGGCTCCGTTGGTGACATCACCCATATGAGGGGACTGATTCCTGCTGTTCCCGGAGAACACCTGCTACAAGTGAGTAACTATGCTATGTTTACCGGTCTTGATGTATTGTCAATATAGATCATATTGCATGGACAGACAATAGTGCAAGCTTTTTTTGGGGGGGGGGGGTGCTCAGCATGTCCCCCTGCAATTACCACACTGAAAAGTACCTCACCATGCTAGCACTGCATTTTCAATTAACGCAGGTACACTTAATGCCACACATTGAGAAGGCATTAAGGGCATGTGCACTAACTCTGACAATGACAATTAGCACATGTTAATTACCCTCACACTAGCCATAATGTACTGTCAATGCTCACTTCCCCCCCCCCAATCCACCTAGTCCCTGCCCCATCGTACACTAAGCATTTAGCATGGGAATTTTACTGCACTGGCTGTTTTTAGCACATGTTAGCAATTACTGCGGTCCTGCATTAAGGGGCACTTTTACTAAAAGGCGGTAGCTGACAACGTATGTTTTGGCATGCGCTGAGTACTTATTGGGACACGTGTTACCAGCGGGATCATGACAGCTAGTGTGTGACGACTTCCACGTTAACTGTCCAACATGTGTTAAGGCCTCAAGGGATGGGGTAGGGTGGAGAATAGGCATGGTGTGCTCTGTGAAGTTAGCGCAGGGTTCACACCAGGCTAACTGCATTAGTGCAGGATTACCTAATGCCACCTCAGTAGAGGCAGGTTGGTGCACCCATAACTAACACCGTGCACTCTCTGGGACAGGGCTTCATGTTAACTGGCAGGGAAATGCTTTCCACGGCTCTGACAGTTAATGCAGCGGTGTTGCACCTAACGCGCCATCATTTCAGTGCTTTTGCCAAATTAGGCACAACACCATAGTGCCCTTTCGTAAAGGTGCCCTTAAGTGTTTAGCATGTGCTGAACCCCACAGTAAACATTACTGCACTTTAGTAAACATGCCCTGTAGTAAACAATAAATCACTGTCCCTCCCCTGTTTTTTCAAATACTCTCACAGCTTCTATTTTCATGTTTGCTTTAATATGCAGCTTACCACTGATGACCTTTTACACAATAGCAGCATTCCAGTAGCATTATATAAAATCAGCTTCAGGCACTGCTGAGTGCTTATTTAACTTGCAGTTAGGATACAGCTGGTTTAGTTTTCTTGCTAGCATGGGGTAAAACAAATCACTACATTTGAAAATGTATCAGTGCCAGTAGTGGTACTTTTTGGCTTTTTAAATTCCATATCCAGCATGAGTACTATTAAACAATTCTAAAGTATGCCTGCTCTGTTATACAGGGGGTCACAAGTTGCAGATGCAGGCTCTAACGTCAGTCACATCTGTCATGTTTTCTTGGTAAAATCCTTTATCACTCCTATCATTCCTGCAGATTAAAAATGGACTGAGAAACTTGGATTTGGTTCATTAACTATTGCTGTTATGAGTGGGAGAGTGGCGTGCAGTCAGGACCTTGAAGGGAGTCAATGAATCCTCAGCCCTGCCATGATATCATCCATTTTTTCTTTTAATTTTCAGCAACAGGCAGCAACTTTTCCTGTAGCCTTCTCTTCCCCCACTGCCGCTGCTGCAGCATATCCACAGAGCAGCAGTCACAGCAGCAATAAAAAAAATACAATAAACATGGGGCCCCTACGAAGCAAGCACTCTTCGAAGTGGAAGGGCCTGTTGGTCCTGCCCCCGCTGGTGCATGCTTAATGTCAGAGTGGGCAGGGGCTTTCAAGGAGGGCCTGCATCGCAGAGGCCCCATGTTTATTGTATATTTTTTATTGCCACTGTGACTACTGCTCTGTGGCTATGCTGCAGCAGCAGCATTGGGGGAATAGAAGGCTACAGGACATAGGTGTTGGAAAGGGGAAGGTCACACGGCCCTGACCCCACCAACACTTTTCTGCTGCTGCTGCGATCTGATCTCCCACAGGCAGACCGAAAGAGAAGGCCAGCGATTGCAGCCATATGAAGTATGGCTGGCCCAGGGGCGGGGCTTGACCTCCCTGTGGAAAACGGTGTTCCGATGCCCCTGCTACAGTTAATACTGCTGCCTGTTGCTGCAACCACTTAAAAAAAAAAACACAGGCAAAGAGAAGAGAAACAGGTGATATGGGTTATGGAGGTGGAGGAGAAAGGGAGGTCATGGGGAACTGCTGAAAAAAGGAAGTGGGGACCTAGGAAGATGAAGGGAAGATGCTGGACATAAGGGATGGACATAGGGAAATGGAGGAGACATAGTGGAAATTGAAAGTGGATCCTGGACATTGGAGGGGGTCACAGGAAATGGAAAGGAAATGCTGGATGCAGGGTGGACTGGGGTGAGGTTGTAAAGCTTCAGATAGATGGTGTAAAAAGAGGGGGGATGGAGAACTGAATAGTTAGAAAGAGGAATGAAATCGGAGTGGGTACAGAGAGAAAAAAATAAATGGATAAAAGTTAAAAGGAAAAGATCACTGTCCTAGACAGAACAAAGTGAAGAAAACAGGAAGGGAGAAAAGAAGCTGCAGATGGACTGGAGACCCTAGAAAGCGAGCTATGAGAAGACAAAGGAAAGCAAGAACCAGAGACTTGGACCAAGATGATTAGAAAATAAAATGTAGAAAGATAGCTTTTGGAATTTGTGTGTGCAATCTTTATATTTTGCATAGTACAGGAGGAAATGCATCTCTTTCTATTTCTCTGGGATTGAACTGCATGCAGAGTCTGGGTTCTTGGGATTTCAGTTTAATTTCTGTCTACATATTTCTGGTTTTAGTTTGTGATGGTCAATTGTTCTCTACATGGTGAGGGTCTATCTATGTTCTTAGTGTGTGACTAAAGCCAGGCATTTTGTTTCTACATAGGGATCTGTATTGTAGTAATCCAACTTGTTTGATTTTCCCAGAAGGTTTATGGTTGTTCTTGGGCTCATTGCAATATTAACAATGCTGCCTTTTTCAGGGTAGCCTCCTTGTTATTTATTCAACAGGTTTTTTTATACTGCTTTATCATTTCAGTCAAAATGGTTTACCTTGTAACTTAAACTTGGTAATGTACATTAAACAGCAACATTGATAACTTGGATTTTACTGAAGCAATGGAGAGTTAAGTGACTTGCCAAAGCTACAATTGAACCCTGGTCTCTTGATTCCCAAGCCAGTGCTCTAACCATTAAGCTACTCCTCCACTGTGAGGTTTGGAATTTGGCACCATTATGGAATGATGAATTTCTTCTCTAGGACTTGCATGATATTTGTAGGGTTTTATATTGATTCACATTATAATATGTCTGATATTGGAGAGGGTTTATGTTACTGTTACTGAGATAACATCAGAATCTGATCTTTTTTTACAATGAGTTCTATAGGGAAATGTCCTAGTTCTCCATTGTTGGGGAGAGATTTTTTGGATATAGAATATATGTTCAAAAAGAAAAAGCGAGAACCATAATGCAGAGTTTAAGTAAGCACTGTATCATGGTTTCAATGGTATTGCCACTGCTGTAGGCTCCAGAGGGGAGGCAGTGGCAGCAATGGGGGTGTGCGGGTCCAGGATGGAGGGCTCATCTAGGGCATCTCCAATTCTCTGTGAACAAGCAGAAAGGAAGTCCTCACATATGGATGACATCTTTGATGGAGGCCTGTGCGGGAAGGCTCCCCAGCTTCTATTGGAAGCTTTTGGGAGGCTCCACCATGCCTGCGTGCCTGCCTTCCCACCTGCCGCCGTGACGCCATCTTCTCCAGTCTTCCTTTTTCCACGGAGTCCCACGGATAATGTTTCGGTCCTCCAACGGTAAATGTTGGTTTTTCCTCCATTGGGGGCCTTTCTGACTAGTCTCACATTGGTGTCTGCCGTTGATTTTGGCAGTCATGGTTCCTTCATTGATTCCGGTGGTTTTTGGTAAATTTTTATTTTCCCTGTGCATTTCCTGTGGCTGTGGCTAAATCGAGCCGTTCGATTTAGCTACAGCCATCTTCTCGGACATATCCCAGAAACCGGCCAGCAGGTTCAAGAAATGTACCAAGTGTGCCAGGACCATCTCTATCACCAGGTGCACCAATAGTAATAAATTTAAGCAGCTTTATTGTAGAAAACACCCAAACGCATTTCAGCTAACGCCTTCTTCAGGGGGTACAAACCTCAAATACAAATATAAAACACTAAAAGTCAATAAATATAAATAAAACCAATAAAATATATACATAAATAAGTACATAAATAATCATAAATTGTTCTGAAAAAAAAGACTGATAGAGCATAAATAGGTGGCAGATAGTAGAAAGTGAAGGGATAAGGAGGAAAGATAAAATTTGTTTGTAGATAAATAGACTCACTTGTATTGCTGCTCACCACAGCTTATTCAAATAGTTGCTATGCCGCATCTAGCAGTCCTGCCCTTGAGATGCCGATCAGGTCAAAGATTGTGAAGCAAAAACCCAGCCCATTTAAATATGAAGGATTTTCGTGCCAAAAAAGATCAGAGTGCATAAACAAGTTAAGGAGGAACATGGATTGTGAAGCCTGAGATTGGCTATGTAGTGAAATGTCCAATATGTTACCATTAAAAAGTTAAACTTGAAATGGACATTAGATAAAAGAAGCCTTGCATAATAACTGTGGTTGCGACAAGTCTGACAAACAGGGAGATATGCCTTTCATGTGGCGATCACCGTAGTGGAATGCCTTTAAAAATTAAAACGTTATGTACCTTACTATACTGAACTTGTGTGTATGTATGGAACAATTGTGAAACTGTTTAAAATGAGCTGAACTGGCTATCTAAACCTGCTCTCACTGTAGTTATTTCATAAGTACAGGGTGTCATAACGAAAATCTATTAGACATTGACACCTTGAGCCATAATTCAGAACACCCCAATAAAATAATAAGTAATAAATAATAAAAATAAAAAATGGACATAGAAACATTGTTTAACATTATGGATAAATTGAAAATATAAATATTGGAAGATTGTTGGAGTACAGTCAAACCTCGGTTTTCATGATTAATCCGTTCAAAAAAGTCTGACTATAACCGAAACGGACTAAAACCGAAGCAAGATTTCCCATAAGAAATAATGTAAATTCAATTAATCCGTTCCAGACACCCAAAAATATTGACAAAAAATACATTTTATAGAGAATAACTATCTTTTTACATACAGAAAACAATGAGAAATACATATAAATGACTAATGAAATGGATAAATGAGCATGTAACATCACTTTTACCTTTATTGAAGACTTTTGTTGGCATATGGGACGCACTCCAGCCAGCTCCAGCTGCTCTCCCCTCTGGGGATCGAGCAATCACCACCAGCAGCGGAGGTGGGAACAGCCATCTTGGCCGTCTGCACAATCGGGGCTCCAGCCTGCCTTTTAACTTAGCAGCCATCACACCCAGTTACCAAGCTCACAGTGTCAGGAGAGGTAGTGCCAATGTCAGCAAAAGTAAGGGCACCAGAAAGAGGACAGTGCCCGAAGTCACACCAGCCTGTAGGGCAGCCACTCCTACACAGTGTCGGGAGAGGTGGAGAGGCAGTGTCAGCCAAGCAGCAGGCAGTTGAGAAACAGTGGGACAGAGAGTCTTAGGCTGCCTCCGGCCCCCCTAAGGTAGCAGCCTGACACAGGTGAGAGTCAGAGAACAGCGTGGGGCTGTGCCAGCAGGAGCCTGCAGCTGCAGACTGCAAGGTTTCAAGGAGAGGCCGCGTGTGCAGGCCTGCAGGACACCCAGAATCCAATCGGGAGGGCAGGGGCCCCGGCGGGAGACTGGGCCGCCAAGGAGAAGCAGATTCGGTCACCAGCTCCTGTCCCGGTTCAAGGGATGTGCAGGGGAAGAGGCAGCAGGCAGACGTCAATCGGGGGAGAGTCCGGGGCAGGAAGCAGTTTCGGGCAGGCCACGCTGGAGCGTTGAACTCCTCGGCTCCCCAGAGGTCCCGCAGAATCGCTGGCTCAAGCTCCGTGGGAGATCGCTGGCTCACGCTAATCCATGGCAGGTACGGGGGGGTAAAATGCTGTACGAAAACCGAGACAACGTACGAAAACCGAAACAAAATCTTGATGAAAAAAGTCAACGAAAACCGAATCGTACGAAAACCAGGGCATACGAAAACCGAGGTTTGACTGTATGCTGAAACAATAAAAAGGATAGGGAAACATCATGGAAGACAAAAATAGATGTGCCACTCAAAAAAGGACACATCAATTGATCATACATAAATTCTTTGAAAAGCTAGTGTCTTTAAACATTGTCACCATAGATAATCATAAGGCAGGGAATGTTAAAAAGGGTGATAATAAATAGTTAATAAATAAATAAATGTACCAAAAGAGGGGGTTTGCATACAAATATTTTTAGTAAAAGGCGTATCCTAAAAGTAAGGTAAAAAGGTCTGAGGGAACAGCGTTATAAAACAAAACAATGAATAAAATTTACGTACTAAAATATATAGAATCATAAAATGACATTAGTCAGTGAGTTAACATTGTTTTATATTTGTATTTGAGGCTTGTACCCCTGAAGAAGGTGTTAGCCAAAATGCGTTGAGGTGTTTTCTACAATAAAACTGCTTAAACCTACTACTCGTGGCACACCTGTTTCTTGTGTTCCTGCTACTGCCTTGTGGGTGTGTGTTCTCTATTGGATCCTATCTCTATCACCAACAGGTACAATTGGTGCCTCTAGTGCCTGGGTCCCGATCACCAGTTCTCTTCTTGCAATTTGTGTTTACAGATGACAAGGAGAGATCTGAGGGATCAGGAGAAACATAGAAAATCCCTCTTTGGCCAGAGGTCTGATTCATCGTCTTTGGCACTGCTATCAGTCTCAATGGCTTCCCAGGAATCCCTTAACGGTGTATCAACATCAAGACGTTATCGGGCTCATTCAGAGTCAAGCACCTGCAGTGCTCCGGAGCATTGGTCGGTCTCCGTATGGAATGGAGGAAGGATTTGATTTCATCGGCGTCAAAGGGGATCCATCCGAGCACCGTATGACAGCACGGGTACCAGCATCGGAACCCTTCCAAGTGAGACATTGAGAGTGATGGCCGCAAATGGCCTGTCAAAGTGCCCCGGAGAGAGGGCTCAACCTCCAGGGTTTCGGAGGGGCATTGACCATCTCCCGACAACCGAGGCCATGCCGATACCTCTGAATGGATGCCAGAAACATTGGTTGTAGCTGCTCAGGCCCCAAGGCCTTCAGAATCAGCAGTCATAGAGGAGCGCTTTCTTCAGACACTCAAAGTCTGCATTGTATTGTTGCTGGAGAAGCAGCTGGCTGGTGCCACTGTGCCTGCAGTATCATCATCAGGCATTGTGCATCCAATCCTTGAGATGTATGCTGTACTGGCAGAGGCATCAATGTTGGGGCATCAAAGAGATTTGATGCCAGTTCCCAGCAGGGCCATCTCCCTCTTGAGTGTCACTGGTTCCAGTACCCTGGCAAAATCTTGGATCTTCGATCCTGTAGAAGCTCCCTTCAGGCAGGAGAAAGCTCTGGGCAGAGTCTGAGGTACCTCAACTTCCTTTTGGAGTCTGATTGTGACTGGGTGACTGATGTGGAATCAGAGAATTTGTCGGGGGGGGGGGGGCAGGTCTCCTGAGCTTCTGTCAGACTCCTCCCCTCTGCACAAATGGTGGAAGTGTCCTCCGGAGGACATGTTCTTCCAGGATTTCATGAGGGATATATCCGTTCCATTTTTACTGGAGATAGAGGATGAACACAGGGTGGAAGAGTTGGGGATCCTCCGATATTCCTCGGCCTCTAAAGAAGCAGTGACTGTGCCAGTGCACCACATCCTACAGCAGCTACATATGACAATGTGGGAGAACCCCCTCACTGCCACCAGCCAATAGGAGGCTGGTCTTGATGTACAGTTCAAAAGGCTTCTGTATTTGAGAAAACTCAGCTTCCACACCACTTCTTAGTGGTTGAGTCCGCCCTTAAGAGGATTAAGAGCACAAAGATTCATTCTTCAATGCCCCCCGGATAGGGAGGTTTGAACCTTGGACTCCTTTTGAAGGAGGTGCTTCCAAAGCTCCATGCTCATGGCTTGAGTACACTCTTACCAGCTCTACATGAGCATGTTCTTGAAGGACATCATGTGTGATCTTGCCAACTTGTGCCAGTTCTTCCCCTGAGAAATTAGAGCACTATCATGTCCTGGTGGGTCACAGCAAGGACTCCTTGAAGTTCCTGGTCTGGGCAACCTATGACGTCTTCAAGATGGTGTCTAGAACAGTGGCAGTGGGCATTGGAGCCTGATCTGGAACAACTGGTGCAAAATAAGCTTGTGGACGTGCCATGCCAGAGAGAGAACCTCTTCGGAGAGCAGGTGGAGGAGAAGGCAGGCATCATAAAGAAGCAGCATGTCACTCTCACCAGGCTTTCGAGACTCATGTCTGAATCAGCTGCTTGTTACAGGAGGTATCAAAGTGGAGGCCAGAAGACTTTCTACCAGCATAGGCACAGGTACTTCCCTGGTCCTTAAACCTCCCAGCAAAAAACGCGGACTCCTAGCCTGAAGCATCGAGAAAAGCCTCAAAAGGCCCAGTCTGCCCCGCAACCAAAGCTGGGGGCGGTGCTTTGACTGGTTCCTCCGGAGCATAGCCAATCTGCTAGTGTCCACCGAGGGGGGGGTCCCTCCGGTGGGGGGAAGGCTCACTCTTTTTGCCCACAACTGTCCCCCTATAACTTCAGACTTGTGAATACTACAGATAGTCCAAAGCAACTACATTTGCACTTCGCCGAGCTGCCACTACATTGCCCCACCAAGGGCTTATCCTCTGAACCCTCTGCATCTAGACCTACTTTGGAGAGAAATCTCTGCCTTTCTCGACAAGCTCACCATCGAGTCTGTGCCACAAGAGCAGATTGGATGAGGGTTTTACTCCATATACTTTCTAGTCCCCAAACAGACGAGGGGAGGGGGGGGGGGTGCAGTTCCGGCCCATCCTGAACCTCAGAAACCTCAACACCTTTCTGGGGTGAGAAAAGTTCAAGATGGTATCTCTAGGTACCCTGCTTCCTTATCTTCAGAAAGACAATTGGCTATGCTCCCTCGTATACCCACATACCAATCCATCTTGTTCACATTCTTTACAAAGTGCCTCGCGGTAGTAGCAGCCTATCTCAGAACATTAGGGGTCTGAGTCAGCCATCCAGATAAGGGAAAACAAACACCACTCCATATGGAGTCCAGCAATCAACACGGTTGACCTTTCAGGTGCTAGAGCTGTTGAGGTTTGTAGTCAATTATCCACAGTCCCACCTTCAACTCACCCAACAACAGGAGTTCACAAGGGGCTCTTCTTGACACTACTCAAGCAAAGGCCTTCCTTCCGCTAGAATGACTCCAGAGATTAACGGCCTTGGTCCGAGATACCCAGTGGAGTCATCAGACAAAGACTTATGGGATGCTGACCATGTTCAGCCACATGGCCTCTACTGTACACATCACATCCATGGATTATCTTTCAATGACTTGAAATAAAAAATACCCATTCAAAAAAATCCAGCAAGCACATAAAAGTGGGAGGCAATTTACAAGAGGAAAAAGCCCTCAGTCTGCAATCCCAAAGCTAAATCACAAGCCTACATGGAAAAGCCGGCCAACTGCCCCAAAGAACAACCAGCAGGAATGGTGTGGCTGCATTAGCAGTCAGAAAAAACAAGACATAACATAGTCCCAATGTAATCAAAAATAAACAATAAGGGAGCCCAACAAATAGGAACGTTGAGCACATAACAGTTGACAAAACAGTTGAGCACATCACAGTTGACACAACGGTAGATTAAGTGGCATGGATAGCCAGACCAAAATTGCTACCCCAATTAGAATACATAAACACAAACAAAAATAACAAAGTTTGTTGGAAAGGTGGCACTAACAGTGCAGTACTTAGCTTCAAGCAACGCTTCAAGCTGCAAAAATACTCCTTAGCTGCAACCAGCACACAACTGTGAGGGTACTCCAACAGCGCTCAGACTACAAAGGTACTCCAACACCGGATGTTTCACAATTTGCTTCTTTGGGGAGGGAAAACAGTAAGAGTACCACAAAAGGTATTTTCTGACGCTGATGAAGCTGCGCCGTTCTCGCTAGTTGTTCTTTGGGGCATTGGCAGGCTTTCCCATAAAGGCTTGTGATTTAGCTTTGGGATTGCAGACTGGGGTCTTTTTACTCTTGTAAATTGCCTCCCACGTTTCTGTGCTTGCTGGATTTTTTGAGTGGGTATTTTTTATTTCAAGTTCTTGATTTACTACTCAGTTGGAATATTTTTTGATCATCTTATCTTTTGATGAGACAGGCTCAGTGGACACTGAGGACTCAGTGGAACCAGGCCATTGGCCATCTTCGAGATCAGGTGACTGTCACTGGCCCTCTCATCCAGTCCCTGCTCTGGTGGTTGGATCATCAGAACCTGCTCAGGATTCTCCCCTTTCAGAAGGCATCACCTCAGAAAACATTGACAATAGACACATCCAGACTGGGTTGGGAAGCACATCTGTACAGCCTTCATACTCAAGGTGTCTGGTCTGAACAGGAGAGCCTGCACCAGATTTCTTGGAATTGAGAGCCATAGTGAATGCCCTCAGGGCTTTCTGAGAATGGCTAGCCAACCAGATTGTCCTGATTCAGACTGACATTCAGGTCGTGATGTACTACATAAACAAGCAGGGGGGCAGAGGTTCATATCTCCTATTCTGGGAAACAGTTTGATTATGGAGGTTTGCCATCACCTACAGGATGGAGCTCCAGGGCCACATATCTGCCAGGGGAGCAGAATACCCTGTTGGATAAGCTAAGTCACATCTTCCAGCCATATGCGTAGACACTGGACAGGGACATGGTGGCCCACATCTTTCAGCCTCTCAATAGACCTGCTCGCCACCCAACAAAACACCCAAGTGGATCAGTTCTGTTCCAGAATCACTTCACGCAATAGGCTGAGGCTGAATGCTTTCCTCCTGCTCTGTGGCAAGGGTCTGCTGTATGTGTATCCTCCCATACCTGCTGAAACTCCAGACAGGGGTACGATGATACTCATCACGACATATTGGCCCAGACAGCCATGGTTTCCCCTTCTGTTTCAACTTGCCTAGTGGGAACGTCTATGGATAGACTCTGCCCTAGACCTTATATCACAGGAAGATGGGAGGATGCTACATCCCAACGTCTGGTCCTTGGCCCTAACTGCATAGATATTGAGAGGCTAGTCCTCTTGGAGCTTACCCTGCCCGTCAGACTAACAGGATCTATTGGCTTCTAGGAGGGCCTTGACAAGAAGGTCTTATGCATTCAAATGAAAGAGATTTGTTATCTGGTGTGCAGAATAGGCGAGTTCCTCCTACACCTCTCAGAGTTGGGTCTCAAGTCCAACTCTATCAGGGTTCACCTCAGCACGATTGGGGCATACCATCGCGGAATAGAAGGAAGGTCCATCTCGGCTCAGCCTTTAGTGGTTCACTTCATGCAGGGTTTGCTTCTCTCGAAGCCTTCCTTTAAGTCCCCGGTGGTGGCTTAGGACCTCAATGTGGTTCTGGTGCAGCTCATGTTAACTCCCTTTGAGCTGTTCGATTCCTGCCTTATGAAGTTCTTGACCTGGAAAGTCTTGTTTCTGGTGGCAGTTACATTAGCATGATGGGTAAGTGAGCTCCAAGCTCTAGTGGCTCATCTGCTGTAACCAGGTTCCATCATAATAGAGTGGTCCTGCGCACTCATCCTCGATTCCTTCCAAAGGGTATCTGCTTTCCATCTTAATCAGTCAGTTGTTCTGCCAACTTTCTTCCTGAGGCCTCACACCCACAGACTGGAGGCGGTGCTGCACATGTTGTACTGCAAATGAGCCTTAGCCTTCTACTGAGAGCAGATAAAGGGCCCACTGAAAGTCCATTCAGCTATTTGTTCTTTTGACTCCCAGCAAGTTGCTGTTTCCAAATGCACTCTTTCAATCTAGCTGGCAGACTGCATCTCTTTCTCTTATGCCCAGGCTGGCCTGAACCTTGATAGTCATGTCACAGCTCACAATGTCAGAGCCATGGCTGCATCGGTGGCCAACTTACACTTGGTTTTCATGGAAGAGATCTGAAGGGCTGCAATGTGGTCTTTTGTCCACACATTCATATCTCACAACTATCTGGATGGGTTTTTCCAAAGTGACATCAACTTTGGTCAGTCAGTACTCCGGCATCTGTTTGGGGATTAGAATCCAACTCCATCCCCCCAAGGCCCTACTGTCTGTCAAGGCTACCAAAAAAAAAAAAGTGGTGAAGAAACTGAATCGGATAAGTTCCTTTTTGTGAACTACTACTTCTGTACATAGTTTATTCTCCAGTTCTTAGTTCAGTTTTGCCCCATTGGGCTTCTCGGCAGCCTCCTTGGTTTTCAGTAGCCTGTAGCTTGGGGATCCCATATGTGAGGACTTCTTTCCTGCTTGTTCACGGAGAAAAAGTAGTTACTCACCTATAGCAGATGTTCTCTGAGAACAGCAGATATAAGTCCTCACAACCCTCTCACCTTCCTGAGGAGTTGTATTCTGCTACAGCTTTGTTATCAGACTGGAGAAGATGGCACCGCGGTGGCAGGTGGGAAGGCAGGCACGCAGGCATGGTAGAGCCTCCTAAAAGCTTTCAATAGAAGTTGGGGAGCATTCCCACATGGGTCTCGTCGGAGACATCACCCATATGTGAGGACTTATTCCTGCTATCCATGGAAAACACCTGCTACAGTTGAGTAATTACCCTTTCTTGCACTGGCCCTGACTGAATCCCCTACTGCAAATGTCACTGCACGCCACTGGAGTGAGATGAGTAAATCCTGGGCTCATCAATTCACTTTCATATATGGCACAGCAACTCAGAGATTATAAAAGTATTTCTAACTTAAAGACCAAGCAAATACACCTTGGAAGTCAGAGAGCAATGTGTTTATGCAGATGTGTTTCATTTTTATAGTGCCTTTTACTAATGTGTAGATAAGTCAACTGAAATAGCGAAATAAATGAACAATTGCTTTACTCAAATATGAACAATTATTAATACCAACATTAAATCTAGTTATCACAACTTATTTATTGAATAGTATTTAGCTCACGCTCTAGTAGTAGATCAAGGTGAGTTACAGTCAGGTGCTGTAGGTATTTCCCTGTCCCTGGAGAGCTTACAATCTAAGGTTGTACCTGAGGCAATGGAGGGTTAAATGACTTGCCCAAGAAGAGTTAGTGAGATTTGAATCATGATATTTCTGATCCCAGATTGCTGTCCTAACCACTAGACTCCTCCTCCCTATTTATGCCAAATCATCGCGGATGTGAGATTAATCCTTGAAAAGACTAAAGAACACCAAAAGGATATCTATATGTGTTTTATTGACTACAGCAAGGCTTTTGACTATGTAAACTATGAGAAACTATGGACCACATTAAAAAGCATGGGTATACCAGAACACCTGATCATTCTCTTGTACAACATTTACATTGATCAAGAAACAACAGTTCACATGGAACAAGGAGAAACAGAATGGTTTAAAATCAGCAAAGGTGTACGATAAGGCTGCATACTTTCCCCCTAGCTGTTTAATTTATATGCAGAACAAATCATCAGAGAAGCAGGACTGTAAGACAACAGAGATGTGAAGATTGGTGGGAGACTCATCAACAACCTTCGCTATGCTGATGATACCACATTACTGGCTGAAAGTGAAGATGATCTGGAACATTTGCTTCTCAAGATCAAGGAACATAATCTTAAAATGGGCCTGCACATTAATGTAAAGAAGACAAAGATCCTGACAACTGGCAAAATCAATAAGTTCATTGTTGATGGAGAAGAAATTGAAATAGTGGACAACTTTAACCTTCTTGGATCAACTATCAATAAAGAAACAACAAGCAGCCAAGAAATCAGATGATGCATTGCTCTTGGCAGAATGGCTATGAAGGATCTAGATAAGATTCTCAAGAGCAGAGATGTCTCTCTCCATACAAAGATTCAACTTTTTCAAGCCATGGTATTTTCAATAACGTCATATGGATGTGAAAGTTGGACAGTGAAAAAGATAGACAGGAAGAAAACTGATGCCTTTTTATTATGGTGCTGGTGACGAATACTATGTATACCATGGACTGCCCGAAGAACAAAACAGTCATTATTAGAGAAGATCAAACCTAAGCTTTCTTTAGAAGCCCAGATGACAAGACTTTGACTTTCATACTTTGGACATATCATGCGAAGAGAAAGATCATTAGAGAAAGACATCATGCTTGGCAAGGTAGAAGGTCAATTCAAAAGAGGAAGGCCAGCAATGAGATGGATCGATACAATAACAGCAGCTATGGGTGCCAGTCTGTAAACAATGAGCCGCTTGACTGAAGACCGAACACAGTTTAGGACAACTATCCAGAGGGTCACCATGAGTTGACACTGACTTGACGGCACTTAACAGCGACAGTTCAAAAATACCCCATAAGTTCCCAGTATTTGAAAGAAAATTCCCATTTAAAAATGTATGTCCTTTGTTCTTCCAACTACAACAGGTAGAAAATATCAAGAGGATGAGTCTGTGGAACTTTCCATATATTTCAGTAATGTTTGTTTTCATCTGGTGTGCAGGATTATGGAATTTATGCATAGGCAGATGTGTACTTAATTAAAATTGAACTTGTTAAAAAGGTCATCCAATTATTATTCATGATTAGAAATAGATAGCAAAAGTTGAGTTTATAGCAGATCAAATTAAAATTTTGTGCCTTTCCTTTCTCTACAGAAATTTGGACTATTTCCGAGGGCAGACTACAGACAAAGCATTAACCAACCAGCTGGACATACAGAATCCCTGTGGTCAGCTAGGCCATATGAAACAGAACGAATACAGCGGCCATATCCATATGACCATTAAAAGCTTCAAACACAGTAGACAAAGATATCGTGAAATATTCTGTGGAAACTAATGAAAAATTGTGAAATTCAGATAATTTTTTTATTTCTGAAGATAGCACTTGATTCTCGTTTTCTCTAGTAGTTACACTGTAAAAATTATTTCTGATATAGATTGTTGTAGAATGAAATAACTATAATGAATTCATTTTCCAGTGATCTCTGAACTAATTAGTGTTTTGTTAAGTCAGCATGTTCAAATCGTATTGTTATTATAAAGTAAAAAAATAAGAAATGCCATACTGGATCAGACTAAGGTCCATCAAACCCAGTATTCTGTTTCCAACGGCCAATCCAGGTTCCCAAAAAGGCACATAGGTTCCACAATGCTTGTCCTGGGGCAAGCAATGGATTTCCCAGGTCCTCTTTAGTAATGGTTTATGAACCTTTCATCCAGGAACTTGTCCAAATCACTTTTATACCCAGCTACACTAGCAGCCTTAACTACATCCTCCGATAACGAATTCCAAAGTTTGATTACGTGTTGAGTGAAAAATATTTTCTCTTAGAAACACAGAAACATGATGGCCGAAAAAGACCACATGGTCTGTGTCCTTCCATATCAAATACTAAAGACTCTTCTTTTCCTTTAGAGATCTTCTGTGATTGTTCCATGCTTTTTTGGATTCATATACTGTCCTCGTCTCTACTACCTCCACTGGGAGACTAATCCATGCATCTACCACTTTTTCGGTAAAGAAATATTTCCGCATATTACTCCCGAGTCTATCCCCTTTCACTCTCATCCTATGTCCCCTCGTAGCAGAGCTTGCTTTCATTCGAAAGAGGCTCTCTTGTGCATTTATGCCATGGAGGTATTTAAACATCTCTATCATATCTCCTCTATCCCGCCTTTCCTCTAACATATACATATTTTAAGATCTTTTAGTCTTTCCTCATATGCTTTATAACGAAGACCACTAACCGTTTTAGTAGCCACCCTCTGCACCGACTCCATCCTATTAATGTGCTTTCGAAGGTGTAGTCTGAAGAATTGCACAAAATACTCCAGATGAGGTTGCACCAGAGACTTATTCAGAGGCGCTATCACCTCCTATTTTTCTGCTGGCCATTCCTCTCCCTGTACACCCAAGCATCCTTCTGGCTTTTACAGTCGCCTTTTTTACCTGTCTAGCCACCTTAAGATCACCTGTAACAAACATGCCCAGGTCCCGCTCTTCTTTCATGGACAAAAGTACTTCGACCCCTTCACTGTACTGCTGCCTGGGAGTTTTGCAGCCCAAACGCATGACCCTGCATTTTTCAGCATTAAATCCCAGCTGACAAATTCTTGATCATTCTTCAAGCAAAGCTAGATCCCTCCTTATGTTATCTACTCTTTCCTAGGTGTCTACTCTATTGCAGATTTTGGTATTATCTGCAAAGAGGCAAACCTTACTCAAGAGCCCTTCTGCAATATCACTGACAAAGATGTTTAAAAGAATCCGTGTAAAAATCTGATTCAATTTAAAAAAAAAAAGAATCGGACCCAGGACAGATCCCTGTGGCACATCACTGGTAACCTCCTTCTCCTCTGAGTGAGCTCCATTTACTTTGTCACCTCCTACTCAACCAATTTTCAATCCAGTTAGTCACTTTAGGGCCCATCCCTAGGATACTCAGTTTGTTTATAAGTCGCCTGTGTGGAACAGCGTCAAAGGCTTTACTGAAACCTAAGTACACCACATCTAGGGCTCTCCCTCGGTCCAACTCCCTGGTCAGCCAGTCAAAGATATCAATCAGATTTGTCTGACAAGACCTGCTTCGGATCCTGCAATCCATTGGACTCCAGAAATCTCACTATCCTCCCTTTTAGCAGCTTTTCCAATAATTTACTCACCACAGAGATTAGACTAACCAGCCTGTAGTTTTCAACCTCATCCTTACTTCCACTTTTGTGTAAAGGGACCACAGGTGCCTTTCCCCAGTCCTCTGGGACCACTCCCAACTCTAAAGAAGCATTGAAAAGGTCAGTCAATGGAGCCGCTAGAATATCCCCAAGTTCCTTCAGTATTCTCTGATGTATTCCATATGGTCCCATTGCTTTGTCTACTTTTATATCTAGTTCCTCACAAACACAGTCTTCTGAAAATCATTCAAGATTCCCTTCACTTCTATTTGTGGGTGTTTTCTGAGGTCCTGCTCGTGTCCCTTCACCATTTTTGTTTTTTTTTTGCCTGTGCTTGGTGTAAGCTTTAAGCAGTATTGTGTTCTTTTAAACTGAACCTCAACAACTGGAATGCTTATGCAAATTACATCTTTGCTAATTGAATTGATAGGTGAATGGCTATGTCATAGTTTATGCTGACCCCTGATGCAGGCTTTACAGCCGAAACTTGGCCAAGTCGGGTCCTCTGAATAAAATTGTTTGTTTGCAACAATTGCTGGTGTGGCTGTGGTTTCTTCCTCTCTCCTGTGGATTCTGATGTTTGACTGTGGAGCTTCTCCTCATTTTCTCTTTGCCTTCGTCTGTGAACACAGAACAAAAATAATTGTTAAACAATTCTGCTATCTCCAGGAACAAGCAGGAATGGAGTCTTCACATATGAGTGACGTCGGTACTGATGGAGTCTGCGCGGGAACGCTCTCCAGCAACCAATAGGAAAGCTTTTGAGAGCATCCCACTGTGCCTGCACTGCTGCCTTCCCGCCTTTGTGACTCTCCCTCCTCAGTTCTTCGTTTTCCGCAGAGCCAGCAGGAAGCAAATCCTGTCACCACAGAAAATTTCTTCTTCTTCTTTATTATTTTTTGTGGTTGCATCTGCCTTCCTGTTGATGCCAGAACCAGTATCTTCGATTCTATTTCTTTCTTTCTAAAAAAAAAAAAAAGAACTTTAGTTCTTTTGGGCGCATCGACGCCATCTTAGGCCTAGGCCTTTCATTCAGTATACTGATATGATGGAAAAACCAACCAGTGGTTTTAAGAACTGTTCCAAATGTGGTAGCACTATCTCTGCTATTGATACCCATGACTGGTGTCTTAAATGCCTCAGCCCAGATCAGCAGCCATCTGAATGTCCCCTATGCAAGAAGATGCCAAAGAGAGGCCTACAGAATAAGGCCGCAAAACTCTGCTCCCTTTTTGCCTCAGATGCAGTTTCACTCGCTTCAACATCATCGAGGGCATAGTATTCCTCACTTGGATCTCAGATACTGAAACACAAGACAGGCCGTCCTCCCAAGGGTAGATCTCTATCTAAACATAGACATGCCTCGAGTGTTGCCCTGGAGTTGAATCGACTGGCCAAACTACCCCAGCAGTAGGACCTCCCCTCCTAAGCCGTAAAAGGGGTCCAGGATGCTCCTGAGACCTCCACTTCAAGAGAGCTCCTGGTGCCATGCTCTGGAACAGTGGTCCGTGCTTCCAGTACCAATACCCAGGCATCGGCAAGCTCTATGGATCAGGGTATCCTGGCCATTGAGCGGAGTCTAGTGGCTCTGTTAGCAGTGTCGGTACCGATCAGGTCATTACCGGCAGTATCGTTGGTACCGATACCGTCCATGATGCCCATGCAGCCTGCATCGAGTTTCATACCACTCAGCACGCTTCCGCCCATACTGGCTCTTGAGTATGTTCCTGGTTCCGAGGTACCAGCACGGCAAGTCTCTTCAGCCAATACCGATCTCAATCGGTACCGGACCTTGCTAGAACAGGAGCATCGCTCCTGTCGATACTTTGATTCTACAGATTTCGATTCTTTAGATGATGAATCAATCAGTACCCAAGAGATGCGCAGTCTTCCGGAGGAACCCTCACCGATGCTGCAATGGCGCATGTCCACTCCCAAAGATATGTCTTTCCAAGAGTTTATCAAACACCAATTTTTAAAAAGGGTTCCAGGGGTGATCCGGGAAACTACAGACCGGTGAGCCTGACGTCAGCACCGGGAAAAATGGTAGAAACCATCATAAAGAATAAAATTACTCAGCATGTAGATAGTCACGACCTAATGGGAGACAGCCAACATGGCTTTAGACAAGGAAGATCTTGTCTTACTAATCTGTTATGTTTTTTTGAAGGAGTAAATAAACAGGTGGACAAAGGTGAGTCAGTTGATATTGTGTATCTGGACTTTCAGAAAGCCTTTGACAAGGTCCCTCATCAGAGACTTTTGGCAAAACTAAAGAGTCATGGGATAGGAGGCAGTGTACTATTGTGGATCAGGAACTGGTTAAAAGATAGAAAGCAGAGGGTAGGGCTAAATAGCCAATTTTCCCAATGGAGAAAGGTGAATAGTGGTGTACCCCAGGGATCTGTGCTGGGTCCGCTGCTTTTTGACATATTCATAAATGACCTGGAAAGTGGAATAACGAGTGAGGTTATCAAATTTGCAGATGACACAAAACTATTTAAAGTTGTTAAAACCCAAGAGGATTGTGGAAAATTGCAAGAGGATCTTGATAAATTGGAAGACTGGGCATCAAAATGGCAGATGAAATTTAATGTGGACAAGTGCAAGGTTATGCACCTAGGGAAGAACAACCCAAACTATGGTTACACGATGCAAGGTTCCACATTAGGAACCACCACCCAGGAAAAAGATTTAGGCGTCATTGTGGATACCATGTTAAAACCCTCGGCCCAGTGTGCAGCGGCGGCCAAGAGAGCAAATAGAATGCTAGGTATGATAAGGAAAGGAATGGAAAATAAAACAAAAGATATTATAATGCCTCTATATCGTTCCATGGTGAGACCGCACCTTGAATATTGTGTGCAATTCTGGTCACCGTATCTTAAAAAGGATATAGCGATTTTAGAAAAGGTTCAGAGAAGAGCCACCAAAATGGTAAAGGGGATGGAAGGATACTCCTATGAGGAAAGGCTAAAAAGGTTAGGGCTCTTTAACCTGGAAAAGAGACGGCTGAGGGGAGATATGATAGAAGTCTATAAATTAATGAACGGAGTGGAACGGGTAAACGTAGATCGATTGTTTACGTTATCAGAATATAGAAAGACTAGGGGACATGCAATGAAGCTACAGGGTAAACTATTTAAGACTAATAAAAGAAAATATTTTTTCACTCAACGTGTAATCAAACTCTGGAATTTGTTACCGGAGGATGTAGTAAAGGCTGTTAGTGTAGCTGGGTTTAAAAAAGGTCTGGACAAGTTCCTGGAGGAAAGGTCCATAAACCATTATTAAGAAGTGACCAAAGATATCAATGCTTGACCCAGTACAAGCATTGTGGAACATGTGTCTCTTGGGGAAACTGCTAGGTACGTATGACCTAGATTGGCCACTGTTGGAAACAGAATACTGGACTTGATGGACCTTGGTCTGACCCAATATGGCATATCTTATGTTTTTATGTTCTTATATTGCAAGGGGGCTATCCATTACTCCTACATCAGAGAAAGAACCCAGAGCAGAGGAATTGGACATTCTCCAATATCCTACAGCTCCTAAAGAGGTGACTACTCTGCCTATTCACTGTATCCTCCAGGATCTTATGCACTGAATGTGGGAAACGCCCCTCACCATTTCTCTCCATACTTGACGATTCGATACCATGTATCGAGTATCGGAAAGTCACGGATTCCAGAAAATGCAGCTTCCACACCACGCAATGGTAGTGGAATCGGCTATGCGTCAAATTAAAAGTTCTAAGATGCACCCCTCCAATTCCCTAGGCAGGAAATCGAGAACCCGCGATGCCTCTGGGCATCGATGTTTTCAGGCTTCCATGCTCTCAGCCCAGATTAGTTCATACATACTCTACATGGGTATGTTCCTTAAAGAAGTAACTAGGGATCTGGAATCAATGTCTCCCCTTCTCCCAGATGATAAGAGGGCAGACTACCTGACATTAGTCAAATATGCCCAAAATATTTCCAAATTTGTCGACAGGGCAACCTTTGACTGTTTTGAATGCACTAGCAGAGCAACCTCTATCTGTATAGGTGCACAAAGGATTGCTTAGCTCCAGGCATCAGATCTTGAACAGTGGGTTCAAGATAAGCTGGGGTAATATTCCCTGTACTGGTGAGAACCTGTTTGGAAAGGATTAGCAAGATAGGGCCTCTCAGTTAGAGTCTGAGAATACTACCCTCAATAGGCTTTCGTAAGCTACCGCCAACCCTGCCAAGAAGAAAGCATTGGCAAAGAAGTCTTTCTATGGTAAGAAGAAGAAATTTTACGCTTCTTACCCCCCAGCTTCTCAATACCAACCTCAGGGTACTCAGAGGAAGCAACAGCCTCCTAAACAGAAGAAGCCACGGGCTCCTAAACACCAGCCAGCTGCGCAGACTCAATCAGCACCTGGTTTTTTACTTCTTCCTAGAGGACATAGCCACCCTGCCTCTGGAGAACCCCCACCCCCCTCCACATAGCAGGCAGTCTTTGCCATTATGTCTACAGGTGGCATCTTATCACCTCAGAGCAGTGGACACTAACCATAGTGCAAGAGGGGGTACAAACTTCATCTGCAAAACACCCCCCTCCACTCTGGTGGGGGAATATCATTCTCAACCCCCCACTCACTGCTCTCCTGCAGCAAGAGATCTTGACAAGGACTCCCGTCGGGATGCCATGTTTGGTCAGATGGTATTCCAGCACCTCTTTCAGACTTAGGGCAACTCCTACCCTCCATCCCTGAATTTTTCAATACTAGACATCCATGAAGGATCCATGCCTTCTTGAATCCTGCTCTGAGGCAAATCTACCAATTCTGGGGACTAGGGAGTCCCATATGTGAAGACTACATTCCTACGTGTTCCTGGAGATAGCGTAGTTACTCACCTGTAACAGGTGATCTCTGGGAACAGAGGGAATTTAGTCTTCACAACCCACCCTCCTCCCCTAGGAGTTGTAGAGTTTCTCTCTCTCTATTCTCTCCTTTTATCTCAGCTACAAACTCAACTGAGGAGGGAGTCACAAAGGCAGGAAGGCAGCAGCGCAGGCACAGTGGGATGCTCCCAAAAGCTTTCCTATTGGATGCTGGGGAGAGTTCCCAAGCGGGCTCCGTCAGTACCAACGTCACCCATATGTGAAGACTAAATTCCTGCTGTTCCCAGAGATCACCTATTACAGGTGAGTAACTACGCTTTATCCTCATCAGCTTCTACATATTCATCCCCTTCACCCTTGAGTCTGACAATACCACTTTTGCACTTCTTTCTTCTCACTAACATATCTGAAAAATGTCTCTCACCTCCACCCCCCCCACCCCCCCATTTTATTGCACTGGCTATGTCTTTTTCTTTTTGCATCTTTCCTTTCCTGACTACTTTGTAACTTCAAGTCTTTCTCTCTCTCTGATTTCTTGTATTTTATGAAGGCTACCCTCTTTATCTTCACATTTTCAGCTACTTCTTTTGAGAACCATAATGACCTCTCTTTTTCCTTTTACATTTATTTACCTAACAAAAAGGTTTGCTGCCCTTAAAATATCCCCTTTCAGTTTTGCCCATTGCTTTTCTACATCCCCCAGCTGTTCCCATCCCCCTAACAACTCCTTGAGGTGTTGTCCCATCTTGGCAAAGTTAGTTTTCCTAAGGTCTAAGAGCCTCGCTTTTGAATGGATTTTGTCAGCCCTAGTCCTAATACTGAACCACACCATCTGGTGATCACTGGATGCCAGATGATCTTCCACAATGACATCAGAAACACTTTCCCCATTGGTAAGCATCAAGTTCAGTATGGCCACTTCATATGTGGGTTCTGTTATCTGTTGCTGGAAACGTTCTCCCTGTAGAGAATCCAGGATCGCCTTACTTCTAGGTGACACTGCAGCAAGGAAGGGCCGATCAACATCATGCATATTGAAATCACCTATGAGTAGCACTTCTCCTTTCATGGTAATACTGCGCACATCTTCTTATTAGTCTTAAATGGGTTACATTGTAGCTTCACTGTGTGTCCCTAGTCTTTCTACTTTCTGATGGCGTAAACAACCAATCTATGTTTATCCATTCCATTCCATTCATTAATTTATAGATCTTTATCATATCTCCCCTCAGCCGTCTCTTTTCCAGGTTGAAGAGCCTTTCTTCATAGGGGTATCCTTCAATCCCCTTTACCATTTTGGTGTCTCTTCTCTGTACCTTTTCTAATTCCGCTATAATCCTTTTTAAGGTATGACGACCAGAAATGCACACAATATTCAAGGTGTGGTAGCACCATGTAATGATACAGAGGCATTATGATATTCCTTGTTTTATTTTCCATTCCTTTCCTTATGATTCCTAGCATTCTATATGCTTTCTTGGCTGCCACTGCACACTGGGCAGAGGGTTTCAACTATGACAGCTAAATCTTTTTCCTGGATGGTGGCTCCTAATGTGGAAACTTGCATCGTGTAACTGTAGTTTGGGTTGTTCTTTCCTAGATGCATAACTTTGCACTTGTCTAAATTAAATTTCATCTGCCATTTGGACATCCAGTCTTCCAATTTTTCAAGGTCCTCTTGCAATTTTTCACAATCCTCTTGTGTTTTAACAACTTTAAATAATTTTGTGTCATCTGCAAATTTGATCACCTCTTTTGTTATTCCCATTTCCGGGTCATTTATGAATATCCCTGAGGTAATCCACTATTCAACTTTCTTCATTGAGAAAATTGTGCATTTAGCCCTACTCTCTGCTTTTTATATTTTAACCAGTTCCCAATCCACAATAGTACACTGTCTCAAATCCCAAAACGTTTTAATTTGGCTAAGATTCTCTCATGAGGGACCTTGTCAAAGGCTTTCTGAAAATCCAGATACACTATATCAACCGGCTCACCTTGGTCTACCTGTTTATTCACACCTTAAAAAAAATATAACAGATTAGTAAGACAAGACTTTCCTTGGCTGAATCCATGTTGCCTTTCTCCCATTAAATCATGACTATCTACATGTTCAGTAATTTTATTCTTTACTACTATACTTACTACTATTAATTATTTATATAGCATTACAAGGCATACAGAGCACTGCACAGACACATATAAAGACGGTCCCTGCTCGTCAGGGCTTATAATCTAATCAAGACAGATAAGACAATAGAAAAGAATAAGGGTAGAATAGGGAGGGTAAGGAGACACAAGGGAAACAAGAGATCAGGATCCAAAAGCAGCTTCAAAGAGGTGAGCCTTTAGCATGGATTTGAAAAGGGGCAGAGACAGGGCCGGATTTACCTTGAGTGAGGCCCTACGCCAACAAAAATTGTGGGCCCCCAGTAGGGGCGGCCCAAGGGGGGTGCCGGGCCTCATTTGCATAAGAGGCCTCAATTGCATAAATATTTGCATAATGTTACCATATACTAACTTTTAGTAAACGTGCCTCTTAATGAGTGTATGGATAAAGAAAGACTAAAAGATTTCTACATTACTATAATCTAGTGCCAACTGCCAGACACATTAGGAACTACTACAAACACTGCCCATTTAGAACCCATAGCAAACCCGCCGTATCCTAACAGCACTACCAGGACTCACAAAGCACCATACTCTACCAATCAAAAGGCAACACTGCAAATATTAAACCAATACATTTCAGAGAACAACAATACATGACCTACTGGGGAAAGAGAACAAGTGGCAATGTCAAATAGGAATTATATAAACAGAACACCTCAACTCAGTTACACATGCAGAACATAGACCATCACCAAACAAGTAATCACAATTTAGAAACAGGAAGACAATAATTAAACTGGGAATCCCAAAAGCCAAACTTGGAATGTACAACACTGTAGAAATAAAACTATACATTAATTTGCTCTTGTACTAAACAAAGCGCAGACGTTAATGATGCACATTTACCAGAGCTGACATATTCCAATTAATAAATTCAAAATAAAGAGATATTTTTCTACCTTTTGTGCATTTTTTTCAGCTGCAATTGCTCCAGCCACTTTCTTCTGGTTTCTTCGTGTCTTCTGCTAACTCTCCATCGTCTGCTGTCCATTTGTCCTTTCTTCTCTCTTCTAGTTTTTTTCCATTCTCTCTCTACATCTGCTTTAACATACTAATCTTTCTCCTTTTGCTCTTTCCTCATTCCTATTTCATCCACTCAAATTTTACCCCTCCATCCTCAATCCCCACTTACTCTCCCAATACCCGGCCAATTGTAGATTTTTTATCCCTCCCACACAAAATATTTTTCCCTTCTCCATTTTACTCTTCCAGCCCCATCCCATTCTAATCCTCCCCCAACATCAGCTCCCTTCTAGTTCCAGCCTCACCCAGCATCCATTCCCTTCTAGTCCCTGCATCAGCCCATTTCCAGTCCTAGCCACCCATCAGCCCATTTCCAGCCCTAGCAACCCCCCAACCCAATACCAGTCCTAGCCCCCCAATCAACCCACTTACAGTCCTAACCCCCCATCACCCCATTTTCAGTTTAAGCCCCCCCTATAACCCATTACCAGTCCTAGCCCCCCATCAACCCACTTACAGTCCTAACCCCATCAACCCATTTCCAGTCAGCCCCCCATAGCCCATTGCCAGTCCTAACCCCCCCATCAGCCCACAGCCCATTACCAGTCCTAACCCCATAAGCCCACCTCAAGTCCTAACCGCTCCCCATCAGCCCATTATCAGTCCTAACCCCCCCCATAGCCCATTACCAGTCCTAGCCCCCATCAGCCCACAGCCCATTACCAGTCCTAACCCCATCAGCCCACCGCCAGTGTTAGCCCGCCCCATCAGCCAATTTATAGTCCTAGCCCCCCCATAGCCCATTACCAGTCCTAACCCCCTCCCAACAGCCCACAGCCCATTACCAGTCCTAACCCCATCAGCCCACCTCCAGTCTTAACCCCCCAGCCCATTTCCAGTCCTAGCCCCCCCATAGCCCATTACCAGACAGCCTCCATCAGCCCACAGCCCATTACCAGTCTTAACCCCCCATAGCCCATTACCAATTCTAAACCCCCCAACAGCCCACAGCCCATTACCCGTCCTAACCCCATCAGCCCACCTCCCGTCTTAAACCCCCCCAGCCCATTTCCAGTCCTAGCCCCCCCATTGCCCATTACCAGACAGCCCCCATCAGCCCACAGCCCATAGCCCATTACCAGTTCTAACCCCCCCCAACAGCCCACAGCCCATTACCAGTCCTAACCCCATCAGCCCACCTCCAGCCTTAACCCCCCCAGCCCATTTCCAGTCCCAGCCCACCCCCAATAGCCCATTACCAGTCCTACCCCCCCCCCCCCATCGGCCTAAAGTAACATTTAATTTAAAAAAAAACACTGGCTGCTACCGCTGCCGCCGCGGCAGCATGGACTGACCCGCGGGGCCCCCTCTGCCCAGCTGAATCGTCCGTCCGTCCCTCCCTCCGTGCCGGCTTTGAGAGGCGCGAAGGGAGAGTGTCTCCCTCGCGTCTCTGTTAAGCCTGCAGGGGCTGATGGGAAATTTCCCATCAGCCCCTGCGGGCTTAACAGAGACGTGAGGGAGACACTCTCCCTTCGCGCCTCTCAAAGCCGGCACGGAGGGAGGGAGGGACAGACGGACGATTCAGCCAGGCAGAGGGGGCCCCGCGGGTCGGTCCATGCTGCCGCGGCAGCAGAGAGGGCCCCGCAGGAACAGTCCATGCTGCCGCGGCGGCAGCCAGCATTTTTTTTTTATTTATTTAATTTTAAGGCGGCTATTTTTGTGGGCCCTTGTCAGCTGTGGGCCCTACGCCATGGCGTAGGTGGCATATAGGTAAATCCGGCCCTGGGCAGAGATGAAGCCTAAAGTACAGACTCAGAGTTTGTTCCAGGCATAAGGAGTAGCAAGGTCAAAGGATCGAAGTCTGGAGTTGGCAGTGGAAGAAAAGGGCAAAGAGAGAAGCAAGCCAGTAGAAGAGTTGAAGAGGGGAGGGAGAGAGGAGAGAGGAAAGGTAGAGAGGAGCAGAAGAATGAATGCATTTATAGGTCAGAAAGAGAAGTCTGAATTGGATACAGCAACGGAAGGGAAGCCAATGAAGTAATATAAGAAGAGGGGTTATATGAGTATATCGAAGCTGGCAAAAGATTAGTCGTGCAGCAGAGTTCTGAACAGATTGAAGGGCAGAGAGGTGTCTCAGAGGGAGACTAGCAAGAAGGAGGTTGCAGTAGTCAAGATCAGAAGTAATTAGAGAGTGGACAAGTGTTTTAGTAGTGTGTTCAGAAAGGAAGGGGCGAGTTATGTTCTACCATATTGCCCAGTACTGACATCAGGATCACCACTGAAACCCTTTCTAAAAATTGGCATTACATTGGCCATTCTTCAATCTTCAGGTACTACAGATGATCTTAATGATAGTTCACAGATTACTAATAGTAAGACTGCAATCTCATATTTCAGTTCTTTCAACAACCTCTGATGTATACCATCCAGTCCAAGTGATTTACTTCTTTTCAGTTTATCAAATACGTGTAATATACCTTCCCGGTTTAGTGATATTTTTTCAGTTCTTCCAATATATTACTTTTAAATACCATTTCAGGTATGGGTAACTTCTCTACATCTTCAGTAAGGACCGAAGCAAAGAATTCATTCATTCTCTCCGCTACAGCCTTGTCCGCCTTTAGCGCCCCTTTTTATCCCTCTGTCATCCAATGGTGCAACTGACTCTCACAGGATTTTAGCTATGAATGTACTTGAAAAAGCTTTTATTATGCATTTTTGCCTCCACAGCAAGCTTTTTTTTCAAATTCTCTCTTTGCCTGCCTTATCAATACCTTGCATCTAACTTGCCATTGCTTATGTTGTTTCCCACTTTTGTCATTTAGCTCCTTTTTTCCATTTCCTGAAAGATGCTTTTTTGACTAAAACAGCTTCTCTGACCTCACCTTTAAACCATGCTGGCAGTTTTTTGGCCTTTCTTCCACTTTTCTTAAAGCGTGGATATTTGTGCACATTGTCTCATCAACATTAGGGACCCAATATTGAGCCTGCGGCAGTCAGTATTTCTAAAATGCCTGACCACCATGGGCAAAAGTGAAACCAGATATTCAGTGCCAGAGCCTATCTGGTACTGAATATCCAGTTTTGTCGCTGACAAGCGTTGCTATCCAATCAGTAGTGATATTCGTACAGGTAACAGGATAGCAAAACCATATAAAGTTAGGACAGCCATTGATCTGAAAATTGTCATTAACCGAATAGGTGCCAAGACTGCCTCAGCCCTGCCCACAGGCCATCCAGGCACTATCCAGTTAATGTTAAAGCAGTTGGTGGGGATATTCAGCGGTGCTAACCATTAGTGCTCCTGAATATTGGGCTTGGTGGGGTTTATGTGGTTTTCAGGCTCCATATATTTTGGACATTTTAGGGGGTCTTATGGGGATCCTGACAGGATATTTTTGGGGAGAATTTCCTGTGTGTACAGAGGTATGTTCTGGAAAGTAGGCTCGATAAGGGCATAGGAATAGAGAAGGATCTTAATATGATGAATTATTGTATAACTGTGGTACTGAGAAAAATAATTTTAGTTTGATATTCCAGCCTGTATTTAATAATAATATTTTATTTCATGTTTACATGTGTGTTTCATTATCCTTTACTGATGCTTTCAAGAATTTCACGATTGCATCTTAAAATAGAAGGGCTGATATTCAAAATCATTTATCTAAGTAGCAGGACCAGAGCCATCCCTTGATTTTCAGTGGCATTATATAGATAATGCTGCTGAACATCTTTGCAGACAGCTTTGGAACTATCAAGATAGCTTTAGGGTAGCGCGAGGGTAGTTCCCAGAGTTAAACAGAGATATTCAGTCCACTAGCCAGATAAAGTTTTAAAAAAAGGTAGGGAAAGCAAAAAAAATCTATCCTAACTTTTTATGGTTAGATATCTAAATAGTGGACTTAATAGCACCTCTCTCCATTAGTATCAACTGACAGTCCCAGCTAAAAATTGAGCCCATATTGTATAAATACACGTTACACTTTCTGTATTGCAGGATGTGTCTTTTGTGTTTTTGCCATGTTTCATACAGATTTATGGTGGCTTTTTATATTGTATACCACCAAGCTTTTTCTTGGAAAACAGCATAAGATAAAAGAAATGTATGAATAAAAATAATGTGGTATACATGTTTGTTATGAATGAACAGCTCACTATACGAGGCTTTAGTTGCCTCTATCAGTTGCTGCTGTTAACATTCCTATCAGATTATAACGTCTGAGTTTTTAAAAGGTTTTGCTTTGGCTTATGGTTTATCAAGAGGTCAATATTCAATGCGTGGTCAATATATAAGCTGAAACATCAAAGTTAGATATTTTCAAATCATATGTCTATTAAACAATGCTATCCATTTAGATAGCACTGCTAAATATCCATGTATAACTTAAAGGTCTAAATCAGAAGTTTCAAGTTATATCTGCTATTTGTGTGGGCCACCTAGGGCCCTATATTCAGTGGTGGCGGATAGCGCTGCTAAAGCAGCTACCTACTGCTGCTGAACCTTAGACCCTGACATTCAATCCTGGGGCCATATCTTGACATTAAATATCCAGATTGCCTGGATTGCCATGAAGCTAGCCGGGCAGCAGCGATATTCAGCCATGGCCTGTTTGGCTTCAGAGGCAAAAGTTAAGCCAGCCTTGAATGCACCTGACTTTCGCCACTTAGCGATAACTGGGCAGCGGCGCAATATCACTGCTGCTCAGATATCACTGGATGCCACCCCTGAAACACCTCAATGCTAACCGATTAGCATTGGGACAGGCAGTGGCAGCACCCATGGATATTCACGGCATAATGTAAGTAATGCTGAATATCCCAGCCAAGGGGATTAACACGGTTAGCAGGTCTGCTAACCATGTTAATCCCTTTAAATATTGGACACATCATTTATATGGTTAGTGGCTCAGTACCTCTGCTTAAATGTAATTATATGACCAAGTAGCACCGCCCAAAAATGCCTCAAAAAGCAAAAATGCAATGTGTGCCTTTGAGTCAATGCTGACTCCTGGCAACCCAGCAGCTCGTAAATTTTTTTGGCAATGTGATTGGAAGTAGATTGCCAGACCTTTCAAATCCCACTCCATTTTCAGAGGGATAATTTTGCATCCAAAATAATCCATGCAAGCAGCCCAGATTTAAAAAAAAAAAGAATTTATGTAGTCATCCCCGCTGCAGACTCTATAAGTTAAGTTTGGTTTCTTTGGCTTGATACATGCCTTTCACCTACAGCAGCAAGGGGTTTACAATTTATAAAAATAAAGAAAATAGGTAACCTTCTTCCAGTTTACTGCTACCTCACAGCCACAATAAAATGTTTTAGCAGCCCTCTCAGTCGCCAGGGGCAAAGGGGATCATAGTTATACAAAAGAAATAACTCAGGGCTGCAGGCAGCCGTACCCCCAAATATTTTCTCCTCCAATTTAATTGCATGTTCCCAATAGCTCCTCACCTCAGCGCACCTCACCACATATGGAGAAAATTACCCAATTGTCCACATCATCTCTAGGATAAATTCAAATTAAGCACTTTGGATTACAGTTCCCTTTCAAGGCCAAATGCCACCTAAACAAAAACGTACACACGTTTTTCATCAAGCTGGCAGATATGGACAATTTTGCTATATTTTGAAAAATCAGCTTCCATTCACCTTCCTCTGTCACCACTTCCAGTTTGCTTTCCTACCTCTGGATATGTCTTGGTTTCTCATTCTCACTCCTCCTCCCACCCCCACCCCCACCCCCTCTAATTCCTTGTATAGTTTAGACATTACCCTCTTCCTTCCCCGGTGTCCTAAGCAGAGGGCCTCAAACCAGGTTTTCTCCGCATGTAAATCTTTCTTATAACATACTTTGGCTACCTCAATTGGAGGTATTCAAAATGTCCTTTGGATCTACATCAAGATCAAAGAACTCTTAAAACTTCAAATGTCACTACTCCCCCCCCAATCTATTACTTACTACTACTACTTATCATTTGTATAGCACTACAAGCTGTATGGTTATATTAAAATACTTGATAGACCACCTTTCGCATGTGTCAAAGTGGTTTACAATAAAATACAAAATTACATACATGAAAAGAAAAGAACTACATTAAATAACAGAAAAGTGAAGAATAGAAAAGAGAGAGGTAGAGAAGCAGAAACACCATTCGGTAACCCAGGAGCAAGGTTAGCCGGGGCTATGTTAGTCACCAGTGATGTTACTTGCACATTGAAATAAATAGGTCCTCAATGCTATTTTGTATTTAGGAAGGGATACTTCCAAATGAATGTTGTAGGGAGGGAGTTCCATAGAGATGGGGCTAGGTAAAAAAAAATGCTGAATTTCGAGTACCCTCAAGGTGAGCCTGTGATGGAGATGGTAAATAGAGACGATTTGCATGTACAGTGTGCAAACAGTGGGTGGTTGCATGGGGTATAAGATGAGAAAAGAGATGTGCCGGTGTACCAGAGATGAGTATTTTGTGAATAAGAACGAAAAGCTTGTATTGTATGCAATATGGAAATGGTAACCAGTGTGCTTTGATAAAAAGTGGAGTGACCTGATCATAACAGGAAGAATGATAAAGAAGACGTATGGCAGTGTTGTGGACAGTTTGCAAGCGTTTAAGTTGATATTTAGGTAAGCCTGAGAGAATGCTATTGCAGTAATCCATTTTAGATACAAGTGATAGCAGAAGTGTAATGATTGCTGACTCGGGAAGTGAAGAATGTATAGAATGGATTTGTTTTAACGAATAAAAACAGTGACGAACCAGTTGACTGATATGCGTATGAAACGAAAGGGAGGAGTTGAGTATTACTCCAAGGTATTTTAGCTTCTGTACTATTGGAATGGGCAGGCCTTTTATTGAAGGTGCTACAGTGGGGGCGGTCACTGAGACAGAAAGCCACAAGACGGAAGTTTTAGATGGATTAAGCTGTAAATGATTGGTATTGAACCAAGAAGCAATAAGGGCAAGACAAGAATTAATAGTCAAAAGATCAGGGGCAGTAGGGTGAGAGTGAAAAAGCAGCAGAATGTCAACGGCATAAAAATATGCAGACACCCCGCTGCTGTATAAGTGTGGCCAGAGGGGCAAGAAAAACATTAAAGAGCAGAGGAGTCAGAACAGAACCCTGGGGAACCCCACATAAAAGAGGAAAATGAAAGGAAATGTTAGCCTGGAAAGAAACATAATATGGCCGTGCAGAAAGATAAGAAGTGAACCACTGCCAAACAGTGGAGCAAAGACCCACTAAGGCGAGACGTGAGAGAAGGAAAGTGATTCACCAGGTCAAAAGCAGAAGATAGATCCAAAGAAACTAGTAAAGAGATGTCACCCTTCTCCCAAGAAACCTGTATTTCGTTGAGAACTGAAAGTAATATGATTTCTGTACTATGTCCCGATCTGAAGCCTGAGTGATGTGGATGAAGTGCATTGGTATATTCCAATTGCTGAAGAAGCTGTGAAAAAATTAGTTTTTCCAATACTTTATAATGATAAGGTAAATTAGAGACAGGTGTGGTGAACAGCGCCCTCCTGAGCCTATGGAAACGGATGGAAATCCTGAGGTTCAGCAGGATTTATGCCTATTTGAGAAACCAAGGAAGAAAGAGAGACTCTATTCCACAGAGCTGAGCATGGAGACCAGCCCAGGGGAGGAGTCCTGCAGTCCTGATTGGGCACACCCTGTCCTGGGAAGGGGCGTGTCCAGGAGAGAACGTGGTTTTATACCAGAGCATGGCTTTGCTAGTCAGAAGGGGATTGAGAGGAATGAGGAGAAGGAGAGGAGAAAGAAGGAGAAGAGGAAGAATGATTGGAAGTCCAGAAAACAGTATGCTGATACTTGGGAACCTGGCATTGGAAAGAAACCTGCAAAGTTCTATTCAGAGGCAGTGAGTAGAAGTCCCAAGGAGAGAGGACCTAGCCCTGAATTAGACAACCGTTGGAAGGCACAGCCCTGGGAAAGGAAGCCTTCAAGGCAGGCACAAGAAAGAAAACAATCATTCTGTGAAGTACCGTTTGAGCCAGAGAGCAACAAACATTCTAACAGCTGGAGAACGTTGGAGCCATCTGAAGTCAGAACGGCATGGCAACAAGTAAGTGAATGGCCACAAAGTTTCCAGGCTGAACGTAAAGCTAACTCTCCTGTGTGTGAAACATTAGCAAAAGAGACTAGCAGTTACTCTGATACAATTAATCTAAGAGAGGAGAAAATAAACAGCCTTAAGCCAGAGGGAAGTTGTATAGCTGATAGCAATTCCCTACCTCCCAAACAGCAGGCTGAATTGCTCCTACAGAGTTTTAAGCAGTTTTTAGAGTTGCAAGCTAGAAGACAGCCAGTGTTACCAGAAGCCAGTAATTCCATACAGCTTGAAGAATTAACACAAGATAATACAGACTTACCAGATTGTGAGAGCATGGATTGCACGGTCTGCTGTGTAGAGATGCCAAGCTGAAGGAAACTGCTTTTTACCGTATGTGAATTGAATGCTACGGAGCTGTTGTATTGCCTTGCTGAGAAAGCTCTAATTATGTGCACCTGATTTTCCCCAGCACTGTGAAGGTAACAGTGGCTGAAAGAGGCTGCAGTGAATCTAACTGACCTCTTGGGGCAAAGTGAGTAATTTGCTTAGAAGTGAAAAGAAGCAGTTATACTTTAAGTTGCCTTTATCCTAAGTTTTCCTGTTAGCATTTGAAGCACCTATTTTGTTTGCATTTATTTGCCATGTGATGGAAAAATATCCTTTACTATAATAAAAATACTGGAAACCCCATAACTACAACTCTTTATTTCGGAGCGAGAGGAGCAGGAACTACAATACCCAGCATTCCCTGGATACAGGTTACTCTCCTTCCTCACGAAGCATCAGACCGCTGCTCCTGTCTTTAGCCCCAAGGCCGGGCAGGAGCGCCGCACAGGGCAGAAATAGGGTAGAGTTTTTCAGAGTAGGACGTACAATGGCGGTCTTCTAAGATGACGGAAACACAGAAGAAGCTAAGCTATTATTTAACATAGATAGTACAAGTGGTAGGAGTGCCAATGATGGTTCCGGAATCCAGGAGGGTCGAATAGGATCCAAGTCAGACAAGGTTTTTGCAGAGGAAGTGATAGCCTTAACAAGAGCATGTATGGTAATGGGGTTGAAACAGGATCATTTATGAGAGTGAATGAGATCAAGTTTCGATGGGTCACCTGAGAATCAAGAGGGAGAGATGGAGTGCTTGTAAGAGAAAAACCTTGCCGAAGATGTTGAACTTTGTGAAATATTGGGCCAGAAAGTCAGAAGAGGGAGCGTCTCTAAGGATAGTAGAGGACTGGAAACCAAGAAGACTCTAAACTATGGAATACAATTGTTTTGGCTTGTTCTGAGATGTAGAAATACGATGCGTATAATAGCTGTGTTTAGCTTGTAAGATAGCCTTATTGTAGGAAGAGCAGGCCTGCTGATAGACTGATAAGGTTGTTGGTGAGCGAAGCTGTCACCATGGGTGTTCAGCTCTTCTCAGCTGTTTTTTGAGAATATAAAGTCCTGAATGAAACCAAGCATGCCGCGGAGAAGAACAGGACCAGGTGGCAGTTGAACCAGACGCCAAAGGATCGATAGCGTATTTCGGG
Source organism: Ichthyophis bannanicus (assembly GCA_033557465.1). Lineage (NCBI taxonomy): Eukaryota > Metazoa > Chordata > Amphibia > Gymnophiona > Ichthyophiidae > Ichthyophis > Ichthyophis bannanicus. Next base: position 192,518,710 of record CM066036.1, read on the forward strand.
ACTTGGCCCTAAATGGTAGTCTGTTCCTCCACAGTGAGAGTACTGAAATATGAAGGAAAGAGGGCATCAGATGATGGTATGGCAGATAACAGATGTCTTGGAAAACAACAAAGAGGAAGAGAGGAGGGATGGGGGGGGGGGGGGTAGGAAGAGGGAGAGAAACTAAGTCAGCAAGGTCAAAAAAACACTAAAATGATCTGTCCAAGGAAGCAATAGCATATGAGGACGAGAAACGGATATATGTAGGCCAACTGATGTAATAAGAAGATCTAGCGAGTGTGGCAGCATGTGTTGGAAAAGTAACGTGCTGCATTAATGAAAGATCCACAAGTAAACAAAGAAATTACTTATCACGGGTTCAGAGAGGAAGATCAATATGTATATTAAAATCACCTAAATAAGAAGGTCAGGGTAAGTAGTAGTCGCTTCGGTAATAGAGAATCCCAAAGATACAAAGAGAGGGAGGGAGGAGCATAAATTAAAAGGATGTGAAGTTGAAAAGGAAATGTCATACAAAGGAGAAGCAATTCAGGATAAGATAGCTGGGAGGAAGGTACCTCCATAACAGAAAAGGAGTCCTGGAAAATGGCAGCAATCCCTCCTCCAGACCTAGACATACGAGAAGTAGACAGAGCTGAGAAACCAGGGGGAAGACAACGATATAAAACTGCCAACTCTCCTTCTCTTAATCAGGTTTCTGACAAAAATAATAGATCTAATGAATGCAGACAGATAAAGTCATGAACCAACACTGTTTTTGAGTGGATAGATCGACAGTTTAAAAGTACAAAAGATATGGAATGGGGGGAAGGAGCAATAGGGGATGTTAAAACTGTTTCTGTCCGACAAAGCTGCAATGTTTGCGGTACGCGACATGGTACATATGAGTTTAATAAACGTGGGTGGTGACCCCACTGTATAGAGATGTTAAAACACATTGGCAGCAGAAGGCACAAAGAAATCAGTACCTGCAGAATCTGCCGTATGGATGACAATGTCAGCATCTGCCGGGGTAATCCAATGCAGCCGCCAGAGCCGCCCCAATGAGCATAACCTGCTTCTTGGGCACACTCCCGCTGTGCGGGACAGCCCCGTGTCTATCTTTATGTAGTTGGGAAAGCACTCATAGGTCACGTGATATGCTACGCTGACTTCAGCATACCCAGAAGACGTGGTCTCTGTGAATTGCTCGGTATGCTCTGTTTGCGTCTGGTATTCTGCAGGGACAAGAAAAGGAAAGCAAACAGTGATACAAGCAGAGGTAGATAATACAACATTCTGTACATATAGATGCAAGAGACAATCCCTGCTCAGCAGAACTTACAATTTAATCAAGACGAAGAACATCACAAAAAACACATTACGTGGTAAACAAGAAATTGAGGGGTATCAGGCTCCAAAAGCAGCCTCAAAGATGTGGGGTTTTAGCCTGGATTTGAATAAGGCTAGAGAAGGAGCCCGATGTACTGACTCAGGTAGTTTGTTCCAGGCATATGGAGAAGCACAAAGTCTGGAGTTGTCAGTAGCAGAGAAGGGCACAAATAAAAGGGATCTGTCAGAGGAGCGGAGTTTTTGAGGGGTGTAGGGAGTGATAAGTGAGGAAAGGTAGTGAAGAGCTGCAGAATGAATGCACTTGTAGGTCAGTAGAGTTTGAACTGGATGCGGAAACGGATAGGTAGCCACTGACGTGACTTGAGAAGAAGGGTTACATGAACATAGTGACACTGTAAGAAGATAAGCCATCTAGTTGAGTTTTGAACAGATTGAATGAGAGAGAGAGATGATTCAGAGGGAGACCAGCGAGGAGCAGGTTACAATAGTCAAGATGGGAGGTGACTAGAGAATGGATAAGGGTCTTAGTAGTGTGTTCAGATTGGAAGGGACGAATTTTGCTGATGTTATAGAGAAAGAAGCGACAGATTTTAACAATCTGTTGGATGTGTGCAGAGAAAGAGAGAGTCAAAAGATGACCCCAAGGTTGCAAGCTGAGGAAACAGGGAGAAGTATAGTATTATTCACAGAACTAGAGAAGGGCAGAGGTGGGTTTAGGGGAAAAATAAGGAGCTAAGGTTTGGCCATTTTCAATTTCAGATGGCAGTGAAACATCCAGGTACTAATATCAGATAAGCAGGCAGAGATCCAGGCCTAGATTCCTGGAGAGATTTCAGACACAAAGAGGTAGATCTTGAGTTAGATAACGTAGCCCCCTTTCTTCCCACATACCATTAAGGAAAGCCCTAGAATGCCCTCAAAGCAAGCTTATAGATGTCAGAAGAGAAATCTCCTTGGCATTTAATAACACAGTCCTATATCCATACCAGATTTAGCATATGCTGTATATATGGGTTCCATCCCTTCCCCGGGGACCCCTTTCAATTAGTCCGCTAGAGATGATAATCAAGCCTACCCCTTGCCACCATGCTTTGCTCAAGTTACACCCACTGCTTTTCTTCCTCCCTAAACTAATAATGAACAGCTCTCAACTGTGCAGACTGTCAGACGGCTGCCTGGGTAAGAATGTTCACAGTCTTGGCAAGTGCATATATCAATATGATTTGCAAGGGATTGTGGACAATGCAGTTCATTCACACCAGACACAGCTGCTCACAATAATTAGTTGTGCTTAAGGGTAAAGCCAATAAGATATTTATTTATGGGGTTATTTCTCCCAACACAGATAGGCTTGGTAGCACATAAATCAGGATACTTGCTTTCAGTGTTAAACTTGGAAAAACAACATCAGGATAAACAACATTTGAACTTGTCAGGCAATCAAAGCAAAAGAATAAAGACCTGGTTGGTAACAAACTGGTCTTTTCTGTAGGCTTTAGCTAATATTTTCTTAGCAGTGTATCAAACAACAAACAAAATCCACAAAGAAGGGAAAAACTGTTCTTTTCAGGTTAACTTCTTATATCTTCCCACATAGATTCAGAAGTGATTCCCTCAGAGCTCACAAGCAATTAGGTAAGGCTCAATTGCTAGCAGTTACCCAGCTGAAACCCCATAGCTGGCTTGCTTTCTACTGCGTGGCTAAAAATCCTACTCAGGAGCTTTTCTGAGTAGATTAAAGAACAAGTTTGTATTTCTTTGTGATGGTTGCTGTACTTTGTAACAGAAAATTACCAAAGGAGTTTAGACAGAGAGCAATCCATGTAAATACAGCCTTCATCTAAGACTTCTCCTTCCCCTTCTTCAACAATCATGGGTTCAATATCATGGATTGGCACAGAGGAATTTCTCAATGGAGCACTTTCAGGACAATACTTGCTTCCCTGCTGTCTTTCAAGGGTATAGCTAGGGCATAGATCAGTGTTCATACCTGAGCTTCCATTGCTGTTAGAGTTCCTCTCTATATAGCCTGGCCAGTATGTAGTCCAGTTCTTATGTCCAGCCTTCCAATCCAGATCCCTGGACACTGGATCTCTCTTCACATACCTTCTGGCACGGGTCTTAGGGTCCCTTCCACGTGCAGCCGTCTCCCTCACAGGTACCGTCTGGAGATTCCTAGCTCTGCAGCACCATTCCTCTGGCTTTCCCCAGTCCAATGGTGTATGCTGGCCCTTGGAATGCCTCCCAGTATACGTACTGCTCCAGACTCCTCTAGTCCTCCCAAAGGCTTTTCTCTTCTTTCTTCCAAAGAGTTTCTTGCCCTCTCTGTCCGTCCGGTTTGGCTTCTGCTTCTGATGATCCTCCAGATGAAACTGAGGATGAGGATATCCAAGTTGATCATGAAGATGATCATGATGATTCTCTGTAGAATAAACTCTACCTTTATTCTGCTTAGATGAGTGCTCCTCCCTAACACAACGCAGCTGTGCTGAATCAGGCCCTGCCCTTTGAGATGAGTGCTTAGGGATTACCTCATAGCCCCCCTGATTGAACACACGTTTCCCCACTTCAGCTCCTCTAATGGCTGTTGGAAACCTGGTGCATTCTGGGACTGGTAGTCTTTTATGGGAAAATTCTGTTTTCTTATTTCTACCAGAACTGACAGGTTGCTTGTTCAGAGTCACTTCACCTTTTCTATAGCTCCTTCCTGAGCTATGATAAGCTTCCTTATCACAAGACATAATAGGCCTTAAAGTCAGGCAAAGCCAAAACAACCTCTGCTTTAGGAAGCTGTAAAACCAAAGGTGCCACTCTCAGTGGCATACCATTCCAAATAAATCTTGAAACTTTCCTCCAGATATTTTTCAAGATCTTATCAGGAAGCAAGATGAGAAGTACTTAAAAAAGACAGAGGAAGTTGGGTAATAATATCATCTTAATACTGGAGTGGAGCATCCTAACAGATTCCCACTGGCACTCCTTGTGATCTTGGCTGCGTCACCAGGAGTCGGCATTGACTTGACAGCACTTAAATATATATATATATATACACTGGAAATGCATCCCAGCCAAGACAATCAAATCTTAGACCATTGACCCAAAAGGGTATGCACTTTCTGAAGCCGATAGGAAAAAGCTCTGTGGTGTCCTGCCCTATCTGTTCAGCCAAATATCTAACCACCCCTTGCTGGCCCACTTAAACTGAAAATTCCTATTTAGTCTCTCCACCTAATGCACTGGGATCATCAAAAAGCTACAATTTGCTCATATTTAGCCCAGACCTGACAAGTGACCATACTCCTTCAGTTCTCACAGAATCAGAGGGATATGCTGCCTGCTAACTGTAAATAAGATATCAACTGCAAATAAAGAGATACAATAGTTGCCCCCCCCCAGCTATCTTCTTAATATCATTACTCATACATATCCTCATTACCAATGGTTTCACGGGCACTCCTGGTAAGTCCCCTGCCCAAACGAAAAAGCTTGAGTACCACCCCTGGTATTCACACATACTCGTGGATTGAAATAAAGTGCTTCAACACACCCTGGAAACCAGGACTAAATCCCATCTCGAATACCTTAAACATAAAATCCTAAGACACTTGATCAAAAGTCTTCTCAGCATCAATAGATAGAAGCAATGCAGAATCCCTTTCTGGTTCCCCCTCCCCCACCAAATCAAATTTAGAATCTTATGACTATTATCCACCGCATGGCAGCCCGGCATAAAAAAATGATTGATTGGCAAGGATTAAGCCCAATGACAGTTTTAAGATGGTCTTTTAGGATCCTTACAAAAGTGAAATTAGACCTACCTGCTAATTGCTGGTCCTTGAGGAACTCCAGCCCAGTCCTGCACCTCTGGTAGTGCACCTCTTTCCAACAGCTTGGTGCCTGAGCATGTTATCTTTTGATGACACTGGTATTAATACAGCAGGAACCGTCCGCCAGCTCCAGTAACCTACTGACAAAGCAGACTCACAGGAGTAACAAATAAGGGGTTAAAGAAAAGCCAAGTAACACTGTTTCTGTAAATACACTGTAAATCACTCTTCCCCACCCCCAGGAAAAGGGATCTCCCACTCTTAGCCATGCCTTTATTCTGAGATATCCCAGAATAAAGCTGATCGTGCCGAGCAAGCCCCTGTATCAGTCCTCGGACTGCTCCTCCCCCCCCCCCCCATAGCCTGTCACTCCTGCAACCCCAGAAAGGCCACGGTCACAGGAAACTGGCCCCTAAGCATTCAGGGAGGGATCTGGGACTGGACTGGGGTTCCTCAAGGAATAGCAATTAGCAGGTAAGTATAATTTCACTTTCCTTATCGTCCCTCCGGTCCAGTCCCGCACCTCTGGGATGTAACAGAACAGTTTTAAATCACTGGGAGGGACCTGCCAGACCGGCATGAAGAATTGCCAATCCAAAATGGGCATCGCTAGCCACCTGAACATCCAGACGGTAGTGCTTAGCGAAAGAGTGAAACATTGTCTAGGCTGCAGCCTTGCAAATCTCCAGCAGCAGCAGCAACACATACTCCACCCATGAGGCAGCCTGTGCCTTCGTGGAATGCGCACGCAACCCCGCTGGCACTAGTCTACCTTTCAGGATAAAGGCCGACGCAATTGCCTCCTTAATCCATCTCAAAATGGAAGCCTTTGCTGCCATCTTCCTTTTGCGTGTTCCACCAAACAAAACGAATAAGCGATCCGACTTGCGGAAGGCCTCTGTTCTCTTGAGGTAGCACCGCAGGACGCACCGGACATCCAGCAGGCGTAACTGAGATCCTGCAGAGGAACCTTCCAGGTTCCCCAGGACCAGCAGAGAGATGGCCTGATTCAAGTGGAAGTCCAAAATCACCTTGGGGAGAAAGGACGGCACCAGCCATAGAACCACCTTATCATTTGAGAAGGAGAGAAAGGGTTCCTGGCATGACAAGGCTTGAAGCTCCGAAATCCTGCGTGCCGAGCAGATGGCCACAAGAAATACCGCTTTGAGGGTTAAATCCTTCATGGACACCCTGTCGAGAGGTTCAAATGACTCACCCATTAGTGCCGCTAAGACGAGATTAAGATCCCAAGGGGATACCACAGGCTGCCTTGGGGGACTCAGAAGCGTCACTGCTCTCAGGATCTTACTGCGGTAACAGGAAATTGCGGCCAGCTACACCCTTAAGGAGCTAGCTGCTAGCCCCTTGTCGAATCCCACCTGAAGAAAGGCCAGAATATCAGGTATCAAAGCCTTGGATGGCCGAATCCGTCTCATAGGCCAGAGAGGTCGACCGCCTCCTCTCAGTAAAGCAGAAATTACATGCGCCGAGTAGCCTTTCTTTCTCAATCTCGCCCTCTCAAGAGCCATGGCATAAGCGAGAATCGATCCACCTGGGGCATATGCACTGGACCCTGCATCAGTAGGTCCACCCATGCCGGCAGGCACCATGGGCGATCTGCCAGAAGCCAGACCAGGTTGGCATACCATGGGCGCCTTGGCCAATCTGGAGCTATCAATATTACCAAGCCCCAATGCGCCTCGATCTTCTGCACCACCCAACCTATGAGAGCCCATGGGGGGAATACGTACAGGAGCCCCCTGGTTGAGCCATTTCTGTAGCAGCGCATCCAGGCCTTCTGACATTTGTTCCCGCCGCCTACTGAAGAAGTGTCTTGATTTGGCTGACTGGAAGGTTACCATCAAATCCATCACTGGGGGACCCCAGTGGCTTACCTCCTAGGTGAAAATCTCCTGACTGAGCACCCACTCCCCCCGGGTCCACTTGTACTTGGCTCAAGAAATCCACTGTCAAGTTGTCGGTACCCGCTACATGCGCCACCGATAGAATTTGGAGGTGGTTTTCCACCCAACTTAGCAATCTCTCGGCTTCCTCCTCCAGGGCGGCGCTGCCCGTGCTGCCCTGGCGGTTTATGTAAGTCACCGTGGTTGCGTTGTCTGAAAGGACCCTCACCGCAACCTCCTTTCGAAACTCCGGAGTGCCAGGAACACTGCATGCATTTCTAGTCTGTTGATTGAGCAACCGGTCTCCTCCTTGCTCCAGAACCCCTGAGCAAAGTGCTCTTCGAAATGGGCTCCCCAACTGGTCAGGCTGGCATCGGTGGTCACCGGGAACCAGGTCAGCGATTCTAGGGGCATCCCTCTGAGAAGATTCTTCGAAAGCAGCCCCAACTTGAGAGATAGTTTGGCTGCTCTCGGGCAAGGAAGCTTCTGAGACAACGGCTGGGTTTGGTGGGATCACTGTCGGAGCAAGGCCCTCTGCAAAGGTTGCATATGCGCCCTTGCCCAAGGCACCGGCTCAAGAGTAGCCACCATGGTCCTGAAAAGCTGAAGATAGTGCCAGGCTGTTGGCTCCACCCTTCTCAGAAACTGAAGCACTAGAGGTTGAAGGCCCCGAGCGCGCTGTGTCGGGAAAACCACTCTCCCCATGTGGGTGTCAAAATGAGCCCCCAGGTACTCGAGATCCTGTGAAGGGGTCAAATGGCTTTTTGCCAAGTTGACCACCCAACCTAGGTTTCGGAGAAACTGTAACACCTGAGCTGTCGCTCGTTCGCTCTCAATCCTGAACTTTGCTTGAATCAGCCAGTCGTCGAAATACGGATGAACCAGAATGCCCTCTTGGCGAAGCGCTGCCGCCACCACCACCACCACGATCTTTGTGAAGGTTCACGGCGCCATTGCGAGACCAAACAGTAGCGCGCAAAACTGGAAGTGACCCAGCAAACTGGAGGAACCACTGGTGTTCGGGCCATATGGGGATGTGGAGATACGCATCCATCAAGTCTAGGGATGTTAAGAACTCCCCTTTCCTGACTGCCACAATGACAGCGCGCAGAGTCTCCATGTGAAAATGTGGAACTCGCAGGCAATGATTCATCTGCTGGAGATCGAGAATCAGACCTCCTTTTTCGGTACTATGAAATAAATGGAGTATCGGCCACAGCCGTACTTGCTCTCGAGGAACCGGCACCACGGCCCTGAGCTGTAGTAGATGGGTTAAAGGTTTGCAGGGAGATTGAGCTTTGCAGGGAGAGCTTTGCAGGGAGATTGAACGAAGCATTTGCCCACCGGACGAGCAAATTTGAGGGAGTACCCTTCTCAGATGACCTCCAGAACCCACTGGTTGGAGGTGATCTGGGCCTAGGAAGGGTAGAACTCCTGCAGATGGCCGCCCACAGGCTGCACCACAGCCTGGACCCTCCTCGCTTCATTGTGATTTCTTGGGCTCCGAGGTCGAGGGTGTGGCAAAACCTCTACCTGCTCCCCTGAAGCCTCAAAACCCTTGCCCCCTGGAGATAAATCTGCCTCTCTGAAAGGGGGTGAAACATGAAGAGCGAAAACACCTGAAGTCCTGTGGCTGATTCCAAGACGCCAGTGGAGCACGACTCTGCTTCTGCTTATCTTCGGGGAGCTGCCCACCTTTGGACTCCCCTAGATCTTCGACCAACTTGTCAAGATCTTCCCCAAAGAGCAGCTTTACCCCTGAAGGGGAGTTTAATAAGGTGAGCCTTCGAGGAACTGTCTGCTGCCCAGTTTCACAACCATAGGTAGCGGCGGGCGCAACTACCGATGGATAAGGTCATAGTGGATATCTGTCAAATAAGCAGCATCCGACTCCAGATGGGCAGCCTCCCCCGCTTGGTCTACTACCTCCCCTTGTTGCTGCAGCCGCTGCGACCAGCAAAGGCAAGCTCTTGCGACCCAGGCCCCAAAAATGGAGGCTTGTAACGAAAGGGCATTGACATCGAAAGCCTGCTTTAACAAGGTGTCCAATCTCCTATCTTGGGCATCCTTTAGAGCTGAGCTATCTTCCCCCTCAATAGTAGTCTTCTTTGTGACCGCTGAAACTGCCGTGTCCACTTTTGGTGGCCAAAAGAGTTTGCAGTCCTGGTCAGACAGTGGATAGAGGCACGCCATCGCTCTTGATCCTTTAAGATCAGCCTCAGGCAGATCCCACTTGTCCTGGATCATCTGACGAACTCTATGCACCCGGAACACCTTCTGTGGCCTGCGAATCACCTGCAGCAAGGGATCCTCCAGTGTCTCCTCCTCCGGTGGAGCACTGGTGGGCATATTTAGTGCCTTGAGTGATTCCACAATGAGCACCGGTAACTCCTCTCTGTGGAACACCCGAACAACGAGCGCCTGCTTGGGGATCTCCCCTTCTTCCAAATCCTCATCACCTTCCACGACTAACTCCTCCCCTTTTGGATCTTCGGACCATTGGGAATCAGCCTGACCCTCTACTGAGAGCCTGGGCCTCTTTGCGGCTACGGCCCCTGGATCTGGACTCTTCATTCTTTCGGTTCCTTGCTGAAAACCTGAAGGGGCCCCCCACCTGCGCCTGTTGATGCAGACAGAAAGCCTGCTGTAGGAGGAGGACAAACTCCGGAGAGAACATACCCGGGATTCTTCCCTCCCCCAGGGACTGGCGGGACGAGGGCCCCGGCAAGGACGGGGGACAAGACCCCAAGTCCTGAAGAGGCAGTGCTGAATCCCCTAACTCTTGCGCCTCAGCTGTCGGAGACAGCGCCTTATCTTGCGTTCCTTTATCTCTGGGGGACTGTTCTATTGAGGCAGCTTCCTAAGCACAACCCCTACAAATGCCTGCCTCTGATACGGCTCCATGACGTGTCCCACACACTAAACACTGAGGTCTAGCAGGCATACTGTAAAGCAAGGCAGTTGAGTAGATGCTATATACTCTCCTCTTTTTTTCTTTTTTTTTAATGGCCTCGTCTGTTTTGCTACCCTCCCCTCAACAACCCTTTACAACAGAAGGCAAGGGAACCAATTCACTTATACTCTCTTTGTTGTTTCCTTACTTTTCTTAAGTATAAAAATATAAAAGTATCTACTAACTGACCCCAAAGTACAGCTAAGCCCCCTCCCCCCCCCCCTCGGGCTGGCAGAACCCAGAGCTGAAGGCCCCACTAGCAGAGCAGCCAAAAGAACTCGAGCGGGAGCCTGGAAGGAATGCCCCTGATCTCCCGCTCTGCAAACTGCCACGCAGCTAGGCCTCCTGCTACAAACAGGCCTCCTTGCTGGAGCCGCTGCCCTTTGAAATTTGCAGAAAAGACACTGCAATGCTCAAATTACCTGTGCTCAGCCCAGAGTAGCGATGGAGAACAGCTCTACCCATTGCCTTTGCAGAGAACCACTCCTGTCTCCTCTGCTCCCTCGCGCTCAGCCGAGGATGCCTGCCGCTTCTGCACTGGCACTTTCGTTCCAAGCAGGGATCGGGAGCCACCAAAAACCTTCGGAGCCCTCAGGAAAGCCACCACACTCACACACACCCCCCCCCCGCGACTGGAGAGGCGGACCTTCGCTTCTCCTGTTGTCCTTTCCTTTTTTTTTTTTTTTTTTTTTGCAAGGAGACCGAGGCTAGACACAAAAAGAAAACTCTAAACTAAACTAGACCTCTAGTTGTCCCTTCAGTGAGTCCAGCACCCTGGCTCACTACCTCCTCCAGATGCTTGGAGACTGAGCATACTGGAGCTGGTGGGCGGTTCCTGCTGTATTAATACCAGTGTCATCAAAAGATGACATGCTGTCTCCAAGATGCTGGAAGAGGTGCACTACTGGACTGGAGGGATGATAAGGAAAATCTTTATGTCCAGATTCAGCAATGAAATGGATCCATAGGAGGTACACAATAATAAGTCCTTACTCTTTTCAGGCTTAACAGAGATACCTGCCCAGCTCATGGGGGTATGTTTACTAAACCTTCTTAACGTGCACGCTGTGCAATTAGCGCGCGCTATGGTACCTTAGCGCGCGCTAATGATGCTTTACGGGGCAAAAATGCGCTTTAGTGCGTGCTCACGCATGCAGCGGCGCAAATGAGCGCTGAAGGCGTGGAAAGGCTCCCGGAGGACGGAGGAAGGCTCCCCAGGGGTGGAGAGAAAGGGTCAATGGGTGGAGAGTGGGAGGGGAGAGGCTCCCCGCACACTAACAATGTGAAATTCAAGGCCAAAACTAACGCAAGTGAAAACCTCGCGTTAGAGCTGATTTAAAGGGAAAAGAAACCATTTCTGTCAGCAATGTACAGCAAAACCAGGGAAACCTACAAAAAAGTGATAAGTGTGATACATGTGCACGGAACAAACGTGCAAATAAACATTGAAAATGACCCCAACAAAATAAAAAAAAATCATAATCAAGCTGGGCAATAGTGATAGTAATGGGAAACATCAAAAAACACTCCCAAGAAAGCCCCAAAAAATAAATATGAATTTTGGAAGGGTCTACGCTCCGTCCCCATACAAGGTGAATGATCCCACAGTGAAATAGCACTGATCAGGGTTTTCCTCAACATTGGACAGGTTACCTATGGCTCGCACATGTTCCACAACAGCAGGGTGGGCATGTTGGAATGGACAACTGGACAGATGCTGGGAAAGGGGATACAGAGGGCTGCAGGCGGCACATGCTGTGGTGCAGCTGGGGCACAGTGCGGACTAGGCAGATGCCTAGGTGGCACTTAGGAATGCTGAAACTGAACAGCAGCCAGACAGCAACTGATGAGGGCCCAACATGGGCACGAGAGTGTTTATCACAGTGTCACAGGGGATAGTACCCAGCAGGTACCCCCAAGGGCACAGAACATTGGCAGGCAGTGTTGGGGGGAAGCGTGGATGCCTATGCAGGCACCCCTACCCCACAACATGCACCATAGGCAGCCGCCTACCTGCACACTGGATGGCTTGAGACTGCGCACCACCAGCAGAAGGGCATGTCAGCATGGTGGCAGAGGGGTACTGGTGGTGGAGGAGGGCAGTGGCAGCTGCCCAGAGCAGACCATGGCCTAGCCCTGTGTAGGTGGGTGCCATGCACTGCAACAGACAGGCCCTGCCGGACAAACAGTCATGGTATCACCAGGGAATGCGCTGTCTCTGTGGCAACACAGTGGTGCAGTGCACACAACCAGTGTGTTTGGAGGCAGGAGGTCACAGGTTCAAGTCCCAGCTATGGTGCCTGCCAACCCAGTCCCCATATTTTACCCACTACTACAACGTGCTAATACAGACAGAACGTTTATTGCAGATGACGTAAACATGCCCAAAACACCTACATTTTACCCTACAGAGCAAAGACACCATAAACAGGCACATTACCTAGAGCAGAGTCTCCCAAATGCAGTCCTGGAGGGCCAAACACCATTCAGGTTCCATGCTGCCTCTAATAAAGATGCCTGTGCTGCATATCTATGCACCACCCCCATGGTATGCAGATGTATCTCATGCATATTCATGAGGGACAGCATGAAAACCCAAACAGTGTTTGGCACACCAGGACTGGAGTTGGGAACCTCTGCCGTAAAGCAGCAGCCAACAGGGGCAGACACACCCACACCCACAGGCTCCATTAGCCAATGCCTCCTGGAGAGGCAGGACATTGGGCCCTGCGTGCATCTCCCAATACTAGCACTTGCATACCTTAGCAATGCCACCCTACACCTGGGAATACGGTACACAGCTATCAAACATTTGCTATGATTACTGGCAGATAGCAATTCCTACGTTAAGCAGTTTGCTGATTGAGCTCCATCATAGCAACCTTTCTGATGTCTGTGGAGTGTGCTTCAGGTCTGGTCTCTGACAGTGTTTACCACCCTGGGGAGTGACCCCCAACAGTATTGCGTACCATATCCATGCCTGCACTGTGCCCAGGACTGGTGTGGTGGCCAGGGCTGCTAAACTCCTCTATAGTAGCACAATGCTGGCATAGGTGTGTGAGTGTGTGTCTGTCTATCCAGTGTGTGGTGGCTGCAAACACCCTCCACAGCCCACACTGCCAGCACTGTTGCCAGTATTGGCCTGCCAAGGTGCATAATGAGGAGCAAGGTACCATGGGTATAGCCCGGACAGGGTGGCCTGGCCAGGATGCATCTGCACAGGGCACTGGCTAGGACATTGTAGTGCCCGGCCACCACCTGCACAGACAGGGTGGCCACAGCATGTCCTGCTGGGAGATCACTCTCACCCTGACTGTGCAGTGACCACAGCATGGCTAGGCACCCCCATAGTGCTATATAGTATTTCTCTCATGAGATATTTATGCGTTTCCTTTTGGGGCCCAGTCACTGACTTATCTGCTTGTTGTGTATGCTGACATCCCAGTTCTGGGTGCACACATTTCCACCAGGAACATGCACTATGGACTAGCTAGCAGACTGTCTGCAGCTGGTATGTGTCTTGATGGAGCGCCTTGCAGGGTGCAGCGGCTGAAGGCTTGCTGCAGGAGAATATCAGATAGTGGTGGGGTGCAGCTTAGCATATCCAGGCCTAATGTCTGTCTGCTATTGCGTTATGGATGTGTACAGAGCTGCATCGACTGCCCTGTAGGGTGTCTGTTCCCCAGCAGGACTGGGGTTGATGGTCCCCTCTACTGCCACCATTGCAGGGAGGTAGAATGTGGATCTGTTGGTGGGAGACCCTGTTTACCACCCTCAGCCCTGGAGGAGGAGGGTGGTGGTACATAATCCTCCTAGGGGTCCATAGGGGCTATACCTGACTGAGACATACAGATATATCCAAGGTGTGTCTGTAGAAACTACCTATCTCACACATTAGCACTACTGGGGACCTGCAGCATGGCCTATCTCTGCTGTGGACCTGGTGCTGGGCGCCCCAACTCACCCTCAGGGTGAGTGCAGTACCTGCACAATGTGACGGTGTGTAGCTACTCTGTACCAGTACCACACATGGTCAGTTCCCCCTACCAGGCCGAGGTGCCGTGGGGGTGCATACCCCATCTTGTGATCATCTGTAGACTGCTGATTTGCATGTGCAGTGCATCATGGGTATGGGTGGGTTAACCCTATCCTGGTGACCACAGCAGACTGTTTGTGTGGTGACTTGCAGTCCTTCTGCAGCCAGCCAGGGGTTTGCTAGCAGCTATAGCCCACTGGTTACTTCACTGCCAGTGGAGCCAGAGGTCATGGGTTCAAACCCACAGTGGGGTTTTTTTGATAGGGCTGTCCAAAGCATTATTTATTTTTAATGTACATTAGTGCTGCCAGAAAAAACACCCTCAGCGTACTGTACCCATAAGGTGCCTCAGAGGGCGCCCTATAGGGCACCTTATGGTTACCGTCCATATAAGGTGCACTATACAGTATCCTATGGAGCGACTGATAGGGTGCCCTATAGGGGACATTATAGGGTGCCGTGGCGGATAGTGCACTTTATAATGTGCCCTATGGAGTGCCTTATGCGGCACCTTAGGTTACGGCACATGAGGGTGTGTTTGCTGGCAGCAATTAATAAAATACAAATAAAGTGCCGCAGGAAATAATACTTACATGTCAAAGCTGATGCCTCAGCCAGCCTTACGTATTAGGCACACTGGGGATCGAACTCATGACCCCTGTATCATCAGTCAGTGCCTTAACCATTGTGCTACACTGCTGTTCCTCCATGCATGTCAGCGCACCTATTTAAGATTTCCATGCGTTTAAATGCACAGTGCTGCCATCAAAAACAGTGCTATGACCTTGCTGTGCCTCATAGGGCACCCTATATGGTGCCCTATAGGCCACCCTTTAAGCAACATTGTAGGGTGCCGTGGCGGACAGTGCACTTTGAAATGTGCCCTCTGGGGTACCTTATGCAGCACCTTATGTTACAGCGCTTTGAGAGTGCGTTTGCTAGCAGCAGTAATTAAAATAAAATTAAAAAGCCTCATAATGCAATATTACACATAAATGGTAGTGCCTCAGCCAGCCTTATTCATTGGGCACAGTGGGGGATTGAACCCATGACCCCTGCACCATCTGTCAGTGTCTTAACCATTGTACTGCAGCCCTGTTCCTCTGTTTGCACATCAGCGCGCCTGCTTATGCTTCCTGCGTGCGTTTCTCATGTGCTGTGCGTGGCGCACAAGAGCGCGCTAATCCTGTTTTGCTATTTTTGACCGGACCGCCCACTCCTTTTATGGCATCCTGCAGACTAACGCGGCGCGCACATTAAGGTTTAGTAAACATAGCCCATGGTCTTTGCTAGGGGGACACCTGACTGGACAGAGTTAGAATAATTCATGAGTAACACTATATCACCAAATTTCTTGTAGAGGTGGGCTGGGAATCTCTGTAAATCTGGGGATTTGTCCAGTTTAAGACATTTAATGGCCCCAACCATCACTATGATAACATGAGCTAGGCCTTCCACTGCCTTCTGTCAGCTTTCCACAGAGGTATAGAATCAAAGTAACTTTCTATATCCCCATCATAAGTTTTTGGTTTAGCCTTATACAATATAGCATAAATGTCTAAAAGCTCTTTCCTTATTACCATCTCATCTCTGATTATTTGACCCTGGATTCCTTGTAATAAGTTCACTTGAGCTTTTGCCCTTTGCTTTCTCAATTGATGAGCCAGCAGCTTCCCTGCCCTATTCTGCAAATTTACACCAGCTCTGAAGCAGGTGTAAATGTGTGCATGTACTTTAAGGGGCATATTTAACAAAGTGCCAAAAATTAGCTTGGTAGGAGATGGACCTGTGCTGATGGAAGCATGCCTGGCCTGTCCACATAGTGAAAAGCATCTTGCCATGCTAAATGATCAACTGCAAATAGCTCAGGTGCACTTACCGTCACCCACTGAAGTGACAGTAAGTACACTCGCACTAGCTGGAGTATTGATGATTAGCAAGTGAGCCCCATACTAAGTGCAATGTGCAGTCAGTGCCACTCTGTCCCTAATCTACCCAGTCTCCACCCCATCATAGTTAGCATGAGAATTTTACCACACTGGCTATTTTAGTGTACAGTAAATGTTACCATGGCCCACTTAGCATGTGGTAAACTCTCCATTATTAGCACACTTTAGTAAACATTCCCTTATGTGTATATTCTTATATTTTATAAAGTATGCGGGTACACTGTAACTAACCCCTTTGCAAACAATGTCCCCAACAATACCTATGTACAGATTGCATAATGTGTGTTCTTGATGGCATAAGTATCTGCCTGCATGTATATATACCTGTGCAATTTTGTTAAGTTAATTTTCACATGTAAAAATGCTTTACACATGAAAATGTTATACAATTATCAATACCTATAAAATACATTAAACAAATTGTATTTACCTTATTGCAACACCCTACATTTTACTTTAATAATCATAGTATAAAACGTATTTAAAATCCTCATTGTATTTTAAAATCATACCTTGTGTGTTTATAACTAATGTACAGCAACTGGACTGTGATTACTGTATGGACAATATATTGCTATATAAAATCTTTTTTCACATAAAATTTTGTTTAAATAATACTAGTGAGGTAAAATGACTTGTGCAAAAAAAAACCCCTAAACACATATCTGATAAGCTTAAAATTATGCTCTAAGGACACTGGGCTATGAGTCCTTTTGTTTCCTGTTTTAAGAACCCCCTCCCCCCGATATCAGCTCTTCCATTGCAACAAAGTTAACAGTGCATGCCAATGTCACCTTCCTGCGTGTAAAATGGGTGACTGCAAGTGACAATACAAACTTTCTCAGCTTTTTGCATATTGGAAGTGGTCTTTTCCCAGGACAAATTAAGAATCTCAGCCCCTAGGAATTTTAGTATAATGCTAGGAAAATGCCCCCATCAACAAAAACAAGTCAGAAGTGAAATAATGTGTGCATGTTTTTATTTTTTATAATGATGAACATTAAAAATAAAATAGCTTCCAAAATCAATGAAGTAGTAGTATATCTTTTTCTTAACAAAATTCTATTCATATGACAACACATACAATATATAGATGTTTAGTTGGACACTGTTCTACTTTCAGTCCAGACTCTCAGATATTAGGCAGTGGTCTTTTCTTTGTTTTTTCTCCTTCAGCCATGTTTTGGTTCCATGCTGACATCACATTCACTTCCTGTTATGACTGGCTCTATTCTAATTACTGATTATTTATATACTTCAAGGAGTATATGCAAATATGTTTTTCGCTAGGCTAGGTGAAGATTGATACATAGTGCTATTTTCCATGATGGCACTAGCAGAACAGAAATAAGTGGAGTACTTTCTGCTCCCTACAGAGAACTGTATCTTTGGGGAGGAGGAACCACACAGGGGTTCACTGCATTTGTTTGTTGTATGAAGAGGGAGCAGTTTGACACCCAGCCTCCATGAGAAGCATACAAGAAAATTATGTCTATTTTGGGCTTGGGTATTTACCTTCGTCACGTGTAAGGGCCTACCAATGTTTGCTGTAATATCAGCATAAGGGTTAATAGAGAAACTGTGCGAGTAATCCAGTACAGTGTTCTCGGCCTTGAAGAATCAGATACAGACACAGAAGAACAGGGTGCAACAGAAAATAGGAACAGGAATGTAGGAGTATGGATATAAATGTAACACGTGCAGGATATGAGTTAACTAAAAAGAAAAAGACATATTGCAGAAAGAAATGAGACATGAAGTCTGGGAACTAAAACTACAAAGGGGTAAGGAAAAATAAAGAGACAAGACTGTATGTGTGTTCACACGCAGGTAAATGCTGAAAGGCCTATAAAGTACGAGGGTTGCTCAGAAAGTAATGCCCTACATGTTTTTTCTCAGTCCAGAATAAAGATAGAGGTGTGAAATTGAAAAGGTAGTAACTTTGAACTTCAAAGGACACGTGTGTAATTTTACAGTCGTCCGACAAATAGCGAGGTGGTAGTGATCCTTCAAATAGCGTCTGTGAGTGACACACAGTACAAACAACGAGCTGTAATTGAATTCTTGGTGGAAGAGAAAAAGTGTGAGAAACATTCACAAACGGTTTTGTGCTGTTTATGGAAGTTCTGCGGTAGATAGGAGCACCGTTGGACGATGGGTGAAAAAAGTAAAGGCTTCAGGAAGTGGTAAAACGGAACTGGAAGATCAGCCGCGGTCTGGGTGTCCTGCCTCAGCCACCAGTCAAGCTGCAGCGCGATGATGACATTATTTGTGTGCGTTAACATTATGCAATCATTTATGCAAATGAGGCCCTGTAATGAGTCTCCGCAAATGGCCCCGCACCCCTCTTGAGTCGCCCCTGTGCTTGCTAGCTGTAATTAGATAATATACTCAAGCTTCTATAATAAAAGATTTTTTGTTAAGCACTGCAACAATTGGTTTTGTAAGCCTGCTAGCATGTGTATGTGTACCTAATCATAGGTATATAGCAGGGGAAGGCTATACTGGTTAATTCCCTAGCACTTTGGAGTCACTAGGTGAGTGTTCAAGGAGTGTCGTCTCCAAACCTGAGCAGAAGGTAACAACTAACATGTGCCTGTTTTTTTTTTTTTTTTGCTAAATTCAGCATTAAATGAGTGCCTTTACATGATTTTGCATCACAACAGCTCTTTAAAAACACTATTTAAATTCAACATTAAACACAATGAATGGACTGTTCATGGAAGTCTGGCACTAAACAGCCAGGTTCTTACTATTTTTTTCACAAAAGGATGCAAAACCACCAGAACTTTAGCATTTTTGTAAATTTAAAGGCATTTTTGCAGATTTTGTCACTTGAATCCCTTTTTTAAGGGAAAATTCTGCACTTTACTAGATTAGCCTCTTCAATCTTTAGTACTCTGGGCAAGGAATTCTCATTTGTAACTTATCTTTAGCTTTGATTTGGAAATATGAATAATTAAATCAAACTTTAATCATGCCTTGAAGTTTTCAAATCATAAGTCATGAAATCTAAGTCAATTCTGCTTCTCAGTGCATTTTGAATAAAAAGAAAAAATAATGCACTTATTCAAAATGTAGTTTTGCACAGATAAAATCTGCTATTACTATTGACCATTGCACCTTGCCACATATACAGAAAATCATTTTGGGGTTGTTTCTGATGTGCTATTAGTGTGAAATTAATTCTGCTAGGGATAGATACCTGTAACTTGGACAAGTTATCTAAATCTGAGTGTATTTTGTTTAATGTAAACCGCACTGATGTCAAATAGTGCGGTATATAAGAGCTGTTAAATAAATAAATAAATAAATTTATGTAAAAAATTTTTAACTTGCTCAGTGATAATTGAATTTGAAATGTCTAACAGGCCAAGTCAAAGCCTATCATAATGAGGCATTCCATATAAGTAGCTAATAGAAAGTTATTTTTGTTTTATATCGCTATTGAGGGGTTACATGGCAATAACAGATCATGGACCTTTTGATGTAGTTCAGTGGGTAAATGCTGGAATTTTAAAATTGGGCCCCCCCCCCCCCCCCCCGAATTCGGTACAGATTCACGTTTACTTTGAACCTATTCTGCAGCACCTGACAAGTTTAGATAAAGGTACTATAGTTTAAAATGTTATATAAATGTTAATAATTATGTGGGAACAGTGCTCGAGTTCTTCATAAATTACAGAAAATATGACCATCCAAGCTCGCCATGCACTAATCCATAGTTTATAGGATACATTTTCACAAATACTAATAATGGGTTTTGAGTGAGCCTGCTGGCTGGTAAGCCATGTTTCTCAGCCAAAAAAAAAAAAAATCCATAGCAGCAATTTTTGATTACATGTCAAAGGCAAAACATTTATATCTACACACACGTTTTAAACAAAATACGTAAGTGGTTACTTCCGTTTCTTCCAAATGTTTAAAGAAATTATAAAAGTAAATAATCATTTAAGAACGCTGTACTTTGAAACAACTTAAAACGAGGAAGGTTTACAAAGTACGTCACGGGTTAATTTCCGATTACAGTCAGAAGGCAATCTAAATAATCCTTAACATTTTATAAAATTTTTAACTATAGGCCCCATATCTAAACTTTTCAGGTACTTTTGTATTTATTGCCGGCCTGCTGCTTTCAGCGTGGAAGACTATGGGCCGCGTAAGCGATTTCACCCAGAACAACCGGTAGGGCGGGGAAGGGAGAAACCTTTTTACTACCCCAAACCCCCCTCCCCCCAGGTTGGCACCGCCGACTGCGTATAGTGCTGGGGCAAGAAGCCCTAGCCCCTATTCTGTATTAGCCTCCCCGTTGCCAGCATTGCCTCCTGTAGAACACCGCTTCCCTGCCTCTGCAGCCAGCGAGAGTAGCTCTCAGCGAAGTGACGTAACGCAGCCGGGGTTCGGCAGCAGAGGAGGAGGAGGAGGCCGCGCGCTCCGATCCCGCAGCCCTGATTGGTCCAGGCCGCGGGAACCTAGAGAAACCCGGCTGCAGGCCTTGGAGCGTTCCACGGCTGGAATCCTGCGCCCGCCACAAAGAAGAAGCGGAGGCGCGCGCAGTAACGGCCCCGAAGGAGCACGGGCAGGTGAGGCGGCCTGTGCTCGGGAAGGGGGAGGGCGGAACGGGCAGCCGGAATGGGGGAACGCAGGCGGCGGCGAACAGGGCCTAGCTCCTGCAGGCTGCAGCGAGGCATAAGGGATCACAATGGAGGAGGCGCTAGGCCTCTGTGAAGGCCGCGATTGGGCCTGATAGACCTGGGCAAGATTGCGGCCCTGGGCCTGATCGTTGATGGCGTGCAAGAGGGAAAGGGGAATGGGGTGATTTCGGTGTAAGCGAACAATTCGAGAAGGTTCAGAAAGAGGCGGACGGAGGGAGAAGAACGCACCTCATCGTTCGAGGCGTTATAGCCGGAGAGGGAGAAAATGGCGGAAAACAAAATGTCGGGCTGCTGCTGCGAAGAAGTGAGGGGACGCCGGGACTTGCCCTCCCACACTCCTATGCATTTCTTCAGCTAGTAGCAGCGGGTACGGGCTGAAGCACCTTGCAGCGTGTGCGTACGGAGCTCGAAGGGATAACTCGGGCGGCGATTAAGCAGATACCGCAAATGGAACGGTAGAGGTTGTTACTGCTGCTCCTGCAGTCGCCATATTGCGTGGAGGCGCTCCGTTGCTGCTGCTGGGGGTTGGGAGATTGACAGGATCAGGGCGAGCTGGATGGGGTCTCCCAATGGCGAGCAGCTGCGTTCTTGCTCAGCGCCTTACTCAGGTGGTGTGCGCGTGTGGAGTATGTTGGCGGCCGGGAGAGGGAAAGAGAGACGCTTCCTGCTATACAATCTGAAACCATGGCTTTCCAGCGGGAAGATTGGCTGCTGCTATTGCTTGAGATCTTTTGTCTCGACAGCCGGATTCCTTCTTCCTTTTCTGTCACTTAACAGCCAGATTGTGTCCAGTTCCAGTGCACTCGACGTTTGACATTCGATCATTTCATAGCAAGGAAATGTGAGGAGCTTCTCTTGAATTCTCTTTTTATTGGTATCAGTAATCTGACACAGAGTTGATACTTGAAGGAAGAGACAGCTAACCTGTATTGTAGCAGCTGATATGATTGAAGTTTGTAGGGATAGGCTATTTTGACGCATTTTATGTAAATACAGAACATGTCACCGGATTTCTTGCATTATGTCCTGACCTGAGGGAAAGTGGCTTTAGCTCCTGAATGTGGTCAGAAAGGTTTTAAGGTACTTCAATAAAAAAGTATCACCTTTTTATTCTATTATGTGTTTATTAACTTTTTTTTTTTAATCTTATGGGCAGTACTTGATGGAGGGCGCTTAGTTAAAGCACATTTTAAGGTGCCTCATGTTAAGCCAATTTTATAAGGACTGGTAGATAGATGCCTACTTGTTTTTATAAAATACTAATGTAAGTGGCCTAACGCACATCTACATTGCAGGCACAGACATTTTATATTAATCTTAATGCTGGTGTGAATGTCCATACCTATATTTTTCATGTACATTCAAAATTTATTTTATAATCTATGCATGTTCTTGTCTGCTTTGCCCATGCTCCATCCAAACTCCCACTGGAAAACTATGCAGCTTGATGCCAAAGTGTGTAATTTTAGGCCAATTTGTATTTCATAAGAGGTCATTTACACGTATATGTGGTCACATACACACGGGAATGACTTTATAAAATCACTTCCTTTGGGCCATTTTATTTATTTATTTAGCAATGCTTATAATACCGCTTTTCACCAGGTCACTGAGTTTATCACCATGACTATTTTATATACATCACTGCAAGAAGTGGAAAAACTTGTATAGTAGAGCTTTGGCATGGAAACTGAAAGGAAGATAGCTGTTTCAGATTTCTGGCAGTAAAAAAAATTTTTTACAAGCAAATGCTTATTACACTTTATAAACATGCCAAGTTAGTCTAATGCTAGTAATAATCCATTAGAGGAAATAAAATGCAGTTCTTATTTGTTGGGTGATTGACAGATATGCAGAGAAATTAAGTAGATAAAGTTGCTGTTTGTTTCATTTCAATTGCTCAAGTGTATTTGTTCGCTGTCCATAAATAAGAATTAATGATAGTAAAATATTTTACTATATAATCTGTTATGGTCTCTCAAGAATGTGTATGTTATGTTTACTGGTTGTTGCTTGTGTTTAAAAATGCCATTGAGTAAATATAGACTAAATTTGGCTTTTTCTGTAAAATATATTTTAATTTATTTTTGGCATGTTGTTAAATGGTAACAATTTGTTAGTTGCACTGTTTTTGTTTTATCAGTACCTTATTTGGCCTTTCTTTAAATAGGGGGTTACGGACATCCACCAACCGCGAAAGTGATACTTGTCCTACAAGAATTATAGCCTTCCAATGTTCAAATGCAGAGGTAAGTTTTGTATATGTGCATATTGTACTCTGCCTTGAGCCATGGTAATTTGATAGGATAGCATGTAATATTTATTTTTTAAAAGTTCTTATAAGTACTAGAAAATTTGGTACAATCTTACATACAAAGTGTCTGCGAACTGAAGTTAAAAGCATCTTACTTTTTTGCATAACATAATGCTGTTAACTTGCATAAGTTTAGTGAGCTTGTAGAAGCATAATGTCATGGTAATATTTATAAAAACAAGTTGATCTTGAAATATTAGAAACAAGACTGAACATTATGAAAATTTAAAAATCTCTAAAAGGCATATTTTGTCACTATGCTAAAATTGTTGCCCTGTATTTTATTGTGTTTTTTATTTTTAAAAGCTGTATAAAAAGTTTGTTTTTACTTTTGAAAATGTTAAGTATTACATATTCAGAACATGCTAGACAGAAAATGATGTGTAAGGAAATTATATTCTCAGTGGTATACAACAAAAAACGTAAGGCATAGAGGCAGATTTAGATAATAATATATGGAAGGGGGCATTCATATGGTCATGCATGTCAGGACACTGAGAATTCTCATGGTGTTTTAGCAGTCGTGTTGCCAAATGTAGAGCCTCTTGTAAAATTGGTGCAGGACTGCACTTATAGCTCTCCATATACAGTGGAAGCAATGATAATTTTTTTTAAGCTGCATGTTGGGGGGGTGGGCCATAGAAATACCCTCCCACATATGCTTTAGGGGCAGCTTTCTAAAATCACTGCTCCCGATCTGCATGGTCATCCCAAGCTAGCAGTAGCATTCCCCCAACATTATCAAACCCTCCAACCTAGATCCCTCTCCCTATTAACATTTAGAAACTATGATCTCCCCATTATGGTCCTCCCTGGGCTTACCGGAAGTCCCTGGTGTCTAATGGAGTAGGTGTAATTCCCAGTTGCTCCTGCTCAGCTGGCCGCGGGAGGTGTCAAAATGGTACCCAAGACCCTAGTGACCTGTAGTGAGTGGTAAGATCACGGTAGAGCACAGCGCAGCAGGAATCAATATTGCGATATTTCTTCACAATAGTACATATAAATATCAGTAATTGTAAAAGTTACATTAAGGGCATGTTTGCTCAAATTCATGACAGTAGCATGCATTTGTGGCATGAAATTAGTGCAGAGGCCTGCACAATGTTTTTGGGGCATGTACATCCATCCCCCTGCTGTCAGTGCAGTGTTTAACACCTGGCATGCAGGTGCACTTAACGCCACTCATTGAGATGGCATTATGTGCACCAGCACTAATAGCAATAGGCACAGTTTGTGCTCAGAATGCCAGCTCTAAACATGATGTGCCTTCAATACCCACATTATGCCCCTATCATATGCTGACTGGTTAGTGAGGTGCTTTTAGCATGTTGCCAACCCTATGCTAACAGCACACTTTAGTAAACATACCCCTTTCAATTTATAGTCCATTTTCTTATAAGTTTTGCAAAATGTTATTTGTTTTAAACATAGATTCAGTTTATAGTAAACATTTTATTTAAAAGCATTTACTGTATGTTACACTTAGTAAACCTAAGTGTATTACAAAATAACATACACAAGTAAACACAGTTCATAAAGTGTCTACATAATAAAAGAAAACATTAAAAACAAAATATTCAATACATAAAATTTGCCTTTGCTGATTATTTTAAATTTAAAATCGGGAAAACATTATAAAAAAGTCTGATAAGGCTTGAGTTTCTTCCTAAAAATAAGAATACTGACAGAACGACATGAACACAATAATTTGACAGTAATGTTGGCATATCACACTTCTAGATGCTTGTCCAGAAGAGCATGCAGTACACAGTGTAAGCTATTAGAGAGAAAATGTTAACAAATGTTTTTAAGCTCAGGTGCCATAGACTGCCAGACATTTTAAGATCCATTTTAGAAATGACTTTCAAATGTAGTTGGTGACGTCCATGTGAAAATGGGCCCGACAAGACTGGTCGCGTCCAGGTTTGGGCACAATTCCAAAAACGTGGATGCACCTAATATGGGTGTCTTTAGGGACATCTACATAGACGACCCTGCGGCAGTATTCCAGATAGGGCACACATCCCAGATGGCCATTCTGCAAGTGTCCATCTGGGATGTGTGCCCATCAGTTCATGTAAAAGTTTGTTTTAGTTATGGAGAGTACTAGGAATACCAGAGTAATGTTTCCTCTACACCCTTCGAGAGGTATACCGGCAAAACTTACACTCTTCTGGTGCTTAGCTGTGCCCTGGAGCAGGTACAGATTTGGACGTCTGCCTAGATACACCATTTCTGAAATCGGGTTCACAGGTCTAGGTTCAGTGGACCACCTTGGACACACCCCAGCCATGCCATCTGCTGTATTTAGACATGCATTCACTATGGACATCTTTAGACCAGTCTATTAAAATGGCTCTGGGGATGCCTCTCTGATTTGGATGTCTGCATGCATATTTTTGGAGGTCCAAAGCATGAATAGAGCTTCTAAATTGACCACTTTTGTATTACACTGGGTGGATGTTTGTCAAGAGCAAAGGGATGCCATCCCTCCTCAGGTGGGGGTGCTAGCTTGGGTGCTGGTGGAATTGACCACGAGTGCTACTTGAATGTCCACTTCTTGATAAGCCATCACTGCTTTAAATTTTATGGTTGCATATATGCATTTTGTTTGACATAAGTTTCTTAGAGTATTATTAAATAGTCTAATTGCAGATATTAGCTGTACTTGGCTAATTTATAAGTGTTTTGTCAGTATAGGATTTTATTGGGATGAGGAGTAGGGGTTACTGGAAGACGTGAATATTTATAAAATTGTTAAAGTATAAGTGATATCTTATGTGGACTTTAATATAGATTAGACAAACATAGGAATGTGTGTATGTATGGTCTCTAATTGCTATTAAAATCAATTATATACAAGAGAGCATGGGCTAGTTATCACTATAAAGCCAAGATCGTTCTGTTGAATTGTTTCTAGATATTTCTGTTCATGATGAGGAGTTAATGTTGAATATGGGTCTATATTTACTTCTCGGTACTGTGATTCAATAATAAATAATAAAGTTTACTATTATGTTGTTGAAAGTTATCTGCTATATGAAAGCAGAGCATTTTGGTGTATGCCAGTGGGAGGTGCTATGTCAAATTTATGGTAATTATAGATCAGAAGATGTTATGTAGCGAATGGTTTATTTTTTGTTCATGAGGATGTAATAAAAACTTTTATTCCTACCCCCTTGCTCAATAATGTCAACATTTCTATGTGCTTTTAAATTTGTATACTCTTCTTTATGTCAGAGTATCTCAGAATTCTTCCAAGTAATTGTAGTGTTGGAAGGAAAACAAAATATAGTTGAGCAGATTTATACTGGTACTTGCTTTATCTTGTGATATAATCTTGACTTCCTGTGTGCAAATATAAGGCCTGCTTACCTCAGTGTTGCTATCTAATAATAACAGATGGTCTTAGAAATATACAGTGTTTAGCTAGAGGGTATAGTTAGGAGGCTTATTGCAATATCTAGTTGACGTCAATTAAAAATGTTAATCATGTTATAATTGTAATTTATCATGTGGTGTGTTTGGTCAGAAAAATTAAAACTTTTAAGAAATGCATTGTATATATAAAGTGTCGTTTTAGAAAGGATGTCCAGGTCGATTTGAGAAACATGGACATCCCCAATTGGAGGGTCACAGAAACAACTTTTTCGATGTCCCAGCTGGCTTGTTCCAGAAGGGGGACATCCATGTTCATTGACATTGCAGACACTGAATCAGATGTGCGGTGGTAGGTTGGTAATCTGTTTGAGATTTGTCTTTATATGCTGATCTCTTTGCCCAGGAAATTTGATGGTGATGGTGACAGTGCATTCATTGTGCTCTTCCCACTGGTTGCATTGTTGCCATGAAACAAACAAGCACTTTTCTGCTCCTTATTCTTGTTCTGGAGAAGGTATAGGCCTGGATGCCTCAACAACCAAGGCCAGACATGCTTGTGCTGTTCTGGAATTGCAACGCGATGTGAATATTTGATGTTCCGGCACATCTCCATTCTACCAGTGGTGTACAACAGTTCATAAACATATTAGCTCCTCTTGTCCCTATGAGCTGGACCAATAAAACCCACTCCCACTAATGTGCTACCTGTGATCCCAGCCTCTTAGTGCCCGCCCAAGGATTGCTATTCCAGGTACTTAAGGAAAAAGGAAGGTTTTGAGAACCTTCCGAAATAAAAGAAAGTTCGTCTCCATACGAAGTACCACTGGCAGAGTGTTCCACATAGTGGGCACCACCATCGAGAATACCCTCGCCCGCCAATGTTGTAAATGAATCTGGGAACAACCAGGTAACACTAACTGGCATTCACCTGCAGAGCACAAGGCCCAACTGGGTGAGTGCCATTGTACCAAACTCTAGCAGATACCATGGGCCTGTACCATGTAGACCTTTAAATTGCTGGTATTAGCATTTAAACACACATCTATTTTAAACACACTGCTGCAGAACTTCTGCCACTGAGTTATGCCCCGCAGACCACAGATAATGCACCACCTGCAATTTCCTCAATATATAGGCCAATAACCTAACGTACATGGTGTTGCATATAGCCGGTGCCTAAAAAATGTCTCCAGGGATGCCCTTGTGAATTGGCCGTCTTAGGCATTCAAGACACAAATGGGGCTTTTAAAATAACCCCTCTAGAGTGAGTGAGTGTGTGTGTGTGTATAAATATAACAAGTTGAAAAGTGCACACTTATAGCGTGACAGACTGGAATGTTTCCCCTTCCACCATTAACAAACTTATGCAAGCCTGTCTGTGGGATTTGGTGAAAAGAGTCATAGCAAAGTATGTTTCGGTACAGTGTCAGGGATTGTGTGGCTGTGTAGGGTCTATATCTGGCAGTATGAGTGGTGTCTTTTATATTTGAGACTGTAGGTGTTTGTGTGGAGACTATATTTTAGGGGTTTTGGAGGTGGGTTTACCTGTGCATGTATGACAGGGAGGAGGATGAGGTGGGGTGGGGTGAGTGTGCTTTTATGGAATGGTAGGATGGGTTGGGATGAAGGACTAGGTTTATGTGCGTGTGTGGGGTGGTAGATTTTGGAGCTGGTTGTGCATTTGTGTGCACAATGGGGTACACTGCCTCAATTGTATGCATATCTCTGTATCATTCATAGTCGTGTTT
The DNA here is from genome assembly GCA_033557465.1 of Ichthyophis bannanicus. Lineage (NCBI taxonomy): Eukaryota > Metazoa > Chordata > Amphibia > Gymnophiona > Ichthyophiidae > Ichthyophis > Ichthyophis bannanicus. The sequence goes on from CM066036.1 coordinate 192,546,809, forward strand.
TTCCTGAAAACCTGACTAGCTAGGTGTGCCCTGAGGACAGGGTTGAGAGCCACTTATCTAGAGACTTGTAACAGGCAAGTGGAAAGTTGGAATGAGGATAATCTGTGTTTTCTCTTCATAGAATGTGCAAAACATAGATGTATAGGGCTTCATTCTCATGCGAGAAGGGCAAAGTAGTGTCAGTGAAGATCCAGTAGGAATCTCTGGGTTTCGCTGGGAAAGAGCAGGGACAGCGGCGGGGCAGATTGGAATCCTCAGGTTCTGCTGGGAAAGAGCAGGGAGAGCCACAGAGCAGATTGAAGAGCAGCCAGGGATTCCCTGGGTCCCACTGACATAGATTGGCCTGGCTTCAGAGAAGGGAGGAAGTGGAGCATAAAGGAAGGGGTGGGGTTAGAGAGGAGGATAGAAGAGACTGAGGGAGTAGCGGAGAAGAGAGAGAGAATGTAAAGTTGATTGGCAACGGAGGGGAATGAGAATACATTGGAGGAGTGGCCTAGTGATTGGGGCAAGTTACCTCAGACTGGAAGGTCAGGGGTTCAAATCCCACCAGAGGACAGCAACCTTGGGCCATGAAGGACTGGGGTTTCTAGTCCCACAGGTGCTTCTTGTCTTGGGCAAGCCATTTAACCCTCCATTGCCCATGTTCCCTGTAAAATAGTTATCTCCAAGTTATAATACCCTGTTCAATGTAATTTCAGTTTGTTCAGTGTAAACCGCCTTGATATCATGAAAGGCGGTATATAAGAAATGTTAAATAAATAAAATAAATAGGTAGATGGACGGGAAGGAGTAAGAGGGGAAAGAAGGGACAGGGAGTGGAGGGAAGGGCGGCGTTGAAGGATGCCCAGAATAGGAAGCTGGACATGCTGTTAAAACAGGCCTTTGATATCAATGCCCTGTCTATGCAGGCCTTCATTTGTGGTGCCTGGGTGGCGAGGGCCTGTCTGCAGTGGTCTCAATGTCTGCAGCAGACGGAGCACTCGGCACTGGAACAACTGGCGGAGGTCGCTAAGCTGGAATCGGGAGCAGCTTATCTCTCTGACATCCACTATGACCTCATTCGTGGCCTCGTGAAGAGTATGGTGTTGATAATAGCAGCTCACCATTATCTCTGGCTGTGCCATTGGGCAGCGGATAGCTTGTCCAAGGCGCTGCTTACCAAGCTGCCCTTCAAAGGCAAACTGCTGTTTGGGGAAGATTTGGATAAGTTGGTGAAGGATTTGGGGGAATATAAAGGAGGACGTCTTCTTGAGGACAAGCTGAAGCGGAGTCGCAATGCCTCCTCTTCCCGAGGTCAGTCTCGGGATTTTCGGCGTTTTCGAATGTCCCTTCTGGGTTCCTTCCAGAGGGGAAGATTTCCTGCTTGAGGGCAGGGTTTTCGTGGCTTCTGAGGGGCAGGCCGAGGCTTTGCTGCAGCTTCTTCCTCCTGGTTTTAAGAAGCCTCAATGAAGCGAGGGGGACCCAGACAGGAGTTCAGCCCGTGGGGGGTCAGTTACGGGACTTTTACCCTGCTTGGGCCCAGATTGTCCGACCAGTGGGTCCTGGAGATAATCCGCGATGGCTATGCTCTCGAGCTGGCGAAGCCGGTGGGTGATGCTTTCGTTCAGTCCCCTTGCAAGGCCCCGAGCAAGGCGGCGGCTGTCAGAGACAGTCTAGCTCGCCTGCTCCAGCTCGGGGCAGTGGTACCTGTTCCCTGGGAGCAATATGGTTGCGGTCGATGCTCCATCAATTTCGTGGTACCCAAAAAGGATGGCGTATTTTGCCCTAACCTAGACCACAAGTGGGTGAACCCCTGTTTGCGGGTTCCGCATTTTCGCATCGAAACTTTGAGGTCAGTCATAGTGGCGGTAAGGAAGGGGAAGTTTCTTATGTCCCTCGATCTGACCGAAGCGTACCTTCATATTCCCCTCAGACCAGAGCATCAACGATTCTTGCAGTTTGCGGTACCAATGGGACACTTCCAGTTTCAGGCCTTGCCATTTTGATCTGGCGACGGCGCCTCACACTTTCACCAAGAACATGGTGGTGGTAGCTGCGGCACTCTGGAAAGGGGGGGGGTACTGGTACACCCCTACCTCGATGATTGGTTGATTCAAGTAAAGTCTGTGGAGGAAAGCCTCCAGGTGACTGTGCGAGTGGTGCAGCTCCTGGAAATTCTCGGCTGGGTGGTCAACCGAACCAAGAGCCACTTAGTGCCAGTTCAGGAGTTGGAGTATCTGGGAGCTCGCTTCAACACCAGGACGGGGAATGTGTTTCTCCCAGAGCAGCGGGCTCAGGGACTGTGTCGCTTGGTGCAGGACTTTCTGCGCCAGCCGGAGTCAACAGCGTGGCAGTAGTTGCAGCTGTTCGGAACCATGGCAGCTACGCTGGAATTGGTACCATGGGTGAGAGCGCACATGCAGCCCTTACAACGGGCCCTGCTCCGACAGTGATCGCATCAGTCGGGTTCGCTGTCTCTGCGGCGCCAATGTCCTCAGGGAGTTCACAGGGCGCTTCGCTGGTGGCTGTGTCCAGAGCACTTGTCGGTGGGCATGCCGCTTGAGGCCCCTCGGTGGATCCAGTTAATGACTGATGCCAGCCTGGCGGGCTGGGGGGCCCACTATGAGGGGCGGTTTTCCCAGGGGACCTGGAACGAGCAAGAGGCCAGTTGGTCAATCAACAGACTGGAGCTGGGGGCAATAGCCCAAGTGCTCAGAGTCTTCGAGGCACAGGTGCACGGAAAGGCAATACGGGTCCTCTTGGACAATGCAACCGCAGTGGCATATGTCAACCGACGGGGGCACAGGCAGCCTGGTCTTGGAAGAAGAAGCGGAGCAGTTTTTCGCCTGGGTGGAGGCTCCAGGCCTCGTCGGCAGCTCACGTGGCAGGTTTTGACAACGTGATGGTGGATTATCTCAGTTGGGTCCGGGTGGACCCTGGGGAATGGGAGCTTCACTCAGAGGTCTTTGCGCAGGTGGTACGTCACTGGGGAACATCGAGCATGGACCCGATGACGACGGTCACAAACACCAAGGCCAGCCGTTTTTTCAGCAGAAGACGAGAAAGAATGTCCGAAGGGCTAGATGCACTCCTGCAACTTTGGCCCATGGGGAGCCTTCTTTATGTCTTCCCTCCTTGGGCTCTCATAGATCGGGTGGTGCAGCGGATCGAGGCGCACCGGGGGCGAGTCATTCTGATTGCTCCAGACTGACCACGGTGCCCATGGTATGCCACTTGCTTTGGTTATTGGAGGATCGGCCGTGGCGTCTGCCAATTTGGGAAGACTTGCTGATGCAAGGGCCAGTGTGCATGCCTCAGGTGGATGGTTCTCGCTTACAGCCTGATTATTGAAAGGGCAAGTTTGAGAAAGAAGGGGTATTCGGGTCCGGTGGTCTCAACCTTGTTGAAGGCGCGGAAGAGGTCTACGTCGCTGGCCTACATTCGGGTCTGGCGTATTTTTGAGGCTTGGTGTACAGAATGGCGAGATTGGCCCATCACAGCGTCCGTTCCGGAGATTTTAGCCTTTAAACAATACGGTTTTGATAAAGGTCTAGTGGCTTGCTCTTTACGTGTGCAATTGGCAGTGATTGATTACTGTTGTGGTAAGGTCCACAAAGTCCCTCTGGGGTCCCATTCGGATATCTTGCGCTTGCTTCGGGCAGTGGCTAGACCGCCCTCTGCGTAGAACAGTTGTTCTGCCATGGGATCTCAATCTGGTTCTGAGGGCTTTGATGAAGGAGCTGTTGAGCCTCACCTTGCTGAAGGACTTAATGCTGAAGACTGTTTTCCTGGTGGCAACTTGTTCCGTGCGTAGGATCTCGGAGCTGCAGGCCCTGTTCTGCCGGGAGCCTTTTCTTTCCTTCTCTCGGGAGAGGGTTGTCTTGCAGCCTGTTCCTTCTTTTCTTCCCAAGGTGCTCTCGGTTTTTTATGTGAATCAGCCTGTCTCCTTGCCGGTGTTAGAAGGGACAAGACGGAGCAGCCGGTCTCGGTCTGCACAGATTACATGTTCGCCGGGTCCTCAAGCATTATTTGGCGGAAATGGCAACATTTTGCAATTTGGAGCATTTGTTTGTACTTTTTGGAGGTCCGCGCAAGGGCGAAGCGGCGGCAAAAGCTTCCATTTCTAGATGAATTTGGGAAACCATCCTGTTGGCGTATCTCCTTAATGGACCTGAGATGCCTCTAGGATTACGCGCCCATTCCACTAGGGCGCAGGCGGCATCCTGGGCTGAGTTTAGTCTGCCTCCTGTAGAAACTTTCAAGGCGGTCTTCCCTGCATACTTTTACTAAACATTATCGCTTGGATGTCCAGGCGGTTAGGGAGGCCTGTTTCGGGGCGGCGGTTCTTCGTGCTGGGCTAGCGGGTCCCTCCAGTTAGTTCAGATACTGCTCTGTTACATCCCAGAGGTGCAGGACTGGACTGGACTGGAGGGACGGTAAGGAAAGCAAAATTAGATTTACCTGCTAATTGTTGTTCCTTGAGGAGTGGAGGAGTGGCCTAGTGGTTGGGGCAAGGTACTTCAGGCCGGAAGGTCGGGGGTTCAAATCCCACTAGAGGACAGCAACCTTGGGCCGGAAGGACTGGGGTTTCTAGTCCCACAGGTGCTCCTTGTGGTCTTGGGCAAGCCACTTAACCCTCCATAGCCCATGTTCCCTGTAAAATAGTTATCTCCAAGTTATAATGCCCTGTTCAATGTATTTTCAGTTTGTTCAATGTAAACCGCACTGATGCAGAATAGCGCGGTATATAAGAGAATGTAAATAAATAAATAACTAAATAACTCCAGTCCCGTCCCAGATCCCATCCGGGTTGAGTCGGTGTTTTCGGTGCTCAGGGGCAGATCGGGGATTTGTTTTTTGCTTCCCGGCCAGCTGTCGTATTTCGGAGTCCCCTTAGGTCAGCCTCTGTATATCTCTCCCCTCCGGGGGGGGGGGGGGGGGTTGAGTTCCTCCTCTAGATTGGGGGAAGGAGTTCCTGTCAGTTCAGTTCTGAGATAAACAAGATAGTTTACTGAGTTATTTATCTACTTATTTTGTTGCTCCTGTGAGTCTGCTTTGTCAATAGGTACTGGAAGCCAGTTGGTGGTGCCAGCGGTATTTGTACTGGTGACTTCAGTTTTGGTCATGCTCGGTCTCCAAGTTGCTGGAGGAGGGGCACTATCCAATCCAGACCAGACCAGTAGAAACGGAACCACGTGCAACTTCAACATGTAAACATCTTCCGAATGTAACCTGTGCTGTATTGTACCCCATGATGCCGAGCCTGCCTGTAATGTTACCCTGTTGGTATGTTATGCAACCCATGATGCCCAGCCTGCTTGGAATGTATTTATGATTAATTATATTGTGTGTGTGTAGTGAATACTGCTGTAATGTAATCCACTGACCCACCTAATCTCCTTTTCCCCTCCCCTACCTAGACCTCTGTTTTTGTCCTAACTTGATTGTTGCTTGTCTGTGTTTCGTCTTGATTAGATTGTAAGCTCTGAAGAGCAGGGACTGCCATTTTATATTTATTTTATTTATTTATTTATTTAACATTTTCTTATATACCGCGCTATTTCACATCAGTGCGGTTTACAATGAACAGAATATTTGGACAAATCGTCAACGTTTACATAAAACAGGATTTTTAAACTTGGGTTAACTGGGTAAAACTATATACATACATATAACAAATTTTGCCGTCTGGATTAGACTATAACATTTTTGTATTTAACATGGTGATGAGGCATTAATGCATTGTGTTAGTATACTAATCATTAATCAGGTTGCAACTGAGTAAAGCATGTGTTATCAAGTGATACAACTGGGTGAGTGTGTGGGTATGGAGGTGGATCATGATGCTGTGTATAGTACTTGAGGAACAAGTAGTGTTTAATGGCTTTTCTAAATTGCTTGATCTCTCTGATTGCTCTTATGTTGGTAGGGAGATTGTTCCAGCACCTTGGTGCATAGCTTGAAAATGCTCTATTAATGGTTGATTGTTTAAATTTTATGGATTCCCTTGGTATTACTAGAGTGTTTTCTGTAAACGTTCTTCTAGTCCTGTTTTTGGGGGTGTGCGTGATTAGATCAACAATAGATGAAGGTGCTGGCTTATTGAATGCTTTGAATGTAATGATGAATGTCTTATATAGGATTCTACATCCTATCGGTAACCAGTGGAGATCCTTTGGAGCAATTTGGAGTGATGTAATGTGATCATTCTTGGATGCTCCATACAGGACACGAGCAGCTGCATTCATGGCCAACTGTAACGGGTTTATGGTGTTTTTTGGGAGGCCGTGTAGTATTACATTGGCATAGTCAAAATGTGGAGTTACTAAGGTTTGGAAGACAGTTCTGAAGTCGTCAGCTTCCATCATGGGTTTCAGATGACAGAGGGTTTTGATTTTGAAGTATATAGATTTTACTGTACGTTTGATGTGATCTTTGAAGTCCAAATGTTGATCCAATATTACACCTAAGTAGCGTATATTGGGTTTTACCGGAAGTTCTGCATCCCTGACTTTTAGTGTTGATGGTGGGGAGAAGTCTTTGTTCCGAGTGATAATTAGAACTTCGGTTTTTTTTAAATTTATCCGTAGATTCATAGTGAGGAGCCAATCGGTTATTGCATCGAAGCATTTGATTAAGATTGAGAAATCCGGGCAAGTGACTGATATAGGGGTGAATAGCAGAACGCCATCAGCATACATGAGGCAGGATATGCCGAATGAGCGAGTTATGTGACATATTGGTTGCATATAAATGTTAAAAAGTAGTGCCGATAATGATGAGCCTTGTGGCACTCCCTGTCTTTGTTGGAAGGGTTCTGATGTCTTGTTGCCAACCCGTACTTGTTGCCATCTGTCTTGGAGGTATGATTTGCACCAGTCCATGCACGATCTTGGATTCCTTTTGCATGGAGTCTCATCAGGAGTAGTTCATGGTCAACTGAATCAAAAGCTGCAGCGATGTCAAGAAAGATCATTGCAAAGCCTTTTTTGATGTCATCAATCCCGTTGTTGAGTGTGTTCATTAATGAAGTCAGTAGGGTTTCTACACCGTGTTCTTCTCTGAAACCGTGTTGGCATGGGTCTAATGTGGAGGTTGTGTCTATATGTTGTTGGATTTGTCTTTGAGTTGACTTCTCTAAAATTTTAGCTAGGAATACTTGAAATTGGACTGTAGGATTCGTCCTTTTTCGGATCAAGCTGGTTATTTTTTAGCAGAGGATGGATGGATGTCTTCTTTAGTTCATCTGGGAAGATTCCCGTTGTAAATGATTGTTTTGCGATGTCAGCTATGAATGGACTTAATTCTGAACGCATTGATTTGATCCAGTGTGCTGGGCATGGGTCGTTTGGCGCCGTTGTGGTGTTGATAGTGGCAATTGTTTCCTCTATTGTTTTTATTGACGGGGGAAAAAGATTAGCTAGAGGTGAAAGTATTTGGGGGTTCTGGAAAGCTTCTTGAGTTGTAGCAGTATTTGCTTTTATTGCTTTGGATTGGATGTAGTTGGCATATGACTGAGGATGTATACCTTCTTGTTGTGGTTGGGGTGGTTGTGTGGTCAGCAATTTTACTAATTCAAATAGGTCGCGCGGTTTGTTTAGCGATTTGTTGAGGAGCTTGGCATGGAATTCTTTTCTTTCTTTCCATGTTGAGTCTCTGTGTTTTTTTAGGTGCTCCAGGTATATTACTTGGTCTGTTGTACTGCGGGTCCATCTCCGTTTTCTCTCTAGTTTTCTCAGTTGAAGCAGAGAAGATTGTAAATTGGAGGAGAACCATGGAGCTCTGTGCTTTTTGATGGAGTGACTATTAATTGTAGGTTTCTCATCATTTTGTGGGTGCTGGGCATATTGGGAGAGAGTGTTATTCCAGTTGTTGATCAGTTCGTTTAAGTTGTTTGATGGTTTAGACAGTTTTGGTATTACATGCTGAGTGATCAATTCTCTGTCAAGTTGTTTGAAACGGGTTGTCTTTCCTGGTTCACATGTGATTAAGTGATGGTTTGTTTGTGATGTTGGAATCCAAAATGTTATTAAGTTATGATCGGACCAGGGGACAGGAGTGACAGATAAATTAATTTGGTTTAATTTGCTGGTATCTATTGATGGAACAAAGACTAGGTCCAGGAGGTTGCCTTGTTGATGTGTTGGGTCGTTTACGACTTGTTCATATCCTAGGTTGGATAGTGCTTCTAGGAATGTGTTCGATAATTCGTGGTTAGCGGAGGCAAGATTAAAATCTCCCATAAGCCAGTTTGCTTTAGAAGGGTCTTGCAGGTTACATACTAGATCGATAAGATCAGAGAATTCATCTGCGGCGGTGTTGGGTGCCCTGTAGACGAGGTTTAGAGTGTTAAGTTTATTAGTAATTGATAATATGTTCAGGTGTTGTGTGCTTTTGGTGAAGATTATTCTATATTGTAATGAAGTTTTTGCTAAGATGAGAACACCCCCTCCTCTCTTGCTTTCTCTGTTGCATGTGAAGATTGAGAAGTTGGGTGGAGTAATTTGATTTAGAATGGCATTATCAGTTTCTGATAGCCATGTTTCAGTGACCATTAGGATATCTAAGCTGTATTTTGATAGTAGGTCAGTGATAGCTGGCCATTTGTTGCATGCAGAGCGTGCATTGATGAGAGCGCACTTGAGAGTTTGTTGGCTTTGTTTTTCCTTTTAGATTAGATGTTGTTGCTGGTTGAAGAGAGATATAGAGTAAATGCGATTGTCGTTTGTGGTATGTATTTGGGGGTGGTTGGTATTGGTTATAGTTATATTTCCTACTCGTGTTAATAAGCAATGGTATAGGGTTGTAGCCTTGTGTGAGAGCAGTAGCTTCATAAAACATACTGGTCAGTGTGTAAAGTAAAGTAAGGGTAAGCAATGAGATAGCCATGTTTGTTAAGGTGTTAATTAGACAAGGTAGTTTGTTATGAGATCTGATCAGTATGCTTGCTTAAATAGATCCTATGGCAAGGGTAACAGGATTAGGTATCAATTTCTAGAGAGAGGTTACAATAGTTGCCATAGTTATGAATAGTTACAATGGTTGTAATAATTACAGTGGGTGTCAACTTTGTATCTGTATTGGTTAATACATTTAGTTCTAGCAGGTGAGAATTATATATGGGGTTTGCAGTTATACAATACTATAGTAAATACACATTCATATTAGCACGTATGTGTTGAGTAGTTAGGTATATATAAATTATAGTCTCTTACAGATTAGTAGGAGGTTCAAGGTTAGGATGGCTTCTTAAAGTTGCGTTGAGAGGAAGTTGTTGTTCTCATTGTTCATGTGTTGTGATCTTGAGGAACTTTTCTTATGAGGCTGGGATGGGAGAAGATTGATTCAAGATTAGCTGTTTGATGAGGGTTGCTGGCTGTGGAGTTCTTTCTTGATCTTTACTATCTTTACTATTGGGCCCGCGCCTAAGGGCCCTCTGGCGAGGCCCTCAGGCGCGGGCACGCCCGATCGGCGTTGCTTTAAATCTTTTCGAGACTGCCCCGATTGGGCAGATTCATGCAGGGGGGTGGTCTCCTTGTCTGTGTTTCGTCTTGATTAGATTGTAAGCTCTGATGAGCAGGGACTGCCATTTTATATGTCTGTACAGCGCTGCATGCGACTGGTAGCGCTTTATAAATGTTCAATAGTAGTAGTAGTAGTAGTAGAGGTGTGGGACTGGACTGGAGTTCCTCAAGGAACAACAATTTAGTAGGTAAGTCTGATTTTGCTTTCCTTATCGTCCCTCCAGTCATGAGGTATTGTATATCCAGAGTGAGCAGTCCTGTTGCCAGTCACCATAATTGGTGAATTTGCCATGAGAGCGAAGCGAATTTTGAGTTTGCCATATTTTGGCTCTAACATTAAAATGTAACAAAAACCTTTCCTGATCGGTCCTCCAGTTTAGTCCTCCACAATCGGGTAGTGCACCTCCTCCTGCAGCCTGGAGACTGGACCAATCAAATCTTCTGTAGTATATATGCAGACGGAGCTCCCAGAAGCCCCCAGTGTGTCCAGTCTCCTTGCAGCTTGAGGACGTGTGTGCCCTTCCTGGGCACACTTAGTGACACTTGGGGGAGCAACACTAGTTAGTCTTTTTGGGGGTTTGCTTTATCCCTTCTTTCATTACTTTTTCTTTTCTAGGTAGCTGTCTCTTTGTTTTTTTTTTTTTTTTTTTTTTAACAAATTATAGTCACAGGGGGCCTCCCGGGGTGAGAAGCCAGTCCTGCATTGGGCTCCTGCCTTCCTCCCGGTGAATTTGGACAGACACGGTTGAGCTCTCCCCTAGGCTGTACGGGGAAGAGCCATACCTGTTCCAGCATTGTATGTACTTCAGAGCTGCTGGCTGTATCCTGTGCTGATTTGCAGAGCTGGTAGGAATTTTCCTTCATTTCCTTCATCGGGTACTGCAGCTCCCTCCCGTTGCTGTTTTCAACGGGTCTGTCTGCTCCCCGGCGTCCCGATTTCCTACTGTTGGCTTAGATTTCGTTTTTTTCTCTCTCTGTGCCCTTAATTTGAGTCCGTTTCTTTTATTTGCAATTTACTTTGTATTTTCGCGCCATTTTTTACCGCGGGTGCTCAAGTGCGGCGGCCATTTTGAAGCTCTAAAGCAGGGGTCTCAAACTCAAATTGCTTTGAGGGCCAAATGAGGACTTGTAAAGTAACCCGGGGGCCGCATAAGACGTGGGGCCTCATTTGCATAAGGGGCTTCATTTGCATAAATATTTGCATAATGTTACCATACACTAACTTTTAGTAAACATGCCTCTTAATGAGTATGGATAAAGAAAGACTAAAAGATTCAGAAATAGGAAGACAATAATTAAACTGGGAACCCCAAAAGTCAAACTTGGAATGTACAACAACACTGTAGAAATAAAACTATAAATTAATTTCCTCTTGTACTAAACAAAGCGCAAACATTAATGATGCACATTTCCCAGAGCTGACATATTCCAGTTAATAAATTCAAAATAAAGAGATATTTTTCTACCTTTTGTGCATTTTTTTTCAGTTGCAATTGCTCCAGCCACTTCTGGTTTCTTCGTGTCTTCTGCTATCTCCATCGTCTGCTGTCCATTTGTCCTTTCTTCTCTCTTCTAGTTTTTTCCATTCTCTCTCCCTACATCTGCTTTAACATACTAATCTTTCTCCTTTTGCTCTTTCCTCATTCCTATTTCATCCACTCAAATTTTACCCCTCCATCCTCAATCCCCACTTACTCTCCCAATACCTGGCCAATTGTAGATTTGTCTTCTCTTCCAGACAAAATATTTTTCCCCTCTCCATTTCACTTTCCCAGCTCCATCCCATTCTAATCCTCCCCCAACATCAGCTCCCTTCTAGTTCCAGCCCCACCCAGCATCTGCTCCTTTCTAGTCCCTGCATCAGTCCATTTCCAGTCCTATCCTAGCCTCACCATCAGCCCATTTCCAATCCTAGCCCCCCATCAGCCCATTTCCAATCCTAGCTCCCTCCCCTCACAGCCCATTTCCATTCCAAGCCCCCCTCCCCATCAGCCATTTGCAGTTCAAGCCCCCCTTCCACTCAGCCCATTTCCAGTCCTAGCAACCCCCCCAGCCCATTACCAGTCCTAGACCCCCATAGCCCATTACCAGTCCTAACCTCCCCATAGCGCACTTCCAGTCTTACCCCCCCATCACCCCATTTTCAGTCTTACCCCCCCCCATAGCCCATTACCAGTCCTAGTCCCCCCCATAGCCCACTTGCAGTCGTATCCCCCATCACCCCATTTTCAGTCTTACCTCCCCTCATAGGCCATTACCAGTCCTAACCCCCCAATCAGCCCACCTCCAGTCCTAACCCCCATCACCCCATTTTCAGTCCTAGCCCCCACCATAGCCCATTACCAGTCATAACCCCCCCTGCCAATAGCCCACTTCCAGTCCTAACCCCCATCTGCCCATTTCCAGTCCTAGCCCCCACCATAGCCCATTACCATTCATAACCCCCCCCCTGCCAATAGCCCACTTCCAGTCCTAACCCCCATCTGCCCATTTCCAGTCCTAGCCCCCACCATAGCCCATTACCAGTCATAACCCCCCCCCCCTTGCCAATAGCCCACTTCCAGTCCTAACCCCCATCTGCCCATTTCCAATCATACCCCCCCCCCGACAGAGGAAAACAAAAAAACCCCAAAACCCTGACTTCTGCCGTTGCCGCCGTGGCAGCGGCAGAATCAATTGTCAAATTAAAAAAAAAAAAGACTTCTGCTGCTCAAGCAGCAATATCACCTGTCCTGCGGCCTCTTCCCCTGTGCCCGGAGATCCGAATCTGCTCATCAGCGGCGTGCTTTTCAAGCCGCGAAGAGTATTCCCCTCTCGCGCGGTTTCAGCCGCGCGAGAGGGGAATACTCTTCGCGGCTTGAAAAGCACGCCGCTGATGAGCGGATTCGGATCTCCGGGCACAGGGGAAGAGGCCGCAGGACAGGTGATATTGCTGCTTGAGCAGCAGAAGTCTTTTTTTTTTTTAATTTGACAATTGATTCTGCCGCTGCCACGGCGGCAACGGCAGAAGTCAGGGTTTTGGGGGTTTTTTGTTTTTCTCTTTCGCGGGCCGCACAAAGTTGTCTCGCGGGCCGCATGTTTGAGACCCCTGCTCTAAAGGGACTTCTCAGAGCCACTTTTTAACACTTGTGCACGGGTTCCCCTGGCTTTTTTGGGGTTTTTTAAGCTGGCGATTTTGCTCAGGGCACTCCTAGGATTGTAAAAAAAAAAAAAAGGTTCAGTGCTTATTTTCATCGGGTTAGTCCCTTTGGAGTGGGCTTTCCCTATTTCTGCTCCCTTCTCTTCCGCTTGCTGGGAGGTTATCAGCAGATGGCTACCAAGCCGCAGTGCGTGATTTGCGGGTCACGCAGGGGTGCGGTGTCTGACTCTGGCATCTGCAGGGGCTGTGCCTCAGCTTCTTCAGACCTGGAACATTCACTTGAACTGAAGGAGCTGCCTCTCCCTGGTGACGCTTCTCTAGCGGGGGAGAGTGTCCCTTCATCGGGCGTTCACCCGTCTGGCTCGGTACCGCCGTCCAACGGGTCTGTCCCTGAGTTGCAGCATGCGGCTCTAGCAACCCCACCTGTGGATTTTTCCCCAGATTTTGTTCTCCTTATGCATCAGGCTTTCCGCTTGAGCCGGTCCGGTCTGCTGCCGGAGGCGTGGCCCGCGTCCTTCCCTCCTTGCTCCTCAGGGGAGGCTCAGCGCTCTTCTCAGCCGGCCGCCAAGAGGCTCAAATTTGTGGACCTGGATCAGGACACCCTTTGTTGCCCTGATGCTGAGACGGAGGGTGATCCTGATGCTGAGGCTGACGGGTTAGAGGACGGGGAGATCCCGGAGCCGGAAGATCAGGCTCGGATTATTCGCGTGTTTCGTAGAGATGAGCTAGTACCTTTGATCACGGAGTCCCTTCAGACCCTTAACCTAGCTGTGGCTCGGCCTCTGGAAGATGAGGGTCTAGAAGACCCTCTCATTCAGGCGGTCAGGGACGCCCAGGTGGTGTTCCCTGTACACCGGGTTGTTGAGCAAATGATCCAATCTGAGTGGGATCAACCAGAATCCGGTTTGAAGGGTGTTCGGACCATGAATCGCCTTTACCCCTTGGCCGACAAGGACAAGGACTTGTTCAAGTCTCCGCGGGTGGATGCTGCGGTATCGGCGGTGACTAAGAAAACCACTATCCCGGTTGAGGGTGCCGCGGCCTTAAAGGATGCTCAGGATAAGAAGGTGGATAATTTGTTGAAGCAAGCCTTCGATACCAACGCCTTGTCCCTACAAGCCTCCATTTGTGGGGCATGGGTTGCTCGGGCTTGTTTACGTTGGTCCCAGCGTCTGCGCTCGGGCTCTGGCCTGGATCAGCAGGGGTTGCTGGAAGTTACCCGCATGGAGTCCGGGTCGGCTTACCTGGCGGATCTACTTTATGATTTGATCCGTTCCTTGGCTAATAGTATGGCCTCCGTGGTTGCGGCGCGTCGATCCATCTGGTTACGCAACTGGGCAGCCGACGGGTCTTCCAAGTCTCGCCTCAGTAAGCTGCCCTTCAAGGGCAGGCTGTTTGGTGAGGCGCTAGACAAGTTGGTAAAAGATCTAGGTGAATCTAAAGGTGGTAGGCTGCCGGAAGATAAGCCTAAACTCAATAGATCGTCGCCCTCGGCGCGCGGTCAGTTTCGGGACTTTCGCAGGTTTCGTTCTTCCCGATTGTGGACTTCTCAGCGCGGTCGCTTTGGGGCCCGTTCTCAGGGGTTTCGTGGTTTCAGAGGAGCAGGACGAGGCTTCTCCGGAGCCGCCTCTTCCTCGTCCTCTTCCTTTAATTGCAAGCCACAATGAAGCGAGGCGGGCTCTGGGGGGAAGCCCGGTTATCGGGGGTCGTTTGCGCGATTTTCTTCCTTCTTGGGCCCAGATTACGTCAGATCAGTGGGTGTTACAGATTATCGAAGAGGGTTATGCGCTGGAGTTTGCCTCCCCGCTTCCAGATTCATTTGTTATGTCACCCAGCAAGGGAGAGCAAAAGACGCGGGACATCCGCGTAACTCTGAATCGGTTACTCTCCCTGGGGGCGGTAGTTCCCGTCCCTCCTTTGGAAAGAGGCGCCGGTCGTTACTCCATCTATTTTGTGGTCCCCAAAAAGGGCGGTTCCCTTTGTCCAATCTTAGATCTCAAAGGCGTGAATCGCGCTCTCAAGGTGCCGCACTTCCGAATGGAGACCCTGCGGTCAGTCATTGTCGCGGTACGGCAAGGAGAGTTTCTGACGTCCCTCGATCTTTCCGAGGCCTACCTGCACATTCCCATCCGGCCGTCTCATCAACGGTTTCTCCGCTTCACATTTCCATGGGGCCACTTCCAGTTTCGGGCCATGCCGTTTGGTCTCGCCACGGCTCCCCGCACCTTCACAAAGGTGATGGTAGTGGTCGTGGCGGCCTTGCGCAAAGAGGGCATCTTAGTCCACCCGTATCTCGACGACTGGTTGATTCGAGCGAAGTCCAACCAAGAGTGTGTGCAAGTCACAAACAGGGTGGTGGCTCTCTTGCGATCTCTCGGCTGGGTAGTGAACGAACGCAAGAGCTGTCTGTGCCCGACTCAGGAACTCGAATATCTGGGAGTACGCTTCGACACGGCGCAGGGCTTGGTGTGTCTGCCGGAGCGCCGTGTTCTGGCTTTGCGGAGTCTCGTCCGCCTATTCCGGGGGATGCCCGCTCCATCCGCGTGGTGGTACCTTCGGCTCCTCGGCACGATGGCAGCGTCCCTGGAGGTGGTGCCTTGGGCGCGCTTCCATATGCGTCCGCTCCAGAGCGCTCTCCTGCGTCGTTGGTCCAACCAGTTCGGCTCGTTGAACATGAGATTACCTTGCCCGAAACCGGTTCGCCGTTCGCTCCGGTGGTGGGTCTCCTCCGAGAACCTGAGGCGGGGGATTCCCCTGGAGCCTCCGCTTTGGGTTCCCTTCACGACGGATGCCAGCCTGTCCGGCTGGGGTGCCCACTGTGAAACCCGTTTCACGCAGGGGGAATGGTCTCCCCTGGAGGCCTCCTGGTCGATCAACCGGCTCGAGTTACGGGCGGTGCGGCTAGCCCTCTTAGCCCTCGAAGCCCTGGTCCTCGGTCGACCTGTGCGGATTCTCTCGGACAATGCGACCACAGTAGCTTACATCAATCGCCAAGGGGGCACCGGCAGCGTAGCCCTGGAATCGGAGGCGACGGCTTTATTCAATTGGGTGCAGACTCATCTTCCAGCGATCTCGGCAGCGCATATTGCAGGCACAGACAATGTTCAGGCCGATTTTCTCAGCAGGGTGCGGGTAGACCCCGGAGAGTGGGAGCTAAACCCGCAGGTTTACGCGCAAATAGTTCATCGGTGGGGTCCGCCCATCATGGATCTCATGGCGACGTTTCAGTCGGCCAAGACGGGGCGCTTCTTCAGCAGGCGACGAGAATGCATGTCCGAGGGACTCGATGCTCTCATTCAGCCGTGGCCAACGTCCGGTCTTCTTTATGTGTTTCCTCCATGGGCTCTGATCGGCCGGGTCGTTCAACGCATCGAGGGCCACCGGGGTCGAGTGTTGCTCGTGGCCCCGGATTGGCCCAGGAGACCCTGGTATGCTGACCTGGTCAGGCTGCGCGACGGCGTTCCTTGGCTCTTGCCTGCGTTGCCGGACCTTCTTCTTCAGGGGCCCTTGCGGATGCCCCAAGTGGGTCGATTCTCTCTTACGGTTTGGCCATTGAGAGGGCTCGGCTAAAAAAGAAGGGTTACTCCCCTGCCGTGATTGCCACCCTCCTGCGGGCGCGGAAAACGTCCACCTCTCTTACTTATGTTAGAGTTTGGAGAATCTTTGAAGACTGGTGCTCCCGGCGAGGGGTCCGTGCAGCGACGGTTTCCGTGCCCGTCGTTTTAAGTTTTCTCCAAGATGGTTTTGATAAGGGTCTTGCTGCTAGCTCCCTGAAAGTCCAGTTGGCGGCTGTCGCTTGTTATCGAGGTAAAGTTTTGGGCCGTCCCCTCGGGTCTCATCCAGACGTCCGTCGCTTTCTTACGGCGGTTTTTCATTTGCGGCCTTCCCGCAGGATCTTCTTTCCTCCGTGGGACTTGAATCTCGTGCTGCGAGCCCTAGTTCGCGAACCTTTTGAGCCCCTCCGTAGGGCGTCTCTGAAAGATCTCACACTGAAGACCGTCTTTCTTGTGGCCATCTGCTCAGCGAGGCGTATTTCCGATCTCCAAGCGCTGTCCTGCAGGGAACCCTTTTTGTCCTTTTCCCAGGATCGGGTGGTTCTCCGTCCGGTTCCTTCCTTTTTGCCTAAGGTGGTTTCTCCTTTTCATATGAATCAGGCAGTGTTCCTTCCGGTACTGTCTTCTGGTTCCGCCAAGGCTGTGGACAAGGGGCTTCACTGTCTAGATGTGGGTCGCGTGCTTCGTCGTCACTTGAAGGTTACCGAATCTTTTCGAAAGACCGACCACTTGTTCGTGCTCTTCGGAGGTGCTCGGAAGGGGGAGGCGGCGGCTAAAGCCTCCATTGCCAGATGGCTCAAAGACGCAATCGCCTCCGCGTATCTGTTGCAGCAGCGGCCGATTCCGGAGGGGATCCGAGCCCACTCCACAAGGGCTCAGGCGACCTCTTGGGCGGAATATAGCCTAGTTCCGCCAGCGGACATCTGTAAGGCGGCCACTTGGTCGTCGTTACATGCTTTCAGTAAACACTATCGGTTGGATGTGTTAGCCGCTCGGGATTCCTGTTTTGGTTCGGCGGTTCTGCGCGCCGGATGGCAAGGTCCCGCCCGGTGTTAACTGCTCTGTTACATCCCGATTGTGGAGGACTAAACTGGAGGACCGATCAGGAAATGAAAATTACACTAACCTGGTAATTGTAGTTCCTGGAGGGTCCAGTTTAGTCCTCCTTCCCTCCCGAGTATCAGGTTGTTTAGTGCGGCGCGCTTTTCCGAACGGGTTGGTCCTAAGACGGCTTCCTCTTTTCCGTTCTGCCGCGCTCTTCTGAGTGCTATTCCTTCTATTTGACTTTCAGTCAGTTCTCTTGCGATCTTGGCTGTGGACTGTCCTTTTGATACCGGGGCGTCGCTAGGGGCGCAATGCAGTGTTCTGGCTTCCTCGTTTGGGGAGGGGGCTGGTATTTTATTGCGGGAAAAGATTTTATTCTTTAGTCTACATTTTTTTCTCTTAGTATAATGTGTTGCTTCGTTAGGTTTGCTTTGTTACTAGTTCACTGGGGGCTTCTGGGAGCTCCGTCTGCATATATACTACAGAAGATTTGATTGGTCCAGGCTGCAGGAGGAGGTGCACTACCCGATTGTGGAGGACTAAACTGGACCCTCCAGGAACTACAATTACCAGGTTAGTGTAATTTTCATTTCTTAACAGTGTTGGCTGCTGTGTAGAATCAACCAATGAGAGAGGCCGTTTTTTTTATTATCATGTTATCTCTCATTCAGTACAATCCTGTGACTGACTCATCTCAATAGTCCATGATGTGGCAAATTTTATGTTTCATTCACTGAACCTATAACTGCATAAAAAAAAAAAACACACACACAAAAAAACAGTTGCCCACCTCTGTTGTACTGTAGTCAGTCTCAGATTGCTCTCTTCTTTTCCCACTCACTCCTTGAACTATTTAAGGTTGCTGCTCATTTTTTGTATCCCCGCTATTTCAGATTATAGTGTTAATTGTAATGGCTTGCTTTCCATACTGGCTTCTCTTTCTATGGCTGTGAATGAGAATTGGAATATGCTTTGGATATATCTAATGTTCTTTATTTGCTAAATAAGATCCAATTTTTTTTTACAGCTGTTTGTGAATGAAGCTGGCTTATTATGGATCCTGGTGGTGGAGATCCTGAATTGCAGAGACAGGAGTCCAAAATGCCTCACACAATGATTATGCAAGATTTTGGTAATTTATTTGCAGTAGTGGCATATGATAGGTTGGCTGGATTTTGGAGAGCTGTATCTATTTCTGTGTGACAGAAATATAGTACACTAGTGCACTAATGCCTGTCCTAGGGCAGCATAACTATTTCTTTTTGAATATGCATATGATCATGACATAATTTTTTTTCCTGCCCATTTTATTAGATTGAAAATACTGTGAGCATTTTTGGCAAGACTGTCTTTTTATTGGCGTATGCTCATTTTCTTTCAATCTCCACGGTGTGTTTTTCCCATAATAAACTCTTTATATTAATAGTTAAATTAATTTTCTATGTGATACCTTGTCTATAACGCATAAAGAACAGTTACTACCCAATTATAGAATTCCTCTCTGTCTAATGTCTGTGTTCAAAGTAGATAAAGAGCTGCCATAGTGAGTCAGATCAAAGATCAGTCAAGCCCAGTATCCTGTTTCCAGCAGTGGCCAATCCAAGTCACAAGTATCTGGCAGGATCCTAAAAAGTAGACAGATTTCATGCTACTTTTACCCCTAGGGATAAGCAGTGGCTTTCTCCAAGTTTATCTTAATTGTTTATGGACTTTCCTCCAGAAACTTGTCCAAACCTATGTTTATTATCATCCACTTACACTAACTTCTTTTTACCACTTCCTCAGGCAACACATTTTAGAGCATAATTGTTCAGTGTAATTTTGAACATCAATTAAAAAAAATATTCAGTGTTATATTTTATATCACCTTCACTGCAGGATTGTATTGGTAGTGCATTTATTCAAAGAGGAAAAGGTTTGGGAATTCTCTGATAATTTGTCCAATAGCCGATCATTTGCCCAATAGATTTTAAGATATTTTATATACAGCCATATTGGAACTTTTTTCTCTTTCACTCTATTTGCCTTTCAAATTATTATTTTCAAAGGGAGGGGGATTTAAAACCTGTAAAATATAGATAAAATACGAGATACTTGTGCAGTCCTACTCATTTGTTAGCAAATACATGATATTATATAATGGATCAACTGAACATTGTGTTTTACAGATGAACTTGTTTGGAATTTACATTTAATTACTCGCCTTTCTCAATCCAAGCTCAAGGCGAATGACTAATTCAGTTACTTTGGTAGTTCCCTGAACAACAGGGGAGAAGCAGAATTTTAATCCTGGCTTGTTACTAAAGTAATCACAGTGTTGAATGGTGCCCATGTTAATCTGTAGGTGATTCCATATCATCCTGCTAGACCAGTCCAGACAAGTGGGTTGTATATCTCTGCCAGTAGATGTGGAGATATATGAAGCTTCTGGAAACCTTTTCTGACATCATACCACGTCAGCCAGAACTCCTAGAGGGAGCCTTCAATAATTCTCTATCTTTAGCAGATGATGGATGCAAGTTTTTCAGCTCTGTAAAAATCTGTGAGAACACAAGGAAGATTTGAGAGGAAAAGATTGATTCCTGATCGTTCCTCTAGTCCCGGAATCCTTGGGTTGTCAACCTCATCCAGCAGCTTTGGAGACTGAGAAACTTTATTGTTGTGATGTCACTGGCACATAAGCGCTGGCACCACCTCTTCTCACCAGTCTCCAAAGCAGCTTGAGAGGTGGTAAGCCCGGGGGTTCCCGGGCTTACGTGAGGAACAATTAAGTGGAGTTAATTTAAAAATAAAAAGAAGAAGAGAACTGAGGGGAAAAGGATAGTGATGAGTACATCAGTTAGTTAAGTTAATTGTTAGTTTGCAGGGCTTAGTTGGGCCGGCGGTGGTCCTGAGGTCCTCAGTTCCCTTTGTTATTTTGCTTTATCTTTAGGGGAGAATCGTTAGCCTGAGGGCACCAATCATTTTTGGTTAAGAGACCCGCGCCTGGTTACCTCGCCTATTCAGAGGACGCAGGAATCAGCGAGGGGCTGGACTCAGCACGCAGAAGACCTGCCTGCAAGTGCTTGAGCCACCCTCTCGATTGCCGGCGGTGTCGGCGGTGATCGCCGTAGCAGCGTTAGCAGCGGTCCTGGGGTTCCGGTGCAGCAGGAGTGCTCAGCCCACTGGGCTGTGCTGGGTTCTCAATAAACCATTTCCAAAGAGGTAAGAGGGCCTCTTCAGCGGCAAGCAGCTGTTGCCGGAGGGGACAGGCCGCGCCGCATGTTTTTCGGTGGGAAAATTCGCCGTAGGCGGTTGGGGGCTGCTAAGGCTCGGTCGGGGCTCTAAGAACCGCGTTGGAAGGCAGTTTTAGTTTGTTTTAGTTTGAAAGGATTTCCTTAGCGTTTTATTGGAAGCAGCCGGTCTCACGTTTTTTGAAAAAAAAGAAAATAAGAGGAAGTGGCGATTTCCTTTCTAAAGAGGTGCAGCATGCCAGCGAAGCAGCTGTGCTTTTTATGTGGAGCTCGGAGAAGTTCTGTGTCTCCAGAAGGCGTGTGCAGAGGCTGTAGTCACGAGTCAGGCACGAGAGAAATGGCTGCAGAGGGGGAGACAGAGGGGAAGGAGACCTTGCTAGAGGGGGTTGAGCCGGTGCTGGCTCCCCTGTCTGGCCCTGAGTTGGGTCCCTCTCCTTCGTCCGTACAAGATCTGCCGCTGCCGAAACTGCCCGTCTCAGGCAGTTTGGCGGCTATATTTTCCTTAGATTTTCTAGCTTTAATTCAGACAGCATTGGGTGCTTCGTAGGAGCCGCAAATGGCAGGGCCTTCCGGGGAGAGTCTTCGAGGAAAAAGGCCGAGTTCCCCTAGCCCGGGAGACGGTTCTACGGGTATGGTAAAGAAGGCCAGGATGGACAGGGATAGGTTTGAGCAGTCAGTGCTGTCAGAGGACATTTGCGCAGAAGAAGCGGATCTTGAGGAGGCTCTGGAAGAGGACCTGGAGGAAGATGAGATTAAGGATCATGAGAATCAAGCGAGAGTGGTCCGGGTTTTCCGTAGGGAGGAATTACCGGCACTCATTACGGAGTCCCTTAAGACTCTGAATATGCCAACAGGAGCAGCTGCGGAGGATGCTACACTGGAGGATCCGTCACTGCAGGCTTTCCGCAAGACACAGAGGGCCTTCCCCGGTGCATAGAGTGTTTAAGGAAATGATTCAGGAAGAATGGGATATGCCGGAAGCCGTGCTCAAGGGTTCTAGGGTGATGTCACGGCTTTACCCGCTGATGGATCAGGATCGGGACCTGTTCAAAGCTCCGAAGGTAGATGCGGCTGTGGTGGCGGTAACTAAGAAGACCACCATTCTGGTGGAAGGCTCAGCGGCGCTTAAGGATGCGCAGGACCGTAGGCTGGAAACTTTGCTGAAGCAAGTTTTTGAGGCGAATGCGTTATCATTGCAGGCATCTATTTGTAGGGCTTGGGTAGCCAGAGCCTGTTTGCGCTGGGCGCAGCGGATTCAGGGTGAGAGCTCGGTGGAAGAGACCGAGGAGGCATCAAGGTTGGAGTCCGGCGTGGCGTATCTAGCCAATACTCATTATGATCTCATTCGGGGTTTAGCAAAAAGTATGGCCTCAGTGGTAGCTGGTAGAAGAAGTCTGTGGCTACGTAATTGGGCAGCCTATGCTTCTTCTAAAGCTAGGTTGAGTAAGCTTCCTTTTCGGGGCAAGTTGCTTTTTGGAGAGGATCTAGAGAAGTTGGTAAAGGATTTGTGAGAATCCAAGGGAGGCAGACTGCCGGAGGACAAGCAAAAACAGGGCCGTCCTGGTTTCGGCCTCCGGGGTAAGCAGCATGATTTTCATCGTTTTGGTATCCCGAGGTTTGGACAGATTCAGCGAGGTCGCATGAATCCATAGGTGGCATGTTGGGGCTATTTCAATGTGCGGCTATTTCGCATCTTGCTGCAACAATACAGTGCCTCACTATTGCCCAATCTCCTCCCCACTCTTTATCTACCTCCAGGAACAAGCAGGAATGAGTCTTCACATATGGGTATCGTCGGTACCGACAGAGCCTGCGCGGGAACGCTCCCCAGCGTCCAGTAAGAAAGCTTTTGGGAGCATCCCACAGCGCCTGCGCGCTGCCTTCCCGCCTTTCCCAACTGCCTCTCTCCAGTTCTTCTTTTCCGCGGAGCCAGCAGGTCGTGTTCCTGTCACCGCAGAAGAAGTTCTTTATTTTTTTTCTTTATTTTTCTGTGTCGCGTCTGCCTTCGACGTCAGACTGGTACCGCCGGTCTTTTCTTTTCTTTTCTTTCTTCAAAAAAAAAAACAACAAACTTTTTTTCTTCAACTGTGCATTTTCAGTTTGGGCCTTAGGCCTAAATATTTTCTCCTCATGGAGAAGCCCGCTTCCGGGTTTAAAAAGTGCACAAAATGTGGCGGTACTATTTCTGTCATCGACACCCATGATTGGTGTCTTAAATGTTTGGGTCCTGACCATTCCATCACGGATTGTGTGTCCTGCACCATGATGTCTAAAAGAGGTCGGCAGAACCGAGCAGCCAAGCTCAGTACCCTGTTTCCCTCTGATGCAGCCTCGGTGGCATCGACGTCTTCCAGGGCTTCTTCTTCCTCCCATGGATCTCTGGTAACCAAACATAAATCTAGCCGGTCCTCGAAGGGCAAATCTCCCTCCAAGCATCGAGATGCCTCCGGGCTTGCCCTCGAGGATTCCGTTCCGGCAAAATTACCCCGGCGGGAAGTTCCGGCTTCCAAAGCATTACCTATGGGGTCACAGGTTGACATCGATGGCGTGGCCTCGATCGATCACCTGTTGCCGTGTTCTGGGGTACCGGTGGCCTCCACTGGTACCGACATCCAGACTCTGGTGACGTCGATGGATCAGAAAATTCTATCCATACAGCGCACCCTTATGGCATTTATGCAGGCCTCGACGCCTTCGGTACCGCAACAATCTCCGTTGCCGGTACCGACTCGGCATCGGTACCGTTCCTGGTGCCGGTACCGATTGCATCGACATCGGTTTTGGTGTCGGATGCAACGATACCCTGTCCTACGATGCCCATCGGTACCGAACAGGTACCGCTTACTCCCGATGTCAATCCCACTCGGTATGCGTATCGGGCTTTACAGGAGCATCCGGACAGGCGATACTTCGATTCCTCCGAAGACTCTGATGAGTCGGAGGTTTCTGTCGATGCACCGGTGCTTCTTCCTCAGGAGTCTGATTCTCCAAAACGAAGAATGTCTCCTCCAGAGGATTTGTCTTTTCAAGACTTCATTAGGGAAGTGGCTAGAGGCCTCTCCATTACAGTGACCTCTGAGTCAGAGCCTAGAGCCAAGCAATTAGATATTTTGCAATATCCTAAGGCTCCTAAGGAAGCAGCTACCCTACCTATTCATGAGATTCTCTATGATCTCATGTTGGGCATGTGGGAGACTCCTCTCACCACCTCTCCTCATTCTCTCAGGTTAGCACCATGTACCGTGTCCCTCCCTGTCCTGGTTTTCATAAGGCTCAGCTTCCTCACCACTCTATTGTGGTTGAGTCTGCTATGAAGAAAATAAAGAGTGCAAAGAGACACTCATATAACCCTCCAGGACGTGAATGTAGGACTCTAGATGCTTTTGGCCGAAGGATTTTCCAGGCCAATATGCTTGCTGCCAGAATCAACTCCTATAGTCTCTATATGGGGATGTTTCTAAAAGAAGTCACAGATCATCTGCAGACTTTAGCTCCTTTTATTTCAGAAGATAAAAGGCAGGAATTTCTCACTTGGCTTAAACATGCCCAAGATGTTTCCAAATTCTCCAACCGTGCAGCCTTTGACTCTTTTGAGTGTGTAAGCAGAGCCACGGCTATTGCCATAGGTGCACGCAGATTTGCTTGGTTACAAGCCTCTGATTTGGAACTCTGGGTACAGGATGAGTTGGGAAACCTTCCTTGTACAGGTGAAAACCTGTTTGGCAGGGATTGGCAAGCAAAGGCCACTCAGATGGATGCTGAGAATTCTGCTTTGGATCGACTTTCAAAGTCTACCTCTGCCCCTGTTAAGAAAAGATTGTTCAAAAAGACATCTTTTTCTAAAAAGGGAAGATATTATCCTGCTCATGGGCAGGCATCTTCTGCAGGTCGTTTTGCTGCAAAACGTCAGCAACCACCTAAACAGGCCATGTCAAAGGCTGCCAAGCCTACCACAGCCCAGCAGCCTCAGCCTCCTCAAGGCCTTTGACTTGCAACTAGAGAACTTAGCCTTTCTATCTCGTGGAATCCCAGAGCCCCTCACCATTCCAGGAAGATTGACTTACTTTGCTCCCAGATGGGAGCAAATCACAGCAGAGCAATGGACCCTCTTCATCATAAAGGAGATAAAGGAGGGGTACAAGCTTCACTTTCTAAACCTTCCTCCTCACACCATGGTGAAACAGTTCAATTCTCCAACATCTCTCCTCAACCTTCTAGATCAGGAGATTGCTACCCTTCTTGCCCAAGGGGCAATAGAAGAAGTACCTCTTCTTCAACAGGGCTCAGGGTTCTACTCCCCTTATTTTTGTATCCCAAAGAAAACAGGAGGCTACAGACCCATATTAGATCTCAGAGAATTGAACAAGTTTCTATTCAAGGAGAAATTCAAAATGATTTCTCTAGGGGCTCTGCTTCCATACCTCCAGTGTCAGGATTGGCTTTGTTCTCTAGATCTCAAGGATGCGTACACCCATGTCCTCATCCATCCCACACACAGAAGGTTCCTTCGGTTCCTTTTTCAAGGAAAGCACTACCAATACAGGGTGCTTCCTTTCGGTCTGGCCTCTGCACCAAGGGTGTTCACGAAATGCATGGCAGTAGTAGCTGCATTTCTCCGCACTCTAGTAATATTCGTATTCCCATATCTGGACGACTGGCTCATTCGAGCCTCATCCCAGTCAGAGGCCCAGACTTGTCTAACCTGCACAATGCGTATCCTTCAGTATTTTGGACTAGTAATAAACATCCCAAAATCCAATCTCACCCCTACTCAGTCTCTGGAGTTCATAGGGGCCTTGCTGGATACCACAACTGCAAGGGCCTATCTTCCTCAGGCCTGTTGCCTACGTCTGGTGCAGTTAGCCTCCCAGATTCAGTTAAAGTCCCAATTAACTGCTCGAGAGATGTTACAACTTTTAGGCCACGTGGCATCCACCGTGCATGTGGTTCCATATGCTCGCCTTCACATGAGGGCAGCTCAATGGACTTTGTCCACCCAATGGACTCAGGCATCAGGTTGCCTGTCAGACAAAATAGCAAACTCCAGTCGTCTATTTTGGTCTCTCCAGTGGTGGAAGTCCTCTCAGAACCTGTTGCTGGGGTCCCCTTTTCAGCAACCGTTACCCCAAGCAACTCTCACAACAGATGCTTCTCCAAAGGGTTGGGGAGCTCATCTGCAAGATCTCTCCACCCAGGGCATCTGGTCTCCACAGGAGACTTCTCTGCATATCAATCTCTTGGAACTCAGAGCAATATTCTTAGCTCTGAGTGTTCCATTCCCTGCTCAGCTACAGGACAGTCCTTATCCATACGGACAATCAAATAGCCATGTTCTATGTAAACAAGCAGGGAGAGACTGGCTCTCTGTCGCTTTGCAACGAAGCTTTGCGACTGTGGGCCTTCGCCAGAGAGCATCACATCCATCTTCTGGCAGTATATCTTCCAGGTATTCAAAACTCTTGGGCGGACAGACTCAGTCGAGTTCTGCTCCCACACGAGTGGTCCCTCCACATGGACCAGGTAGCCAGGATTTTTTGAATTTGGGGAACCCCGGACATAGACCTCTTTGCAAGTCCGTGGAATGCCAAACTTCCCCGATTCTGTTCCAGAATTCCTTGTCAGGGAGTTCAGGCCAAGGATACCTTCCTCCTTCACTGGGGTCAAGACTTCCTTTATGCCTTTACAACAATTCCCCTAATTCCCAAAACACTATTCAAGCTGCAGAGAGATCGAGGGACCATGATCCTCATAGCACCACATTGGCAACGCCAAGTGTGGTACCCTCTACTTCTGCATCTCTCTCAAGCTCCTACCCTGGACTTAGGCTCTGCACCAGACCTTCTATCCCAGGAAGACGGAACATTATGGCACCCAAACCCCCAGTCGCTCCATCTCAGGGCTTGGTTGCTGAGGGCCTAGACCTTCAAGATTTTCATCTCTCTCAGCAAGTCAGAGATGTTATTCATGCCTCTAGGAATCCTACTCGACGTTCCTATGCTTTCAAATGGAAAAGATTCACCATTTGGTGTTCAGAGAAGGGTCTAAACCCTCTTGCAATACCTCTGAATTCTCTACTAGAGTATCTCCTGCATCTATCCCATGCAGGCCTAAAAACAAATTCAGTAAGAGTCCATTTGAGTGCTATTGCAGCGTCACTCAAGCCTCTCAATGGACAACCTATCTCCTCTCACCCTCTTATAGCAAGATTCATGAGAGGCCTTCTTTTAACTAAACCTCCCATTAGACCACCTCCAGTGGCATGGGACTTAAACCTGGTTCTTGGCCAGCTTATGAAGCCACCCTTTGAACCTTTAGCCACCACCTCCTTGAAATTTCTTTCTTGGAAAGTTGTTTTTCTCATTGCAGTCACCTCAGCACGCCGCATCAGTGAGCTGCAAGCTTTGGTGGCTAATCCACCTTATACAAGGTTCCATCATGATAAGGTAGTCCTCAGGACCAATCTACACTTTATGCCTAAAGCTGTCTCGCCTTTTCATCTGAACCAGGAGGTATATTTACCTGTCTTTTTTCCAGGACCTCATGCATCAAATGCAGAGAGGAATCTTCATACCTTGGATTGTAAGAGAGCTCTCGCTTTCTACTTACAAAGAACACAGCAACATAGAAAGTCTTCTCAACTCTTTGTTGCTTTTGATCCTTCTCATTTAGGATTTCCAGTCTCTTAAGAGAACACTATCCAGCTGGATTGCTCAGTGTATTTCTTTCACCTACCAGAGTAAGAACATTTCTCTGGAGGGCCATGTTACAGCTCACAATGTGAGAGCCATGGCAGCCTCAATGGCTCATCTAAACTCGGTGTCCATCGACCAGATCTGTCGAGCGGCCACCTGGGCCTCGGTTCACACCTTCACAGCCCATTACTGTTTGGACAAGGACTCCCGCCGGGATGCCTCGTTTGGTCAGGCTGTCCTCAAACACCTGTTCCATTCCTAATCAACTCCTACCCACCTACCCTGGTTGGATGCCAGAGATCCATGGGGGGGAAGTGGAGCCCTCTGCAAGGGCACACAACCATGGGGTCTCTCCCTGGCATCTGCAGCTAGGTAGTCCCCATATGTGAAGACTCATTCCTGCTTGTTCCTGGAGATAGCACAGTTATTTACCTGTAACAGGTGATCTCTGGGAACAGCAGGAATAAGTCTTCACAACCCACCCACCTCCCCTAGGAGTTGTATCTATCTATCTTTCCTTTCCTCTCTCTCTGTCTCAGCTTTAAAACTCGAACTGGAGAGAGGCGGTTGGGAAAGGCGGGAAGGCAGCGCGCAGGCTCTGTGGGATGCTCCCAAAAGCTTTCTTACTGGACGCTGGGGAGGGTTCCCGTGCAGGCTCCGTCGGTACCGACGATACCCATATGTGAAGACTTAATCTCCAGGAACAAGCAGGAATAAGTCCTCACATATGGGTACGTCGGAACCGACGGAGCCTGCGCGGGAAAGCTCCCCAGCTTCCCAGAAAGGAAGCTTTTGGGGCCTCCCACTGCACATGCGCGCTGCCTTCCCGCCTTTCTGACCAGCTCTCCTCAGTTTCTCTTTTTCCGCGGAGCCAGCAGGTCGTGTTCCTGTCACCGCTGAAGAAATTCTTATTTTAGTTTGTTTCTTTAGACCGCGTACCTGCCTTCCCCATACCGAAACCGGTACCGCCGGTCTCTCTTTTCTTTTCTTTCAAAAAAAAACAAAAAAAACTTTTATTTAGCACAACTTGGTGACTTCGGTTAGGCCTCAGGCCTACACAAATTCTCCTCATGGAGAAACCAGCCCCTGGTTTCAAGAAGTGTACCAAGTGTAGTGCTGTTATTTCTGTTACAGACACCCATGACTGGTGTCTTAAATGTTTGGGGCCTGACCACTCCATTCCGGACTGCCCATCCTGCTCCCAGATGTCTAAACGTGGTTTGCAGAACCGGGCCAACAAATTCCATGTGCTGTTTGCTTCAGATAATCCAGCATCACAGTCATCCAGGTCTTCCTCTCCGGATGGATGTCAGGTAACCAAACCTTCTTCGGGCAGGTCCTCAAAAGGCAAATCTCCTTCAAAGTATCGAGAGGCCCCTTAATCTTGAGTCAGAGGACCCTGCCCCAGCCAAACATCCCCGGCGGGAAGCTCTGGCTTCCAAAGCACCATCTATGGGGTTACAGGTTGACATCGATGGCACGGCCTCGACTGATCACCTGTTAGACTGCTCTGGGGTACCGGCCCATGCCGGTACCGACATCCAGGCAGCAGTGGCGTCTATGGGCAATACTGTCCAGACCATGCAGCAGGCCGTTCTGGCTTTCATTAAAGCTGCGACGCTCTCGGTACCGCATCTAGCGGTTCCGGGTCCGATTCGGATTCCGGTACTGTCTTCCATACCGGAACCGAGACCATCGTCTTCCAAACGCAGATCGGTTCCGCATGCCGGATCCGGGTTTTCACCCGATATCGATCCCATACCCGGTACGCCCGATGTCGATACCGATCGGTATGCGTATCATGCGTTGGAAGCAAATAGAGGATACTCTGATTCTTCTGAGGATTTTGACTCCTCTGATGACTCTGATGAGCTGTCTCTAGTTCTTCCTGAAGAGCCTTCTTCCCCAAAGAGGAGAATGTCTCCACCAGAGGATTTGTCCTTTCAAGACTTCATTATAGAAGTAGCTAAAGGGCTTTCTATTACCACATCCTCTGAAAAAGAACCTAGATCAAAGAAATTGGATATTTTAGGATACCCTAAGGTTCCTAAAGAGGCAGTCACCCTGCCTATCCATGAAATCCTTCAAGAACACTTGATGGACTTATGGGAGGCTCCTCTAACGTTGTCTCCTCATTCTCGTAGGTTGGACACCATGTACCGGGTCCCTCCTTCTCCTGGTTTTCAAAAAACTCAGCTGCCTCACCATTCCATTGTGGTGAAGTCTGCGCTGAAAAAGATTAAGAGTACCAAAAGGCACTCTTCTACCCCTCCAGGGCGGGAATGTAAGACCCTAGACTCTTTTGGTAGGAAAATCTTCCAGGCTAGTATGCTTATAGCCAGGATTAATTCATATAGTCTGTATATGGGCATGTTTCTAAGGGAACTTGCCCTAAAGGTACGGCATTTTGCCCCCTTTATCCCTGAGGATAGAAAGGAGGAGTTCATTTCTCTGGTGAAACAGCTTCTAGATGTTTCTAAGTTCTCCAACAGAGCAGCCTTTGATTCCTTTGAAGGTGCCGGTAGAGCTTCGGGCATTGCCATTGCAGCCCGACGACTTGCTTGGCTCCAGGCCTCAGACCTAGAACCCTGGGTCCTGGATGGCTTACGGAATCTGCCCTGTACAGGTGAGAACTTATTTGGTAAAGACTGGCAAATTAAAGCCACTCAAATGGACGCAGAAAATGCTACCTTAGATAGACTTTCTAAGTCTACCTCTACTCCTGCCAAGAAAAAGTCTTTCAAGAGGCCTTACTACAAGAAGGCCAGATTTTCCACAAATACTGGCCAACAATCTTCTCAGCCTCGCTTTGCTGCTAAACGTCAGCAACCTAAACAGGCAAGGTCAAAACCTGCAGCGTCTGCCACTCCTCAGCAGGCTCAACCCCCTCAGGGGTTTTGACTTGCCCCTAGAGAACTTAACATTTCTGGCTCTAGAACAACCAGAGCCCCTCACCATTCCCGGAAGGTTTGCTCACTTTGCTCCCAGATGGGGGCAAATTACATCAGAGCACTGGACCCTCTCTATCATCAGAGAGGGCTACAAACTTCATTTTTCCAACCTTCCTCCACATACCATGTTGAGGCACTTCAATTCTCCCCCATCTCTCCTGGCCCTGTTGGGTCAGGAAGTCTCTTCCCTCCTTGCCCAAAGGGCAATAGAAGAGGTTCCTCTTCTCCAACAAGGGACAGGTTTCTACTCCCCTTATTTTCTCATACCAAAGAAGACAGGGGGATTCAGACCTATCCTAGATCTGAGAGAATTGAACAAATTTCTATACAAGGAGAAATTCAAAATGCTTTCTCTGGGCATTCTCCTTCCATACCTTCAGAGTCAGGATTGGCTTTGTTCTCTAGATCTCAAGGATGCGTACACACATATACTCATCCACCCATCCCACAGAAAATATCTACGATTTCTGTTCCAGGGAAAACATTTCCAGTACAGAGTACTTCGGTCTAGCCTCTGCTCCAAGAGTATTCACCAAATGCATGGCAGTTGTAGCTGCATTTCTAAGAGGTCTGGGAATTTTTGTATTCCCATATCTGGATGACTGGCTCATCCGAGCTCCATCTCAGTCAGAGGCCCAGATTTCCCTGGACCGCACAAGGCACATTCTGCAGTATCTGGGACTGGTTGTAAACCTTCCCAAGTCTCAACTCATCCCTACTCAGTCTCTGGAATTCATAGGGGCCCAGTTGGACACCACCACTGCAAGGGCCTACCTACCTCAAGTCCGGGGCCAACGTCTGGTGTGCTTGGCCTCCCAAGCTCAGTCCAGCAGTCACTTGACAGCCAGAGAAATGCTGCGACTTCTGGACCACATGACCTCCACGGTACACGTGGTGCCCTATGCTCGTCTTCATATGAGAGCAGCTCAATGGACCTTGGCCACCCAGTGGACTCAAGCATCAGGAGCGCTCTCCGACCAAATACTCACCTCAAAGCTTCTGTTTTGGTCCCTCCAATGGTGGATATCCACCAAGAATCTGTTGTTGGGGGCCCCCTTCCAACCTTTGTTGCCCCAAGCAACCCTCAGAACAGATGCCTCCCAAACAGGGTGGGGAGCCCATCTACAACACCTCTCCACTCAGGGTACTTGGTCTCCACAGGAGACCACCCTTCACATCAACCTCCTGGAACTGCGAGCAATCTTCTTTGCCCTCAAAGTCTTCCATACCCTCCTTGTCAACCTGACCGTCCTAGTTCAAACAGACAATCAGGTGGCCATGTTCTACGTAAACAAACAAGGAGGGACAGGCTCTCTGTCGCTTTGCAACGAAGCTCTCAGATTATGGGCCTTCGCCAGAGAGCATCAAATTCATCTTCTGGCAGTGTATCTTCCAGGGGTTCAAAACTCTCGGGCAGACAGACTCAGTCGAGTTCTGCTTCCACACGAATGGTCCCTACATATGGACCAGATACGCAGAATCTTTCAGGAATGTGGAACCCCGGACATAGACCTCTTTGCAAGTCCGTGCAATGCCAAACTTCCCCGGTTCTGTTCCAGGACTCCGTGTCAGGGAGCTCAGGCCTACGACGCCTTTCTCCTGCATTGGGGTCAGGACTTCCTATATGCCTTTCCACCCATTCCTTTGATTCCCAAGACTCTGTTCAAGCTCCAGAGGGATCACGGATCGATGATCCTCATAGCTCCACGCTGGCCACGCCAAGTGTGGTTCCCTCTACTTCTGCATCTTTCCCAGGGACCCTCCCTGGACCTGGGAGCTGCGCCAGACCTTCTGTCTCAGGAGGAGGGGACTTTGTGGCACCCAAACCCCAAGTCCCTACACCTCAGAGCTTGGTTACTGAAGGCCTAAGCCTTCATGACTTCAATCTTTCTCAACCAGTGCAAGATATCCTTCATGCCTCTAGGAAACCCTCCACGAGGCGTTCCTATGCTTTCAAATGGAAACGCTTTTCCATTTGGTGTGCTCAACAGGGTCTTGACCCTCTAGCACTTCCCTTGAATTCTCTACTAGACTATCTCCTGCATCTTTCTAATGCAGGCCTTAAGACGAATTCAGTCAGAGTCCATTTAAGTGCTATTGCAGCATCCTTAAAACCTATAAATGGACAACCTGTCTCCTCTCATCCTCTTATTGCAAGGTTCTTGAGAGGCCTGACTCTAACTAAGCCTCCCATCCGACCTCCTCCGGTAGCATGGGATTTGAACCTAGTTCTAGGTCAGCTTATGAAGCCACCTTTTGAACCGTTGGTTTCTACCTCCTTGAAATTTCTTTCCTGGAAGGTCCTTTTCCTTATTGCAGTCACTTCGGCTCGCCACATCAGTGAACTACAGGCTTTAGTGGCTCATCCATCTTATACT
The DNA here is from genome assembly GCA_033557465.1 of Ichthyophis bannanicus. NCBI lineage: Eukaryota > Metazoa > Chordata > Amphibia > Gymnophiona > Ichthyophiidae > Ichthyophis > Ichthyophis bannanicus. The sequence goes on from CM066036.1 coordinate 192,579,303, forward strand.
AGGTTTCATCATGATAAGGTGGTCCTCAGGACGAATCCCCACTTTATGCCCAAAGTGGTTTCGCCTTTTCATCTTAATCAAGAGGTATATCTACCTGTCTTTTTTCCGGCTCCTCATGCATCCAGTGCAGAGAGGAACCTTCATACTCTAGATTGTAAAAGAGCTCTTGCCTTTTACCTCAACAGGACTCAGCCACATCGAAAGTCTTCCCAACTTTTCGTGGCTTTTGATCCTTCTCATTTGGGACTTCCAGTCTCCAAACGTACACTTTCCAATTGGATTGCTCAGTGTATTTCCTTTGCTTACCAGAGTAAAAACATTTCTCTGGAAGGCCATGTCACAGCTCACAATGTGAGAGCCATGGCCACTTCTATGGCTCATCTTCACTCTGTATCCATAGATCAGATCTGTCGAGTCGCCACCTGGGCCTCGGTTCATACCTTCACAACCCATTACTGTTTGGACAAGGACTCCCGCCGGGATGCCTTGTTTGGTCAGGCTGTCCTCAAACACCTGTTCCATACTTGAACAACTCCTGCCCACCTTCCCAGGATGGATGCCTGAGATCCATATGAAGATGGCGAACCCTTGGAAGGGGATCTCCCAGGCATCTTAGCTAGGGAGTCCCCATATGTGAGGACTTATTCCTGCTTGTTCCTGGAGATAGCACAGTTACTTACCTGTAACAGGTGATCTCTGGGAACAGCAGGAATTAGTCCTCACAACCCACCCACCTCCCCTAGGAGTTGTATCTTCTATCTATCTTCCTTTCCTCTCTCTATTGTCTCAGCTATAAACTCGAACTGAGGAGAGCTGGTCAGGAAGGCGGGAAGGCAGCGCGCATGTGCAGTGGGAGGCCCCAAAAGCTTCCTTTCTGGGAAGCTGGGGAGCTTTCCCGCGCAGGCTCCGTCGGTTCCGACGTACCCATATGTGAGGACTAATTCCTGCTGTTCCCAGAGATCACCTGTTACAGGTAAGTAACTGTGCTTTCATGCTGTTCCCAGAGATCACCTGTTACAGGTAAGTAACTGTGCTTTCCTGTGGAGGAGGAAAATTTCAGGAGCTTGGGGTAAAGTCCTCTCTGTAATTTTACCTATGATTGCAATAATCTCCCCCCAATACTGATGGACCACGGGGCATGTCCACCACATATGTAACCAAGTGCCCTTATTCCCACACTTTCTCCAACAATCATCCGATACCAGTACTTTTGCCTTATGCAATCGCTCTGGTGTTAAGTATTTATTTATTTATTTATTTTACATTTCTTATATACCGCACTATTTACGATCAGCGCGGTTTACATAAAACGAAACAGAATCCGACAATGCACAAGAGTCCGGTCATTACAATGAACAGGAGCAATCAACTTGGATAACGGGGGAAACTATGTACATAAATGGACTACTGAAATTGGTAAACTATGTACCTTCTACTCAGCAATTTAAATCCATTCTTTCGCAGGGACGTAGCTATAGATAACTTTGCTATTTCTTGCACTATCTCCTCCCAATCCATCATATCCTATGACACTCCCAGGTCCCTCTCCCATGCTTGCATATATCTTAGCTTCCCCGGGCCCCTCATAATTAGCCCTCTATAAATTCTAGATAGCACATCCTTTCTTCCCATTGACCCAAGGCAGCTACCTTCAAACCAGCTCCCCTCCCCTCCAGATATTTCCGCCATTGCTCTCGCTGTCTTAAATATGAGCCTATTTGCAAGTAAGGATAACGGTCCTTTTCCAACAAGTGATATAGATCTCTAATACCCTCAAATTCTCGCACTCCCTTGCTTGAAACTATCTGTGACACATGACTTAGTCCCTGTTCTGCCCATCTACGTAGCACGGCTCTATCCAGCCCTACCCCCTCCCCGCAACAAGCCATGAATGTTACTACTAAATTATTTTTTTTTTCAACTTCCATCTTTATTAATTTTACATCAAATACAGCACATAAACAAAATACTCGTACAATATATGGTGTAAACAGAATAACAATGAATCTTAAACATGCCCCTCAATATTTACCCATCAGTATTACTTATCTCCCTTCCCTCCCCTCCCTCCTCCCTACCCTCCCACCTCCCGCGTGAGCATCTCTTGCCTGCTAACAGTTGCTGCCGATGCTGTTGCCATAAACTCAAAGTATGGCAAACAAAAGGATTCCCCCCCATCTCCTTTCCCTCCCCATACCATCCTCTCCAGTGCTCCTGGCGGGAGATTAGTTCCTTCCATGATCACCCAATGCTTCTGCTGCTCCATAAGCCACGAATACACCGCTGTTATCTGCGCTGCTTTATAATACTTTAGGAAATTGGGAGCCCCCATCCCTCCCTCCATCCTAGGACCTTGCAGAATGGGCGCCACCACCTCGGGGCACTATTCTACCATATGAAAACCTCTACCTGTCTTTGCAAATTTTTAAAGACCTTTACTGGAATCGGTATTGGTAATACCTGGAAGTAAAACAAGAATTGGGGCAGCAACTTCATTTTAATTACTGCAGCCCACTCAAACCAAAAGGTATAATCTCTGCCTCACCCACTTAATTGCATCTCTACCTTTCCAAATAGCTTCTTGTAATTTAACTCATAAAGCTCCTCCAGGTTCCCACCCAGTTGAACTCCCAGATACCGAATTGAGCATTTTGCCCACCGAAACTGATATCTACTTTGTAACCAAACTTGTTGTTTCCCCACCGTCAAATGTAATATCTCCAATTTATTCCAATTAATCCGGAAACCTGACATTCTTCCATACTTCTGGAACTCCCACATAATAAAGGGTAAAGTCCGCCTAGGGCTAGTAAGCATTAATAAGATATCATCTGCAAATAATGACATCCGATACTCCCTCTGTCCCACTCTCACCCCCTGGATGTCTTGTTTCATCCTGGCTGCCAGCGGCTCTAATGATAATGCAAATAGGAGCGGCGACAGAGGGCAACCCTGACGAGTTCCCCGCCCCTGTGGAAAAAAAGATCGGGTAACCCCCATTTACTCGAACACATACTTTTGGTTTGGAATACCGCACTCTCAACCAATCCACAAACCCTTCTCCAAATCCCATGCTGTCCAACACTGAAAATAAAAATCTCCAAGACACCTGGTCAAATGCCTTTTCAGCATCCAAAGAGAGAAGTAGCACCGGCTCTTGGTTCTGCTTCACTGTCCATATCGCATTCAATATTTTCCGAATATTATTGGCCACCTGACGTCCTGGGATAAACCCCGCCTGATCTTCATGTACCAATTTGCCCAAGACACTTTTGAGCCTCCCTGCCAATATTTTAGCCAACAGCTTCGCATCTAAATTCAACAAGGAGATGGGTCTGTACGATGCACACTCCTGGGGGTCTTTCCCCTCTTTGTGAATTAATGTTATACCTGCCCATCCCATCGTGTCTGCCAACAGCTCCCCTTCCCTAAGCAAGTTAAACAGTCACGTTAGAGGCTTCAGTAATGCTTCCTTAAATTTTTTGTAGAAAGTGGCAGTCAGCCCATCTAAGCCTGGGGCCTTCCCAGGCTTCAACATCTTGATTGCATGTTCTACTTCCCCTTTCTGTATTTCCCTATCTAAGGCACTCCTTTCTGCTACATCCAAACGGGGCAGCTTTGCTGATCCCAAGTAGCTACTAATATCCTCTTCTGGTGGTGCTAGGGTGGCTGCATATAATTTTTGGTAATATTCCACAAATGTTTCCCGTATCCTCTGTTCCTTCCTCACAATTCCCTCCTTAGTCCTAATCTGTATTATCCGGGCTCTACTCCTCTGTTTTAATCGCTGCGCCATATATTTGCCCGTTTTATTTCCGCCCTCAAAGAATTCCTGCCGTAATAATTGCATGCTATATCTAATTTTTTTACGCCTCCATTGCATTCAATTTAGCCCTGGTCTCCAATACTAACCCCGTATATTTTCCACTTACATCCTTGGCGTCGACTTCCTCCAATGTCATCAATTTCTGTCTGAATTGCAATTCCTTAGCCTCCCTTTCCCTCTTTATTTTCGCTCCCCATTTTATCAACACCCCTCGCAAAACCGCTTTAAATGCATCCCATACCACCCCTCCTCTTACCTCTCCATTATCATTCCTCTCAAAATAGTCCGGAATCAGTTTCTCTAACTCCCACACTACCCAAGTATATCCTAAAAGCGCCTCATTTAATTTCCAATACTGTACTCCTCTATCTTCACCCTTCATCCATAAAGTCACTATTACAGGGACATGGTCAGTCCATGTAATGTGCTCCATTTCCCCTCCCTTAATCCTCTCCGCTATCTCTTTCCTTACCCAGATTGCATCCAGCCTAGAATAAGTACCATGTACAGCAGAGTAGAATAAGAACTGGCGTCTGCCTGGGTTATGAAGACGCCATGCATCTATCAAACCAGTGTCCTTCACAAACCTATGAAATCTGCATCTCTCAGCCCTATGCCCCTCATGCCTCCCAGTGGTGTCTCTCCCAAGGTCCCAGGGCATATTAAAGTCCCCGCCACAGATCAACCCCTAAGTGGGTTATTTCCTTAGCCAGTTCTTCCCAAAACCCCTTTTGCGTCCCCGTAGGTGAATACACATTGATCACACAATACCATTCATCCCCTATCTTCATCAAAAGGATGTGAACAGGATGGAGTCGATGCAGAGGGTGGCTACTAAAATGGTTAGTGGTCTTCATTATAAAGCATATGAGGACAGACTTAAGGATCTTAATATCAAGAAATTGCATAAACATAAACATGTACACCTTAGAGGAAAGGCAGGATAGAGGTGATATGATTGAGATGTTTTAAATACCTCCGTGGCATAAATGTTCAGGGGGAGAGCCTCTTTCAATTGAAAGCAAGTTCTGCTACGAGGGGACATGGGATGAGGGTGAAGGGGGATAGATTCAGGAGTGATATGCGGAAATATTTCTTTACAGAAAGAGTGGTGGATCCGTGGAATAGTCTCCCAGTGGAGGTGGTGGAGATGAGGACAGTAACTGAATTCAAAAAAGCATGGGACAAACACAGAGGATCTCTAAAGGAAAAAAGAGGACTGTTGTAGTTGTTGATATGGAAGGACAGACTAGATAGGCCACGTGGTCTTTTTCTGTCATCATATTTCTATGTTTCTATCCGTACCAACAGATATTTCCCTCCCTTATCTTAATCCTTTGAAGGCCTACTTTAAATTTTTAATCCACATTCTGCAGCCAGGTTAATTTTTGCATATTTCAGGAAAATTGTACCCGTCTTATTCAATATGTTCTAATAGTGATTTCCTTATCGTCTCTCCGGGCCAGTCCAGAACAGATGGGTAGTCAAATCCCCCTCCTCTAGCAGCTGAGGACTGAATGCTGATTCTTGTTGCTAGGATACCTATCTCTCCCCTGGCGACAGGAGGCAGTCTTAATGTCCTCAGCAGCTAGACTGGATGTGTAGAGATTTGTCTCCCCATTGCTGTTCTGTTACTTTGCCCTTCTTTATGCTTTATTTTTGGAAAGAGTTTCACTTTAAGTTGGTGCTTGGCCCTGGCTGGGTATTTAGCACTTTCTATTGAGGTGAGTGCCTGCCCTGCGGTGCACAGGGAATGGGACAGAGCCTGTCTCCTCTTCTCTGTGCCATGTGCTGCTAGGGATCAGACCTGGGGGCCCCAGTTACTGTCCTGAATCGCAGGTGCTCTGATTTTTCGGCACTCCGGTCTTCGGGACACGCAAATAGCAGCGGTTTCCTGGCTAGATGTGAGCGTCTCGCTATCGGCTCCTCACCAGGTATTTTGGGGTTGATTTCTGCTTCCCTTGTTTCTGTCGCGGGCGCGCGCCTTTCCGTGTGTGGGGGCTTTTGCCGGTATTGTTTTCTCACTCCTTCGGGCTTCTGGACTTCCGTTGGGTTTAGGCCGCTTCTCCGTCATGCCCGAACGCTCCGGTTCTCAGGGGGACCATCCTGAGGCGTTTCAGACTCCCGCGGAAAGCGCGGGAGCGGCGGCCATTTTGTCCGCGCCAGCCGCATCGACAGACCCGACGGCTAAGCCGGCGAAGAAAAAGGCCAAATCACGCCATGTAGTGGTGGAGCAGGAGAAGCCTTCTATATCTCCTCTCCCTGCCGTGCTGGATCCTCTTCTTAGTCCCGAATTCATTTTGGCGTTTCATCGGGCGTATTTGCTCAAGCACTCGCAGACTCCTTTGCCTGGGGGGGCAGGATCTCTGCCGCAGTCTCAGGCTGGGTTTTCTGGCTGTTCCGGACCTACAGAGGGGGTTCAGGGCTTGCCTACCCTTTCAGCTTCTAGGGGGGATAGCATTTCCCTGCCTACAGAGGCTCTGGGGCCAGAGGAAGGTGAGCTCCAAGATGATTCATGTGTGGACCCCTGGCCGGCTGATTTAGAAGAGGGTGAATTGGGGCCTGGGGAAGACCCTAATTTGTTTAGGGTTTTTAGGAAGGAAGAATTGTCTGCGCTAATTGCGCAGTCTCTGCTGGCGCTCAATGTTGTTCCGCCAGCGGTACAAAGTGAGCTCTTGGAGGATCCCCTTTTCCAGGGGTTTAAGTCTGAACAGAAATGTTTTCCTTTCCACCGAGTCATCAAACAGATGATTGAGTCGGAGTGGGAGTTCCCCGAGGCTTCCTTGAGAGGGGCTCGGAACATGGCTCGCATGTATCCGGTGCCCCAGGAGGAGTTGGAGCTCTTGCGCATGCCGAAGGTGGATGCGCTTGTTTCGGCGGTCACCAAGAAGACCACCATTCCGGTAGAGGGGGCTACGGCCCTGAAGGATGTGCAGGATCGTCGCTTGGAGGGGCTCTTGAAACAGGCCTTTGATGCCAACGCTCTGGCGCTGCAGGCCTCGGTCTGTGGGGCGTTCGTTTCTCGTGCTTCTATTCGGTGGAGTCAACAGGCGTCCAGTTCCGAGGGTCCTTCTTCTGCTTCTGAAGCGGCGAAGCTCGAGTCGGCGGCTGCTTATCTGGTGGATGCTTTCTATGATTTGATTCGCATTACCGCAAAGGCGATGGCTTCCGTGGTTGCCGCCCGCCGGTTTCTCTGGTTAAGGAATTGGGCGGCGGATGCCTCTTCCAAAGCGCGTCTTAGTAAGCTGCCGTATAAGGGTAAGCTTCTGTTTGGGGAGGCGCTGGAAAAGATTGTCAAGGATTTGGGTGACTCAAAAGGGGGTCGCCTCCCGGAGGATCGTCCTAAGGGGGGTAAGCAAGGTTCCTTCTCGAGAGGCCAAGGGCGTGATTTTCGCCGCTTTCGGGGAGCTCGTTTTAGCCCGTATCAGCGCGATCGCTTTCCGTCTCGGGGTCCTTCCTTTCGGGGCGCTAGAGGCTCCAGCAGAGGCTATTTTGGTGCCTCTTCGGCGGCCGCCAAGAAGCCCCAATGAAGCGAGGCCGGTCCAAGCGGAGCTCTCAGTAGGGGGTCGGTTGCAGGAGTTTTTCTCCGCTTGGGCCGCCATTACCACCGATCGCTGGGTACTGCGGATTATCAGCGAGGGTTATGCGCTCAAATTCGCTTCTCCTCTGTCGGATGCGTTCCTTTTTTCTCCCTGCGGGCCGGCGGTCAAGCGACAGGCCGTTCACGACACGTTGATGCGTTTGCTGCGGCTCCGGGCCGTGGTTCCAGTTCCTCGAGACCAGTGCGGTTTCGGTCGATACTCCATTTATTTTGTGGTTCCCAAGAAGGGAGACTCCTTCCGGCCAATTTTGGATCTGAAGCACGTCAACCGCTGTCTGCGCGTCTCTCATTTCCGTATGGAAACTTTGAGGTCGGTGATCCGGTCCGTGCATCCGGGGGAATTTCTGTCTTCCATCGATTTGACGGAGGCTTACCTCCACATCCCGGTCCTTCCAGCCCATCAGCGTTTCCTTCGGTTTGCGGTTCCCCTGGGTCATTTTCAGTTTCGGGCCTTGCCCTTCGGGCTGGCGACGGCGCCCCGCACGTTCACCAAAGTGATGGTGGTGGTGGCGGCGGCTCTCCGCAAAGAGGGTGTGCAAGTGCATCCCTATCTCAACGACTGGTTGATTCGAGCTCCGTCACGCGAGGAATCGTTTGCTGCCACCGCGCGAGTGGTTTCTTGTCTCGAGAACCTGGGTTGGATAGTAAATCAGGCCAAGAGTCGCCTGCAGCCGGTTCAGCAGCTTCACTATCTGGGGGCCTTTTTTGACACGGGCAAAGGGCTCGTCTCCTTACCGCTGGACCGTGTCCGCAAGCTTCTATCTCACGTGTCCGCCTTCTTACGTCTTCGTGCTCCCACAGCTTGGAAGTACTTGCAGTTGCTGGGACTAATGGCGGCGGCCTTGGATCTGGTGCCTTGGTCTCGGGCGCACATGCGGCCTCTTCAACAGGCTCTTCTCTCGCGGTGGTCTCCGCAGCGTCATCCGCTCTCCCGGCGCTTGGGCTGTCCCGATCAGGTGAAGGCCAGTCTCCACTGGTGGATGGTTCCCGATCATCTCCTAGCGGGCGTCCCCTTGTCTCTGCCGGAGTGGGTCTTGGTTACCACGGATGCCAGTCTGTCCGGTTGGGGGGCGCATTGCTTAGCTCAAATAGCACAGGGCTCCTGGTCGACGGAGGAGGCTCGATGGTCCATCAATCGTCTGGAGCTCCGCACCGTGTATCTCGCGCTGCTGGCGTTTGTGGAGTTGCTGGAGGGAAAGCCTGTGCGCGTCTTTTCCGACAATCTCGTGACGGTGTCTTACATAAACCGCCAAGGGGGAACGGGCAGTCTCGTTCTCCTGGAGGAGAGTCAGCGCTTGTTTCAATGGGCGGAGGTGCACCTGGTGGCACTTTCGGCGTCCCATGTCGCGGGCAAGCACAATGTGCAGGCCGACTATCTCAGTCGGCACCGCCTGGATCCAGGAGAGTGGGAACTCCATGCGGACGTGTTTCTGGAGGTCACTCGACGCTGGGGTCACCCGGTCATGGATTTAATGGCGACGCTGCACAATGCCAAGACCGAGCGTTTTTTCAGCAGACGCAGGGAACACATGTCGGAGGGTCTCGACGGTCTCGCGCAGCCCTGGCCGTCGGGTCAGCTTCTCTATGTGTTTCCGCCGTGGCCCTTGATAGGGCGAGTGATTCAGAAAGCTGCCACTCACGAGGGTCGGGTGATCCTTATTGCTCCAGATTGGCCCAGGCGCCCTTGGTATGCCGATCTGATGCGGCTACTAGTAGCGCCGCCCTGGCGATTGCCCGCTCGAGCGGACTTGCTGATGCAGGGTCCCGTTCCAATGCCCCAGGCGGATCAGTTCTTGCTTACGGCCTGGCTCTTGAGCGGGATCGCTTGCGACGGAAGGGGTATTCCTCTTCGGTGATTTCCACGTTGCTGCAGTCTCGTCGACGCTCCACGTCGCTAGCGTACATCCGCGTGTGGCGCGTGTTTGAAGCTTGGTGTGGTGATCGATCCCTGCGAGCACGTTTCTCTTCAGTTCCAGATATTCTTCAGTTTCTCCAGTGTGGGCTGGAGAAGGGTCTTGCTCTGAGCACCTTGAGGGTGCAGTTGGCTGCATTGGCGGTGTTTCGGGGTCCGGTTCACGGGTCTCGTCTTTCTTCACATCCGGATATCTTGCGATTCCTCAGGGCAGCCAAGCTTATTCGGCCTCCTGTCCGGCAGGTTATTCCTCCGTGGGATTTGAACCTTGTGCTGGAGATTTTGGTTTCTGCTCCCTTTGAGCCGCGCTCCTCCAGTTCCATTCGGGAGCTGTCCTGGAAAACGGCCTTCTTGGTCGCCTTGTGTTCGGCTCGCCGCATTTCTGATTTGCAGGCCCTTTCCTGTCGGCCTCCCTTTCTTCAGTTTTCTGCGGAAAAAGTGGTCTTGCGTCCTGTTCCATCTTTTCTGCCCAAGGTGGTATCTGCCTTCCATTTGAATCAGTCGATTTCGCTTCCCACCTTTGGGGCTACCGCAGCAGGATCTTCGGTTGATCGTTCGCTCAGACGGTTAGATATGGGCCGCGTCCTGCGGCGCTACCTTAGGGAGACCGAGTCTTTTCGTAAGTCCGATCGTTTGTTCGTGCTGTTTGGCGGGCCGTCCAAAGGTCAAGCGGCCTCTAAGGCCTCCATTGCGCGTTGGGTGAAGCAAGCCATTCGGGTGGCGTATGAGACCAGAGGCAAACCCGTGCCGGTCGGGCTGCGGGCGCATTCTACCAGGGGACAGGCCACGTCCTGGGCGGAGTCGGCCTTGGTTCCGCCGGTGGACATTTGTCGAGCGGCGGCCTGGTCGTCTCTTCATGCGTTTTCGCGTCATTATCGCTTGGATGTGCTTGCGCGTCAGGATGCTTCGGTGGGGTCTTCCGCCGTGATAGCGGGGCTCACAGGTCCCTCCCTGGGTTAGTTACTGCTTTGGTACTACCCATCTGTTCTGGACTGGCCCGGAGAGACGATAAGGAAGACGAAATTAGACCTTACCTGCTAATTGTCTTGCCTTGAGTACTCTCCGGGCCAGTCCAGATCCCGCCCTGCTGTGTTTTATGCGGTTTCTGTGAGCTCAAGGTCTGTTCATAGTCAGTTTGGTGAAATATGGTAATCGAGAGACAATATTTATATGCGAAAGAAAAAAAAGAAAAAAAAAAAAATAGAATAACATGGGGCACTGCGAGGTTACTTCTGTGGGTGGTTCCTCTGGTGTCACCGTGCCTCTTATTGAGCAGTGTAGCCGGCTTCTGTAGCAGCGCGCTGCACACGCTCAGAGTCTTTTGGTGTAACTCTTTCTCCATTTTTCCTGTGCCACTTTGTTGTTTTTTATCTGCTTGTTACGTTAAGACTGCCTCCTGTCGCCAGGGGAGAGATAGGTATCCTAGCAACAAGAATCAGCATTCAGTCCTCAGCTGCTAGAGGAGGGGGATTTGACTACCCATCTGTTCTGGACTGGCCCGGAGAGTACTCAAGGAAAGACAATTAGCAGGTAAGGTCTAATTTCGTCTTTCCTTCTGCTATGGTCATGTATTATATACCATTTGATAGGAATATTTAGTCAGAATTTTGGATCCCGAGAGTTTTGGGCTCGGCCTGGAAAGGGTTAAATTGTCGTATGGAGCTCCACTTTGAGAGCCGCATTCACCATAATGGCCATTCCCTCTTTTTTCCGCTCCCTTGTATTAGAAGCAAACAATCTTACACTGTTCCCCTTGGGCGCCACCAATGCCTCGTGACCTCTTAACAAATGGATTTCTTGTATCAAAAAAATCGAGGCCTTTCTGCCTTATCTCTTTTTATATAATCTTTGCCTCTTAAAGGGTGAATTCAAGCCTTTCACATTTAATGTTAGAATTTTCAACTCACCTATTATCACTTCCCCTTTCTATAACCCTATTCTCGTCCTGTTCCCACTTACACTTCCTCCCCTCCTCCCTCCCCTCCCTCCCCCATTCCAGTTGGCCATCCTCTCATCTTCTTGAATGACAATGGTCCTGCCAGCGGTCCCAAAATGCCAGGCTGATCATGGCGATCCAAACCCTTCCCCTCCCCTTAGCTCTTTCCTTGAGCCCCTTATCCCCTTTTCTACCCCTATCCATGGACCCACACTCTCCCCCTCTTCTCCATCTCCCCTTCCAAAACTCCCCCCCTCCGAGTCCCACCGGCCCCTCCCTCACCCCCCAACCACATTCCATAGATGCCTCCCCTCCTGCAAGGACTCAAAAGGTTTGGGTTCTCTTTCTCCCAACTTAATCAATTAAACCAAATCACATTACATTACTTCTCGAGGCTCACGGCATAATTTGCTATTTTCCATATGGTCTCTCCCTTTATCCAGTCTCTCACGGCGAAACACTGTTTTCCCACACTGCTTCAGTCTCTAAGTTGCTGGACGGTGAAGCCTGCGTCGGCCTAGTGACGTCCTTAGTCACTGCGGTGCTGCTTTTCGTGCATTACTTGAAGCTTGCGGTCCTGCCTCCAGACCAGTCATGCCTGCCTCAGTCAGGGCACGTACTGCTTCTTCCCTACATCACACTTTCATTTTGCAGCCATTGTAATCCACACTCAGACCAAAAGGGAATGTCCAACCATATCACACTCCCTCCTCTCAGAGCTTAAGCAGAACATCCCGCATTTGTCTCCTCTTGTACAACGTGTTCTGCGCTAAGTCTGCATAGACCTCCACACGGCAAACATCCCACTGTAATGTTCCAGTGGCCCTCGCTCTACTCAGGACCCTCTCCTTTATGTTGTCATGATAGCAAGCTATAATGTCTCTTGGTGCATTATTATCTTTTCTCTGTGGGGCCATCACCCGATGCGCCCTATCAATGCGAAGATCTAGTCCTTCTCCTCCATCTTCAGTAATTTGAAGCATCGCCTTTGTCACATCCCGGACCACTGCTACACAGTCATTATATGGAGCTCCCTCTGGAATCCCTCTAAACCGTAAATTACTTCTACGCGAGCGATTCTCCAGGTCCTCCAGTTTATCCTCCAAGCTCTTACATTGCTGCTCCAGTGCCTGCATCTTGTCTTCCAGCACACTCGCCACCTCTTCCTGCTCTTCCAGCTTCTCCTCAATCACCTCAACCCGAGATCCCAGCTCTGCTATCTCTGACCGCAAGCTCTCAATACTAGCCACCACATCCGCTCTTATTTAAACCAGGTTCATACCTCTTCCTGGAATAGAGCTGGTTGATCCAGATCCATCTCTGGCCTTCTGATCGGGGATCGTGATTCGCGGCTCTGCGGCCTAGTATTTGCTGGCTGGTATTTCCCGTCTACCATTGCCGCTTTTTCTATCGGGCCTCTCAGAGCCTGCGTCGCTCTAGTGGGCGCCATGGTAGTCTTTTATGCTAACTTTTTTCCCCTTCGAAGCCATCTCTATTGCTTTCCGATCTTTTTGCCTGCGTCTCGTGCACTTAGAGCTGGGGGAATCACTTATAAATTGCTTTTTTCTTGCCGGGTCGATATCTTGCAGTACGAGTCCCATCCTTGGGAATCCCTTGCTGTCCCAGTTCCTCCCATTTTGTCCAGGCTGCTACTCTGCATGTGGGAGACCCCTGCGTCGGTCCCCATCGTGAGCAAGTGCCTCAATGCGATGTACAGGGTCCAGCGTGGCCCTGGGTTCAGAAAAACCCAACTCCCCCACACTTCCATGGTGGTGGAGTCGGCCATGAGAAAACAAAAGAGCTCAAAGTCACATTCTTCAGTTCCACCAGGCAGGGAGTCAAGGCCTATCAAGGGTCCATGCTCTCATGCCGTATTCAGGCATACCAATTGTACACGGGCATGTTTTACGTGACCTAGCCAAAGAACCTGAGGGCTTCTCTGTGGGCCTCGCGGGCGAACCCCTCAACAGGTTCTGGACCCTCCTCAAGTCCATTGCGTAGTGCTGAAAATACCTCTCCCGTGCTGCCTATGTTGGATTCCAATCTTTGGCTCAAGTCGCGGCCGCTGGCATCAGGGCCCGGTGCCAGGCATTGCTCCAGTCCTCGGACTTGGAGCAGTGGGTCCAGAAAAAGCTCCTAGACGTACTCTGCCTTGGTGAACAGCTCTTCGGTAAACCGATGGAGTATAAGGCCGCCGAGATTGAGACAGAGTTCGTCACCCGTACCCACCTCCCGCGTAAGACCTCCTCCCTTCCTCGAAAGAAACAGCAAACTAAGAAGCCGTTCTTTCCGCGGAAGGGCCTACCCTACCGAGGCTATCCACCGTACCTACCCACTTCCGTGCCAACCACCGCGATGCATGGAAAGCCTGGGCCACATGGTCATTGCAAACCAAAAGGTCCCAAGGCCCAAACCCCAGCTCCGTCTCAGCCCACTCAGGGGTTTTGACGCCAGCAGCATAGCCTTTCACCCCCTGGCAGTGCCGCAACTAGTGGGGGGACACCTGTCCTCCTTTGTCCCTCAGTGGGCGTCCATCATGTCGGACACTTGGGTCCTCCGAGTAGTCTGGGACGGCTACCATCTCCGTTTGGACAGGCTTCCCCCTCCCTTCTCCCCAGCGGAGCCTTCTCAACTCCCCCGTACACCAGTCCTTTGTACAGCGGGAGTTAGACAACCTCCTTGCCCAGCGAGCGGTCGAGAGGGTACCGCCACACCTCCGGGGTCGGGGCTTCTATTCCCAGTACTTCCTTGTCCCGAAGAAGATTGGGGGGGCCTACGGCCCATCCTCGACCTCCAAAAGCTAAACAAGTTTCTGGTGCGGGAGAAGTTCAAAATGCTATCTCTTGGTGTTTTGCTGCCTTCTTTCAGCAGGGTGACTGGCTATACTCCTTGGATCTCAGGGACGCATAATGATTCACCCCCAGCACAGGCAATTCCTGCGCTTCAGGGTGCAAGGGGAGTATTACCAATACAGGGTGCTCCCCTTCAGACTTGCATCTGCTCTGCGAGTCTTCACAAAGTGCCTCTCTGCGGCCGCCACCTCCCTCAGATGGCAGGGCGTACCGGTCTTCCCTTACCTCGACGACTGGCTCATCATGGGGCCGTTGGCTGGGGAAGCCTGCCTTGCGGCATCACGCACGATCTTGAGCGCCTGGGATTCTTGATCAACTACTCCAAGTCCCACCTCGAGCCGGCACAGGTCTTGGAGTTTATCGGTGCACGCCTCAACACTCAGTGGGAGATCGCTTTTCTGGTGTCAGACTGTGCGGCTCGCCTCCGAGCATTAGCGGCCCAGGTCCAGAGCAACACTCTGGTCACGGCGCGGACTATGTTGCGCCTCCTGGGGCACATGGCCTCCACCGTCCATGTGGTCCCACATTCCCGCATGCACATGCGGATGGCCTAGTGGTGCCTCAGCACTCAGTGGAGTCCGGCCTCGGGTCACCTTAAGGACCTCATTCAGGTCTCCCTCAACCTTCTCAGGGATTTAGAGTGGTGGCAGGATCCCTGCAACCTTCTTTGGGGGCTGCCCTTCCAAGCCCCGCAGCACGAACTAATGCTGACAACGGACACTTCCCTGTTGGGATGGGGAGCCTGTTGGGATGGGGAGCCCATTGCGGTGCACTGTGCACGCAGGGACAACGGTCACCCGAAGAGTCTCAACAGCAGATCAACTTGCTTGAACTTCAGGTGGTCTGATGGGACCAACAATAGAGTAGCGATGTTCTACATCAGCAAGGAAGGAGGCATGGGATCACACCCCCTCTGCTGGGAAGCGGTACTCCTCTGCTCCTTCACCTTCCGTTGAGGTGAAGGAGCGGTCTACCTCCAGGGCCATGAGAACATCCTCGCGGACAAACTGAGCAGGATCCTCCGCCCTCACAAATGCTGGCTGGACCCAGAGGTGACCAGCTTGACTGTTCCATCGGTGGGGACCCTGACCATAGACCTGTTTGCCAGCTCGGCGAACACTCAGCTTCCTGCTTTGGCGGCCCAGTCCAGCATCCAAGCAGGGAGTCGCGGGATGTGTTCCTCTTGAGCTGGACCTCAGGGCTTCTCTACTCATTCCCTCTCACTCCTCTCATTGCGAGGACCCTCCACAAAGCTCAGCGGGAACGAGCGTCGATGATACTTGTCGCTCCCTCGTGGCCTCAGCAACCGTGATTCCCACTCCTGCTCTGGCTCGCGTCCAAGCCTTTGATTTCCCTGGCCTGCTGATGCAGGAGGAGGGGCGGATGCTACACCCGAACCTGTCCTCATTGTCCCTCGCATCCTGGCGGCTGAACAAGTCACCCTAGCCACACTAGATCTCCCGGAGGAGGTTCTCCTCGCGTTGAGGAAGGACTTGACAAAACGAGCTTATGCCTTCAAGTGGCAACGCTTCTTGGTCTGGTGCTCCAAACTCCAGATCGACCCTATCTCCAGGAACAAGCAGGAATGAGTCTTCACATATGGGTACGTCGGCGCCGACGGAGCCCACATGGAAATGCTCCCCAGCATCCAATCAGAAGCCTTTGGGAGCATCCCTCGCGCCTGTGCGGTGACTTCCCGCTTTTCCCACTGCCTCTCCTCAGTTTTCGTTTTTCCGCGGAGCCAACAGGACGTACCTCCTGTCACCGCAGAAACGTTTTTCTTTAAAATCTTTATTTTCTTGTTTTGTGTGGTCGCGGCTGTCTTCCCCGCCGATACCGGTACCACCGGTGCTTTCTTCTTCTCTTTTCCTTTAGAGAAATAATTTTCCCGTCAGTTTTTTCTTTTATCTTTTGAGGCCTACTAGGCCTTTCCAACATGGAGCCTTCTTCCCCTAAGAAGTGCCCTCACTGTGGAGACTTGGTTTTCTTTTTAGACTCCAATGCCTGGTGTCTAACCTGTTTGGGTCCTGACCCTTTTTCCCCGGGTCCATGGGGCTTTAGCATCGGGAGAAGACCTTCTCTTTTTCGGGTATCCCTCGATGCCGTTTTTCCTCCTCGGGTGAGGTCCTCGGTTTACTCTTCTCTCCAGGATCAGGTAACCCACAAACAGTCTGTTAAGACTAGCCAATTCTTGAAGGGCAAGTCTCATGCCCAGCATGATGACGGCTCCGGCCTTGCCCTCAGGACCCCATTGGCAATAAGACCCCGGCGGGAGTCTTCGGGCTCCAAAGCATTTACGGGGTTTCAGGTTGTTCCTGGGGTTCACTCCTCACAGAACATACCTGAGCCATGCTCGGGGGTGGTATCCGCTTCTTGCGGTACCGATTCCCCGGCATCGGCACCGGTGTCGAGTGCTCCACTCTTCACCAAGGATCGTCAGCTGGTGTCCTCAGTGCCTTCGGGGCCGATCGATATGACCCAGACTGGCTTTCCTGCATCCCAGCCATGCGCGGGGTTGGTACCGGCTTCGAGCGGTACCGCTCCCCCGGCATCGGCTCCGATGTTGAGTGCTCCACTCGCCACCAGGGATTGCGGTCTGGCTTCGAGTGGTACCGCTTCCTCGGCATCGGCACCGGTGTCGAGTGCTCCACTCTTCACCAGGGCTCGTCGTCTGGTATCCTCGGTACCTTCGGGACCGATCGACCCGACCCAGACTGGTTTTCCTGCTTCCCATCCATGCGCGGGGTTGGTACCGGCTTCAAGCGGTGCTGATCCCCCGGCATCGGCACTGGTGTCGAGTGCTCCGCTCCTCACCAGGGATCGTCGTCTGGAGTCCTCGGTGCCTTCGGGGCCGATCGATACGACCCAGTCTAGCTTTCCTGTATCCCAGCCAACTGCGGGGTCGATACCGGTGTCGAGCGGTAACGATGCCCCGGCATCGGCATCGGTGTCGAGTGTTCCACTCTTCACCGGGGATCGTCATCGGGTGTCCTGGGCGCCATACTTGGGGGGGGGTACTGGCTTCGTGCGGTGCCGATACCCCGACATTGGCGCCGGTGTCGGGTGTTCCTCTCTTCACCGGGCGTCGTCCTCGGACGTCCTCGGTGCCTTCGGTGCCGATCGATATGATTCCGATTGACCACCATGTGGCGGCTTCGCCGATTCCACCATCGACGCTCGTCTCGATGCCCAGTCTGGAATCCATATCCAGTCTAGATGACTTGGTTCCGACGCGTTTCGGAGCCGATCCTTGTCGCCTCCGACTATGCAGTATCGGGGATAATCACCAAACCTCTCTGGTTACCTCGGTACCGCTTCGGCAACCTCCGATGCCTGCTACAAGGGCATTACCGTCCCCGAGGCCGGTACCGGTATCGATGTCGTTTCCTGCAGTTCCATCGGTGCCATCGATCTTTTCCATGCCTAGCTTGGAATCGATACCGGGAACCGACGATGCAGTACTAACTGCCTCGAATCAGAACTGTCAGTATCGTTTTCCATCTAGCAGGATTCCTTTTATGCACCAGTCCAGTAGGTCTTCTGCTCATTCAACCTCAACCTACCCAGGAATAGTTCCTCTGGGAGATCCTTCTTTTCAGGAATTTCTCCTTGACATGGCAACCTTTCTTGCCATCCCTATTCCTGGTCCTACTCTTGGCCAAGATCCTGCAGAAAAGGAAACCATAATGCTTCCTTTGCATCAGTCTTTGCAGGACCTTCTTCTGAGGATTTGGGAATCACCTTTAAAGGTTCCTGCGCCTTCTACAGCCATGAATGTTCTGTATCAGGTGCCTCCCTCTCCGGGGTTTCAGAAAAACCAACTTCCGCATCATTCCATTGTAGTGGAATCAGCAATGAGGAAGGTCAGAAGTAAGAAGAAGCATACTTCTTTCCCACCAGGTCGTGTATCTAAAGCACTTGATGCCTTTGGACGTCAGACCTTCCAAACGTCTATGTTGGCTTCAAGAATTATTTCATATATTTTTTATATGAGTCTCACGCTTCAGGAGGTCACAGAGAAGTTATCTCTTTTGTCTCCCTTTTTGTCGGAACCTAAGGCCTCTGACTATATTCCTTGCTTATTAATCATAGCAGGAATATCTCTTGGTTTCTTTCCCGGGCTTCTCTAGACTCTTTTGAGTCTGTTAGCAGATCCTCTGCTATTGCCATTGGAGCGCGCCGTACAGCGTGGCTGCAGGCTTCAGACTTGAGCAGATGGGCACAACACACACTGGGTAATTCTCCTTGTACTGGAGAAAATCTCTTCAATAAAGAGGCTTTACGTCAGGTTGCTCATTGCTCCACTGACTTCCCTGGTTCTGGAAACCATCCTAAGCCTTCTTTTTCCCCAGGACGTAGGCAATGTCCTACCAAACCGTCTATCCCGAAGAAGAGAAAGTTTCATCCTTCTTCTACCCATCCTCCCGGTGTACTCAAGCAAGGGACATCTCATCCTAGTCTGAAGTCTCCATACTCTACCCAGTAACCAGCACCCATAGGTTCCTGTGTATTGCACTCTAGTTAACTTCTCCTCAGCGGAAGTTTACTCTTCAAATTCTACACTGGGTTTTTCTTTTCCAGTATGCTGTGCTCTTGGGGTATTTTTGTCCATGGGTTACTGAATTCTCCCATTCTTACTACAACGAAGGGAGGTTGCAACTATCCCATGATAGTTCTGCCCCATATGGACATTTTTTCCCTCAGCTGACCTTCCATAGGGTAAGCCACTTTCCGACCCCCTCTCTTCCAGGGTCTCCCCTGCTTGAGTTGGTGCCATACTGAAACACAGTGTTTTCCTTCAATGCGTGCTCTGAACACCTCATCAGACAGGAACGGAAATCTTCTCCGCTGCCTCTGTCTATTTTCTCTCTGTTTTCATACAGGAGAATCCCCTCTGTTGTTTGGTTCAGTTGCTGTACATGCAGGAGTTCCAGTGTTTACCTTAGTGCTCATTGCAAGCTACTTGCAACTAGCTTGCATAATACTCTTCGTTGCAGCTTAACTTCTTCTAGCCATATCTTTTCCTAGGATATGGCAACACACCTGACTTCTGTCAGTTTTATCTATAATTCTCCTGCACAATGCTCTCTGCAATCCTCAGAGAAGCTTTCTGCTATGGGCCCTTGCTACAGAGCATTGAACTCTGGCTCTGAGGGTCTTTCATATTCAGTGGACAAGTTTTTTCTACGTGTGTGTCCACGGAGTTTCCAATCTGACCGGAATATACTCCTGTTCCTTCCAGCTTGGCATTATGTTTTCTTCTCCACTTGGACAACGCATACTCTTTTACCGTACATGATACCCCTGAACCCCTTGGCTGGGTCACTTTGGTATCTTCGTCTCTGCGTTCTTCTTGTCCTTCGGACATATCAGAGTCCTAAGGTACTGCTGAGGTACTCTTACCAGACTGCTGTTATCCTCTGGTTTTCACACAACCATGCTGGTTCTTCCACTGACCTACAGAAATAGATCCTCTATATTTCTTCAGGTGGGTTTCACCCCCTATTATGGGATGGATTTTTTCCCATCACATTCCCCATGTGAATGTTTCTGTGGCTCAGTTGCAGGCATGCATTCTTAAAATTGTTTTCCTGTATGTATGTGTCCTGTGCATACATGGTTTTATACCCTGGTTGGGCATCAGCCATCCTGCCTCTATCTATACATATATCTATCTGCATTTCTATATGTAGATTTATATGTATCACACTTGTCTAGACATATATCTTCTCATACGTATAGATATTTTTGTCTATATATATATATATATATATATATATATATATATATATATATATATATATATATATATAGGTATGCGCATATTGGGAACCTATCTCCCTGACTGTCGGTGCTTAGGTTTTTATTTTCTTATGGGGTCCAGACAGTCAACTTGCCTATTATAATACGGCTCAGTAACTGGGACTGGTTATACTAACAATTACTGCTGTGACATCAACAGCTTCTATTTTTGTTATACATTTCTTTTTCTATGCAGTCTCAAACTTCAATGTCTTCCTATCTCCTACCAGCTAGGAAAGACAGTGTACATTTTCAGTATTCCTGCGTACACTTCTGTTCTCCTTGGGAATAGGGGCTTTTTTCCATACCCTCTCTTCCCCTCCGGACTGGGCTACTTTCCAGATCGGTCAGTTTTCTTTTGTTAGTCCTCAATGTTTATGACTCTGTACCTACCAGAGTTCTCAGCTTTTCCCATAAAGCTTTTCATTGGAGGCCTGCCGATCTTCTCCTGCCCCGGTTGATACCTGGGTCACCTGCCCATTCCAGATTGGAACTTCTTCCTCACTGCAGTGGAGTTACCTTGAAGATTCCGCTACTGCATCTCCTGTCTACTTCCTACAATCCAGTAGGTAAGCTCTGTATTGTGCTAGTTCATTAAATATCTACTGATACTTGACATACATTCTAAAGACTTTTTTTCCCTGTAGTCTTTAGATTCGCTGTTCCTCTTCAGCTCTGCTCTATTCAACTCCTACCCCCCCCATCCCCCAGGGGATGCCGGAGATCCAGGTTGGGAAATGCCGCCCTGTTCCAGGGATACGCATTTTATGGGATCTCCCCTGGCACCCGCAGCTAGGGAGTCCCCATATGTGAAGACTCATTCCTGCTTGTTCCTGGAGATAGCACAGTTACTTACCTGTAACAGGTGATTTCCGGAACAGCAGGAATTAGTCTTCACAACCCACTCACCTCCCCTAGGAGTTGTATCTATCTAATTCCTTTCCTCTTGCTCTCCTTCTGTCTCAGCTATGAAACTCAACTGAGGAGAGGCAGTGGGAAAGGCGGGAAGTCACCGCGCAGGCGTGAGGGATGCTCCCAAAGGCTTCTGATTGGATGCTGGGGAGCATTTCCGTGCGTGCTCCGTCGGCGCCAACGTACCCATATGTGAAGACTAATTCCTGCTGTTCCGGAGATCACCTGTTACAGGTAAGTAACTGTGCTTTCTCGTGTCCCACTCGGTGGGTCCTCCAGTACCTTCTCCATCTCTCGAAGGAGGGGCTGAAGTTGAATGCTGTCAGGGTATGCCTGAGCACCATCTCAGCTCATCACTTCCCTGTAGAGGGCAAACCCCTCTCGGAGCAGTTCTTGGTCTCCCACTTCATGCGGGGTGTATTGCTGTTCAAACCTCCCATCTGGCCTCCTCCAGCGGAATGGGATCTGAATGTAGTGCTCATGCAGCTGATGTGTTCACCCTTCAAGCCGATGGCGACGTGCTCGCTTCGGCACCTGTCCTGAAAGGTGGTCTTCCTGATGGCTTTGACCTCGACCCACCGAGTCGGTGAACTCCAGACTCTCATGGCTGAAGCCCCTTACACCAGGTTCTATAGGAACAGGGTGGTCCTCCGTACCCACCCCAAGTTCCTGCTGAAGGTTGTCTCGGATTTTCATCTTAATCAGGAGATAGTCTACCGACCTTCTTCCCGAGACCCCATGCTGACCAGGCATCGGCGGTTTTGCATACACTTGACTGCAAGAGGACTTTTGCCTCCTATCTGCAGCGCACCCAGCCTCATCGCAAGTCTGGCTGGCTTTTCGTAACGTATGATCCCAATCGCCTGGGGCAGGCAGTCACAAAGCGCACCATCTCCATTTGGGTGGCGGACTGCATCGCCTTCGCTCACCCCGCTGGATCAGCGGGTCACCGCACACAGCGTCCGAGCCAAGGCGGCTTTGGTGGCTTTGTTGCGCTCAGTGCCACTATCGGACATCTGCTGGGCTGCGACCTGAGCTTCGGTGAACACTTACGCCTCGCACTACTGCCTGGAGTGGGAGTCCCGCCGGGAAAGTGCCTTTGACTGGGCTATACTCTGTAATCTGTTCAGGGTATAAGCAACTCCTGCCCTCTGACCCTTCTTGATGGCTACCGAGGGTTTCGCCCTGGGGACCCAAAGACTTGGGCTCCTTCGGGCATCGGCTTCTGCTCACGGCCTCGCTGAGGCATTTTTTGGTTACGGATTTGGTAGCCTGTAGCTGGGGATCCCATAAGTGAGGACTGACTTCCTGCTTGTTCCTGGAGAAAGCGTAGTTACTCACCTGTAACAGGTGTTCTCCAGGGACATCAGGAATCAGTCCTCACTACCCCTTCCGCCTCCCCTGATGAGTTGCTGGCTTTTTTATCCTTCCCTTGCCATCTGCTTGGTAGAGCTCGAGCTAAGGGACCTGATTGAGCAAGATGGCATCCTTGGGCGGGAAGAGGGCCACGCATGCGTGGCAGCAATCCTAAAGGCTTTCTTTGAAAGCTGGGGAATTGCTCCGTGCGGGCTCTGTCGGTGCCGACGCCACCCATAAGTGAGAACTGATTCCTGCTGTCCCTGGATAACACCTGTTGCAGGTGAGTAACTACGCTTTACCAGGTTCTGAAAAGCATCATGTAGCTTTCTCCTCTGCTGCTCTCTTACAAAATGGCAGCCCCTCATGGAGTGGAGGAGTAGCCCAGTGGTTAGAGCATCAGCCTGGTGACCAGAAAGACCAGGGTTCAAATCTCACTGGCACTTCTTGTGGCCTTGATCAAGCCACTTAACCTTCCATTGTCTCAGATACAATCTTAGATTGGAAGCCTTCTGGGGACAATAAAATACCTACATACTTGAATGTACTGTAACTCGCCTTGAGCTACCACTGGAAAGGCGTGAGCTAAATACTAATAAATAAATAAAGAGTAAGTAGTGCCTTAGGATGCATGGCTAAGGGTTAGTCTGCCAAATAAGGGATCGCTTTCCGTATTTGGCAGATTGGCCTCTAGTGGCAAGTCCTGAGCACCGCTAAGGGAGAGGCAGTGCCATTTTGGAAGATGGTGGCACCGGAGGCAGGAGCAAGTGGACTTCAGTCCTGACTGAGTATGGAGGAGGAGGGGGTTCCAGGGGCCTACCTGGCCCACCAGGCAGATCTTGGGGGGAGGAGAGGTAGGAGGTTCAGGAGCCTACTTGGGTCACTAGGGGCATGTGTTGTGGAGTAAAGGGCCCATTTATGTCACCAGCAACGTCTTTTTAGGGATGGCATCCAAGGGCCCACTTAGGCCATCAGGATCATTGTCGAACAGGGTCATCTGTGATGAAGTGCCATACTTCATCTCAGATGAACCCTTTACTCCTATGCTGCATCTGAGCTGAATTAAATATTTAGCGCTATAAGGCAAGTAAAAAATTGGGAGCATTTTAAAATGTAGCCTTTTACATGTGTTTTACATGCCTAGTGTGCTACCCTTTTAGTAAGGTGGTTTTAACAGTGATTATTTTGTGCTAAATCTTACTCCCAGTGCAATAAGAATATCTCAGAAAAATTAGGATTTAACCACTTTGTTGAAGGATAGCACAGCTTACTTCATCGGTCCTTTTGTTTTTAGTTGACTGTGTGCAGCAATCATCTGAAACTTGATTTATTCTACAATTAACAAGCATCCTTTATATGCAAGTTTGAAAAACAAGTACAGTCAAACCTCTGTTTTCATGATTAATCCGTTCAAAAAAGTCTGACTAAAACCGAAATGTATGAAAACTGAAGCAATATTTCCCATAAAAAATAATGTAAATCCAATTAATAGAAACATAGAAACATAGAAACATGATGACAGAAAAAGACCACAAGGCCCATCTAGTCTGTCCTTCCATAACAACTACAATAGTCCACTTTTTACCTTTAGAGATCCTCTGTGTTGGTCCCATGCTTTTTTGAATTCAGTTACTGTCCTCATCTCTACCACCTCCACTGGGAGACTATTCCACGGATCCACTACTCTTTCCGTAAAGAAATATTTCCGCATATCACTCCTGAATCTATCTCCCTTCACCCTCATCCCATGTCCCCTCGTAGCAGAACTTGCTTTCAATTGAAAGAGGCTCTCTCCCTGAACATTTATGCCACGGAGGTATTTAAACATCTCAATCATATCACCTCTATCCCGCCTTTCCTCTAAGGTGTACATATTAAGATCCTTAAGTCTGTCCTCATATGCTTTATAATGAAGCCCATTAATCATTTTAGTAGCAACCCTCTGCACCGACTCCATCCTGTTCACATCCTTTTGAAGGTGCGGTCTCCAGAATTGCACACCATACTCCAAATGAGGTCACACCAAAGACTTATACAGAGGCATTATCACCTCCTTTTTTCTGCTAAGCCATTCCTCTCCGTATGCACCCAAGCATCCTTCTAGCTTTTGCCGTCGCCTTTTCTACCTGTTTAGCTACTTTAAGATCATCAGACACAACCACGCCTAGGTCCCGCTCTTCTTTAGTGGACAAAAGTACTTCACCTCCTATACTGTATTGCTCCCTTGGATTGCTGCAGCCCAAATGCATGACCTTACATTTTTTAACATTAAATCCCAGCTGCCAAATTCTAGACCATTCTTCAAGCTTAGCTAGATCCCTCCTCATGTTATCTACACCTTCCTGGGTGTCTACTCTATTGCAGATCTGTTCCAGACACCCAAAAATATTCACAAAAAATACATTTTATAGAGAATAACTATATTTTTCATACAGAAAACAATGACAAATAAATATAAATGACTAATGAAATGGATAAATGAACATTTAACATCACTTTTACCTTTATTGAAGACTCTTGTTGGCAAAAACAAGAAGGATCCACAAAAAAAAAGCCTCCAGTAAGGGCACCAGCCACAGCCACCGGAAACACCATTCTCCCACTCAGGCAACCTGGAACGCAGAGCTGAGCATGCGTTCCAGAGCCATGTGGCAATGGCTGCAGCAGCACGGGCCTCCGAAGTCTCAGCCAGGCAGAACAGCTCCTGTCACTTCTCTCACCTGCCTGATCGTCACAGGACAGCAACACACACACAGATACAGCACTGTTATCTGATCTCCGACTCTCTCACCCGCCTCCAATTCCGTCTCAAAAGCAAATTGCAAGCTGGAAGAAATGCTCAGCAGCAAGTTTGGAAGACCAATCAGGACTGGCATGTTTGGAAGACCCATCAAAGTTTTGCCGTCAGCAGGGAGTCCCAGCAGGGAGTCCTCTAATTGAAAGCGTGTCGGAAGCATCAGATCAGCCACACTCTCACTCCTTGATTCTTGCTACAGTATTTTTCAAAGGATCGCTGAAAGCAAAGAGGGCTGGATCGCAAAAACAAGCTAAGTACTGTACTTTACTGAACGACGAACCCCCCCCCCCCCTGGAACAGACAATTTTAAAATTGTACGAAAACCGAGCAGATATATGAGAACCGGGACAAAATCTCATTGAAAAAAATATGTCGAAAACCGAAGCTTACAAAAACTGGGGCATACAAAAACCGAGGTTTGACTGTATAGTGGTAGGACAAGAGTATATACCAAAGAGTACCTTATTGTTAGTTTCTATATGCATGTGCCTCTGTATTTTGATTTTGGATTTAGTTCCACGTTGAGATTGACCTTGGTAGTATTGCTTTTTTTTTTTTTTTTTTTTACTACGTAGGATTTCTAAAAATATCAAAATGCATAAAAACATATATCTGAAATGATACCATACTACAAACAATATGAAGAAGGGCTAGTAGAACGCAGTCGGTAGAAGGAACCTTATGCAAAGAACAGAGGAGGTCAGAATAAAAAAAAGTGGGATGTGATGAGTTATCCTGTCATTCTTACTTTGCCTTTCTCAGTAGTGTACTTGTTTCATTCTAAGTGTGGGAATACCTATCACTCAAATAGAAATCCCTATTATTCATACAGTGTTCTTATATATTGTGTGTGTGTTTTTTTTTTCCTTAGTGGCTAGCATGGCTGGTACTGCTCACATCGATGGGGATCATATTGTTGTATCCGTCCCTGAAGCTGTGTTGGTTTCTGATGTTGTCACAGATGATGAGATAACTCTAGAACATGACCTGTCAGCTGAAGTTGTCCAAGGACCTGATATCATCACTGAGACTGATGTGGTAACGGAAAGTGTGATTGACCCTGAATCAGTGCTGGAAGCTGATGTTACTATTGAAGAAGCTCTAGATACTGGTGATCATGTTTTGACTTCTGATCTCATAACAGAAACTGTTAGCGTTCCTGATCAGGTGTTTGTGGCAGACCTGGTTACATGTCCTGATGGGCATTTGGAACATGTGGTTCAGGATTGTGTGTCAGGACCTGACTCTCCCACAATAGTTTCGGAAGAAGTTCTTGTAACAAATTCTGATACGGAAGCAGTAATCCAAGCAACTAGTGCGATCCCTGGCTCTACCTTAACAATTAAAACGGAAGATGATGATGATGATGGCAAAAGCACATCTGAAGATTACTTGATGATATCTTGTAAGTAAAGAAATGATATAGATGTGTATAAGTTCTTTTTTTTTATCAATCAGGTAAGAAAAAAATAATTTCTTTCCATCTGGTGTATGTCTAGAATCTTTTAAACCTGGTCTTAAAAAGAATATCATCTAATGTGACTACATTTTTATTATTTTTTTATCATGCATACTAACTAAAACTTAGGGATATGTTTACTAAACAGCAGTAGTGGCTTCCATGTGATATCTGAGCCATGGCCTCATTGAAATCAATGGGGCCGCAGCTCCGATATCGCACGGAAGCCGCTACCGCTGTTTAGTAAGCCCCTACCCCTTAGACTTTGGTAATTGGATAGTAACAATAAAAATAAACCACCCTGTGAAAATAAATGACATCAGGTTGGTAAGCAAAAATCACACACAAAAGGAACATGAAACATAAAACAAGCACAGCTCACAGCAAATATTAAAAAGCCTTATCTGAAAGCAGCAAAATACAGCTGCATAATGAGTTTCAAAAATAGATGATTCCAAACTTGGGGGCAGCTACAGAAAAGACTTTTGCCTTTATCTTTATCTTACATTCTGAATCTCCTTATAAGGTGAAACCATATTAATTCCTGACATGATCTCAGATCGTGGGATGGTATATACCATACTAGCTTGTCGCGCAGATAAGAGGGATGCAGCTGTCTATGCTTTACATGTTAAAATTAGTAGCTTAATTTTTACCCTTGCAACAATGGACAACCATTGCAGTTGCCAAAGTGGGGAAGGGGTCACTGTCAGATCTGCCCAGCATAAATCGAGCAGCAGCATTTTGTATAAATTACAAGCATTTCTGTAAGCAGGTTGGCAAGTATACTTTGATAGCCAAGTAATCAGAATAGCAGTGAAACTAAGGGGAAGATGATTCTTTATTCAAGTGAACATAAAAAATATATACTTGGGGCCCAATATTCAAAAAGCTATCTCCTTAATTTAGGCTCCTAAATTTGTGCCCTATTTTCTGCCAAACTTAAGAGTTTATGAGACACTCATACATACTTAACGTTACAACGCTTTAAGTGCTGCCATGGTTCATTTTATTCCAGTGTCTGCAGTGGCACTTGACGCTGTAATCTGGTGCTTGGTATGCACGCTGCTGGGTAGTCCGCTTCAGGTAGTACTCATATAAGTCTTACCAGCTCGTGCGGACAGCAAGCGGCTGAGAGCACCGTTAACAGATCGAGTAGGGATCTATACAGGAGCCCCTTGGTATCCTTCCAGTTCTGTTTGCCACAGTTCCAAGAAGAGCTCGGAAGGCATATTCCTCTTCGTCTCTCCGGGCCAGTCCAGGAACTGTCGGACCAGTCCAGGAACTGTAGGGTAGTCATTTCTCTCTAGCAGCTGAGGACTGAATTCTCAGTCTTACTGACAGGTTGTCCATCTCCCTCTGGTGTCAGAGACTCAGTCTATCAGTCCTCAGCAGCTGGATAGGACAGGTTTCTGACAGGCTCCTGGTGAGACAAACAGGAATCAGCAAACGGAGAAGACAGAGTAAAAAATAATTTCCTGGGGGACCCTAGCAGGGTTCAATTGCCAGGAACAGTGAGATTAACAGGATTTAAAAAAGAAAAAAACTATATTTAACGGAGTACGGCTGCGGAGAAAGTTTCTCTAAAAGGCAGCAGAGGCAGAGCCTGCCTCGCTTAGTGGCATCGTGCAGAAACGACTGAAGGGGGGAGCCTGGAGCCCCAGAGTCCAGCCCCATCGGTCTCAGGAACCCAAACTGCCTCTAACGCTAGCAGCGGGAAGAGGTAGTCCGGAGTGTAACCAAGAACATAAAGGTATTCAGGTAAGGGGAACTTGGCTTTCGCGAGATTTGTTAGTTTGGAGCAGGCCTCTAGTGCGGCGTAACAACCGGTACCGTCGTAGAGTTCGGGGTGGTAGAGGTAGCAGCGCCTGCGGCCGGAGCCGGCAGCGTGTGTGCTGTGTGGAAGTCGCCAGGGGCTGTCGGCTCTGGGTTTTTGCCGTTTTTGTGCGTGCCGAGGAAGCCGGTTTGCCAGAATGTTTGGGAGCAGCATGGAGGAGAGAGTGAAGACATTAGAGCCGTTGGGCAGCCATTTGGGCGTGGGGGAAAAAGCGGGAACGGCGGTCATTTTGGAAAAGGCGGCTATTTCTCCCGCGCTTCAAGTAAAACCGGAGAAAAAGAAAGCAAAAGCTAAAAAGCCGATTACAACGGTGCTGGCTGCTCAGATACCTGGTTCAGGGGGGCCTGGAGCCTGTTTTCTCTGCAGATTTCATCCTCTCGCTCCATAAAGCCTACTGTCTGAAACTTGGACAAGTGCAGGGCAAAGTTTTTTCCCCTAACCTGTCGGGTTCTCTGATAGGAGATGGGGCTTCAATGGACCCAGGTGAGGGAACCTCTAAGAGAGGGCTACTAGGGGAGGCTGTAGCTGATGACTTCGGACAACAGCCTCCTATGCCTCAGATAGCTGAGGAGGGGAAGCTTCTCTCGCAGGAAGGGCTAAATCAGTGGACAGGAGACCTAGAAGAGGGAGATTTTCCCCCAGGCGAGGACCCCAACGTATTTCGGGTTTTTAGGAAAGAGGAGCTGGGGTCTCTTATTGCTCATTCGCTAGCGGCACTCAATATTGCGCTACCGATGGTGCTGGAGGAACCCTTGGAGGATCCGCTGCTTCAAGGTTTTAAAGCAGAGCAGCGGTGTTTTCCGGTCCATAGGGTGATTAAGCAGATGGTGGAGTCGGAATGGGAATGTCCGGAGGCCACTCCGAGGGGTGCTCGAGTGGTAGACTATATCTGGTGCCGCAGGAAGAGAGGGACTTACTATGAATGCCAAAGGTGGATGCATTGGTATCCGCAGTGACAAAGAAGACGACGATTCCGGTAGAGGGAAGAGCGGCCCTTAAAGATCTGCAGGATAGGAAGTTGGAGTCACTTCTTTTCCATTTTAATTTTTATTAACCATTTCCATGCACATTACAAACCAGTTCGTTCTCAACATTATACAATTTACATAGTCATTACATCATGTATCCTATTTATGCCCCAGCTTATTATTTCCCCCTTTCTTTGTATCCCTCCTTATACCTTCCCCCCCCTCCCCACCTACGCTGTACATTCATGCTTTCTTCCTCCTCTCATCTGGCCACTCGTACTCATCGCCTCTCTTTTCACCCTTTCACCATTAACTCATCCCGCCAATCTATATCTCTAAGGATCTGAACTAAGTTTCATCCATTCCGCCATCCTTCTTTCTCCCCCTCTCTCCATCCTTACACGATTCCAATCATTTCCACACTCTCTTCCATTTATCCACTCTCTTCCCCCCTTCCCCCCTTCTCATCTCCGTCAATCTATGCATCAAGCTGGCCTCAGCCACTCTTCTGACAAAGCCTGCAAGCTTAGGTAAGTCCGAACCCAACCAATGCTGAGCTATCTCGTATCTTGCTGTGACTATACAGTGATGCAAGACCCCACCTTCCCTCTTTGGGATATCCTCCTCCAATTGATGCAGTAAGCAGGCCTCTGGCTTCCTTTGCAATCTATATCCAGTCATTTCAAAAATCATTTCTATAATCGTTGCCCAATATGCTTGAATCTTCTCACATTTCCACCACATATGTAACCAATCTCCTCGCTCTTGGCACCCTCTCCAACATTGATCATTGTGTCCCACTCCAGCTCTTTTTTTACGTACTGGTGTCCAGTACCAACGATATAGCACTTCATAAGCATTTTCTTTCACTTGTGTTGCTATGGATATACTGGCCACTGTCTGTAGTATCTTATCCCACACCTCTTCATTCCAGCTTACCCCCAGATCCTCCTCCCATTTTATCATAAACCCCAGTTTACTTTCCCCTCCCTCCATCAATCCTTTGTAAATTCTGAACAAAGCTCCTTTTTGGCCAATATTATATTTATTTATTTATTTATTTTATTTATTTGAACAACTTTTATATACCGCTGCTTCCAAGGATCAGCAGCGGTTTACATTATAACAAACAGAACAAGTACATTGAACTTTAAGAACTAGGAACATTTTACATTATAACAAGTCAAATATCAATACTATAGATTTTACAATAGATTTTAAATTTTTACAAATTTTACATTATAACAAATCAAATATTAATACAATTGATTCAGAACTTATGAGTTAGTATACATTATTACATATATTACATTATTACAGGTATTGTATAATGCAATACTAGTAAAAATGTATTACAGTATAAAATAACATTATTGAGCTATATTACAAGTAATAGTTTATTAATGTAAATGATTCAGTTTATGGAGGTTGGGAAGCTATACCTGTTTCTCCATTGGTATAGTGTTGTGGCCTGAGCAAAGCGCCTCAAACCACCCTCTATGTACTCATAAATCCTTCCACACCTTCCGTTGCCTCAAAAAATGGCTCACTTGTAAATATGCATAATAATAGCTATCCCCCAGCTGGTACAGGTCCCTGATGCCCTCAAACTCCAGCATGCCCTCCTTGCTCACTATTTGAGAAATCTGTGAAAGCCCCACCTTTGCCCACCTGCGCAAAACAGTTATCCCTGGTCCCTGACCCCTTTCAAAACATGCCTCCAGTGTCATTCCCTGTATGTATTCTTTATCTTGTACTAATTGTTTTCTATTCTGTCTCCACACCCTCAGACTGTGGGCTATTATGGGGTGTTGGTGTTTATTTTCAGCGCTATTACCACCCCTCCAAACCATTCTGTCTAATCTCCCCCACTTACCGAGTCTTCTTGCATTTGAACCCACTGTTTCTGTGTCCCGCTGTGCCACTCTTATATCGTTTTCAGTTGAGCAGCCTCATAATATTTTCTAAAATTAGGTACCCCTAACCCTCCCTCTCCCTTGGCTCTTTGCGTTACTGCCATAGCTACTTTTGGCTGTCTATTCGACCATATGAATCGATGAACAAGTCTTTGTAGTTGTTTTAACTTTTTAGGCGGTACCGGTATTGGTAGCGTCTGGAACAGGAATAAGAATCTTGGCAGTAACATCATCTTTATTGTCGCTATGTGTCCAAACCATGAGAGGTATCCCCTCCCCCACCCATCCAACAAGCTCTCTACCTGCCCAAATAGTTTTGGATAATTTAGCTTGTATAGGGCATCTATCCTATTACTAGTTTGAATCCCTAAATACCCATTCAGATGGGCTAGAGAAAAAAATAGATATTTCTTCTGCAGTATGCCCTGCGCATCTCCATTTAATGATAAGTTTAATATTTCCGATTTTGTCCAATTAATAGTGAAACCCGAAAGCCTTCCATATTCTTCCATTTCCCACATTAGTATTGGTATAGAGAACCGAGGTCTAGCTACACTCAATATTATGTGATTCGCAAACAGGGATATTTTATATCCTCTCCGCCCTACTCTTATTCCCTTAACATCGGCCCTTTCTCTCACCCTCTCCGCAAACGGTTCCAAAGATATAGCAAAAGGAAGGGGTGATAGGGGGCAGCTCTGTCTCGTTCCTCTCCCTTGCCAAAAAAATTGAGAGTAGGTCCCATTAACCCTAACACATGCCTTCGGATTGTGGTATAGCGCTTTTACTCAACTTAAAAATTCTTCCCCCAATCCCATTCTTTCCATTATCTGGAAAAGAAATGGCCATGACACCTGGTCAAAGGCCTTCTCTGCATCCAGCGACAACAGCAAGGCCTCCTCCCTACTTTGTTCAGTGGACCAAATCATATTTAAGATCTTTATAATATTATCCGCTACCTGTCTACCGGGAATAAATCCCGCTTGATCCAAATGTATCAACTTCCCTATCTTCTTGTTTAAACGCGTAGTGAGTATTTTCGCTAGTAATTTGGCATCTATATTGATCATTGAGATAGGTCGATATGAAGAGCACTCTTGTGGATCTTTTCCCTCTTTATGTATTACGGTTATTCCCACCCATCCCATAGTATCTGCTAATCTACCTCCCTCCCGTGGGAGATTAAATAATCTCACCAAGGGTTTAGTTAATATCTCTCCAAAACTTCTATAAAACCTCGCTGTGAGCCCCTCTAACCCTGGAGCCTTATCTATTTTCAACTGTTTTATAGCCCGTTGTAACTCCTCTGCTGTTATAGCCTTGTTTAATTCTTTCTGTTCCCCGTCTTCTAATTTCGGTAACTGAATTGAATCAAGATAACTCTGTACTCTCTCCCTGTGTGGATGGTCCCTTGCTTTATATAACCCCTGATAGTATCCTCTAAAGACCTCCCTCATCTCTCCGTCCTTATATACCCGCTCCCCGTCCGGATTCCGAATTTTCATTATATAAGAACGCAATTTCCTCTGCTTCAGTTTCTGAGCCATATATCGCCCTGCGTTATTACCTCCCTCAAAGAATTCCTGTCGCAACAATTGCATATGATATCTTATCTTTGCTGCCTGTAAGTCATTTAACTGTGCTCTTACTGCCAGCACCTGTCCTCTGTATTCTCCTTGCTTCCCTTGCGCATCTAGTTCTTCCAATTCCAGCAGTCTTGCTCTCAGTTCCCTCTCTGTTCCCTCCCTTTCCTTCCGTTTTCGCGCCCTCCATTTAATTAAAATTCCTCGCACTACTGCCTTATATCCATCCCACACCCCTCCCCAAGTTACCTCCCCATTATCATTCCAATGGAAGTATTCCCTCGTTTCCCTCTCGATGTCCGCTCTTACCCTTCCATCTTCTAATAGAGATTCATTAAGTCTCCAAAACTGTAAGCCCCTCCCCTCTCCCTCTGTTGTCAATTTGACTTCCACTAGTGCATGATCTGACCAAGTAATCAAATCCATATCCGCCCCCTTAATCCTACCCCCCATCTCTTTCGAGACCCACATAGCATCTATTCTGGAATATGATCCATGTACCGGTGAAAAATAAGAAAATTGTCTCTTCCCCGAGTGGTGGAATCTCCAAGCATCAATCAAGCAATGGTGCGCTACAAAATTGTGGTAGCGCTTCCTATCCGCCCTCTTACCCTCCCTTTTCCCTGAGGCATCTCTCACTGGATTCCATGTTAAGTTGAAATCTCCTCCACAAATGAGGTGACCCTCCCCCAATTTCCCCACCTTTTCATTCAGCTTTGTCCAGAATTCACTTTGCACCCCTGTTGGTGCATATACATTTACTATGCAATACCATTCATTTCACACTTTTATCCGCAATAACACATTCCCCTCTTTATCCCTCACCACATTTTGCAATTGCATCTTTAATTTAGCATCAATCAATACGCCCCCCTCATTTTTTCTTTTCCACTCTGTTGGCATTGCGGCCTTGAAGGAGGCACAGGATAGGAAAATGGATGGGTTGTTGAAGCAATCCTTTGAAGCGGACGCAGTGGCGTTGCAGGCTTCCATTTGTGGAGCTTGGGTCGCACGGGCCTGCCTTCGCTGGGTGCAGCGTTTAAGACAGTCTGCTTCCTTGGAGATAGACGAAGTGCAGGAGATGCAACGGTTAGAATCTGACTCGTCTTATCTGGCAGATGTGCACTATGACCTAATCAGAGCACTCTCCAATAGTATGACCTCCTTAGTAGCGGCGCGCAGGGCACTCTGGCTAAAAAATTGGGCAGCTGATGCGTCTTCTAAGGCGCGTCTTGGAAAGCTTCCTTTTAAGGGGCAACTGTTGTTTGGTGAGGATCTAGATAAGTTGGTTAAGGAATTGGGTGAGTCCAAGGGGGGCCGACTACCGGAAGACAAGCCCAGGTGGGGAAAATCACCTGGGGCCTTTCGAGGGCAGTTTACGGACTTTCGGAGGTTTCGGTCGCCCCGTTTTGCAGGATCCCCAAGAGGTCGATTTGCCTTTCGAGCCCAGGGATTTTGCGGATTCAGAGGGGCGAGTAGGGGATTCTCTTCAGCGGCCTCTGCGGTCTCTCGTAAGCCACAATGAAGGACGGCGGGTCCAGGCAGGAATTCAACCGATCGGTGGTCGTCTTCGGGGGTTTCTTTCTGCTTGGACCCACATTACGTCCGACCAGTGGGTCCTAGAGATCATCCGCGACGGCTACGCCTTGGACCTTGCGCTGCCAGTGTTAGACTCGTTCATGCTCTCGCCCTGCAGGAGTCCTCAAAAGGCCGTGCAAATTCGTCAGACCTTGAACCGTCGTCTTCAGCTCGGAGCAGTCGTTCCTGTTCCCCCGGAGGAGTACGGCCGGGGTCGCTATTCTATCTATTTCGTGGTGCCAAAGAAGGATGGCTCCCTTCGCCCCATTTTAGATCTCAAGGGCGTAAATCGTTTCCTTCGAGTGCCACATTTTCGTATGGAAACGCTATGGTCAGTCATTGTTGCGGTGCGGCGCGGGGAGTTTTTAACGTCCCTCGACCTCACCGAGGCCTATCTCCACGTCCCTATCAGAGTGTCCCATCAGAGATTCCTACGGTTCGCAGTTCCGTGGGGTCATTTTCAGTTTCAGGCTCTGCCTTTCGGGTTGGTGCTGGCGCCGCGCGTGTTCACCAAAATAATGGTGGTCGTAGCGGCAACGTTACGGAAAGAAGGCATTCTGGTACATCCCTACCTAGACGATTGGTTGATTCGAGCAAAGTCCCGAATCGAGATCCTGCAGGCCACAGAGAAGGTGGTAGCTCTTCTACAGTCTCTGGGCTGGGTGGTCAATGTAGCCAAGAGTCATCTAGTTCCATCGCAGGTTCTCGAGTACTTGGGGGTGCAGTTCGATACCCAGAGGGGCTCGGTGTTCCTGACCGAGCGACGAGCTCTGGCTCTACAGAGCCTGGTACGGGATTTTCGCAAGCTCGCAGCGCTGTCGGCCTGGAAATACCTCCAGGTGCTGGGCACGATGGCAGCGACGTTGGAAGTCGTTCCCTGGGCCAGGTTTCACATGAGATCCTTGCAACGAACCTTACTTCGACGCTGGTCCAATCAGTCCGACTCGTTGAACAAGCGACTGCCCTGCCCGCTCCTAGTCTGCCGAGAGCTGCAGTGGTGGTTGCAGCCGACGCGCTTGCGAGCAGGAATGCCGTTGGAGCAGCCAGAATGGATTCCTCTATTGACGGATGCAAGTTTAGCGGGCTGGGGGGCGCATTGCGGAGTGGACTTTGCGCAGGGTCCCTGGTCGTCGGAGGAAAGCAGCTGATCAATCAACAGGTTGGAGCTCAGAGCGGTGTTTCGCGCCCTGCAGAGTTTCGAGGCCCAGGTAACGCGACAAGCCGTACGGGTTCTTTCAGACAATGCGGCAACAGTAGCCTACATAAATCGTCAAGGCGGCACCGGGAGCTCAGCTCTGGAAGAAGAGTCCCGGAGGCTGTTTGCTTGGGTAGAGCCGCGCTTGCAGGCGATATCAGCGGCACACATTGCCGGGAAAGACAATGTGACGGCGGATTTTCTCAGCAGGGTGCAAGTGGATGCAGGGGAGTGGGAGCTGCATCCCATGGTATTCAAACAGCTGGTGCGCCGCTGGGAGATGCCGGTCATGGATCTAATGGCCACCTTCCATTCGGCAAAAGTAAGTCGGTTCTTCAGCAGAAGACGAGAGACCGTGTCGGAAGGAATCGATGCCCTCTTACGACCGTGGCCCTCGATAGGTCTTCTCTACGTGTTTCCTCTGTGGGCGCTCCTCGGTCGGGTGATCCAGCGCATCGAGGCGCATCACGGAAGAGTTCTGTTGATAGCGCCGGACTGGCACAGGCGTCCGTGGTATGCCGACCTGGTGAGATTGCTGGATGGGGATCCATGGCGCCTTCCGCCGTCTCCGGAGCTACTGATTCAGGGTCCACTCCTGATGCCGCGGGTGGAGAGATTCTCGCTTACGGCTTGGCCATTGAAAGGGCGCGGTTAAAAAAGAAGGGTTATTCCAAGGCCGTGGTTTCCACGTTGCTTCAAGTGCGGAAACGTTCAACTTTGCTCGCGTATGTGCACGTCTGGCGAATTTTCGAGGATTGGTGTTCGCGGCGGCAAATTCGCGCCTCCACAGCATCGGTTTCGGTGGTGTTGGATTTTTTTACAGGATGGCTTCGATAAAGGGTTGGCCGCCAGTTCTTTAAGGGTACAACTAGCGGCTTTGGCCTGTTACAGAGGTAAGGTGCAAGGCATAGCTCTAGGGGCTCATGTCGATGTAGGACGTTTTCTTAAAGCCGTATCCAGGCTGCATCCGGCTCGTAGGATTTTTATTACGCCGTGGGATCTCAATTTGGTGTTGCGAGCGCTGAGTGGAGCGCTGTTTGAGCCTATTTCGCAAAGCTCGGTGAAAGATTTGACCCTCAAGGTGGTGTGTTTGGTGGCTATTTGTTCAGCTAGGCGTATTTCGGAGCTGCAGGCGCTTTCGTGCCGGGAACCTTTTTTGTCTTTTTCTTCTCAAAAAGTGGTCCTCAGGCCAGTGCCTTCTTTTCTTCCTAAGGTTTCTTCTCCCTTCCATGTCAATCAGGTCGTTTCGCTTCCTGTCCTGCGGAC
The DNA here is from genome assembly GCA_033557465.1 of Ichthyophis bannanicus. Lineage (NCBI taxonomy): Eukaryota > Metazoa > Chordata > Amphibia > Gymnophiona > Ichthyophiidae > Ichthyophis > Ichthyophis bannanicus. The sequence continues at coordinate 192,616,099 of CM066036.1, forward strand.
AGCAGGGGAGCAGGTTGCGGATCGGGGCCTTAGTCGTTTGGACGTCAAGAGAGTTTTGCGCCGTTATTTGTCGGTCACCAGGTCCTTCCGCAAAACGGATCGGTTATTCGTGCTATTTGGTGGTCCCAGAAAAGGGGAAGCTGCGGCGAAAGCTTCTATTTCCAGGTGGATCAAAGAGACGATTGTTTCGGCATATTTACTGCAGGGACGCTCTGCTCCGATGGGCTTGAGAGCTCATTGGACTAGAGTGCAGGCGTCATCCTGGGCAGAACACGGTCTAGTTCCGCCGGTAGAAATTTGTAAAGCCGCAACGTGGTCGTCGTTGCATACCTTCAGTAAGTATTATCAGCTGGATGTTCTGGCGGCTGGGGATGCCTGTTTTGGATCGGCGGTGTTGCGTGCCGGCTGGCAGGGTCCCTCCCGTTAGTACTGCTCTGTTACATCCCAGATGTGGAGGACTAAGCTGGAGGAACGATAAGGAAATAATAATTACACTTACCTGGTAATTGTAGTTCCTTGAGTGACGACAGCTTAGTCCTCAGGCCTGCCCTCAGTATTATGGGTTCTTGCGGCACGCGGTACATCCTTTGAGGTGTTATACAGGTGAGTATTTATGGTTTGTAACCAAGGCTTTGGTCCGGTTGGGTTGAATAGTCTATTCCTCTCTCTCGTTGGCGATCTGTGGCTCGGCAGCGGGGTGGGCGGACTTACCATAAGTTTACGCCAGTTGACGTTTTAAGAACGGTTAATGTTTGTTAAAGTAATTAGCTACTTGTTTGTTGCTCTTTTGAGTCTGCTTTGTCAATAGTTCACTGGAGCTGTAAGGGAATGCCAGCACGCTACTACCAGTGATGCCAAGTTCTGATTGGTCCAGTCTCCAAGCTGCAGGAGGAGGTGCACTACCCAGATGTGGAGGACTAAGCTGTCATCACTCAAGGAACTACAATTACCAGGTAAGTGTAATTATTATATAGTCTGTCGCTCTGGTCGAATGCGTTTCCTGTATAAGCACTAGCTCCGCCCTTTGGCGTGTGATTTCTTTATACAATTTTTGTCATTTTTAAATGGTGATTTAAGACCTTTTACATTTAGCGATGCTATTTTTAACTCACCTTTATACTTTGTATCCCCCTGCTCTCTGTGTCCTTACCCCTGTCCCCCTTCCCCTCCCCACCCTCCCCCTCCCGCCCTACCTCCCTTCCCCCTCCCACTCTTCCTCCCTTCCCTCCTCCCTCCCTGCCTCCCTTCCCCGTCCCCCGTCTTCTCGAGGGAGACGCACCTTCCATTAATGGTGACTATCAATCAGACCACAGCCTGCCTCTGCTCCAGCTTCCCCCTCATTCCTTATCCCTTCATCTCCCGCCTGGTCCTCCCCTCCCAGCTTCTCCACCCTCTAGTGTCTCCTCCTCCCCTTCTACCCCCTACAACCCCATGCTTGCCTATCCCCCCTTCAGCCCGGTCCTCCCTCTACTCTAACCCCCAACTTCCCTTACCAAGATAAGTGTTGCAAAACATTTTCATAGATAGATCATTACTCCCCCCTCCCATTCTTCCCTCTCTCCTCCACCACTTCACCCACTCCTTCCCCTAGCCCTTATTTCCCCCCAACCCCCCCCCCCCTATTTTTCTCAGACACAACCCCTTACACAGCAGTCATCAATATTCTTTAATACAGTCCCTGCACAGTTTCTTTTCTAACATATCTTGCCGTTGTTCTCAGCTTCAGCCGTTGCTCTTCTCCGTCGCTTTCCCTCCTTAGCTTCCTTTAGTCAATCTGGCTAACCTCCTGCCATCAACTGATGCTCTGTGCCATCTCATGCTGTCCGCCCTCAGTGTAGACGCCGTGTTGGTTTTTGTTCTGCTTGTACCTCCTGCCCCTTCCGGAAGATTGGATAGTCCCAAGTCCTTAAGCGCTCACCATTCTTCCTCGCTTGTCTTCACTCGCCGTGACATCCCCTTCACCGTTATCAGGAGACCGAACGGATACAGCCACTTATATCGCATGTCTGCCCTCCTCAAATATGCTGTCACCTCCTTCAGCTCTCTCCGGCGTTGTAACGTGCCCAGGGATAAGTCCTGAAACCATTCCAACTCATGCTCTTCCCATTTGAATTGCTTTCATTTTCGAGCAGCATTCAACAATCGTTCTTTAGTTTTAAAAGAATTCAAGCATACCACAATGTCTCTTGGTCGATTGTCTCTTACCGGCGCCAGTCCTCTGTGGGCCCACTCAATTTGCAGTGGTACCCCCTTCCCGCCTTCTTCTATAGCTGCGGCTTGTAACAGAGATCCAAATACTTTTATTATAACTTCGGCACAATTCTTATATTTAGGGTCCTCTGGGAGCCCTCACACTCTTATATTACATCGTCTAGACTGGTCTTCCAAGTCCTCCGCCTGCACCTTCAGCTCCTCTTGCACTTGTTGTAATTCCTCCCATCCTTTCTGGAGGTCTGCTATTACTTCCCCATGTTGTTGCAACTGATTTTCTGTTTCTTCTACCCGAGCTCCCAGTTCCGCTATATCTTGTCTTAAGGCTTGCATTGTCTCTTTAATTTCATTTTTTACACCGCTAATTTCAACTTTAAGTTCCTCTTTCAGTTCTGTTAGCCACTGCTTAATCATATCTGCTACTCCTGGGACCCAAGCCCCCTCCATCTCCTCCTCCTGCTCATTCGCACGCTCTGCTACCATTTTAGCCTCTTTTTGCCCCTCTTTCCCTCCTCTTGAGGGAACATAGGATGATCTGAATTCTGCCAATTTTTTCTTTGTTGACAGTCCTCCTTTTGGATTTATCCATCTGCTCTCTTTGTTTCTCTGAGTGAGCTTTAAATGACTGGATTGCGCAGTGACTTTCCCCTTGCAGCTTGGGTCTCTTTCTGACTATCTTTCTGCTCCCTCTTTTGGTTCAGCTACTTTTGCTGTATTCAATCAATAACTCAGTTTGTTTCTGAGCAATGTATGGAGCCCCACCTTATTTAATTAATCTTGAGTTTTTATGCTATGCAGGACTTTCTTGTGGATCGTTTTGCCTTGCTGCACTGTGTTTTGCTATGTTGTACTCTGAGCCACAGAGACGTTCCACTCTCTCCGTACCTGTTCTGTGCTTTCCTCCTCTACTTCGTTGCACAAAAATCGCCTCCTTTTCTCTGCCTCTGCTTCTTTTTGATAAAATTCGCTTGCTGCAGCGTCGTCACTCACCAGCCCCCCTGCCGTTTTGACACACTCAGTACGGCTCACCTGATCACCCCTCTGGCATACCTCATGGTTCCCCTATCAGGCCCCCTACTCTGCTGCTAAGATGAAGACTGCCTTTGTTGCTGGTTCCCTTCTCCTGCTGTGCCAGTTCTCAGGTTTAATCTGTTCCTTTTTCACCTGCAGCTCCTGTACTCTCCGGCCCTCCTGCCGTGCTTGTCTCTTTTCGGCACGCTTTCTCTCCACTCTGCTTTACCACATGTGTGCAGTCTCGAGCTCCCTGCTGCTGGTGTGCTCCGTTCTCCGGTGCTTTCTGCTGCCTGCACAGCCTCCTCTTAACTCTCGGAAGTTGCAAGATCTACTTCCCTTGCATTACCTCGCTCAATTTCGCTTACAGGGATACTTTCCCCCTGTTATTTCAGGCTTTGGTGGCGGAGCTCTATCACATCGCCGCCATCTAGCCCGATGATGTCATCGGAAGTCGGAGTCGCTTCTAAAGCAGGCGTTTGATGCCAGTGCCCTTTCCCTGCAGGCCTCCATTTGCGGAGCCTATGTGGCAAGAGCCTCCATTCGTTGGCTCCAAGGAGAGTCTAACAAGGAGGTGGACGACGGCTCTTCCTCGGAAGGTGCGAAGCTGGAATCGGCAGCGACGTACCTGGCAGATGCCTTCTATGATCTGGTACGGATTTCGGCTAAGTCCATGGTGTCGGTGATTGCTGCGAGGAGATTTCTGTGGCTGAGAAGTTGGGCGGCGGACGCCTCTTTTAAGGCGTGCCTTAGTAAGCTCCTGTATAAGGGCAAGCTGCTCTTTGGGGAAGCTCTGGAGAAGATTGTTAAGGATCTGGGGGACTCAAAGGGGGGTCAGCTTCCAGAGGACCGGCCTAAAGGCCTGAAGCCAGGAGGGCTGCAAAAAGGGCCGAGCAGAGAGTTTCACAGATTTAGAGGAGCTCATTTTGCACCTTATCAGTGCGGTAGTTTTACGGTCAGAGGGGCAGTCCTTTCGAGGAGCTCGAGGTTTTGGTAGAGGTTATTTCAGTTCCCAGCAGAGCTCCTCCAAGAAGACACAATGAAACGGGGTTGGTCCAGGCGGAGGTTCCAGTGGGAGGCCTCTTGCGGGACTTCCACTCCGTCTGAGATAGATTAAGCTTCAGGTGAACAAGGTATATTAAACGTATTAGGTACAGTTTTATTAGTATAAATATCCATAGCAACCATTAGTAAGTAAAGAACTTAAAGATCTAAACACAAGCTTAAAACTAAGATGCAGACAGCAGTCCAGCAGCGAGATGGGGGCTTTGCAGTCTCTTGCATTGAGTGTCACATATATGATTATCTCCAGGAACAAGCAGGAATGAGTCTTCACATATGGGTACGTCGGTACCGACGGAGCCTGCACGGGAACGCTGCCCAGCTTCCAGTCAGAAAGCTTTTGGCAGCATCCCTCGCGCCTGCGCGCTGACTTCCCGCCTTCTCCAGAGCCTCTCTTCAGTTTTCGTTTTTCCGCGGAGCCGGCAGGACGTCCTCCTGTCACCGCAGAAACTTTTCTTTTTACTTACTTTAATTACTTTAGTTTTTCTTTTCTTGTGGTTGCGGCTGTATTCCCCGCTGCCACCGGTATCGCCGGTGGATTTTTGACTAAATTCTGAGAAACTTTTTCTTCAGTTTTTTGCCTTAACTTGTTGGGCCTACCAGGCCTCTTCATTATGGAGCCTTCTTTTCCTAAGAAGTGCATTCGATGTGGAAACACCTGTTTCTTTTTAGACACCAATAGTTGGTGTCTCAACTGTGTGGGTCCTGACCCTTTTTCCCCTGACGTCGGGGGATAATTTTGTGAGGAAGCTTTCAGTTTTTAGAGTTTCCCTCGATACCGTTTTTTCCTCGGCAGTGAGGGTACCCGGTTTCTCCACTTCACAGGATCAGGTAACCCACAAACAGTCTGTTAAGACTAGTCAATGCTTGAGTGGTATGTCCCATGCCCAGCATGGTGACGGCTCCGGCCTTACCCTCAAGAATCCATTGGCATTACCCCTGCGGGAGTCTTCGAGCTCCAAAGCGTTAAAGGGGTTTCAGGTTGTTCCTGGGGCTCACCCCTCACAGAACATACCTGAGCCATGCTCGAGGGTGGTATCCGCTTCCCTCAATCCCAGCCGTCTACGGTGCGGATATCCGCTTCGAGCGGTACCGATACCCCGGCATCGGCTTCGGTGTCGAGTGTTCCACTCTTCACCAGGAATCGTCCTCCACCATCCTCGGCGCCTTTGGGGACGGTCGATACGATACCGATGGACATTTCCATATCTCAGCCATGCTCCGGGACGGTACCGGCGTCGATCGGTTCCGATACCCTGGCATCGGCATCGAGGTGGACCGCCTTACCCTTTGCAAGGGGTGGTCATCGGGTATCCTTGGTACCGTCGGTACCGATCAATGTAACCCAGGCTGCCTTAGTGGTATCGGCATTGCCGATACTGCCACCGGCGTCAGAACCCTCGCGACATGCATTGATAGCCTCGCTTTCTTCGATGCCGAGTCTTGAACCGATATCTAGTCTCGAGGACTGGGTACCGACGCGTCCCGGAACCGACTCCTGTCGTTTCCAGATAGGCAGTTCCGAAGATCCTAGCCATAACTCTCTCATGCTCTCGGTACCACTGCAGCAGTCCCCGATGGCAACTTCAACTGCTGGTCCTGTATCAGTATCGATGTCGATGCCTGTTCTTGCACTGATTCCACCGATGCCTAGTTTGGAACCGATACCTGGCATTGATGCAGTACCCACTGCCTCTAAGTTAACATGCCAGTATCCCTGTCCATCTAGGTTTCTCTCTTCACACCACTATACGTCCTCTGGTGCTCAGCCTCTTTCTTTAGCCTTACCAGGGATGGTTCCCATAGGAGATCAGTCTTTTCAGGCTTTTCTCCTGGATATGGCAACCTTTCTTAATATCTCTATCCCTGGTTGTGATGCTACTCATGGCTCACCGGCACAAATGGAAAATATGATGCTTCCTTTACATCCTGCTCTGCAGGATCTCCTTCTGAGGGTCTGGAAATCGCCCTTACGACTTCCTCTAGTTTCTACAGCCACTGAGGTTCGGTACCGGGTGCCACCCTCTCCAGGGTTTCAAAAGCCTCAACTTTCTCATCGTTCCCTTGTAGTGGAATCAGCACTAAGGAAAGTTAAGAGCAAGAAGAAGCATTCTTCTTATCTGCCAGGTCGTTCTTCAAGAACACTCAATGCTTTTGGTCGTCAGGCCTTCCAAACCTCTATGCTGGCCTCCAGAATTCTTTCATATATTTTTCACATGAGTCTAACACTCCAGGAAGTCACAGAGAAATTGTCTCTTTGACCCCTTTTTTACCAGAGCCCAGGGCTACTGATTATTCCTTGCTCGTCAATCACAGCCGGAATATATCCTGGTTCCTGTCTCGTGCTTCTATAGACTCTTTTGAGTCCGTTAGCAGATCCTCTGCTATTGCCATTGCAGCACGTCGCAGAGCCTGGCTTGAAGCTTCAGACTTGAGCAGATGGGCACAAACTATACTGGCTCATTCTCCTTGTACAGGAGAAGGTCTCTTCAATAAGGAGACTTTACGTCAGGTTGCTCAATGCTCCACTGACTCTCCTTTCACTAAAGACCATTCTAAGCCACCTCCTTCTTCAAGGGGTAGGAAATGTCCTACCAAACCTTCTTTCCCTAAGAAAAGAAGGTTTCATTCATCTCCTGCCCATCATTCGGCTGTACCTAAACAAGGGACGCCTCAGCCTAGCCTGCAGTCCCCCAGCTCTGGCCAGTCTCAGCATTCCCAGCAACCATAGGGGCCGGGAATTGTAATCTACAGTTCACTTCTACCCATTAGAAGTTTATTCACTGTGCTCTCTTTTTCAGTATACTAACCTGTCGGAAAATTTTGTTCAGGGACTACAGATTTCTCCTCTTCTTACTCTCTAGAAGAGCAGTTGCAACTATCCCCTGATAGTTCTGTCCCAACTGAACATTTTTTCCTTCAGTTGACTTACCCTATGGGTACGTCACCCTCAAATTACTTACTCTACCCTCTCAACCGGGTTTTTTCCCTGACTGAGGGGTACCATACGGAAAAGCTTCTCTAGCAAGCTCGTTCCTCAGACACGGAGAAGGGATATCTCCTCTCTTTTCCTGTCTGTTTTTCTTTATTGGGCACAGAACAATCTCTCTGCTGTTTCCGTCAGCAGCTGTGCCTGCAGGAGTTACAGTACTGGTAATTTTTCCAAGTTCTAGTCCCTTGTTCAAAAATTTGTCTAGCCTCAGTAGTGATTCCAAGCTATTCGCCATCTATCTTGGATCCTCCTACTCGTTTAGGCTTTCTCACATTATTCTAACCATCTCCTCTCCTAGGATATGGCAACACACCTGACTTCAGTCAGTTTGTCTCATATCTCTCCTGCACAATGCTCTCTGCAGTCTTCAGAGAAGCTTTCTACTATGAGGGCCTTGCTATAGAGCATTGACCTTGTCTCTGAAGCTTCTCTATTAGTAGGGAAAAGCTTATAAACCCTTCCCATGCCTGTGAGGGTTCTCCACACCCTCTAGCCTGGAGTGTTAACACGAGATATCAGTTCTTCTGCGTGAAAATCCAAGGCTGATGTTTACGCATGCTACCTCTGGGTCCCTCCAGTAGGTCCCTCTGGTATCTTCTTCTGCGTTTCCGCACATCTGCCATGTCAGTGTTCTGTGGAACTCCCGCCTTGTTCCTTACAGATTCATATGATCATCTGTTTTCACGCGAACATCACAGTTATCTTGTTGGATTGCCTTCCTGCATCCCTCAATCCACGGAAATAGATTCTCTATACATATCCCAAGTGGGTTCACCTTCTTGTAGAGCGCAGAATCTTTTTCTTTTATATTCCCCATGTACAATTATGGGGCTGGGTGGTAGACATGTATCTTCAACCTGTTGTCTTGTATGTAGCATCTCCATATATGTCTACATACCTATATCATTACTCTGGTGGTGCAAAACCATGCCCCACAAATGTATCTATATTTAGGTATATTATATCTATATCTATATATATATATTTTGATACATTTCTCCACCCATATCCTAATATACACATCTGGATATATATATCTGTATGTTGGGGGGCTTCTTAAGGGTTGATATGTCTTACACACTATCACCCTTACTGTCTATACTAAATGTTTTACCTCCTAGAGGTTTTAGACAGTCTATCGCCCTACTTCGCATACCATATTACATGCAGAAACTGTTAGGCACCAATAACCACTGTGGTGCTAACATCTTCCATTTTTTCTTTAAGTCCTTGAAGCATCAAGCTTCAATATTTTTCCTATCTCTCGCCAGCTAGGAAAAACAGTGTACATCTTTATCTTTGAGTACACAGCTGTTCTCCTTGGGAATAGGGGTTTTTCCAGTCCCCCTCTTCCCGCCAGGACTGGGCTAGTTCTCCAACTCCGTCAGTCTTCTTCCTTTAGTCCTCAATGTTAATGATCTTATGCCTAAAGGAGTTTTCAGCTGTTTTCCATAAAGCTTTCCATTAAAGACCTGCCGTCTAATCCTACCCAGTTGACACCTGGATCGTCTACTACCTCCAGGTCTGGACCTTCATCCTCACTGCTGGGAGGTCACCTTGAAGATTCCGCCACTGCTTATCCAGTAGACTCCATCATGCTTTCTACTTCCTACAATACAGTAGGTAAGCTGCACATTTTGAGTGTACATTAAATGTGTTTTAATGCTACTCATCATATATACCAAGGACTCCTGTAGTCTGTAGGACCCTCTAGTCCTTGGCTATGCTGTTTCTTTCCTCACAGCTCCTTTATTGTCAACTCCTACCCTCCATCCCACATTGGATGCCGGGGATTCCTGGAAACAAAATGCACCCCTGGTCCAGGCTCCTGCATTTTTATGGGATCTCCCCCTGGCATCTCCAGCTAGGGAGTCCCCATATGTGAAGACTCATTCCTGCTTGTTCCTGGAGATAGCACAGTTACTTACCTGTAACAGGTGATCTCTGGGAACAGCAGGAATTAGTCTTCACAACCCTCCCACCTCCCCTAGGAGTTGCATCTCTTTATCTTCTTCTTCCTTCTCTCTCTCGCCTTTGTCTCAGCTTTGAAACTCAACTGAAGAGAGGCTCTGGAGAAGGCGGGAAGTCAGCGCGCAGGCGCGAGGGATGCTGCCAAAAGCTTTCTGATTGGAAGCTGGGCAGCGTTCCCGTGCAGGCTCCGTCGGTACCGACGTACCCATATGTGAAGACTAATTCCTGCTGTTCCCAGAGATCACCTGTTACAGGTAAGTAACTGTGCTTTCTCCCAGTTGGTGAGAGGTCTTACGTGTGCACTAGGTGCAAGGAGCTCTTTGCTCTCAGGGAACGAGTCAGTTCTCTAGAGTCTAGAGTAGCAGACTTGGAAAACATAAGAAAGACAGAGAGGTACATAGACGAGACCTACAGGGATATAGTCCTGAAGTCCCACCTCCAGTCTGGCAGCATCCCTGTTGCCATGGAGGAGAGAGGTCACGTGACAGGAGAGCATCACCCTGGTGTGGCAGGAAGTGATCCTGTAACTAGGACCTGTCCTCCAGGTGATGTAAAATCCTCTCGCACCAAGGAAGTTTCTCGAGGGCCATGTGTCCATGAGGGAAGGGTTAGGACAGCCGTTGTAGTTGGTGATTTGATCATTAGGCATGTAGATAGCTGGGTGACTGGTGGACATGAGGATCGCCTGGTAACATGCCTGCCTGGTGCGAAGGTAGCGGACCTCACACGCCACCTAGGTAAGGTCTTGGATAGTGCTGGGGAGGAGACTGCTGTCTTGGTACATGTCGGTACCAATGACATAGGAAAATGTGGTAGGGAGGTTCTGGAGGCTAAATTTAGGCTTTTAGGTAGGAAGTTGAAATCCAGAACTTCCAGGGTAGTGTTCTCCGAAATGCTTCCCATTCCATGCGCAGGACCCAAAAGGCAGGCAGAGCTCCGGAGTCTCAATGCGTGGATGAGACAGTGGTGCAGAGATGAGGGTTTTGGATTTGTTAGGAACTGGGGAACATTCTGGGGAAACGAGGGGCTCTTCCGAAGAGATGGGCTTCACCTTAACTGCGGTGGAACCAGGCTGCTGGCATTAACCTTTTAAAAAGGAGATAGAGCAGCTTTTAAACTAGATAATAGGGGAAAGGTGACAGTCACCCAAGAGCGCATGGTTCAGAAGAATGTATCCTTGAAGGATAATATCAAAAGCAGAGAGGTTCCAAAAAAGAGTAAAGTAGCCCAAATGCCTTCAAGTATGGAGCAGACAGAGCTTAAAGATCCCAAATTACCCATGTCTACCAATAGCCAGATTAATATGAATAAAATACAGTCTCTAAAATGCTTGTATGCAAATGCTAGAAGTCTAAAAAATAAGATGGGAGAGTTAGAATATATAGCACTAAATGAGAGGTTAGATATGATTGGAATATCAGAGACATGGTGGAAGGAGGGCAACCAGTGGGACACTGTGATACCTGGGTACAAACTATATCGTAATGATAGAGCTGATCAAATTGGTGGAGGGGTTGCGCTCTATGTTAGAGAGGGCATTGAGTTAGAAAGGATTAAAGTTTTGCAGGAAACAAAATTTGCTGTAGAATCTTTATGGATTGAAATTCCATGTAAAAAGGGGAAGGCGATGGCGGTGGGGGTGTACTATCGACCGTCTGGCCAGAATGAACAAATGGAAGATGAAATGCTCAAAGAAATCAAGGAAGTTAACAAACGTTACAGCGCAGTAATAATAATGGGTGATTTCAATTATCCCGGTATCGACTGGGTCAGTGTCACGGCAGGACAGGCTAGGGAGATAAAGTTCCTAGATTAAATAAATGACTGCTTCTTGGAGCAGCTGGTTCATGAACCGACCAGAGGGGAAGCCATATTGGATCTAGTCCTTAGTGGAACACCAGATCTGGTGCAAGAGATAAGGGTGTTGGGGCCACTTGGCAATAGCGATCATAGCATCGCGTTTGATTTAATTAGTGGAGGAGGGATAGTAAGGAAATTCACAGTACTACCTTTTAAATTTTGAAAGGGAGACTATGATAAAATGAGGAAAATAGTTAAGAAAAAACTAAAAGGAGCAGTTGCAAAGGTTAAAGACTTACATCAAGCTTGAGTGTTGTTTAAAAATACTATCTTGGAAGCCCAGATTAGCTGTATTCCACGCTTTAAGAAAAGTGGAAGGAAATCCAAAAAACTGCCAGCATGGTTTAAAGGTGAGGTCAGAGAGGCTGTTGCCAAAAAAGCATCTTTCAGGAAATGGAAAAAAGAGCCAAACAACGAAACCTGGAAACAGCACAAGCACTGGCAAGTCAAATGCAAGGCATTGATAAGGCAGGCAAAGGGAGAATTTGAGAAGAAGCTTGCTGCGGAAGCAAAAACGCGAAATAGACTTTTTCAAGTACATTCATAGCAAACAACCTGTGAGAGAGTCAGATGGTCCATTAGATGATAGAGAGGTTAAAGGGGCACTAAGAGGCGACAAGGCGATAGCGGAGAGACTGAATGAATTCTTTGCTTTGGTCTTTACTGAGGAAGATAAAGGGATGTTACCCATGACTGAAGCGATATTTAAAGGTGCGGAAGAATTGAAGGAAATATCGATACATCAGGAAGATGTATTACAACTATTAGATAAACGGAAGAGTAGAAAATCACCTGGGCTGGATGATATACATCCAAGGGTGTTGAAAGAACTGAAATATGAGATTGCAGACCTGCTATTAATAATCTGTGAATTTTCATTAAAATCATCTGTAATACCTGAAGATTGGAGGATCGTCAATGTAACGCCAATTTTTAAAAAGGGTTCCAGGGGTGATCTGGGATACTACAGACCGGTGAGCCTGACGTCAGTACCGGGAAAAATGGTAGAAACCATCATAAAGAACAAAATTACTCAGCATGTAGATAGTCATGGCCTAATGGGAGACAGCAAACATGGCTTTAGACAAGGAAGATCTTGTCTTACTAATCTGTTATGTTTTTTTGAAGGTGTGAATAAACAGGTGGACAAAAGTGAGTCGGTTGATATAGTGTATCTGGACTTTCAGAAAGCCTTTGACAAGGTCCCTCATGAGAGACATTTGGCAAAACTAAAGAGTCATGGGATAGGAGGCAGTGTACTATTGTGGATCAGGAACTGGTTAAAAGATAGAAAGCAGAGGGTGGGGCTAAATGGCCAGTTTTCCCAATGGAGAAAGGTGAATAGTGGTGTACCCAAGGGATCTGTGCTGGGTCCGCTGCTTTTTGACATATTCATAAATGACCTGGAAAGGGGAATAACGAGTGAGGTTATCAAATTTGCAGATGACACAAAACTATTTAAAGTTGTTAAAACCCAAGAGGATTGTGGAAAATTGCAAGAGGATCTTGATAAATTAGAAGACTGGGCATCAAAATGGCAGATGAAATTTAATGTGGACAAGTGCAAAGTTATGCACCTAGGGAAGAACAACCCAAACTATGGTTACACAATACAAGCTTCCACATTAGGAACCACCACCCAGGAAAAGGATTTAGGCGTCATTGTGGATAACATGTTAAAACTCTCGGCCCAGTGTGCAGCGGCAGCCAAGAGAGCAAATAGAATGCTAGGTATCATAAGGAAAGGAATGGAAAATAAAACAAAAGATATTATAATGCCTCTATATCGTTCCATGGTGAGACCGCACCTTGAATATTGTGTGCAATTCCGGTCGCCGTATCTTTAAAAGGATATAGAGTTATTAGAAAAGGTTCAGAGAAGAGCCACCAAAATGGTAAAGGGGATGGAAGGGTACTCCTATGAAGAAAGGCTAAAAAGGTTAGGGCTCTTTAACCTGGAAAAGAGACGGCTGAGGGGAGATATGATAGAAGTCTATAAATTAATGAACGGAGTGGAACGGGTAAACGTAGATCGATTGTTTATGTTATCAGAATATAGAAAGACTAGGGGACATGCAATGAAGCTACAGGGTAAACTATTTAAGACTAATAAAGGGAAATATTTTTTCATTGAACGTGTAATCAAACTCTGGAATTTGTTGCCGGAGGATGTAGTAAAGGCTGTTAGTGTAGCTGGGTTTAAAAAAGGTTTGGACAAGTTCCTGGAGGAAAGGCCCATAAACCATTATTAAGGATGGACCCAGGATATCAATGCTTGACCCAGTACAAGCATTGTGGAACCTGTGTCTTTTGGGGAACTGCTAGGTACGTATGACCTAGATTGGCCACTAGGACAGGATACTGGGCTCGATGGACCTTGGTCTAACCCAGTATGGCATATCTTATTTTCTTGTCTGGACCACCATAACATCGGACCGGTGGGTACTGGAGATTCTCACATATGGGTGACGTCGACGCAGCCCTCGTGCGGAGCATTTCCCCAGCTTTCAAAGAAAGCCTTTGGGAATGCAGCGCGCATGCGCGGTCCCCTTCCCACCCAAGGGTGCCATCTTGCTCAGTCGTCTTTTTTCCGTGGAGTCCGACGGACGTGTGTCTTAGTCACCCAGTTAAAAGTTGATTTTTCCTTCGTGGTTTTTTGCCGGTTCGACGCTAGTTCCCCTTCCCGCCTGGGCATGGTACACCAGGTTCGAGCCCGGAGCTGTTTTTTCGTTTTTTGTCCTTTGAGACTAGCATTCGCGCTCTTTTTTTTCTTTTTCACTGGCAGCCCTGTCTTTTGACCTTGCAGGGGCCCTTTTTCCTCCGATGGCTGCCAGCGGGTTCAAGAAGTGTGATCGGTGTAAGAAGCTGATGTCTTTCACCGACACACACGACTGCTGCCTCCGGTGCTTCGGGCCCAATCATGACCCGATGATCTGTGGCCCCTGCGGCAAAATGTCCTTGAAGGCGGTGAGGAGCCATCAGCATCAGCGAGAGAGGATCTTCTCTAACTCCGTGTCCGGCTGGGCCCGGACTTCGTCAGAGGCCTCGACGTCTCGGGAGTCTGACCCCGAGCATTGTTGGGGCTCCTCTGAGCGGGGGTCTCCCTCACGGGAACCCAAAAGGAAGAAGAAACCCACGCGGGTGGCGTCGGTGGATGCTCTTGGTCCCTCGAGGGCCAGGTCGCATAGCCCCAACCGCCGTCCCGGGTCCTTGGAGCTGGAGAGGCCTGCCAAATTGCCTCACGTGGAGCCGGAGTCCCCGAGTCACGTGAGTACTGTAGTCCTCGTGGACTCTTCTCTGGGGGAGCCGACGTCGGCCCCGACCATCATCGGGGGCCGAGTCAGGGGCTGCTGAGTCTCCTGAGCTCGGACTGAGGTTGACGTCCTTGGAGAGCAGCTTGGCTGCCTTCATGGAACAGCAGTGGGTGCTGATTGCCGGTCTGACCGGTGCATCTGCCCCGACCACCGGGACCTCAACATCCAAGTCGACCCCGGAGGCCGAGCCGATCCTCGAGTCCATGCGGTCTCGAGTCGATCCTTGGCCAAGGTCTCCCTCGGCCTCCTGTACGGGGCCGAGGTCGTCGACGCCGGTACCCTCGGCGTCGGGGCGGATGGCATCGGTGCCCACCCGGCCGGAGCCGCTCGATTCCTCCTGGGAGGGGTCGGGGTGGGAGATGGAGGATGAGGCGTCCGCAGACACTTTTCAGACCCGGTGCGTCCCATCGGACTCACCGGAGTCCGAGCCTCGGAGAAGGTCCCCCCCCCCCCCCCCCAGAGGATACCCGGTTCTCAGACTTCGTGAGGGATATGGCCAAGTCCTTGGCCTTCCCCACGGATCCCGAAGGAGGCCCTTACTGTACCGGTTCCTCCAATGCTGGAACGGCTGCTTTTCTGCATGTGGGAGGCACCGGCCTTGGCGCCGGTTCTCAGTAAACGGGTCGATTGCATTTATCGAGTCCGTACGAGCCCTGGGTTCCAGAAGGCACAGCTACCGCACCACTCCATGGTTGTGGAATCGGCCATGCATCGTCTGAAGAGTCAGAAGATGCACTCCTCGGTGCCCCCTGGCAGGGAGAACCGGAACCTGGATGCCCTCGGTAGAAAGTGCTTCCAGGGCTCTAAGCTGGCTTGCTGTGTCCAGACTTACCAGCTGTACATGGGCATGTACCTCCGATACCTGGCAAAGGAGATTGCCAGGTTCTCTGCTGGCCTCTCCAAGGAAACTTTGCAGAGGTTCAAGGCTTTGTCATCGGGGATTTGAGATGGCTTTGAGGCTTCGGCCCGAGTAGCAGCGGCCGGCATCGGTGCATGCCATTAGGCCTGGCTACAGTCATCGGACCTTGAGCCATGGGTCCAGGACAAGTTGGTCGATGTCCCTTACCGGGGTGAGAACCTCTTGGGCAAACCCATGGCTGAAAAGGCTGCAGAAATCGAGACTGAGACTCTCACCAGGACAAGGCTGTCTAAGAAGATTTCTGCCCCTTCTCAGAAGAAGAAGGGCTCAGGGAAAAAGCCCTTTTACCCGAGGAAGGCTACTGCCTACAAATCCTACTCTCAATTTCAGGCCTCTTCAGCTCCCCATTAGGAACAGCAGGCCAAGGGGCAGGGGCCGGGACATGGGCCCCTTAGGCAGAACCCCCCCAAGCCATCAGCTCCGGCTGCTGCACAGCAGGGAGCGGGGTTTTGACTCCCACTGCATAGCTTCTCCTCCTCAGCTGGCTCCTGTCAGCACAGGAGGCCGGCTGAGACTGTACGCCCACAGGTGGTCAGCCATAACAGGGGATATCTGGGTACTGAGCGTAGTCCAAAAGGGCTATTTGCTCCACTTCAACCAGTTACCCCCCTCCTATTTTCCAGGGGAGCCTCCAAGACTCCCTTTTCACAGGAACCTCCTCCTTCAGGAGTTGGCAAGCCTTCTAAGGGAGCAGGCGGTGGAACCGGTGCCTCACCACCTGAGAGGCCAAGGCTTCTATTCATGGTACTTTCTGGTACCAAAAAGGACAGGAGGTCTCAGACCCATCTTAGACTTGCGAAATCTCAACAAGTTCCTGGTGAGGGAAAAGTTCAAGATGCTTACCCTTGGAGTATTGCTGCCCTACCTCCAGCAGGGAGATTGGCTATGCTCCTTAGACCTAAAGGATGCTTATACTCACATCCTCATTCATCCAGACCACAGACAATATCTCAGATTTGTAGTGGTAGGAAATAATTTTCAGTACAGAGTACTTCCATTTGGCCTAACCTCCGCACCCAGGGTTTTCACCAAATGCCTGGCCGTGGTAGCGGCCTATCTCAGAAACCAGGGCATTTTTGTTTTTCCATACCTGGACTACTGGCTCATCAAGGGTCAATCTCGACAGGAGGCCAGACAAGCCACTCTTCGCACTGTCTCTCTTCTCCAGCACCTAGGCTTCGTCATAAACTTTGCAAAGTCCACTTTGCTCCCCTCACAGGACGTAGAGTTCATAGGGGCAAGGTTGGATACTCTACAAGCAATGGCTCATTTGCCCGGGAGCAGGTCTCACAGACTGATGGCTCTGGCACAGCAGTTTCGCAGTGGATCTCTGGTCTCGGGGAGACATTTCCTGAGGCTTTTGGGCCACATGGCATCCACAATCCATGTAACTCCAAATGCTCGTCTGCATATGCGGTCTGCTCACTGGTGCCTCAGAGCTGTGGATACAGGCCACAGGAGACTTAAGGGACAGAGTGAGAGTGTCCCAACTACTAGCGGCCTCCCTACAGTGGTGGCTGCATCTCCCGAACCTGATCAAAGGGGTGCCCTTCCAGGCACCACCACACACACAGATGCTGACGACCAATGCTTCTCTTCAAGGTTGAGGTGCACATTGCCAGGGGGTATGCACTCAGGGCCTCTGGTCCCCTTGGGAGGCCACACAGCAGATCAATCTGTTGGAGTTGCGAGCTATTTGATTAGCTCTGAAAACTTTCTCTCATGTCCTCTCTCACCAGTCTTTCTTGATTTAGATGGATAACCAAGTAGCAATGTTCTATGTGAACAAACAAGGAGGCACAGGGTCCAGGCTTCTGTGTCAGGAAGCACAGGCCCTGTGTGCCTTTGCAGTCAAACACGGCATGTTTCTCAAGGCAGTTTACCTGGCCAAGAAAATTGCCTGGCAGACAGATTGAGCAGGATTCTACAGCCTCACGAATGGCATTTGAATCCCCTAGTGGTTCAGCAGATCTTCCTAAAATGGGGTCTTCCAACCATCGATCTCTTTGCCAGTCCACTGAACCGTCAGCTGCCCAGGTTCTGTTCCAGACAACCGCATCCTCTGCGGATAGCAGCAGATGCCTTCCTAATCTCTTGGTCTACGGGCCTGCTATACACGTTTCCTCCAATGCCTCTAGTGGCCCGAACCCTATTCAAGGTTCTTCGGGACAGGGCCTCGCTGATCCTGGTAGCCCCCAGATGGCCGAGGCAACCGTGGTTTCCACTCCTTCTGCAATTGGCGGTGAACACTCCACTCCCTCTGGGGGTGCAGCCTGATCTCCTGTTTCAGGATCAGGGATCTCTCCTGCACCCCAACCTCCAGTCCCTCCATTTGATGGCCTGGCTGCTGAAACGGTAGTTCTAGCCCCCTTACGTCTACCTAGGAAAGTGGAGGAGGTGGTTTTGGCCTCTAGGAGACAATCCACCCGGAAATGTTATGCCCTCAAGTGGCGTAGGTTCTCCACCTGGTGTGTTCAGCACCAAGAGGATCCGTTTTCGTGCCTGGTACCAGTGGTCTTGCAGTATCTGCTTCACTTGTCAAACCTAGGCCTTAAATTCAACTCTGTTCGGGTCCACCTCAGTGCTCTGTCAGCGCACCACTCGCCGGTGGAGGGTCAGTCTCTGTCGGTCCACCCCTTAGTGGCCCGCTTCCTCATAGGCCTGCTTTTGCTCAAGCCTCCGATTCGTCCACCAGCCCCTGAGTGGGATTTGAATGTGGTCTTGCAACAACTTACTCGCCCACCGTTTGAGCATATGGCTACATGTCATTTACGCTTCCTTTCCTGGAAGGCGTTGTTCTTGGTGGCTCTTACCTCGGCCAGGCGTGTGAGTGAACTACAGGCTCTGGTTTCTGATAGACTGTACACACGGTTCTATAGGAACAGGGTGGTCTTATGGACTCATCCTAAGTTCCTTCCAAAGGTTGTCTCCTCTTACCACTTCAATCAGGAGGTGGTTCTTCCGACCTTTTTTCCCAGGCCGCATGCCAGCCGGGCTGAAATGGTCTTGCATACCCTGGACTGTAGGAGGGCGTTGTCTTTCTACATTGACCGTATGCAGGGGCATCGAAGGGCTGTTCAGCTCTTCGTATCTTTTGACCCTAATAAGCTGGGGTCACCTGTCTCCAAGCATATCCTATCCATTTGTGTAGCAGACTGTATCGCCTGGGCGTACAGGTCAGCCGGCCTCTCCTTGCAGGGTCGAGTCACGGCCCACCATGTCAGGGCAAAGGCTACGTCAGTAGCTCATCTCCGCTCTGTTCCGTTGGCAGACATCTGCCGGGCTGCTACTTGGTCTTCAAGCCAGACTTTTGCGGCCCATTACTGCCTCGAGAGGGAGTCCCGCAGGGACATTGCTTTCGGACAGGCGGTACTCCATAATCTCTTTGAGATTTAGGCAACTCCTACCCTCCGGCCCTTGTGTTGGGCTACCTTTCGGGGGCGTTCTCAGAGAAGATTCTTATCACGCATGCTGAGGCTCTAGAGGGAGCTTATTTTTCAGCTTTGGGGTTCTCGGTAGCCTAGAGCTAGGGAGTCCCATATGTGAGGACTGACTTCCTGCTTGGTTTTGGAGAAAGCGTAGTTACTCACCTGTAATAGGTGTTCTTCAGGAGCTGCAGGAATCAGTCCTCACCACCCTCCCTCCTCCCCTTGGAGTTGCAGTCCTATATATTTCATTTTGTTTTTTGCTGTCTTTTAGCTATGTCATCAGACTGAGAAAGATGGCACCCTTATGCGGGAAGGGGACCGCGCATGCGCGCTGCATTCCCAAAGGCTTTCTTTGAAAGCTGGGGAAATGCTCCGCACGAGGGCTCCGTCGACGCCGATGTCACCCATATGTGAGGACTGATTCCTGCTGCTCCTGGAGAACACCTGTTACAGGTGAGTAACTACGCTTTATCCGCGACGGTTATGCGCTGGATTTCGCTCAGCCGTTGTTGGATGCCTTTGTGGTGTCTCCTTGCGGGTCGCAGGCAAAGAAGTACGTGGTTCGCGCTACGCTTCAGCGTCTACTGCGGCTTCAAGCGGTGGTCCCCGTGCCGCCGGACCAGTGCGGACTAGGTCGATACTTGATTTATTTTGTCGTTCCCAAAAAGGAAGGCTCCTTTCGGCCTATCCTGGATCTCAAACACGTAAAGTGCTGTTTAAAAGTGCCGCATTTCCTTATGTAGACTCTAAGATCGGTAATTCTTTCTTTGAGACCGGACAAGGTGCTGTCCTCCATAGATTTGATGGAGGCCTATCTACACATTCCCATCAGACAGGAGCATCAGAGATTTTTGCGCTTTGTGGTGCCCATGGGGCATTTTCAATTCCGGGCGCTACTGTTCGGGCTAGCTACGGTACCACGCACATTCACGAAGATGATGGTGGTGGTTGCAGTTGCATTGCGAAGGGAAGGCGTAGTAGTACAGCCCTACCTGGACGACTGGCTGATTCGGGTGCCGTTGGTTCAGGATTACATCAGCGCGACGGCGTGGGTAGTAGCGGTCCTGGAGCAGCTTGGTTGGGTAGTGAACCAAACCAAGAGTCGCCTGGTGCCGGTGCAGCGCCTCGTGTACCTCGGGGCTTTGTTCGACACGGCTGTGGGGGCGGTGTTTCTGACGGAGGACCGAGTTCAGAAGATTTTAAAGCAGGTGTCCATGTTTTTACGCATAAAGGCTCCGACAGCGTGGCGATACTTGCAGCTGCTGGGCTCCATGTCGGTGGCGTTAGACCTGGTCCCATGGGCCAGGGGGCATATGCGTCCTCTACAGCAGGCTTTGCTTTCCAGATGGTTGCCCCAGAATCATCCGCTGAATCAGAAGTTAGAAGGTTCAGGGACGGTCCGGGCCAGCTTGCAGTGGTGGCTGGACGCCAAAAATCTTCGAGCAGGGGTGCCACTGGAACAGTCAGAGTGGGTTCTGGTAACCACAGATGCCAGTCTATCTGGCTGGGGAGCGAATTGTATGTCACGAATAGCGCAGGGCTGCTGGCCGCCGGAAGTGAGCGGCCGGTCCATCAATCGCTTGGAGATGAGAGCGGTGCGCATGGCTCTCCAGGAGTTCAATGCGTTGGTAGCGGGAAAGGCAGTGCGCGTGTTCTCCGACAATGCAGTAACAGTATCTTATATCAATCGACAAGGAGGTACAGGCAGTGCAGCCTTGTTGGAAGAGAGTCAACTGCTAATGCAGTGGGCGGAGAGTCATTTGATAGCACTGTCAGTGGCTCATGTAGCAGGATGGGACAATCTGCAGGCCGATTACCTCAGTCGGAATGTAGTAGATCCAGGAGAGTGGGAGTTGAACACGGCAGTCTTTCACGACATTATGTTATGTGGGGGCAGCCGGTCATGGATCTAATGGCCACTCTTGTCAATTCCAAAGCGCATCGGTTCTTTAGCAGGTGCAGAGAACCCATGTCGGAAGGGCTCGACGGTTTAGCTCAGCCTTGGCTATCGAGGGGCTGCTCTTCGTGTTTCCTCCGTGGCCGATGATCGGATGAGTCATCCGGAGGATTGCTCGGCATGACGGCAAGGTGATTCTCATCGCTCCAGATTGGCCAAGGAGACTATGGTTTGCAGATCTGGTACGGCTTCTTGTGGACACTCCCTGGACATTGCCCAGCCGAAGCAACCTGTTGTATCAGGGCCCAATTCTAATGCCACAGGTAGATCGCTTCTCTCTTACGGCTTGGCTCTTGAGAGGGAGCGGCTGAGTCGTAGAGGTTATTCCGCTGCAGTGGTGTCCACAATGTTAAAATCCAGAAGGACGTCTACGTCGTTGGCGTATGTTCGGATTTGGCGCATCTTTGAGGGTTGGTGCAACAGGGATAGCGTTCAACCTTTCTCAGCAACGGTGCCGGACATCCTCTCGTTTTTGCAGGGCAGTCTGGATAAGAGTCTTGCCCTTAGTACCCTGAGAGTTCAGGTGGCGGCGCTAGCTTCTTTTCGGGGAAAGATGCAAGCTGGTTTCTTATCTCTCCACCCGGATGTGCTCAGATTTCTAAGAGCGGTTAAGAATGTGCGATCCCCAGTGAGACCGGTGGTTCTGGCGTGGGATTTAAACATGGTCCTTGATGCATTGACGTGACCTCCTCCATTTGAGCCCGCGGGACCTGTGTCGCTGAGGGAGTTTTCTTGGAAGACTGCATTCTTTGTAGCCTTGTGTTCGGCACGGCGGATATCAGATCTGCAGGCTCTTTAATGTAGGGAGCCCTACATCCAGTTTTTGGTGGAGAAAGTAATGTTGCGACCTCTTCCTTCATTTCTGCCAAAGGTAGTGTCGGGGTTCCTCGTGAACCAACCGATTTTGCTTCCCACTTTTCGGAGTGGTGAGGGGACTGGAATGGATAGATTGCTGCGAAAGCTGGATCTAGGCAGAGTGCTCCATCGGTATCTGCGGAAAACAGAGGCGTTTCGGAAGACAGACGGGTTGTTTGTTCCGTTTGGTGGATCTCGGAAAGGAGAAGCGGCGTCCAAGGCCTCGATTGCTCGGTGGGTAAGGCAAGTGGTCGTAGCAGCGTATCAGGCGGTTGGGAAGTCTGTTCCTGAAGGGCTTCGAGCGCATTCCACGCGGGGACAGGCAGCTTCTTTGGCCGAGTTCGCTTTGATTACACCAGTGGATATTTGTAGAGCGGCTACGTGGTCGTCCCTTCACACGTTTGCAAGGCATTATAGGATGGATGTTCAGGCGAAGGGAGACGCAAAGGTGGGGGCCGCGGCCATAGTAGCGGGCCTAGCGGGTCCCTCCCAAAATTGAGTACTGCTCTGGTAATTCCTACAGTTCCTGGACTGGCCCGGAGAGACGAAGAGGAAGAAGAAATTAGACCTTACCTGCTAATTGTCTTTCCTTGAGTTCTCTCCGGGCCAGTCCAGGGCCCACCAAGATCATTGGCAAGCCTCAGGAGAATGACCCACTTGGATTTCACAGTCGCTTCAGGGTGCTGTATGCACTGAGAGGTCTGGAGCGGAGGTAGTTGGGGCAGCTGTCCAAGGGGTTTTTGGATCGGGAGCTATGGGGCTCCCTGTCATATCGGGGAGTGCGGCATTAGAAGCCGTTCCAAAAAAAAAAAAAAAAGAGACAATGGGACTTAGTAAGTGTTGTTAGGTTGTTATGGTGTTTGTTAAGAGGTTTCAGGTTAGTTGTAGATATTAATGGTGCAGACTGCTTTGACAATAGTAGACTGAGTCTCTGACACCAGGGGGAGATGGATAGACTGTCAGTAAGACTTTGAGAATTCAGTCCTCAGCTGCTGGAGAGGATTGACTACCCTACAGTTCCTGGACTGGCCCAGAGAGAACTCAAGGAAAGACAATTAGCAGGTAAGGTCTATTCTCCAGGACCAAGCAGGAAGTCAGTCCTCACATATGGGTGACATCGATGTCAATGGAGCCCCCGCGGAGCATTTCCCCAGCTTTCTATGAAAGCCTTTGGGAATACTGCACGCATGCGCGGTCCCCTTCCCGCCTAAAGGTGCCATCTTGCTCAGTCTCTCTTTTTCCGTGGAACCCGTCGGACGTTTGTCCTAGTTCACCCGGAAAATAGTTAGATTTTTCTTTGAATTCCTGCGATTCCTTTGCGGTTTTTTCTCCGGTTCGACGCCGGTTCCCCTTCTCGCCGGGTTCGGTACACTGGTATCGAGCCCGATCTTATTTTTTCGGTTTTTGCCCTTCGTGGCTGGCGTTTGCGCCCTTTTTTCTTTTTCCCTAGAAGGCCGGTCCTTTGACCTCGCGGGGGCTCTTTTTTCCCCAATGGCCTCCAGTGGTTTTAAGAAGTGTGATCGGTGCAAGAAACTAATGTCTCTCACCGACACACACGACTGCTGCCTTCGGTGCCTTGGTCCTGATCATGATCCTAAGGTCTGTGGACCGTGTGGGAAAAATGTCCACTAAGGCACTGCGGAGTCGTCAGCACCAAAAGGAAAGGCTTTTCTCTGATTCGGCCTCCGGCCAGGCCCGGACCTCGTCTGAGGCCTCGACGTCTCGGGAATCTGACCCCGAGCATTGTCGGGATTCCTCGGACAGGGGGTCCCCCGAGCGGGCGCGAAAGAGGAAGAAGCGGCTCGTGAGGGCAGCGTCGGAGGAGGTCCCTGGCTCCTCGAGGGCTAGGTCTCGGACCCCCGACCGCCGTCCTGGGCCCGTGGAACAGGAGAAGCCGTCAAAAGTACCTTGTGTGGAGCCGGAGTCTGCTGACACGTAAGTCCTGTTGTCCTCGAGGACTCTCCTCCCTGTATTAACTTAGACAGGCAGGTGGTATTGACGGGAAGGGGGGGGGGTCATGGGTGGGAGGGGGGGTCTCTCAACATGGAGCTGGGAGGTTTGTTTGGATTGGGGAGGTGGGTCTATGGCTTTTGTTCTTGGAGGGTGGTCTAGGTGGGCCCGATTAACTAATTTCCTGGGTTTGCTGGGGGGAGCCCCTACTGGGACTTTCTGGGGGGCCAGCGGAGGTGTGGGGTTAGGTTGTATTCCCTAATGGTGCGCTTTATTTCTTTGAATGTTAAGGGCCTTAACTCCCCGCGGAAACGGTCCCTGCTGTTCTCAGAATTGCGCACTTTGCAAGGGGATATTGTTTATTTGCAGGAGACTCACCTTCAAAACTCCAAGCAGGGATGGCTAAAGCGCTCCCCATACACTGAGGTGCGGGTGGCCTCCGACACGCAGGGCCGGAAGAAGCGGGGAGTGGCTCTATTATTTCACCAGAGCCTCTCCCTGCAGATTGAAGAGATAAAACGAGATGCCCTGGGGAGGTGGCTTTTCCTGAATGTTCGTCTAGACGGACACTTGCTAACTTTAGCTAATATCTATGCACCAAATACGGGTCAGGGGCCCTTTTTTACACGACTGAAAGCCCAGCTGGCGGATTTTGCAAAAGGCCCCATTGTTTTGGGTGGGGATTGTAACACGCATTTAGTGCCCCCTTTGGATTCTACGGGTCGCACTGGGGGGGGGGGGGGGAATGGGGGGAGCGGCAAGAGCGCTTCAACGCTTGATGTTTGACTTGGGCCTACGGGATATATGGAGGGACACCCATGCGGGAGAGAGGGGTTACACTTACTACTCCCCGGTCCATCAGGTCCACACTCGCATTGATTATTTTTTGTTAGATCAGCGCCTGATGGACGGGAGAGTGCAGGCTGGACTTGGAGCGCTGACCTGGTCAGACCATGCCCCGTGCTGGCTCATCCTCCCGGACGACACGCATAGCGAGCACCGCCGTCTTTGGCGTTTAGACGCAAGGTTTCTACGACGGCAGGGTGCAGTGCAGGATCACGCCCACTTCATTAAGGAATTCTTTGAGTTCAACGATACTGGGGATGTTCCCCTCCCCACGGTATGGGATGCTTATAAGGCCACAGCCCGCGGTCAACTTATGGCTGAGGCAACCCGCACGCGCAAAATGTAGACACGTGATCATGATCATTTGGTGAGGGAATCTGCTCGCCTAGGGCTTGGAGCACGCCCGAACCGGGTCGAGGCAGGTCCTACGCCAGTGGCGGATGGTTCGAGCGAATTTAGATGCATGTATGCAGAGAGAATTAGATAATAAGCGTCGGAAATTAAGGCAAACTTTTTATGAACATGGGAACAAAACTGGCCGCTTTTTGGCTCTGCGCCTGCGTCAACAGCAGTCCTCGAGAGTGGTCCGCGAATTACGCGATGCTGGGGGACAGACGAGGATCCTCTCCCGGGAGATCCGTGATCTTTTCGCTGATTACTTAGAGCGGCTTTACAAAGCAGAGCCCACTGGTAGGGATCAAGTGCAAGATTATCTTCGGCGGACCGCTCTACCGCGTCTATCTGACTCTGACCGGGCTCAGTTGGACTCGGAATTTACGATTGATGAAGTGGAAAATGCAATCCGGCATCTGAAAACTGGCAGCGTGCCGGGTAGTGATGGTTTTCCGGCAGAATACTATAAGAAGTTCCGAGCACAATTGGCGCCATCCCTGACCTGTTTGTTTAACGAGGTCCTGGGGGCAGCCTCCCTTCCCCCGTCCCAGTGTGAGGCATTGATTGTGATGATACCTAAACCCGGTAAACCCTTGCATGATGCGGCTTCGTACCGCCCCATCTCCTTGTTAAACGTTGATGTTAAGATCTTTGCTTCTGTGCTGGCTGCGCGTCTGAATCGGGTTCTTCCGGGCTTGGTTCAACCAGATCAGGTTGGCTTTGTGCCGGGTCGCCAGGCCGCCGACAACATGCGGCGTATGTTGCAGGTTATTCATGTGGCTCAACGGGACCCACAACCAGCGTTGCTAGTGGGAATTGACGCAGAAAAGGCATTCGACCGGGTGGATTGGGGATATCTATGGTGTGTCCTGGAGATAATGGGCTTTGGCCCTAATTATATTGGTTGGGTTCGCAGCCTTTACCAGCAGCCTCAGGCGTGCGTTCGGATTAATGGGGGTCACTCGAGACGCTTCTTTTTGGAAAGAGGCACACGACAGGGTTGCCCTCTCTCACCCCTGCTCTTTGCCCTAGCAATGGAACCCCTGGCTCAGAGCTTTCGAGATCACCCAGGTTTGCGAGGGGTCTGCATCGGTACTGCGGAATATCGGATCGCGCTCTTTGCGGATGATATTATCCTATCCCTGGTGAATCCGTCCGCTTCTCTCCCAATCGCAATGCAGCTGTTCGCCAACTTTTCTCGAGTCTCCGGCTTCAAAATCAACTATACTAAATCGGAGATCTTGAATGTTGGAGTCTCTAGGGCGGTCTGTGCGGAACTTCAAAAGGCTTACTCTCTTCGCTGGGTGTCCGGTGCCCTGCGATACTTAGGGGTGAACCTAACCGTAGACCGGGCGGATCTTTTCAAAGCTAACTATGATCCCTTGCTTCGTCAGGTTCGGCGGGACCTAGAAGTTTGGAACGGCCTGCTCCTCTCCTGGTTTGGGCGTATAGCCGTAGTCAAGATGGTGATTGTCCCCCGCTTCCTTTATCTTTTTCAGGTTCTCCCGCTCCCCATCTCGCAAGCTACTCTGGCGACCTGGCAACAGTTGCTTATGAAGTTTGTGTGGCATTATCATCGCCCGCGCCTAGCGCAGCAAGTTCTTTTTGCCTGCACGCATTCCGGCGGTATGGGCATGCCCAATTTACAGTGGTATTATGCGGCGGCGCAGTGTCGGGCGGAGGTGGAATGGATGATTGCCGACAGCACCAAGCGATGGGTGCAGATGGAAATGAGCTTGGCGGGGGCAGCGGGGTTGGGGGATTGGCTGTGGCTTGGTCCAAAGCTTCGCCGCGGCAAATGCACCAGTAATCCCTACATTCTTCATACCCTCCGTTGCTGGGATCGACACTTCCGATCCCGTGACGTGGAACTATCCCCTTTAGCCCCTATAGTTGATAACTCTTCCTTCCCACCGGGTTTGAGTGACGTGGCTTTTCGGCAATGGGGGCACCTTGGCCTCAGCCGGGTCGGTCAATTTTTTGTTGATGGTCGGCTACAATCCTTACGTGCATTGTGGGACGAGTTTGACCTCCCGGCTGGGCATCATTATCGTTATATGCAAGTGACGCATTGGGTCAGTTCTAGGTCCGTTCGGCCCCAGGTTGCTCGGGACCTGACGGATCTGGAGCGCTACTGTGAGGGGTGTACTACTACAAAGGGTCTTGTGGCGACATTATATGCCCATTTGCAGGGGGCCCAGGCGTGCCCCACACGTCATAGGGTGCTTTGGAACTCTGACTTGAGTCTTTCTTATACTGATCAGCAGTGGGAGACAGTGGAAACCCGCCTGTGGAAGAGCTCAATAGCGACTAATGCCCGAGAAACGAATTATAAACTGCTGTACCGTTGGTACATGACCCCGGCGCAGATTGCTCGTATGTTTCCCGGGGCTGGGGACCTATGTTGGCGTAATTGTGGGCAGCGGGGTACCCTGGGACACATTTGGTGGGCGTGTCCCCGCATTCGTGCTTTTTGGAGAGGTGTACAATTCCGGATGCAGATGCTCCTGGGACTGAGCATCCCCTGGGATCCGGGGATTTTTCTTTTCGGAACCTCCGTGCCGGGGGCCCGGGCTTTGCAACTTGCCTTGCTCCGGCACAGCCTGAACGCGGCCCGACTATCTCTGGCGGCGGCCTGGAAACAGGCTTTGGCCCCCTCTTTCCAGGTCTGGCTGGAACGCATGTGGGATACATACTCTATGGAACGGGGGGTAGCGGTTAGCAGGATGCGTCTGTCTCGCTTTGAATTGGTGTGGGAGCCCTTCGTTTCTCGCTATGGCGCGTGATTGTTCTGGATATTGGAGGTGATATGCTGGCCTCTTGGAGGTTTGTTCCCTAAGTGTGTCTCTTAGCTCACCTCTGTCCCGAGCCCTAGCCTTAGCAAGCCATAGCTGGGGGGGTGGGGTGGGGTGGGGGGGGGGCAGGGAGGTGGAGGTGGGGGGCCCCGGGATTGGGGGGACTATGGGGGGGGAAGGGAGCTTGGGGGGGGGGGTCCCAGTTTCTCTATTATAAACGAGTAAAAATGAAGACATACTGTAGATCCTTCTTGAGACCTGATGTTGTGTTGATATTGTTGCATCTTTTTTGAAGATCTTTGTGGTTTTTGTATCTTTGTAATCTTTGGAAGTCTTTCAATAAAAAAAAAAAAAAAAAAATACTTTTAATGCTGAAAAGTACTTATCAGGATTTAACTTAATACCTTAATGGATATTGACTATTAGATGAATATTTATCATATATCACTTAATAAAATTTAAAAATCGGGGGAGGTTGGAGATCAGTGATGTGAGTGTCTGCTAGTCCCTATGGTGGAATTTTTTGCCAAATGTATTGCATATAACCATCCTGAGATCTCATTTACCCTCTAATAAAATTTAGGATGTTAACTTCCGTTAAAAAAAAAAAAAAGTGCACGAAGTGCAGCGGCCCTATTTCTGTCACCGACACCCATGACTGGTGTCTCAAATGTTTAGGTTCTGATCATTCCATGACGGACTGTGAGTCCTGTTCCATGATGTCTAAAAGAGGTCTACAGAATCGAGCAGCCAAGCTCAGTACCCTGTTTCCCTCTGATGCAGCTTCGGTGGCATCAATGTCTTCCAGGGCTTCCTCTTCCTCCCATGGATCTCAGGTAACCAAACTTAAGTCCAGCTGGTCCTCGAAGAGTAGATCTCCCTCTAAGTATTGAGATGCCTCCGGGCTTGCTCTCGCGGAATCCGCACCGGCAAAATTACCCCGGCGGGAGGCTCCGGCTTCCAAAGCTTTATCTATGGGGTCACAGGTTGACATCGATGGCTCGGCCTCGACCGATCACCTGTTACAATGTTCTGGGGTACCGGTGGTTTCCACTGGTACCGACATCCAGACATTGGTGGCGTCGATGGATCAGAATATTCTGACCATGCAGCGTGCCATCATGGCATTCCTATAAGCTGTGACACATTCGGTACCGCAACAAACTTCGTTGTCGGTACCGATTCCGGTACCGGACCCGATATCGGTTCCGGTGCCGGTACTGATTGCATCAACATCCACGTCGACGGCAGCGGTACACTGTTCTGTGATGCCCATCGGTACCGAATCGGTACCGATTACTCCCGATGTCGATACCCCCCCGGTACGCGTATCGGGCTCTGCAAGAGCATCCCGACAGGCGATACTTCGATTCCTCTGAAGACTCTGATGAATCAGAGGCCTCTATCGAAGCATCGGGGATCCTTCCTCAGGAACCCTCTTCTCCAAAAAGGAGAATGTCTCCTCCAGAAGACTTGTCTTTTCAAGACTTCATCAGGGAGCTGGCCAGGGGCCTTTCCATCTCAGTGGCCTCTGAGACTGAGCCTAGAGCCAAAAAATTAGATATTTTGCAATATCCTAAGGCTCCTAAAGAGGCAGCCACTTTACCAATACATGAGATTCTTTATGATCACATGTTGGGCATATGGGAGACTCCTCTTACCACCTCCCCTCATTCTCGTAGGTTGGACACCATGTATCGTGTTTCTCCTTGTCCTGGTTTTCATAAGACTCAGCTTCCTCATCACTCCATTGTGGTGGAGTCTGCTATGAAAAAGATCAAGAGTGCAAAAAGGCACACTTCTACTCCTCCAGGAAGAGAATGCAGAACCTTAGATGCCTTTGGCAGGAGAATTTTCCAGGCCAGTATGCTTATTTTTATTTATTTATTTATTTATTTATTTATTTAACAATTCTTATATACCGCACTATTTGCAATCAGCGCGGTTTACATGTAACAAAAAACATCCGACAAAATGCATATGTCTGGTCATTACATTGAACAGGGAGTGGGATTTGGCCAGAATCAACTCCTATAGTCTCTATATGGGGATGTTTCTAAAGGAAGTTACAGATCATCTGCAAACCTTATCTCCTTTTATTTCAGAAGATAAAAGGGAAGAGTTTCTCACCTGGCTTAAACATGCCCAGGATATTTCCAAGTTTTCCAACCGTGCAGCCTTTGACTCTTTTGAAGGTGCCAGCAGAGCCTCAGCTATTGCCATAGGTGCACGCAGAGTTGCTTGGTTACAAGCTTCTGATTTGGAACCCTGGGTTCAGGATGGACTAGGTAACCTTCTTTGTACAGGTAAAAACCTTTTTGGCAAAGATTGGCAAGCAAAGGCCAACCAGATGGATGCTGAAAACTCTGCTTTAGATAGACTTTCCAAGTCTACTTCTGCTCCTTTTAGAAAGAGGTTGTTCAAAAAAGGATTTATCCCCAAAAAAAGGAAATATTCTTCTGCTTATGGTCAGGCCTCTTCTGCAGGTCGTTTTGCTACAAAGAGACAGCAACAACCAAAACAGGCCAAGCCTAAGGCTGCCAGGACTGCTACGGCCCAACAGCCTCAGCCTCCTCAGGGCCTTTGACTTACACCTAGAGAACTTAGTCTTTCTGGCTCTAGAACATCCAGAGCCTCTCACCATTCCAGGAAGGTTAGCTCATTTTGCTCCCAGATGGGAACAAATCACAGCAGAGCAATGGACCATCTCCATCATAAGAGAAGGGTACAAGCTTCATTTCTTAAACCTTCCCCCTCACACCATGGTGAAACAGTTCAATTCTCCAACATCTCTCCTCGACCTTCTGGGTCAGGAGATTGCTACCCTTCTTGCCCAAGGGGCAATAGAAGAAGTACCCCTTCTTCAACAGGGCTCAGGGTTCTACTCCCCCTATTTTCTCATTCCAAAGAAAACAGGGGGCTACAGACCCATCTTAGATCTCAGAGAATTTAACAAGTTTCTATGCAAGGAGAAATTCAAGATGACTTCTCTCGGAACTCTCCTTCCATACCTCCAGAGTCAGGACTGGCTTTGTTCTCTAGATCTCAAGGATGCGTACACCCATGTCCTCATCCATCCAACACACAGAAGGTTCCTTTGGTTCCTTTACCAAGGAAAGCACTACCAATACAAAATGCTTCCTTTCGGTTTGGCCTCTGCACCAAGAGTGTTCACAAAATGCATGGCAGTAGTAGCTGCATTTCTACGCACTCTAGGGATATTCGTATTCCCATATCTGGACGACTGGCTCATCCGAGCTCCATCCCAGTCAGAGGCCCAGACTTCCCTGGCCTGCACAAGGCGTGTTCTTCAGTATCCGGGACTTGTTATAAACATTCCAAAATCCCATCTCACCCCTACTCAATCTCTAGAGTTCATAAGGGCCTTGCTGGATACCACAACTGCAAGAGCCTATCTTCCCCAGGCCCGTTGCCTACGCTTGGTGCAGTTAGCCTCACAGATTCAGTTAAAATCCCATTTAACTGCTCGAGGGATGTTACAACTGTTAGGCCACATGGCATCCACCGTGCATGTGGTTCCTTATGCTCGCCTTCACATGAGAGCAGCTCAATGGACTTTGTCCACCCAATGGACCCAGGCATCAGGGTGCCTGTCAGACAAAATAGCGACCTCCAGTCGCCTCTCTTGCTCTCTCCATTGGTGGAGGTCCACTCAAAATCTGTTGCTGGGGTCCCCCTTTCAACAGGTATTACCCCAAGCAACCCTTACCACAGATGCCTCTCCAAAGGGTTGGGGAGCTCATCTACAAGATCTCTCCACCCAAGGCATCTGGTCTCCACAGGAGACATCTCTACATATCAACCTCTTAGAGCTCAGAGCAATCTTTCTGGCTCTCAGAGTCTTCCACACCCTGCTCAGCTACAAGACAGTCCTCATCCACACTGACAACCAAGTAGCCATGTTCTACGTGAACATGCAGGGGGGGACTGGCTCTCTGTCGCTTTGCAACGAAGCTCTGAGATTGTGGGCCTTCGCCAGAGAGCATCAAATCCATCTCATGGCAGTATATCTTCCAGGGGTTCAAAACTCTTGGGCAGACAGACTCAGTCGAGTTCTGCTTCCACACGAATGGTCCCTCCATGGGGACCAGATAGCCAGGATCTTTCGAATTTGGGGAACCCCAGACATAGACCTGTTTGCAAGTCTGTGGAATGCCAAACTTCCCCGGTTCTGTTCCAGGATTCCGTGTCAGGGAGTTCAGGCCAGGGATGCCTTCCTCCTTCATTGGGGGCAAGATTTCCTCTATGCCTTTCCACCTATTCCCCTCATTCCCAAGACACTGTTCAAGCTTCAGAGAGACAAGGGGTCTATGATCCTTATAGCATCACGTTGGCCACGCCAAGTGTGGTACCCTCTACTTCTGCATCTCTCTCAAGCTCCCTCCCTGGACTTGGGGTCTGCTCCAGATCTCCTCTCCCAGGAGGAGGTAACGTTGTGGCACCCAAATCCCCAGTCTCTTCATCTCAGGGCCTGGTTGCTGAAGGCCTAGACCTTCAAGATTTACCTCTTTCTCAGCAGGTGAAGGATATCCTTCATGCTTCCAGAAAGCCTTCCACCAGACGTTCCTATGCTTTTAAATGGAAGAGGTTTACCATTTGGTGTGCAGAGAAGGGTCTTAACCCTCTTGCAATACCTCTGAATTCTTTACTAGAGTATTTGCTGCATTTATCCCATGCAGGCCTTAAGACAAATTCAATCAGAGTCCATTTGAGTGCTATTGCAGCATCCCTTAAACCCTTCAATGGACAGCCTATTTCCTCTCATCCTCTTATAGCAAGATTCATGAGAGGCCTTCTTTTGACTAAACCTCCCATTAGACCACTTCCAGTGGCATGGGACTTGAATCTTGTTCTTGGCCAGCTAATGAAGCCACCCTTCGAACCCTTAGCCACTACCTCCTTGAAATTCCTTTCCTGGAAGGTTATTTTTCTCATTGCAGTCACCTCAGCTCGCCGTATCAGTGAGTTGCAAGCCTTAGTGGCTAATCCTCCTTATTCAAGGTTCCATCATGACAAGGTAGTTCTCAGAACTAATCCACACTTTATGCCTAAAGTGGTCTCACGTTTTCATCTGAACCAGGAGGTGTATTTACCTGTCTTTTTTGCAGGACCTCATGCATCAAGTGCAGAGAGGAATCTTCATACCCTGGATTGTAAAAGAGCACTTGCTTTCTACTTACAAAGGACACAGCAACATAGAAAGTCCTCTCAACTTTTTGTTGCTTTTGATCCCTCTCATTTAGGACTTCCAGTCTCTAAAATAACTCTGTCAAATTGGATTGCTCAATGTATTTCCTTCGCCTACCAGAGTAAGAACCTTTCTCTGGAGGGCTATGTCACAACTCACAATGTGAGGGCCATGGCAGCTTCTATGGCTCATCTAAACTCTGTGTCCATCGACCAAATCTGTCGAGGGGCCACCTGGGCCTCGGTTCATACCTTTACAGCCCATTACTGCTTGGACAAGGACTCCCGCCGGGATGCCTTGTTTGGTCAGGCTGTTCTCAAACACCTGTTCCATACCTAATCAACTCCTACCCTCCATCCCTGACTGGATGCCTGAGATTCATGGGTGGAGGTAGAGCCCTTTCCAGGGACTCACAATCTGGGTGATCTCCCAGGCATCTCTAGCTGGGGAGTCCCCATATGTGAAGACTCATTCCTGCTTGTTCCTGGAGATAGCACAGTTACTTACCTGTAACAGGTGATCTCTGGGAACAGCAGGAATAAGTCTTCACAACCCACCCACCTCCCCTAGGAGTTGTATCTATCTTTCCTTTCCTCTCTCTCTCTTTGTCTTAGCTTTAAAACTCGAACTGGAGAGGGGCAGTTAGGAAAGGCGGGAAGGCAGCGCACAGGCGCTGTGGAATGCTCCCAAAAGCTTTCCATTTGGACGCTGGGGAGCTTTCCTGCGCAGGCTCCGTCGGTACCGACGATACCCATATGTGAAGACTTATTTCTGCTGTTCCCAGAGATCACCTGTTACAGGTAAGTAACTGTGCTTTCCCCCCCCAGGGGTGTGATTTCTTCAGAGTTTATTTTCAGGCGGCGTGGAGCATCAATCTCAAGGAGTAGACAGATCCTTTCAGATTCTAGATCGCAGTGAGTATTCCTCTCTTTTGTTTCTTCCTTCTCTCTTATTTAAACGAGGGAATGGTATAGGAATCGTGTTTGCATGGGGGGACTTGAATGTAAAGTTAAAAAAAAAAAAGAAAATATAAGACTGTTAAGGTTAAAAAGGTTCCTCAGGTTGAGGAATGGAGAGTTATTTAAAGTTATGGTATAGTTTACTTATTTGTTGTTCCTTTGAGTTTGCTTTGTCAATAGTACACTGGGGGCTGATGGGAGATACCAGCAGGCTATATCCAGTGATGTCACGACTTTGACATGCCCAGTCTCCAAGCTGCAGGAGGAGGTGCACAACCCAGAGGTGGAGGACTAAACTGTCGTCACTCAAGGAACGACAATTACCAGGTAAGTGTAATTTCTATTTTCCACTGGCAACATAAGAACATAAGATATGCCCAAGGTCCATCAATCCCATTATCCTGTTTCCAACAGTGGCCAATCCAGGTCACAAGTACCTAGCAGTTTCTCCCAAAAGACACAGGTTCCTCAATGCTTGTATTTGGGTCAAGCAGTGATATCCCAGGTCCCTTTTAATAATGGTTTATGGATCATTCCTCCAGGAACTTGTCCAAACGTTTTTTTAAACCCAGCTACACTAACGTCTCTTACTACATCCTCCGGTAGCAAATTCCAGAGTTTGATTGCACGTTGAGTGAAAAAATATTTTCTCTTATTAGTTTTAATAGATTATCCTGTAGCTTCATTGCATGTCCCCTAGTCTTTTTATATTCTGATTTCAATTTCAGCCCCGAGTTCAGCAGTGGCAGCAGTTCCTTTGGGGCTGCACTGGAGGCTTGGTTGCTCCCGTTCAGTTTCTCTCTGAATTATGTTTTTGTATGGGAAAGGCTGCCCTTTTAGATCCCTTGGGTTAGAAAGGTCCATTCTCTCCCATCCCCTTCCTCTTGCTCCATAGGGGGCCTAGGGAGGGATTTGCTCAATTCTTCCTAAAGGCAAACAAATTGGAAGTTTGGGGCCTTCAGGACTTCTGGTTTTCTGGGTGAGTCTACTGCTGTATGGGCCCTTTGTATGGTGCCAGAGCCTGCAGCTGACCAGAAGAGGACAGCAAAGGAACCTCAAGATGATTCTAGAGGGAGTAGGTCAGACGTAGTAGTATGAGGGTCCACTCTTTGGAGCTCGGGGGCCCCTGAGGCACATGCCAGCATGGCAGCTGACACCATTTGAGGACTACTAGCTTTGAGGGTTTACCCTCCTCTGATCCTCTAAGCCAATCTCTGGAGAGAGTGAAAAAATGTTTCATGTGGGCAAGAGGTTTTTTTTTTTTTTTTTAAATGTGGTGGGAAGCACAGATAGCCCCTAAATCCCTGACTTACGGGTTCTTCCTTATGCTACCAAATATTTGGAGCCCATTAAGAGACCAAAGATGGATCTGCATGGTGGCTAGAAACCTCTGCTGGTAGTGGAATCTGAGAGGTGGCAGCTGCCAGTGTGTTAGACAGGGGTGGTTCCCCATGGGAACCACTGGAGGAAGGAGAGTTCCCTGTTAGGAAGGGAATGTTCTCTCTGTGGTCTGGCACTTTTGGTAAGAAGAGCTGCCAGCTAATATGGTATCAGGCTTGGAGACCTTAAGTATTGCTGACCCCAAAGGAGGAGGATTCTCTCTTTTTTGGGGGAGAGGGATCTAATTGTTAAGGGGAACTCGATAAGTCTTCTAAGTGTTTTTCTGATTTATTCAGAGAACGAAGGTCTAGTTTCAGTAGAATGGGATACTCCAGAGGCTGGTCTGAAAATTTGTTGGACTATGGACAGGCTATATACCCTCTGGACCACTGTTCCCTCTAAGCTGTGCGCGTGTGCGCGCGCACACACCTCGCCGAGTGAGCGCACATACTTTACAACAGAGCGCACAAAAATTACGGTTCTGATTCTGATAGAAAACAACACAGACGTCTTAAAATTTAAAAGTTGTGATTGTAATTACTAGAAATTTTCCACTTCATTTAGTAATCATCAATTTTCATTTAATTTTATTAAAATCAATGTGGTGTACATACTGTATTCTGACGTGTAGTCAAATTTTAAAGTATATAACTCCGAGTGTCGTTATGTGGCGCACAAAAATTTAACCCTCTTTCAAAAGCTGCACACAGCTGATATTTTATGCGCACACAGCCTACAGAAAATTAGAGGGAACATTGCTCTGGACCTAGAGGAATTGGAGAAGCTGTGGGGTCTAAGATGGCCTTGGCACTCCCAAAGAAGGCTGCTATCTTAGTTAAGTGTGATGGTCCTGAATGACTTTCAAGATTGGAAGATGGAAGCCCTGCTGAGGCAGACTTTTCAAACAGTGGCTTTTGTTTTATGGGCTGCAGTTGGCAGCAGTTATATGTCAGCAGTTATATGGGAGGAGTAGCCTAGTGGTTGGGGCAAGGTACTTCAGGCCGGAAGGTCGGGGGTTCAAATCCCACTAGAGGACAGCAACCTTGGGTCGGAAGGACTGGGGTTTCTAGTCCCACAGATGCTCCTTGTTGTCTTGGGCAAGCCACTTAACCCTCCATAGCCCATGTTCCCTGTAAGTATTAGTGTATGTGTCTCATATCCCCGCATGTTAAATGTATCCCCCAATTGTGTTGTGACCGCTTTGATTGAAGGATAAGGCGGTATACAAAAACTGTCTAAATAAATAAAATTAATAAATGTCCAGGTCTGGTATGCATTGGATCCAGCAGCTTTCCTCAGTTTCCTTTGGAGAGAAGAGTTTAAACACTGGTGAGATCGCCTGTATGAAGGCCAAACTGGCATATGTTGTGTGGCTCGGTCTGGAGAAAGAAGTAGTTGCGGAACTGGCCTATAGATGCAGCTGTGAAATCCTGGCTGGGTAGTTAGAGGAATTTTTCTCTTTGGCGAGGATTTGGGAAATTTGTCGAGGAGCTCGGGAAGGCAAGA
Source organism: Ichthyophis bannanicus (assembly GCA_033557465.1). Taxonomy (NCBI): domain Eukaryota; kingdom Metazoa; phylum Chordata; class Amphibia; order Gymnophiona; family Ichthyophiidae; genus Ichthyophis; species Ichthyophis bannanicus. The sequence continues at coordinate 192,652,717 of CM066036.1, forward strand.
CTCCAAAGACTGCCAGAAGCAAGGTTCAGGCAAACCGTGAAGTCAAGCATGGTGGAGCCTTGTTGCCAAGATGCATGTTGTTACCATCTTAGCAAACGGCATCCCTGGTTCCTCGCCAGGTTGTTTTCCTTTTGGGCCGACAAGAAAGTTGGGGCACTGGACCAAGGACCTCAGGCCACCACAAGTCTACCCAATGATGGGCTTGGGGTTCCTTCCTCATGTGTTCTTTTTTTAAATTTATTTTTGTATTTATAGGATTTTACAATAAATTCAAGAAGGTTCCAAACAAAACCCTTCTTAAGAAACAGGCAGACACATTAACTCCAGTTAGTGGCTCATGTTTGTTGTAGCCCAGATTGTGACTTCAACCACATTTCTTCTCAGGTTTCGTATAATTTTGTGTGATGTTCTCCCCCTTTAAGTTGTGGACTAGAGAGGATAGACACTTTAATTGATATTTTGCTTTTTGAATTATTATTTTCCTTCCTCATATGTTCTAATGAAGCCAGCTGTCTGGTTATCAAGGAATGGGCCTAGATCTTGATGGACCAGTGGATCTTAGCTGTGGTAAAGCATGGTTGCGTACTGTAGTTGCCTGCTCTCTCGCAGACTTTATTTCAGCTTGTTGGGTTCTAGCCTAGTTACCTGCAGGGTTGGGCACTCTGGAGGGTCCTTTGTGCTTAGCAGTTGTGATCCCTGTCCCCAAAGAGGAGTTGGACAGGGGCCGTTGCTCCATTTATTTTGTTTTTCCATAATAAATAAAGAAAGCAAGCAAGCAAATGGGGAAGGATTCAAGGGTGTAGATAGAGTGCAGCAAAAACAGTCCCTCATGGAGGCTTTTCACTCGGATTATGGGAGCTCCATTGTCTCTGGAGGCATATCTACATAGCCTGATCTGGAAAATCTCAGAGATTCTTGCGGTTTGCAATTTGAGAGCATATTAGCCGTTTATCCTTCGGTCTAGCCACAGCTCCCTAAACCTTCTGTGAATGGTGATAGTGACTGTCACCCTGTGCAAGAGTGGTATTCTAGTACATTCCTATCTGCATAGCTAGCTCATCTGGGCATAGTTGGAAACAGGAGGCCAATGGACTGTCTTTTCAGCTAGTCTAGGGACTGCAGACTCCGGTTGGGTCAGCATTCCTGAGGAAGGGTATAAGGAGGGGTAATAGAGGAGAGATAATAATTTGCTGAAGATTAATTTGCTTGTAGGTCAGTATGAGAATTTTGAACTGCATGTCCTTGTGTCTATCTCTTCAGCCAGAAAGATTTTGAATCTCTAGTTTTTGGGGTCAAATGCCCTTTTTATGCATTCAGAGACAAGGTCTTTGTTCAAATGGTCCCTCTTCTCCTTTGAAAAGTGATGTCAATCAAGTGGTCATGCTTTAGAAAGGAAGATTGTGGAGAGAACCTTTAGGTGTAGAGCGCTGCTTTGCTACTTGGAGATGACCAATGAGTTTAGAAGTCTTAATTGATTGATTGTTCATGACATTCAGAGGCCCTAGGCAGGATGAAGGGGCTATGAAATCTGGTATAGTAAGAGTTTCCTTTGCCTACATGCTCATGGGGCATGTAGGCTCTGAGGGAGGGTGAGCTTCTTCCAATGGGGAGTAAGTGGCTTCTTGGGCAGAAGTGCATTGTCCTTCCCTGAGGAGATTTGTACGGTTGTGACATGTTATTTCTGGGGCACTATGGGTGCTTGCTAAAGATGAAGTAGCATTTGGAACAGGGATGCTGAGAATTAGAGTTGATAAATTCAAGCCATTGTATAGAATTGCTGTGTTACATCCCATCCGTTTTATTTAGATCAGGGGTCTCAAACACGCGGCCCGCGGGCCGCATGCGGCCTGCAAGAGCATCTTGTGCGGCCCGCAAGAGCATCTTGTGCGGCCCGCAAGAGCATCTTGTGCGGCCCGCGAAGCACTTACCGGCATGTAAAAAAAAAAAAAATTCCAAACTTGCCGCCGCCGCAGTATTAAGCGTCCCGCGGGCCCCTCTGCCTGGCAGAGTCCTCTCCTCCCTGCAGCATCAGCTCCAAAAGCGGCGGCTTTCAGAGCCGCGAAGAGAGAGAGTTTCTCTCGCACGGTTCTGAAGACTCTCTCACTGCTCTTCAGAACCGCGCGAGAGAAACTCTCTCTCTTCGCGGCTCTGAAAGCCGCCGCTTTTGGAGCTGATGCTGCAGGGAGGAGAGGACTCTGCCAGGCAGAGGGGCCCGCGGGACGCTTATTACTGCAGCGGCGGCAAGTTTGAAATTTTTTTTTTTTTTTTTACATGCTGGCAAGTGCTTCGCGGGCCGTGGTAGCTTTGAGGGCCACTCCTGCCATCGTCCTCAGTATTGTGCAGAGGACTGCAGTGCTGGTGACCTTGGGTCTTACCCCCAGTGCTGGCGCTGGCCTTTGAAATACACTTGAGCGGAGTCTGGACCTTCCACAGATGATCGCTAGTCCAATGCTCTGCGAACCTGGGGCTCAGAGCAGGCATGATCAGCACGTGAGGACAGCGACTCCGCAGCAGTCCCAGAGGCATTGATTCCATGGTTGAGGCTGGAGCCGAAGAAGAGGCCTTAGGACCAAACAGCACCTCTTGCTGTCTTGTATGATTCTTCCAACTCTTGCTCGTTCATCTGGAGCAAGTGGAGTTGTCATGGTTAGCTCTGAATTATTGTCCACTCATGGAGGGTAACGTCTACTAAAACTTATGTGTATTTGTCCTCCAACATTTTTTCTAGGCAATGCAACTCTATTGTGCTATTGCTGTGACTTCTTATTCACATATATAGTATTTACTCCCAAACTATATCACAGATATTGGGGGATTTAGGAGGTCTCAGACTCAACACAACACTGGCTGCAACGGACTTTGTCTTTAGCTTGAACTGGGCTTGAAATGGGCTTGAACTGCAAATGGCTGATAGGGAGGGGGACTTGGAATGGAAATGGGCTGTGAGGGGAGGGAGCTAGCACTGGACATGGGCTGAGGGGGGAGCTACGATAGTAAATGGGCTGATGGGGGGCTAGGACTGAAAATGGGCTGATGCAGTGACTAGAAGGGAGGGGGTGCTGTGTGGGACTGGAACTAGAAGGGAGCTGATGTTGGGGGAGGATTAGAATGGGATGGAGCTGGGTGAGTGAAATGGAGAGGGGGAAATATTTTGTGTGGGAGGGAAGACAAATCTACAATTGGCCAGGTATTGGGAGAGTAAGTGGGGATTGAGGATGGAGGGGTAAAATTTGAGTGGATGAAATAGAAATGAGGAAAGAGCAAAAGGAGAAAGATTAATATGTTAATGCAGATGTAGAGGGAGAATGGAAAAAGCTAGAAGAGAGAAGAAAGGACAAATTTAAATCATACGATGGAGAGTTATCAGAATGCAAGAAGAAACCAGAAGAAAGTGGCTGGAACAATTGAAAATGAAAAAAAATGCACAAAAGGTGGAAAAAATATCTTTATTTTGAATTTATTAACTGGAATATGTCAGTTCTGGGAAATGTGCATCAATAACGTCTGCGCTTTGTTTAGTACAAGAGGAAATTAATTTATAGTTTTATTTCTACAGTGTTGTTGTACATTCCAAGTTTGGCTTTTGGGGGTCCCAGTTTAATTGTCTTGTTTCTAAATTTTGATTCCTTGTTTGGTGATGGTGTATTCTGCATGTGTAACTGAGCTGAGGTATTCTGTTTATGTAATTCCTATTTGACATTGCTACTTGTTCTCTGTCCCCAGTAGGTCATGTATTGTTATTCTCTGAAATGTATTGATTTAATATTTGCAGTGTTGCCTTTTGATAGTTAGGGTATGGTGCTTTGTGAGTCCTGGTAGTGCTGTTAGGATATGGCGGGTTTGCTATGGGTTCTAAATGGGCAGTGTTTGTTTGTAGTAGTTCCTAATGTGCCTGGCGGTTGGCACTGGATTATAGTAATGTAGAAATCTTTTAGTCTTTCTTTATTCATGCACTCATTAAGAGGCATGTTTACTAAAAGTTAGTGTATGGTAACATTATGCAAATATTTATGCAAATGAGGCCCCTTATGCAAATGAGGTCCCACGTCTCATGCGGCCCCTGGGTTATTTTACAAGTCCTCATTTGGCCCTCAAAGCAATTTGAGTTTGAGACCCCTGATTTAGATGGTCCAGTGGACGATAAGGACAGAAAAATATGGTGTTATCTGCTCATTTTCTTTCCTTGACTCCTACCAGACCACTCCAGATTCCCGGTCTGCTGAGGCCTCCTTTTTCCAGTGGCGGCTGTTCTTGGTGCCAAAATTCGTTGGCAAAGGGGCGGCCATTTTCTCTCTAGGTATTTGGACCATGTGGCGAGCTGCCTGTGTGAGGAAGACGACAGGCAGAATAGCTAGATTTTTGGACCTAGTGTTTCTTTTGTTTGTAGGTTTTCTGAGGCTGGGGGGGGTGGGGGGAGGGTTCCTCAGCCTTAAGGGGGCTGTTGTCAGTCCTCATTATTTTTAAGTTTATTCTTAGTTTTATAGGACAGCAGTTTTGGCATTGATCTCTGATGCCACATGTTCTCTCCCTCCTAATCATGTCTCTGAGGAGCATCTGTTAAGTCCCGGGATATTAGGCAAATTGCCAGCTTTTAGTTTCTTCAAGAGCAGAGCCCTAACTTGTTGTTGGAAGGAGGGACAGGCTGGAAGTGTGCTTTTGTGTATTCTATAGTGAAAGTTGGCCAAACGCCTGTGGTTTCACAGGGACAGGTTTAGGAAACCTTAGGATATAAAAAAAAATATAATAATAACAGTTAAACTGTCAACCAAGAAGTGCCTGTGCTACTGTCTATGGCCACCAGAGGGCAACTGGTACACTCAATAGTGCCTTTCTGTGACCGTGTGTATGCAGCCATCATCAGATTGATCTCTGCAAGTCAGGGAAGAAATAACCACAGGGCTACCTCATGGGCTCTCACGGTTAGTGACTAAACAAGCAACTGTAATGTTCTGCAAATCAAGATTATATGACCAAGATTTAAAGTTCTTAACTTCTGTATCGTTTGTCGGGCTCTGGTGCCCTAAAGGCCACCGGATGGCAGCGCTGCTCATAAATCACATATAGTATTCACTGCCCCCATCCCTGGGGGGGGGGGTTGTAAAATATGAAATCGTATTCCTCATCAGGTTCACACAGACAGCAACCTCTAAGACCTCCACTTGCAAGGTTAGCAGTGGAATACACTGACATTTCTCTGACTGCAGGAAGGCTGGGGGGGGGGGGGGATGCCTGTGTGTTTCATAGCTCCACTTAGCATGCCCTTCCCAGGAAATTCTCATCTATTTCTAGAGCCTGTGCTGTCAGAACAGGGCTTTAAGCACTTAGCAGGGGCACTGACCCGTCTGTGCCATCTTGTTAAAGGCTGAGGGTGAAGAGAAGGACGTCTAGGTAGCACAGTCTGGGGCTTAGCGCTCCAGGGCACTGGAAGGTTTCATAGCGGAAGTCAATACTCTGTGTATGCTCCATGTATTCAGCCTGTGTTCAAGCGTGCTCACTGCACTGTGTTTGGGTGACAGGTGCTGGGTCATCCGTATATGTAGATGTGCATTTTGTATGTGCTCACAATTGCTTAGGCATGATTTTTGGGTGCACTCTTTGCAGACTGAGACTGCATTTCTTTGCTTGGACTGTATTATCAGGCTAAGGTAATTTCTCCAGTAATGGGGGATGTCGATTGTAATAAAGTGCGTGAGGTCCTCGTGTTACATGGGGTTGAAGATGCAGTCGTGGGATCTGCTGTGGAGTGAGCCGTCCGGAGGAGCTACAGTGTCACAGTCACCAGTTTCCCTTTCTGTTTGGGCTTTGTTCCCAGATCCTAGCCCCTCTTTCTCTCTGATGTCCAGGACGCAAGGTCCCCGGCCCACTGGACAATCTATTCTCAATGCTGGCAGAAGGACCGGGAGAGCGAGAAAGGAAGACCAGGAACCAGCACTGGCTCTGATGTCTCTCCACTGCCAGTGTTTGCTACGGTCACATATTCCCAGTCAGTTATTTATTTGAGTATACTGGTTGCCTACAGGTCAGTGTGACATACAGTTGATTATGGTATTTCTATTTCCCTTGTCCCTGAAGGGCTCACAGTTTATGTTTTGGTACCTGAGGCAGAGGGTTAAGTCGCTTAACGAAGGCCAGAAGGACCACCTATGGGACCAGAAACCCTAGTTTTTATGGCCCAAGGTTGGTGGTCTCGATAGAAATTCAAACCCTTGGTCCTCTGGCAACTTGCCTCAACCACTAGGCCGCACAGCTCCGTGTGAGCTGGCCATAGGGCCAGGCGCAGCCTGTTACTTCCAAGGCAGAGACCTTGGGGAGGTTCCGTTCATAAGGATAGGAGACATGCCATACTGGGTCAGACCAAGTTCTTTCAGGTCCAGTATCCTGTTTCCTAGGGTAGCCAATCCAGGTCTTAAGGACCTGGCTGGTTTCCAAAAAGACGAATAGGCTACTCAATGCTTGTATCGGGGCAAGCAGTGGATTCATGTATGCTCATATTTTAAGGGTTCCGTTGCATGTACAACAGATGTGACGCTCTGTTGGGTTGTGTGCCTTGTAGAACATCTTGAATTGGTGAAAGTTGGTATAAAAAAAATATATAATTTTCCAGCTTCTCTCTAATAAAATGTTATATTATGGACCTTTCCTCCGGGAGCTTGGCCAAAAACTTTGTTAAACTCCGCTACGTTCGGAGATCGTTTCGCGCAAGGCTCTTTGAGTACACAGGGAGACCCAGTGGTCAGTCAACCAACTGGAAATGCGAGCGATACGCCCAGCGTTGCAGGCATTCGAAGCTACGGTGACAGGTCGAGCGATGCGAGTACTGTCTGACAACTCCACGGCGGTGGCCTACATCAATCGGCAGGGCAGAACCGGAAGTGTGGCCATAGAGGCCGCGGCAGAGGGTCTGTGTGTGTGTATAGAGCTTTGGCTGTCAGCATTTTCGGTGGCGCATGTTGCGGGTAAGGACATTGTGATGGCGGATTTCCTCAGCTGGGTCCGAGTAGATGCCGGAGAATGGGAGTGGCATCCGGAAGTGTTCGCACAGATTGGTCGCATATGGGGACAGCCAGTAATGGACCTCATGGCGGCGTTTCACTCTGCATATACGGGTCGCTTCTTCAGCAGATGACGCAAAAGGAGGTCGGAAGGCATCGGTGCACTGTTTCAACGGCGGCCGTCGTTCGGTCTTCTCTGTCTGTCCACTGGGGGCACTCATAGGTCGAGTGGTTCTGCATATCGAAGCACTTCGGGGAAACGTGTGGTTGGGGGCCTCGGGCTGGCCGAGGCGCCCGTGGTATGCCTGCCTCATATGGTTGCTCGACGGGAATCCATGGAGGTTTCCGACATTGGAGATTCTGTTGCTACGGAGTTCCCTTCGAATGCCTCAGGTGCATCGTTTTTTGCTTATGGGGTGGCCATTGAAAGGGCAAGCTTAAGGAAAAAGAGTTGCTCAGCAGCAGTCTTTGCCACCTTGCCGCAAAAAAAAAAAAAAAGTCTATGTCCCTTGCATATGAGCGTATATGACGCATCTTTGAGGACGGGTGCTTGTGGAGGCACGCTCGCGCGACAACAGTGTCAGTTCCCTTGGTATTAAGTTTTCTGCAGGACGGGTTTGGTAAAGGCAGGTCCTGGAGAGTTCAGTTAGCAGCTCTGTCTTGCTATAGGGGCAAAGGACAGGGAGTGGCTCTCATGCACAGGTCGATGTGGTATGCTTTCTCAGGCGGTTACCAGATTGTAGCCCTCTCGTAGGCTATTAATTCCACCGGAGAAGTTCAGGTTGGTTTTAGGAGTGTTAGCTAGCGCGACATTGGGGCCCTTGCAACAGGCGTAGGTTAAGGGTTTTGCCTTGAAGACGGTACGTTTGATGGTCATCTGTTCGGCGAGGCGATTTTTGGAGTTGCAGGCATTGACCTGTCAGGAAACGTTTTTTATCTGTCTCCAGACAGAAGGTGGCCTGGCGGCTTGTTCTGTCGTTGTTGCCAAAGGTGGTTTTTACGTTCACCTAACTAAAATGGTCTCTTCCAGTGCTAGGTGCGGCGGAGGGGAGCGTATTGAACCATAGCTTGCGCTGTTTGGACGTCAAGAGAGCGCTGCGGCAGTGTTGAAAGGTTTCAGAAACTTTCGCAAGGCGGATCGTCTCTCTTCGCGGTGTTTGGAGGGCCCCGCAAAGGGAAGTGTCGGCATCCATTTCTGGATGGATTGGAGCAGCGAGTGCGTTGGCTTATCTTCTACGGGACCATACAGTCCCAGGGAGCTTTCGAGCTCACTCTACCGGAGTGCAAGCGTCTTCTTGGACGGAGCACAATTTGGTTCCGCCAGTGGACATCTGTAGGGAGGCCTCTTGGTTGTCTCTCCATACTTTCAGTAAGCACTACCGCCTAGATGTTCTGGCGGCTAAGGATGCCTTTTTCAGGGAGGCAGTGTTGAGATCCGGCTGGAAAGGTCCCTCCCAACGATTACTGCTCTGAGGTTGAGGACTAAACTGGAGGAACGATAAGGAAATAGGAATTACACTTACCTGGTAATTGTGGTTCCTTGAGTGACTCCAGTTTAGTCCTCATTCCTGCCCGGGGATGGGGGTCTTAGCAGTGGTTTTTCTGTTGAGGGAAGTGCAAGGTTAAAAGTGGATATAGGCCTTCACTGGTGTTCAGTCGTTTTGATGCGTCCATTTGTTTTGCGCTATATTGTTATATTATTATATTATATATATTGCTATATTGCTCTGGATTGTTTAGGGATAGGCATTTGACGGAAAGGAGAGCATGCAGGAAGCAGGCCCTTTCCTTCTGGAAGGGGAGTAGTAGGTAGATAGGTTATATGTTCTGCGTGCCCTTGAATATAATGTTAAAAAAAAAAAAAGTTACTGTTTTTTTGCTCCTTTGAGTCTGCTTTGTCAATAGTTCACTGGGGGCTGATGGGAGAGACCAGCAGGCTATATCCAGTGATGTGATATGAGTTTTTGACATGCCCAGTCTCCAAGCTGCAGGAGGAGGTTCACTACCTAGAGGTTGAGGACTAAACTGGAGTCACTCAAGGAACCACATTTACCAGGTAAGTGTAATTCCTATATCTAAGAGAAACAAAAAAAGCAGGCAGAGAGGCTGTCTACGCACATTTGCCTTACAGAAGGGTGGCCTGTAGCTGTGGCATGCCCACTAAGGCTATGTGTTTGGCTTGTGGCTCCTGGAGATTTTGGCAGCCGGATTTTGCTGTGGCTGCAAAACTGAGTCCTGAGGAGCATCTAGAGGCTCAGACAGATAATGCTAGGAAGGGGGGAACCTTGAGGGGGCTTTAAGGGTCATTCTCAGCTGTCGGGAGAGCGCTCTTCTCTTGCAGTGGAGGCCAGGCGGATAGTTCTTCCAGCTGGAGCAGATACTCTCCCTCCACCCCTTTTGGAGGGGAGAAGTACTGGAGTCAAATCTCTCAGACCCTCCTCGTCCAAGGATGTGGCTGAGGAGTTGGACCACAGCGGGTTTTCCTTGGAGTTTGTTTTACTCATGCATACAACCTTTTGCATGAAGCATTGTGAGGAGGACGACCCACGGGGGCTCTCCGAAGGATTTCTGAGATAGAGGACCGACAGGGAGCCTGCTCTTAACCGGAGATTTTTGGATGCGGACCTTTGGGAAGACACGGGGTCCCTTCACTCGGAGGAGGAAGGGGACTCGGAGACGGGGGCAGACATGGGCAAGGAATCCTCCGAGCTAGAGGAAGGAGATGAGGCGAGGATTGTACGTGTCTTCCGTTGGGAATTATTGGCAGCGTGAATCACCCATTTGCTTAGGGCTCTTAATATGTCAGAGGCGCCATTGGAGAATGAGCCACTGGAGGGCCCGATGTTCCAGGCAGGCTGGAAGCTGCTAACGGTGTTCCCACTCCATCGAGTAATCAAGCAGATGATTCAGGATGAATGGGAGGTTCCTGAGGCCGCTCTTAGGGGCACACTTGCGATGGCGAGACTGTCCCCCATACCAGACTCTGAAAAGGAGCTCCTCCGCTCACCTAAGGTGGATACGGCGATCTTGGCGGTCAGAAAGAAAACCACAATCCTGTTGGAGGGCAGTACAGCCCTCAAGGATGTCCAGGACCGGAGGTTAGAGATCTTGCTTAAACAGGCGTTTGATATCAACATGCTGTCCTTACAGGCGTCCATCCCTGGGGCCTTTGTGTCCCGTGCGTGCCTACGATGGGCGCAAGGAATCTTGGAGACTGAAGGAGTCGTTTCTGTGTCACCTCCAGAGGCAGCCAAGTTAGAATCCAGAGCAACATATTTGGCGGATGCCTTTTATGATCTGATTAGGGGCCTATCCAAGAGCATGGCCTTGGTGGTGGTGGCCCCACACTATTTATGGCTCTGCAATTGGTTGGCAGATGTCTCCTCCAAGTCACATTTGAATAAGCTTCCTTTCAAGGGTAAGCTTTTGTTCGGGGAGGCTTTGGACAAGCTGGTGAAGGACCTGAGCAAGATCAGGGGTGGTTGGTTGCCACGCAAAAGCCAGTTTGGTCCGTGGGTCCTGTGTGAACCCCGTCACTGGACTTTTGGAGGTTCTGTTTTGTGCTATATAAGAGAGGACATTTTGCCACCTGAGGACAGCCTTTTTGGGGTTTCTGAGGATCAGGCAGAGGGTTCTATGCCTCTTCCTCGACTGTGATTAAGAAACAGCAGTGAGATAAGGGGGGTCCCGGCGGGGTTAATGCTCATAGAGGGACGGCTGTGGGACTTTTATTCCACCTGGACCCACATTACCACCGATCAGTGGAGATTATTTGAGAGAGTTACGCCCTTGAGTTTGCGCCAGCTCCTCAGGGAATCCTTTCTCCGTTCTCCCTGTAAGGCCTCTCACAAGACTCAAGCTGTTCAGGACACTCTTTGCCATCTGCAGGTCTTACAGGCCATGGTGGCTGTTCCTCCTGACCAGTGCAGGTTGGGTTGATATTCAGTTTACTTCATGGTTCCTAAAAAGGAGGACTCCTTCCGACCCATCTTGGATCTCGTGCATAAATCGTTGTCTCAAGGTGCCACGTTTTCACATGGAAACCCTCCGGTCGGTAATTGTGGCCATCAGAGAAGGCGAGTTTCTCACGTCACGTGATCTTACCAAGGCCTGTTCAGCCCGAGCATCAGAGGTTCCTAAGTTTGCGGTCCCTATGGGGCACTTTCAGTTTCAGGTCTTTCCCTTTGGCCTGGTCATGGCTCCCCAAATCTTCACAAAGGTCGTGGTTGCGTTGCGTCAGGAAGATGTTGTGGTTCATTCCTACCTGGACGATTGGTTGGTCAGAGTGAAATTCAAGGAAGAGAATGAAAGAGCCATGGGAGAAGGTCATTATCATGAGTCTCTACTTCTTCGCTTAGGTACCTCTCCCCCTCTGTACTTTCTTCTCATCTATGCCCCTCCTGCTCTTTCTGCCCCCCTGTGGGATTCCCTCTTATCCACCCTTTCTGAGGCTTCTCTTCTTTATCCCCACCTATTGATCTTAGGAGATCTTAGAAAACAGAGGATAGGGCTAAATGGCCAATTTTCCCAATGGAGAAAGGTAAATAGTGGTGTACCCCAAGGATCTGTGCTGGGTCCACTGCTTTTTGACATATTCATAAATGACCTGGAAAAGGGAATAACGAGTGAGGTTATCAAATTTGCAGATGACACAAAACGATTTAAAGTTGTTAAAACCCAAGAGGATTGTGGAAAATTGCAAGAGGATCTTGATAAATTGGAAGACTGGGCATCAAAATGACAGATGAAATTTAATGTGGACAAGTGCAAAGTTATGCACCTAGGGAAGAACAACCCAAACTATGGTTACACGATGCAAGGTTCCACATTAGGAACCTCCACCCAGGAAAAAGATTTAGGCGTCATTGTGGATAACATTTTAAAACCCTCGGCCCAGTGTGCAGCGGCGGCCAAGAGAGCAAATAGAAGCTAGGTATCATAAGGAAAGGAATGGAAAATAAAACTAACATCTTTGTTAGTGATATAGCGGAAGGGCTGTCGGGTAAGGTTTGCCTCTTTGCGGATGATACCAAAATCTGCAATAGAGTAGACACCCAGGAAGGGGTAGATAACATGAGGAGGGATCTAGCTAAGCTTGAAGAATGGTCTAGAATTTGGCAGCTGGGATTTAATGTTAAAAAATGTAAGGTCATGCATTTGGGCTGCAGCAATCTAAGGGAGCAATACAGTATAGGAGGTGAAGTACTTTTGTCCACTAAAGAAGAGCGGGACCTAGGCGTGGTTGTGTCTGATGATCTTAAAGTAGCTAAACAGGTGGAAAAGGCGACAGCAAAAGCTAGAAGGATGCTTGGGTGCATACGGAGAGGAATGGTTAGCAGAAAAAAGGAGGTGATAATGCCTCTGTATAAGTCTTTGGTGCGACCTCCTTTGGAGTATGGTGTGCAATTCTGGAGACCGCACCTTCAAAAGGATGTGAACAGGATGGAGTCGGTGCAGAGGGTTGCTACCAAAATGATTAATGGGCTTCATTATAAAGCATATGAGGACAGACTTAAGGATCTTAATATGTACACCTTAGAGGAAAGGCGGGATAGAGGTGATATGATTGAGATGTTTAAATACCTCCGTGGCATAAATGTTCAGGGAGAGAGCCTCTTTCAATTGAAAGCAAGTTCTGCTACGAGGGGGACATGGGATGAGGGTGAAGGGAGATAGATTCAGGAATGATATGCGGAAATATTTCTTTACGGAAAGAGTAGTGGATCCGTGGAATAGTCTCCCAGTGGAGGTGGTAGAGATGAGGACAGTAACTGAATTCAAGAAAGCATGGGACCAACACAGAGGATCTCTAAAGGCAAAAAGTGGACTGTTGTAATTGTTATGGAAGGACAGACTAGATAGGCCATGTGGTCTTTTTCTGTCGTCATATTTCTATGTTTCTATGTTTCTATGTTTCTAAGATATTATAATGCCTCTATATCGTTCCATGGTGAAGACCGCACCTTGAATATTGTGTGCAATTCTGGTCGCCATATCTTAAAAAGGATATAGCGTTATTAGAAAAGGTTCAGAGAAAAGCCACCAAAATGGTAAAGGGGATGGAAGGATACCCCTTTGAAGAAAGGCTAAAAAGGTTAGGGCTCTTTAACCTGGAAAAGAGACGGCTGAGGGGAGATATGATAGAAGACTATAAATTAATGAACGGAGTGGAATGGGTAAACGTAGATCGATAGTTAATCAGAATATAGAAAGACTAGGGGACATGCAATGAAGCTACAGGGTAAACTATTTAAGACTAATAAAAGAAAATATTTTTTCACTCAACGTGTAATCAAACTCTGGAATTTGTTACCGGAGGATGTAGTAAAGGCTGTTAGTGTAGCTGCGTTTAAAAAAGATTTGGACAAATTCCTGGAGGAAAGGTCCATAAACCATTATTAAGAATGGACCCAGGATATCAATGCTTGACCCAATACAAGCATTGTGGAACCTGTGTCTTTTGGGGAAACTGCTAGGTACGTATGACCTAGATTGGCCACTGTTGGAAACAGGATACTGGGCTTGATGAACCTTGGTCTGACCAGTATGGCATATCTTATCTTCTTAATATTCACGTGGACTCTCCTTCTTCGGCTCGTGATCTGGCCTTCCTTACTTTCCTTTCTGAGCTTTCTCTCATAGTAGCATAGTAAATGATGGCTGATAAAGACCAGCATGGTCCATCTTGTCTGCACAGCAATATGGCAGGAGTAGGTACACCCCTTCCCATGTCTTTTAGAGAGTAGGTGCACCCCTACCCATGTCTTTGCTTAGTGGTGCCCCCACCAGGAGCAGGTGCATCCCTCCCCATATCTTTGTTTCTTTGTTTGTTTAGGGGTGAATCCACCGCTCCTCCCCCCATTGCTCCATGTAGGGCACCCCTATTTGTTGAGAAATTAGATGGTTCAGTTTATTTTGATTTAATCTTGTTGCTGTAAAGTGATCCACTGTGTCTGTCCCAGGCCACTTTGAATTCCGTCACTGTGTTTGCCCCCACCACCTCCATCGGGAGGGCATTCCAAGCATCCACAACCCTTTCAGTAAAAAAGTATTTCCTGACATTGCCTTTCAATTTACCACCTTACAGCTTCATGTCATGCCCTCTAGTTTTACAGTTTCCCTGTCTCTGGAAGAGGTTTGTTTGTTTGTTCATTATTTCTCTTTAAGTATTTAAAGGTCTGAATCATATCTCCCCTATCCCTCCTGTCCTTCAAAGTGTACTTATTTAGGTCTTCAAGTCTCTCCTCATAAGGCTTCTGACACAGGCTCTAAATCATTTTAGTCGCCTTCCTCTGAACAGCTTCCATTCTTTTTACATCCTTTGCAAGATACGGTCTCCAAAACTGAACACAGTATTCCAAGTGAGGCCTCACCAGAGACTTATACAGTGGCACTAGTACCCCTTCTTTTCTGCTGGTAATTCCTCTTCGAATGCAGCCCAACATCCTCGTGGCTTTTGCCACCGCCTTGTCGCACTGTTTTGCCACCTTGAGATCTACAGAAATAATCACACTGAGGTATTTCTCCTGCTCTGTGCACACCAACCTCTCGCCCCCCCCCCCCATCGTGTGCATTTCCTTTGGATTTCTGCTACCCAAGTGCATGACACGGCACTTCTTCACATTAAATCTCAATTGCCAAGCATCAGACCATTCCTCCAGCTTTTGCAGATCCCTCCTCATGTTCAGCACTCCCTCGGGGGAGTCCACTCTGTTGCAAATTTTCGTGTCATCTGCAAAAAGACCGACTTTTCCATTCAGTCCTTCAGCAATATAACTTCCAAATACATTGAACAGTGCCAGGCCCAGGACCGAACTCTGAGGCACCCCGCTAATCACCTTCCTTTCATCTGAGTGAGCTCCATTTACCATCACCTTCTGTCGTCTGTCAGTCAACCAATTTCTGATCCAGTTTACCACCTTGGAACCCATCCCCAAACTACTGAGTTTATTGATCAGCCTCCTATGAGGGACAGTATCAAAGACTTTGCTGAAATCCAGGTAGATGACATCCATCGTGTATCCTTGATCCAGTTCTCTGGTCAACCAGTCAAAGAACTCAATCAGAATTGTGTGGCAAGATCGCCCCCTTGGTAAAACCATGTTGCCTCAGATCCTGTAACGCTCTGGTTTTGAGAAAGTTCACTATTCGCTCTTTCAGGAGCGTCTCCATTACCTTTCCCGCCACCGAGGTAAGGCTCACTGGCCTGTAGTTTGACACTTCTTCCCTGTCACCACTTTTGTGGAGAGGTACGACGTCAGCCATTCTGCAGTCCTGTGGAACCTCTTCTGTTTCCAAGGATCTGTTGAAAACATCCTTTAATGGCCCTGCAAGAACCTCTCTGAGCTCTTTCAGTATCCTGGGGATGTATCCCATTCGGTCCCATGACTTTGTCCTCTTTCAGTTTTGCAAGTTGTTCTAACACCTCATTCTCCAGGACCAAGCAAGAAGTCAGTCCTCACATATGGGTGACGTCGGCGCCAACGGAGCCCTCGTGCGGAGCATTTCCCCATTTTTCAAAGAAAGCCTTTGGGAATTGCAGCGCGCATGCGCGGTCCCCTTCCCGCCCAAGGGTGCCATCTTGCTCAGTATTCTTTTTTCCGCGGAGCCCGACGGACGTAGTTCGTTTTTCGCCGAGGAAAAAGTTGATTTCCCTATTTTTTGTACTTCTCCTTCGGTTTGACGCTGGATCCTTTTCCCGCCTGGTCCCGATACGTCGGTATCGAGCCCACTCTCTCCTTTTTCGGTTTTTGTCCTTCGTGACTAGCGTTCGTGCCATTTTTTCTTTTTTTCCTGGCAGCCCTGTCTTTTGACCTCGCAGGGGCCCTTTTTCCCCCGATGGCTGCCAGCGGGTTTAAAAAGTGTGATCGGTGTAAGAAACTTATGTCTCTTACCGACACACACGACTGCTGCCTCCGCTGCCTCGGGCCCGATCATGACCCGATGATTTGTTGTCCGTGTGGCAAAATGTCCTCAAAGGCGTTGAGGAGTCGGCAGCACCAGAAGGATAGGATCTTCTCTGACTCCGCGTCCGGACGGGCCCGGACCTCGTCAGAGGCCTCGACGTCTCGGGACTCCGGCCCCGAGCAGCGTCGAGGTTCCTCTGAGCGGGGGTCTCTTTCGCAGGAACAGCGCAGGAAGAAGAAACCCGCGAGGGCGGCGTCGGTGGACGCTCCTGGTTCCTCGAGAGCCAGGTCGCATAGCCCCAATAGCCGTCCCAGGTCTTCGGAGTCGGAGAGGCCTGCCTAGCAACCTTGTCTCGAGATGGAGTCTCCTGGACACGTGAGTGCTGTAGTCCTCGTGGACCCTCCTCCAAGGGAGCCGACGTCGGGCCCGACGCCGTCGGGGCCCGAGTCGGGGGCTGCTGGGTCTCCTGAGCTCGGACTCAGGTTGATGGCCTTGGAGAGCAGCCTCGCTGCCTTCATGGAACAGCAGCGGGCATTGATCGCCGGTCTCACCGGTGCATCTGCCCCGACCACCGGGACATCGACGTCCAAGTCGACGCCGGAGGCCGAGCCGATCCTCGAGTCCTTGCGGGTTCGAGTCGATCCTCGGCCACGGTCTCCCTCGGCCTCCCGTTCGGGACCGAGGTCGTCGATGCCGGTACCCTCGGCGTCGGGGCGGAGGGCATCGGTGCCCGCCCGACCGGAGCCGCTCGACACCTCCTCCGAGGAGTCGGGCTGGGAGACGGAGGACGAAGAGTCACCCGACACCTATCGGACTCGGTGTGTCCCATCGGACTCGCCGGAGTCCAAACCTCGGAGACGATCCCCACCGGAGGGTACCCGGTTCTCGGACTTCGTGCGGGATATGGCCAAGGCCTTGGCCTTCCCCACGGATCCCGAGGAGGAGCTTCGAGCCGAGGAGCTCGAGGCCCTCCAGTATGACTCTCCCCCGAAGGAGGCCTTTACTGTACCAGTTCCTCCAATGCTGGAGCGGCTGCTCTTCTGCATGTGGGAGACCCCGGCCTCGACACCGGTGTTAAGCAAGCGGGTCGATTCCATCTATCGAGTCCGCAAGAGCCCCGGGTTCCAAAAGGCACAATTACCGCACCACTCCATGGTTGTGGAATCGGCCATGCATCGACTGAAAAGTCAGAAGATGCACTCCTTGGTGCCTCCCGGCCGGGAGGCCCGGAACCTGGATGCCCTCGGTAAGAAGTGCTTCCAGGGCTCTATGCTTGCTTGCCGTGTCCAGACATACCAGCTCTACATGGGCATGTATCTCCGAGACCTGGCAAAGGAGATTGCCGGGTTCTCTGCTGGTCTCTCCGAGGAACCTTTGCAGAGGTTCCAGGCCTTGTCCACTGGTATTCGAGAGTGCTCGAAGTTTATCTCTCGAGCAGCCTACGATGGCTTTGAGGCTTCGGCTCGAGTAGCCGGGGCCGGCATCGGTGCCCGCCGACAGGCTTGGCTACAGTCATCTGACCTCGAGCCATGGGTACAGGACAAGTTGGTCGATGTCCCCTGCCGAGGTGAAAACCTCTTTGGCAAGCCCATGGCTGAAAAGGGTGCAGAACTCGAGACCGAGACTCTGACCAGGACTAGGCTATCCAGAAAAACCTCTGCCCCTTCTCAGAAGAGAAGGGCTCGGGGAAAAAAGACCTTTTACCCGAGGAAGTCATCTGCCTATAAACAATACCCTCATTATCAGGCCTCTGCAGCTCCCCAACAGGGTCAGCAGGCCAAGGGGCAGGGTCATGGGCCCCGTAGGCAGAAGGCCCCCAAGCCATCAACACCGGCCCCTGCTCAGCAGGGTGGGGGTTTTTGACTCACAAAGCATAGCCTCTTCTCCTCAGCTGGCTTCTCTCAGCACAGGAGGCTGGCTGGCCCACTTTGCCCACAGGTGGTCAGCCGTCACATCAGATACCTGGGTGCTTCATATAGTCCAAAAGGGCTATCTTCTCCATTTTCATCAGGTACCTCCCTCCTATTTTCCAGGGGAGCCTCCAAGACTCCCTCTGCACAGGGACCTACTCCTTCAGGAGTTAGCAAGTCTACTAAAGGAACAGGCTGTGGAACCGGTGCCCCACCACCTGAGAGGTCACGGCTTTTATTCCAGGTACTTTCTGATACCAAAAAGAACAGGAGGCCTCAGACCCATCCTAGACTTGCTCAACCTCAACAAGTTCTTGGAGAGGGAAAAGTTCAAGATGCTTACCCTTGGAATCCTGTTGCCCTACCTCCAGCAGGGAGATTGGCTATGCTCCTTAGATCTCAAGGATGCTTATACTCACATCCTTATTCATCCAGACCACAGACAATATCTCAGATTTGTTGTGGGAGGAAACCACTATCAGTACAGAGTACTACCTTTTGGCCTGACCTCCGCTCCCAGGGTGTTCACCAAGTGCCTGGCAGTGGTGGCGGCCTACCTAAGGCTTCAAGGTCTTTTTGTGTTTCCGTACTTGGATGACTGGCTCATAAGGGACCAGTCTTCCCAGGAGACCAATCTAGCCACCCTTCGCACTGTGGCTCTGCTTCAGCACTTGGGCTTTGTCATAAACTTCGCAAAGTCTACTTTGCTCCAGTCCCAGAACTTAGAATTCATAGAAGCAAGGCTGGACACTCTTCAGGCGAAGGCTTTTCTGTCAGTGGACAGAGCCCACAGGCTGATGGATCTAGCCAGGCAGTTTCACAGCAATTCCCTGGTCTCTGCCAGGCAATTCCTGAGACTACTCGGCCATATGGCTTCCACGGTTCATGTAACCCCCAATGCCCGCCTGCACATGCGGCCTGCTCAGGTGGAGCCTTTGCACTCGGTGGCATCAAGCCACAGGGAGCCTAGCGGACTCAGTAAGAATATCCGACCTGCTCGTCTCCTCTCTGCAATGGTGGCTTCATCTTCCGAATCTGGTACTCGGAGTGGTTTTTCAATCCCCTCCGCATTCTCAAGTGCTGACGACAGATGCTTCTCTTCTAGGTTGGGGAGCACATAGCCAAGGGACATGTACTCAGGGTCTCTGGACGCCTTTGGAGGCTGCTCAACAGATAAACTTCCTGGAGCTACGGGCGATACGCCTAGCTCTGAGAGCCTTCTCCCACCTCGCCTCTCACCAGTCTGTACTAGTCCAGACGGACAATCAAGTTGCCATGTTCTACGTGAACAAACAAGGAGGCACAGGCTCCTTCCTTCTATGTCAGGAGGCACAACGGCTGTGCTCTTGGGCCGTCAATCACGGAATCCTCCTCAAGGCTGTCTACCTCCCAGGTCAAGAAAATTACCTGGCGGACAGACTGAGCAGGATCCTGCAACCACACGAATGGAGATTGAACCCGTTGGTGGTTCAGCAGATCTTTCTCATGTGGGGCCTCCCCACCATGGATCTTTTCGCCAGTCCTCTGAACCGGCAACTCCCGAGATTCTGCTGCAGACAACCGCATCTTCTCAGAGTAGCAGCGGATGCGTTTCTGATCTCGTGGTCCACAGGCCTACTGTATGCGTTTCCTCCCACGCCACTAGTGTCCAGAACACTGTTCAAAGTCCTCAAGGACGGGGCCTCAATGATCCTGATAGCCCCCAGGTGGCCGAGGCAACCATGGTTCCCATCTTCTGTTGCAACTGGCGGTGGACACCCCTCTTCCTCTGGGGTTTCAGCACGATCTCCTGTCTCAGGATTAGGGGACTCTCTTGCACCCCAACCTCCAGTCCCTTCATCTGATGGCCTGGCTGCTGAAAGGGTAGTCCTGGCTCCCCTACTACTGCCTCGAGAGGTGGAAGATATAGTCTTAGCCTCTAGACGGCAATCCACCAGGAAATCCTACGCTCTTAAGTGGCGTAGATTCTCCGCATGGTGTGCTCAGCACAGCGAGAATCCCTTCTCGTGCTTGGTAGTGGTAGTATTGCAATATTTGCTTTACCTCTCCAATCTAGGCCTTAAGTCCAACTCTGTCAGGGTTCACCTCAGTGCTCTCTCAGCGCACCACTCACCGGTGGACGGAAGACCTCTTTCCAACCACCCTTTGGTGGCTCGTTTTCTCAGAGGCCTCCTTCTGCTTAAGCCTCCTTTGCGTCCTCCAGCCCCTGAGTGGGATCTGAATGTGGTCTTACAGCAGATTACTTGTCCGCCCTTTGAACCTATGGCTACCTGCCCTCTCTGGTTTCCCTCCTGGAAAACCTTGTTTTTGGTAGCTCTTACCTCTGCTAGGCGAGTGAGTGTACTGCAGGCACTAGTGTCTGATCCCCCTTACACTAGGTTCTACAGGAATAGGGTAGTCTTACGGACTCACCCTAAGTTTCTTCCTAAGGTTGTCTCCCCTTTTCACCTCAATCAGGAGGTGGTTCTTCCGACCTTCCTTCCCAGGCCACATGCCAACCGGGCTGAGATGGTCTTGCATACCCTGGACTGTAGGAGGGCGTTGTCCTTCTACCTTGACCGTACGCGGGAGCATCGGAGGGCTGTTCAGCTCTTCGTTTCTTTTGACCCCAATAAGTTGGGGCTACCTGTCTCCAAGCGTACTTTGTCCATATGGGTCGCTGACTGTATTGCCTGGGCTTATGGGGCAGCCGGCCTCTCGTTGGAGGGTTGAGTCACGGCTCATCGTGTCAGGGCGAAGGCTGCGTCAGTGGCTCATCTCCGCTCTGTTCCATTGGCAGACATCTGCCGGGCCGCTACTTGGTCTTCAAGCCAGACATTTGCGGCCCATTACTGCCTTGAGAGGGAGTCCTGCAGGGACAGTGCTTTCGGACAGGCAGTTCTCCATATTCTCCAGGACCAAGCAGGAAGTCAGTCCTCACTTATGGGTGACGTCGGCGCCGACGGAGCCCTCGCGGAGCAATTTTCCCCAGCTTTCAAAGAAAGCCTTTGGGAATTGCAGCGCGCATGCGCGGTCCTCTTCCCGCCCAAGGGTGCCATCTTAGCCAGTCTTCTTTTTTCCGCGGAGCCCTACAGACGTACCCGTCGTGTCCCCGCGAAAAAGTTGATTTTTCTTCAGAATTTCTCTTTTTTCCATTCGGTTCGACGCCGGTCTTTTTCCCGCCGGACTCGCGACGCCGGTCTCGAGTCCTCTTCTTAATTTTCGGTTTTTCTGACTTAGTCAGTTTTTCGTTTCGGTTTTTCCCTGGCAGCCCGGTCCTTTGACCTCGCCGGGGCCCTTTTTCCCCCGATGGCTGCCAGTGGTTTCAAGCGGTGTGGTCAGTGTGACCGGAATATGTCACTAACTGACACACACGACTTTTGCCTCCGCTGCCTGGGCCCGGATCATGAAGAACTGATCTGTGGGCCCTGCGGCAAAATGTCCTCCAAAGCGTTGAGAAGTCGGCGGCATCAGCGGGATAGGATCTTCGCTGACCCCAGCCGTACCCGGACCTCGTCGGAGGCCTCCGCGTCCAAAGGTTCCAGCTCGGACCGTCGTCGGAGTTCCTCCGACAGGGGTTCTCCCTCCGGGGACCATAGTCGTAAGGTGAAACCCGCGAGGGCGGCGTCGGTGGACGCTCCTGGCTCCGCGAGGGCCAGGTCGCATAGCCCCGATAGCTGTCCCGGGTCCTTGGAGAAGGAGCATCTCACGAAGCGACCTCGCCTGGAGTCGGAGCTGCCTGCTCGGGTAAGTCCTGTGGTCCTCCTGGACTCGCCTCCGAGACAGCCGACGTCGGGCCCGACGCCGTCTGGGCCCGAGTCGGGGGCTGCTGGGTCACCTGAGCTCGGACTCAGGTTGACGGCCTTGGAGAGCAGATTGTCTGCCTTCATGGACCAGCAGCGGGCACTGCTCGCTGGCTTCGCTGGCGCCGCTGCCCCGACCGCCGGGACGTCGACGTCCAAGTCGACCCCGGAGACCGAGCCGATCCTCGAGTCGATGCGAACTCGAGTCGATCCTCGGTCGAGGTCACCCTCGGCCTCCCGTTCGGGACCGAGGTCGCCGACGCCGACTCCCTCGGCGTCGGGGCGGCAGGCGCCGCGCCCTGCCCGGGCCGACCCCACCGAGTCCTCGTCGGAGTCGGTCTGGGAGTCTGAAGAGGAAGAGTCGCCTGATTCTTTCCGGACTCGGTGTGTCCCCTCGGACTCACCGGAGTCCGAGCCTCGGAAGCAGTCCCCCCCGGAGGATGCCCGGTTCTCGGACTTCGTCAGGGATATGGCCAAGGCTTTGGCCTTCCCTGCGGACCCCGAGGAGGAGCCTCGAGCCGAAGAGCTCGACGCCCTCCAGTATGACTCTCCCGCAAGGGAACACTTTACTGTACCGGTTCCTCCCATGCTGGAACGACTACTCTTCCGCATGTGGGAGAGTCCGGCCACCTCGCCGGTCCTGAGCAAGCGGGTCGATTCTATCTATCGAGTCCGCAAGAGCCCTGGCTTCCAAAAAGCACAGCTGCCACACCATTCCATGGTAGTGGAATCGGCCATGCATCGTCTTAAGAGCCAGAAGATGCACTCCTCGGTGCCTCCTGGCAGGGAGGCCCGTAACCTGGATGGCCTTGGCAAGAAGTGTTTCCAGGGCTCTATGCTTGCGTGTCGTGTCCAGACCTACCAGCTATACATGGGCATGTATCTCCGAGACCTGGCTAAAGAGCTAGCCGGCTTCTCCGCTGGTTTGTCCGAGGAACCCTTGCGGAGGTTCCTGGCCTTGTCCACTGGTATTCGGGAATGCTCAAAATTCATATCCCGAGCAGCCTACGATGGCTTTGAAGCGTCGGCTCGAGTGGCCGCAGCCGGCATCGGTGCCCGCCGACAGGCTTGGCTTCAGTCATCTGACCTCGAGCCCTGGGTGCAGGACAAGTTGGTCGATGTCCCCTGCCGAGGCGAAAACCTCTTTGGCAAGCCCATGGCTGAAAAGGCTGCACAAATTGAGACGGAGACTCTCACCAGGACTAGGCTTTCTAGGAAGACCTCCGCCCCTTCCCAGAAAAAGAAGGGCTCGGGAAAGAAGTCCTTTTACCCGAGGAAGGCGGCTGCCTACAAACAATACCCCCATTATCAGGCCCCTGCAGCTCCCCAACAGGGCCAGCAGGCCAAGGGACGGGGTAACGGGTCCCGTAGGCAGCAAGCCCCCAAGCCTGCACCACCAGCCCCTGCTCAGCAGGGTG
Source organism: Ichthyophis bannanicus (assembly GCA_033557465.1). Taxonomy (NCBI): domain Eukaryota; kingdom Metazoa; phylum Chordata; class Amphibia; order Gymnophiona; family Ichthyophiidae; genus Ichthyophis; species Ichthyophis bannanicus. Next base: position 192,675,726 of record CM066036.1, read on the forward strand.
GGGGTTTTTGACTCACTAAGCATAGCCTCTCCCCCCCGCTGGTTCCTCCCAGCACCGGAGGCCGGCTGGTTCACTTCGCCCACAGGTGGTCCAGCATCACCTCAGATGCCTGGGTGCTTCAAGTCGTGCGAGAAGGCTATCTTCTCCACTTCCACCAGGTCCCTCCCTCCTTTTTTCCGGGAGAACCTCCACGACCCCCTCTGCACAGGGAATTACTCCTTCAGGAGTTAGCAGGTCTTCTACAGGAACAGGCGGTGGAACCGGTGCCCCACCACCTGAAAGGTCAAGGCTTTTACTCCAGGTATTTTCTGATACCAAAGAGAACAGGAGGCCTCAGACCCATCCTGGACCTGCGCAACCTCAGCAAGTTCCTCGTGCGAGAGAAGTTCAAGATGCTTACCCTTGGAATCCTTCTGCCCTACCTCCAGCAGGGAGATTGGCTATGCTCCTTGGATCTAAAGGATGCCTACACGCACATCCTCATCCACCCAAGCCACCGACAATACCTAAGGTTTGTGGTGGCAGGAATTCATTACCAGTACAGAGTACTGCCCTTTGGCCTGTCCTCCGCACCGCGAGTCTTCACAAAATGTCTCGCGGTGGTGGCGGCCCATCTCCGGCTTCACGGCCTCTATGTCTTTCCGTACCTCGACGACTGGCTCATCAGAGCAGCGTCCGCTCTGGAGGTCACCAGCGCCACGCGCCGCACGGTGACTCTTCTGCAGCACTTGGGCTTTGTTATAAACTTCGCAAAGTCCACTTTGCTCCCCTCACAGGATCTCGAGTTCATCGGCGCAAGGCTGCACACTCCTCAGGCACGAGCGTACCTACCGCTCGACAGGGCTCTACGGCTCATGGACCTAGCCGACCGTTTTCGCAGCCAGCCCCTGGCCTCCGCCAGGCGCTTCCTGAGACTACTCGGCCATATGGCTTCCACCATCCATGTGACCCCCAATGCCCGCCTGCATATGCGGCCTGCTCAATGGTGTCTCCGCCAGCAGTGGCGACAAGCCACAGGCGGCCTAGCAGACCTAGTGCGTGTCTCCGAGCCGCTGATCTCGTCTCTCCGGTGGTGGCTTCAGCAGCCGAACCTGATCTGCGGAATGCCTTTCCAGTCACCTCAGCCGGCCCGGGTGCTGACAACAGATGCATCCCTCCTGGGCTGGGGAGCGCATTGCCAAGGGGCACGCACTCAGGGCCTCTGGACCACGTGGGAGTCTGCTCAGCAGATCAACTTCCTGGAGCTCAGAGCGATCCGCCTGGCTCTCAAGGCCTTCTCCCACCTGACTTCTCACCAGTCCGTCCTTGTCCAGACGGACAATCAAGTTGCCATGTTCTACGTGAACAAGCAGGGGGGCACGGGCTCCTTCCTCCTCTGCCGGGAGGCACAGAAGCTCTGCTCTTGGGCCGTCAGTCACGGCATTCTCCTCAAGGCAGTTTATCTCCCAGGCCAAGAGAATTACCTGGCGGACAAACTCAGCAGGATCCTTCAGCCGCACGAGTGGCGTCTGGATCCCTTGGTAGTTCAGAAGCTCTTTCTAAAGTGGGGCCTCCCCACGATGGATCTCTTTGCCAGTCCTCACAACCGGCAACTTCCTCGCTTCTGCTTTCGTCAGCCACACCCCCTTCGGGTTGCGGCGGACGCTTTTCTACTCTCATGGTCGGGGAGCCTTCTGTACGCTTTCCCTCCCATCCCGCTAGTCTCCCGGACTCTTTTCAAGGTTCTCCGAGACAAAGCCCTCATGATCCTGGTGGCCCCTCGCTGGCCCAGACAGCCGTGGTTTCCGCTCCTGCTGCAATTAGCGGTGGAGGATCCATTCCCTCTGGGGTTACAACCGGATCTCCTCACTCAGGATCAGGGGTCTCTTCTACACCCCAACCTCAGGTCTCTCAACCTGATGGCCTGGCTGCTGAGAGGGTAGTCCTCGCTCCCCTTCTCCTGCCGGCAGAAGTGGAGGAGGTCGTCCTAGCTTCTCGGCGACCTTCTACCCGCAAATGCTACGCCCTTAAATGGCGTCGCTTTTCCGTTTGGTGTGGCCAACAGTCTCAGGATCCCTTCTCCTGCCCGGTGTCGGTGATCCTGCAGTACTTGCTCTACCTCTCTAATCTGGGACTTAAGTCCAACTCCGTCAAAGTTCACCTCAGTGCTCTTTCAGCACATCATGTGCCGGTGGACGGCAGACCTCTTTCCAGCGACCCTCTTGTAGCGAGGTTTCTCCGAGGTCTTCTTCTACTTAAACCACCTCTGCGCCCGCCAGCGCCTGACTGGGACCTGAATGTGGTTTTGCAGCGGATCACCTGTCCGCCTTTTGAACCTATGGCTACCTGTTCTCTCCGTTTTCTTTCTTGGAAAACACTATTCTTGATAGCCCTCACTTCCGCTAGACGCGTAAGTGAATTGCAGGCCCTCGTGTCTGATCCCCCTTACACTCGGTTCTACAAAAATAGGGTAGTCCTACGGACTCACCCAAAATTTCTTCCAAAGGTGGTCTCCCCTTTTCATATCAATCAGGAGGTGGTACTTCCAACCTTCTTTCCCAGACCACACTCCAGCCGAGCTGAAACGGTCCTCCATACCCTGGACTGTAGAAGGGCTCTGAACTTCTACCTTGACCGTACGCGGGAGCACCGTAAAGCTGCTCAGCTTTTTGTATCTTTCGACCCCAATAAATTGGGGCTCCCGGTCTCCAAGCGTACTCTGTCCATCTGGGTTGCGGACTGTATCACTTGGGCTTATGGGGCAGCCGGACTCCCCTTGAAAGGTCGAGTCACGGCTCACTGCGTTCGGGCAAAGGCCACGTCAGTGGCTTACCTCCGCTCTGTTCCGCTGGCAGACATCTGCCGGGCCGCTACTTGGTCTTCGAGCCAGACTTTTGCGGTCCATTACTGTCTCGAGAGGGAGTCCCGCAGGGACAGTGCTTTCGGACAGGCAGTCCTCCGTAATCTCTTTGAGGTCTGAGCAACTCCTACCCTCCATCCCGGATGTGGGCTACCGGTGGGTAATAATCCAGCGAAGATCCTTTCCTTCTGTGCTGCTGAGCTAGAGGGAGCTCATTTTTGTGCTTAAGGTCTCCGGTAGCCTTGAGCTTGGGAGTCCCATAAGTGAGGACTGACTTCCTGTTTGGTCCTGGAGAAAGCGTAGTTACTCACCTGTAACAGGTGATCTCCAGGAACAAGCAGGAATAAGTCCTCACATATGGGTACGTCGGTACCGACGGAGCCCGTGCGGGAAAGCTCCCCAGCTTCTTAGAATAGAAGCTTTTGGGACCTCCCACTGCACATGCGCACTGCCTTCCCGCCTTCCTGAACAGCTCTCCTCAGTTTCTCTTTTTCCGCGGAGCCAGCAGGTCGTGTTCCTGTCACCGCTGAAGAAATTGTTATTTTATTTGTTTCTTTAGACCGCGTACCTGCCTTCCCCATACCGATACCGGTATCGCCGGTCTTTTCTTTCTTTCTTAAAAAATTATAATTCTTTTTTCTTATTTTTTAGCTTTTTGGTCACTTCAGAGAGGCCTCTCGGCCTACTCAATTTCTCCTCATGGAGAAGCCAGCCCCTGGATTTAAGAAGTGTACCAAATGTAATGCTGTTATTTCAGTCACAGACACCCATGAATGGTGTCTGAAATGTTTGGGGCCTGACCATTCCATACCGGACTGCCCATCTTGCTCCCACATGTCTAAACGTGGGCTGCAGAACCGGGCCAACAAATTCCATGTGCTGTTTGCTTCAGAGAATACAGCATCACAGTCATCCAGGTCTTCTTCTCCGGATGGATCTCAGGTAACCAAACCTTCTGTGGGCAAGTCCTCAAAGAGCAAATCTCCTTCAAAGCATCGAGAGGCTCTTAGCTTAGAACTTGAGGACCCTGCCCCAGCCAAACAACCCCGGCGGGAAGTCCAACTTCCAAAAACGCCAATTCAGGGGTCTCAGGTTGATATCGATGCTACGGCCTCGACAGATCACCTGTTAGCCTGCTCTGGGGTACCGGGTCACTCCGGTACCGACATCCAGGCAGCTATGGCGTCCATGGGCGATACTGTACAGTCCATGCAGCAGGCCGTCATGGCTTTCATTAAAGCTGCAACGCCATCGGTTCCGCTTTCAGCGGTTCCGGGCCCGATACCGGTATCGTCCGCCATGCCGGTATCGAGGCCGTCCACCTCTAAACGCAAGTCGGTACCGTATGGGCTTTCGCTCCATACCGGTTCCATACCCGATACGCCCGATATCGATACCGATCGGTACGCGTATCGTGCGTTAGAGGAAAGCACCGATTCCTCTGAGGATTTTCACTCCTCTGATGATTCTGCTGAGTTTTCACTCAACTTACCTGAGGAGCCCTCTTCTCCTAAAAGGAGAATGTCCCCTCCAGAGGATTTGTCCTTCCAGGACTTTGTTTTAGATATGGCTACAGCCCTTTCTATTACCACATCCTCTGAAAAGGAACCCAGATCCAAAAAACTGGATATTTTGGGATACTCAAAGGCCCCTAAGGAGGCAGTTACCCTGCCTATCCATGAAATCCTTCAAGAACAACTGATGGATTTCTGGGAAAATCCTTTGACTTTGTCTCCTTATTCCCGTAGGTTGGACACCATGTATAGGGTCCCTCCTTCTCCTGGTTTCCAAAAGACTCAATTGCCCCACCACTCTATTGTGGTGAAGTCTGCAATGAAGAAGATTAGGAGTACCAAAAGGCACTCTTCCACCCCTCCAGGACGGGAATGTAAGACTTTGGACTCTTTTGGTAGGAAAATTTTCCAGGCTAGTATGCTTATAGCCAGGATTAATTCCTACAGTCTCTATATGGGCATGTTCCTGGAGGAACTTGCCAAAAAGGTGCGGCATTTTGCCCCCTTTATCCCTGAGGATAAAAAGCAGGGATTCCTTTCCCTAGTGAAACAACTCTTAGAGGTTTCTAAGTTCTCTAATAGGGCAGCATATGATTCCTTTGAGGGAGCCAGTAGGGCTTCGGGCATTGCTATTGCAGCCCGACGTCTTGCTTGGCTCCAGGCCTCTGATCTGGAACCTTGGGTTCTAGATGGCTTACGGAATCTGCCCTGTACAGGTGAGAACTTATTTGGGGAAGAGTGGCAAATCAAAGCCACCCAGATGGATGCTGAAAATGCCACCTTGGAAAGACTTTCAAAGTCCACTTCAATTCCTACTAAGAAAAAGTCTTTTAAAAGGCCTTACTATAAGAAGGCCAGAGTTGCTTCAAATACTGGCCAGCAGTCTTCTCAACCTCGCTATACTGCTAAGCGTCAGCAATCCAAACAAGCACGAGCTAAGCCTGCAGCAGCTACTGTAGCTCAGCAGGCTCCAACCCCTCAGGGGTTTTGACTTGCTCCTAGGGAACTTGCCACTTCTGGTTCTAACACAACCAGAACCTCTCACCATACCCGGAAGGTTGGTTCACTTTGCTCCCAGATGGGAACAAATCACAACAGAACAATGGACCCTCTCTATCATTCGAGAGGGTTACAAACTTCATTTCTCCAGCCTTCCTCCCCATCATATGGTGAGACCATTCAATTCTCCCCCATCTCTCCTAACCCTGTTGGGTCAAGAGGTTTCCTCTCTTCTTGCCCAAGGGGCCATAGAAGAGGTTCCTCTTCCTCAACAAGGGTCCGGTTTCTACTCCCCTTATTTTCTCATTCCAAAGAAGACAGGGGGATTCAGACCAATCCTAGATCTGAGAGAATTGAACAAATTTCTCTTCAAGGAGAAATTCAAAATGCTGTCTCTCGGCATTCTCCTTCCTTACCTCCAGGGTCAGGACTGGCTTTGTTCTCTAGACCTACAGGATGCGTATACACATATACTCATCCATCCATCCCACAGAAAGTATCTTCGCTTTCTGTTTCAGGGAAAACATTTCCAATACAGAGTACTCCCCTTCGGTCTAGCCTCTGCTCCAAGAGTATTCACAAAATGCATGGCAGTCGTCGCCGCATTTCTAAGAGGCATGGGAATCTTTGTCTTCCCATATCTGGACGACTGGCTCATCCGAGCTCCAACTCAGTCACAGGCCCAGATTTCCCTGGACCACACAAGGAGCCTTTTGCAGTATCTGGGACTGGTAGTAAACCTTCCCAAGTCCCAACTCATCCCTACTCAATCTCTAGAATTCATAGGGGCCCAGTTGGACACCATCACTGCAAGGGCCTACCTTCCACATGTTCGAGGCCAGCGCCTCCTGAGTTTGGCCTCCCAAGCTCAGTCCAGCACTCACTTGACAGCCAGGGAAATGCTACGCCTACTGGGTCATATGGCCTCCACAGTGCATGTGGTGCCCTATGCTCGTCTTCATATGAGAGCAGCTCAATGGACCCTGGCCACTCAGTGGACTCAGGCGTCAGGAGCGCTCTCAGACCAAATACAAACCTCCGATCGTCTGTTTTGGTCCCTCCACTGGTGGACTTCCACCAAGAATCTGTTGTTGGGGGCTCCATTTCAACCATTGCTACCCCAAGCAACCCTCACAACAGATGCCTCCCAAACAGGGTGGGGAGCCCATCTGCAAACTCTCTCCACTCAGGGCACTTGGTCTCTACAGGAGACCACCCTTCATATCAATCTTCTGGAACTGCGAGCAATTTACCTTGCCCTCAAGGTCTTCCACTCCCTCCTAGCCAACCTCACTGTCCTAGTTCAGACGGACAATCAGGTGGCCATGTTTTACATAAACAAACAAGGAGGGACGGGCTCTCTGTCGCTTTGCAACGAAGCTCTAAGACTATGGGCCTTCGCCAGAGAGCATCAGATTCACCTGCTAGCAGTGTATCTCCCAGGAGTTCAAAACTCTCGGGCAGACAGGCTCAGTCGAGTTCTGCTGCCACACGAATGGTCCCTACATTTGGACCAAATAAACCGAATCTTTCAGGAATGGGGGACCCCGGACATAGACCTCTTTGCAAGTCCGTGGAATGCCAAACTTCCCCGGTTCTGTTCCAGAACTCCGTGTCAGGGAGCTCAGGCTACGGACGCCTTTCTCCTGAATTGGAGTCAGGCATTCCTATATGCCTTTCCACCCATTCCTTTGATTCCCAAGACTCTGTTCAAACTCCAGAGGGATCATGGAACTATGATCCTCATAGCTCCACGCTGGCCACGCCAAGTGTGGTTCCCTCTACTTCTACAGCTCTCCCAGGGATCCTACTTGGATCTGGGAGCTGCGCCAGACCTCCTGTCTCAGGAGGAGGGGACTTTGTGGCACCCAAACCCCAAATCCCTTCACCTCAGTGCTTGGTTACTGAAGGCTTAAGCCTTCAAGACTTTCATCTTTCCCAACCAGTGAAAGATATCCTTTCTGCCTCTAGGAAACCCTCTACCAGGCGTTCCTATGCTTTCAAATGGAAACGTTTTTCCATTTGGTGTGCTCAGCAGGGTCTTGACCCTCTGGCACTTCCTTTGAATTCTCTTCTTGATTATCTCCTGCATCTATCCAATGCAGGCCTCAAGACGAATTCGGTAAGAGTCCATTTAAGTGCTATTGCAGCATCCTTGCAACATATAAATGGACAACCTATCTCCTCTCATCCTCTTGTTGCAAGATTCATGAGAGGCCTGACTCTCACTAAACCTCCCATCAGACCACCCCCGGTCGCATGGGATTTGAATCTAGTGCTCGGTCAACTTATGAAGCCACCTTTTGAGCCAATGTTTTCCACCTCCTTGAAATTTCTTTCCTGGAAGGTCATCTTCCTCATTGCAGTCACTTCGGCTCGCCGCATCAGTGAGCTGCAGGCTTTAGTGGCTAATCCACCTTACACAAGATTTCATCATGATAAGGTGGTCCTTAGGACGAATCCCCACTTTATGCCTAAAGTGGTCTCGCCTTTTCATCTTAATCAAGAGGTATATCTACCTGTCTTTTTTCCAGCTCCTCATGCATCCAATGCAGAGAGGAACCTTCATACTCTGGATTGTAAAAGAGCTCTCGCTTTTTACCTTAATAGGACTCAGCCACATCGAAAGTCTTCTCAACTTTTTGTGGCCTTTGATCCTTCCCATTTGGGACTTCCAGTCTCCAAGCGTACACTTTCCAATTGGATTGCTCAGTGTATTTCTTTTGCTTACCAGAGCAAAAACATTTCTCTGGAAGGCCATGTCACTGCTCACAATGTGAGGGCCATGGCAACTTCTATGGCTCATCTGCACTCTGTTTCCATAGATCAGATCTGTCGAGCCGCTACCTGGGCCTCGGTTCATACCTTCACAGCCCATTACTGTTTGGACAAGGACTCCCGCCGGGATGCCTTGTTTGGCCAGGCTGTCCTCAAGCACCTGTTCCATTCCTAAACAACTCCTGCCCACCTTCCCAGAATGGATGCCTGAGATCCATACGAAGATGGCGAACCTTTACAGGGGATCCCATGCATCTAAGCTAGGGAGTCCCCATATGTGAGGACTTATTCCTGCTTGTTCCTGGAGATAGCACAGTTACTTACCTGTAACAGGTGATCTCTGGGAACAGCAGGAATTAGTCCTCACAACCCACCCACCTCCCCTAGGAGTTGTATCTTTTATCTATCTATCTTCCTGTCCTCTCTCTGTTGACTCAGCTATAAACTCGAAACTGAGGAGAGCTGTTCAGGAAGGCGGGAAGGCAGTGCGCATGTGCAGTGGGAGGTCCCAAAAGCTTCTATTCTAAGAAGCTGGGGAGCTTTCCCGCACGGGCTCCGTCGGTACCGACGTACCCATATGTGAGGACTAATTCCTGCTGTTCCCAGAGATCACCTGTTACAGGTAAGTAACTGTGCTTTCTCCAGGAGCAGCAGGAATCAGTCCTCACAACCCTCCCTCCTCCCCTTGGAGTTGCGATCGTCTGCTTTACTTTTTTGCAAATTTTTATGCTGTCTTTTTTAGCTATGTCATCTGACTGGCTAAGATGGCACCCTTGGGCGGGAAGAGGACCGCGCATGCGCGCTGCAATTCCCAAAGGCTTTCTTTGAAAGCTGGGGAAAATTGCTCCGCGAGGGCTCCGTCGGCGCCGACGTCACCCATAAGTGAGGACTGATTCCTGCTGCTCCTGGAGAACACCTGTTACAGGTGAGTAACTACGCTATCTCTTTGGGGTTTAGGCAACTCCTACCCTCCGGCCCTGGTATTGGGCTACCGGTCGGGGGCGTTCTCAGAGAAGATTCCTTCCTTACGTGCTGCCGAGCTAGAGGGAGCTCATTTTTTTTCGGCTTGAGGTCTCTGGTAGCCTTAAGCTGGGGAGTCCCATATGTGAGGACTGACTTCCTGTTTGGTCCTGGAGAAAGAGTAGTTACTCACCTGTAACAGAAATGCTCCGCACGAGGGCTCCATCGGCGCTGACATCACCCATATGTGAGGACTGATTCCTGCTGCTCCTGGAGAACACCTGTTACAGGTGAGTAACTACTCTTCCTCTCCAAATGGTGTGGTATCTACCTCGTTCCCATTTTTATATTTGGGAGTCACAGGTGGTCCTTCTCCAGGATATTCTTTAGTGAAAACAGAGCAGAAGTATTTGTTTAGTAATTTTGCTTTATCAATGTCATTTTCCATGAGTCCGTTCCTAGCACTTCTGAGCCCTGCAATTCCACCTCTGATCTTCTTCCTTTCCCGAATATACCTGAAGAAAGTTTTGTTGCCGCACTTAACATTTTTAGGCATCTTTTCCTCTGCCTTTGATTTTGCTATCCTTATTTCTCTTTTTGTCTCCTTGAGTTTGGTCCTGTAATCATTTCTGTGTTCTTCTGTTTGCAAGCTTTTGAATTTTGCAAAAGCTGTGTTTTTTCCCTTATTTGAGCAGCCACTTCTTTGGAAAACCAAATAGGTTTCCTTCTCCTCTTGTTTTTATTTACTTTTCTTACATATTTACATATTTATCTGTTGCCCCTTTTATTGTCCTCTCCGTCAGTTTGTCTCTTTTCCCACTCACTCAGCTGGAATTCTCTTGATCTTCTAATTTCTCCTCTTCCCTCCCCTTTTTCTCTCCTCTTCCCTTTCTTCTCTATCTGTTCCTTGGTCTGACTATCTCTGCCTCTTTTTCTCTCGTCCCCTTCCCCCCCTCCCCTCAAGCCATTTCCCCAGGATCTTCTGCCAGCCCTGCTCCGCCCTCAGATTCTCGTAGAATCAATGCTAATACCCTCCTTCAATTTCCGCCCTCCAACGCCTTGTTTCCCACTGACTTTCACTCACTTTCTGTTGATGCCCAAGCCCATGTCTGGACCTCTATACCCTCTCCGCCACCCTCAACACTCTTGCACCCCTCCAACCTCGGTCCATCCGCCCCCATCGTTTCCACCATCCCTGGTTTCACTCTGGTCTTTTTCTTCATCGCAGATATCTCCGTCGTGCATAACGCCTTTGGTGCAAGCATCCCTCCTCTTCTAATCTGAACAACTTCCGCCAATGTTTCCGTCACTATTGTTCCCTCCTGCATTCAGCCAAGCAATCATATTACTCCAATCTTATCTCCAACTCTGCCAGTTCTTCCCGTCAACTTTACTCTGTTCTCTGTACCCTTTCCACCCCTCATTCCTCCCCATCCTCCTTTCCCTCTCACAATCTTCCTGACCCCTCTTCCCTAGCCACTTTCTTCGCCTCTAAAGTCCTTTCCCTCAGTCTTACTTTCCCTTCTTGTCCCTCTCCTCTTTCCCCCACCACTGATGTACCATTCCCTCCGTCTTCCCCTCCCTCTCCTCCTTCTCCCTCTCCCTCTCCCTCTCTTTCCCATCTTTGCTCTACATTCGAGCCTGTCTCCCTTCCAGTTCTGTCCAAAGTTTTTCTTTATACTCGGAAAACTACTTGTCTCTCTTTTCCTATTCCTTCTCACTGGCTCTTGGAAGCTTCCTTAGCTCTCTCTTCCTTTATCCTCTCTATTTTAAATTCTAGTTTATCTACTGGGATCTTCTCTTCACTATGGAAGTATGCCTCTGTCCGTCCTCTTCTGAAGAACAGTTCCCTTGACCCCTCTCCCCTCTCTAACTGGTGCCCTATCTCTAACCTTCCCTTTCTTTCTAAACTTTTAGAAAAACTAGTTTTCTCCCAACTTTCTTCTCACCTTGAGGCCTCACTCATTCTTCACCCACTGCAATCTGGTTTTCGTCCCAGTCACAGCACGGAATATGTTCTTTCTCTTCTTAATGAATTGCATGCTGCAAACAACCAGGGTTCTATTTCTCTTGCTGTGTGTCTTGTTATTTCTGCCGCTTTCAACTTAGTTGACCACTGCACCCTTTTGGTTCGTCTCACCGGTTCAGTACTTCAGTGGTTTCGTTCTTTTCTTTCCTGTTGTTCTTTCTCAGTTCTTTCTGGGTCCTCTTCCTCTCCTTCTACACCTCTCCCTTGTGGTGTTCCTCAATGTTCTGTCCTCACTCCTCTTCTCTTCAGTATCTTTCTTGCCCCTCTTGCACTCTTGGTCCAACAACATGGTATTTCAGCTCACTATTACGCCAACGATATTTTTCTGTTGTATCACATGGATTCCTCTCAATACCTGTCTTTCCTCTGTGGCTTACTGGCTTTCCTCTAATTTCCTTCATGTTAACCTTGCCAAAACCTCTGCTATTTGGTTCACTCTTGGGAATTCTTCCCCTCCCTCCCTCACTCCCCTATTTTCTTCTTTACCTATCCCTGTGGTTTCTTCGCTTCGGTATCTCTGTGTCACTCTTGATTCATCTCTCTCCTTCAAAGACCACATTTCCTCTGTAGTTCAACGTTCTTTCTTCACTTTGAAGCAGCTTCGCACTGTAGGTCCTTTCCTTTCCTTTTCTTCCTTGACCACCCTATTTCTTTCTCTTGTAGTATCCCGTCTTGATTATTGTAATGTCGCCCTATCCAGCCTCCCTCAGTCTCAACTTTCTTGTCTTCAACGCATCCAGAACACCGCCGCTCGTATTCTTACTCACGCCTCACGCTTTGATCATGTCACCCTCCTTCTTCTACGTCTGCACTGGCTTCCTGTCCCTTTCCGAATTCAATACAAGTTTCTCCTTTTTGTCCACAAATCAATTTACACAGGTATTCCCCTCTATCTTGCTGATCAGGTTCGTCTCTGCACACCTCTCCGCACTCCTCGCTTTGTCCACGCCAACCGCATATCACTCCCTTCCCCTTCCCAGGCCCACTTGGAATCTACCCGTTCCTCAGCTTTCTTCTTCCTTGGCCCGAGGCTCTGGAACTCGCTTCCCCTTGCCCTCCATCTGGAACATTCCATCACTGCATTCAAAGCCAAATAAAAAATCCACCTCTTCAGTCTTGCTTACAACCTACACCCCTCCCTTTCTCCTCTTTCCCCCCTCCCCTTCTCCTCTTTCCCCCCCCATTGATGTATTGACCACTTCCCCTTCATGCCAGAGTAATCCCCCCCCCCGTCCTCCCTGTTGATATTTAATCCTCTTTGCCTTTTCTGTTCTTATCTTTTCTGTCCTGCTTCTTTGAATTTTATGGCATTCCTTTTTATTTTATTTTCTTGCAGCATTTTTTTAATTTTTAATTTTATATGCTTTTATTGTAAACCGCCCAAAAACCTTTTGTTGTTGGGCGGTATATTAAGTTTTAAAATAAACAAACATAAACATTGCCTGCCTGCAGGGTCTCAGTTGGGTCATCAACTTTGCCAAGAGTTGGTTGTAGCCATCACAGGATTTGGTAAAATTGGGGGCCTGGTTCTAGATGGCTGAAAATTGTGTATCCTTGCCGGAGGACAGAATTTGCATCCTTCAGTGGCAGGTGCACCAGCTTTACATCATGCAGACTCTGATGGCGTGGCATTACCTGCAAGTGCTGGGTTCGATGGCGGTGTCCATTGAGCTCGTGTTTTGAGCTCGCGTGCACATGAGGCTGTTGCAGAGAGTTCTACTCTGCCAATGGTCAGCGCAGCTCCATTCACTATCATGGCCACTCCCATGCCCAAGAGTCACCAGACTAGCGTTACAGTGGTGGCGGGACAAGCTCTTGGCAGGGATGCCTCTGGAGACTGCTCGATGGGTGGTGTTGATGACAGATGCCAGTCTCTCAGGCTGGGAGCGCATTGTGAGGCACAGATAGCACAGGGGCATTGGTCAATGGAGGAGAGCAGCTGGCTCATCAATCGGTTGGAGATGCGCGCTGTGTTTCTGGCTCTGCAGGAGTTTTGCAGTTTCCTGTAAGGGAAAAGCTCTGTTTTCAGACAATGCCACTACTGTGCCTTATATAAATCGGTAAGGCAGCATAAGCAGTGCTCAGTTGGAAAGCGAAGTTGCTCTGTTGCTGGACTGGGCTTAGGGCAATGTGCAGGTGCTATCGGTGGTGCACGTGGCCGGGAAGGAGAATGTGGCAGCTTATTACCTCGGCTGCTTTCACATCGACCCAGGCGAGTGGACCCTCATTGTGGAAGTATTTGCTTGACTGGTGCAGCATTGGGGCGAGCCGGTCATGGATCTGATGGCCACCTTCAACTCCGCAAAGGTGGTGCAGTTCTTCAGCAGTAGGAGAGAGCACATGTCGGAAGGCCTTGATGCCTCTGTACAGTGTTGGCCCCAGGAAGGGTTACTGTATGTATTCTCCCCGTGGGTGTTCATAGGTCGAGTAGTACAAAGGATATAGAGGTGCATTGGGGTCTGGTGATATTCATGGCTCCCGACTGGCCGAGAAGGCCATGGTACGCGGACCTCGTTCAGCTAGTGGTGGATTGGCCTTGGTGTCTTCCTGCCCAGGCCAATCTCCTGGCTCAAGGCCCAGTCTTGAAGCCTCAGGTGGAGTGGTTCTCGCTTATGGCCTGGCTATTGAGCGGGCTCGGTTGAGAAGGCGGGGCTATTCGGACCTGGTCATTAGTACTTTATTGAAGGCCCGGACAAGGTATGGACAAGTTCCTGGAGGAAAGGTCCATAAACCATTATTAAAAGGGACCCTGGATATCACTGCTTGACCCAATACAAGCATTGTGGAACCTGTGTCTTTTGGGGAAACTGCTAGGTACTTATGACCTAGATTGGTCACTGTTGGAAACAAGATACTAGTCTTGATGGACCTTGGTCTGACCCAGTATGGCATATCTTATGTTCTTAAGTGTTCCACCAGTCTTTTGTATGTTTGCATGTGGCGTCTATTCGAGAGTTGGTGTGAAGAAAGTGACTGCCGTGCCCTGGCGGTGTCTGTTCCGGAGCTGTTAGCAATCTTGCAGTCCGGGTTTGAAAAGGTTCTTTCCTGTAACTCCTTGCGAGTATAGGTGGTGGCCCTAACATTTTATCAGGGTAAGATCCAGGGAATCTCCTTGGCCGCTCACACGGACGTGGTGCGTTTCCTTTGGGCGGTGAATCAACTCTGGTCCCCGATTCGACCGGTGGTGCCTCCTTGGGACCTCAATCTGGTTTTGTCGGTGTCAGTAGAGGCACCCTTTGACCAATCAGCAGTTGCTCCTTGAAGGATCTGACCTTGAAGACAGTCTGTTTGGTAGTGATCTGTTCGGTTGCCCAGATTTTGGAGCTGCAGGCACTGTTGTGCTGCGAGCCTTTCCTCACAATATCGAAGGAGAAAGGTGGTCTTAAGGTCGGTATCCTCCTTTTTACCTAAGGTAGTTTCAGCCTTCCACCTCAATCAACCGGTGTCACTACCGGTATTCTCCGAGTTGGGAACGAGAGCGGAAGACCCCCAATTTCATCTTCTGGATGTCTGCTGATTACTCAAGCGCTATTTCAAACGCACAGCTCCGTTTCGAAAGTCGGACCATTTGTTTGTGCTTTTTGGGGGACCGTGCAAGGGGAAGCGGCCTCCAAGGCATCTGTTTCCAGGTGGGTGAAGGAAGCTATCTCCTCGGCTTATCTTTTGCGACAGCGAGCCTTGCCCAAAGGGTTGCAGGCTCATTCCACCAAGATGCAAGCTGCCTCATGGGCAGAGGCTAGCTTGATCCCGTTGGGGGACAGGGTACTTGTGGTGGCTTGACCTGCCCTTTCAGACGGTTCTCTTGTTCTCCACTGGGCAGGGGGGTTAGTCTGCCTTGGTTGGAATTTGTATTAATCAGTAATATGGCATTGTTTTTTTCTTTGTTATTGCTCATGTGAGTCTGCTTTGTCAATGGCATACTGGGGTTGCTAAGGTGGCTACTTCCTAAGAGAGGTGATGTCCTCAGCATTGACATATTCCATCTCCAAGCTGCTGGTGAGATGTGACTACCCACAGGTCAGGTCGTGACTGGACTGGACTGGACTGGAGGGACCTCAAGGAAAGTCAGTTAGCAGGTAAGTCCTAATTTCACTATAAGCCATCCATTCTCAACTGGTCTGGTAGAAATCAGTGAAAGAAAATTAGCAGATAAGACCAAATGTTTTCCATCTATGAAGACTATCATCTTGCAGTCCTCAAAGTGCACTTGTTATATGCATACAACTTTGCTTTATTCCAGTATTCTCAGAATGGATACAAAGGGTCTGAGCGGTATATCAAATTCAATAAACATAAACATAAAGGAACAAATGTGTATCTCATTATTCGTTAAACTTTTAAGTGCCATTAGTCAAAAACTACTGTTAGACGATCCACAGGATTTATGCTATATTTTCTGTGCTTTTTCATTTTTAGTGGATGATGTTGGGGAAAAATTAGACCATATTGGAAGCACCCCTTTAAAAATCAGCACTGAAGTTTCACATGATGGTATCTCTAAAGAAGATGGCTTTGGTTCAGAGGTTATTAAAGTCTATATATTCAAAGCTGAGGCTGAGGATGATGTGGAAATTGGTAAGAAATACATTTTTCATGCCTTTGTTATTCACTATTATAAAACAGTGATCTTCCCTATTACTGTTGCTTTAAGACTGAAATTTCATGTTTTCATTGGAAACGTAGACTACTTTACCATAGCACAGAACTAGCAACAAAGTTGACCCTCAGCCGAGTGCACAAACTTACATCATTTAGTTGTCAGTTAAAATGAGCCATTAAGATTACCTTATTTGTTCTGGTTTCTATTTTGTTCCTGTAGCATTGTTATATTTAAGTTCTTCCAAGGCTTCTCTTAGGCTCAGCTACCAAAATGAATCTCAGTAAATCTGCATACTGATGATTTGAGCCTTAGCATCTCACTGATAAACCTTCTGATCCTAGGTATTTATCATTTGGAAATTTATGGATTTAGTTTTGAGGCAGATGCTTTCCAGGTTTGGATAAATGTGGATTTATTGGTATATTTTGCAATGCAAAATGTTTTTAGTGGTTTTCTAGGTGGATTCCATTTAATGACACAGTTTTCTAATGCCAGCCCTTTCTCCCAGCAATAGCATTGGTGCCCCCCCCCCCGACTTTCTCCAAGCCCCAGCAACAGCATCAGTGTCCCCTCTCTCCAAGCCCTGGCAGCAGGCCCCCATTCTCTAAGCCCCAGAAACAGCATCTGTGCCCCTCTCCTCCCAAGCTCCAGCAACAGTATCAGTAGCCCTTTTCTCCAAGTCCCAGCACCAACCCCCTTCATCAACAATTATCCCCCTCTCAGCTTCCTTCATCAGCAACAGCCTCTTCTCCCCCCTTCCAGCCAAATACATCAGCTCCCCTACTGCACACTGAGGTGGGAGCTTGTGCTGCTTGCTCCTGCCGCTCTCTGCAGCTTCTCTCTGTACTCGGTGTTGGAAAGGGTTTAAAACCCAAGGACAGGACGTGTCTGTTCTCGTGTTTCAAACGCTTTTCAGTGGCAGAAGGTAGCAGGAGCAAAAAGCATAAGCCCCCAATGCCCCCGAGAGACTCTGCCTGCAGCTTTTGGCTCCAATGATTTCACCCAGCTGTGACTGCAGCTGCTGGATTACATTACCAGAGCGCCGAGAAAGGGGTCATTCCTTATCTTCTCTCCAGAACGGTCCAGTTACACTTGGGTTTTCTCTCTCCAACAGCAGTTGAGGACTGAGCATGTCAGGTTTCTGAACCACCAATGTAAGGGCTCCCTCTACTGCCCTAGAATCCAGTCTCTCAGTCCTCAGCAGCTGAGTAGAGAGTCCCCTGCGTGGTGGACCATCCTGGACAGATGACAGGTGTAGGAGATTACAGGGGAAAACCCCCCCAGAAAAGTGATTTGAGGGTATTCGGGTAACAAGAGGCATCCATACCTGCAGAGCGGGCTCTTCAGGATGCATCAGAGCCTGTTGGCTGGGATTACTCTAAACCCAGATAGGGGAAATGGAGTGGAGATTGACTCTGTCGGCAGGACAATCCGAGGGTAAAACTGCCTCGGAGCCCCAGGTCCCTTTCCCCTCCCAGCCAGAAACACTTGCTGCCGTGAGCAGCATGCCTGCTTGAGTTTCCCTTCTTTCCCCCCTCTTTCCCCTCCCCTCCCCTCCCCTGGGCGCAAGTTAGCAGGCCTCTGTTTAAGCGGGAGGGTCATCTCTTTAGATAGCGGGACTCTGCTGCATTCCTTTCTTTGCGGTCACTGGACAGAGGGAACTCGGTGGCTCAGTGAACTCTTGGCATCTGCCTTTGCCCGTGCGGCACTTATCAGAGTTGCTCTCCCTCCTCTCTCCTTCCTTGGCTTCGCTGCATGCAGGCGGAGTTCCTAGCATGCATGCAATGCTCTGGCAGCTGCGGAGTGGTGGCGGCGGAAGGTATCCAACGCTTCTGCTGTAGGCATGGATGTCTTTTGGAACGTTTTCGTTTGGAGTCTCTAATGGGAGGGGAAGACATAGTCAGAGTTTCTCCGGGCCTTTGGTTCCTGTGGTTTTGGCAGGAACTATGACCATTTTACCAGTTGCCCCGGCTCCTCCTCCCCCTCAGCTCAAGTTGGGGAAGGGCTCAGCTAAGCCCAGAGGGACCCGATTGGCACAGATAACAGAGGGGGAACAGCCGGAGTCGCTTGAATCTGTCTTCTCCCTGGGTTTTATTCTCTCCTTACACCGGGCCTATTATTTAAAGAGGAAGCAGGCAGTGACTTGGGGAGCCACAAGCAAGAGTCCTGTATTTCGGCCACCGGAATTCCCGCAACAGGGGGAGCCCTTAGAGGGGGCTTCCTGCTTAAAAAGGCCCAGGGGAGAGGCTGATGTCTGTCTGGATCAGGACTCTCCCTAGTCGCCTGCCTCAGAGGATCCGGAGGAAGGGCTCTTGGATTTGTGGGGCGAGGCAGGAGTCACCGATCTGTAGGAAAGAGAGGACCCCAACTTGTTTAGGGTATTCCATAGGGAGGAGCTATCAGCGCTAATCAGCCACTTCCTAGCGATCCTGAATATTGTTATTTTGCCAGCAGCAGTGGAGGAGCCTCTTGAGGACTTGCTGTTACAGGGGTTCAGGGAGGCACAAGTGTGCTTCCTGACTCATAGGGTGATTAAGAAAATGATCGAATCGGAATGGGAATTTCCGGAAACTACCATGGGGGGGGGGGGAGGGGGGGGGTGGTGCAGGACGATGGCTCGCCTGTACTTCATTCTGAAGGAGGAGTGAGAGCTGCTCCAAATGCCCAAGGTGGATGCTTTGGTCATCACAAAAAAGACTACCATCTCGGTGGAAGGCAGGGCAGTCCTGAAGGACCTTTAGGACCATAGATTGTAATTTCTCCTAAAACAAGGCTTTGATTCCAGTGCCTTGGCCCTGCAGGCTTCCAGTTGTGGAGCCTACGTATCTAGGGTGTCTATCCGCTGGTTCCAGGGACTGTCCCCAGCTGACGCGGAGGGGCAGGGGCCCTCGGAAGGGGCCAAGCTGGAGTCGGATTCTGCCTCCTTAGCGGACGCCTTCTATGACGTGATGACTAAGGCCATGGCCTCCCTGATTGAGGCTTGCGGCTTGACGCTTCCTTTGGCTCTGCAACTGGTCGGCGGACGCAGCCTCCAAGTATCGTCTCAATAAGCTCCCCTATAAAGGCACCCAGAACAGTCCAGTAATATCAGGATGAAGGAAATAATCTAAATCATTACCAGAACTTCATCCCACCCTGTATCACACTGTCAAAAACATTACACTCAAACATCATTAATTAGGGGAGAAAAAGGATCTCAGCATCATTGGGTCAATTGATCCTGGCTAGTAAATCTTGGCCATGGATCGACACCATAACATCAGTGATCCAAAATACTCCCACAGATATCACAACTGTATAGTAATCCTTTATAACCTCACATTGCTGTGAACCTTATATTTTTTCAATTTTTTCAATTTACTAAAACATTCACTTTCCCAACTTATATCAATAGCCACAACTTATAACATGTAACATTTGCTGTTTAACAGAGCACCGATCCTCCCAGTTTGTATTAAACAAATGACATATCAATGAATGCTATAAAGGCAAGCTTCTCTTTGGGGAGGCCCTGGACAATTTGGTGAAAGAGTTTGGGGAGACCAAAGGGGGTCACTTGCCAGAGGATAAGCCTAAGGGACCAAAACAGGGGGCACCCCAGAGGTGGCAATCTCTGGACTTTTGGCACTTCAGGACTAGCCGTTCCACTCCATACCAGAAGGGGTGCTGCAGAATGCGGGGGCAGCTCTTTCACATGTTCTGAGGAGCCAGATGGGGGAGGTTACTCTGCCTTGCAGACCCCGGCAAAGATGCCCCAGTAAAGTCAGGGTGGTGGAGACGGAGGTGGCGATAGGGGGCCAGTTACAACAGTTTTACTCCCTCTGAGCCACGATAACCACAGACCAGTGGGTCTTAGAGATCATCCGAGAGGGGTATGTTCTGGAGTTTGCTCGGCCCCTCTCTGATTCTTTTGTCATCTTTCCATGCAAAGCCTCCGAGAAGGTGAAAGCAGTACAGGACACCCTTCAACGCTTACTGCAGTTACAGGCAATAGTGCCAGTGTTGCAAGACCAGTATGGCTTAAGTCGATACTCCATCTGTTTCGTAGTGCCCAAGAAGGAAGTGGTCCTTTCAACCCATCTTGTGATAAGGAAGCTTATCAGGACCTAGAAGAGAGGGGTAAAAAGAAGGAATTTACCTTAATAAAGGGACCCATTTTAAAAGGTCCAGGACTTAAAACTCCATTTGCTCATAGAAAGCCAGCAATTCCTGGCTACAATGAGGAACAGAGTGCCCCTAGTGGTGGAAAGGATAGGGAATACAGGCCCAGGGTAAGAAACCCTTACGTCACTGCATCCCCTAATCACACAGCTGCCACGAGGGAGTTTGATCTTTCTCACCTGAGAGGGGAGAGGGTGGAGCAGGAGCCTGAGGGGTTTAAGTTTAGCTCAGTTAGACCAGCAGGCAGTCCAGCAGGAGAAAGCAGTAGAGCAAGAGGAGAAGCAGGAGCAAGAGGACAAGGAGGGACAAGCAGGACTCGTGGAGCACTGTTCCCTCTAAGCTGTGTGCGTGTGCGCGCGCACATACTTTACAACAGAGCGCACAAAAATTATGGTTCTGATTCTGATAGAAAACAACACAGACGTCTTAAAATTTAGAAGTTGTGATTGTAATTACTAGAAATTTTCCGCTTCATTTAGTAATAGTCTATTTCCATTTAATTTGATTAAAATCAATGTGGTGTACATACTGTATTCTGATGTGTAGTCAAATCTTAAAGTATATAACTCCGAGTGTCGTTATGTGGCGCACAAAAATTTAACCTTCCTTCAGAAGCTGCACAGCTGATATTTTATGCGCACACAGCCTACAGAAAATTAGAGGGAACATTGTCGTGGAGAGAAACTGGAAGGACTCCTGAGACCAGAGAGTGCTGCAACTGCTAACCAGAGGGGAAGAGAGAGCAGAAGTTTTGCCTACTCAAGGAATGGAGTAGTGAGAGCCAGAGGCACTAATTGGGGAACAGGACGTGCTAGATGGTGGCCAGAGCATGTAAGAAGTGAAGCTATTACAGGCTTGGATCAAGGTATGAGTCCCAGAAGCTTAGCTAATAAGGAGCAATACATTTTTGCCAGAGACAGCTTACTTGACTGCCTTCTACTATGATTAAGGCTATCTGAATCTGAGCCAGAGAGTGAACCCATGGAATTGGGAGAGCCAGATTTACCTTGTGATGAAGAGGTCTCATACATGGACTGCTCTGCATGCCAGTCTGCCAGTTAAAAATGGGTGCAAGGGGATGTCAACCGTAAAGAGAAGCCTCCAGTGTCCAAAGCCTTGAGAGCTGTGTTTGCTTGTTTTAAGTTCTAAGCTCAGGAAAAGGGTTATGCAGTGAAAAGCTGAAGCTTCCTGATTGTCTTTTGAGAAACAGCTGTGAGCAGTGCAGAGCTCCTTTGATGCCGTTTCAACTGAAGGAAGTAAGAAATGCTTTTGGTTTGTCTAACTGCTGAGAAAACCTGGAAAAGAGTTTTATTGCTTGTATGAATTGGACTATCTGAATGAAGTGCTGAAGTTAAGCATACAAGATAGCCAGGTATTTGCTCTGGACTGGAAAGGAAAAGAAACCTGGTTTAAAAGTTTCTTTCTGTTTGTTTTGATCTTCACGGCAAGCTCTGCTGAAGGCAGGTGTTGCTAATTAAGGCTGAGGGAAGCTGTTTTGTTTCAGTTCAAGTTATCCTGTTATAAGTTGCAAGAATTCCTGGATGAAAATATCTTTAAAAGGTGGATCTGTGAACCTAGTGTGTCTTATTTTGTGCTAATGAATAAATTGCACTCACTCAAACCCAACTACAAAGAAGGTGTTTTTTTTTCCATCTGAGCCCAAGTGATACCTAACTAAACTACCTTTCCCAGAATCCATTTAGAAAAGGCCAGAAAGTTAATGCACCACAGTGACAAAAACAAATCCACGACCCCCATACCAAGGTAAGGGGCTAAGGGCGTGACAATCTTCAATCTCAAACATGAAAATCGAGCATTTTGGGTACCACATTTCCAAATGGAGACCTTGCAGTATGTCATCCTAGTGCGACAGGGTGAGTTCCTGTCTGCCTTTGACCTAACGGAGGCCTATCTGCACATCTCGATCCAGCTGGACCATCAGCGGTTTCTTTCCTTCGCCATCCTGGCAGGGCGCTTTCAATTTCAGGCCCTTCCCTTCGGGCTGGCCACAGCAACCCGCACCTTTATGAAGATCATGGTAGTGGTGGCAGTGGCCCTGCGCAAGGAGGGGATCCTGGTGCACTCCTACTGGATGATTGGATCATCTGGGCAAAGTCTGAGGCTATGTGCAGGGTTGTATAGTTCCTAGGCAGTTTGGGCTGGGTAGTCAGCTCCAGCCAGTCCAACACCTGATATATCTGAGGGCACAGTTCGACACCTGAGAGGGGGTGATCCGAGCACCCGAGGACAGAGTATGGTAGCTACAGTACCAGGCTCAGTGGTTCTTATGCATGAAGGCGCTGACGATGTGGAATTGCGTGCAGTTACTGTGGTCCATAGCAGCTGCGCTGGACCTGGTAACTTGGGCACGGACCCACATGAGACCACTACAGAGGGCATTGCTTTCTCGCTGGTCACCCCAGCATAATCCCCTGCTGCGGCGGTTGCCATGCCCCGAGGATGTGCGAAGAAGCCTGGACTGATGGCTGCACCCGACTCACCTGGTGGTGGGCCCCTGCTGGAGCAGCCACAATGGGTCTTGCTCATGATGTATGCCAGCCTCTCGGGATGGGGAGCAAATTGTCTGAGCCAGGTAGCCCAGGGACAGTGAACCCAAACATAACTGGATTGGCCTGGAGTGACTCAAGGAAAGACAATTAGCAGGTAAAGTCTAATTTCACCTTTTTTAGGGATTTTCGGTTATAACTGAAAACCCCAAATTCCCCTTTGGGGATGTTTTATTAGGGTTTTTCATTTAGAACCAAAAATCAGAAACCTATGCATAAAGTATTTACTATAGCATAAGCAACTGAAGAATAGACTCTTAAGAATGTTGTTTTCTTTGAACAGGTGGTACCTATAATGGCATATAGTCTTTCTCCGGATCAAACGGAGTCAGTCCTCACATATGGGTGACGTCGGCACCAATGGAGCCCGTGCAGTAACCTCTCCCCAGCTTTCAAAGAAAGCCTTTGGGAGATCCACCACGCATGCATGGCTGCCTTCTCGCCCAAAGGTGTCATCTTGCCTTAGTCTTCTGTTTTTTTGCGGAGCCCATCGGATATTCATCTGCATCCCAGAAAGGTTTGATTTTTCTTTTTTCTCTCAATTTTCTCCTTCTCTGGTATGTGTACTGGTGCCTTCTCGCCCTCCTGGGTCCGCTACCGCCTTGGCACCACGTTTTTCTTGGGGTTTTTTGCCCTTCGTGGTCTTTTTCTTGGTGCATTGTACAGTATGCTAGGTACATATGACCTAGATTGGCCACTGTTGGAAACAGGATACTGGGCTTGATGGACCTTGGTCTGACCCAGTATGGCATATCTTATGTTCTTATGCATGGAAATTCTAGCTCCCTCCTTGGCTGGTACACTTGAGTTTGATTTGGTGGGCGCCTTCTTACCCACTGTGTCCTCGGCCAATGGGTTTAAGCAGTGTTACGGTTGCACCATGTCCTGTATGGACCCGCATGACTGCTGTCTTCGTTGCCTCTGTGCATACCACAGTGACTCCTCCTGTGGGCTTTGTCAGCAAATGGCGAGCAAGGAATGGAAGATCCTTGCACCACAGCAGAGTCCATATTCAGGAAGACCTCCCTTTCGGCTCCAGTGTTGCTCACAGAGCCGGCGCCCTTGGCCTTGCGTGTCGGCTGTACCCGTTCTAAGCCCCAAGGTTGCTGGGCGTCAGACAGGAGATCCTCTTCTGAGGGCCATCCCCTGAAGAGCTGGACGTCGTCAGTGGCATCATTGGGAGAAGATGCTGGAGCCATTGGTCAGTCATCAGTATTGGAGCCCCCGGCGTGATGCTGATGGCGATGGCCAGGAGCGGCCCTCTAAGCTGCCCCGGTGGGAGAAAGTGCCATCGGTGTCAGGAGATCTACCTCAGTCTCCCGAACCCATCCTCGTCGAGGACACCACCTCAACAGAGCCGGTGTCAGGCCTGCAGCCTTTGGTGCTTACCCTATTGTCTGTGGAGCCTTCTGGCTTCAAGATCAGAATGGTGGCCCTCGAGTGCAGCTTCGCTGCCGCCTTGGCCCAGCAGCATGGATTAATGCCCGGTTCCTCCAGGTCATCAGTTCTGACCACTGACCCCTCCATCACGAAGGCATCCCAGGAGGTCGTGGAAGTGATCTTTAAGCGCCATTGGCCTCGAGGCGATTCCAGTCCCTATTCTCAGTCCCGCTTGTGGTGGAGGACTTCCCCGGCCAGCACTTCTGGTTCCGACCTCAGGAGTTCCAGGGACCTCGCAGCACCGGTGACCCGGCGTGACCCAGGTCTCCCCTCCGACTCTGAGTCAGACTGGGAGACCGATGACAAGTCCCCTGATACCTGCTCCCATTGTGATGTCCCCTTGAACTCTTCCCCTTTGGAGGACTGGTGCAGGTCCCCTCCCGAGGACCTCTTCTTTCTGGAGTTTGTCTGGGACATGGTGAAGACCTTGGCCTTCACCGTGGAGTCCGAGGAGGAGCCTCAGGTAGAGGACTTCGAGATCCTCCAGTACGAGGCCCCTCCGAAAGAGGCACTCAAGGTACCGGTTCCCCTCATCCTGGAACGGCTTCTATTCCATATGTGGGAGATCCCGCCTCTGTGCCGATTGTGAGCAGGCAGCTCAATGCCATGTACTGAGTCCGTCGGAGCCCCCGGTTCCAAAAGGCACAGCTGCCTTGTAACTCCATGCTGGTGGAGTTGGCCATGTGCAGTATTAAAAGCCAAAAGAGAGACACATCTGTGCCCCCTGGAAGGGAGGCCCGCTCCATGGATTCTTTGGGTAAAAAGTGCTACCAGGGCTCGATGCTTGTCAGCCAGATCCAGGCCTACCAGCTCTATATGGGCATGTACTTGCGAGACATGGCGAGGGAGCTTGCTGGATTTGCGGCTGGGCTGGAGCCTCTTCAGCGGTTTCATATCCTGACTTTGATGGTCAAGGAGTGCTCCAAAATCATCACTCGTGAAGCCATCATAGGCTGCATATAGGTGGCTAGAGTAGCTGTGATGGCTACAGTCCTTTGACCTGGAGCAGTGGGTGCAGGACAAGTTAGTCGATTTCCCATGCTGGGGGGAGAATCTCTTTGGCAAGCCCATGATGGACAAGGCCGCCAAGCTGGAGTCAGAGTTCCTGAACAGGACCAGGCTCTCCAAGAAAACCGCTGACCTTTCCTGACGGAAGGCTTCGGAAGAAAAAGCCCCTTTATCCTAAGAGGAGGAAGGCTTAACGGAAACAGCCCCCAGTACTCTGCCTTCCCAGCTCCCCAACAGGATCAGCAGGCCAAGGGACAGGGGCTTGGCTGGGGTTGCTGCTGAGGTCCTGCGATCAAACTGTACTCTTACTGTTCCTCACTGTTCGTTTTTTGGGGCCACCCATGGCTTACAGGTTTTTTCGGTAGCCTCTAGCTAGGGAGTCCCATATGTGAGGACTGACTTTCTGCTTGTTTCTGGAGAAAGTGTAGTTACTTACCTGTAACAGGTGTTCTTCGGGGACATCAGGAATCAGTCCTCACAACCCTCCTTCCTCCTCATGGAGTTGCGTTTCTTTTTATTGTCATCTTGCGCTATGTCATCATATTGAGGCAAGATGGCACCCTTGGGCAGGAAGGCAGCCACGCATGCATGGTAGATCTCCCAAAGGCTTTCTTTGAAAGCTGAGGAGAGATTACTGTGTGGGCTCTGTTAATGCCAATGTCACCCATATGTGAGGACCGATTCCTGCTGTCCCTGGAGAATACCTGTTATAGATGAGTAACTATGCTTTATTCCCAAGACGTGTAAAAACACAAGAATTAGACAAACAGAAAAGACCAGTTTTGTAATTTGAAGAATCAAGTTACTGCTGTTATGACGTGCTTTTCTGTTAGAGGACTTGAGTGCTTTTTGTTTTGTTTTTTTTGTAGGGTGGTTTTGTTTTTTTTTTGGTTTTTTTTAAACTGTTGGCATGTTGTGATTGTAACTGGGTTGGCTAACACAGTTTAAGATTCATTTTTCTTTTCACTAATTTCTACTTTGTTAAGGTGGAACAGAAATTGTCACAGAGAGTGACTTCCACAATGGGCATTCTGTAGCTGGAGTAATTGAGCAGGGTGGTCTTAGCAGAATGCAGAGAGAGAAAATGGTTTACATGGCTGTTAAAGACTCTTCTCAGGAGGATGAAGATATTAGTAAGTAAAGTTCCTAGTACGATTGGCATTCTCTTGTGTTTTGAACTGAAACCGTTCAGTTGGACAGATTAATTGGGGCAGAATATAAACAGAATAATTAAATGTGTTCATTATGAACATTATTTATTAGCAGATAAAGAACATTGTATTCTTTACTATTCACATTTTATCACAGTTTTCCAAATAGTGAAGTCCCTAAATTGTTCTGTACTCGTAAGGAAAAAAGTATTTTCTCCGTGGGCAAGCAGGATATTAGATTCCTCTCATATAGGTGACATTACTGGTACAGCCCAAGCACAGAGCGGCTCCCAAACTTTCTAGAAGCCTTTGGAAGCACATTACTGCGCATGTGTGTCACTTCCTGTCTGTCACTGCTGTGTGGGACTGTCTAAGTCTTTGTTCTTCTGTAGAGCCAAATGGACATGTCGGTAACAAGTTAAGTTCAGTTCTCACATTAAACATGTTTTTTGCTTTTCCACTTTTCTCCTCTGTTGCTGTCTATACAGTGAATGATAATTCCTAATTGTCCCTCCAGTCCAGTCCCTCACCTCTGGGTTGTGCTCCCCTTCCAGCATCTTGGAGACCGAGCACGTCATCACTTTGATGACTCCGAGTATATATACCTCTGGCACCTCCTACCAGATCCAGTATGCTCAGTCTCCAAGCAGCTGGAGGGAGCAGTAATCCAGAGTGTAGGCTTCCTGGAGAGACAGTAGGAAAAGGGACAGTTTTGAATGTATTTTTTCTTAACTTATGTTGGTTTTACCTGTCCTTAGTTCCCTTTCTCTGTGCCTTCCAGCCGGCCCTCCTATTCTTTGAGTGAGAGGCTGGAAGTGCTTTGGGCAGGGGAAGGACCCCCCCCCCCCACCCTGCCAAGTCTATCTCCTATCGGGCTGGGTGAGAAGGAGGCTTCGGGGAGAGGAACAAACAAAGAGCCTGGGCCTTAAAGTGGCTCCCGAACCCATAATCGGGTGAGGAGCCGCTGTTGGAGAAAGCCCGCCAAAGCTCCTTCGTAGCTGAGCGCGTGGGCGGGAAAGCAGGCCGTCGCCGGCAAAGGTCAGAGGCTGCAGGCTGGCACTTACACGGATCGGCAGACCACGTGGGAAGGTAAGAGAGCCACGTGGCTGCCGACCGTGTGGTGAGCAGGACTATTTCTTGACTTTTGCAAGGGAATCCTGGTGAGGTCGGAAGCTTGGGCTGATATTTTTTGCGTGTTTCGCGGCTTCAGTTACTGGCTCTGTTTTCCTGGTGCGTTGCCTTCGCTTGGTGGGGGAGGGGGGTTGGCGGACTCTTTCTCTTTTTGGGGGACTGTTCTTGTTTCTTTTAACCTTCAAAAAAACAAAAAAGTTAATTTGTAGGGATAGTTGTGTGGTTTTGCTGTATATGTATATATATTGCCATATATAAGAAGTAGTTCCTGATCGTGTAACCAGTCTAGTCCCGGACCTCTGGGTTCCCTATCTCATCCAGCAGTTTGGAGACTGAGGAACTCCTCTTTTTGTGACGTCACCACTATATCCTCTCGGGATATGTATATATATTGCCATATATAAGAAGTAGTTGGTTCTTCTGGTCTTGCCCTTGTACTCATCCTGCTGGGGGAGTGCAGTTAAGGGAGTCCTGAGCCCCCCGTGGCATCATGCCTGCCAGACCTCAATGTTTAGTGTGCGGCACCCATTGAGGGGTGGTGTCGGACACTGGCTTGTGCAGGGGGTGTGCCTTGGAGGCTGCATCGCTAGATCAAGATCTCCAGGCGAGTGCGATTCAAGAATGTCCTCTCTCTTTATCTCAGGAGCAGAGAGAGCCTGCGTAGAGTGAGAGTTGTACAGGAAGCCTTCTGCCTCCGGATATAGAGATATCCTCCAGCCCCCACTAGGCCCTCCACTTCTCAAGGGGTGGAGGAGGGGGCGGGGGGGAGCCTTCTTCCCGGAGTTTGTTTTGCTTCTGCACAAGGCCTTCTGCCTGCGTCAGCAGGGGGTGAAGGGGCACACGGCGAAGCCGGGGGCAGGTTCTAGAGACTTTTTAGAGTCTGCAAAGCATCCCAAGCTCGTGGATGACGGAGGGCAATTGTCCCCCCCCCCCCATCTGAGGCGCAGGACAAGGAACCTCTAGAACTGGAAATGGAGGGGGAGGATGAGGAATTGGAGGACGGCGAAATTCTGCTGCAGGCAGTACGAAGGACACAGAAGGTGCTTCCGGTGCATTGGGTGGTCAAGCAGATGATCCAGGATGAGTGGAAAGTGCCAGAAGCCGGTCTCCGGGGGACATGGACTATGTCACGTTTGTATCCCTTACCGGAAGAGGAAAGAGATTTGCTGCGGTCCCCGAGGGTGGATGTGGCGGTATCAGCGGTGACCAAGAAGACAACTATCCCATTTGAGGGCAGTGCGGCCCTTAAGGATTCACAAGATAGGGGGTTGGATACCTTATTGAAGCAGGCCTTTGATGTGAATGCCATCGCCCTTCAGGCATTGGTGTGTGGGACTTGGGTGGCCAGAGCTTGTCTGTGTTGGTCACAGTGTCTACAGCAGCCCAACGGTTAGTCGGGGGACTCCTCAGGGGAGGCCGCTAGGATTGAGTCAGGAGCGGCCTACCTCGCATATACGCACTATGATCTTATTAGGAGCTTGTCAAAGAGCATGGCCTCAGTGGTGGCGGCACGCCGCTACCTTTGGCTACGGAATTGGGTGGTCATCTAAGGCTCATCTCAGCAGGCTTCCGTTCAAGGGGAAGTTGCTTTTCGAGGAGGACTTGGACATATTGGTGAAGGAGTTGGGTGACTCTAAGGGAGGAAGGCTTCCGGAGGACAAACCGAAGCTGAGTTGCAATCCCACTCCCGCGCAGGACCACCCTAGGGATTCCTGGAGATTTCGGACATCCCGTTTGGCTCCATATCAGAGGGGCAAGGGTTTTGGGGGTTTCGAGGAGCGGGTAGAGATTTTGGTACCTCCTCCTCCTCCTCCGGATCTAGGAAAACAAAATGAGGCATATGGGGGGGGGGGGGGGGGGCGGGTGGGGGGGGGGGGGTGGGGTGGGGGGGGGGGGGGTGGTGGGGGGGGGTTGGGGGGGGGGGGGGGGGTGGGGGGGGGGGGGGGGTGGGGGGGGGGTCTGGGGGGGTGGGGGGGGGGGCGGCTGCCGGTGGGAGGTCGTCTGCAGCAGTTTCTTTCCAGTTGGGCCCGGGTTATGTCCAATCACTGGGTCTTAGAGGTTATCCGAGAGGTTTGCGTATTCAAGCTGGCGTGGCTCATTCCCCCATCGTTTGTCCAGTCCCCCCCTGCATGGCCCTGGCTAAGGCGGCAGCGGTAAGGGAGACTCTATCGCGGCTTCTGCTCCTAGGAGCAGTGGTTCCGGTGCCCAAGAATCAGTGCGGCTGCGGTCGATACTTCATTTATTTTGTGGTGTCCAAAAAGGAAGGTTCCTTTCGGTTGGTTCTCGACCTCAAGCAGGTCAACCGTTGTCTGAGGGTGCCACACTTTCGCATGGAGATACTGAGATCTGTGATAGTGGTGGTGCGCACGGGGGAATTTTTAACGTCCCTCAACCTCACCAAAGCATACCTGCACATACCCATCCGCTCGACCTGTCAGCAGGTCCTGCGGTTTGCGGTTTGCGGTTCCAATGGGTCACTTCCAGTTTCGGGCGTTGCCATTCGGCCTGGCCACAGTTCCACGTATCTTTACCAAGGTCATGGTTGTGGTAATTTTTGCCTGGTGATATCAACCTTGCTGAAGGCTTGGAAGAGGTCGATCTGTCTCTCCTATGTTCGGGTCTGGCGCATCTTTGAGGCTTGGTGGGCAGAACGGGGGAGTCGCCCTACGAGGGTTACAGTGCCGGATGTTCTGGATTTCTTGCAGGCAGGCTTTGAGAAGGGACTGGCTGCCAGTTCCTTGAGAGTGCAATTGACAGCGATTTCCTGTTATCGAGGGAAGATTCAAGGGAAGTCGCTGGGGGAGCATCAGGATGTGAGGCGGTTCTTGAGGGCAGTCAGTCGCCTTCGTCCTCTGCAAAGGTCGATAGTTCCGTCCTGGGATCTCAACCAGGTGCTGCAGTCATTGACGGGGGAACCCTGCAAGCTAGTCGGACGGGCTTCCTTGAAGGATTTGACTCTTAAGACGGTGTTTCTGGTGGCAGTCTGTTCAGCCAGGCGGATTTCGGAGCTTCAAGCCCTTTCCTGTCAACCTCCTTTTCTTTCTTTTTTCAAGGAAAAGGTAGTTCTGCCCAAAGTGATGTCGGCGTTTCATGTGAATCAACCACATTGGGGAGAAGGTTGCGGATGCTCGACTGCATCTTTTGGAAATACGTTGTGTGCTAAAACACTATCTGAAGAGAACTGCAGGGTTTCACAAATCGGATCGGCTATTTGTTCTGTTTGGGGGACCACGCAAAGGAGAGGCGGCAGCCAAGGTCTCCATTTCTAGATTGATCAGGGAGGCCATTGCGTCTATGTACATCTTGAAGGGCAAGCCTGTTCCGATGGGATTGCGGGTGCATTCTACACGGCGACAGGTGGCCTCGTGGGCGGAGTACAGTCTGATGCCGCCTCTGGATATTTGTAGGAAGGTGACCTGATTCTCTTTGCATACATTTGCCAGACACTATCGATTGGATGTCCAGGCAGTGGGGGATGTAGTTTTTGGCAGGGCGGTTCTTCGAGCTGGGTTCGCAGGCTTGGTTCGAACTGCTCTGCTACATCCCAGAGGTAAGGGACTGGACTGGAGAGATGATTAGGAATGGATAATTTGACCTTACCCGCTAATTAACGTTTCTGAAGGAACTCCAGTCGAGTCCCTGATTCCGCCCAGTGTATTTGCTATGAAGTGTTGTTTAGGAGACTCTGGCCCGAAGGGGAAGGCAAGGGTCTTAAACTTTTAAAGGTGTTCAACTCTGGAGGGGCAGAGGTGGTGTGTCGGAGGAGTTGAGCCGTCTGCCTCTTTCTGAGAACTCGAGAGCGAATCGATTTTCAGGTAAGCCTCCTCATCGGGGGGGGGGGGGGTGCCCTTTTGGGGAGGGGGAGGAGTTCTTAGTTTTGTTTTTTTTTGCAAAAGTTCTAGTTAGTTTATTGTTCTGCTTAATTGTCTCTCTGTTAAGTCTGCTTTGTCAATAGGATACTGGATTTGGTAGGAGGTGCCAGAGGTATATATACTCGGAGTCATCAAAGTGATGACGTGCTCAGTCTCCAAGCTTCTGGAAGGGGAGCACAACCCAAAGGTGAGGGACTGGGCTGGAGTTTCTTCAGGAATGCTAATTAGCAAGTAAGGTCTAATTATACATTCTCCTAGTAGCTCCCTAGATAAGGT
Organism: Ichthyophis bannanicus; assembly: GCA_033557465.1. Taxonomy (NCBI): domain Eukaryota; kingdom Metazoa; phylum Chordata; class Amphibia; order Gymnophiona; family Ichthyophiidae; genus Ichthyophis; species Ichthyophis bannanicus. Next base: position 192,707,051 of record CM066036.1, read on the forward strand.
TTTTTTTCAGCTTTTTTTTTTTTTTTTTTGCCATCAAGTCCGGGCTGACTCTTGACAACTCAGCTGCCTCTGGGTTTTCTTGGCAATATACCACCGGAAGTAGATTGTCAGGCCTTTTCTTCCGAGGCAACGGAGGTAAAGTGACTTGCCCAAGGTCACAAGGAGTGCCAGTGGGAATTGAATCCTTGATCTACTGGGTACTAGGCAGTTGCTCTAACCGCTAGGCTGCTCTTCCTTATTTTTACCACATTGCTGCTATAGGCCGCACTTAGATCTCAGGTGCCTGGATGGATCTTGATGTAAAAATCAAGTTGTTTGATTTCGCTTCAGTTATTTTTCCAGATGATATATCCTAGAAAATTGTCCAGTGGATTTAAAAGGTATAGCAAAGTATCCCAATGCCTCTCCTCAGTCTACCTCTATTAGTTATTACAAAGAACGCCTAACAACAGGTCCAGAAGAACACATCTCCAAAACACTCTTGTGATACCTACCATAAACTCAAAGTGTAATGGAACCACAACCAACAGGACCTTCTTGCTTTATGCTCTGGCCAGAAGACATACGTGCAGTAACCGATCTAACAGACGTCAGAAAAACGTTAAAAACCCATCTATTTTGTGAGCATTTTGGATGCACAGAATACCTCACCATTGGACACAAGACCTCCCTGACAATTCAACACTCCTCAGCACAATCCCCTACCAGATCATCCTTCCCCTCTCTCCTCTTATTATTCAAAAATGTACTAAAACGTAACCCCCAAACCTATGACTCCTATCATGTAACCTAATACCTCCAGACTTGGACAGCTCAAACCCTACTGATTAAGTCTAGTGCAACTTAAGCAAAGTTCTTTATTTATGTTCTGTATACCTACTATATGTGCCATGTAAATGTTCTACTGCTAGCTTGTACGCTATACCCCGCTCTAAGTTAAGTAACGTTTCACTTCAGTTGTGCTCTGTGTACATTTTGTTATTTATCAGGTATACTGCCTCTTCTTTAAGATTAGAAGGTATATAAATCCACCTAAATAAAATAAAATAATAAAGAAAAACATATCCATCATGGATATTCATCATTAGTACCTGTAATGCTTGGGGCCCCAATTACAAATCTCATTGTAAATTGTGTTTATAGATGAAAACGAGAGGCCTCAAAGATCATAAAGAACAGCACAAAAGGATTTTTGGTGCAGATGAGATTAATCCATCAACATTGGCCGCATCAGTCCCCATAGCCCATGGAGCTGCATTGGACATAGATCCCACTCAACAGTGAGCATCAAGCCTTTTGGAAGTGGACATCTTCTAATCCCCGCCCAGAAAGAGGAATGATTTGTCGTAGTCTTCATAAACATTGAGGGCCCATAATATTGAGCACATGATCGAGGCGGTTATGCACTGAAGCCACAGCTCGTTGGAGTGCGATGTCATGAGCATTGAGTTATCGGGGTAGCCGATACCCTCAAAGCAGCCCCAACGCAGGGGCCACTCATCCTACTCAGTCTCCAAGGGGCCAGGAACAGTCTTCTGATAATACTCGGCCAATTCTGATGCCTGTAGCTAATCCTCCTTAAGGTCCTTTGCCTTTGTTGAAGACAGCTCTTGAGGAGCATCTCCTTAAGAGATTTGAGGAGAGTATGGCAAGGTCTTTGCACTTCATTAAACATGAGGCAGTTGCTTTGACTGCATCGATACTGGTGCATCAAGAGATCCATCTGATCCTAGAGACTCATGTGCTGCCTTAGGAAAATCCATGATTACCGAGCTATTGAAGGGCCTCAGTTCTGGTGTCTGCTTGCCTGGTGTCCATCTCCAGTTTATCTGGAGGGGAAACTTCACTGAGACACAGGAGACTATCGGTTCATCAACGCTGTTCTCTGAGAGCCTCACCCAGAGAGATAGTGACCTAGATCTCTTTGGAGTATTTTTCTGGGTCACTGTCAGTACTTTTGGGAGTCCGAGTATTAGTTGGAAGTATACTTGGAGGATTGATCTGTAGGCTTACCTTCAGACTCCTCATGAGAGAAGATCATCTCGTCCTGAGGAGTTGGCCTTTTCCCTGACAAAATCAATGAAGAAAAAGTCCATTCTGTTTAAGTTAGAGACTAAGGAGGAGCCAGAGCTGAAGCACTAGAAATCCTCCAACTCCTCAGTCCTCCTAAGGAAGCTGTGATAGTGCACATTCACAGGGTCCTGAAGGATGTTCAGATGAAAATGTGGGAGACCTCCTCTCTGTATAGCCTGTGAATAAGAACATCGACTGGATGTATAAAGTCTAGAAAGCTCCTGGATTTGAAAAGTTGCAGCTGCTGTGCCATATGTGGTGGTCAAATCTGCTGTCAAGAGCTCAAAGACCCCATCTTTTGTACCGCCAGGAAGAGAGGCTTGGAATCAGGAGTCTCTTGTGAAAACATTTTATCGGAATGCTGTGCTCACATCCCACATAGCGTCCTGCCAGCTCTTCATGAGCATGCATTTATGGAACATAGTAACATAGTAAATGACGGCAGATAAAGACCAGTATGGTCCATCTAGTCTGCCCAGCAAGATGGCAGGAATAGGTGCACCCCTTCCCGTGTCTTTAGGGAGTAGGTGCACCCCTCCCCATGTCTTCACCCCTCTCCATATCTTTGTTTAGGGGTGAACCCACCGCTCTTCCCCCCATCGCTCCATGTAGGACACGCCTATTTGTTGAGAAATTAGATGGTTCAGTTTATTTTGATTTTATCCTGTTGCTGTGAAGTGATCCAGGCCACTTTGAATTCCGTCACTGTGTTTGCCCCACCACCTCAATCAGGAGGGCATTCCAAGCATCCACCATCCTTCAGTGAAAAAGTATTTCCTGACATTGCCTTTCAATTTGCCACCTTGCAGCTTCATGTCATGCCCTATAGTTTTACAGCTTCCCCGTCTTTAGAAGACGTTTGTTTGTTCATTATTTCTCTTTAAATATTTAAAGGTCTGAATCATATCTCCCCTATCCATCCTCTCCTCCAATGGGTACATATTTAGGTCTTCAAGCCTCTTCTCATAAGGCTTCTGACGCAAGCTCCAAATCATTTTGGTCGCCTTCCTCTGAAGAGTTTCCATTCTTTTTACATCCTTTGCAAGATATGGTTTCCAAAACTGAACACAGTATTCCAAGTGAGGCCTCACCAGAGACTTATACAGTGGCATTAGTACCCCTTCCTTTCTGCTGGTAATTCCTCTTCGAATGCAGCCCAACATCCTCCTGGCTTTTGCCACCGCCTTGTCGCACTGTTTTGCCACCTTGAAATATACAGAAATAATCACACCGAGGTCTTTCTCCTGCTCTGTGCACTCCAACCTCTCGCCCCCTATCGCGTACATTTCCCTTGGATTTCTGCTACCCAAGTGCATCACACTGCACGTCTTCGCATTAAATCTTAATTGTCAAGCATTAGACCGTTCTTCCAGCTTTTGTAGATGTTTCCTCATGTTAATCACTCCCTCGGGGAGTCGACTCTGTTGCAAATTTTTGTGTCATCTGCAAAAAGACAGACCTTTCCATTCAGTCCTTCATCAATATCACTCACAAATACATTGAACAGTGCCGGGCCCAGGACCGAACCCTGAGGCACCCCGCTAATCACCTTCCTTTCATCCGAGTGAGCTCCATTTACCATCACCTTCTGTCTTCTGTCAGTCAACCAATTTCTGATGCAGTTCACCACCTTTGGACCCATCCCCAAACTACTGAGTTTATTGATAAGCCTCCTATGAGGGACAGTATCAAAGGCTTTGCTGAAATCCAGGTAGATGACATCCATCGCATGCCCCTGATCCAGTTCTCTGGTCACCCAGTCAAAGAACTCAATCAGATTTGTTTGACAAGATCGTCCCTCGGTAAAACCATATTGCCTCGGATCTTGTAACCTGCTGGTTCTGAGAAAGTTCACTATTCGCTCTTTCAGAAGCACCTCCATTACTTTTCCTGCCACCGAGGTAAGGCTCACGGGCCTGTAGTTTGACACTTCTTCCCTGTCACCATTTTTGTGTAGAGGTGCGACATCAGCCCTTCTCTTGTCCTGAGGAACCTCTCCTGTTTCCAAGGATCTGTTGAAAACATCCTTTAACTGCCCTGCAAGAACCTGTCTGAGCTCTTTCAGTATCCTGGGATGTATCCCATCCGGTCCCATGGCCTTTGTACACTGTCAGTTTTACAAGCTGTTCTAACACCTCATCTTCTCTGAATGGTGCGGTATCTACTTCATTCCCATTTTTATATTTGGTAGTCACAGGTAATATCATGCGTGACATTAAGGAGCATGCAGATTCTTTCCCTCCAGAGAAAGCCAAGCAACTTCATTCACTAGTCTGTAAAGGAACGGAGCGCATAAAATGCATAGGCCAATCGACCTATGATTTTTTGATACATTATTGAGAGCCTCCTCTGTGAGTATTGACTCCTGGAGACACTCATGACGTTGGGCCTCCAATTTTCAATATGACAATCTTGCTGATGTGCCATACCATGGAGAAAATATCTTCGGAGATAAGGTATAAGAAGCTGCAACCGCAGTTAAGCAGCTTAGTAGCACCCTTAAAACCCTCGCCAGGCCCACTTCCAACCCAACCTCCTTTTCATCATGGGAGTTATCACAGCGAGAATTGCAGGAGATCCTGCTTCTCTCATAGGGTTCTCTCTCTCGCTCATGTCAGCAGAGAGCTCAGAAGTCCCAGCCTGCTTTATAACCATATCCTGTTGTGGGATTTTGACTCTCTCCAGGAGAAACATAGCCAGGGTGCCTATATCCATGCCAGACTCCCAGTAGGAGGCTGATTACAATTCTTCACTAACTGTTGGCATCTTATAACCTCCAACAGTTGGGTTCTAAAAATTGTCTGGTGGGATGCAGTTTATACCTACTTGGATATCCCTCTAAATTGCCCACCCCCCGAGAGCATCTTGGTCAAAAGAGCAAAACAGACTTGTTTTTCTATTTGGAACGGACTAAAGCACTTGGAAAGTCCACCCAACTTTTACTTTCTTTAGACCTAAACCTACTGGGGGTACTGTCAACAAATGCACCCTTACAAATTGGCTAGTGGACTGCATCTCCTTTGCTTATGCCAGCAGGCTTGGCTCTTGAGGGGTCAAGTCACGGCTCATAATGTCAGAACTATGGCTGTGTTGATAGTCCACTTGAGCCAGTCTCCATGGAGGAGATAGGCAAGGCTGCGACATGGACTTACATCCATATATTTACATTTCACTACTGTCTAGAGCAGTGCTTTTCAAACTTTTATCCCATATTGCCCCATTTTAATAACTGAAAATTCACATGACCTCAGATAATGTTGAAATCAAACTTGCAGATCTCCAGCTTCCTTCCCACTCCCTTCACTCATCTAAAGCAGGAAAACACAGCAGCAGCAGTCAGCATAGGGTCACGTGTCAGTGTATACTCAGAATGGGTTTCCAGTCTAATAGGAAGCTTACCCAGAAGGGGCAAGGGCCTATGAATGTTCACTGGCTCAGAGACCAAATGCTGACTGGTGATTTGGCATGGATCACAGTGAAAGTCCAGAGAGAAGGGGACATGGCCACTGTTCCTTCTAAGCTGTGCGCGTGTGCGCGCGCACACACCTCGCTGAGCGAGCGCACATACTTTACAACAGAGCGCACAAAAATTACGGTTCTGATTCTGATAGAAAACAACACAGACGTCTTAAAATTTAAAAGTTGTGATTGTAATTACTAGAAATTTTCCGCTTCATTTAGTAATTGTCTATTTTCATTTAATTTGATTAAAATCAATGTGGTGTACATACTGTATTCTGAAATGTAGTCAAATTTTAAAGTATATAACTCCGAGTGTCGTTTTGTGGCGCACAAAAATTTAACCTTCCTTCAAAAGCTGCACAGCTGATATTTTATGCACACATAGCCTACAGAAAATTAGAGGGAACATTGGACATGGCCATGTTTCTGTGACCCCATCCACTGATGCTGTGATTCCCATTTGGGGGTCCTGACCCCAAGTTTGGGAATCACTGGTCTAGAGATTCCTGCCATGACAGTAGATTTGGCAGTCTGTGCTCCAAATCTGTTTGGAGAATAGAATCCAACTATCTCCCTCCCCACAAAGGTCCAGTTATTTTCCATTACAGACTACCTTATATTAAAAAAAAAATACTGAAAAGGTTGGTTGCCACCAAAAATATATAGTTGATACTTTTTGTTGTCTGCCAATTGTGCTATCTCATTACTTGTAATTTCCCCATTTTCTTTGGAGGCAGCCTGTATCTAGGGACTCTGATATCCTGCTTGTCCATATAGAAATGGTTAGTTAGTTGTAGCAGATGTTCTCTGTAGACAGCAGGATGAGAGTCCTCACAAGATCCACTCTCCTCCCCTGGGAGTTGTATGCCATACAAAGCTATAGTATTACATTGAGGCGGTCCCATGTGGCGTTGACAGGCAATAAGTGGCACTTCCAAAGACTGCTAAATGGTTTGGAAGCTGGGGAGCTGTTCTGGCGCTCGGGCTCCATTGGTGATGTTCACGGAGAACACCTGCTACAGGTAAATAACGTTTTTTCATTCATATACTGATTTTTCTTTTGGATTAAAAAAACTATTTATCTATAATATAATTGTTGTATAATACTTGGAAATAATCCTTGCGCAGCCATTATTTAACTTCCTTACCAGATTTAATTTAATTACTTGCCTTGAGTTCAGATTAGAAAGGAAAGTTCCACATCCAGGTGCTATAGATCCTTCCTTGCCCAGTAGAGCTACAGTCGAGGTTTTTTTTTTTTGACCCGAATGAGTGAAAGGTGAAGTAACTTGCCCAGTATCACAAGGAGTGTCAGTGGGAGATTTAAATCCTCACGTCTTTGGTTCCTATCACACTAACCACTACCTATCCTTTTACTATATTTGAAATGCATTTCGTTTTCTTCAGACACATTTTAGTTAAGCATATTTGTAGCTCAAGTGTAATGCATTACAAGTTAATTTGAGGAAACAAATAAGCATTTTACTGCTGAGCATCCCCCTATATCAGCTGTTTGTAGAATTTATATGTTTAAATATGTTTCTAAAATCCAAATCCTTGGAAAATTTGGAATCATAAATGTCCAGAAATGTGTGATCGATTGCAACAGTACAAAGATTTTAGTAACGACTAGAAAATGGTGAATCTGTTAGCACCTTACAGATAAGTCCATTTATGAAGGCATGTGCTTTTGAGGACAAGAGTCCACTTTGAAACACATGTTCTTGTACGCAAGAGCTATGCAATGTTTTGTAGTGCCGTCTTACGTTTAATAGCAATTGATCTCAGTTAAGCAGCCATAAATTAAATAAAAATATGGTTAGGTATGCCTTTATTAATATGAAAATCAAATTAAAATTATGAATTCCAAATAGTACTGCTAGATCAGTCCAGACAAGTGAGTTGTGTTTCCTTGCCAACAGAGGTAGAGACAGAGAAAAAGTCACATCATCCCTGCTACTTCAGCTGGTATAATGAGGGGGGGGTGTACTTCAGAATTTCTCTGTCTCCAGTAGATAGTGGATGCTTGACTGGTGCAGCTCATCCTAGATTTGATAGCTCCTGGGCAGCCATCCTAAGGGTCACCATGGAGCTCAGCAGCAGTTTCCAGTGTAGAGTGGGAAGAAAGGGCCATCCTCCCTGTTAGTGTTCCTGGCTGGTTGAAAGCCTTGCTTTGAGTCAGATCAAGACTCTGCCTTCATACAGCTTTCAGTCATGATGCTACACCTCCCCCCCCTCCCCCCCCCGAACAGCCTCCAAGCAAAAACAGGGAAGGTGTGTGAAGAAAGTTGAGCATTGGAGAGTGGCCGGAGCCCAGCATCGTCTTTGGTCTTGGGCTCCGCGGTGGGGGGTGTGGGAGGGATAAATGCAGTTTTTCTTGCTCTCTTGTGCCTGCATTCACAGTCACAACTGGGGGGAGGGGAATGGGGAGCCAAATGACGAAACTGGAAACAGCGTAAGCACTGGCAAGTTAGAGGCAAGGAATTGATAAGGCAGACAAAGAGAGAATTTGAAAAAAAGCTTGCTGTGGAAGCAAAAACATACAATAAAAATTGTTTCAAGTACATTCATAGCAAAAAACCTGTGAGTCATGGGCCATTAGATGATAGAGGGAGGACAAGATCATAAGGGAGAGATTGAATGAATTCTTTGCGTCGGTCTTTACTGAAGAAGATGTAGAGAAGTTACCCATGCCTGAAATGGTATTTAAAGGTAATGTATCGGAAGAATTGAAACAGATTTTGATAAACCTGGAAAATGTATTACAACTATTTGATAAACTAAAGAGTAGCAAATCACCTGGACTGGATGGTATATATGCAAGGGTGTGGAAAAAGCTGTGGCGTCTCATCTGACTCTCCCATCTCGGAGCCTTGATGGCGGTCCCCGCCCTAGGATATGGGCTTCCTTGATTTTGTCAAGGACATGTCTGAGGCACTGGGGTTCCCGATAGAGTCGGAGCAGGACCCTCAGGTGGATGAGCTGGAAATCCTCCAGTTTGAGGCCCCTCCACAGGAATCGCTCACAGTGCCAATCCCTCCCATCCTGGAACGGCTGATGCTCCGAATGTGGGAGACACTGGCTTCGGTACCGGTGGTGAGCAAACTGCTCAACTCGATGTATTGAGTCCGCCAGAGCCTGGGCTTCCAAAAGTCACAGCTGTCGCATAACTCCATGGTGGTGGAGTTGGCCATGCATCGACTGAAATGCCAGAAGGCGCACTCCTCAGTGCCCCCCAGCAGGGAGGCCCGCACCCCGGACATCTTTGGCAGAAAGTGCTACCAGGGATCAATGCTCATCGGCCGCATCCAGGCCTATGAGCTTTACATAGGCATGTACCTGAGAGACCTGGCGATGGAACTCGCCGGGTTCTCAGCTGGTCTCTCCAAGGAGCCCTTGCAGTGGTTCAAGAATCTGACCAAGGCAGTCCGTGAGTGCTCCAAATTCATGGCTCGAGTCGGTGGCTAGAGTAGCGGCTGGCTAGAGTAGCGGCTCGAGTCGGCGGCTGGCATCGGTGCACACTGCCAAGCTTGGCTACAGTCGTCCGACCTCGAGTAGTGGGTTCAGGACAAATTGCTCGATGTCCCCTGCCCAGGAGAGAACCTCTTTGGCAAACCCATGGCTGACAAGGCTGCTGAGTTGGAGACAAAGTTCATGACGAGGACCAGGCTCTCCAAAAAGATCGCTGCCCCTCCTGACGGAAGGGCTCGGGTAAAAAGTCCTTATCTCCAGGAACAAGCAGGAATGAGTCTTCACATATGGGTATCGTCGGTACCGACGGAGCCTGCGCGGGAACGCTCCCCAGTGTCCAAAAGGAAAGCTTTTGGGAGCATCCCACAGCGCCTGCACGCTGCCTTCCCACCTTTCCTAACTGCCTCTCTCCAATTCTTCTTTTCCGCGGAGCCATCATGTCGTGTTTCCTGTCACCGCTGAAGAATTTCTTATTTTTCTTTATTTCTTTAGTCGCGTGTCTGCCTTCTCGTCTCCTGACCGGTACCGCCGGTTTTTTCTTTCTTCTTTAAAAAAAAACAAAAAAACCAAAAACTATTTTTTCTCACTTCGGTGCTTTTTCTTCTGTGGCCTTAGGCCTACACAAATTTTTCCTCATGGAAAAGCCCGCCTCCGGGTTTAAAAAGTGCACGAAGTGCAGCGGCACTATTTCTGTCACCGACACCCATGACTGGTGTCTCAAATGTTTAGGTCCTGATCATTCCATGACGGACTGTGAGTCCTGTTCCATGATGTCTAAAAGAGGTCTACAGAATCGAGCAGCCAAGCTCAGTACCCTGTTTCCCTCTGATGCAGCTTCGGTGGCATTGACGTCTTCCAGGGCTTCCTCTTCCTCCCATGGATCTCAGGTAACCAAACTTAAGTCCAGCCGGTCCTCAAAGAGTAGATCTCCCTCTAAGTATCGAGATGCCTCCGGGCTTGCTCTCGAGGAATCTGCACCGGCAAAATTACCCCGGCGGGAGGCTCCGGCTTCCAAAGCTCTGTCTATGGGGTCACAGGTTGACATCGATGGCTCGGCCTCGACCGATCACCTGTTACAATGTTCTGGGGTACCGGTGGTTTCCACTGGAACCGACATCCAGACATTGGTGGCGTCGATGGATCAGAATATTCTGACCATGCAGCGTGCCATCACGGCATTCATTCAAGCTGCGACGCCTTCGGTACCGCAACAAACTTTGTTGTCGGTACCGATTCCGGTACTGGACATGATATCGGTTCTGGTGCCGGTACCGATTGCATCGACATCCACGTCGACGGCAGCGGTACACTGTTCTGTGATGCCCATCGGTACCGAATCGGTACCGATTACTCCCGATGTCGATACCCCCCGGTACGCGTATCTGGCTCTGCAACAGCATCCAGACAGGCGATACTTCGATTCCTCTGAAGACTCTGATGAATCAGAGGCCTCTATCGAAGCATCGGGGATCCTTCCTCAGGAACCCTCTTCTCCAAAAAGGAGAATGTCTCCTCCAGAAGACTTGTTTTTTCAAGACTTCATCAGGGAGGTGGCCTATGGCCTTTCCATCTCAGTGGCCTCTGAGACTGAGCCTAGAGCCAAAAATTAGATATTTTACAATATCCTAAAGCTCCTAAAGAGGCAGCCACTTTACCAATACATGAGATTCTTTATGATCACATGTTGGGCATATGGGAGACTCCTCTTACCACCTCCCCTCATTCTCGTAGGTTGGACACCATGTATCGTGTTCCTCCTTGTCCTGGTTTTCATAAGACTCAGCTTCCTCATCACTCCATTGTGGTGGAGTCTGCTATGAAAAAGATCAAGAGTGCAAAAAGGCACTCTTCTACTCCTCCAGGAAGAGAATGCAGAACCTTAGATGCCTTTGGCAGGAGAATCTTCCAGGCCAGTATGCTTGTGGCCAGAATCAACTCCTATAGTCTCTATATGGGGATGTTTCTAAAGGAAGTTACAGATCATCTGCAAACCTTATCTCCTTTTATTTCAGAAGATAAAAGGGAAGAGTTTCTCACCTGGCTTAAACATGCCCAGGATATTTCCAAGTTTTCCAACCGTGCAGCCTTTGACTCTTTTGAAAGTGCCAGCAGAGCCTCGGCTATTGCTATAGGTGCACGCAGAGTTGCTTGTTTACAAGCTTCTGATTTGGAACCCTGGGTTCAGGATGAACTAGGTAACCTTCCTTGTACAGGTGAAAACCTTTTTGGCAAAGATTGGCAAGCAAAGGCCAACCAGATGGATGCTGAAACTCTGCTTTAGATAGACTTTCCAAGTCTACTTCTGCTCCTTTTAGAAAGAGGTTGTTCAAAAAAGGATTTTTCCCAAAAAAAGGGAAATATTCTTCTGCTTATGGTCAGGCCTCTTCTGCAGGTCGTTTTGCTACAAAGAGACAGCAACAACCAAAACAGGCCAAGCCTAAGGCTGCCAGGACTGCTACGGCCCAACAGCCTCAGCCTCCTCAGGGCCTTTGACTTACACCTAGAGAACTTAGCCTTTCTGGCTCTAGAACATCCAGAGCCTCTCACCATTCCAGGAAGGTTAGCTTATTTTGCTCCCAGATGGGAACAAATCACAGCAGAGCAATGGACCCTCTCCATCATAAGAGAAGGGTACAAGCTTCATTTCTTAAACCTTCCCCCTCACACCATGGTGAAACAGTTCAATTCTCCAACATCTCTCCTCGACCTTCTGGGTCAGGAGATTGCTACCCTTCTTGCCCAAGGGGCAATAGAAGAAGTACCCCTTCTTCAACAGGGCTCAGGGTTCTACTCCCCCTATTTTCTCATTCCAAAGAAAACAGGGGGTTACAGACCCATCTTAGATCTCAGAGAATTGAACAAGTTTCTATGCAAGGAGAAATTCAAGATGACTTCTCTCGGAACTCTCCTTCCATACCTTCAGAGTCAGGACTGGCTTTGTTCTCTAGATCTCAAGGATGCGTACACCCATGTCCTCATCCATCCAACACACAGAAGGTTCCTTTGGTTCCTTTACCAAGGAAAGCACTACCAATACAAAGTGCTTCCTTTCGGTCTGGCCTCTGCACCAAGAGTGTTCACAAAATGCATGGCAGTAGTAGCTGCATTTCTACGCACTCTAGGGATGTTCGTATTCCCATATCTGGACGACTGGCTCATTCGAGCTCCATCCCAGTCAGAGGCCCCGACTTGCCTGGCCTGCACAAGGCGTGTTCTTCAGTATCTGGGACTTGTTATAAACATTCCAAAATCCCATCTCACCCCTACTCAATCTCTAGAGTTCATAGGGGCCTTGCTGGATACCACAACTGCAAGGGTCTATCTTCCCCAGGCCCGTTGCCTACGCTTGGTGCAGTTAGCCTCACAGATTCAGTTAAAATCCCATTTAACTGCTCGAGAGATGTTACAACTGTTAGGCCACATGGCATCCACCGTGCATGTGGTTCCTTATGCTCGCCTTCACATGAGAGCAGCTCAATGGACTTTGTCCACCGAATGGACTCAGGCATCAGGGTGCCTGTCAGACAAGATAGCGACCTCCAGTCGCCTCTCTTGCTCTCTCCATTGGTGGAAGTCCACTCAAAATCTGTTGTTGGGGTCCCCCTTTCAACAGGTGTTACCCCAAGCAACCCTTACCACAGATTCCTCTCCAAGGGGTTGGGGAGCTCATCTACAAGATCTCTCTACGCAAGGCATCTGGTCTCCACAGGAGACATCTCTACATATCAACCTCTTAGAGCTCAGAGCAATCTTTCTGGCTCTCAGAGTCTTCCACACCCTGCTCAGCTACAAGACAGTCCTCATCCACACGGACAACCAAGTAGCCGTGTTCTACGTGAACAAGCAGGGCGGGACTGGCTCTCTGTTGCTTTGCAACGAAGCTCTGAGATTGTGGGCCTTCGCCAGAGAGCATCAAATCCATCTCATGGCAGTGTATCTTCCAGGGGTTCAAAACTCTTGGGCAGACAGACTCAGTCGAGTTCTGCTTCCACACGAATGGTCCCTCCATGGGGACCAGATAGCCAGGATCTTTCGAATTTGGGGAACCCCAGACATAGACCTGTTTGCAAGTCTGTGGAATGCCAAACTTCCCCGGTTCTGTTCCAGGATTCCGTGTCAGGGAGTTCAGGCCAGGGATGCCTTCCTCCTTCACTGGGGGCAAGATTTCTTCTATGCCTTTCCTCCTATTCCCCTCATTCCCAAGACACTGTTCAAGCTTCAGAGAGACAAGGGGTCTATGATCCTCATAGCACCACGTTGTCAACGCCAAATGTGGTACCCTCTACTTCTGCATCTCTCTCAAGCTTCCTCCCTGGACTTGGGGTCTGCTCCAGATCTCCTCTCCCAGGAGGAAGGAACGTTGTGGCACCCAAATCCCCAGTCACTTCATCTCAGGGTCTGGTTGCTGAAGGCCTAGACCTTCAAGATTTACCTCTTTCTCAGCAGGTGAAGGATATCCTTCTTGCTTCCATCAGACGTTCCTATGCTTTTAAATGGAAGAGGTTTACCATTTGGTGTGCAGAGAAGGGTCTTAACCGTCTTGCAATACCTCTGAATTCTTTACTAGAGTATTTGCTGCATTTATCCCATGCAGGCCTTAAGACAAATTCAATCAGAGTCCATTTGAGTGCTATTGCAGCATCCCTTAAACCCCTCAATGGACAGCCTATTTCCTCTCATCCTCTTATAGCAAGATTCATGAGAGGCCTTCTTTTGACTAAACCTCCCATTAGACTACCTCCAGTGGCATGGGACTTGTGATAAGGAAGCTTATCATAGCTCAGGAAGGAGCTATAGAAAAGGTGAAGTGACTCTGAACAAGCAACCTGTCAGTTCTGGTAGAAATATGAAAACAGAATTTTGCCATAAAAGACTACCAGTCCCAGAATGCACCAGGTTTCCAACAGCCGTTAGAGGAGCTGAAGTGAGGAAACGTGTGTTCAATCAGGAGGGCTATGAGGTAATCCCTAAGCACTCATCTCAAAGGGCAGGGCCTGATTCAGCACACCTGCGCTGTGTTAGGGAGGATCACTCATCTAAGCAGAATAAGAGTAGAGTTTATTCTACAGATGACCATCTTCATGATCACCTTGGATATCCAGAGAATTGTCCTCAGTATCCTGAGAATCAGCTTGAGTTTGATCATCAGTTTCATCTGAAGGATCATCAGAAGCAGAAGCCAAACCGGACGGACAGAGAGGGAAAGAGACCCTTTGGAAGAAGGAAGAGAAAAGCCTTTGAGAGGTCTAGAAGAGTCCAAAGCAGTACGTATACTGGGAGGTATTCCAAGGGCCAGCATACACCATTGGACTGGGGAAAACCAGAGGAATGGTGCTGCAGAGCTAGGAATCACCAGAGGCTACCTGTGAGGGAGACGGCTGCACGTGGAAGGGACCCTAAGACCTGTGCCAGAAGGTATGTGAAGAGAGATCCAGTATCCAGGGATCTGGATTGGAAGGCTGGACATAAGAACTGGACTACATACTGGCCAGGCTATATAGAGAGGAACTCTAGCAGCAATGGAAGCTCAGGTATGAACACTGATCTATGCCCTAGCTATAACCCTGAAAGACAGCAGGGAAACAAGTATTCTCCTGAAAATGCTCCATTGAGAGATTCATCTGTGCCAATCCATGATATTGAACCCATGCTTGTTGAACAAGGGGGAATAATAGCAGATGAGGATCCTGTTTATATGGACTGCTCTCTATCTAAACTCCGTTGGTAACTTTCTGTTATAAAGTACAGCAACCATCACAAAGAAATACAAATTTGTTCTTTAATCTACTCAGAAAAGCTCCTGAAGCAGGATTTGACCCACACAGTGGAAGGCAAGCCAGCTAAGGGGTTTCAGCTGGTGACTGCTAGCAATTAAGCCTTACCTAATTGCTTGTGAGCTAGGAGAGAATCATTTCTGAATTTATGTGGGAAGTAATCAGAAGTTAACCTGAAAAGAACAGTTTGTTTCTTGCTTTGTAGCTTTTCATTTGTTGTTTTCCTGATTTGACTTTGTTTTTCCAAGTTAACGCTGAAAGCAAGTTACCTAATTTATGTGCTACCAAGCATATCTGTGTTGGGAGAAATAACCCCATAAATAAATATCTTATTGGCTTTACCCAAGAGCACAACTAAATTATTGTCAGCAGCTGTGTCTGGTGTGAATGAACTACATTGCCCACAATACCTTGCAAATCATATAGAAATATGCACTTGCCAAGAGTGTGAAGGTTCTCACCCAGGCAGCCGTCTGACAGACTTGAATCTGGTTCTTGGCCAGCTCATGAAGCCACCCTTCGAACCCTTAGCCACTACCTCCTTGAAATTCCTTTCCTGGAAGGTTATTTTTCTCATTGCAGTCACCTCAGCTCGCCGTATCAGTGAGTTGCAAGCCTTAGTGGCTAATCCTCCTTATACAAGGTTCCATCATGACAAGGTAGTCCTCAGAACTAATCCACACTTTATGCCTAAAGTGGTCTCACCTTTTCATCTGAACCAGGAGGTGTATTTACCTGTCTTTTTTCCAGGACCTGATGCATCAAGTGCAGAGAGGAATCTTCATACCCTGGATTGTAAAAGAGCACTTGCTTTCTACTTACAAAGGACACAGCAGCATAGAAAGTCCTCTCAAATTTTTGTTGCTTTTGATCCCTCTCATTTAGGACTTCCAGTCTCCAAAAGAACTCTGTCAAATTGGATTGCTCAATGTATTTCCTTCGCCTACCAGAGTAAGAACCTTTCTCTGGAGGGCCATGTCACAGCTCACAATGTGAGGGCCATGGCAGCTTCTATGGCTCATCTAAACTCTGTGTCCATCGACCAAATCTGTCGAGCGGCCACCTGGGCCTCGGTTCATACCTTTACAGCCCATTACTGCTTGGACAAGGACTCCCGCCGGGATGCCTTGTTTGGTCAGGCTGTTCTCAAACACCTGTTCCATACCTAATCAACTCCTACCCTCCATCCCTGACTGGATGCCTGAGATTCATGGGTGGAGGTAGAGCCCTTTCCAGGGACTCACAACCTTGGTGATCTCCTAGGCATCTCTAGCTGGGGAGTCCCCATATGTGAAGACTCATTCCTGCTTGTTCCTGGAGATAGCACAGTTACTTACCTGTAACAGGTGATCTCTGGGAACAGCAGGAATAAGTCTTCACAAACCACCCACCTCCCCTTGCAGTTGTATCTCTCTGTCTATCTTTCCTTTCCTCTCTCTCTCTTTGTCTCAGCTTTAAAACTCGAACTGGAGAGAGGCAGTTAGGAAAGGCGGGAAGGCAGCGCGCAGGCGCTGTGGGATGCTCCCAAAAGCTTTCCTTTTGTACGCTGGGGAGCGTTCCCGCGCAGGCTCCGTCGGTACCGACGATACCCATATGTGAAGACTTATTCCTGCTGTTCCCAGAGATCACCTGTTACAGGTAAGTAACTGTGCTTTACTCGAGGAAGGGAACTGCTAACAGAAACTACCCACCTTCAGGCCTCCCAAGCACCCCAACAGGGTCAGCAGGCCAAGGGACATGTGCATGGCCCTTGTAAGAAGAAGGCTCCAAAACCCCAGGCACCGGCTTAGGCTATGCTCAAGGAGTCAAAATCTCCCCCCTGGCTGGGCCAATCTGTCCCAAGAAGATCAGCAGCCCACAGGGGGACCTATGTTACTATCACCACAGACTCCTGAGCACTTTGGGTAGTCAGTGAGGGTTACCTTCTCCACCTGACTCAGACACCTCACCATTTCTCAGAAGAGCCCCTTAGATCCCCCCTCCATCGGTACCTGAAGGAGTTGGCTGGTCTTCTCAAGGACAGAACGGTGGAACCGGTGCCCCACCATCTCAAGGGCAAGGGCTTCTACTCTAGGTACTTCCTCGAGCAAAAAAGGACAGGGGGCCTAAGGCAGATTCTCGACCTGTGCAACTTCAACAAATTCCTTGTGAGGGAGAAGTTCAAGATGCGCTCTCCCTTGGAACATTGCTGCCCTACCTCCATCAGAGAGATTGGCTATGCTCCTTAGACCTCAAGGATGCTTATACCCACTTCCTCATTCACCCCAACCACAGGTAGTACCTGCAGTTCGTAGTGGGGGGGGGGGGGGGGAGCAGGCATTTTCAGTACAGGGTGCTTCCCTTCGGCCTGGCCTCTGCCCCAATAGTTTTCACAAAATGCTTGGCAGTTGTGGCCGCCTTCCTCCGGCTCCAGGGGAGTCTTCGTCTTTCCCTGCCTGGACGACTGGCTCATAAAGGGAGGCATGTCCTCAGAGGTGCAGAAGGCCACTGCATGCACCACCTAGGTTCTGCAACACTTGGGGTTTGTCATAAACTATCCCAAGTCTCGCCTCCTCCCGACACAGTGTCTGGAGTTCATTGGGGCAAAGATCAACCCTCTCCAGTCAAAGGCATTCTTGCCCAGGGTCGTCTGGGCCAACCATCTCAGGACTCTGGCTCAGGACAAACAGTATCATCTCTCGGTGCCTGCTCAGCTTTTCCTCCGCCACCTCAGGCACATGGCCTCCACGGTCCACGTCACCCCCGATGCTCACTTCCACGTGAGGTAATGGTGGATTCCCTAGTCTGGTGGCAGTCTCTCCAGCATCTCGTGGCAGGAATGCCTTTTCAGGCCCCAAACCCCTCAAGGGTCCTCATCACGGACACCTTTCTGCTCGGCTGGGGAGCCCACTTGCAGAGATCTCCGCACTCAGGGCTGTTGGTCAGCAGACGAGAGCACCCAGCAGATCAACCTCCTGGAGCTCCGAGCCATACACTTAGCCCTGAGTCTTCTGTCACCACCTGCGTCACCAGCCAGTGCTGGTCCAGACGGACAACCAGGTGGCGATGTTCTACATGAACAAACGGGTGCATGGGGTCTTGTACCATTTTGTTAGGAGGCACTGACCTCTGCTCGTACGCAATCCAACAGGGTCTCCTCCTGCGGGCAGTGTACCTGCCAGGCCAGGAGAACCTGTTGGCTGACAGGCTAAGAAGAGTTCTTCAGCCACACAAGTGGCAGCTGGACCCGGGGTAGCCAGCCGGCTTTTCAGGCTCTGGGGGGAACCAGTGATGGACCTGTTCGTCAGCCCAGACAACTTTCAGTTCCTCCGCTTTTGTTCCCAGCAGGCCCACCCCTCCAGGGTGGCAGCGGACATGTTCCTTGTTTCATGGTCAGAAGGCCTCATGTACGCCTTCCCTCCTCAGCCACTAATCGCCTAGACCCTTGTTCAGAACCCTCCGCGACAGGACTTTGCTCATCCTGACAGCTCCTCTTTGGCCCAGGCAACCATGGTTCCTGCTGCTCCTACAGTTGACGATGGAGACCCCCATCCACTTGGGGTCCGCCCCGGGATTCCTATCTCAGGAGGGGGGGGGATCTCTCCTGCACCCCAACCTGGGGTCCCTGTTGCTGACAGCGTGGCTGCTGAGAGGGTGACTGGCCCCTTTCAATCTCCCGGTTGAGGTGGAAGACATTCTGCTGGCCTCTCGCAAGGCCTCCTCTAGAAAGGCTTATGCCCTCAAATGGTGCAGGTTCTCAGTTTGGTGCGCCGAACACGGGGCTAACCCTTTCTCCTGCCCGGTGACACTGGTGTTACAGTACCTTTTCCACCTCTCTCAGACCGAGCACATGTCTTTCTATCTGATTGCACCTTAGTGCCCTGGCAGCGCACCACCATCCGGTGGATGACAGGCCCCTCTTGGTCCATCCCTTGGTGACCCATTTTCTTTGGGGCCTGCTCTTATTGCAGCCCCTGGTTTGCCCTCCAGCAACCAAATGGGTCCTCACCATAGTGTTGGGGCAGCTCACTTGCCCGCCCTTCAAGCTCTTGGCTACCTGCCACCTTCGCTACCTGCCACCTTCGCTACCTCTCTTGGAAGGTGGTACCTCCACTCACAGAGTTAACCAACTTGAGTCCCTTGTGGCGAAGGCGCCTTATACCAGGTCCTACAAGAACAGGGTAGGGCTTCGCACTCACCCCAAATTCCTGCTGAAGGTAGTATCACCCTTCCATCTTAACCAGGAAGTGGTGCTCCCTACCTTCTTTCGAAGACCTCACTCCAGTCGGGCGGAGATGTAAGAGGGCTTTGCTCTTCTATATCCAACGCACCCAGGGTCACCATAGAGCTTCTTAGCTTTTCACCTCCTACAACCCCAGTAGGCTGGGGGAGGCGGTGACCAAACATATATTGTCCACCTGGGTGGTGGACTGTTTTGCCTTCGCTTATGAGCAGGTGAGGCTCCCGCTGGAAGGACGCATCACAACGCAGCGTGTCAGGGCCATGGCGGCTTCGGTGGCAAACTTGCACTCCATCCCGATGGTGGACATCTGCCGGGCTGCCAACTGGTCTTCAGTCCATACCTTCGCAGCCCATTACTACCTGGAGAGAGAGTTCCGACAGGACAGTGCCTTTGGCCAGGACGTGCTCTGTAACCTTTTTGGGATTTTGGCAGGTTTTGCCCTCCGACCCTTTTGTGTTCATACTACTGGAGTGCTGGTTCATTGGACACAGGGGGTCCTACTTTGGTCTGTGTACACGGACTAAATTGCTGCTGCTTGCGGCTCCCCATGAGGGAGCCCCTATCTTGCTATGAGTTTCTGGTAGCTTGTAGCTGGGGAGTCCCATATCTGAGGACTGACTTCTTGCTTGTTCCCAGAGAAAGCGTAGTTACTCACCTGTAACAGCTGTTCTCCGGGGACAGCAGGAATTGGTCCTCACCACCCTCCCTCTCCTCCTTGGAGTTGCTCCTTTACCATCTTTTATTTTTGCTGTCTTTTAGATATGTCATCTGACTGAGCAAGATGGCATCCTTGGGTGGGAAGGGGACCACGCATGTGTGGTCGCATCTCCCAAAGGCTTTCTTTGAAAGCTGGGGGGATGCTTCCGCAAGTGCTCTGTCAGTGCCAACATCACCCATATGTGAGGACTGATTCCTGCTGTCCCCAGAGAACATCTGTTACAGGTGAGTAACTACGTTTTGTGTGTATGTGTAATGAATGTGAATTACCATTATATATAAAATATAAATACCACTAAACCTGCCTGTGTTTACTACATTCTTCCATGTTTGCCCTTGATGTCCTCAAGAAATCAAGAGTAGTAGTAGTTCGTCAGTTGCAACAGTGATTGATCATCATTTTGCATTTTTTTGGGTTGTTTTTTTTCCCTTTTTTATTTTTTCAGAAGCCAGAACACAGATCCTCTATAAGGCCATTGCTCTATCCAGTTCTATTAGAAGCTAATTACTCATGACTCTGAGTGGAGGAGTAGCCTAGTGGTTAAAACACTTGCTTGGTAACCAGTCAACCAGGGTTCAATTCCCACTAGTTCTCCAGGACCAAGCAGGAAGTCAGTCCTCACATATGGGTGATGTCGGCGCCAACGGAGCCCTCGTGCGGAGCATTTCCCCAGCTTTCAAAGAAAGCCTTTGGGAATTGCAGCGCGCATGCGCGGTCCCCTTCCCGCCCAAGGGTGCCATCTTGCTCAGTCTTCTTTTTTCGGCGGAGCCCGACGGACGTAGTTCGCTTTTCCCTGAGGAAAAAGTTGATTTTCCCTGTTTTTTCTCTTTTTTCTCCGGTTCCACACAGGATCTTTTTCCCGCTCGGACCGATACACCGGTATCGAGTCCTTTTTCTCTTTTTCGTTTTTTGTCCTTTGTGACTGGCGTTCGCGCCTTTTTTCTTTTTTCCCTGGCAGCCCGGTCTTTTGACCTAGCAGGGGCCCTTTTTCCCCCGATGGATACCAGCGGGTTTAAGAAATGTGATCGGTGTAAGAAACTTATGTCTCTTACCGACACACATGACTGCTGCCTCCGCTGCCTCGGACCTGATCATGACCCGATGATCTGTGGTCCGTGTGGCAAAATGTCCTCGAAGGCGTTGAGTCGGCAGCACCAAAAGGATAGGATTTTTTCTGACTACGTGTCCGGCCGAGCCCGGACCTCGTCAGAGGCCTCGACGTCTCGGGACTCCGGCCCCGAGCAGCGTCGGGGTTCCTCTGAGTGGGGGTCTCCTTCGCGGGAACATCGCAGGAAGAAGAAATCCGCGAGGGCGGCGTCGGTGGACGCTCCTGGTTCCTCAAGGGCCAGGTCGCATAGCCCTGATAGCCGTCCCGGGTCTTCGGAGTCGGAGAGGCCTGCCAAACATCCTCGTGTCGAGATGGAGTCTCCTGGACACGTAAGTGCTGTTGTCCTCGTGGACTCTCCTCCGAGGGAGCCGACGTCGGGGCCCGAGTCGGGGGCTGCTGGGTCTCCTGAGCTCGGACTCAGGTTGACGGCCTTGGAGAGCAGCTTCGCTGCCTTCATGGAACAGCAGCGGGCATTGATCGCCGGTCTCACCGGTGCATCTGCCCCGACCACCGGGACCTCGACGTCCAAGTCGACCCCGGAGGCCGAGCCGATCCTCGAGTCCATGCGGGCTCGAGTCGATCCTCGGCCACGGTCTCCCTCGACCTCCCGTTCGGGGCCGAGGTCGTCGACGCCGATACCCTCGGCGTCGGGGCGGAGGGCATCGGTGGCCGCCCGACCGGAGCCGCTCGATTCTTCCTCCGAGGAGTCGGGCTGGGAGACGGAGGACGAAGAGCCACCCGGCACTCATCGGACTCGGTGTGTCCCATCGGACTCGCCTGAGTCCGAACCTCGGAGACGATCCCCACTGGAGGATACCCGGTTCTCGGACTTCGTGCGGGATATGGCCAAGGCCTTGGCCTTCCCCGCGGATCCCGAGGAGGAGCCCCGAGCCGAGGAGCTCGAGGCCCTCCAGTATGACTTTTCCCCCGAAGGAGGCCTTTACTGTACCGGTTCCTCCGATGCTGGAGCGGCTGCTCTTCCGCATGTGGGAGACCCCGGCCTCGACGCCGGTGTTAAGCAAGCGGGTCGATTCCATCTATCGAGTCCGCAAGAGCCCCGGGTTCCAAAAGGCACAATTACCGCACCACTCCATGGTTGTGGAATCGGCCAAGCATCGACTGAAAAGTCAGAAGATGCACTCCTCGGTGCCTCCCAGCCGGGAGGCCCGGAACCTGGATGCCCTCGGTAAGAAGTGCTTCCAGGGCTCTCTGCTTGCTTGCCGTGTCCAGGCATACCAGCTCTACATGGGCATGTACGTCTAAGACCTGGCAAAGGAGATTGCCGGGTTCTCTGCTGGTCTCTCCGAGGAACCTTTGCAGAAGTTCCAGGCCTTGTCCACTGGTATTCGAGAGTGCTCGAAGTTTATCTCTCGGGCAGCCTACGATGGCTTCGAGGCTTCGGCCCGAGTAGCCGGGGCCGGCATCGGTGCCCGCCGACAGGCTTGGCTACAGTCATCCGACCTCGAGCCATGGGTACAGGACAAATTGGTCGATGTTCCCTGCCGAGGTGAAAACCTTTTTGGCAAACCCATGGCTGAAAAGGCTGCTGAACCCGAGACCGAGACTCTGACCAGGACTAGGCTGTCCAGGAAAACCTCTGCCCCTTCTCATAAGAAGAAGGGCTCGGGAAAAAAGACCTTTTACCCGAGGAAGTCATCTGCCTATAAACAATACTCTCATTATCAGGCCTCTGCAGCTCCCCAACAGGGTCAGCAGGCCAAGGGGCAGGGTCAAGGGCCCCGTAGGCAGAAGGCCCCCAAGCCACCTACACCGGCCCCTGCTCAGCAGGGTGGGGATTTTTGACTCAGAAAGCATAGCCTCTTCTCCTCAGCTAGCTTCTCTCAGCACAGGAGGCTGGCTGGCCCACTTTGCCCACAGGTGGTCAGCCGTCACATCAGATACCTGGGTTCTTCATATAGTCCAAAAAGGCTATCTTCTCCATTTTCACCAGGTACCTCCCTCCTACTTTCCAGGGGAGCCTCCAAGACTCCCTCTGCACAGGGACCTACTCCTTCAGGAGTTGGCAAGTCTGCTAAAGGATCAGGCTGTGGAACTGGTGCCCCACCACCTGAGAGGTCACGGCTTTTATTCCAGGTACTTTCTGGTACCAAAAAGGACAGGAGGCCTCCGACCCATCCTAGACTTGCGCAACCTCAACAAGTTCCTGGAGAGGGAAAAGTTCAAGATGCTTACCCTTGGAATCCTGTTGCCCTACCTCCAGCAGGGAGACTGGCTATGCTCCTTAGATTTAAAGGATGCGTATACTCACATCCTTATTCTTCCAGACCACAGACAATATCTCAGATTTGTTGTGGGGGGAAACCACTATCAGTACAGAATACTACCCTTTGGCCTATCCTCCGCTCCCATGGTGTTCACCAAGTGCCTGTCAGTGGTGGCGGCCTACCTGAGGCTTCAAGGTCTTTTTGTGTTTCCGTACCTGGACGACTGGCTCATAAGAGGCCAATCTTCCCAGGAGGCCAATCAAGCCACCCTTCGCACTGTGGCTCTACTTCAGCACTTGGGGGTTTGTCATAAACTTCGCAAAGTCCACTTTGCTGCCGTCCCAGAACTTAGAATTCGTAGGGGCCAGCCTAGACACTCTTCAAGCGAAGGCTTTTCTGCCTATGGATAGAGCCCACAGGCTGATGGATCTGGCCAGGCAGTTTCGCAGCAATTCCCTGGTCTCTGCCAGGCACTTCCTGCGACTACTCGGCCATATGGCTTCCACGGTTCATGTCACCCCCAACGCCCGCCTGCACATGCGGCCGGCTCAGTGGAGCCTTCGCACTCAGTGGCATCAGGCCACGGGGAGCCTAGCGGACTCAGTACAG
Organism: Ichthyophis bannanicus; assembly: GCA_033557465.1. Classification (NCBI taxonomy): domain Eukaryota; kingdom Metazoa; phylum Chordata; class Amphibia; order Gymnophiona; family Ichthyophiidae; genus Ichthyophis; species Ichthyophis bannanicus. The sequence goes on from CM066036.1 coordinate 192,730,713, forward strand.
ATATCAGACCTGCTAGTCTCCTCTCTGCAATGGTGGCTTCATCTTCCGAATCTGGTACTCGGAGTGGTTTTTCAATCCCCTCCGCATTCTCAAGTGCTGACAACGGATGCTTCTCTTCTCGGTTGGGGAGCACATTGCCAAGGGGCATGTACTCAGGGTCTCTGGACCCCTTGGGAGGCTGCTCAACAGATAAACTTCCTGGAGCTACGGGCGATACGCCTAGCTCTGAGAGCCTTCTCCCACCTCGCCTCTCACCAGTCTGTACTGGTCCAGACGGACAATCAAGTTGCCATGTTCTACGTGAAAAAGCAAGGAGGCACAGGCTCCTTCCTTCTGTGTCAGGAGGCACAAAGGCTGTGCTCTTGGGCCGTCTCTCACGGAATCCTCCTAAAGGCTGTCTACCTCCCAGGTCAAGAAAATTGCCTGGCGGACAGACTGAGCAGGATCCTGCAACCACACGAATGGAGGTTGAACCCGTTGGTGGTTCAGCAGGTCTTTCTCAGGTGGGGCCTCCCCACCATGGATCTTTTTGCCAGTCCTCTGAACCGGCAACTCCCGAGATTCTGCTCCAGACAACTGTATCCTCTCAGAGTAGCAGCGGATGCGTTTCTGATCTCGTGGTCCACAGGCCTACTGTATGCGTTTCCTCCCACGCCACTAGTGTTCCGAACGCTGTTCAAAGTCCTCAGGGACGGGGCTTCATTGATCCTGATAGCCCCCAGGTGACCGAGGCAACCGTGGTTCTCGCTTCTGCTGCAGCTAGCGGTGGACACCCCTCTTCCTCTGGGGTTTCAACACAATCTCCTGTCTCAGGATCAGGGGACTCTCTTGCACCCCAACCTCCAGTCCCTTCATCTGATGGCCTGGCTGCTGAAAGGGTAGTCCTGGCTCCCCTACTACTGCCTCGAGAGGTGGAAGATGTGGTCTTGGCCTCTAGGCGACAATCCACCAGGAAATCCTATGCTCTTAAGTTGCGTAGATTCTCCGCTTGGTGTGTTCAGCACAGCGAGAATACCTTCTCGTGCTTGGTAGTGGTAGTGTTGCAATATTTGCTTTACCTCTCCAATCTGGGCCTTAAGTCTAACTCCGTCAGAGTTCACCTTAGTGCTCTCTCAGCGCACCACGCGCCAGTGGACGGGAGGCCTCTTTCTAGCCACCCTTTGGTGGCTCGTTTTCTCAGAGGCCGCCTCCTGCTCAAGCCTCCTTTACATCCACCAGCCCCTGAGTGGGATCTCAATGTGGTCTTGCAGCGGATTACTTGTCCGCCATTTGAACCTAGCTGTTACCTCTGCTAGGAGAGTGAGTGAACTTCAGGCACTTGTGTCTGATCCTCCTTACACTAGGTTCTACAGGAATAGGGTAGTCTTACGAACTCACCCTAAATTTCTTCCTAAGGTTGTCTCACCTTTTCACCTCAATCAGGAGGTGGTTCTTCCGACCTTCTTTCCCAGGCCGCATGCCAACCGGGCTGAGATGGTTTTGCATACACTGGACTGTAGGAGGGCGTTGTCCTTCTACCTTGACCGTACGCGGGAGCATCGGAGGGCTGTTCAGCTCTTCGTTTCTTTTGACCCCAATAAGTTGGGGTTACCTGTCTCCAAGCGTACTTTGTCCATGTGGGTCGCTGACTGTATCGCCTGGGCTTATGGGGCAGCCGGCCTCTCGTTGGAGGGTCGAGTCACGGCTCATCGTGTCAGGGCGAAGGCTGCGTCAGTGGCTCATCTCCGCTCTGTTCCATTGGCAGACATCTGCCGGGCCGCTACTTGGTCTTCAAGCCAGATTTTTGCGGCCCATTACTGCCTTGAGAGGGAGTCCTGCAGGGACAGTGCTTTCGGACAGGCAGTACTCCATAATCTCTTTGGGGTTTAGGCAACTCCTACCCTCCGGCCCTGGTGTTGGGCTACTGGTCGGTGGCGTTCTCAGTGAAGATTCCTTCCTTGCGTGCTGACGAGCTAGAGGGAGCTCATTTTTTCCGCTTGGGGTCTCCGGTAGCCTTAAGCTGGGGAGTCCCATATGTGAGGACTGACTTCCTGCTTGGTCCTGGAGAAAGAGTAGTTACTCACCTGTAACAGGTGTTCTCCAGGAGCAGCAGGAATCAGTCCTCACAACCCTCCCTCCTCCCCTTGGAGTTGCAGTCATATGATTTATTTTTGCTAATTTTTTGCTGTCTTTTAGCTATGTCATCAGACTGAGCAAGATGGCACCCTTGGGCGGGAAGGGGACTGTGCATGCGCGCTGCAATTCCCAAAGGCTTTCTTTGAAAGCTGGGGAAATGCTCCGCACGAGGGCTCCGTCGGCGCCGATGTCACCCATATGTGAGGACTGATTCCTGCTGTTCCTGGAGAACACCTGTTACAGGTGAGTAACTACTCTCACTCCTTGTAGCCTTGGGCAAGTCACTTAACCCTCCATTGCCTCGGAAGAAAGGCCTGGCAATCTACTTTCGGTGACACTGCCAAGAAAACCCAGGAGCATCTGGGTCGCCAGGAGTCAGCACTGACTCAAAAAGGCACACATTGCATTGCACTCATGACTCTAATGTGTGCTCTTTTCTCACATAGTTCCTTTTGTTACTTATCGTAACGTCTGTCATGTTACGATGATTCATTAACAACCAACATTAATCCATTGTACTCTTCTGCTTTCACATTATGATGCTAAGTGGATACTGCTATCATCGTGATATCAGATTTTCATGTGAGAAATGAAGTTGTTAACATATAAAACTAATAAATTGATGCCTCTCAAACAAAGAGAGGGTTAAAATAAATATTATACAGCTAAAACCATTTAAAACCATTTAACCATTTACTATACAAATGTGTACAATGTACTTATAGTATATATCTTGTAACCCATAGTACATAACCACATTATAGACACCCTATAGTCTCTTCTATTTACTTCACAATAATACAGATCTACTAAGACATTCAGGCCTTTTCTAATTTACTATCCTAAAATCTACCTACCTTGCAATCACATATGTACCCTTCACTCAAGATACCAAAAATGCACTCAATCTTGAGCTTAACCCTACTCCTCCTTTCCTCCTACTACCCCAACCTTCACGCCTTTAACCCTGACACCAGCTTCATCCCAATTCTCCGCTACACGGGAAGAAAATGGTTTGAAACCCCCCGTCACCCTTCATCAAGACCCATCACAACCCACCCCCACCTACTATACATCCCATTGCAAAACCTCAAAAAGGACCATAGACAGAAAAACAAATCCCAACACCCAATCAGGTGTGCACTTATAAATGCAAGATCTATACGTTCAAAATGGCCAGTGGTCCACGACCTGATATCTCAACCCAATCTTGATATCCTAATGATAGCCGAAACTTGGCTATCAGACTGCGATAATGCTCTCATCCACCAGATGTCACCACCTGGCTTCAGCATCCACACTTGCCACAGATCTAATAAAAAAGGAGGAGGTACACTCATCCTCACAATATCCAATCTCCAGTTCAAAACAAGCAATGCATCCAGCACCACTCACCTTGATATGATTACTATAACAAATGAACTCTGCTCTATCAACCTTTTATATCGAGCTCCAACACCCTCACCAGACGAATTACCAAAAATAATCAATCTTGCTTGCAATTCCAGTATCCCAAGCTGGATAATGGGAGATTTTAACCTGCCTTCTCTAACAACTGCACATGCAACAGCCTTCATTGATGCTATGAAAGATCTGGGATACAATCAGATTATTGAATCACCTACCCACATCAAGGGAAGCACACTTGACCTGATCTTCGCCCCACAGATAGCAACAAATATAGCTCACCACTTCGCCACATCAATAACTTCAGTACCCTGGTCTGATCATGATCTTATCACATTTCAGATACCCACCATCCATCAGACTAACAGCACTATCAAGGCACAAGCCCCACCGAGCTCTCTATCTACACATTTTAAGCCTTTTGTTAAGGATAAAGCCCTTGAGGAAATCTTAACTCGCCTTATTATCACACTATCTGACCCAGATAAACTAGTTTCCAACTGGGACCACGCCCTTAAATCAGCTGCCTCCCTTCCAACCACAAGAATAAACATCAAGAAGCGAGAACATGCTCCATGGTACACTAATGACCTTAGAATGTCGCTCCTTCACTTACGTAAACTAGAGAGACACTGGCGCCACGCCCGGTCCCCTGAATCTCTACGTACATACACCTCTTATCTACAATCTCATCGAGCAATGACGATGGAAAAAAGAAAACAATACCATGCAGATATTCTAAAGCGATCGCTTAACAAACCCCATGATCTGTTCAGCATAGTTAAGTCCCTAACAGGTGACCCAGCTCCCGCCCAAACAACTATGCCTCACCCACAAGATTATGCAAACTACCTACAATCAAAGATAATCCAAGCCAACAAGTTATCAACCTGCACAATCTCCTCTACTACATGTAAAACCCCTCTACTCAAATTTTGCGAAGTATCCAACAAAGAAATACAAGATATTATCTCATCCATTAATCTTACCACTGCCCCTAGTGACCTATGTCCAGCTAGTTGGATCAAAGAATTACGCCAAGAACTTAGTCCCGCTATAAGCAGAATCACAAACCAATCCCTCTCCATAGGATCTTTCCCACAAAGCCTGAAATTTACTTCAATCCGCCCATTATTAAAAAACAACAAACTTGATTCCTCCAAAGTTGAATCCTTTCGCCCAATATCAAGCATCCCCCTACTTGCCAAAATCATTGAAAAGGTAGTTCAACGACAAATCCAACAACATATTGACGATGTAGCTCCACTGGATCCATCTCAACATGGCTTCAGAGAAGCTCATGGTGTCGACACCATCCTCACAACTCTCTTCAATGATCTAGTTACAGGACTTGATAACATCCGCCAGGGATTTGTCCTCATTTTCATGGATATTGCTGCAGCCTTTGATTCCGTCAACCATGAAACTCTGATACTCCGTCTTGTGGAGAAAGGAATACAAGGCTCAGCTATAGCATGGTGCAAGTCCTACCTATCTAACAGATGGCACAAGTCAGAACAGGTCCCATGACGTCTGACCCATTCCCTCTCAATCAAGGTGTACCTCAGGGTTCATCCCTATCTGCATTAATATTCAACATATATATGCAACCAATTTGTACCCTAATCCGCTCCTTCAACATCCAGTGCCTAGTCTACGCAGACGACGTCCTAATCTACTCACCATTCCTGATTGATCAACCTGACTTTTCACCTATATCAAGCTGCTTCAAAGCTGTATCACAATGGCTTACAACACAAAATTTAAGGATCAACCATAGTAAAACAGATGTCTTATTCCTCACCAAGAACCAGATGTTCTCCCCACCCCCCACATAAAAAGTAAACAATATTGAGTTGATAGCAAAATCAACTATCCGCTATCTCGGCATCACGCTTGACCAACGACTCGACATGTTTACACATGTGAAGAACATCACGAAAGCAATTTACCATAAGGTCCGGATACTACGTCACCTGTGCCCCCTATTGGACTTTAATGACTACCGAACTATCTTCCAAGCCTTGGTGCTCCCACATCTAGACTTTGCAAATATTATCCTTCATGGCCTCCCTCAGTCAACACTAGGACCTCTTCGCCTTGCAATGAATGCTGCAGCAAGGGTACGTGTAGGTACATCAAGAGCTAAACATATAACCCCAGTCATGATGGGTCTCCACTGGCTTCCACTTCAGGCTAGAATCCAGTATAAGTCCCTAGTACTAACATTCAAAGCCCTAAGGAACCAGATCACCTCACCCATCAGCAAACTCATTCAAAGACGGCCGTTCAACAGGATCAGGAGATCTAATCAAGCAAACACTCTAGAGATCCCCAACATTCTAACTAAGTGCAAAAAGGCTACTGCCAATAGAGCCTTCTCTCTATTTGCACCCATGACCTGGAATGCCCTCCCCACTGAGCTCCATTCCACCCCAAACCTATTGTCATTTAGAAAAGCCCTCAAACAACACCTTTTCCTCATCCATTACCCAGAATCCAATTCCAGAAACAACCACCCATCCTCACATCCTACACCCTACTCCACCCCACCCCACCCAAAATCCAACACCATAAAGAAAATGACTAGCTCTACCACCATATCCCCTCTCTTATTTATTATTGGTACTGATCACACATCTTATTGATTAAACCTCTTATAAATATGTTGAAACCAAGCTATACTATATGTATAATTTCTCACCATACTATATGTATAATTTCTCACCATACTCCATGAATAATTACTCTGTAATTAGTTACCCCTGTTACCTCCAGGTTATATCGTCCATGTTCAGTGTAAAAACTCAATTGTCGTGTGACATTGCAGTATGTTTTTTGTTCAATTGTAAACCGCACTGATTTTAATAACGCGGTATATAAGAGAAGTAAATAAATAAAATAAATAAAAGGATTCCTGCATTACTTCTGTCCTTTCCCAATTATCTTATTTTTAAAAAAGCAGCATTCCTTATCATCTCTCCAGTCTAGTCCCGAACCATTAGAGTTGTGTACGTCCTCCCGCAGCTTGGAGACTGAGCATGTCACTCTTTTAGTAACCTTAGTATAAGTAGTCCAGGGACCGCCTCCTTGAACCAGTTTTGCTCAGTCTCCACACAGCGGAAGGAGGTGTGAGTCCAGTGGTCCAGGACTCACTAGAGCAACGATTAAGGCAGTAGCTAGGTTTTAGTAGATAGAGAGCTTTTAATTAAATTTAAAAAAAAAGGAGTGGTCTATGTCCCTTTAAATTGGTGATTTGGATCAGTTACTTTGCAAATTGGTAAAGGTGATGGTGAGCTGCCCCCCTTCTCCCCCCTCTCTGTAGCGAGAAGCGCTGGCAGAGTAGAGTGCGGGTGATTGAGTAGGGGCCTCCGGCGTCTGTTCCCCCGAGGCGGGACAGAGGCTGTTGAGGGGCTGCACAGCTGCCACGTGCCTCGGGAAGCCACGAGGTGCGGCAGCAAGGGCGGAAGCGAAGGCCCGACGGTGAGCTGAGATCGGGACCGTCGTCTGCCTGCGCAAGAGTGGAAGCAGTCCCAAGTAGACCGGGGGCGGTGAAGGGACGGAGGTCTGGCTGGGCCGCGTGGTGGAACACTGCTCGTTGATGGGCGTTTGAGTAGAGCAGGCCCGGACCGAATGTAGACGCGTGGGAAATGAGGGCTCCGGGGGGACAAGCTGAGAGCTCCCCGGGGGTGGGGTGGGGGGCCTAGATTAACCCTATCGGATTGGAAATTTGTTTGGGGGACCAGCACAAAGCGCTGATTAAAAAAAAAAAGAGAAAACAAATAAGCCATGAAACAGAGGCTTGTTCATTGGTATCCGGCTTTCTTGCAGGGCATGGTGCTTGAGAGCATATTATCTCCAGGAACAAGCAGGAATGAGTCTTCACATATGGGTATCGTCGGTACCGACGGAGCCTGCGCGGGAACGCTCCCCAGCGTCCAGAAAGAAAGCTTTTGGGAGCATCCCACAGCGCCTGCGCGCTGCCTTCCCGCCTTTCCCAACCGCCTCTCTCCAGTCCTTCTTTTCCGCGGAGCCAGCAGGTCGTGTTCCTGTCACCGCTGAAGAAGTTCTTTATTTTCTTTTATTTCTTTGGTCGCGCGTCTGCCTTCTTCGACATTGGACCGGTACCGCCGGTCTTTTCTTCTTTAAAAAAAAAAAAAAATAATAATAATAATTACCGTTCCCACTTCTGTGTGTTTTTTTGGGGCCTTAGGCCTACAAAAATTTTCCTCATGGAAAAGCCCGCTTCCGGGTTTAAAAAGTGCACGAAGTGCAGTGGTACTATTTCTATCACCGACACCCATGAATGGTGTCTAAAAAGTTTGGGTCCTGACCAATCCATCACTGACTGTGAGTCCTGTTCCATGATGTCTAAAAGAGGTCGACAGAATCGAGCGGCCAAGCTCAGTACCCTGTTTCCCTCTGATGCGGCTTCGGTGGCATCAACATCTTCCAGGGCTTCTTCTTCTTCCCATGGATCTCAGGTAACCAAACATAAGTCCAGCCGGTCTTCGAAGGGTAGATCTCCCTCTAAGTATTGAGATGCCTCCGGGCTTGCTCTCGAGGATCCCGCACCGGGAAAATTACCCCGGCGGGAAGCTCCGGCTTCCAAAGCTCTATCTATGGGGTCACAGGTTGACATCGATGGCATGGCCTCGACCGAACACCTGTTGCCATGTTCTGGGGTACCGGTGGTTTCCACTGGTACCGACATCCAGACATTGGTTGCGTCGATGGATCATAATATTCTGACCATGCAGCGTGCCATTACGGCATTCATACAAGCTGCGACGCCGCCGGTACCGCAACAAACTCCGTTGTCGGTACCGGTTCCGGCACCGGCACCGATATCGGTTCCGGTGCCGGTACCAATTGCATCGACATCGGCTTCGGTGTCGACTGCAGCGGTACCCTGTTCTGTGATGCCCATCGGTACCGAATCGGTACCGATCACTCCCGATGTCGATACCACTCGGTACGCGTATCGGGCTCTGCAGGTGCATCCAGACAGGCGATACTTCGATTCCTCCGAAGACTCTGATGAATCAGAGGCTTCTGTCGAAGCATCGGTAATCCTTCCTCAGGAGCCCTCTTCTCCAAAAAGAAGAATGTCTCCTCCAGAAGACTTGTCTTTTCAAGACTTCATTAGGGAAGTGGCCAGGGGCCTCTCCATTTCAGTGGCCCCTGAAACAGAGCCTAGAGCCAAGAAATTGGATATTTTACAATATCCTAAGGCTCCTAAAGAGGCAGCTACTTTACCAATTCATGAGATCCTTTATGATCACATGTTGGGCATATGGGAGACACCTCTTACTATCTCCCCTCATTCTCGTAGGTTGGACACCATGTACCGTGTTCCTCCTTGTCCTGGCTTTCATAAGACTCAGCTTCCTCACCACTCTATTGTGGTGGAGTCTGCTATGAAGAAGACAAAGAGTGCAAAAAGACACTCATCTAATCCTCCAGGAAGAGAATGCAGAACCTTGGATGCTTTTGGCCGGAGACTTTTCCAGGCCAATATGCTTGTTGCCAGAATCAACTCCTATAGTCTCTATATGGGGATGTTTCTAAAGGAAGTTACAGATCTGCAAAATTTATCTCCTTTTATCTCAGAAGATAAAAGGGAGGAGTTTCTCACCTGGCTTAAACATGCCCAGGATGTTTCCAAATTTTCCAATCGTGCAGCCTTTGACTCATTTGAGTGTGCCAGCAGAGCCTCGGCTATTGCCATAGGTGCACGCAGACTTGCTTGGTTACAAGCTTCTGATTTGGAACCCTGGGTCCAGGATGGATTAGGAAATCTTCCTTGTACAGGTGAAAACCTTTTTGGCAAGGATTGGCAAGCAAAGGCCATTCAGATGGATGCTGAGAATTCTGCCTTAGATAGACTTTCAAAGTCTACTTCTGCTCCTGTTAGAAAAAGGTTATTCAAAAAGGCTTTCTTTTCCAAAGAGGGAAATATTATCCTGTTTATGGTCAGCAGGCATCTTCTGCAGGTCGTTTTGCTGCAAAGCGTCAGCAACAACCTAAACAAGCCAAGCCTAAGGCTGCAAGGACTGCTACGGCCCAACAGCCTCAGCCTCCTCAGGGCCTTTGACTTACATCTAGAGAACTTAGCCTTTCTGGCTCTAGAAGAACCAGAGCCTCTCACCATTCCAGGAAGGTTAGCTCACTTTGCTCCCAGATGGGAACAAATGACAGCAGAGCAATGGACCCTCTCCATCATAAGGGAGGGGTACAAACTTCATTTCTTAAACCTTCCTCCTCACACCATGGTGAGACAGTTCAATTCTCCAACATCTCTCCTTGACCTTCTGGGTCAGGAGATTGCTACCCTTCTTACCCAAAAGGCAATAGAAGAAGTACCCCTTCTTCAACAGGGCTCAGGGTTCTACTCCCCCTATTTTCTTATCCCAAAGAAAACAGGGGGCTACAGACCCATTTTAGATCTCAGAGAATTGAACACGTTTCTATGCAAAGAGAAATTCAAGATGATTTCTCTCGGTGCTCTCCTGCCATACCTTCAGAGTCAGGATTGGCTTTGTTCTCTAGATCTCAAGGATGCGTACACCCATGTCCTCATCCATCCCACACACAGAAGGTTCCTTCGGTTCCTTTATCAAGGAAAGCACTATCAATACAGAGTGCTTCCCTTCGGTCTGGCCTCTGCACCAAGAGTGTTCACAAAATGCATGGCAGTAGTAGCTGCATTTCTACGCAATCTAGGAATATTTGTATTCCCATATCTGGACGAAATGAAATGAAATTGAAGAGTTCTATGAACAAGTACAAGCTGAAATTGACAGAACATGCAAACAGGATATCCTGATAGTCATGGGTGACTGGAACGCAAAAGTTGGCAACAAAGAAGAAGGCAAAGTAGTTGGAAAATATGGACTTGGCAACAGAAATGAAGCTGGAGAAAGATTGATAGAATTCTGCAAGACCAATGATCTATTCATCTCAAACACCTTCTTCCAGCAACACAAGCGGCGACTGTACACATGGACTTCACCCAATGGATTGTATAAAAATCAAATTGACTACATCTGTGGAAGTCAACGATGGAAAAGCTCTGTAACATCAACCAAGACAAAACCTGGAGCTGACTGTGGTACAGATCATCAACTACTAGTATGCAAACTCAAGCTAAAGTTGAAAAAGAGCAAACCACTCATGAATGCAGCAAAATATGACCTTGAGAATATACCACTGGAATTTAAAGACTGCCTGCAAAATCGATTTGCTGCTTTAGATACAAATGACAGAGCTCCGGAAGAGTTATGGAATGACATCAAGAAGGTTGTGCTAGAAGAAAGCGAGAAGTCTCTACAAAAGGTGAAAAAGCAAAAACGGCCAAAATGGATGACGGAAGAAACTCTGAAAATTGCCCAGAAACGCAGAGAAGCTAAAGCCAGAGGAGAAAGAAAGACAATTGCAGAACTCAACAGAGATTTCCAACGTGCAGCAAGACAGGACAAGGAAAAGTACTACAATGACACTTGCAAGGAAATAGAAGCAGAAACTATTAGAGGAAGAACAAGATCGGCTTTCCTAAAGCTGCGAGAGTTAAAGAAAAAGTTCCAGCCTCGAATTGGAATGTTACAAGATGCTCAAGGTTCTATGTTGAATGATGCTGAGAAGATCAAGAAAAGGTGGAAGGAGTATACAGAGTTTTTATATGATAAAGATCAAGTGGACCAACAGCCGTTTCAACCTATACCTTATGATCAGGAACCATTGGTGATGAAAGAAGAAGTTGAAGCAGCATTGAAAGCCTTATCAAAGAACAAAGCACCAGGCATTGATAGCATTCCCATAGAAGTATTGCAGCAATCTGATGCAGCTGTTACCGTACTTACACGGCTCTGCCAAGAAATATGGAAGACAACATCATGGCCAACTGACTGGAAAAGATCTGTGTTTATACCAATACTAAAGAAAGGTGATCCAACTGACTGTGGAAATTATCGCACAATCGCTCTGATCCCACATGCCAGCAAGATTCTACTGAAGATTATTCAAAAGAGACTACAGCCATACCTAGAACAAGAACTACCTGAAGTGCAAGCAGGGTTCAGGAAAGGGCGAGGAACGAGAGACATCATTGCGGATGTGAGATGGATCCTTGAAAAGACTAAAGAATACCAAAAGGATATCTATTTGTGCTTTATCGACTATAGCAAGGCTTTTGACTGTGTAAACCATGAGAAACTCTGGACCACATTAAGAAGAATGGGTATACCAGAACACCTGATCGTTCTCTTGCGCAATCTGTACATTGATCAAGAAGCAATAGTTCGAACGGAACAAGGAGAAACAGAATGGTTTAAAATAAGCAAGGGTGTAAGACAAGGCTGCATACTTTCCCCCTGCCTGTTTAATTTATATGCAGAACAAATCATCAGAGAAGCAGGACTGTATGAAGACAACAGAGGTGTGAAGATTGGTGGAAGACTCATCAACAACCTTCGCTATGCTGATGATACCACATTACTGGCTGAAAGTGAAGATGATCTGAAACATTTGCTTCTTACAATCAAAGAACATAGTCTCAAAATGGGCCTGCACCTTAATGTAAAGAAGACAAAGATCATGACAACTGGCAAAATCAACAGGTTCATCGTTGAAGGAGAAGAAATTGAAATCGTGAACAACTTTAACCTACTTGGATCAACTATCAATAAAGAAGCAACAAGCAGTCAAGAAATCAGACGACGCATTGCTCTTGGCAGAATGGCTATGAAAGACCTAGATAAGATTCTCAAGAGCAGAGATGTCTCTCTCCATACAAAGATTCGACTTGTTCAAGCCATGGTATTTTCAATAACATCATATGGATGTGAAAGCTGGACAGTGAAAAAGACAGACAGGAAGAAAATTGATGCCTTTGAATTATGGTGCTGGCGGCGAATACTGTGTATACCATGGACTGCCCGAAGAACAAACCAGTCGGTACTAGAGGAGATCAAACCTAAGCTTTCTTTAGAAGCTCAGATGACAAGACTTCGACTTTCATACTTCGGACACATCATGCGAAGAGAGAGATCATTAGAGAAAGACATCATGCTTGGCAAGATAGAAGGTCAACGCAAAAGAGGAAGGCCAGCAATGAGATGGATCGCTACAATAACAGCAGCTACGGGTACCAGCCTGTCAACAATGAGCCGCCTGACTGAAGACCGAACACAATTTAGGATAGCTATCCAGAGGGTCGCCATGAGTCGACTCCGACTCGACGGCACTTAACAACAACAACATCTGGACGACTGGCTCATCCAAGCTCCATCCCAGTCAGAGGCCCAGGCTTCCCTAGCCTGCACAAGGCGTGTTCTTCAGTATCTGGGACTTGTAATAAACATACCAAAATCCCATCTCACCCCTACTCAATCATTAGAGTTCATAGGGGCCTTGCTGGATATCACAACTGCAAGGGCCTATCTTCCCCAGGTCCGTTGCCTACGCTTGGTGCAGTTAGCCTCATAAATTCAGTTAAAGTCCCATTTAACTGCTCGAAAGATGTTACAACTGTTAGGCCACATGGCATCCACCGTGCATGTGGTTCCTTATGCTCGCCTTCACATGAGGGCAGCTCAGTGGACTCTGTCCCCCCAATGGACCCAGGCATCAGGGTGCCTGACAGACAAAATAGCAACCTCCAGTCTCCTCTTTTGGTCTCTCCAGTGGTGGAAGTCCACTCAAAATCTGTTGCTGGGGTCCCCCTTTCGACAGTTGCTACCCCAAGCAACCCTTACAACAGATGCCTCTCCAAGGGGTTGGGGAGCTCATCTACAAGATCTCTCCACCCAGGGCATCTGGTCTCCACAGGAGACATCTCTACATATCAGCCTCTTGGAGCTCAGAGCAATTCTTCTAGCTCTGAGTCTTCCAAACCCTGCTCAGCTACAAGACAGTCCTCATCCACACGGACAACCAAGTAGCCATGTTCTACGTGAACAAGCAGGGCGGGACTGGCTCTCTGTCGCTTTGCAACGAAGCTTTGAGATTGTGGGCCTTCGCCAGAGAGCATCAAATTCATCTCGTGGCAGTGTACCTTCCAGGGGTTCAAAACTCTTGGGCAGACAGACTCAGTCGAGTTCTGCTTCCACACGAATGGTCCCTCCATGGGGACCAGATAGCCAGGATCTTCCGAATTTGGGGATCCCCGGACATAGACCTGTTTGCAAGTCCGTGGAATGCCAAACTTCCCCGGTTCTGTTCCAGGATTCCGTGTCAGGGAGTTCAGGCCAGGGATGCCTTCCTCCTTCATTGGGGGCAAGACTTCCTCTATGCCTTTCCACCCATTCCCCTAATTCCCAAGACACTGTTCAAACTTCAGAGAGACAAGGGGTCTATGATCCTCATAGCACCACATTGGCCACGCCAGGTGTAGTACCCTCTACTTCTGCATCTCTCTCAAGCTCCCTCCCTGGACTTGGGATCTGCTCCAGATCTCCTGTCCCAGGACAAGTGAACGTTGTGGCACCCAAATCCCTAGTCTCTTCATCTCAGAGCCTGGTTGCTGAAGGCCTAGACCTTCAAGATTTGCATCTTTCTCAGCAAGTGAAGGATATTCTTCATGCTTCCAGAAAACCTTCCACTAGACGTTCCTATGCTTTTAAATGGAAAAGGTTTACCACCTGGTGTGCACAGAAGGGTCTTAACCCTCTTGCAATACCTCTGAATTCTTTACTAGAGTATTTGCTGCATTTATCCCATGCAGGCTTTAAAACAAATTCAGTAAGAGTCCATTTGAGTGCTATTGCAGCATCCCTTAAGCCTTTCAATGGACAGCCTGTTTCCTCTCATCCTCTTATAGCAAGATTCATGAGAGGCCTTCTTTTAACTAAGCCTCCCATTAGACCACCTCCTGTGGCATGGGACTTGAATCTGGTTCTTGGCCAGCTTATGAAGCCACCCTTTGAACCCTTAGCCACCACCTCCTTGAAATTCCTTTCCTGGAAGGTCATTTTTCTCATTGCAGTCACCTCAGCTCGCCGCATCAGTGAGCTGCAAGCCTTGGTGGCTAATCCTCCTTATACAAGGTTTCATCATGACAAGGTAGTCCTCAGGACTAATCCACACTTTATGCCTAAAGTGGTCTCACCTGTTCATCTGAACCAGGAGGTGTATTTACCTGTCTTTTTTCCAGGACCTCATGCATCAAGTGCAGAGAGGAATCTCCATACCCTGGATTGTAAGAGAGCACTCGCTTTTTACTTACAAAGGACACAGCAACATAGAAAGTCCTCTCAACTCTTTGTTGCTTTTGATCCCTCTCATTTGGGACTTCCAGTCTCTGAGAGAACTCTGTCAAATTGGATTGCTCAGTGTATTTCTTTCGCCTACCAGAGTAAGAACCTTTCTCTGGAGGGCCATGTCACAGCTCACAATGTGAGGGCCATGGCAGCCTCTATGGCTCATCTAAACTCTGTGTCCATTGACCAAATCTGTCGAGCGGCCACCTGGGCCTCGGTTCATACCTTTACAGCCCATTACTGCTTGGACAAGGACTCCCGCCGGGATGCCTTGTTTGTTCAGGCTGTTCTCAAGCACCTGTTCCATACCTAATCAACTCCTACCCCCCATCCCTGGTTGGATACCCGAGATCCATACGGGCAGGTAGAGCCCTTCTCAGGGACTCACAACCTTGGAGATCTCTCTGGCATCTCTAGCTGGGGAGTCCCCATATGTGAAGACTCATTCCTGCTTGTTCCTGGAGATAGCACAGTTACTTACCTGTAACAGGTGATCTCTTGGAACAGCAAGAATAAGTCTTCACAACCCACCCACCTCCCCTAGGAGTTGTATCTCTCTATCTATCTTTCCTTTCCTCTCTCTCTCTCTTTGTCTCAGCTTAAAACTCGAACTGGAGAGAGGCGGTTGGGAAAGACGGGAAGGCAGCGTGCAGGCGCTGTGGGATGCTCCCAAAAGCTTTCTTTCTGGACGCTGGGGAACGTTCCCGCGCAGGCTCCATCGGTGCCGACGATACCCATATGTGAAGACTTATTCCTGCTGTTCCCAGAGATCACCTGTTACAGGTAAGTAACTGTGCTTAATGCCTAATAGGCCTAGGTGCCTCTTGTGTGGGGCGCGTAGAGGGACAGTCTCTGAAACAGGAGTGTGCAGAGGCTGTATGCTCGAGGCGTCTATGGCAGAAAGTGCCCAGAAAGGGGGGTCTGAGGCTGCAAGGGAGGCTGCAGTGGAAAAGGACTCTCCTATGTCCCTGGGGGCAAGTCAGGAGCCCATGCCAGGGCCGTCTACGGCTCCATATGGTCCCTTACCCCAAGCTCCTCTACGGGGGGGGGGGGGGGCGGGGGGTGATTTTTCACCGCAGTTCTTGACGCTGCTGCAGCATGCTCTTGGGAGGTCTGGTACTGGGGAAGCTGGACCCACGGGGGTGGAGACCCGAGGGGCAAAGAGACCGGGGGCTGTGTTAGTGGAGGCAGTAGGTAATAGCGCAGGCAACAGAGCTAAACTGTGGTTAGACGGAGAGGAACAGGACTTAGAGGATCAGTCAGACTTGGTGGGAGATTCAGATATAGAGCAGGACTTGGAGGAAGGTGAGATAGCGGAGCCAGAGGACCAGGCGAGAATAGTGAGGGTGTTCCGGAGAGAGGAGCTCTCGGCCCTAATTGCGGAAACGCTAAAGGCTCTAAATGTGCCAGTCTCTGGTTCGGCAGAGGAGAGTGCTCTAGAGGATCCGTTGTTAGATGCGGTTAGGAAGGCACAGAGGGCGTTCCCCATTCATGGGGTGTTCAAGGAGATGATTCATACGGAATGGGATACGCCAGAGGCTAGCCTCAAGGGGGCTAGGGTAATGGTTCGGCTATATCTGCTGGTTGAGCTGAATAAGGACATTTTTAAACCGTCTATGGTGGATGCAGCGGTTTTGGCGGTAACTAAGAAGATGACTATCCCGGTGGAAGGGAGTGCCGCTCTTAAGGATGTGCAAGATAGGAGATTAGATACTTTGCTGAGACAGGTGTTTGAGGTTAATGCCCTGTCCATACAGGCCTCGATTTGTGGGGCCTGGGTGGTGAGGGCGTATCTTCGGTGGTCCCAGAGGCTGAAGGGGATCCAGGTGGATGAAGCGGCTGAGCAAGCGGCCCGCATTGAGTCAGGGGCAGCGTATCTAGCAGATAGCCAGTAGGATCTGATTTGGGGCCTTTCTAAGAATATGGCATCGGTAGTGGTGGTGAGGAGGTATCTCTGGCTGCGCAATTGGGCGGCGGATGGAGCCTCCAAGGCAAGGTTAGGTAAGCTCCATTTTAGGAGTAAGCTCCTCTTTGGGGAGGAGTTAGAGAAGTTAGTAAAAGATCTAGGTGAGTCGAAAGGGGGCCGGTTGCCGGAGGACATGCAAAAACAGAATCATCCGGGGGTTCTGTCAAGGAGTCAGCAGAGAGAGTTTAGACGTTTTTGTCAGTCCAGGTTCGTCCCGGTGCAGAGAGGTCGCTTTCCCTGTGGGTCGCAAGGGTTTCGTAGCTTCCGAGGGGCAGACAGGGGTTTTTCAGTCTCGGCGTCCCCGGGCGCCAAGAAGCCGCAATGAAGTGAGGGGGGTCCAAGCAGGAATGGTACCGGTGGGAGGTTGGTTAAGAGAGTTAGTTCTTGCCTGGGCCCAAATTAGTTCGGATCAGTGGGTGTTGGAGATAGTGCAGATGGTTACGCGCTCGAGTTCCAACAACCCGTGAACATAAGATATGCCATACTGGGTCAGACCAAGGTCCATCAAGCCCAGTATCCTGTTTCCAACAGTGGCCAATCTAGGTCATACATACCTAGCAGTTTCCCCAAAAGACACAGGTTCCACAATGCTTGTACTCGGTCAAGCATTGATATCCTGGGTCCCTTCTTAATAATGGTTTATGGACCTTTCCTCTAGGAACTTGTCCAAATCTTTTTTAAACCCAGCTACACTAACAGCCTTTACTACATGCTCCGGTAACAAATTCCAGAGTTTGATTACACGTTGAGTGAAAAAATATTTTCTTTTATTAGTCTTAAATAGTTTACCCTGTAGCTTCATTGCATGTCCCCTAGTCTTTCTATATTCTGATAACGTAAACAATTGATCTACGTTTACCCGTTCCACTCCTTTCATTAATTTATAGACTTATACCATATCTCCCCTCAGCCGTCTCTTTTCCAGGTTAAAGAGCCCTAACCTTTATAGCCTTTCTTCATAGGAGTATCCTTCCATCCCCTTTACCATTTTGGTGGCTCTTCTCTGAACCTTTTCTAATGTCGCTATATCCTTTAAGATACGGCGACCAGAATTGCACACAATATTCAAGGTGCGGTCTCACCATGGAACGATATAGAGGCATTATAATATCTTTTGTTTTATTTTCCATTACTTTCCTTATGATACCTAGTCTTCTGTTTGCTCTCTTGGCCGCTGATGCACACTGGGCCGAGGGTTTTAACATGGTATCCACAATGACGCCTAAATCTTTTTCCTGGGTGGTGGTTCCTAATGTGGAACCTTGCATCGTGTAACCATAGTTTGGGTTGTTGTTCCCTAGGTGCATAACTTTGCACTTGTCCACATTAAATTTCATCTGCCATTTTGATGCCCAGTCTTCCAATTTATCAAGATCCTCTTGCAATTTTCCACAATCCTCTTGGGTTTTAACAACTTTAAATAGTTTTGTGTCATCTGCAAATTTGATAACCTCAGTCATTATTCCACTTTCTCCAGGACCAAACAGGAAGTTAGTCCTCACATATGGGTGACATTGGCGCCGATGGAGCCCCCGCGGAGCATTTCCCCAGCTTTCTATGAAAGCCTTTGGGAATACTGCACGCATGCGCGGTCCCCTTCCCGCCTAATGGTGCCATCTTGCTCAGTCTCTCTTTTTCTGTGGAGCCCGTCGGACGTTTGTCCTAGTTCACCCAGAAAACCAATTTTTTTTCTTCGAATCCCTGCGATTTCTTCGCGGTTTTTTCTCCGTTTCGACGCCGGTTCCCCTTTTCGCTGGGTTCAGTACACCGGTTTCGAGCCCAATCTTATTTTTTCGGTTTTTGCCCTTCGTGGCTGGCGTTCGCGCCCTTTTTTTTCTTTTTCCTGGAAGGCCGGTCCTTTGACCTCGCGGGGGCTCTTCTTTCCCCAATGGCTTCCAGTGGTTTTAAGAAGTGTGATTGGTGTAAGAAACTAATGTCTCTCACCGACACACACACGACTGCTGCCTTTGGTACCTCGGTCCTGATCATGATCCTAAGATCTGTGGACTGTGTGGGAAAATGTCCACTAAGGCACTGCGAAGTCGTCAGCACCAAAAGGAAAGGCTTTTCTCTGATTCGGCCTCCGGCCGGGCCCAGACCTCATCTAAGGCCTCGACGTCTCGGGAGTCTGACCCCGTGCATCGTCTGGGTTCCTCAGACAGGGGGTCCCCCGAGCGGGAGCGAAGGAGGAAGAAGCGGCTCGCGTGGGCGGCGTCGGAGGAGGTCCTTGGCTCCTCGAGGGCTAGGTCTCGGACCCCCGACCGCCGTCCCGGGCCGTGGAACAGGAGAAGCTGTCAAAAGTACCTTGTGTGGAGCCGGAGTCTACTGGACACGTAAGTCCTGTTGTCCTCGAGGACTCTCCTCCCAGGGAGCCAACGTCGGGCCCGGCACCGCCAGGGCCCGAGTCGGTGGCTGCTTAGTCTCCTGAGCTGGGTCTCAGGCTGACAGCCTTGGAGTGCAGACTGTCTGCCTTCATGGATCAGCAGCGGGTGCTGATGGCCAGCCTCGCTGGCACATCTGCCCCGACCACCGGGACATCGACGTCGAAGTTGACCCCGGAGACCGAGCCGATACTCGAGACCATTAAGGCTCAAGGTCGTTCTCAGTTGCGATCACCCTCGACCTCCCGATCGGGACCGAGGGCATTGACGCCGGTGCCTTCGGCGTCGGGGCGGGTGCTGTCGGGCCCTGCGCGGTCGGAGCCCGACTCCTCTTTGGACGAGTCCGCCTGGGAGACGGAGAACAAGGAGTCCCCCGATATCTTCAAGACTCTGTGCATCCCGTGGGACTCACCGCAGTCTGAGCACCGGAGTAGATCCCCTCCGGAGGATACCCGGTTCTCGGAGTTTGTTCGGGATATGGCCACTGCTTTGGCGATCCCGGCAGACCCCGATGAGGATCCTCGAGCCAAAGAGCTCGAGGCCTTCTAGTATGACTCTCCTCCGAAGGAGGCCTTTACTGTCCCGGTTCCTCCGATGCTGGAACGGCTCCTTTTCCAGATGTGGGAGGCACCGGCCTCGGCGCCGGTTCTAAGCAAGCGGGTCGATTCCATTTATCGACTCCGTAAGAGCCCTGGTTTTCAGAAAGCGCAGCTATCGCACCATTCCATGGTGGTGGAATCGGCCATGCATCGTCTGAAAAGCCAGAAGATGCACTCCGTGGTGCCCCCTGGCCGGGAGGCCCGGAACCTGGATACGTTTGGTAGAAAGTGCTTCCAGGGCTCGATGCTTGCTTGCCGTGTCCAGTCTTACCAGCTGTACATAGGCATGTACTGGCGGGACCTGGCAAAGGAGCTTGCCGGGTTCTCTGCTGGTCTCTCCGGGGAACCTTTGCAGAGGTTCAAGTCCTTGTCTTCGGGGATCCGGGAATGCTCTAAGTTCATGTCCCGAGCAGCCTACGATGGCTTCGAGGCTTTGGCCCGTGTTGCGGCAGCCGGCATCGTGGTTCGACGCCAGGCATGGCTGCAGTCATCGGACCTCGAGCCATGGGTACAAGACAAGTTCGTCGATGTTCCTTGCCGAGGTGAGAACCTTTTTGGCAAGCCCATGGCTGAGAAGGCTGCTGAGCTCGAAACCGAGCACCTCACGAGAACAAGGCTATCTAGAAAGACTTCTGCCCCTTCACTTAAGAAGAACGGCTCGGGTAAGAAGTCCTTTTACCCGAGGAAGGCGACTGCCTACAAACAGTTCCCACCTTAACAGGCCTCCCCCGCTCCCCCACAGGGTCAGCAGGCCAAGGGGCAGGGACATGGGCCCCATAGGCAGAAGGCCCCCAAGCCTCCGGCTCCTGCTCCCACTCAGCAGGGTGTGGGTTTTTGACTCCCAAGGCATAGCCTTTCCGTCTCTGCTGTCCCATCCCTGTACAGGAGGTCGACTAGCCCTGTTTGCCCACCGGTGGCCACCCATTACAGAGACAATTGGGTCTTAAGCATAGTCCACAAGGGCTACATGCTTCATTTTCATCAGTTGCCTCCTCCCTACTTTCCAGGAGAGCCTCCAAGGCCTCCTCTCCATACAGCCCTCCTCCTGCAGGAGCTTCAGGGTCTGTTGCGAGGCAAGGTGGTGGATCCTGTGCCTCCTCACCTACAATGTCACGGTTTCTACTCCAGGTACTTCCTAGTACCAAAGAGAATAGGGGACCTTGGGCCTATTCTCGACCTCTGAAATCTCAACAAGTTCTTTAAAGAAGGAGACATTCGAGATGCTTACTCTTGGAACACTTCTGCCCTACCTCCAGCAGGGAGATTGGCTATGCTCTTTAGATCTAAAGGATGTTTCTCCAGGACCAAGCAGGAAGTCAGTCCTCACTTATGGGTGACGTCGGCGCCGACGGAGCCCTCGCGGAGCAATTTTCCCCAGCTTTCAAAGAAAGCCTTTGGGAATTGCAGCGCGCATGCGCGGTCCTCTTCCCGCCCAAGGGTGCCATCTTAGCCAGTCTTCTTTTTTCCGCGGAGCCCTACAGACGTACCCGTCGTGTCCCCGCGAAAAAGTTGATTTTTTCTTCAGAATTTCTCTTATTTTCCATTCGGTTCGACGCCGGTCTTTTTCCCGCCGGACTCGCGACGCCGGTCTCGAGTCCTCTTCTTATTATTCGGTTTTTCTGACTTAGTCAGTTTTTCGTTTCGGTTTTTCCCTGGCAGCCCGGTCCTTTGACCTCGCCGGGGCCCTTTTTCCCCCGATGGCTGCCAGTGGTTTCAAGCGGTGTGGTCACTGTGACCGAAATATGTCACTAACTGACACACACGACTTTTGCCTCCGCTGCCTGGGCCCGGATCATGAAGAAATGATCTGTGGGCCCTGCGGCAAAATGTCCTCCAAAGCGTTGAGAAGTCGGCGGCATCAGCGGGATAGAATCTTCGCTGACCCCAGCCGTACCCGGACCTCGTCGGAGGCCTCCGCGTCCAAAGGTTCCAGCTCGGACCGTCGCCGGAGTTCCTCCGACAGGGGTTCTCCCTCCGGGGACCATCGTCGTAAGGTGGAACCCGCGAGGGCGGCGTCGGTGGACGCTCCTGGCTCCGCGAGGGCCAGGTCGCATAGCCCCGATAGCCGTCCCGGGTCCTTGGAGAAGGAGCATCTCACGAAGCGGCCTCGCCTGGAGTCGGAGCTGCCTGCTCGGGTAAGTCCTGTGGTCCTCCTGGACTCGCCTCCGAGACAGCCGACGTCGGGCCCGACACCGTCGGGGCCCGAGTCGGGGGCTGCTGGGTCACCTGAGCTCGGACTCAGGTTGACGTCCTTGGAGAGCAGATTGTCTGCCTTCATGGACCAGCAGCGGGCACTGCTCGCTGCTTCGCTGGCGCCGCTGCCCCGACCGCCGGGACGTCGACGTCCAAGTCGACCCCGGAGACCGAGCCGATCCTCGAGTCGATGTGAACTCGAGTCGATCCTCGGTCGAGGTCACCCTCGGCCTCCCGTTCGGGACCGAGGTCGCCGACGCCGACTCCCTCGGCGTCGGGGCGGCAGGCGCCGCGCCCTGCCCGGGCCGACCCCACCGAGTCCTCGTCGGAGTCGGTCTGGGAGTCTGAAGAGGAAGAGTCGCCTGATTCTTTCCGGACTCGGTGTGTCCCCTCGGACTCACCGGAGTCCGAGCCTCGGAAGCAGTCCCCCCCGGAGGATGCCCGGTTCTCGGACTTCGTCAGGGATATGGCCAAGGCTTTGGCCTTCCCTGCGGATCCCGAGGAGGAGCCTCGAGCCGAAGAGCTCGACGCCCTCCAGTATGACTCTCCCGCAAGGGAACACTTTACTGTACCGGTTCCTCCCATGCTGGAACGACTACTCTTCCGCATGTGGGAGAGTCCGGCCACCTCGCCGGTCCTGAGCAAGCGGGTCGATTCTATCTATCGAGTCCGCAAGAGCCCTGGCTTCCAAAAAGCACAGCTGCCACACCATTCCATGGTAGTGGAATCGGCCATGCATCGTCTTAAGAGCCAGAAGATGCACTCCTCGGTGCCTCCTGGCAGGGAGGCCCGTAACCTGGATGGCCTTGGCAAGAAGTGTTTCCAGGGCTCTATGCTTGCGTGTCGTGTCCAGACCTACCAGCTATACATGGGCATGTATCTCCGAGACCTGGCTAAAGAGCTAGCCGGATTCTCCGCTGGTTTGTCCGAGGAACCCTTGCGGAGGTTCCTGGCCTTGTCCACTGGTATTCGGGAATGCTCAAAATTCATATCCCGAGCAGCCTACGATGGCTTTGAAGCGTCGGCTCGAGTGGCCGCAGCCGGCATCGGTGCCCGCCGACAGGCTTGGCTTCAGTCATCTGACCTTGAGCCCTGGGTGCAGGACAAGTTGGTCGATGTCCCCTGCCGAGGCGAAAACCTCTTTGGCAAGCCCATGGCTGAAAAGGCTGCACAAATTGAGACGGAGACTCTCACCAGGACTAGGCTTTCTAGGAAGACCTCCGCCCCTTCCCAGAAAAAGAAGGGCTCGGGAAAGAAGTCCTTTTACCCGAGGAAGGCGGCTGCCTACAAACAATACCCCCATTATCAGGCCCCTTCAGCTCCCCAACAGGGCCAGCAGGCCAAGGGACGGGGTAACGGGTCCCGTAGGCAGCAAGCCCCCAAGCCTGCACCACCAGCCCCTGCTCAGCAGGGTGGGGGTTTTTGACTCACTAAGCATAGCCTCTCCCCCCCCGCTGGTTCCTCCCAGCACCGGAGGCCGGCTGGTTCACTTCGCCCACAGGTGGTCCAGCATCACCTCAGATGCCTGGGTGCTTCAAGTCGTGCGAGAAGGCTATCTTCTCCACTTCCACCAGGTCCCTCCCTCCTTTTTTCCGGGAGAACCTCCACGACCCCCTCTGCACAGGGAATTACTCCTTCAGGAGTTAGCAGGTCTTCTACAGGAACAGGCGGTGGAACCGGTGCCCCACCACCTGGAGGGTCAAGGTTTTTACTCCAGGTATTTTCTGATACCAAAGAGAACAGGAGGCCTCAGACCCATCCTGGACCTGCGCAACCTCAACAAGTTCCTCGTGCGAGAAAAGTTCAAGATGCTTACCCTTGGAATCCTTCTGCCCTACCTCCAGCAGGGAGATTGGCTATGCTCCTTGGATCTAAAGGATGCCTACACGCACATCCTCATCCACCCAAGCCACCGACAATACCTAAGGTTTGTGGTGGCAGGAAATCATTACCAGTACAGAGTACTGCCCTTTGGCCTGTCCTCCGCACCGCGAGTCTTCACAAAATGTCTCGCGGTGGTGGCGGCCCATCTCCGGCTTCACGGCCTCTATGTCTTTCCGTACCTCGACGACTGGCTCATCAGAGCAGCGTCCGCTCTGGAGGTCACCAACGCCACGCGCCGCACGGTGACTCTTCTGCAGCACTTGGGCTTTGTTATAAACTTCGCAAAGTCCACTTTGCTCCCATCACAGGATCTCGAGTTCATCGGCGCAAGACTGCACACTCCTCAGGCACGAGCATACCTACCGCTCGACAGGGCTCAACGGCTCATGGACCTAGCCGACCGTTTTCGCAGCCAGCCCCTGGTCTCCGCCAGGCGCTTCCTGAGACTACTCGGCCATATGGCTTCCACCGTCCATGTGACCCCCAATGCCCGCCTGAATATGCGGCCTGCTCAATGGTGTCTCCGCCAGCAGTGGCGACAAGCCACAGGCGACCTAGCAGACCTAGTGCGCGTCTCCGAGCCGCTGCTCTCGTCTCTCCGGTGGTGGCTTCAGCAGCCGAACCTGATATTCGGAATGCCTTTCCAGTCACCTCAGCCGGCCCGGGTGCTGACGACAGATGCATCCCTCCTGGGCTGGGGTGCGCATTGCCAAGGGGCACGTACTCAGGGCCTCTGGACCACATGGGAGTCTGCTCAGCAGATCAACTTCCTGGAGCTCAGGGCGATCCGCCTGGCTCTCAAGGCTTTCTCCCACCTGACTTCTCATCAGTCCGTCCTTGTCCAGACGGACAATCAAGTTGCCATGTTCTACGTGAATAAGCAAGGGGGCACGGGCTCCTTCCTCCTCTGCCGGGAGGCACAGAAGCTCTGCTCTTGGGCCGTCGGTCACGGCATTCTCCTCAAGGCAGTTTATCTCCCAGGCCTAGAGAATTACCTGGCGGACAAACTCAGCAGGATCCTTCAGCCGCACGAGTGGCGTCTGGATCCCTTGGTAGTTCAGAAGCTCTTTCTGAAGTGGGGCCTCCCCACGGTGGATCTCTTTGCCAGTCCTCACAACCGGCAACTTCCTCGCTTCTGCTCTCGTCAGCCCCACCCCCGTCGGGTTGCGGCGGACGCTTTTCTACTCTCATGGTCGGGAAGCCTTCTGTATGCTTTCCCTCCCATCCCGCTAGTCTCTCGGACTCTTTTCAAGGTTCTCCGGGACAAAGCCTTCATGATCCTGGTGGCCCCTCGCTGGCCCAGACAGCCGTGGTTTCCGCTCCTGCTGCAATTAGCGGTGGAGGATCCATTCCCTCTGGGGTTTCAACCGGATCTCCTCACTCAGGATCAGGGTTCTCTGCTACACTCCAACCTCAGGTCTCTCAACCTAATGGCCTGGCTGCTGAGAGGGTAGTCCTTGCTCCCCTTCTCCTGCCGGCAGAGGTGGAGGAGGTCGTCTTGGCTTCGCGACGACCTTCTACCCGCAAATGCTACGCCCTTAAATGGCGTCGCTTTTCCGTTTGGTGTCCCCAACAGTCTCAGGATCCCTTCTCCTGCCCGGTGTCGGTGATCTTGCAGTACTTGCTGCACCTCTCTAATCTGGGACTTAAGTCCAACTCCGTCAAAGTTCACCTCAGTGCTCTTTCGGCACATCATGTGCCGGTGGACGGCAGACCTCTCTCCAGCGACCCTCTCGTAGCGAGGTTTCTCCGAGGTCTCCTTCTACTTAAACCACCTCTGCGCCCGCCAGCACCTGACTGGGACCTGAATGTGGTTTTGCAGCGGATCACCTGTCCGCCTTTTGGACCTATGGCTACCTGTTCTCTCCGTTTTCTGTCTTGGAAAACACTGTTCTTGATGGCCCTCACTTCCGCTAGACGCGTAAGTGAATTGCAGGCCCTCGTGTCTGTTCCCCCTTACACTCGGTTCTACAAAAATAGGGTAGTCCTACGGACTCACCCTAAATTTCTTCCAAAAGTGGTCTCCCCTTTTCACATCAATCAGGAGGTGGTACTTCCGACCTTCTTTCCCAGGCCACACTCCAGCCGAGCTGAAACGGTCCTCCATACCCTGGACTGTAGAAGGGCTTTGAACTTCTACCTTGACCGTACGCGGGAGCACCGTAAAGCTGCTCAGCTTTTTGTGTCTTTTGACCCCAATAAATTGGGGCTCCCGGTCTCCAAGCGTACACTGTCCATCTGGGTTGCGGACTGTATCACTTGGGCTTATGGGGCAGCCGGACTCTCCTTGGAAGGTCGAGTCACGGCTCATTGCGTTCGGGCAAAGGCCACGTCAGTGGCTTACCTCCGCTCTGTTCCGCTGGCAGACATCTGCCGGGCCGCTACTTGGTCTTCGGGCCAGACTTTTGCGGTCCATTACTGCCTCGAGAGGGAGTCCCGCAGGGACAGTGCTTTCGGACAGGCAGTCCTCCGTAATCTCTTTGAGGTCTGAGCAACTCCTACCCTCCATCCCGGATGTGGGCTACCGGTGGGTGATAATTCAGCGAAGATTCTTTCCTTCTGTGCTGCTGAGCTAGAGGGAGCTCATTTTTGTGCTTAGGGTCTCCAGTAGCCTTGAGCTTGGGAGTCCCATAAGTGAGGACTGACTTCCTGCTTGGTCCTGGAGAAAGCGTAGTTACTCACCTGTAACAGGTGTTCTCCAGGAGCAGCAGGAATCAGTCCTCACAACCCTCCCTCCTCCCCTTGGAGTTGCAATCGTCTGCTTTAGTTTTTTTTTGCAAATTTTTATGCTGTCTTTTTTAGCTATGTCTTCTGACTGGCTAAGATGGCACCCTTGGGCGGGAAGAGGACCGCGCATGCGCGCTGCAATTCCCAAAGGCTTTCTTTGAAAGCTGGGGAAAATTGCTCCGCGAGGGCTCCGTCGGCGCCGACGTCACCCATAAGTGAGGACTGATTCCTGCTGCTCCTGGAGAACACCTGTTACAGGTGAGTAACTACGCTGTACACTCACATCCTCATTCATCCAGATCACAGAATGTACCTCAGGTTCATTGTGGGAGGAAACCATTATCAGTACAGAGTGCTGCCATTTGGCCTCACCTCCGCTCCCAGGGTCTTTACCAAATGCCTGGCAGTGGTGGCGGCCTACTTAAGGAATCGGGGTATCTTTGTCTTCCCCTATCTGGCCGACTGGCTCATCAGGGGTCAGACGTGCCAGGAGGCCAGGCAAGCCACCATCCGAATGATTTCTCTACTCCAACACCTGGGGTTTGTCATAAACTTCGGAAAGCCCACTTTGCTCCCCTCCCAAAACTTAGAGTTCATAGGGGCAAGGCTGCACTCTCGGCAGCCGAAGGCTTTCTTGCCGGAGGACAGAGCCCAAAGACTGATAACCTTGGCAAACCAGTTTCTCAGCAGATCACTGGTCTCCGCCAGACTCTGCCTGAGGCTTCTTGGCCACATGGCTTCGACAGTACATGTAACTCCCAATGCCAGGCTTCATATGAGGCCTGCGCAATGGTGCCTCAGGAGTCAGTGTTCGCAGGCCACAGGGAGCCTCAGCGACAGAGTAAGGGTGTCCAGACCCTTCCTCCACTCCCTACGTTGGTGGCTGCATCCCCCCAACTTACTGAAAGGGATGCCTTTTCAGCCACCTGGGTTCACAGTGGTGTTGACCACCGATGCCTCCCTGCAGGGCTGGGGAGCACACTGTCTGGGCAAGTGCACCCAGGGCCTGTGGTCTCCTTGGGAGGCCACGCATCAAATCAATCTACTGGAGCTGCGGGCTATTCGCTTAGCCCTCAAGACTTTCTCTCGAACCCTGGCCCACCAGTCTGTCTTAGTACAAGCAGACAATCAGGTAGCCATGTTTATGTGAACAAACAGGGCGGCACTGGGTCCAGGCTCCTTTGTCAGGAGGCGCAGGACCTTTGCTTGTTTGCGCTCAGGCGCAACATGTCTCTCAAGGCAGTTTATCTTCCTGGCCAGGAAAATTACCTGGCAGACAGGTTGAGCGGGATTCTGCAACCCCACAAATGGCAACTCCATCCCTTGGTGGTTCAGAAGATTTTCCTGAGAATGGGGACTTCCATCCATAGATCTATTTGCCAGTCCCCTGAACAGACAGCTTCCCAGGTTCTGCTCCAGGCAACCGCATCCTCTGCGGCTAGCAGCAGATGCTTTTCTGATTTCCTGGTCCCAGGGCCTCCTGTATGTGTTTCCTCTCACGCCTCTGGTGGCCCGAACCCTGTTCAAGATTCTACAGGACAAGGCCTTGGTCCTTCTGGTAGCTCCCAGGTGGCCGAGGCAGCCTTGGTTCCCACTTCTGCTTCAACTGGCAGTGGACACTCCACTACCTCTGGGGTTGCAGCCTGACCTTCTCTCTCAGGACCAGGGGGTCTCTTCTGCACCCCAATCTCAAATCTCTCAATTTGATGGTCTGGAAGCTGCAAGGGTAGTTTTGGCTCCCTGGGGCCTCCCTCAGGAAGTTGAGGAGGTCGTCCTGGCCTCTAGGAAGCAGTCCACTAGAAAAACCTATGCCCTGAAATGGAAGAGGTTTTCTGTGTGGTGTCAGCTGCGTACAGAAGATCCTTTCTCCTGTGCTGTACCAGTGGTGCTTCAGTACCTGCTGCACTTATCCAATCAGGGCCTTAAGTCCAATTCTGTTCGGGTCCACCTCTCAGCTCTAGCAGCTCACCACTCATTGGTGGAAGGACACTCTCTGTCGGTTCACCCCTTGGTGTCCCGGTTTCTCAGAGGTTTGCTCTTGCTCAAGCCTCCTGTCCGTCCTCCAGCCCCTGAGTGGGAGTTGAATGTGGTCTTGCAGCAACTGACTCGCCCACCTTTTGAGCCGATGGCTACTTGTCCTCTTCGCTTCCTATCCTGGAAGACACTATTTCTGGTAGCCCTAACCTCGGCTAGGCGAGTAAGTGAGCTTCAGGCCCTGGTCTTTGACAGGCCTTACATTCGCTTCTATAGGAACAGGGTAGTCCTTAGGACTCATCCAAAGTTCCTT
Organism: Ichthyophis bannanicus; assembly: GCA_033557465.1. Lineage (NCBI taxonomy): Eukaryota > Metazoa > Chordata > Amphibia > Gymnophiona > Ichthyophiidae > Ichthyophis > Ichthyophis bannanicus. The sequence goes on from CM066036.1 coordinate 192,759,530, forward strand.
CCAAAGGTTGTCTCCTCTTTCCACCTCAACCAGGAGGTGGTTCTCCCAACATTCTTCCCTAGGCCTCATGCAAGCCCAGCTGAAGCAGTCCTGCATACACTGGATTGTATTCTACCTTGATCGTATGCAGGGGCATAGAAGGGCTACTCAGCTCTTCATCTCTTTTGACCCTAATAATTTGGGGTTAGCTGTGTCCAAGTGTACCTTGTCCATTTGGGTGACTGACTGTATCACCTGGGCTTACAGGGCGGCTGACCTTCCCTTGCAGGGTTGGGTCACGGTCCATCGTGTCAGGGCAGTGGCTGCCTCAGTAGCTCATCTCCGCTCTGTACCGTTGGCAGACATCTGCAGGGCTGCAACTTGGTCCTCCAGCCAGACTTTTGCGGCCCATTACTGCCTGGAGAGGGAGTCCCGTAGGGACAATGCTTTTGGCCAGGCAGCACTCCGGAATCTCTTTGAGATTTAGGCAACTCCTGCCCTCCAGACCTCCGTTGGGCTACCGGTGGATGTTCTTTCAGTGAAAAGCCTTTCTTTGATGCTGGGACTAGAGGGAGTTCTCTTGTTCAGCCTGGGTTCCCTGGTAGCCCAGAGCTAGGGAGTCACCCATATGTGAGGACTGACTTCCTGCTTGGTCCTGGAGAAAGAGTGGTTACTCACCTGTAACAGGTGTTCTCCAGGAGCAGCAGGAATCAGTCCTCACAACCCTCCCTCCTCCCCTGGGAGTTGCAGTTGTACATAGTTTATTTTACATTTTTGTGTGCTGTTTTTTAGCTATGTCATTTGACTGAGCAAGATGGCACCTTTAGGCGGGAAGGGGACCGCGCATGCGTGCAGTATTCCCAAAGGCTTTCATAGAAAGCTGGGGAAATGCTCCGTGGGGCTCCATCGGCGCTGATGTCACCCATATGTGAGGATTGATTCCTGCTGCTCCTGGAGAACACCTGTTACAGGTGAGTAACTACTCTTTCCAGGTCTTTTATGAATATGTCAAAAAGCAGCGGACCCAGCACAGATCCCTGGAGTACACCACTTTTCACCTTTCTCCATTGGGAAAATTGGCCATTTAGCCCTACCCTCTGCTTTCTATCTTTTAACCAGTTCCTGATCCACAGTAGTACACTGCCTCCTATCCCATGATTCTTTAGTTTTGCCAAATGTCTCTGATGAGGGACCTTGTCAAAGGATTTTTGAAAGTCCAGATACACTATATCAACCGACTCACCTTTGTCAACCTGTTTATTCACACCTTCAAAAAAACATAACAGATTAGTAAGACAAGATCTTCCTTGTCTAAAGCCATGTTGACTGTCTCCCATTAGGCCATGACTATCTGCATGCTGAGTAATTTTATTCTTTATGATGATTTCTACCATTTTTCCCGGTACTGACGTCAGGCTCACCGGTCTATTGTTTCCCAGATCACCCCTGGAACCCTTTTTAAAAATTGGGGTTACTTTGGCAATCCTCCAATCTTCTTGTATTAGAGATGATTTTAATGATAGTTCACAGATTACTAATAGCAGGTCTTCAATCTCATATTTCAGTTCCTTCAACACCCTTGTAGTTATACCATCCAGCCCAGGTGATTTGCTACTCTTCAGTTTATCTAATAGTTGCAATACATCTTCCCGATGTATCGATATTTCCTTCAATTCTTCCACACCTTTAAATACCACTTCAGTCATGGGTAACATCCCTACATCTTCCTCAGTAAAGACCGAAGCAAAGAATTCATTCAGTCTCTCCGCTATCGCGTTGTCGCCTCTTAGTGCCCCTTTAACCCCTCTATCATCTAATGGACCAACTGACTCACAGGTTTTTAGCTACGAATGTACTTGAAAAAGTCTTTATTTCGCATTTTTGCTTCCGCAGCAAGCTTCTTCTCAAATTCTCCCTTTGCCTGCCTTATCAATGCCTTGCATTTGACTTGCCAGTGCTTGTGCTGTTTCCAGGTTTCATTGTTTGGCTCTTTTTTCCATTTCCTGAAAGATGCTTTTTTGGCAACAGCCTCTCTGACCTCACCTTTAAACCATGCTGGCAGTTTTTTGGACTTCCTTCCACTTTTCTTAAAGCGTGGAATACAGCTGGCCTGGGCTTCCAAGATAGTATTTTTCAACACCCCCCCAAGCTTGATCTAAGTCTTTAACCTTTGCAGCTGCTCCTTTTAGATTTTTCTTAACTATTTTCCTCATTTTATCATAGTCTCCCTTTCGAAAGTTAAAAGGTAGTACTGTGGATTTCCTTACTATCCCTCCTCCACTAATTAAATCAAAGGTGATCATGCTATGATCACTATTGCCAAGTGGCCCCAACACCCTTATCTCTTGCACTAGATCTGGTGTTGCACTAAGGACTAGGTCTAATATGGCTTCCCCTCTGGTCAGTTCATGAACAAGCTGCTCCAAGAAGCAGTCATTTATTTCATCTAGGAACTTTATCTCCCTAGCATGTTTTGATGTGACACTGACCCAGTCGATACCGGAGTAATTGAAATCACCCATTATTATTACTGCGCTGTAACGTTTGTTAGCTTCCTTGATTTCTTTGAGCATTTCATCATCCATTTGTTCATTCTGGCCAGGCGGTCGATAGTACACCTCCGCTGCCATCGCCTTCCCATTTTTACATGGAATTTCAATCCATAGAGATTCTACAGCAAATTTTGTTTCCTGCAAAACTTTAATCCTTTCTGACTCAATGCCCTCTCTAACAGAGCGCAACCCCTCCACCAATTTGATTAGCTCTATCATTACGATCAATGTTCCCTCTAATTTTCTGTAGGCTGTGTGCGCATAAAATATCAGCTGTGCAGCTTTTGAAGGAAGGTTAAATTTTTGTGTGCCACATAACGACACTCAGAGCTATATACTTTAAAATTTGACTACACGTCAGAATACAGTATGTGCACCACATTGATTTTAATCAAATTAAATGAAAATAGACGATTACTAAATGAAGTGGAAAATTTCTAGCAATTACAATCACAACTTTTAAATTTTAAGACATCTGTGTTGTTTTCTATCAGAATCAGAGCTGTAATTTTTGTGCGCTCTGTTGTAAAGTATGTGCGCTCGCTCGGTGAGGCGTGTGCGCGCGCACATGCGCACAGCTTAGAGGGAACAGTGATTACGATATAGTTTGTACCCAGGTATCACAGTGTCCCACTGGTTGTCTTCCTTCCACCATGTCTCTGATATTCCAGTCATATCTAACCTCTCATTTAGTGCTATATATTCTAGCTCTCCCATCTTATTTTTTAGACTTCTAGCATTTGCATACAAGCATTTTAGAGACTTTATTTTATTCATATTAATTTGTCTATTGGTAGACATGGGTAATTTGGGATCTTTAAGCTCTGTCTGATCCATAATCGAGGGCATTTGGGCTACTTTACTCTTTTTTGGAGCCTCTCTGCTTTTGGTAGTATCCTTCAAGGATACATTTTTCCGAACCATCCGCTCTTGGGCGACTGTCTGCTTTCCCCTATTATCTAGTTTAAAAGCTGCTCTATCTCCTTTTTAAAGGTTAATGCCAGAGCCTGGTTCCATCCCATTTAAGGTGAGGGACGTGTTTGTGCAGTCTCCTTGCAGAACGAGATCCAAGAGAGAGGCGGTAAGGCAGACTTTGGAAAGGTTGTTAGCGCTCGAAGCGGTGGTGCCGGTACTGCTGGAAGAACAAGGCAGCGGTCGGTACTCGATATATTTTGTGGTGCCAAAAAAGGAGGGCACCTTGCGGCCTATTCTGGATCTAAAAAGAGTGAACAGGTGTCTCCGGGTGTCGCACTTTCGAATGGAGACGTTGCGTTCGGTCATTGTGGCGGTGCGGCAGGGAGAGTATCTAACATCATTAGATATGTCGGAGGCTTATCTGCACATTCCGATCAGGTTGGAGCACCAACGGTTTCTTCGGTTTGCGCTGCCCATGGGGCATTTCCAATTCCAGGCGATGCCCTTTGGGTTAGCAATGGCGCCGAGGACGTTCACCAAGATTACAGTGGTTGTGGCAGCGGCGTTGAGGACGGAAGGAGTATTGGTGCACCCTTATTTGGACAACTGGTTAATTCGAGCGAAGTCGCAGGTGGAGAGCCAACAGGCGACTAGTCGGGTAGTGAGTTTCTTGCAGAGCTTAGGATGGGTAGTCAACGTAGTAAAGAGCAAAGTGGCGTCATCTCAGGAGTTAGAGTATTTGGGGGCTCGCTTCCACACGCGCAGGGGCCGAGTCTTCCTACCGCTAGCGCGGATTCAGAAATTGAGACAGTTAATTCAGGGGTTCCTTGCGAACAGGTCTCCGTCGGTGTGGCTGTATTTGCAACTACTGGGGACAATGGCGGCCACGTTAGAGGTGGTGCCGTGGGCCAGGGCTCACATGAGACCTCTACAGAGGGCGTTGCTCAAAAGGTGGTCTCATCAGTCCGATCCGTTGTCCAGGAAGTTGGTGTGTCTTCAGGAGGCGCGAAGGTCGCTATAGTGGTGGTTGCGGCTGGGGGGGCCTGGAGAAGGGAATGCCGCTGGAGTCTCTGGATTGGAAGTCTTTGACAACAGATGCAAGTCTGTTTGACTGGGGGGCGCACTTCGAGGGACAGTAGGACCAGGGCCAGTGGTCGGACCAGGAGAAGAAATGGTCCATCAAGAGGTTGGAGTTAAGAGCAGTATCTTTAGCCCTACAGGTCTTGCAGTGCCTGCTGCAGGGAAAGGCGGTCAGAGTGCTCTCAGACATCGCCACAGCGGTGGCATATATCAATTCGCAAGGCGGAACCAGCAGCGTGCAGTTGGAGAAGGAAGCGGACGGATTGCTAGCCTGGACCGAGTTGCACCTGGAAGCGTTGTCGGCGGCGCATGTAGCAGGAGTGGGCAATGTGATGGTGGACTTTTTGAGTCGCGTCCGGGTGGATCCGGAAGAATGGGTTCTTCATCAGGAGGTCTTCGATTCGCTGGTGCAGCGATGGGGTCAGCCAGTGATGGACCTTATGGCAACGTTCGAATCAGCAAAGGTGGACAGGTTCTACAGCAGAAGAAGAGAGAGAATGTCAGAGGGGCTGGATGCCCTGATGCAAAGGTGGCCGGAGGACACTCTTCTGTACGTTTTCCCGCCGTGGGTGCTAATAGGCAGAGTTTTCCAGCGCATAGAAAGGCACAAAGGGCTAGTTCTGCTGGTGGCGCTGGATTGGCCAAGGTGGCTGTGGTATGCCGACCTGATGCGTCTGCTGGTGGAACCTCCGTGGAGGCTGCCGGACAGGGGAGACTTGCTAGTGCAGGATCCTTTATGTATGCCTCAGGTGCATCGGTTTTCGCTTACGGCTCCTGAAAGGGCAAGGCTGACGGTCAAAGGATACTCAACGGCGGTGATTTCTACGTTATTGAGGTCCAGGTGGCGCTCCACGTCTATGGCATATGTGAGAGTGTGGCGGCTGTTTGAGGCCTGGTGCGAGTATAGGCGGCTGCTGGCGTTGAAGTGCATGGTGGCGCAAATTTTGTCCTTTTTGCAGGATGGATTGGATAAAGGCTTGGCGGCGTCTTCACTTAGGGTACAGCTAGCGGCTCTAGCCTGTTTCCAAGGGAAGGTGCAGGGGAAGACGCTAGGGGCTCATCCAGATGTGAAGAGGTTTTTCAGAGCGGCCTCTTTGTTGAGACCTCCCTGCAGGAAGGCGGTTCTGGGGTGGGACCTCAATATGGTGTTAGAGGCGCTGGTTAAGGAGCCTTTTGAGCCACTGGCACAGGCGACTTTGAAGGATCTTACACTGAAGGTGGTGTTTTTGGTGGCTATCACCTCGGCAAGGAGAATCTCGGATTTGCAGGCCTTGTCATGTAGGGAGCTATTTTTGTCCTTTTCAAGTAAAAAGGTAGTGCTCCGGATGGTTCTGTCCTTTTTGCCTAAAGTAGTCTCGGCCTTTCATGTCAATCAGGTGGTTTCCTTGCCAGTCTTTGAGAGGTCAAGTGACGAGAGGGCTAAAGGGCGGTTGCATAGGTTGGATATAGGTAGAGCACTAAAGATGTATTTGCAGAGGACGGAGGCGCTGCGCAAGTCAGATAGGTTGTTTGTCCAGTTTGGAGGTTCTCTGCAAGGAGAACCGGCTTCAAAGGCATCTATTGCTATGTGGATTAATGAGGCGATTGCGACAGTGTATCTTCTAAAGGGCAGAGTGGTGCCGAAGGATTTAAAGGCACATTCGACTAGATCTCAGGCAGCATCCTGGGCGGAGTTTAGCTTGGTCCCTGCGGCGGAAATCTGTAGGGCGACAACTTGGTCGTCCTTACATACCTTTGTTAGGCATTACCGGATTGATGTGCAGGCGGAAGGGGGTGTGAGATTTGGATCAGCGGTGCTTCAGGCTGGTCTGGCAGGTCCCTCCCGATAAGAATGTTCACTGCTCTGTTACATCTCTAATGGTTCGGGACTAGACTGGAGAGATGATAAGGAAGGTGAAATTACTTACCTGCTAATTGTAGTTCCTTGAGTAGCTCCAGTCTAGTCCCGCTTCCCTCCCGAAGACTGCCAGAAGGTAGCCTGAAGACAGGGGACGGGGAGGTTTAAGAGCCATTGGGGGAGGAATCGCGTAGCGGATCAGGGTTGTGAAAGAATCGAGTATGCTGCTTTCTCGCTAAGAGTGAAGGGCCTCTTTAAGGGGCGCGGGAGTAGGAGCGACTCATACATCCAGTATTGTATTGGTAACATAGAAATAGAATAAGTTTAACGTTTCCTTAGTAGAGGTATTTAGGTCTTTGAAGGTTCAGTGTTGAGAATAACTTGCTTTTTGCTCTGGTGAGTCGGCTTTGTCAATAGGAAAACTGGTTCAAGGAGGCGGTCCCTGGACTACTTATACTAGGGTCACTAAAAGAGTGACATGCTCAGTCTCCAAGCTGCGGGAGGACGTGCACAACTCTAATGGTTCGGGACTAGACTGGAGCTACTCGAGGAACTACAATTAGCAGGTAAGTCTAATTTCACCTATTGAAATGAAACTCATTTCACTAAGCTTTTTTAAATTAAACTCTGCATATCAACAGAAATGTTTTAGCAATATAAAAATACCATTCTCTGGTTTAAATAGTATCTTATAATTTGGTTATGAAGAGAGGGATTAGTTTATGGAAGATAGCTATGTGGAGTCACTGTTTTCTGCTTTTCCTGATTAGATTCTCTAAAAACTAACATATCATAGTTCTCATTAGCAGAAGATTTCTTTTGAACCAAATTTCACTTTCAAAACGTTTTGGTCCCTTCTCCCTTCACTGTGGTTTGTGTATTATCATTTTAGTATTTCAGATTTTTGTCGTCTAAGTTGGCATAATAATTATGTCGTTACAAAACTTTTTATTAGACATGTCTGTTTCTATTGTTCAGTTTATTTATTTATTTAGTTAGTTAGCCTTTCTTATATACCACATTTCAGTTTTATCAAGGCGGTTTACATTTATTTACATTGAACGCAACAACAAAATTACATTGATCGTCTAAGCATAATAACAGTTTTATATAGAACAGCTAACTATACAATTGAGTATATCATAATTTAACTGTGTAACCCTTCAGTAATAACAATATCTCCAGGAACAAGCAGGAATGTAGTCTTCACATATGGGTATCGTCGGTACCTACGGAGCCCGCGCGGGAACGCTCCCCAGCGTCCAGTAGGAAAGCCTTTGGGAGCATCCCACAGCGCCTGCGTGCTGCCTTCCCGCCTTTCCAACTGTCCCTCTCCAGTTCTTTGTTTTCCGCGGAGCCGACAGGTCGCGTACCATGTCACCGCAGAAAATGTCATCTTTAATCTTTGTTTTTATGGTCGTGTCTGCCTTCCCTCGACGCTATACTGGTACTGCCGGTTCTTTCTTTCTTCTAAAAACAAAAACAAAAACCTATAGTTTCTGAAGTGGTTTACTTCAGAAACATTTTTTCCTTGGTGTTAGGCACCATTTTGGGTACTAGGCCCAGTTTTTCTTTAAAAATGGAAAAACCTGCTTCAGGTTTTAAGAAGTGTTCTAAATGTGGCGGTACCATTTCCGTCACAGACACCCATGATTGGTGTCTCAAATGTTTAGGTCCTGACCACTCTATTTCAGAGTGCCTCTCCTGTGGAATGATGTCAAAAAGGGGCTGGCAGAACCGAGCTGCTAAACTTAGCACCCTTTTTCCCTTTTTCCCTTTTTCTGTTGCATCGACGTCCTCCAGGGCTTCATCTTCCTCCCATGGATCTCAGGTAACTAAACATAAATCTAGCCGGTCCTCAAAGGGTAGATCTCCTTCTAAGTATCGAGATGCCTCTGGTGTTGCCCTTGAGGAATTTTCACCGGCAAAACTTCCCCGGCGGGAGGCTTCGGTTTCCAAAGCATTAACGGGGCTCCAGGATGTTCTCAAGGCCTCAACCTCGGCAGAAGTACTGGCGCCATGCTTTGGGGTTCTGGACGCTTCTACCGGTACTGACACCCAAGCATCGGCATCATCGATAGACCAGAGATTCCTTGCTGTCGAACGCAGTCTAGTGGCTCTTCTCATGGCTTCGGTACTGTTGAAACTGCTTCAGACACCTCAACCGATACGGTACCGACTGCATCGACATCAATGGGTATGCCACCTGTACCAAGTCATGCTCTCTCCGGCATCAACAGATCAGTACCGGAACATCCTACTATCGACTTCGATCGATACCGGTACCGTGCTTTGCACAATCACCGGGATCGGAGATATTTTGAATCCTCGGATGAGTCTGAAGACTCCGAAGAGACTGCCGATACCAGAGTGCTTCTCCCCGAGGATTCCTCTTCCCCTCAGCACAGAATGTCTCCGCCGGAGGATATGTCCTTTCAGGACTTTATCCGTGATGTGGCCCGAGGCCTTTCCATCACAGTAGCTCCTGAAAAAGAGCCTAGGGCAAAGGAGTTGGAAATCCTCCAATACCCTAAGGCTCCCAAAGAGGCAGCTACTCTGCCTATTCATGAGATCTTACCATGATCTTATGCTAAGGATGTGGGAAACACCTTTAACCATATCTCCTCATTCTCGAAGACTCGATACATGGTATCGAGGTTGAGGCCTCGAGAACATCCTGTAGCCCCGTTAATGCTTTGGAAGCTGAAGCCTCCCTACATGGTATTGAGTCTTAGAGCCTACATGGTATCGAGTCTTCGAGAATGAGGAGATATGGTTAAAGGTGTTTCCCACATCCTTAGCATAAGATCATGGTAAGATCTCATGAATACTTTTTGTACCCAGAGTATCTCCTGTTTATTTGCTCCGTGGACGTTTTTTAGATTAAGTAACATAAAAGTTATTTTTCTCGAAGGTATATCCTCGTTGGATAATTTGTTGCCTCTTAAAAATGCCTCATTAGGATATATTTTAACAGCGTTTATTTGGAGACAATGCAGTCTCAGGAATTTCTTTCATGTCTACCATCGGTGGTTTGTTTTTGTTTTGCAAGTGCAATAATTATTATTATTATAATCGTTTTAGATGGTATAGGTTACCCTTTTGAAAAAACCCTTTTTGATAATTTACCTTTCAAAACAACCCCTTTTTTAAAAAAAATTGCCCTTTTTAGTTTTATGGAATATATTAGGGTCCTATCGTGATTTTTAAGGTATCCTTCATGCAGTTGCACAATAGCACTTTGTTCCTAATCCTGAATCTTTAGTTGTGCGTTCTATTTCAAGCGCTCTACACCTTTGAAAAACATTCTGCTGGATATATATGATATGTTTATCATTTTTTAACATTGTTTTTAAGACATTCTTTAGTTTAACCTGAAATTATCTAAGCTGCGTGTTCTTTTCACCTGCCTCTAAGTGTTTTACATCTTATCTTACAAATTCATGTTAGTCTAATACATGACGTTGATCTTTTAGAAGTAACATTATATAAGTTACTTTTATCTTGAGCACAATAAGTTTTATTTTTGATTTTGTGGTCTCTGTAATTTGCAATCTGTAATGGCATTGCCACATATTTATCTTTACATTAATTCAGTCAATTACGTCTGGTTAGGTATTTAATCATTTTTTCTTTTAATTGTTTGTTTCTAGTTTTTAGTGTACCACGTGACAGATTTAAGGTACTTTTTATTTATTTTTTGCCTGTATGTGTCGTCCTCATCTCTCTTTTTGTGGTTCATATATCATTATTATATGCTCTTATCCTTTTTTATTATATGCTCTTATCCTTTTTATATGTAGTTTTAGTATATATGTTTACAGTAATCTTATATTTTTATCATCATTTATCATTCTTATGATTCTTTGATCATAATTTTAACTAATGGATCTACATCCTCTATATGTTATATTTGTCTTTTAGATATTTATGATTATTGTTTTTTGATATTTATGATTAATATCTTAATTAAAAAGAGCACACCTCAAAAAGATAATAACAAACAATTATTTGATAATAAATATGTAAATACATAAATTGATTGATTAAACATACCTTTAAAGTCCCCCTGAAGAAGGCTTTTTAGCCGAAACGCGTCGGGGCATAATAATTAAAGAGATTCTTCACCTATTGAATTGTCATCAGTCCTTGTGTACCTGCTTGGTTAGTTCCTTATCTAGTGTGCAGGTACCATTTGCTCTCCTTTGGTACCTACTGAAATAAAAATAGTCATTTCTTATCAATTCTTATATGCTGAACACGAATATGACAGTGAAATTGCAAAGCTGGCTCTAGATGTTTTTGTAATCTACAAGAATTAATGTTTACATCACGAAATACATGTCAATAGTAAATATAATAGGCCTTCGGTTAATACCTATAAAAAAACAAGTCATAGACTACTTCTTACATAAGAACATAAGATATGCCATACTGGGTCAGACCAAGGTCCATCAAGCCCAGTATTCTTAGATTTTTTCGCCTGTCTCTTGTACAGCTGTTAGGGAGCTTCTCTGGGGAGTGTCCAGCAGTAGTCAGCCAGCATTGTAGTGGACCATTTTCCCTGGTATCTTTGCTCCATTGTTGCGATATCCTGGTGAAAACGTTCGCCCTGTTCATCACTAACCATACCACAGTTGTCGGGAAAGAAATTGAGATGGGAATCAAGGAAATGGATCTTTAGAGACATATTGCAGCCATTTTTCTGATACTGCATCAGCATGTCTTCTACTAGTTCCTTGTAGTTTTCTGCCCTAACATTCCCGAGAAAGTTTGTTGACACTAGGTGAAAAGCATTCCATGCTTGTTTCGCATCACCCTGCAGCAAGTTGTTGAACCGGTGATCTTTGAAGAGCTCTCGAATCTGAGGACCCCCAAAAACTCCCTCTTTAATCTTTGATTCGCTGAGTCGAGAGAATTTTTCATGCAGGTATCGGAAAGCTGGCGAAGTGCGGTCCATGGCTTTCACGAAGTTTTTCATCAAACCTAGTTTGATGTGAAGGGGTGGTAGCAGGATTTTGTGAGCCTCAACCAGAGCTGGGTGCTGGATATTCTTCTCTGCAACTGTTACATTTTGTCTGCGATTCCATTCCTTCCGCAAGTAGTGCCAATCCCTTGCTCGGCTATCCCACTCACATAAGAAACACATATATCCCTGCTGCAGCCCCATTAAAAGGGCAACTACCTTCAAGTCACCACAGAGGTGCCAGCTGTACTTGTTATAATAGTTAATGGAAGTCAGTAGATGCTTTAAGTTATCGTATGTCTCTTTCATGTGGATGGCATGCGCTACTGAAATAGATGGAAGACAGTTTCCATTGTTCAAAAGCACAGCCTTCAGACTCAGTTTCGAAGAGTCTATTAATAGTCTCCAGTCTTATGGGTCATGAGTGATTTTTAAGGCATTCATGAGGCTTTCAATATCGGAACAGAATACCGGATTACTTTTCTTTCTGACTGCGTATAGTACACTGCTGACGTCAGATGGCTTCAGCAGCCGTCTGGCAGTAGTATTACATTGCATCAGAAAATGATGCAATCAACTCTGGATGATGTGTGCATGCTGGTATTATGCAATGTGATGCAATATTACATCATTCAAGGCTTATTTGGGATGTTGTTGATGTCCTACTGGATAAATTTACACGGTGAAACGTTAAAAATTAACTACATGCAATACCTTCAAAACGAGAACCAATAAAAATTGTTTAATGTTATATTCGTGTTCAGCTCACCAAGATACTACAGATTAGGGCCTTTTAAAGTCACTAACGATTTCAGTGTTGACCAGTGTAATCCTCATAGCTCCACGTTGGCCACGGCAAACATGGTACCCTCTGCTCCTACATCTCTCTAAAGCTCTGCCTCTGGAGTTGGGATCCGCTCCAGATCTTCTCTCCCAAGAGGACGGGATACTGTGGCATCCCAATCCCCAGTCTCTGCATCTCAGGGCCTGGTTGCTGAAAGCCTAGAACTTCAGGATCTTAACCTTTCCCAACAGGTAAAGGATATCCTTCATACTTCTAGGAAACCCTCCACAAGACGCTCATATGCCTTTAAGTAGAAAAGGTTTACCATATGGTGCTCGCAGAATGGTCTTAACCCTCTTGAGATACCTCTGGAATCGATACTGGAGTATCTCCTTCATTTGTCAAATGCATGTCTCAAGACAAATTCAGTAAGAGTCCATCTTAGTGCTATTGCAGCTTCTTACAAGCCTCTAAGTGGACAACCTATTTCCTCTCATCCTCTCATAGCGAGATTTATGAGACGCCTTCTTTTAACAAAGCCTCCCATTAAGCCACCACTGGTGGCATGGGACTTAAATCTGGTGCTCGGGCAGCTCATGAAACCGCCCTTTGAACCATTAGCTACTACATCTTTGAAATTCCTTTCCTGGAAAGTCATCTTCCTCATTACAATCACATCAGCACGTCGCATCAGTGAATTGCAGGCATTAGTGGCTGATCCTCCTTATACAAGGTTCCACCATGATAAGGTAGTTCTTAGGATTCATCAACACTTTATGCCAAAGGTGGTTTCGCCTTTCCATTTAAACTAAGCGGTTTACCTTCCTGTATTCTTTCCGAGGCCTCATGCCTCCAGTGCAGAAAGGAACCTTCATTCCTTGGACAGTAAAAGAGCTTTGGCCTTTTACTTGCAAAGGACACAGCAACATAGAAAATCTTCTCAACTCTTTGTTGCTTTTGATCCTAGTCATTTGGGACTTCCAGTTTCCAAAAGAACACTGTCCAACTGGATCGTACAGTGCATATCCTTTGCCTATGAGAGTAAGAACCTTCCTCTTGAAGGCCATGTCACTGCTCACAATGTGAGAGGCATGGCAGCCTCAATGGTTCATCTTCACTCTGTGTCTATCAACGACATCTGTCGAGCAGCTACTTGGCTTCGGTACATACCTTCACAGCCCACTACTGCTTAGACAAGGACTCCCTCCAGGATGCCTTGTTTGGCCAAGCTGTTCTTCAACACCTTTTTCAGAATTAATCAACTCCTACCCACTGTCCCTGGTAGGATGCCAGAGAGATCCATGGGGGGGAAGTAGGGCCCTTTCACAAGGGCTGACAACTTCCTGGGGCCATCTCCCTGGCATCTGCAGCTAGGGGAGTCCCCATATGTGAAGACTACATTCCTGCTTGTTCCTGGAGATAGCGTAGTTACTCACCTGTAACAGGTGATCTCCGGGAACAGCAGGAATTTAGTCTTCACAACCCGCCCACCTCCCCTAGGAGTTGTGTATCTCTCTCTCTCTCTCTCTCTCGCTCCCTCTCTCCCTCCCTCATTTGTCTCAGCTATAAACTCAACTGGAGAGGGACAGTTGGAAAGGCGGGAAGGCAGCACACAGGCACTGTGGGATGCTCCCAAAGGCTTTCCTTTTGGACGCTGAGGAGCGTTCCCGCGCGGGCTCCGTCGGTACCAACGATACCCATATGCGAAGACTAAATTCCTGCTGTTCCCGGAGATCACCTGTTACAGGTGAGTAGCTACGCTATATTAGACCTCTGTTTAGTGTATCATATGATAATGTGGGTGGGGTGATTGTCAGATGTTTTTGTGTATTAAGGCTGTGTGTCTGGTGTGAACAGGTATGTTTTTAGTTGTTTTCGGAGGTTGGTGGGATCGTAGTTGCTCTTAAATGGTGTGAGAGAGAATTCTAGAGTGACGGGCTGTAGTATTCAAATGCTCTTTGGAGTGTTTGGGATGAGCTAGTCCTGATTGTTGTTGTCGAGAGAGTATTCTGATGTTGCTTCCTCCTTGAAGGACTAGAAAAAGGGACTGTTACTTCTGGAGAGAGATCTGCAACTGTGAGTATATACTTCTGGTAATTTTCTAAAAGGAATTCTTTGTATTAAAGCTAATTAATCTGTGAACCCACTATTTTTGTTAAATCAGTCAAGGCCTAGTAGCAGCAGTTTAAGTTTAAATTTAAAACACAGAGGAGACATTTCTGGTTACATTTCATACCCAGCAGAGAGCTTGTAGTTTACATTTAATAGTCACTCAGAGCCTAGCATCAGAAAAGTACTTTTAGTTTTAAAATACAGAGCAGAACTTTCTTGTTACATTTCATACCCAGCAGAGAGCTTGTAGCTTAAATTTAATAGTCACTCAGGGCCTAGCATCAGCAAAGTACTTTTAGCTTAAATTTAAAACACAGAAGAGAGCTTTCTGGTTAAATTTAGAACCCAGCAGAGAGCTTGTAGTTTAAATTTCATAAGAAGTTAGAGCCTAGCAGCAGCTAAGAGCTATAATTTAAATCAAATCAGAATATAGCTTACCTCAGCATCACAAGACAGGGTACTGTGTAGCAGCCCTCTTTTAATAAGTGTTATTTCCCTCCCTCCCCACAGCCACCCACCCCTGGGATAATCGTAGCTTTATAGGTACTTACACATCTTACAAGACAGGAGGTGCTCTCAGGTGAAGCTCATTACCCAAATCAGTCATACACTAAGGACCTGAGATTAGTTAAGCTTCAGGTGAACAAGGTATATTACACGTATTAGGTACAGTTTTATTAGTATAAATATCCATAGCAACCCTTAGTAAGTAAAGAACTTAGATCGAAACACAAACTTAAAACTAAGATGCAGACAGCAGTCCAGCAGCGGGATGGGGGCTTTCCAGTCTTTTGCATTGAGTGTCACATGTATGATTTTCTCCCAGTTGGTGAGAGGTCTTACGTGTACACTAGGTGCAAGGAGCTCTTTGCTCTCAGGGAACGAGTCCGTTCTCTAGAGGCTAAAGTAGCAGACTTGGAAAGCATAAGACAGACAGAGAGGTACATTGACGAGACCTACAGGGATATAGTCCTGAAGTCCCACCTCCAGTCTGGCAGCATCCCTGTTGCCATGGAGGAAAGAGGTCACGTGACAGGAGAGCATCACCCTGGTGTGGCAGGAAGTGATCCTGTAACTAGGACCTGTCCTCCAGGTGATGTAAAACCCTCTCGCACCGAGGAAGTTTCTCCAGGGCCATGTGCCCATGAGGGAAGGGTTAGGACAGCCGTTATAGTTGGTCATTCGATCATTAGGCATGTAGATAGCTGGGTGGCTGGTGGACGTGAGGATCCCTTGGTAACATGCCTGCCTGGTGCGAAGGTAGCGGACCTCACACGCCACCTAGATAAGGTCTTAGATAGTGCTGGGGAGGAGTCTGCTGTCTTGGTACATGTTGGTACCAATGACATAGGAAAATGTGGTAGGGAGGTTCTGGAGGCTAAATTTAGGCTTTTAGGTAGGAAGTTGAAATCCAGAACTTCCAGGGTAGCATTCTCCGAAATGCTTCCTGTTCCACGCGCAGGACCCAAAAGGCAGGCAGAGCTCCGGAGTCTCAATGCGTGGATGAGACAATGGTGCAGAGATGAGGGTTTTGGATTTGTTAGGAACTGGTGAACATTCTGGGGAAAGGAGGGGCTCTTCCGAAGGGATGGGCTTCACCTTAACCGGGATGGAACCAGGCTGCTGGCATTAACCTTTAAAAAGGAGATAGAGCAGCTTTTAAACTAGATATTAGGGGAAAGCCGACAGTCGCCCAAGAGCGGATGGTTCGGAAGAATGTATCTTTGAAGGATACTACCAAAAGCAGAGAGGTTCCACAAAAGAGTAAAGTAGCCCAAATGCCCTCAAGTATGGAGCAGACAGAGCTTAAAGATCCTAAATTACCCATGTCTAACAATAGCCAAATTAATATGAATAAAATACATTCTCTAAAATGCTTGTATGCAAATGCTAGAAGTCTAAAAAATAAGATGGGAGAGTTAGAATATATAGCACTAAATGAGAGGTTAGATATGATTGGAATATCAGAGACATGGTGGAAGGAGGACAACCAGTGGGACACTGTGATACCTGGGTACAAACTATATCGTAATGATAGAGCTGATCAAATTGGTGGAGGGGTTGCGCTCTATGTTAGAGAGGGCATTGAGTCAGAAAGGATTAAAGTTTTGCAGGAAACAAAATCTGCTGTAGAATCTATATGGATTGAAATTCCATGTAAAAGGGGGAAGGCAATGGCAGTGGGGGTGTGCTATCGAGCGCCTGGCCAGAATGAACAAATGGATGATGAAATGCTCAAAGAAATCAAGGAAGCTAACAAAGGTTACAGCACAGTAATAATAATGGGTGATTTCAATTATCCCGGTATCGACTGGGTCAGTGTCACGTCAGGACATGCTAGGGAGATAAAGTTCCTAGATGAAATAAATGACTGCTTCTTGGAGCAGCTGGTTCATGAACCGACCAGAGGGGAAGCCATATTAGACCTAATCCTTAGTGGAACACCAGATCTAGTGCAAGAGATAAGGTTGTTGGGGCCACTTGGCAATAGTGATCATAGCATGATCGCTTTTGATTTAATTAGTGGAGGAGGGATAGTAAGGAAATTCACAGTACTACCTTTTAACTTTCGAAAGGGAGACTATGATAAAATGAGGAAAACAGTTAAGAAAAAACTAAAAGGAGCAGTTGCAAAGGTTAAAGACGTACATCAGGCTTGGCTGTTGTTGAAAAATACTATCTTGGACGCCCAGACCAGCTGTATTCCACGCTTTAAAAAAAGTGGAAGTAAGTCCAAAAACTGCCAGCATGGTTTAAAGGTGAGGTCAGAGAGGCTGCTGTTGCCAAAAAAGCATCTTTCAGGAAATGGAAAAAAGAGCCAAATGACGAAACCTGGAAACAGCACAAGCACTGGCAAGTCAAATGCAAGGCATTGATAAGGCAGGCAAAGGGAGAATTTGAGAAGAAGCTTGCTGCAGAAGCAAAAACGTGAAGTAAAGTCCTTTTCAAGTACATTCGTAGCAAAAAACCTGTGAGAGAGTCAGTTGGTTCATTAGATGATAAAGGGGTTAAAGGAGCACTAAGAGGCGACAAGTCGATAGCGGAGAGACTGAATGAATTCTTTGCTTCAGTCTTTACTGAGGAAGATGTAGGGATGTTACCCATGACTAAAGTTGTATTTAAAGGTGCGGAAGAATTGAAGGAAATATTGATACATCGGGAAGATGTATTACAACTATTAGATAAACTGAAGAGTAGCAAATCACCTGGGCCGGATGGTATACATCCAAGGGTGTTGAAAGAACTGAAATACGAGATTGCAGACCTGCTATTAGTAATCTGTGAACTATCATTAAAATCATCTCTTATACCTGAAGATTGGAGGATCGCAAATGTAACACCAATTTTTAAAAAGGGTTCCAGGGGTGATCCGGGAAACTACAGACCGGTGAGCCTGACATCAGTACCGGGAAAAATGGTAGAAACCATCATAAAGAATAAAATTACTCAGCATGTAGATAGTCATGACCTAATGGGAGACAGCCAACATGGCTTTAGACAAGGAAGATCTTGTCTTACTAATCTGTTATGTTTTTTTGAAGGAGTGAATAATCAGGTGGACAAAGGTGAGTCGGTTGATATTGTGTATCTGGACTTTCAGAAAGCCTTTGACAAGGTCCCTCATGAGAGACTTTTGGCAAAACTAAAGAGTCATGGGATAGGAGACAGTGTACTATTGTGGATCAGGAACTGGTTAAAAGATAGAAAGCAGAGGGTAGGGCTAAATGGCTAATTTTCCCAATGGAGAAAGGTGAATAGTGGTGTACCCCAGGGATCTGTGCTGGGTCCGCTTCTTTTTGACATATTCATAAATGACCTGGAAAGTGGAATAACGAGTGAGGTTATCAAATTTGCAGATGACACAAAACTATTTAAAGTTGTTAAAACCCAGGAGGATTGTGGAAATTTGCATGAGGATCTTGATAAATTGGAAGACTGGGCATCAAAATGGCAGATGAAATTTAATGTGGACAAGTGCAAGGTTATGCACCTAGGGAAGAACAACCCAAACTATGGTTACACGATGCAAGGTTCCACATTAGGAACCACCACCCAGGGAAAAGATTTAGGCGTCATTGTGGATACCATGTTAAAACCCTCGGCCCAGTGTGCAGCAGCGTCCAAGAGAGCAAATAGAATGCTAGGTATGATAAGGAAAGGAATGGAAAATAAAACCAAAGATATTATAATGCCTCTATATCGTTCCATGGTGAGACCGCACCTTGAATATTGTGTGCAATTCTGGTCGCCGTATCTTAAAAAGGATATAGCTATTTTAGAAAAGGTTCAGAGAAGAGCCACCATAATGGTAAAGGGGATGGAAGGATACTCCTATGAAGAAAGGCTAAAAAGGTTAGGGCTCTTTAACCTGGAAAAGAGACGGCTGAGGGGAGATATGATAGAAGTCTATAATTTAATGAACGGAGTGGAACGGGTAAACGTAGATCGATTGTTTACCTTTTCAGAATATAGAAAGACTAGGGGACATGCAATGAAGCTACAGGGTAAACTATTTAAGACTAATAAAAGAAAATATTTTTTCACTCAACGTGTAATCAAACTCTGGAATTTGTTACCAAAGAATGTAGTAAAGGCTGTTAGTGTAGCTGGGTTTAAAAAAGGTTTGGACAAGTTCCTGGAGGAAAGGTCCATAAACCTTTATTAAGAAGGGACCCAGGATATCAATGCTTGAACCAATACAAGCATTGTGGAACCTGTGTCCCTTGGAGAAAGTGCTAAGTACATATGACCTAGATTGGCCACTGTTGGAAACAGAATACTGGGCTTGATGGACCTTGGTCTGACCCAGTATGGCATACCTTATGTTCTTATGTTCTTATGTTCTTGATCAAGTATCTGGCACCCTCTGGATTAACTGTTTTAGGCATGCAGCAGACTGATTGTGCAAGATCTTGAATGTCATTATTATTGATTTGTATTTTATTTGGGATTGTATGGGGAGCCAGTGAAGGGATTTTAACATTGGGGTGATGTGTTCTTGCCTCTTTGATCCAGTGATTAGACAAGCTGCAGTGTTTTGCGCAATTTGTAATGTTAGAGTTGTGCATTTGGGTAGACCTTGAATTATCAGATTGCAATAATCTAGGTATGGAGTGATTATTCCTTGACATATGGTGTGGAAGTGGTTATGTTCATGTGGAGGTCGTAGGTTTTGTAGAGTCCACATTTTATAGTAGGCACTAGCTGTAATCTTCTTAATGTGGGATTGGAGGTTAAGCCTTTGGTCAAGAGTTATCCCTAGATATTTCACTTCCTCCTTCATAGGGATCAGTCTTTTTTCAATTAGTAGATTGTCTGGTGGAATGAAGACGGTGTCTCTTGTAATAGTGAGAATCTCAGATTTGTTGTAGTTGATTGAGAGGTTATGATGTTCTAGCCAATCTGTCACTGATGTCATGCATGAGGTGATGGCAGTGTAGTCTGGTTTTCTGCTGTCAAATGTAAAATAAATAGTCATTTGCTTATAGATAGTATTGTATATTGTGTTCTTGGATAATTTTACAGACTGGTTGTATGTATATATTGAATAGTAGGGCAGAAAGTGCGGAGCCCTGTGGTATTCCTTGGTGCATTGCAAGAGGTTTGGAAGTTCTGTTGTTGTTCTTGAAGTGTCAATAAGATAGGTACGAGTGGAACCATGACAGAGTATGGAATGATTTATTGAGTCAAAGGCTGCTGTTATATCTATAAAGATGAGTATATCCTTGCTTGAGGTTTTCGATACCTTTATGTACTGTGTTGGTTAGGGAGGTTAAAGTGTTTCTACCCCATAATTTTGTCGGAACCCATGTTGTGGATCTAGTGGGGCGGTTGAGTCAGTGTGATCCTGTAATTGCCATTGGACTGTTTTTTTTCTATTAGGTTTGCTAGTAGAGGTAGGCTGGATATGGGTTGGTATGAGGATGGCGATTTTGGGTCAGATGCATTTCTTTTTAAGTAAGGTCTTATAAATGAGATTTTTATCAGGGTTGGCATGAGTCCTTGTGTTAGTGATAGATTTACTATTCTACAGAGCGTAGGTGCGAGTTTTTCTATGGTCATCTTTATCCAGGAGGTCGAGCAGGGGTCGAGTGGGGATGTGGTTGTGTTCAGGGATTTCAGTAGTTTGCTGCAATGTTCTTCAGTGATTGAGTAAGAGGAGGACTAGTTGTTGACTGAGTTTGTCTTAGGATCATGGGATTGGATTGCTGTGGGTTTTGTGCAGGTAATTTTGCCCTGAAGGTGGGTTGCGAATGCCTCTGGTGGTGGTGTATCAATGACTTGTTTCTTTAGCAATTTAGTGAGAGCTTTTACTATCTCAAATAGTTCTCTTGGGCAGTTAAAAGATTTCATGCTGATATTTGTGTGGAATTGTTTTTTGTGATTTAGAATGAGTTCATTGTATTCCCTTTGCTTTATCTTGTATTCCTATAGATGTGTTTGTTTTTTAATTCTCCACCGTTTTTCCAGCTTTCTTAACATGATCTTGGTTTGCCTTATGTCAGATGAGTGCCATGGTGCCTTGTATGTTCATTGTGATGCCCTTGGTTTCTATGGTGCAAGAGCAATTGACGTTATGGTGTCGTTCCAGTTCTTTATTAGTGTTGTAAGGTCCGTAGTGTTGGTGTTAAGTTTGGGAAGGATGTGATCGAATATAGCGTCTTTGTTGAATTCTCTGAAACGACACTGGTTAGCCATGGATTTTTGTCTGGGCATTGGGGGTTTTACTGGAAATTCAAATGAGATCATGTGGTGATCAAATCATGGTACTGGGGTTACTTGATACGGGATACTGGCGCTGCTGGAGTGGAAGCTGGAGGGTACAAATATCAGATCAAGTGTGTGTCCCCTACTTTGTGTTTGGGTTTCTATAATTTGTGTGAAGTCCTTGATTCTCCAGGACCAAGCAGGAAGTCAGTCCTCACATATGGGTGACGTCGGTGCCGACGGAGCCCTCGCGGAGCAATTTTCCCCAGCTTTCAAAGAAAGCCTTTGGGAATTGCAGCGCGCATGCGCGGTCGCCTTCCCGCCCAAGGGTGCCATCTTAGCCAGTCTTCTTTTTTCCGCGGAGCCCTACAGACGTACCCGTCGTGTCCCCGCTAAAAAAGTTGATTTTCGTGAGTTTTTCTCTTTTTTCACTTCGGTTCGACGCCGGTCGTTTTCCTGCCCGGACTCGCGACGCCGTTGCGAGTCCTTCTCTTATTTTTCGGTTTTTCTGATTTTTGGTCAGTTTCGTTTTCGGTTTTTCACTGGCAGCCCGGTCCTTTGACCTTGCAGGGGCCCTTTTTCCCCCGATGGCTGCCAGTGGTTTCAAGCAGTGTGGTCAGTGTGACAGAAATATGTCACTCACTGACACACACGATAATTGCCTCCGCTGCCTGGGCCCGGATCATGAAGAAATGATCTGTGGAGCCTGTGGCAAAATGTCCTCCAAAGCGTTGAGGAGTCGGCGGCATCAGCGGGATAGAATCTTCGCTGACCCCAGCCGTACCCGGACCTCGTCGGAGGCCTCGGCATCCAGAGGCTCCAGCTCTGACCATCGCCGAAGCTCCTCCGACAGGGGTTCTCCCTCCAGAGACCATCGACGGAAGACAAAACCCGCGAGGGCATCGTCGGTGGACGCTCCTGGCTCCGCGAGGGCCAGGTCGCATAGCTCCGACAGCCGTCCCGGGTCTTTGGAGAAGGAGCACCTCCCGATGCGACCTCGCCTGGAGTCGGAGTTGCCTGCTCGGGTAAGTCCGGTGGTCCTTCTGGACTCGCCTCCGAGAGGTCCGACGTCGGGCCCGACGCCGTCGGGGCCCGAGTTGGGGGCTGCTGGGTCACCTGAGGTCGGACTCAGGTTGACGGCCTTGGAGAGCAGACTATCTGCCTTCATGGACCAGCAGCGGGCACTGATCGCTAGCCTCGCTGGCGCCGCTGCCCCGACCGCCGGGACGTCGACGTCTAAGTCGACCCCGGAGACCGAGCCGATCCTCGAGTCCATGCGAACTCGAGTCGATCCTCGGTCGAGGTCACCCTCGGCCTCCCGTTCGGGACCGAGGTCGTCGCCGCCGACTCCCTCGGCGTCGGGGCAGCCGACGCCTCCGCCTGCCCGAGCCGACCCCACCGATTCCTCCTCGGAGTCGGCCTGGGAGTCTGAAGAGGAGGAGTCACCTGATTCCTTTCGGACTCAGTGTGTCCCCTCGGACTCACCTGAGTCCGAACCTCGGAAACAGTCCCCTCCGGAGGATGCCCGGTTCTCGGACTTCGTCAGGGATATGGCCAAGGCTTTGGCCTTCCCTGCGGATCCCGAGGAGGAGCCTCGAGCCGAAGAGCTCGACGCCCTTCAGTACGACTCTCCCGCCCGGGAGCACTTTACTGTACCGGTGCCTCCCATGCTCGAACGACTACTCTTCCGCATGTGGGAGAGTCCGGCCTCGTCGCCGGTATTGAGCAAGCGGGTCGATTCCATCTATCGAGTCCGCAAGAGTCCTGGCTTCCAAAAAGCACAGCTGCCACACCATTCCATGGTAGTGGAATCGGCCGTGCATAGGCTTAAGAGCCAAAAAATGCACTCCTCGGTGCCTCCTGGCAGGGAGGCCCGTAACCTGGATGGCCTTGGTAAGAAGTGTTTCCAGGGCTCTATGCTGGCTTGTCGTGTCCAGACCTACCAGCTATACATGGGCATGTATCTCCGAGACCTGGCTAAAGAGCTAGCCGGATTCTCCGCTGGACTGTCCGAGGAACCTTTGCGGAGGTTCCTAGCCTTGACAACTGGTATTCGGGAATGCTCCAAATTCATGTCCCGAGCAGCCTATGATGGCTTTGAAGCATCGGCTCGTGTGGCCGCAGCTGGCATCGGTGCCCGCCGACAGGCTTGGCTTCAGTCGTCTGACCTTGAACCTTGGGTGCAGGACAAGTTGGTCGATGTACCCTGCAGAGGTGAGAACCTCTTTGGCAAGCCCATGGCTGAAAAGGCTGCACAAATCGAGACGGAGACTCTCACCAGGACCAGGCTTTCTAGGAAGACCTCCGCCCCTTCCCAGAAAAAGAAGGGCTCGGGAAAGAAGTCCTTTTACCCGAGAAAGGCGGCTGCCTATAAACACTACCCTCAATATCAGGCCCCTCCAGCTCCCCAACAGGGTCAGCAGGCCAAGGGACGGGGTAACGGGTCCCGTAGGCAGCAAGCCCCCAAGCCTGCACCACCAGCCCCTGCTCAGCAGGGTGGGGGTTTTTGACTTCCTCAGCATAGCCTCTCCCCCTCAGCTGGTTCCTCCCGGCACCGGAGGCCGGCTGGTTCACTTCGCCCACAGGTGGTCCAACATCACTTCAGATGCCTGGGTGCTTCAAGTCGTGCGAGAAGGATATCTTCTCCACTTCCATCAGGTCCCTCCCTCTTATTTTCCGGGAGAACCTCCTCGACTCCCTCTGCACAGGGACTTACTCCTTCAGGAGTTAGCAAGTCTTCTTCAGGAACAGGCTGTGGAACCGGTGCCCCACCACCTGAGAGGTCAAGGCTTTTATTCCAGGTATTTCCTAATACCAAAAAGGACAGGAGGCCTCAGACCCATCCTGGACTTGCGCAACCTCAACAAGTTCCTCGTGCGGGAAAAGTTCAAGATGCTTACCCTTGGAATCCTTCTGTCCTACCTCCAGCAGGGAGATTGGCTATGCTCCTTGGATCTAAAGGATGCCTACACGCACATCCTCATCCACCCAAGCCACCGCCAATACCTAAGGTTTGTGGTGGCAGGAAATCACTACCAGTACAGAGTACTGCCCTTTGGCCTATCCTCCGCACCGCGAGTCTTCACAAAATGTCTCGCGGTGGTGGCGGCCTATCTCAGGCTTCACGGCCTCTATGTCTTTCCGTACCTCGACGACTGGCTCATCAGAGCGTCGTCCTCTCCGGCAGTCGCCAATGCCACACACCGCACGGTGACTCTTCTGCAGTACTTGGGCTTTGTCATAAACTTCGCAAAGTCCACTTTGCTCCCCTCACAGGATCTCGAGTTCATCGGCGCAAGACTGCACACTCCTCAGGCTCGAGCTTTCCTGCCTCTTGACAGAGCTCAACGGCTCATGGACCTAGCCGGCCGTTTTCGCAGCCAGTCCCTGGTCTCCGCCAGGCGCTTCCTGAGACTACTCGGCCATATGGCTTCCACCGTCCACGTGACCCCCAATGCTCGCCTGAATATGCGGCCGGCTCAATGGTGCCTTCGCAAGCAGTGGCAACAAGCCACCGGCGGACTAGCCGACTTAGTGCGCCTCTCCGGGCCGCTGGCCTCTTCCCTACAGTGGTGGCTTCATCGGCCGAACCTGGTGCTCGGAATGCCGTTTCAGTCGCCTCAGCCGGCTCAAGTGCTGACGACCGATGCTTCCCTCCTGGGTTGGGGAGCACATTGCCAGGGGGCATGTACTCAAGGTCTCTGGACCGCGTGGGAGTCTGCTCAACAGATCAACTTCCTGGAGCTCAGAGCAATTCGTCTGGCGCTCAAGGCTTTCTCTCCCACCTCACTTCTCACCAGTCCGTCCTTGTCCAGACGGACAATCAAGTAGCCATGTTCTACGTGAACAAGCAGGGGGGCACGGGCTCCTTCCTTCTCTGCCGAGAAGCTCAGAAGCTCTGCTCTTGGGCCGTCAGTCATTCTTCTCAAGGCAGTTTATCTCCCAGGCCAAGAAAATTGCCTGGCGGACAAACTCAGCAGGATACTCCAGCCGCACGAGTGGCGTCTGGATCCCTTGGTAGTTCAGAAGCTCTTTCTGAAGTGGGGCCTCCCCACGATGGATCTCTTTGCCAGTCCTCTTAACCGGCAACTTCCTCGCTTCTGCTCTCGTCAGCCACATCCCCTTCGGGTAGCGGCAGATGCTTTTCTACTCTCATGGTCGGAAAGCCTTCTCTATGCTTTTCCTCCCATCCCGCTAGTCTCCCGAACTCTATTCAAGGTTCTCCGGGACAAAGCGTCCATGATCCTGGTGGCTCCTCGCTGGCCCAGACAGCCGTGGTTCCCACTCCTGTTGCAATTAGCGGCAGAGGATCCGTTCCCTCTGGGGTTTCAACCGGATCTCCTAACACAGGATCAGGGGTCTCTGCTACACCCCAACCTCAGATCTCTCAATCTAATGGCCTGGCGGCTGAAAGGGTAGTCCTCGCTCCCCTTCTCCTGCCGGCAGAGGTGGAAGAGGTCGTCCTAGCTTCTCGGCGACCTTCTACCCGCAAATGCTACGCCCTTAAATGGCGTCGCTTTTCCGTTTGGTGTGTACAGCAGTCTCAGGATCCCTTCTCCTGCTCGGTGTCGGTGATCTTGCAGTACCTGCTCTACCTCTCTAATCTGGGACTTAAGTCCAACTCCGTCAAAGTCCACCTCAGTGCTCTTTCAGCACACCATGTGCCGGTGGACGGCAGACCTCTTTCCAGCGACCCTCTCGTAGCCCGGTTTCTCCGAGGTCTCCTTCTACTTAAACCACCTCTGCGCCCGCCAGCACCTGACTGGGATCTGAATGTGGTTTTACAGCGGATCACCTGTCCGCCTTTTGAACCGATGGCTACCTGTTCTCTGCGTTTTCTTTCGTGGAAAACCTTATTCCTGATAGCCCTCACTTCCGCTAGACGCGTAAGTGAATTGCAGGCCCTCGTGTCTGATCCTCCCTTCACTCGGTTCTACAAAAATAGGGTAGTCCTACGGACTCACCCAAAATTTCTTCCAAAAGTTGTCTCCCCTTTTCACATCAATCAGGAGGTGGTACTTCCAACCTTCTTTCCCAGGCCTCACTCCAGCCGAGCTGAAAGAGTCCTGCATACCCTGGACTGTAGAAGGGCATTGAACTTCTACCTTGACCGTACGCGGGAGCACCGTAAAGCTGCTCAGCTTTTTGTGTCTTTTGACCCCAATAAATTGGGGCTCCCAGTCTCCAAGCGTACTCTGTCCATCTGGGTTGCTGACTGTATCGCTTGGGCTTATGGGGCAGCCGGACTCTCCTTAGAAAGTCGAATCACGGCTCATTGTGTTCGGGCGAAGGCTACATCAGTGGCTTACCTCCGCTCTGTTCTGCTGGCAGACATCTGCCGGGCCGCTACTTGGTCTTCGAGCCAGACTTTTGCGGTCCATTACTGTCTCGAGAGGGAGTCCCGCAGGGACAGTGCTTTCGGACAGGCAGTCCTCCGAAATCTCTTCGAGGTTTGAGCAACTCCTACCCTCCATCCCGGATGGGGGCTACCAGTGGGTGATAATTCAGCGAAGATTCCTTCCTTCTGTGCCGCTGAGCTAGAGGGAGCTCATTTTTGTGCTTAGGGTCTCCGGTAGCCTTAAGCTTGGGAGTCCCATATGTGAGGACTGACTTCCTGCTTGGTCCTGGAGAAAGCGTAGTTACTCACCTGTAACAGGTGTTCTCCAGGAGCAGCAGGAATCAGTCCTCACAACCCTCCCTCCTCCCCGTGGAGTTGCAATCATCTGCTTAAGTTTTTTTGCAAATTTTTATGCTGTCTTTTAGCTATGTCATCAGACTGGCTAAGATGGCACCCTTGGGCGGGAAGGCGACCGCGCATGCGCGCTGCAATTCCCAAAGGCTTTCTTTGAAAGCTGGGGAAAATTGCTCCGCGAGGGCTCCGTCGGCGCCGACGTCACCCATATGTGAGGACTGATTCCTGCTGCTCCTGGAGAACACCTGTTACAGGTGAGTAACTACGCTTTTTAAAGCGTCAAGGAAGGCTGAAGCTTGTGATGGTGGGGCTGATTCAAGTTGAAGTAGCCTAATATAATTAAAGACTTTTCTTTGCTAGTGTGATTGCAGGCTAGTTCAATTATGGTTGAGAGATCGTCTAAATCGGAGTTTGGGGATCTATATATTAGGCATATTGTCATGTGCTTGTTCTCCAGTATTAGGATGTTTAGTGTTGGGGTTGATAGGCTAGTTATGGGTTTGAGTTCTAATTGCTTGTTCGTTAAGATGAGTGCTACTCCACCTTTGCGTTTGGTTCTGTGACATAAAATTTTCAGTGCACCAGAAACAGATTCCACAGAGTTTGATTCTGCTTAGGGACTGATTCTTTTGTCATAGAAATTTGCATTACTAACGAAGAAGGCTATAACAAAAAATACTATGGAAAAGGGCATCAAAGTTAAAGGACTAATAAAGCATTCCTATTCCATGTCTCTTCCCCCAAGCCCAGTTTTGTCATTTAATAATGAAAAGAATGTATAGCAAGTACATATACCAAATAAGAACCAAGAACAATCATTCATCCTTAATTTGTTTGGCAATGAAGTCGCTATTAAGGGCAGCAAAGAAAGACAAGGTGAAGAAATGATCTCAAGTGTCAGTATAAAACAGCAAAGGAGCCCAAATGCCCTGAATTTTCTCTTGACAAGCAGAATTAAGGCAGGCTTACAAGTGGTGTGATGTCAATGCATGTTGTTGGGGATGGAGCAACTCTCTCAGAATTAGGGGGCCTTTTATTAAAGGGCACCAGCTGGCAGTGTGCCTTGGGCATGTGTTACCAGCTAGTGTGGGACGATTATCGAGCTTATTGTGCATCCTGCATTAGGGTTGCGAGTGGGTGAATTAAGAGCGGAGAGTGGGTGTAGTAAGCTCTGCAGTTAATGCTGAGTTTACACCATACACTAACTGCGTCCCATGCGATTAGCGTGGGTTCATCTAATGCCAACTCAATAAGTAGAATTAAATACACCCACGCTAATGTGGCATGCGTTAGGGGATCCGTGCTAATTGCCAGGCAAAGTCTGTCCACACCCTCGACAGTTAAAGCGTTGGTGTTGCACCTAATGTGCCGTGGTTTTGGAGCTATTGGTGCATTAGGTGTAACACCTTAGCTCAGGCCTCGACAAACCCCAGGTGCCAGGTTGCCATGGTGTCCTATCAGGTCTTCATGGGCATGCACTTGCAGAACATCCTTCTAGAGAGAAAGCTGAGCAATATCGTTCCCTAGTGGCACAAAGGAAGGAGTGTGGAAAATATTTTCCTAAGCGTCCCTCCAGTCCAGTCCCTTTCCTCTGAGTTGTGCTCCCCTTCCAGAAGCTTGGAGACTGAGTTCGTTATCAATTTGATGACCCTTGGGTATAAATACCCCTGGCACCTCCTACCAGCTCCAGTAAGCTCAGTCTCGAAGCAGCTGGAGGGAAGCAGCAAGCCAGGGTTAGGCTTACTGGAGAGATATAGAGTTAATGGGGTTTGTTTCTTAATTCATTTATTCCCCTTACCTTATCTTTATTTTCATTTCTGTAGTCGGTGAGGCTGTCCTGGGAGAGAACCCCCCCCCCAATCCCCCTCTCGCTGACATCTCCGGTGCCCAGGAGGAGGCTTTGGATCTTAAAAAAAAAAAAAAAAAAATAGGAAAGGCCCAAGTGAAGCAGGAGCCGTTCCCGAACCCAGCTAGGGTGAGGAACCGCTGGTGCCGCTTGTATTTTTTGAGCCGGCCGTCAGAGTCTGTCCTGCCTCGCTGCCGAAGCCCTCGGGATGGCTGAGCGCGAGGGCGGGAATTGGAGCTCACTCAGAGAGGAAGAAGTCTCAGAGAGGGAGGAGAAGTGAAGAGCTAGCTCGGCTGAGCAGTGCTTGGCGGCGACCCGTGTGGTGAGTGCGATGGACCACGAGGTCGCCGGCCGTGATTCAGAACAAGGCCTTCTACCTCCGGGGGATATTGCTGATCAGCGGAGGTAGGCAAGCCTGGGGGGGGGGGGGGGCGCCTTTGTTTAAAGGGAGTCCCGGGGTAGCCTTTTATTTTTTTGGATGCTGTTTTACAGAGTAAAAAAAAAAGGTGGTGTTTCTTTTTTTGGTAGGGATTAGGTATATATATATATATATATATATATACCTAATCCCTACCAAAAATATATATATATATATACACATATATATAGATATAGATATAGATGTAGGCTTATATCTATATTGATATACTTATTTGATAAGAGATATTGATCTAGATATATCGCTAGAAGTAAATAGCTAGATGTTTATATAGAGTTTTTAATATCCCTGGAGAACGCGAGGAGCGGTGTCAGAGGATAGAGTCTGCAGGGGATGCGCATTAGAGGCGACCTCCGTGAAGCAGGGGATCCAGGCCTGTATGGCTCGGGATCCTCCATCTGGTGCCTCACAGGACACAGGGGAGTCTCTGGGAGCACTGCTCTTTCCAGGTTCTCCCCTACCCTCAGTCTCTGAGCAGTCTGGCTTTCCTCAGCCTCAGCCCTTCCCCTCCACTTCGGCGGGAGTTCAGGAGAGGGGAGCTTTGGGAGGCTTCTCCCCAGAATTTGTGTTACTGCTGCATAAGACTTTCTGTCTTTGGCAGAAGGGTGCGCAGGGGCAGAGGGCTACAAACAACCGCACTGCCGTGTGAACAGAGGAGGCTAAGGAGGAGGATGCCGGGGTACCACCCAAGCGGGTGAGACTGGCAAATGAGGAAGCTCTCTACTCCCTTCTGTCAGAGGATCTGGAAGGAAAGGTCTCGGACAGGGAGCTTCGGGAAGGCGAGGAGGAACTCGAAGAGGGCGAGATCCCAGAGAAGCAGCAAGCCAGGATTGTTCGGGTATTCCGCAGAGAGGAGTTGCCAGCATTGATCGGCGAGTCCTTGAAGGTCTTCAATATTGCCGCAGGCATCCCAGAAGAGGAGGAGTCCTTGGAGGATCCGTTGATTCAGGCAGTTAGGAAGGCACAGAAGGTGTTCCCAGTCCACCGGGTGGTCAGGCAGATGATTCAAGAAGAGTGAGATCAACCTGAGGCCGGTTTGAGGGGTGTTCGGTCTATGTCTCGCTTGTACCCCTTGCCTGAGCTCGAGAGGGAACTTTTGCGATCACCTAGAGTGGATGCCGCGGTTTCGGCTGTCACCAAGAAGACGACAATAGCGGTTGAGGGCAGTGCAGCCCTGAAGGATACCCAGGACAGGAAGCTTGGTTCGTTATTAAAGCAAGCCTTTGACATCAGTACCCTGGCCCTCCTGGTCTCCAGGCATCGGTGTGTGGCGCTTGGGTAGCTCGGGATTGCTTGCGGTGGTCTCAACAGATCCAACTGTCTAGCAGTCTCCCTAGCGGATCTCCGGGTGAGGTGGCAAGAATTGAGTCAGGTGTGGCCTACCTGGCTGATAGCCAGTATGATCTTATCAGGAGCTTAGCAAAAAACATGGCTTCGGTGGGAGCGGCTCGTCTTTACCTTTGGCTCCACAACTGGGTGGCAGATGGTTCTTCTAAGGCTCGCCTCAGTAGACTCCCCTTTAAGGGAAAATTTCTGTTTGGAGAGGATCTGGATAAGTTGGTGAAGGAATTGGGTGAGTCTAAGGGAGGCAGGCTCCCTGAGGATAGGCCAAAGCAGTCTCGATTCCCTGCTCCCGCACGGTCCCAGCCTCGGGAGTCCCGGAAGTTCAGGACAACTTGGTCGGCGCCCTTTGAGAGAGGATGCTTCGCCTCTAGAGGGCAGGCTTTTGGGGGGTTTCATGGAGCAGGAAGGGGGTTTGGGGCCTTTTCCTCTTCCTCCTCCTCGGGCCCTAGGAAGCAGCAATGATAACGAGGGACGCCTGCGGCAGTTCCTTCCCGCCTGGGTCTGAGTCACATCTGATCAGTGGATCCTGGAGGTGGTTCGAGAGGGGTATGCCCTCGAATTTGCAAGACCATTGTTCCCATCATTCGTACAGTCTCCTTGCAGGTCTCCAACCAATCTTGCAGCGGTGAAGGAGACTCTGGAACGGCTGCTGTTGGGAGCGGTCGTGCTGGGACCCAGAGAACAATGCGGCTGCGGTTGATACTCCATCTATTTTATGGTACCAAAAGAGGAGGGCTCCTTTCGTCCGATCCTCGACCTGAAGAGGGTCAGTTGTTGCCTCCTAGTTCCCCATTTTTGTATGGAAACTCTAAGGTCGGTGATAGTGGTGGTGTGACAAGGAGAGTTTCTAACGTCTCTCGATCTCGCGGAAGCATATTTGCATATTCCCGTTCGAGATTCACACCAGCAGTTTCTGCGGTTTGCGATACCAAAGGAACACTATCAGTTTCAGGCGTTGCCATTTGGCTTGGCAACGGCTCCTTGCACCTTTACCAAGGTAATGGTCGTAGTGGCAGCGGCGCTACGGAAGGAAGGGATCCTGGTTCACTTGTACCTCGACGACTGGTTGATGAGGGTCAAGTCCAAGGAGGAGAGTCTGAAGTCAACAGCCAGAGTCGGGCTCCTAAGGAATCTAGGGTGGATGATCAATCTGCCAAAGAGCAGATTGGCTCCTTCACAGGAGATAGAATATCTGGGGGCGAGGTTCGACACCGGCAGGGGCAGGGTGTTCCTGCCGGTGCAGAGGGCAAAAGAGCTGAGGCTTCTGGTACGCCGGTGTGATAAGGAAGCTTATCATAGTTCAGGAAGAAATAATACAAGATGTGAATTGGCTCTGAATAAGCAACCTGTGCTGGCTGGTAAAAGCACTAAAACAGAGTGTTTACCTAAAAGACTACCAGACCCAGAATGCACTGGTTCACAGAAAGCCTCTAGGAGAGCTGAAGTAGGGAAAAGTGTGCCTAATCAGAGAAGCAATGATGTAATCCCTAATCACCCATCTCCTAGGGCAGGGCTTAATTCAGAACACCTGCAGTGTGCTAGGGTGGAGCAGCCATCTAGGCACTTTAAAGCTAGAAGAAATTCATCATACAGACAGCATGGAGAGCAAGAGCAAGGACAGCAAAGACAGCAACAGGAGCTGCAGAAGGGAGAGACTGATCATGAACGGAAGGAAGGACAGCAAGACGTCCAGAAGGTCTAAGAAAGGAGCCCAAGGCAATACGTATACTGGGAGAGATTCGTGGGGCAAGCATTCTTCATTGGACTGGAAGAAGCCAGAGGCTTGGAGATATACAGCCAGGAACTCTCGGACAGCACCTGTAAGGGAGACAGCTGCATCTACAGAAAGAAGGAACTCTAATACCTATTTAAGGAGGTATGGGAAAAGAGACCTAAAGTCCAGAGATTCTGACTGGAGAGCTGGGCACAGACGTTTTGCTACCTACTGGCCAAAATACCCAGAGAGGAAACCTAATGACAACGTGATCTCAGGTATGAACTCTGATCAGTTCCCTAGCTTTGCACAAGGAAGACAGCAGGGAAACAGTTTCTATCCTGGTAGAGATCAGTTAGAGAAATCCTCTGAGCCAGTGAATGAAAGTGATCCTATGATATTTCAAGAGCAAGGGGAAATATCAGATGAGGAAGCTGAAAGTATGAATTGTTCTCTTTCTAAGCTGCTGTTCTAAAGTAATCCTCAGATAAGGATCAAACACCAAAAGGAACTGTATTGTTTTTTTAGCTTCCCAGAAAAGTTTCTTTGAGAGAAAGCTTTGGGGAAAGTTGGAGCCACGTGGAGAGTGGACCAGCAATGATTTGCAGCTGGTTAAGCACCTGTGATTAGAGCAAGGCACAAGTGCACGTGGGACTTCGGAAAAAGCTTCTTCTCTGTGTGAATGGAAGAAAGCTGTTTTTTTTCTAATAAAGAGAATTTTCCTTTTGGGTTTATTTTTCATTCCAGCACTGCTAAGAAAGTTTATTAGCAGGGGCTAGAAGAAAGACCTTTTCTGTTCCATCAAGGTCTTTACTAAGTCGTTGCATAAGTAATTCAGTTGCCTTATTTGTTTTGTTTCCTGAATAAAACTCCTGGAGAAAATTATCCTGTTGATGTTACCAAGCATATCTGTGCGAGGGAATAACACCTCATAAATAAAATCTGTTTTCTGCTTTACACTCGAGCAACTACAATTCTTTATTCTTGTTAAGCGGCTAGTTTTATGTGAAGGAACTACAAGACCCACAATCCTTTGCAAGTCAAGTAAAATTCATGCCCTTGCCAAGATTGTGGAACTTTCACAACAAGCACCCCCGTTTACACCGGTTTCTGGCAATCACGGCGCCCTTGGCTTGGCATTATCTGCAGGTGCTGGGGACCATGGCGGCGATGATCGAGTTGGTGCCCTGGGCCAGGGCCCACATGAGACCTCTACAGCGGGCTCTGCTCCATTGGTGGTCCCATCAGTGGCAGCCCTTATCAGTGCAACTCCCCTGTCCTCTGGGGACCAGGGAAGCCTTGCATTGGTTGCTTCATCCAGGCAATTTCCAGGAACAAGCAGGAATGAGTCTTCACATATGGGTACGTCGGTACCGACAGAGCCTGCGCGGGAACGCTCCCCAGCGTCCAATCAGAAAGCTTTTGGGAGCATCCCACAGCGCCTGCGTGCTGCCTTCCCGCCTTTCCAACTGTCTCTCCTCAGTTCTTTTTCTGCGGAGCCAGCAGGTCGTGTTCCTGTCACTGCAGAGGAATTTCCTTATTTTTTTCTTTATTTCTTTTCTGTACGTGTCTGCCTTCCTCGACGCTATACCGGTACCGCCGGTTCTTATTCTTTTCTTAAAAAAAAAAAAAAAAAAGACCTTCTATTTTTTCTTCAGGTGTACTTCAGTTTTGGGCCTTAGGCCCGAAACCTTTTTCCTTAAATATGGAAAAACCTGCCTCAGGATTTAAGAAGTGCACAAAATGTGGCGGTACTATATCCGTCACCGACACCCATGACTGGTGTCTCAAATGTTTAGGCCCTGACCATTCCATTAAGGATTGTGTGTCCTGTTCCATGATGTCTAAGAGAGGTCGACAGAACCGAGCTGCCAAGCTCAGTACCCTGTTTCCCTCTGATGCGGCTTCGGTGGCATCAACGTCTTCCAGGGCTTCTTCTTCCTCACATGGATCTCAAGTAACTAAACATAAATCCAGCCGGTCCTCGAAGGGCAAATTTCCTTCTAAGCATCTAGATGCCCCTGGCCTTGCCCTCGAGGATTCTGCACTGGCAAAATTACCCCGGCGGGAGGCTTCGGCTTCTAAAGCATCATCATCGGGGTTCCAGGACGATCTAGGTGGCGTGGCCTCAACAGATCTCCTGGTGCCGTGCTCTGGGGTACCGGTGGCCTCCACCGGTACCGACTTCCATGCATTGGCAGCGTCGATGGATCAGAGGATTCTGTCCATCGAACGCAGTCTGGCGGCTTTCCTTGTGGCATCGACGCCTGTGGTACCGCAACAGACTACTCTGCAGGTACCGGCTCCGGTATCGCCATCGGTACCAATTCCGGTACCAGTGGCATCGACATCGGCATCGGTGTCAGCCATGCTGGTACCCTGCCCTCTGCAGCCCTCCGGTACCGATACCCCGGTACCGATGATTCCCGATACCGACCCCGGTCGGTACGGGTATCGGGCTTTGCAAGAGCATCCCGACAGACGATACTTCGATTCCTCTGATGACTCTGAGGATTCTGAAGAGTCTGTCGATGCAGCGATGCTTCTTCCACAGGAGGAGTCCTCTCCTAAACGAAGGATGTCTCCTCCAGAGGACTTGTCTTTTCAAGACTTTATCAGAGAGGTGGCTCGGGGTCTCTCTATTACAGTAGCCCCAGAGTCAGAGCCCAGAGCTAAGGAGTTAGATATTCTACAGTATCCTGAGATTCTGTATGATCTCATGTTAAGGATGTGGGAAGCACCTCTAACCACCTCTCCTCATTCTCGCAGGTTGGACACCATGTATCGTGTCCCTCCTTGTCTTGGTTTCCATAAAACTCAGCTTCCTCACCACTCTATTGTGGTTGAGTCTGCAATGAGAAAGATTAGAAGTGCCAAGAGACATGCCTCTAATCCTCCAGGACGTGAATGTAGAACCCTGGATGCTTTTGGTAGAAGAGTCTTCCAAGCTTCCATGCTTGCTGCGAGAATTAATTCTTATAGTCTCTACATGGGAATGTTCTTAAAAGAAGTCACTGACCATTTGCAGACTTTAAGTCCTTTTATGTCTGACAATAAAAGGCAAGAATTTCTCTCTGGGCTCAAACATGCCCAGGATATCTCCAAATTCTTAAACCGTGCAGCTTTCGACTCCTTTGAATGCGTAAGCAGAGCCTCAGCTATAGCTATAGGTGCACGTAGGATTGCTTGGCTTCAAGCATCTGATTTGGAGACCTGGGTCCAAGATGAATTGGGAAATATCCCTTGTACAGGTGAAAATCTGTTTGGTAAGGATTGGCAAGCAAAAGCCAATCAGATGGATGCTGAAAATTCTGCTTTGGATAGACTATCCAAATCTACAGCTGTTCCTGCTAAGAAAAGATTGTTCAAGAAAACGCCTTTTTCTAAAAAGGGAAGATCCTATCCTGCTTATAGTCAGAGAGCATCTTCTGCAGCTCAGTTCCCTTCCAAACGTCAGCAATCCTCCAAACAGGCCAAGGCAAAGGCTTCGAGGCCTGCTCCAGCCCAGCAGTCTCAGCCCCCTCAGGGCCTTTGACTTTCTGCTAGAGAACTTAGCCTTCCTGGCTCTAGAAGGACCAGAGCCCTCCACCATTCCAGGAAGGTTATGTCACTTTGCTCCCAGATGGGGGCAAATCACAGCAGAGCATTGGACACTCTCCATCATAAGAGAGGGGTACAAACTTCATTTTTCCAGCTTGCCCCCTCTCACAAGAGTGCACCAGTTCAATTCTCCAACCTCCCTCCTCAGCCTGTTAGAGCAGGAGGTTGCCACTCTTCTAGCCCAAGGGGCAATAGAGGAAGTGCCTTCTCAACAACAAGGCACAGGGTTCTACTCCCCCTATTTTCTTATCCCAAAGAAAACAGGGGGCTTCAGACCCATTTTAGATCTCAGAGAGTTGAACAGATTCCTAGTCAAGGAAAAATTCAAGATGGTTTCTCTAGGAACTCTGCTGCCATACCTTCAGAGTCAGGATTGGCTTTGTTCTCTAGATCTCAAGGATGCATACAGTCATATTCTCTTCCATCCAACTCACAAAGGTTCCTTCGGTTCCTTTTCCAGGAGAGGCACTATCAATACAGAGTGCTCCCCTTTGGCCTGGCCTCTGCACCAAGGGTGTTCACGAAATGCATGGCAGTGGTTGCTGCTTTTCTGCGCACCCTGGGAATATTTGTCTTCCCTTATCTGGACGACTGGCTCATTCGAGCTCCCACTCAGTCAGAGGCCAACACTGCTCTAACCTGCACAATGCGTTTCCTTCAATATTTAGGGCTGGTAATAAACATCCCAAAATCCAATTTGATCCCTACTCAGTCCCTGGAGTTTATAGGGGCGTTGCTGGATACCACAAGGGCAAGGGCCTATCTTCCTCAGGCCTGTTGCCTTCGCTTGATGCAGTTAGCTTCTCAAGCACAGTCAAAACCCCTACTAACTGCTCGAGAAATGTTACAGTTGCTAGGCCACATGGCATCCACTGTTCATGTGGTACCATATGCTCGCCTTCACATGAGAGCAGCTCAGTGGACTTTATCCACCCAATGGACCCAGGCATTAGGCTGCCTATCAGACAAAATAGCAAACACAAGTCGCCTCATTTTGTCCCTCCAGTGGTGGAAGTCCCCTCAAAACCTGTTGCTGGGGTCTGCCTTTCAACATCCTCTACCCCAGGCAACTCTTACAACAGATGCTTCTCAAATGGGCTGGGAAGCTCATCTTCAGGACCTCTCCACCCAAGGCATCTGGTCCCCACAGGAGACAGGTCTACATATCAATCTCTTGGAACTCAGAGCAATCTTCCTTGCTCTGCGAGTTTTCCACACTCTGCTCAGCCACAAGACAGTCCTTGTCCACACGGACAATCAGGTAGCCATGTTCTATATAAACAAGCAGGGAGGAACTGGCTCTCTGTCGCTTTGCAACGAAGCTCTACAACTGTGGGCCCTCGCCAGAGAGCATCACATTCATCTTCTGGCAGTCTATCTCCCAGGTGTTCAAAACTCTTGGGCAGACAGACTCAGTCGAGTTCTACTTCCACACGAGTGGTCCCTACATATGGATCAGGTATCCAAGATTTTTCAAATTTGGGGAACCCCGGACATAGATCTCTTTGCAAGTCCGTGGAATGCCAAACTTCCCCGGTTCTGTTTCAGAACTCCGGCTCAGGGGGCTCAGGCAAGGGATGCTTTCCTCCTTCACTGGGGTCAAGACTTCCTGTATGCCTTTCCACCCATTCCCCTAATTCCCAAAACCCTATTCAAGCTTCAGAGAGACAGAGGCCACATGATTCTCATAGCTCCACATTGGCCACGGCAAGTGTGGTACCCTCTGCTTCTACATCTCTCTCAAGCTCCCTCCCTAGAGTTAGGGTCTGCTCCAGACCTCCTCTCTCAGGAGGACGGAAAATTGTGGCATTCCAATCCCCATTCTCTGCATCTCAGGGCTTGGTTGCTGAAGGCCTAGATCTCCAGGATCTTCCTCTTTCTCAACAAGTGAAAGATGTTCTTCATGCTTCCAGAAAACCTTCCAATAGACATTCTTACGCCTTCAAGTGGAAAAGGTTTACCATCTGGTGTTCTGGAAGGGGTCTTAACCCCGGGTCAATACCTCTGGAATCGTTGCTGGAGTATCTCCTGCATCTCTCTAATGCAGGCCTTAAGACAAATTCAGTAAGAGTCCATCTGAGTGCTATTGCAGCTTCCCTCAGGCCTCTAAATGGACAACCTGTCTCCTCTCATCCACTTGTAGTAAGGTTCATGAGAAGCCTCCTTTTAACAAAGCCTCCCATTAGACCGCCTCCGGTGTCATGGGATTTAAATTTGGTTCTTGGTCAGCTTATGAATCCGCCTTTTGAACCTTTAGCTACTACCTCCTTGAAATACTTTTCTTGGAAGGTTATTTTTCTTATTGCTATCACATCAGCACGCCGCATCAGCGAATTGCAAGCACTAGTAGCTAATCCACCTTACACAAGGTTCCATCATGACAAGGTAGTCCTTAGGACTAATCCACACTTTATGCCTAAGGTGGTCTCGCCCTTTCACCTCAGCCAAGAGGTCTACCTACCTTTTTTCCAGGGCCTCATGCATCAAGTGCAGAGAGGAATCTTCATACCCTGGACTGTAAAAGAGCTCTGGCTTTTTACTTACAGAGGACACAGCAACATAGAAAGTCTTCCCAACTCTTTGTTGCTTTTGATCCTTCTCATTTGGGACAACCAGTCTCCAAGAGAACTCTTTCCAACTGGATTGCCCAATATATTTCTTTCGCCTATCAGAGCAAGAACATTTCTCTGGAGGGCCGTGTCACAGCTCACAATGTGAGAGCCATGGCAGCCTCAATGGCTCATCTGAACTCTGTGTCTATCGACGACATCTGTCGAGCAGCCATTTGGGCCTCGGTTCATACCTTCACAGCCCATTACTGCTTGGACAAGGACTCCCGCCGGGATGCCTTGTTTGGTCAGACTGTTCTCAAACACCTGTTCCATACTTAATCAACTCCTACCCACCATCCCTCATGGGATGCCAGAGATCCAGGTGGGGAAGTGCAGCCCTGTCCCAGGGACACACAACTTCTGGGTTCTCTCCCTGGCATCAAAAGCTAGGGAGTCCCCATATGTGAAGACTCATTCCTGCTTGTTCCTGGAGATAACACAGTTACTTACCTGTAACAGGTGATCTCTGGGAACAGCAGGAATAAGTCTTCACAACCCACCCACATCCCCTAGGAGTTGTCTCTCTCTTTCTATCTATCTTCCTTTCCCTCTCTCTCCCTCTTTGTCTCAGCTATAAAACTCAACTGAGGAGAGACAGTTGGAAAGGCGGGAAGGCAGCACGCAGGCACTGTGGGATGCTCCCAAAAGCTTTCTGATTGGACGCTGGGGAGCGTTCCCGCGCAGGCTCCGTTGGTACCGACGTACCCATATGTGAAGACTTATTCCTGCTGTTCCCAGAGATCACCTGTTACAGGTAAGTAGCTGTGCTATCTGGAGTGAGGCATGCCCCTCGAATCCCCGTTGTGGCTGCAGTTGACGACTGACGCCAGTCGGACCGGTTGGGGGGCTCACTGCGAGGGTCGCTTTGCCCAGGGGAGCTGGAGTGCCATGGAGGCCCAGTGGTCCATCAACAGGTTGGAGATGCGGGCGGTGGCTCTGGCTCTCAGGGCGTTCGGCCAGTGGGTTCACCAGAGGGCGGTCCGGGTGCTTTCGGGCAATGTGACCATGGTGGCCTACATCAACCGGCAGGGCGGCACGAGCAGTCCTTCCTTGGAGGAGGGGGCAGAGAGCCTGCTGAACTGGGCCAAAGCCCATCTGGTGGCCCTGTCGGCACAGCTTGTAACCAGGGTAGAAAACGTCACGGCAGACTTCCTGAGCAGGTGCAGGGTGGATCACGGCGAATGGGAGCTCTGTCAGGAATTGTACGAGCAGGTGGTTCGTCGGTGCGGTACTCCCATCATGGATCTTATGGCACTATGGGGGTCAGCCAAAGTGAGCCGTTTCTTCAGCAGAAGAAAAGAAAGGCTGTCAGAGGGCCTGGATGCTTTGGTTCAGAGGTAGCCCACGGAAGGGCTTCTTTATGTGTTTCTACTGTGGGCGCTGATAGGCAAGGTCATGCAGCGAGTAGAGGCCCACCGGGGTGGGTGATTCTCATAGCCCCGGACTGGCCAAGGCGTCCGTGGTATTCCAATCTCATTTGACTGCTGTCGATTGTCTGTGGCGCCTTCCAGTGAGGGATGACCTTCTGTTTCAGGGCCCTGTGCGGATGCCACAGGTGGATCGGTTCTCGCTTACGGCCTGGCTATTGAAAGGGCAAGGCTGCGTAAGCGAGGGTGTTCCGGGGTAGTGATCTCGACCTTACTGAATGCCCACGAGCTTTCAACCTGCCTCTCGTATGTGAGAGTCTGGCGCATTTTTGAGAGCTGGTGCGCAGCCCAGCAGAAGAGGCCTGTGTCCGTTTCGGTTCCTGTGGTGGTGGAGTTCTTGCAGGCGGGGTTTGAGAAAGGCCTTGCGGCCAGCTCCTTGCAGCTGTGGTTGGCTGCTATTTCCTGTTACAGGGGTAAGATTTGAGGTAAAGCGTTGGGTGAACCCGTAGATGTAGGTCGGTTCTTGAGGGCAGTAAAGCATCTGCGACCTCAGGAGAGGTCGTCAGTTTCTCCCTGGGATCTCAATCTGGTGTTGAATTCTCTGGCAGTGGAACCTTACAAACTGGTGGAGCGAGCCTCTCTGAAGGATTTCACACTTAAGATCGTGTTTCTGGTGGCGATCTGTTCTGCCAGGCATATTTCGGAGCTTCAAGCTCTGTCGTGCCGTCCGCCATTCCTCTCCTTCAAGGAGAAGGTGGTTTTGTCAACGGTACCTTCCTTCTTACCCAAAGTGGTATCGCCGTTTCATGTGAATCAGTCAGTCTCTCTTCCTTCATTCTTCAAGGTGGGGAGTGGGGTGTAGAATGCGCGGCTTTGCCATCTGGACTTATGCAGGGTCCTGAGGCATTACCTGAAATGAACAGCGTCGTTCCTCAAATTGGAACGGTTGTTTGTTTTGTTCGGGGGGCCGCGTAGAGGAGAGGCGGGAATTCCCAGTGGGAATCAAATCCTGGTCTCTTGGTTACCAAGCCAGTTCTCTCACCACTAGGCTACTCCTCCACTGTCTTTCCCATTCTCCAGGACCAAGCAGGAAGTCAGTCCTCACTTATGGGTGACGTCGGCGCCGACGGAGCCCCCGCGGAGCAATTTTCCCCAGCTTTCAAAGAAAGCCTTTGGGAATTGCAGCGCGCATGCGCGGTCCTCTTCCCGCCCAAGGGTGCCATCTTAGCCAGTCTTCTTTTTTCCGCGGAGCCCTACAGACGTCCCCGTCTTGTCCCCGCGAAAAAGTCGATATTTCTTCATTATTTTATTCTTTTTCCTTCGGTTCGACGCCGGTCTTTTTCCCGCCCGGACTCGCGACGCCGGTCACGAGTCCTCTTCCTTTTTTTTTCGGTTTTTCTGACTTAGTCAGCTCCGTTTTCGATTTTTCCCTGGCAGCCCGGTCCTTTGACCTCGCAGGGGCCCTTTTTCCCCCGATGGCTGCCAGTGGTTTTAAGCGGTGTGGTCAGTGTGACCGAAATATGTCACTAACTGACACACACGACTTTTGCCTCCGCTGCCTGGGCCCGGATCATGAGGAACTGATCTGTGGGCCCTGTGGCAAAATGTCCTCCAAAGCGTTGAGAAGTCGGCGGCATCAGCGTGATAGGATCTTCGCTGACCCCAGCCGTACCCGGACCTCGTCGGAGGCCTCCGCGTCCAAAGGCTCCAGCTCGGACCGTCGCCGGAGTTCCTCCGACCGGGGTTCTCCCTCCGGGGACCATCGTCGGAAGGTGAAACCCGCGAGGGCGGCGTCGGTGGACGCTCCTGGTTCCGCGAGGGCCAGGTCGCATAGCCCCGACAGCCGCCCCGGGTCCTTGGAGAAGGAACACCTCACGAAGCGACCTCGCCTAGAGTCGGAGATGCCTGCTCGGGTAAGTCCTGTGGTCCTTCTGGACTCGCCTCCGCGACAGCCGACGTCGGGCCCGACGCCGTCGGGGCCCGAGTCGGGGGCTGCTGGGTCACCTGAGCTCGGACTCAGGTTGACGGCCTTGGAGAGCAGACTGTCTGCCTTCATGGACCAGCAGCGGGCACTGCTCGCTGGCCTCGCTGGCGCCGCTGCCCCGACTGCCGGGACGTCGACGTCCAAGTCGACCCCGGAGACCGAGCCGATCCTCGAGTCGATGCGAACTCGAGTCGATCCTCGGTCGAGGTCACCCTCGGCCTCCCGTTCGGGACCGAGGTCGCCGACGCCGACTCCCTCGGCGTCGGGGCGGCAGGCACCGCGCCCTGCCCGGGCCGACCCCACCGAGTCCTCGTCGGAGTCGGTCTGGGAGTCTGAAGAGGAAGAGTCGCCTGATTCTTTCCGGACTCGGTGTGTCCCCTCGGACTCACCGGAGTCCGAGCCTCGGAAGCAGTCCCCCCCGGAGGATGCCCGGTTCTCGGACTTCGTCAGGGATATGGCCAAGGCTTTGGCCTTCCCTGCGGACCCCGAGGAGGAGCCTCGAGCCGAAGAGCTCGACGCCCTCCAGTATGACTCTCCCGCAAGGGAACACTTTACTGTACCGGTTCCTCCTATGCTGGAACGACTACTCTTCCGCATGTGGGAGAGTCCGGCCTCCTCGCCGGTCCTGAGCAAGCGGGTCGATTCTATCTATCGAGTCCGCAAGAGCCCTGGCTTTCAAAAGGCACAGCTACCACACCATTCCATGGTAGTGGAATCGGCCATGCATCGTCTTAAGAGCCAGAAGATGCACTCCTCGGTGCCTCCTGGCAGGGAGGCCCGTAACCTGGATGGCCTTGGTAAGAAGTGTTTCCAGGGCTCTATGCTCGCATGTCGTGTCCAGACTTACCAGCTATACATGGGCATGTATCTCCGAGATCTGGCTAAAGAGCTAGCCGGATTCTCCGCTGGTTTGTCCGAGGAACCCTTGCGGAGGTTCCTAGCCTTGTCCACGGGCATTCGGGAATGCTCAAAGTTCATGTCCCGAGCAGCCTATGATGGCTTTGAAGCATCGGCTCGAGTGGCCGCAGCCGGCATCGGTGCCCGCCGACAGGCTTGGCTTCAGTCGTCAGACCTTGAGCCCTGGGTGCAGGACAAGTTGGTCGATGTCCCCTGCCGAGGCGAAAACCTCTTTGGCAAGCCCATGGCTGAAAAGGCTGCACAAATTGAGACTGAGACTCTCACCAGGACCAGGCTTTCTAGGAAGACCTCTGCCCCTTCCCAGAAAAAGAAGGGCTCGGGGAAAAAGTCCTTTTACCCGAGGAAGGCGGCTGCCTACAAACAATACCCCCATTATCAGGCCCCTGCAGCTCCCCCACAGGGCCAGCAGGCCAAGGGACGGGGTAACGGGTCCCGTAGGCAGCAAGCCCCCAAGCCTGCACCACCAGCCCCTGCTCAGCAGGGTGGGGGTTTTTGACTCACTAAGCATAGCCTCTCCCCCCCCGCTGGTTCCTCCCAGCACCGGAGGCCGGCTGGTTCACTTCGCCCACAGGTGGTCCAGCGTCACCTCAGATGCCTGGGTGCTTCAAGTCGTGCGAGAAGGCTATCTTCTCCACTTCCACCAGGTCCCTCCCTCCTATTTTCCGGGAGAACCTCCACGACCTCCTCTGCACAGGGAATTACTCCTTCAGGAGTTAGCAGGTCTTCTGCAGGAACAGGCGGTGGAACCGGTGCCACACCACCTGAGAGGTCAAGGCTTTTATTCCAGGTATTTTCTAATACCAAAGCGAACAGGAGGCCTCAGACCCATCCTGGACTTGCGCAACCTCAACAAGTTCCTTGTGCGGGAGAAGTTCAAAATGCTTACCCTTGGAATCCTTCTGCCCTACCTCCAGCAGGGAGATTGGCTATGCTCATTGGATCTAAAGGATGCCTACACGCACATCCTCATCCACCCAAGCCACCGCCAATACCTAAGGTTTGTGGTGGCAGGAAATCATTACCAGTACAGAGTACTGCCCTTTGGCCTGTCCTCCGCACCGCGAGTCTTCACAAAATGTCTCGCGGTGGTGGCGGCCCATCTCCGGCTTCACGGCCTCTATGTCTTTCCGTACCTCGACGACTGGCTCATCAGAGCGGCGTCCGCTCCGGAGGTCACCAGCGCCACACGCCGCACGGTGACTCTTCTGCAGTACTTGGGCTTTGTTATAAATTTCGCAAAGTCCACTTTGCTCCCCTCACAGGATCTCGAGTTCATCGGCGCAAGGCTCCACACTCCTCAGGCACGAGCGTACCTACCGCTCGACAGGGCTCAACGGCTCATGGACCTAGCCGTCCGTTTTCGCAGCCAGCCCCTGGTCTCCGCCAGGCGCTTCCTGAGACTGCTCAGCCATATGGCTTCCACCGTCCATGTGACCCCCAATGCCCGCCTGAATATGCGGCCTGCTCAATGGTGTCTCCGCCAGCAGTGGCGACAAGCCACAGGCGGCCTAGCAGACCTAGTGCGCGTCTCCGAGCCGCTGATCTCGTCTCTCCGGTGGTGGCTTCGGCAGCCGAACCTGATATTCGGAATGCCTTTCCAGTCACCTCAGCCGACCCGGGTGCTGACCACGGATGCGTCCCTCCTGGGCTGGGGAGCACATTGCCAAGGGGCACGTACTCAGGGCCTCTGGACCACGTGGGAGTCTGCTCAGCAGATCAACTTCCTGGAGCTCAGGGCGATCCGCCTGGCTCTCAAGGCTTTCTCCCACCTGACTTCCCACCAGTCCGTCCTT
The DNA here is from genome assembly GCA_033557465.1 of Ichthyophis bannanicus. Lineage (NCBI taxonomy): Eukaryota > Metazoa > Chordata > Amphibia > Gymnophiona > Ichthyophiidae > Ichthyophis > Ichthyophis bannanicus. The sequence continues at coordinate 192,803,772 of CM066036.1, forward strand.
GTCCAGACGGACAATCAAGTTGCCATGTTCTACGTGAACAAGCAGGGGGGCACGGGCTCCTTCCTCCTCTGCCGGGAGGCACAGAAGCTCTGCTCTTGGGCCGTCAGTCACGGCATTCTCCTCAAGGCAGTTTATCTCCCGGGCCAAGAGAATTGCCTGGCGGACAAACTCAGCAGGATCCTCCAGCCGCACGAGTGGCGTCTGGATCCCTTGGTAGTTCAGAAGCTCTTCCTAAAGTGGGGCCTCCCCACGGTGGATCTCTTTGCCAGTCCTCACAACCGGCAGCTTCCTCGCTTCTGCTCTCGTCAGCCACACCCCCTTCGGGTTGCAGCGGACGCTTTTCTAATTTCGTGGTCGGGGAGCCTTCTGTACGCTTTCCCTCCCATCCCGCTAGTCTCTCGGACTCTTTTCAAGGTTCTCCGAGACAAAGCCTTCATGATCCTGGTGGCCCCTCGCTGGCCCAGACAGCCGTGGTTTCCGCTCCTACTGCAATTAGCGGTGGAGGATCCATTCCCTCTGGGGGTACCACCGGATCTCCTCACTCAGGATCAGGGGTCTCTACTACAACCCAACCTCAGGTCTCTCAACCTCATGGCCTGGCTGCTGAGAGGGTAGTCCTTGCTCCCCTTCTCCTGCCGGCAGAGGTGGAGGAGGTCGTCTTAGCTTCGCGACGGCCTTCTACCCGCAAATGCTACGCCCTTAAATGGCGTCGCTTTGCCGTCTGGTGTACCCAACAGTCTCAGGATCCCTTCTCCTGCCCGGTGTCGGTGATCTTGCAATACTTGCTACACCTCTCTAATCTGGGACTTAAGTCCAACTCCGTCAAAGTTCACCTCAGTGCTCTTTCGGCACATCATGTGCCGGTGGACGGTAGACCTCTCTCCAGCGACCCTCTCGTAGCGAGGTTTCTCCGAGGTCTCCTTCAACTTAAACCACCTCTGCGCCCGCCAGCGCCTGACTGGGACCTGAATGTGGTTTTGCAGCGGATCACCTGTCCGCCTTTTGAACCTATGGCTACCTGTTCTCTCCGTTTTCTGTCTTGGAAAACACTGTTCTTGATAGCCCTCACTTCCGCTAGACGCGTAAGTGAATTGCAGGCCCTCGTGTCTGATCCCCCTTACACTCGGTTCTACAAAAATAGGGTAGTCCTACGGACTCACCCAAAATTTCTTCCAAAAGTGGTCTCCCCTTTTCACATCAATCAGGAGGTGGTACTTCCGACCTTCTTTCCCAGACCACACTCCAGCCGAGCTGAAACGGTCCTCCATACCCTGGACTGTAGAAGGGCATTGAACTTCTACCTTGACCGTACGCGGGAGCACCGTAAAGCTGCTCAGCTTTTTGTGTCTTTTGACCCCAATAAATTGGGGCTTCCGGTCTCCAAGCGTACTCTGTCCATCTGGGTTGCGGACTGTATCACTTGGGCTTATGGGGCAGCCGGACTCTCCTTGGAAGGTCGAGTCACGGCTCATTGCGTTCGGGCAAAGGCTACGTCAGTGGCTTACCTCCGCTCTGTTCCGCTGGCAGACATCTGCCGGGCCGCTACTTGGTCTTCGAGCCAGACTTTTGCGGTCCATTACTGTCTCGAGAGGGAGTCCCGCAGGGACAGTGCTTTCGGACAGGCAGTCCTCCGTAATCTCTTTGAGGTCTGAGCAACTCCTACCCTCCATCCCGGATGTGGGCTACCGGTGGGTGATAATTCAGCGAAGATTCTTTCCTTCTGTGCTGCTGAGCTAGAGGGAGCTCATTTTTGTGCTTAGGGTCTCCGGTAGCCTTGAGCTTGGGAGTCCCATAAGTGAGGACTGACTTCCTGCTTGGTCCTGGAGAAAGCGTAGTTACTCACCTGTAACAGGTGTTCTCCAGGAGCAGCAGGAATCAGTCCTCACTACCCTCCCTCCTCCCCTTGGAGTTGCAATCGTCTGCTTATGTTCTTTTTGCAAATTTTTTTATGCTGTCTTTTTTTAGCTATGTCATCTGACTGGCTAAGATGGCACCCTTGGGCGGGAAGAGGACCGCGCATGCGCGCTGCAATTCCCAAAGGCTTTCTTTGAAAGCTGGGGAAAATTGCTCCGCGGGGGCTCCGTCGGCGCTGACGTCACCCATATGTGAGGACTGATTCCTGCTGCTCCTGGAGAACACCTGTTACAGGTGAGTAACTACGCTTTATGGAAATGTATTTCCTACTCTATCAGATTCAACTTCTATCTTTTCTTTCCATGTTTGTGCTTCTTTATTAGGATTGTATTATAAACCGCAGAGTTATTTTTTTGATTAGCTCAGTAAACATAAAGATAAACCTAGCACCCTTTTCCTCTTAATGGGGCTGTATGTGTGTGTGTGTTGACTGCCGTTTAGTCATTGCTAACTCCTGATGACCTACCCCCTGGGTTTTCTTGGCACGGTACGACTGGAAGTAGATTGCCATGCCTTTCTTCCACACATTAAGCCTACAACACCTGGTATTCCAAGGTGGGGGTCTCCAATCCAACTACTAACCTGGCTGAACCCTGCTTAGCTTCTGAAATCAGATGAGATAAGGCTCATTCAGGGTGGTGAAACCATAGTAAGCTGTTCATTCCAGGACAAAAGCTTTAACATGCTGATAGTGAAGAATTATTCCAGAAAATATCCGCTCAGGAGGATTTACTTACAAGCCATTCAGCATTTATTATTCTATTTCTGATCACTTCCAGTATATCAAATTCAGCACTTAAAAACATTTCCAGACAACATGTGGCTGTTCAGCAGTCCTGACAGGAGAAATAAAGGAAAAAAAGAGGTAGAACACAAAAGAAAATGGTTTGTTTATTAAGACTTAATCTCCAGGAACAAGCAGGAATGTAGTCTTCACGTATGGGTATCGGTACTGATGGAGCCTGTGCGCGAACGCTTCCCAGCATCCAATAGGAAAGCTTTTGGGAGCATCCCACAGCGCCTGCGTGCTGTCTTCCCGCCTTTCCAACTCTCCCTCTTCAGTTCTTCGTTTTCCGCGGAGCCGACAGGTCGCATACCCTGTCACCGCAGAAAATATATTCTTATTCTTTTGTTTTTTGTGGTCGCGTCTGCCTTCACTCGATGCCTACGGGTACGGCCGGTTCTCTTTTCTTCTTTAAAAAACAAAACAAAACACTAACTTTCTAAAAGATTTTTTCTCAGGGGCCTCTCCACTCTTGGCGCCATTTTGGGCACTAGGCCCACTTTTCTTCAAACATGGAGAAACCAGCTAGTGGTTTCAAAAAAATGTTCTAACTGTGGCGGTACCATATCCATCACCGACACCCATGAATGGTGTCTTAAGTGTTTAGGTCCTGACCATTCTCCATCGGAGTGTCTCTCCTGCAGAAAGATGACCAAGAGGGGCCTGCAGAACAAAGCTGCAAAACTCAGTACCCCTTTTGCCGCAGATACGATGTCAGTCGCATCGATGTCTTCCAGGGCATCATCTTCTTCCCATGGATCTCAGGTAACTAAACTTAAGAAGACTGGCCGGTCCTCAAAGGGTAGATCTCCTTCCAAGCATCGAGATGCCACTGGCATTGCCGTCGAGGAAACTTCACCGGCAAAACAGCCCTGGCGGGAGGCTTCGGTCTCCAAAGCATTAACGGTGCTCCAGAATGTTCCAGAGGCTTCCACCTCAGCAGAACTACTGGTGCCATGTTCTGGGGTCGTAGCCGCTTCCACCAGTACCGACACCCAGGCATCGGCAGGAGCGAGGGATCAAAGAATCCTCGCTATCGAACGCAGTCTAGTGGCTCTCTTAGCAGCTTCAGTACCGCTAAGACCGCTACAGACGGTTCCACAGGTATCGGTACCGACATCGGTGCCAGTACCAACTGCACCTGCCTCGGCCGGTATACTTCCTCCCATGCCGAGCCTTGAGTCTGTTTCAGGTATCAAAAGATCGGTACCGAGACACCTCAAGAATTGACTTTGAGCGATACCGGTACCGTGCGTTGCAGGAACACCCGGCACAGAAATACTTCGAATCCTCCGATTCCGATGACTCTGATTCTGCCAGTACTAGAGCAATCCTTCCAGAGGATCCCTCTCCTTCTCCTCAACGCAGAATGTCTCCTCCAGAGGACAAGTCCTTCCAGGATTTCATACATGATGTAGCTCGAGGTCTTGCAATCACGGTGACTCCAGAGAAGGAACCCAGAGCAGAAGAATTAGAAATTCTTCAATATCCTAAGGCTCCTAGAGGCAGCAACTCTGCCCATTTTGACCTTATGTTAAGAATGTGGGAAACTCCACACTCCCAGTGTCTCGATACCATGTACCGAGTTCCAAACTGTCCTGGTTTTCAAAAGACTCAATTACCATACCATTCAATGGTAGTGGAATCGGCGATGCGTAGGATTAAGAGTGCTAAAACGCATTCTTCCAATCCTCCCAGGCCGTGAATCGAGGACACTCGATGCCTTTGTACGTCGATGCTTCTAATCCTCCATGTTGTTAGCCAGGATCAGCTCTTACATTCTCTATATGGGAATGTTCCTCAGTCAGGTTACAGGAGACTTGGAGCTTATGAGCCCTCTTCTTCCTGAGGACAAAAGAGGGGAATTTCTTACTCTGGTCAAACATGCCCAGGATGTCTCTAAGTTCGAGAACCATGCAACCTTTGATTGCTTTGAATGTATTAGCAGAACTTCTGCTATTTTAATTGGGGCATGTTGTATTGCCTGGCTTCAGGCATCAGACTTAGAACAATGGGTGCAAGATAAACTGGGAAACATCTCTTTCACAGGAGAAAATCTCTTTGGCAAGGATTGGCAAGACAAGGCAAATCAGATTGAATTTGAAAATACTACCTTGAACAGACTATCAAAGTCTACAGTCAACCCAGCAAAGAAAAAGTCAGTCAAGAAGCCCTTTTTCAACAAGAAAAAGAGGTTTTACCCATCTTACACCCATCATGCTCACTGTCCAGTTCATGTTCCCCCAAAAGGGGCAGCAACAGAACAGACAGCAAAGGAAGCCACAAGTTCCAAGAACTCAGCCGGCTCAACAAGCTCAGCCTCCTCAGGGGGTTTTGACTCTTTCCTAGAGAACTTAGTCTTCCTGCCCCTGAAAGGTCCGGAAACCCTTACCATTCCAGGCAGGCTATGCCATTTTGCCAAAAGATGGCAACAAATAGCATCAGAAAATTGTACTCTGTCCATTGTATGACAGGGGTACAGACTTCATTTTCACAGCATGCCCCCTCCTACAATAAGACAATTCAATTCTCAGGTCCCTGCCACCAATCTCTTGGGTCATGAGGTCGCATCACTTCTTGCTCAAGGAGCAATAGAAGAGGTACCCATATCCCAACAGGGAACAGGATTCTACTGCCCCTCCTTTCTCATCCCAAAGAAAACAGGGGGACACAGGCCCATTCTGGACCTCAGAGAATTAAACAAATATCTCTTCCGAGAAAAAATCAAAATGATCTCCTTCGGAATACTCCTGCCATACCTTCAGAGTCATAAGAACATAAGAACATAAGACATGCCATACTGGGTCAGACCGAGGTCCATCAAGCCCAGTATCCTGTTTCCAACAGTGGCCAATCTAGGTCCTACATACCTAGCAATATCCCCAAAAGACACAGGTTCCATAATGCTTGTACTGGGTCAAGCATTGATATCCTGGGTCCCTTTTTAATAGTGGTTTATGGACCTTTCCTCCAGGAACTTGTCCAAACCTTTTTTAAACCCAGCTATACTAACAGCCCTTACTACATCCTCCGGTAACAGATTCCAGAGTTTGATTACACGTTGAGTGAAAAAATATTTTCTCTTATTTGTCTTAAATAGTTTACCCTGTAGCTTCATTACATGTCCCCTAGTCTTTCTATATTCTGATAGCGTAAACAATTGATCCACATTTATCCGTTCCACTCCATTCATTAATTTATAGACCTCTATCATATCTCCCCTCAGCCGTCTCTTTTCCAGGTTAAAGAGCCCTAACCTTTTTAGCCTCTCTTCATAGGAGTAGGCTTCCATCCCCTTCACCAATTTGGTGGCTCTTCTCTGTACTTTTTCTAATAACGCTATGTCCTTTTTAAGATATGGCGACCAGAATTGCACACAATATTCAAGGTGCGGTCGTACCATGGAGCGATACAGAGGCATTATAATATCCCTTGTTTTATTCTCCATCCCTTTCTTTATGATACCTAGCATTCTATTTGCTTTCCTGGCCACCGCTGCACACTGGGCGGAGGGTTTTAACATGTTATCCACGATGACTCCTAAGTCCTTTTCCTGGGTGGTGGTTTCTAATGTGGAGCCTTGCATCGTGTAACTATAGTGTGGGTTGTTCTTTCCTAGGTGCATAACTTTGCATTTGTCCACATTAAATTTCATCTGCCATTTGGGATGCCCAGTCTTCCAATTTATCCAGATCCTCCTGCAGTTTTCCACAATCCTCTTGGGTTTTAACAACTTTAAACAGTTTTGTGTCATCTGCAAATTTGATAACCTCACTAGTTATTCCCTTTTCCAGGTCATTTATGAATATGTCAAAAAGTAGCGGACCCAGTCAGGACTGGCTACGTTCTCTAGATCTAAAGGATGCATATACGCATATCCTCATACCTACAGATCACAGGAAATTCCTTTGGTTCCTTTTCCAGGGAAGACACTTCCAATGCAGGGTTCTTCCCTTCGGTCTGACTTCTGCCCCAAGGGTCTCCACGAAATGCATGGCAGTAATAGCAGCATTTCTAAGAACTCTAGGAATATTCATCTTCCCTTACTTGGACAACTGGCTCATTCGAGCATCAACAGCTCTAGAAGCCAGCTTAGCTCTTTGTCGCACGATGCGAATTCTGCGCTATTTGGGATTGGTCATAAACCTCCCAAAATCTCAGCTTACCCCTTCTCAATCTCTAGAATTCATAGGGGCTCATCTAGACACACGACAATCAAAGGCTTTCCTGCCACAGCCGCGCTGTCTTCTTATAATACAGCTGGCTTCTCCAGAACCAAGCAGGAAGTCAGTCCTCACATATGGGTGACATCAACGTCGATGAAGCCCTTGCGGAGCATTTCCCCAGCTTTCCATGAAAGCCTTTGGGAATGCAGGCACGCATGCGCGGTTCCCTTCCCGCCTAAAGGTGCCATCTTACCTCAGTCACTTGTTTTCCGTGAAGCTCACCGGACATGAGTCCTAGTCATCCCGGAAAACTGTTAGATTCTTGAGATTTTTTTCGCTATTTTTTCTTCCCGGTTCGACGCCGGTTCCCCGCCCGTTGGGTTCGGTACACCGGTATCGAGCCCAATCATCTTTTTCGGTTTTTGCCCTTCGTGGCTGGTGTTCGCGCCCTTTTTTCTCTTTTTCCCTGGAAGGCCGGTCCTTTGACCTCGCGGTGTCTCTTTTTTCCCCAATGGCCTCCAGCGGTTTCAAGAAGTGTGATCGGTGTAAGAAGTTGATGTCTCTCACCGACACACACGACTGCTGCCTCCAGTGCCTCGGTCCTGATCACGACCCTAAGACGTGTGGACCATGTGGGAAGATGTATTCCAAGGTACTGCGTAGTCGACAGCATCAAAAGGGAAGGCTCTTTTCTGACTCGGCCTCCGGCCGGGCTCGGACCTCGTCTGAGGCCTCGACATCTCGGGAATCGGATCCCGAGCACCGTCGTGGCTCCTCGGACAGGGGGTCCCCCGACCGGGAACGGAAGAGGAAGAAGCGGCTCGCGAGGGCGTCGTCGGAAGAGGTCCCTGGCTCCTCGAGAGCTAGGTCTCAGACCCCCGACCATCACCCTGGGCCCGTGGAACAGGAGAAGCCTTCCAAAGTCCCTCGACTGGAGCCGGAGTCTGCTGGACACGTAAGCCCTGTAGTCCTCGTGGACTCTTCTCCCAGGGAGCCGACGTCAGGCCCGACGCCGCCGGGGCCCGAGCCGGGAGCTGCTGAGTCTCCTGAGCTGGGTCTCAGGTTGACAGCCTTGGAGAGCAGACTGTCTGCCTTCATGGAACAGCAGCGGGCACTGATGGCCAGCCTGTCTGACGCATCTGCCCCGACCACCGGGACATCGACATCAAAGTCGACCCCGGAGACCGAGTCAATACTCGAAGCCATGAAGGCTCGAGGTCGACCTCGGTCGTGGTCTCCCTCGACCTCCCGTTCGGGACTGAGGGCGTCGACGCCGGTGCCTTCGGCGTTGGGGCGGGTGCTCGCAGGCCCTGCGAGGTCGGACCCCGATTCCTCATCGGACGAGTCCGCATGGGAGACGGAGGACGAGGAGTCCCCCAACACCTTCAAGACTCGGTGGGTTCCGTCGGACTCACCGCAGTCTGAACCCCGGAGTAGATCCCCTCCAGAGGATACCCGGTTCTCGGAGTTCGTCCGGGTTATGGCCACCGTGTTGGCTATCCCTGCGGACCCCGAGGAGGAGCCTCGAGCCGAGGAGCTCGAGGCCCTGCAGTATGACTCTCCTCCGAAGGAGGCCTTTACTGTACCGGTTCCTCCGATGCTGGAGCGGCTCCTCTTCCGAATGTGGGAGGCACCGACCTCGGCGCCGGTTTTAAGCAAGCGGGTCGATTCGATCTATCGACTCCGGAAGAGCACTGGCTTTCAAAAGGTGCAGCTACCACACCATTCCATGGTTGTGGAATCGGCCATGCATCTCCTGAAAAGTCAGAAGATGCACTCCGCGGTGCCCCCTGGCAGGGAGGCCCGAAACCTCAATGGTTTTGGTAGAAAGTGCTTCCAGGGCTCGATGCTTGCTTGCCGTGTCCAGTCTTATCAGCTGTACATGGGCATGTACTTGCGAGATCTGGCCAAGGAGCTGGCCGGGTTCTCTGCTGGTCTCTCCGGGGAACCCTTGCAGAGGTTCAAGCCCTTGTCCTCGGGGATCCGGGAATGTTCAAAATTTATGTCCCGCACTGCCTACGATGGCTTTGAGGCTTCGGCCCGTGTTGCGGCAGCCGGCATTGCGGCTCGACGCCAGGCATGGCTGCAGTCATCGGACCTCGAGCCATGGGTTCAGGACAAGTTGGTCGATGTCCCTTGCCGAGGTGAGAACCTGTTTGGCAAGCCCATGACCGAGAAGGCCGCACAGCTCGAGACCGAGCACCTCACAAGGACAAGGCTGTCTAGAAAAACCTCTGCCCCTTCTCACAAGAAGAAGGGCTCGGGTAAAAAGTCCTTTTACCCGAGGAAGGACACTGCCTACAAACAGTACCCACAATATCAGGTTGCCCAAGCTGCCCCTCAGGGTCAGCAAGCCAAGGGGCAGGGTAATGGGCCCCGTAGGCAGAGGACCCCCAAGCCTCCGGCCCCTGTTCCCACTCAGCAGGGTGGGAGCTTTTGACTCCTTAGGCATAGCCTCTCCGTCCCTGCTCTCCCAACCTTGCACAGGAGGTCGCCTCGCTCTTTTTGCCCACCACTGGCCACTCATCACTGGAGACAGTTGGGTATTAAGCATAGTCCAAAGGGGCTATGCACTACACTTCCAACAACTGCCTCCTCCATATTTTCTAGGGGAGCCTCCAAGGCCTCCCCTGCACACAGATCTTCTCCTTCAGGAGCTGCAAGGTCTGTTGGTGGACAAAGCAGTGGAGCCTGTGCCTCCCCACTTACACGGTCGAGGGTTCTACTCCAGGTATTTCCTGGTATCAAAAAGAACAGGTGGTCTTCGACCTATTCTGGACCTCCGAAACCTCAACAAGTTCCTGGAGAAGGAAAAGTTCAAGATGCTTACTCTTGGGACACTTCTGCCCTACCTCCAGCAGGGAGATTGGCTATGCTCCTTGGATCTAAAGGATGCGTACACTCACATCCTCATTCATCCAGACCACAGAAAGTATCTCAGGTTCATTGTGGGAGGAAACCATTATCAGTACAGAGTGCTACCTTTTGGCCTCACCTCCGCTCCCAGGGTCTTTACCAAATGCCTGGCAGTGGTGGCGGCCTACCTGAGAAATCAGGGAATTTTTGTCTTCCCCTACCTGGACGACTGGCTCATCAGGGGTCAGACATGCCAGGAGGCCAGACAAGCCACCCTCAGAACTATTGCTCTTCTTCAGAGCCTGGGGTTTGTCATAAACTTCGCAAAGTCCACTTTGCTCCCCTTCCAGAACTTGGAGTTCATAGGGGCAAGGTTGGACTCTCTGCTGGCAAAGGCATTCTTGCCAGAAGACAGAGCCCAAAGACTGATAAGCTTGGCAAGCCAGTTTCTCAGCAGGTCACTGGTCTCCGCCAGACTCTGCCTGAGGCTTCTTGGCCACATGGCTTCGACAGTACATGTGACCCCCAATGCCAGGCTCCATATGAGGCTTGCACAGTGGTGCCTTTGGACTCAGTGGTCACAGGCCACAGGCAGCCTCAGAGACAGAATAAAGGTGTCCAGACAATTTCTGAACTCCCTCACCTGGTGGCTGCATCCTCCCAATCTGCTGCGAGGAATGCCTTTTTAGACTCCTGGATTCACAGTGGTGTTGACCACGGATGCCTCCCTGCAGGGCTGGGGAGCTCATTGTCTGGGCAAGTGCACCCAGGGCCTATGGTCTCCCTGGGAAGCCGCACAACAGATCAATCTCTTGGAACTCAGGGCTATTCGATTAGCCCTCAAAACTTTCTCTCCCACCCTGGCTCACCAGTCTGTCCTGGTTCAAACAGACAATCAGGTGGCTATGTTCTATGTGAACAAGCAGGACGGAACTGGGTCCAGGCTTCTTTGTCAGGAAGCACAGAACCTTTGCTTGTTTGCTCTCAGACACAACATGCTCCTCAAGGCAGTGTATCTACCTGGCCAGGAGAATTACCTGGCTGACAGGTTGAGCAGGATTCTGCAGCCCCACGAGTGGCAGCTCCATGCTTTGGTGGTTCAGAAGATTTTCCTGAGATGGGGACTTCCATCCATAGATCTGTTTGCCAGTCCTCTGAACAAACAGCTGCCAAAGTTCTGCTCCAGGCAACCGCATCCTCTGAGGATAGCAGCAGATGCTTTTCTGATTCCCTGGTCTCAGGGCCTCCTGTATGCGTTTCCTCCCACGCCCTTGGTGGCCCGAACTCTGTTCAGGATTCTTCAGGACAAGGCCTCGGTCCTGCTGGTGGCTCCCAGGTGGCCGAGACAGCCTTGGTTTCCATTTCTGCTTCAACTGGCGGTGGATCCCCCACTGCCTCTGGGGTTGCAACCCGACCTTCTCTCTCAGGATCAGGGTTCCCTTCTGCACCCAAATCTCAAAACTCTCAATTTGATGGCATGGAGGCTGCAAGGGTAGTTTTAGCTCCCTGGGGCCTGCCTCAGGAAGTTGAGGAGGTTGTTCTAGCCTCTAGAAAGCAGTCCACTAGGAAAACATATGCCCTGAAATGGAAAAGGTTTTCTGTGTGGTGTCAGCTACGTACAGAGGATCCCTTCTCCTGTACTGTGCCTGTTGTGCTTCAGTACGTACTGCACTTGTCAAATCAAGGACTCAAGTCCAATTCTGTTCGGGTCCACCTCTCAGCTCTAGCTGCTCACCACTCACTGGTGGAAGGACATTCTCTGTCGGTTCACCCTTTGGTGTCCAGATTTCTCAGAGGCTTGCTCTTGCTAAAGCCTCCAATCCGTCCTCCTGCTCCTGAGTGGGAGTTGAATGTGGTCTTGCAGCAACTGACTCGCCCACCTTTTGAGCCGATGGCTACTTGTCCTCTACGCTTCCTGTCCTGGAAGGCACTCTTCTTGGTAGCCCTAACCTCGGCTAGGCGAGGGAGTGAGCTTCAGACCCTGGTCTGTGACAGGTCTTACACCAGATTCAATAGGAACAGGGTAGTCCTCAGGACTCATCCAAAGTTCCTCCGAAAGGTTGTCTCCTCTTTCCACCTCAACCAGGAGGTGGTTCTTCCAACATTCTTCCCTAGGCCTCATGCAAGCCAGGCTGAAGCAGTTTTGCATACCCTGGACTGTAGGAGGGCCTTATCCCTTCTACCTTGACCGTATGCAAGGGCACAGAAGGGCTACTCAGTTCTTCATTTCTTTTGACCCTAATAATTTGGGGTTAGCTGTGTCCAAGCATACCTTGTCCACCTGGGTGGCTGACTGTATCACCTGGGCTTACAAGGCGGCTGACCTTCCTTTGCAGGGTCAGGTCACGGCCCACCGTGTCAGGGCAATGGCTGCCTCAGTGGCTCATCTCCGCTCTGTACCGTTGGTGGACATATGCAGGGCTGCTACTTGGTCTTCAAGCCAGACTTTTGCGGCCCATTACTATCTGGAAAGGGAGTCCCGTAGGGACAGTGCTTTTGGCCAGGCAGTACTCCGGAATCTCTTTGAGGTTTAGGCAACACCTGCCCTCCTGCCCTCTGTTGGGCTACCGGTGGAGGTTCTGTCAGTGAAAAGCCTTTCTTTGATGCTGGGACTAGAGGGTGTTCTCTTGTTTAGCCTGGGTTCCTGGTAGCCCAGAGCTAGGGAGTCACCCATATGTGAGGACTGACTTCCTGCTTGGTCCTGGAGAAAGAGTGGTTACTCACCTGTAACAGTTGTTCTCCAGGAGCAGCAGGAATCAGTCCTCACAACCCTCCCTCCTCCCCTGGGAGTTGCAGTTGTACATAGTTTATTTTTCATTTTTGTGTGCTGTTCTTAGCTATGTCATTTGACTGAGGTAAGATGGCACCTTTAGGCGGGAAGGGAACCGCGCATGCGTGCCTGCATTCCCAAAGGCTTTCATGGAAAGCCTGGGGAAATGCTCCGTAAGGGCTTCATCGACGTCGATGTCACCCATATGTGAGGACTGATTCCTGCTGCTCCTGGAGAACACCTGTTACAGGTGAGTAACCACTCTATCCCAAGCAGCTATGAAACTCTTTCTGACTGCTCGGGAGATGCTTCAGCTTCTGGGGCATATTGCATCCATTGTCCTTGTGGTCCCCTATGCTCGCCTTCATATGCGAGCAGCCCAGTGGACCCTATCCTCTCAGTGGACACAGGCCTCGGGTCGCCTATGGGACAAAATCAGAAACTTTCCATGTCTCATTTCGTCCTGCCAATGGTGGCGATCACTGGAAAACCTTCTAATAGGATCTCATTTCCAGCAGCCTCTATGCCAAGCCACCCTAACAGCAGATGCGTCCAAGTTGGGTTGAGGGACTCACTTGCACAATCTCTCCACTCAGGGTCTCTGGACTCCATAGGAGGCTTGTCTTCACTTAAACCTCCTAGAACTCAGATCCATTTTCTATGCTCTTCAAGTATTCCAGGCCCAGCTCAGCTACAAGACAGTCCTGGTTCAAACTGACAAACAAGTAGCCATGTTCTACGTGAACAAGCAGGGTGGAACAGGCTCTCTGTCATTATGCAACGAAGCTTTGTGACCACTGTTCCCTCTAAGCTGTGTGCATGTGCGCGCGCACACACCTCGCCGAGCGAGCGCACATACTTTATAACAGAGCGCACAAAAATTACGGTTCTAATTCTGATAGAAAATAACACAGACATCTTAAAATTTAAAAGTTGTTGTGTATTTACGGTTTTCACAAGTTCTACAATATTATCTAGTGCAATCAATGTGGTGTACATACTGTATTCTGACGTGTAGTCAAATTTTAAAGTATAGAACTCCGAGTGTCGTTATGTGACGCACAAAAATTTAACCTTCCTTCAAAAGCTGCACAGCTGATATTTTATGCGCACACGGCCTACAGAAAATTAGAGGGAACATTGTTTGTGACTGTGGGCCCTCGCCAGAGAGCACCAAATCCACCTAGTGGTATATCTTCTGGGCATTCAGAACCTTTGGGCAGACAAACTCGGTCGAATACTGCTGCCACACGAATGGTCTCTTCACTCAGACCAAATTTCTCGAGTGTTTCGAATCTGGGGAACCCCAGGTATAGACCTCTTTGCAAGTCTACAGAATGCCAAACTTCCCCGGTTCTGTTCCAGAATTCCGGCTCAAAACTGTCAGTCAAGAGATGCTTTCCTCCTCCACTGGGGGCAGGACTTCCTCTATGCCTTTCCACCCATTCCCCTCATTCCCAAAACACTGTTCAAGCTTCAGAGAGACAGAGGACGTATGATACGCATAGCTCCATGTTGGCCATGGCAAATGTGGTATCCTCTGCTTCTATGTCTCTCTCAAGCCACGCCACTGGAGTTGGGATTTGCTCCAGATCTTCTTTCCCAGGAGGGCGGGACGCTATTGCACCCGAATCCCCAGTCCCTGCATCTCAGGGCCTGGTTGCTGAAAGCCTAGAGCTTCCAGATATCAACCTTTCTCAACAGGTAAAGGAGAGATATATATAATATAACCCTCCAATTGTATTGTCTAAACGTTGTTAAGTACCCACATGTTAAATGTAACCCACCAATTGTGATGTAATGTGACCACTTTGATTGAAGGATAAGGTGGTATACAAATCCGTCTAAATAAATAAATATCCTGGTGGCCTCCAGAAACCCTCCACAAGGTGATCATACGCCTTCAAGTGGAAAAGGTTCTCTGTATGGTGTTCTCAAAGGGGGCTTCACCCCCTTTCGGTGCCTCTAGAATTGCTACTGGAGTATTTCCTCCATTTATCAAATTCTGGTCTTAAAACCAATTCAGTAAGGGTCCATCTTAGTGCCATTGCAGCTTCTTGCAAGCCTTTGGATGGACAACCTATTTCCTCTTATCCACTCCGTAGCAAGATTTATGAGAGGTTTACTCTTAGCAAAACCTCCCATTAAGCCACCGCCGGTGGCATGGGATCTAAATCTTGTTCTTGGGCAGCTCATGAAACCGCCCTTTGAGCCTTTAGCCACTACAATTCTAACGTTTCTCTCCTGGAAGGACATCTTCCTAGTTGCTCTCACTTCTGCGAGACGCATCAGTGAGTTACAGGCTTTAGTGGCAGATCCTTGTTATGCAAGATTTCACCATGATAAGGAGGTTCTTAGGACTCATCCCCACTTTATGCCAAAAGTGGTTTCGCCTTTTCATTTAAATCAAGCGGTTTACCTTCCTGTATTCTTTCCTAGGCCTCATGCCTCTAATGCAGAAAGGAACCTTCATACTTTAGATTGTAAAAGAGCCCTGGCTTTTTACCTTCAAAGAACTAAGCAACACAGAAAATCTTCTCAGCTTTTTGTTGCTTTTGATTCTAGTCATTTGGGACTTCCAGTTTCCAAAAGAACTCTCGCTAGGTGGATTGCAAATTGCATATCCTTTGCATGCGAGAGTAAGGGACTTTCTCTCGAAGGCCATGTCACAGCTCACAATGTGAGAGCCATGGCAGCCTCTATGGCTAATCTTCGTTCTGTGTCCATTGACGACATCTGTAGAGCAGCCACTTGGGCTTTGGTACACACTTTCACAGCCCATTACTGTTTAGACAAGGATTCCATGGGTTTGCAGCTTCCTCGGGTCATCCCCCTGGCATCTGTCAGCTGGGGAGTCCCCATATGTGAAGACTACATTCCTGCTTGTTCCTGGAGATAGCATAGTTACTCACCTGTAACAGGTGATCTCCGGGAACAGCAGGAATAAGTCTTCACAACCCACCCACCTCCCCTAGGAGTTCTCTCTCTCTCTCTCTCTCTCTTTTTTCTCCTTCTCTCCTTTTGTCTCGGCTTTAAACTCAACTGAAGAGGGAGAGTTGGAAAGGTGGAAAGGCAGCACGTAGGCGCTGTGGGATGCTCGCAAAAGCTTTCCTATTGGATGCAGGGGAGTGTTCCCGCGCAGGCTCCGTCAGTACCGACGATACCCATATGTGAAGACTTATTCCTGCTGTTCCCAGAGATCATCTGTTACAGGTGAGTAACTACGCTATATACTGCCTTTCTGAGGAAGTAAAGCGGTTTACAAAATCAGTAGTTAAAATCAGATACATAAAGGAAAGGGAATGCCATCTCATGGTCAGGAAAGTATAGAGAAATAAGAGGACACTGAGAATCAAAAACATCCAGGTGTGGCAGTACTATACTCCCTACAATCCTCTGCCTGATCATGGAGGCAAATTAAAGAAATGATTGAAGAGCTGTGTTTTCAGATCCGTTTTGAAGCTTTTAAATGACTTAGCTAGCCAAAGGTGATGGGGGAGACTGTTCCAAAGGGAAGGGGCAGCAGAGAAATAAACAGAGCAGTGAGTGACGTCAAATCTAATCATAGTAGATGACAGTATGCAGATTCTGTTGTCACACAATAAATGAAGAGTACGTGAGAGGGAATAGCTATTGATGAGAGGATGGTTTATGGTTTAGGCACTTGATATACCACCCTTTACTGCAGATAAATGTACAGGAGCCTCATCCTACAAAACTTTAAACATGAGGGAAAGAATTTTGAACTGGATGTGTGCTGTGATTGGAAGCCAATGGTGGTGCATTAATAGTGGTGTAATGTGATCATACTTACCAGCTTTAGAAAGGACTGCCATTTTTATACTGATTGGAGGCGCTTTAAATTATACTCGGGAAGACCAGCGTAAATAGTGTTGCAATAATCCAACGTGGATATAGTGAGACTCATAATGACAGTGGTCTGAGCAGGGAGGTCAAGACAAGGGCGGATAGTGTAAAACTGGTGATGGATTGAAAGAAGATCACACTACGGAATCTACTTGTTGAAAAAGAGTTCAGAATCGATGATGGCGCTAAGGTATCTAAAAGAAGGAGTTAGTGATATTAGAGACATTCGAATACAGGGCTGATGGAAGGAGCCTGTGAACCAGGTTGCTGCAGTTCTTCCAGGTTGAGCCAGAGGCAATTATTCAGAAGCCATTGGACTACTTTCTGTAGACAGAAGTTAATCTGAGACAGGTCTGAGTGGATAGGGTCTTAAATGAGTGATAAAAAGAAGTAAGAGGAGGAGGAAGCACAGCAAGATCAGAATCAAAAAAAGAAACTAGAATGACCCCAGCCACCTTTTCATTCACAGATTTTGGAACCACCCATTTAATAGCCTAGGCTAAAGCTCAGAGGCTTCTTAGCCAGATTCAAACAGCGCCATCTGCTGGACAATAAATGATGCTGGAGAAAACTGGAGATGTTTCTTATGTCCTAAAACTGTCTTTTGGGCGTAGATTCCTTTACTTCTGCTTTCTGAGGGGAACCTCACTGTAATTCTTGATCTCCCTCCATTTACAAACTCCTCCACCATCTCTAAGCAATCCTTTAGCTCTGACGCACGATAATGTTTTTCTTTGACTTTTTAAAAATTGGGCAAATGAGAAGCCCCACCACTCTAAGTTGGGTGAGTGGTCTTTATCAAAGCTGAGTGAGAGAGATCCAGGAAAAATACAAATCTCAAGTCTCCAAAACTGAAGAGATTTGTGCCTTCTAATAGCGTGCATCAACCTCTGCTTCATTTCAAAGGAGTGGAAACTTGCCACTAGGGCTCTGGGGGCATTATTATTTGCTCCATGTAGGGCCAAGGCTTCTGTGAATTCTGTCATTTATACCAGACTCTTATTGTCTGGGACACACTATTGGTATATATCTCACCTGGAGCAGTCTTTTCTCCCCAAGACAGGCTCTGGTAGTCCTAAAATTCTAATGTTTCTTCTATATCATTTCTCCAGGTCTTCCTGTTTGTCTTTATTTTCTTTTGTGGTGGCTTTTATTTTTTTTAATCTTTATGGTAAAGTAAGCCATGGATTCAATTTGCTTGCCAATTTGGATCTCATTCTGAGAAGCTCTCTTTTCAAGCGATTTCAACTTTGATTTAATTTCTGCCACCACCATTTTCTAAAATCCTTTTTAGCATTTTAATTTATTTAATTAAGTTTGCCATATCTGATTTGTTTACAGGAAGATCCCCTATTACAGTAGGGATTGTGGTAGTCATGTCACAGTCCAGATGGGTTGGAGCTTTTTCTCTTTTCTGAGTAGTGTTCAGACCGGCAAGATGTAACTAGGTTTATTCTGATGTTCTATAGACCAGCCTACATGCCCTTGGAAAACAATCAAGAAAGTAGTGCATCAACTTGAGGTGCAAAACTGAGTAGTTAGACTCTTCATACAATCTAGATTAGACAGCATCCCTCAATCAGAGACAAGTTAGTCTTCTAACGAGAGCATAAGAACATACTAGGTCAGACCAAGGTCCATCAAGCCCAGTATCCTGTTTCCAACAGTGGCCAATCTAGGTCACAAATAGCAGTTTCCAAAAAGACACACAGGTTTCACAATGCTACTATTGGGACAAGCAGTGGATTTCCCGGGTCCTGTTTAATAATGGTTTATGGACCTTTCCTCCAGGAACTTGTCCAAACCTTTTTTAAACCAAGCTACACTAACAGCTTTTACTACATCATTCGGGATACACTGTAACTTCATTGCATGTCCCTAGTCTTTCTACTTTTTGATGGTGTAAACAGTTGATCTGCGTTTACCTGTTCTACTCCATTTATCAATTTATAGATCTCTACATATCTCCCCTCAGTCTTTTTTTTCCATGTTGAAGAGACCTAACCTTTTAAGCCTCTCCTCATAGGGATATCCTACTATCCGTTTACCATTTTGGTTGCTCTTCTCTATACCTTTTCTAATTCCACTATATCCTTTTTAAGATATGGCGACCAGAATTGCACACAATATTCAAGGTGCAGTCGCACCATGGAATGATTCAGAGGCATTATAATATCTTTTGTTGTATTCTCCATTCCTTTCCTTATGATTCCTAGCATTCTATTTGCCTTCTTGGCCACCGTTGCACACTGGGCGAAGAGTTTCAACTTTGTTATCCACGATGTGACTGAAATCTATTTCCTGAGTGGTGGTTCCTAATGTGGAATCTTACATCGTGTAACCATAGTTTGGGTTGTTCTTTCTTAGGTGCATAATGTTGCACTTGCCCACATTCAATTTTATCTGTCATTTGAACATCTAGTCTTCCAATTTATCAAGGTCCTCTTGCAGTTTTTCACAATCCTCTTGTGTTTTAACAACTTTAAATAATTTTGTGTCATCTGCAAATTTGTTGATCTCACTAGTTATTCCCATTTCCAGGACATTTACGAATATGTTAAAAAGCAGCGGACCCAGCACAGATCCCTGGAGCACTCCATTATTCACCTTTCTCCATTGGGAAAAGTGGCCATTTAGCTCTTCCCTCTGCCTTCTATCTTTTTAACCAGTTCCTGATCCACAATAGTACACTGCCTCCTATCTATGACTTTTTAATTTGGCCAAGAGTCTCTCATGAGGGGCCTTGTCAACAGCTTTCTGAAAATCCAGATACGCTACATCGACCGGCTCACCTTTGTTTATCTGTTTATGCACATCTTAAAAAAATAACAGATTAATAAGACAAAACCTTCTGTGGCTAAAGCCATGTTGACTTTCTCCCATTAAACCATAACTATCTACATTTCAGTAATTTTGTTCTTTATAATGGTTTCTACCATTTTTCCTGGTGCTCACGTCAGGGTCACTGGTCTGTAGTTTCCTAGATCACCCCTGGAACCCTTTTTAAAAATTGCCGTTACATTGGCCATTCACCAATCTTCAGGTATTACAGATTATTTTAACGATAGTTCACAGATTACTAATAATAGGTCTGCAATCTCATATTTAATTTCTTTCAACACCCTCTGATGTATACCATCCGGTCCAGATGATTTGCTACTCTTTAGTTTATCAAATAGTTGTAATACATCTGCCCGGTTTATCGATATTTCTTTCAGTTCTTCCGATACAGAACCTTTAAATACCATTTTAGTCATGGATATCTTCCTTACAGCTTCAGTAAAAACCGAAGCAAAGAATTCATTCGGTCTCTCCGCTATGGCCTTAACCCCTCTTAGTGCCCCTTTTACCCCGTATCATTACAAAAATGAGAGTATTGTGCCCTCTTAAGAAAAAGCAGGTTTTATTAGCTGTGAGCCAAGTGTATTCCTCTAAATAAAGTCCAACCAAGAGAAACCAGAGCAATACTGACAAAAGTAATCAGAGATTTTCTCAGTGCAGCAGCGTCATACCTACAAGCCCCAATTTCTCCTGAGGTTGCTTCCCTTCTCGAGGCTGCTTCCCTTCTTAAGACTGCAAATCTCCCATAGGCCGCATAGCCCAATGAGCAACTGCATGTGCAGCATCTGTTATTATGAAGTAGACTTAATTTGCTTACATCAGTTCAGTTTCCCTCATATGATTCGTTCTTGGTGCTTATGTGGAAGGCTGCTAGGGACTCTTAGAACCAGACTGTCCACCCACTGGAGACGTGGAGGAGTAGTTTAGTGGTTAGGGCAGCAGCCTGGAACCCAAAATACTAAGGTTCAAATCCCACTGACAACTAACTGTGGCCTTAGGCAAGTCCATTGCCTCAGGTACAAACTTGGATTGTAAGTCCGACAGGGAAATACCTACAGTACCTGATTATAACTCACCCTGAACTACTACTGGAAAGGCATGACTAAATACTAATGAATAAAAAATAAAATAAACTACAAGTCAGTCTATTAGAGTTTTTATACCTGGATACCCTCTCACTAGATCACAGTCAGAGGCACATACTGCTCCAAAAATGTTAGCCTTCACCCAAAAGTAGGCAGCTAACAGCAATTCCTAGCTAATTGGCCATTGGCACATAAAGAAATTTAAGTGTATGCCCTTCTTTTCTCATCTGCTTATGCATCATTCTTCATTTCTTGGGGTGGAAAGGTAGAGCAGCAAACTTGGTGGCTATCTTTGGGCTCACCAACTCCCCTCCTCTTCCTATTTAATTGTTCTCTTATAACAGATAACCAAAATTTTATCTATTTATGTCAATGATTTCCCCTTCCAACTAATACCAAACACTTCTATCTAATTCACCTGGCTAATTGGTGAGTGGGTCTTTATGTCAAGATTTGGAAGATGAGTTCAGTTGGAGTTTGTTTAGTGTGATAGAGAACTAATACCTCAAAAGTGCTTTGACTTAAGAAAGCATAATTAGCCTTCCTCCTCTTTTATTTAGAGATATAAAAGAAAGCCCTAGAGTAGATGTGTGCAAACTGTGGCACTAGAGCTAAGACGGTCCTGCTGGTGCTAAAGATTTGGCCTGCTACCAAACTGCTATAAAATTAACATGCAGCCTGCAATGCCCTCCCCACATCCCATGAACCTCTAGATCTGTGCTCTTATGCAGTCCGGCAGGGTATTCTCCTCAAGGCGGTATACCTGCCGGGCCAGGACAACTGGCTGGCCGACAGACTCAGCAGGATGCTCCTGCTGCACGAGTGGTAGCTAGACTGGGAAGTAGCCAGTGGACGTTTCCAGACCTGGGGGGAACCGGTGATGGACCTGTTTGCAAGCCCGGACAATCACCATTTGCCCCGCTTCTGCTCGAGGCAGCCACACCCCGCTAAGATGGCAGCCGACGCCTTTCTAGTTTCATGGTCAGTGGGTCTTCCGTATGCTCCCCCCCCCCCCGACGCCTCTGATCGCCAAGACTGTTCAAGATTCTTCACAACAGAGCTTCAGTCATCCTGATAGTCCCACGGTGGCCCAGGCACCATGGTTTCCGCTCCTCCTACAACTAGCAGTGGAGGCTCCCACCCCTTTAGGGTCAGCTCCACGGCTCCTTTTCCAGGAGGGGGCTCTCTTTTGCATCCCAAGCTCAGCTCCCTTTTGCTGACAGCACGGCTGCTGAGAGGGTGAGTCTAGCCCTGCTCCTCCTTCCGAAGGACGTGGAGGATATTTTGCTGGCTTCACACTGAGTGTCTACCAGACGGGCTTACGCTTTTAAGTGGCGCAGGTTTGCGCTTTGGTGCGCTGAGCAAGGGGTAGACCACTTGCCTGGTGGTTGTGGTATTGCAATACCTTCTCCACCTCTCCAGGACGGGGCTTAAGTCCAACTCTGTCAGAGTGCATCTCAGTGCCCTAGCAGCGAACCACCATCAGGTGGATGGAAAACCCCCTCTCAGTTCATCCAGTGGTGTCCTGGTTCTTAAAGGGCCTACTCCTGTTGAAGCCCCCGGTCCGCCCCCTGGTGACCGAATGGGATCTTAGTGTAGTATTGTGGCAGCTCACTCGGCTGCCCTTCGAACCGTTGGCCACGTGCCACCTCTGTTCTCTCTTGGAAGGTGGTTTTCTTGGTTGCGCTCACTTCCGCACGGAGGGTGAGTGAGCTCCAGGCCCTCGTGGCAGAGAGGCCTTATACCAGGTTTGACAAGAATAGGGTGGTGCTTTTCACGCACACCAAATTCTTTCCGAAGGTGGTCTCCTCGTTCCACCTCAACCAGGAGGTGGTCCTTCCTACCTTCATTCCCAGACCGCATGCCAGTCGGGCAGAGGCGGTCCTCCAAACCTTGGACTGTAAGAGGGCTGTGTCCTTCTACATTCAACGTACTCATGGTCACCGGAAAGCCTCTCAGCTTTTTGTTTCCTATGACCCCAGTAAACTGGGGGAGGCGGTGTCCAAGCATACGCTGTCCACATGGGTGGCGGACTGTATTGCCTGGGCTTAAGAGGAAGCGAGGCTTCCACTGGAAGACCGTGTTATGGCTCATAGGGTCAGGGCCATGGTGGTATCAGTGGCTCACCTGCGCTCTGTTCCTCTGGCAGACATCTGCCGGGCTGCCACCTGATCTTCGGTTCATACCTTCGCAGCTCACTGCCTGGATAGGGAGTCCCGATGGGACAGTGCCTTTGGCCAGGCCATACTCCGTAACCTTTTTGGTGTCTAGTCAACTCCTGCCCTCCGACCCTTCTGTGTTCAGGCTACTGAAGTGCTACTTTCCTTGGATGCAGGTTCTATTTTCCTTGTGGTTGCTTGTGGCTCTCGATGAGAGAGCCTTTTTAGCTGTATGTTCATGGTAACCTGTAGCTGGGGAGTCCCATATGTGAGGACTGCTTGTTCCCGGAGAAAGTGTAGTTACCTGTAACAAGTGTTCTCCAGGACCAAGCAGGAAGTCAGTCCTCACATATGGGTGACGTCGGCGCCGACGGAGCCCTCGCGGAGCAATTTCCCCAGCTTTCAAAGAAAGCCTTTGGGAATTGCAGTGCGCATGCGCGGTCCCCTTCCCGCCCAAGGGTGCCATCTTGCTCAGTCTTCTTTTTTCCGCGGAGCCCTACAGACGTTGTTTGTGATCGCCGCTGAAAAAGTTGATTTTATTTACTATTCTTTTCTCGGTTTGACGCCGGATCCTTTTCCCGCCCAGACCTGATACGCCGGTATCGAGTCCGTTCTTTATTTTTTTCGGTTTTTGTCCTTCGTGACTAGCGTTCGCGCCATTTTTCTTTTTTCACTGGCAGCCCTGTCTTTTGACCTCGCAGGGGCCCTTTTTCCCCCGATGGCTGCCAGCGGGTTTAAAAAGTGTGATCGGTGTAAGAAACTTATGTCTCTTACCGACACACATGACTGCTGCCTCCGCTGCCTCGGACCCGATCATGACCCGATGATCTGTGGTCCGTGTGGCAAAATGTCCTCAAAAGTGTTGAGGAGTCGGCAGCATCAAAAAGAACGAATCTTCTCTGACTCCGTGTCCGGCCGGGCCCGGACCTCGTCAGAGGCTTCGACGTCCCGGGACTCCGGTCCTGAGCATCGTCGGAGTTCCTCTGAGAGGGGGTCTCCTGCCCGGGAACATCATAGGAAGAAGAAACCCGCGAGGGCGGCGTCGGTGGACGCTCCTGGTTCCTCGAGGGCCAGGTCGCATAGCCCCGATAGCCGTCCCGGGTCCTCGGAGTCGGAGAGGCCTTCGAAACATCCTCGTCTCGAGATGGAGTCTCCTGGACACGTGATTACTGTAGTCCTCGTGGACTCGCCTCCGAAGGAGCCGACGTCGGGCCCCAAGTCAGGGGCTGCTGGGTCTCCTGAGCTCGGACTCAGGTTGACGACCTTGGAGAGCAGTTTAGCTGCCTTCATGGACCAGCAGCGGGCATTGATCACTGGCCTCGCCGGTGCATCTGCCCCGACCACCGGGACGTCGATGTCCAAGTCGACCCCGGAGACCAAGCCAATCCTCGAGTCCATGCGAGCTTGAGTTGATCCTCGGTCACGGTCTCCCTCGGCCTCCCGTTCGGGACCGAGGTCGTTGACGCCGGCCTCGGCATCGGGGCGGAGGGCATCGGTGCCCGCCCAACTGGAGCCGCTCGATTCCTCCTCCGAGGAGTCGGGCTGGGAGACGGAGGACGAAGAGTCACCAGGTACTTTTCGGACTCGGTGCGTCCCATCGGACTCGCCCGAGTCCGAACCTCGGAGACGGTCCCCCCCGGAGGACACCCGGTTCTCGGACTTCATGCGGGATATGGCCAAGGCCTTGGCATTCCCCACGGATCCCGAGGAGGAGCCTCGAGCCGAAGAGCTCGATGCCCTCCATTATGACTCTCCCCCAAAGGAGGCCTTTACTGTACCGGTTCCTCCGATGCTGGAGCGACTTCTCTTCCGCATGTGGGAGAGCTCGGCGTCGGCGCCGGTGTTAAGCAAGCGGGTCGATTCCATTTATCGAGTCCGCAAGAGCCCCGGGTTCCAAAAGGCACAACTACCGCACCATTCCATGGTGGTGGAATCGGCCATGCATTGACTCAAGAGTCAGAAGATGCACTCCTCAGTGCCTCCCGGCCGGGAGGCCCGGAACCTGGATGCCCTTGGTAGGAAGTGCTTCCAGGGCTCTATGCTTGCTTGTCGAGTCCAGACTTACCACCTCTACATGGGCATGTATCTCCGGGACCTGGCAAAGGAGATTGCCGGGTTCTCTGCTGGTCTCTCCGAGGAACCTTTGCAGAGGTTCCAGGCCTTGTCCACTGGTATTCGGGAGTGCTCGAAGTTTATCTCTCGAGCAGCCTACGATGGCTTCGAAGCATCGGCTCGGGTAGCCGGAGCCGGCATCGGTGCCCGCCGACAGGCTTGGCTTCAGTCATCCGACCTCGAGCCATGGGTACAGGACAAGTTGGTCGATGTCCCCTGCAGAGGTGAAAACCTCTTTGGCAAGCCCATGGCTGAGAAGGCTGCACAGATCGAGACCGAGACTCTGACCAGGACTCGGCTGTCCAGAAAAACCTCTGCCCCTTCTCAGAAGAAGAAGGGCTCGGGGAAAAAGCCCTTTTACCCGAGGAAGGCGGCTGCCTATAAACACTACCCTCATTATCAGGCCTCAGCAGCTCCCCAACAGGGTCAGCAGGCCAAGGGACGGGGTAATGGGTCCCGTAGGCAGCAGGCCCCCAAGCCCACAACACCGGCCCCTGCTCAGCAGGGTGGGGGTTTTTGACTCCTTCAGCATAGCCTCTTCCCCTCCGCTGGTTTCTCTCAGCACAGGAGGCCGGCTGGTCCACTTTGCCCACAGGTGGTCAGCCATCACATCAGATACCTGGGTGCTTCATATAGTTCAAAAAGGCTATCTTCTACACTTTCACCAGGTACCTCCCTCCTACTTTCCAGGGGAGCCTCCAAGATTCCCTCTGCACAGGGACTTACTCCTTCAGGAGTTAGCAAGTCTTCTTCAGGAACAGGCTGTGGAACCGGTGCCCCACCACCTGAGAGGTCACGGCTTTTATTCCAGGTACTTTCTGATACCAAAAAGAACAGGAGGCCTCAGGCCCATCCTGGACTTGCGAAACCTCAACAAGTTCCTGGCAAGGGAAAAGTTCAAGATGTTTACTTGGAATCCTGCTGCCCTACCTCCAGCAGGGAGACTGGCTATGCTCCTTAGATCTAAAGGATGCATATACTCACATCCTTATTCATTCAGACCACAGACAATATCTCAGGTTTGTTGTGGGAGGAAATCATTACCAGTACAGGGTACTGCCCTTTGGCCTATCCTCCGCCCCCAGGGTGTTCACCAAATGCTTAGCAGTGGTGGCGGGCTATCTAAGACTTCAAGGCCTTTTTGTGTTTCCATACCTGGACGACTGGCTCATCAGAGCCCAGTCTTCCCAAGAGGCCACTCATCGCACTGTGACTCTACTCCAGCACTTGGGATTGTCATAAACTTCGCAAAGTCCGCTTTGCTCCCCTCTCAAAATCTCGAATTCATAGGCGCCTGGTTGAACACACTTCAGGCGCGGGCCTTCCTGCCTCTGGACAGGGCCCACAGGCTCATGGATCTCGCCAGACACTTTCACAGCAATTCCCTGGTCTCTGCCAGGCAATTTCTGAGACTGCTCGGCCATATGGCTTCCACGGTCCATGTGACCCCCAATGCCCGCCTGAATATGCGACCTGCTCAGTGGTGCCTTCGCACTCACTGGCATCAGGCCACAGGGAGCCTGGCAGACTCAGTAGAGATATCCGACCTGCTGGTCTCTTCTCTGCGGTGGTGGTTTCATCTGCCAAACCTGGTGCTGGGAGTGGATTTTCAATCTCCTCCGCCTTCTCAGGTACTGACATCCGATGCTTCTCTCCTGGTTTGGGGAGCACATTGCCAAGGGACCTGTACTCAAGGCCTCTGGACTCCTTGGGAGTCTGCTCAGCAGATAAACTTCCTGGAGCTCAGAGCCATCCGCCTAGCTCTGAGAGCCTTCTCCCACCTCACTTCTCACCAGTCTGTGCTGGTCCAGACGGACAATCAAGTTGCAATGTTCTACGTGAACAAGCAAGGAGGCACAGGCTCCTTCCTTCTCTGTCAGGAGGCACAAAAACTGTGCTCTTGGGCCGTCCACCACGGCATCCTCCTCAAAGCTGTCTATCTCCCAGGTCAGGAAAATTACCTGGCAGACAAGCTGAGCAGGATCCTCCAACCACACGAGTGGAGATTGGATCCGTTGGTGGTTCAGCGGATCTTTCTCAAGTGGGGCCTCCCCACCATGGATCTATTTGCCAGTCCTCTGAACCGGCAACTTCCCAGATTCTGCTCTCGACAACCGCATCCTCTCAGAGTAGCGGCGGATGCTTTTCTGATTCCATGGTCCACAGGCCTCTTGTATGCCTTTCCTCCCATGCCACTGGTGTCTCGGACGCTCTTCAAGGTTCTCAGAGACAGAGCCTCAATGATCCTTGTGGCTCCCCAGTGGCCGAGACAGCCCTCGTTCCCGCTTCTGATGCAGCTGGCGGTGGACACTCCTCTTCCTCTGGGGTTTCAACCCGATCTCCTGTCACAGGATCAGGGGACTCTCCTACACCCCAACCTCCGGTCCCTTCATCTGATGGCCTGGCTGCTGAAAGGGTAGTCCTTGCTCCCCTCCTGCTGCCTCGGGAGGTGGAAGAGGTCGTCTTGGCCTCCAGGCGGCCATCCACCCGGAAGTCCTACGCTCTTAAGTGGCGTCGGTTCTCCGTGTGGTGTGCTCAGCAGTCTGAGCATCCCTTCTCCTGCTTGGTGGCAGTGGTCTTGCAATATTTGCTTTACCTCTCCAATCTGGGCCTTAAGTCCAACTCTGTCAGGGTCCACCTCAGTGCTCTCTCTGCGCATCACGCACCGGTGGATGGCAGGCCTCTTTCCAACCACTCTTTGGTGGCTCGTTTTCTCCGAGGCCTCCTTCTCCTTAAGCCTCCTTTGCGCCCACCAGCCCCTGAATGGGATCTGAATGTGGTCTTGCAGTGGATTACCTGTCCGCCCTTTGAACCTATGGCTACCTGCCCTCTTCGTTTTCTTCCTGGAAAACCTTGTTTTTGGTAGCCCTTACCTCTGCTAGGCGCGTTAGTGAACTGCAGGCCCTAGTGTCTGATCCTCCTTACACTAGGTTCTATAGGAATAGGGTAGTCTTACGGACTCATCCTAAGTTTCTTCCAAAAGTGGTTTTTCCTTTTCATCTCAACCAGGAGGTGGTTCTTCCGACCTTCTTTCCCAGGCCGCACACCAGCCGGGCTGAAATGGTCCTGCATACCCTGGACTGTAGGAGGGCCTTGTCCTTCTACCTTGACCGTACGCGGGAGCATAGGAGGGCTGTTCAGCTCTTCGTTTCTTTTGACCCCAATAAGTTGGGGCTCCCTGTCTCCAAGCGTACTTTGTCCATATGGGTTGCTGACTGTATCCCTCGGGCTTATGGGGCGGCCGGCCTCTCGTTGGAGGGTCGAGTCACGGCTCATCGTGTTAGGGCGAAGGCTGCGTCAATGGCTCATCTCTGCTCTGTTCCATTGGCAGACATCTGCCGGGCCGCTACTTGGTCTTCAAGCCAGACTTTTGCGGCCCATTCCTGCCTGGAGAGGGAGTCCCGCAGGGACAGTGCTTTCGGACAGGCAGTCCTCCATAATCTCTTTGAGGTTTAGGCAACTCCTACCCTCCGGCCCTGGTGTTGGGCTACCGGTCGGGGGCGTTTTCAGAGAAGATTCCTTCCTTCTGTGCTACTGAGCTAGAGGGAGCTCATTTTTCCGCTTGAAGTCTCCGGTAGCCTTAAGCTAGGGAGTCCCATATGTGAGGACTGACTTCCTGCTTGGTCCTGGAGAAAGAGTAGTTACTCAACTGTAACAGGTGTTCTCCAGGAGCAGCAGGAATCTGTCCTCACAACCCTCCCTCCTCCCCTTGGAGTTGCAGTCCTATCATTTCGTTTTTGCTAATTTTTTTGCTGTCTTTTAGCTATGTCATCAGACTGAGCAAGATGGCACCCTTGGGCAGGAAGGGGACCCACGCATGCGCGCTGCAATTCCCAAAGGCTTTCTTTGAAAGCTGGGGAAATTGCTCCGCGAGGGCTCCGTCGGCGCCGACGTCACCCATATGTGAGGACTGATTCCTGCTGCTCCTGGAGAACACCTGTTACAGGTGAGTAACTACTCTTTCTCCGGGGACAGCAGGAATCAGTCCTCACAATCCTCCCTCCTCCCCTTGGAGTTGCAGTCCTATTATTTTCATTTGTTTTTGCTGTCTTTTTAGCTATGTCATTTGACTGAGCAAGATGGCATCCTTGGGTGGGAAGGGGACCACGCATGCGTGGTAGCAATTCCCAAAGGCTTTTTTTGAAAGCTGGGGATTTGCTCCGCGCGGGCTTTGTCGACATCACCCATATGTGAGGACTGATTCCTGCTGTCCCCGGAGAACACCTGTTACAGGTGAGTAGCTACGCTATACTCAGGAGTAATGTAAGGAAATGTTTCTTTCCGGAAATAGTGGTGGATATATAGAACAGCCTCTCAGCAGAGATGGCAGAGATGAGGATTATATCTGAATTCAAGAAAGCATGGGACAAGCACAGAGGACCTCTAAGCTTCAGAGACAGGGCCGACCCCAGTAGCTTCAAAGTGTTGGCAGACTAAACAAACCTTAAGCCTTATGCCCCACCCCCTTGCTGTTAGAATCTGTTGTTTAGCTTTCAATGCCCTTCTGTTTGCTGCTGCCCTAGGCAGCTGCCTGGTTTGCCTGATGGTTGTGCCAGCCCTGCTTAGAGAGGAAGGGAGTTTAAAGCTTAGTAGTTGGTATGGATGGGCAGACTGGATAATGTTATTTGTCTCCTGTCATTTTCTAAGTTTCGTAACATGCATGATTGTTTCCGTCTTGCTGCAGCCATATGGCATGCTTATTTTTTTTATATCTTTATTTTTTTACAGCTGGAAGAACAGACTTTCTATATGTAGCAACCCCCAGCACCTCTTAGGTCCTTATTCAATTCCTATTTTTCACTACCTTTGGTCTTGCAGTGCACTATTGCATTTTTTTTCCTTAGTTTTATAAGGGATCCATCAAGAATGTGTGATTTGAAAGGAAGGGAGCTATAAGCGTATTTATTTGGAACTCGGGGACCCAGGAGTAGATTCCTCCTAATGAACAGCAAGTCTTTCATCGTTTCCCCGTTTAATTCAAGCTGGACTCAGCCAAGTGAGATCCTGGCCTTCAAAATCCCAGGCATGTTTTAGGCAACAGTTCAGCCAAGGTCCAGGGAAAGCAAGTGCTGAGCACAGGACAGGGCTTCAGGTGAGAGGTTCCTTCTCTGAATCAATGAGAGTTTCATGGTGGTACTAATTCTTTCTGGGTGGAAGGTGAATTAATTCTGGCTTCTTACTATCACTGCTCCCATGGCGCTCTCTCCTAAATTCCTGGCCACTAGTTTGAGACTATCTGATTCTGACAATACTTTCCCTCCCCCCCCCCCACTGGGATATGCTAATAGAGTAGTTTTACCTCATCTGCATGCACTTTCCAAGCCATTTCCCTTGTGCATTCTTCTGGGCTGTAAGCTTCCTAGCCTGTTACACTTTGGATTTTCTTGAGTCCATGATCTGTTTAACCAGAAATTCTCTGTGGCCTTCCACTGTTAAAAAGTGGAGGAGACAGCACCCTGCAGCTTGGCAGTCAAGTTCTTCTGATAAGGTTTTAGTAATCTTATCTAGAAGACAGAGCATAGGATTATGTGTCTTTTAACTGTACTGCTCTTCTTTTTGTCTAATAATTCTGTTTTGGGTGTCTTTTCATATGTAGGCAACTCCAATTGTTGGAGCACTTGCATGCAGTCTTGAAAAAGTAATTTGGGCTGAGTTTAAGGAATTTATTCATGGGGACTGAAGGCACCTATAGATGATAGTAGTTTTAATAGCCTGGAGCCATATGTTTTGTCATTAGCTTCTGGTCATAGAAAGGCATGAAATAAGCCTAACAGATTGATTTACTAAACATTTTTCCATACACACCAAAATAAAAAAAAAATAAAAAAACACACACATTTAGTATATGTGATCCATGATGAAGTTATTTATCCTTTAATGACTAAAACGCCACTAGCCAAAAGAAAAAAAAATGTTGTTTAAACTTATTTGTAGAAATATTATTTATTTTGTTCAATAAATCTGCTTTACCATCTTTCTTGTTATTTAAATGTTTAATTATTTCTTAAATGTAGGCTGTGCTGAAATAGCAGATGAAGTGTATATGGAAGTTATAGTTGGTGAAGAAGAAGCAACATCACTGCCTGATGCACAGCTTGAAGACTCCAGTGTAAATAAAACCTTTGTCCCAGTGGCCTGGGCTGCTGCTTATGGTAAGTAAATTATCTACAAATTTCAGTGTATGATTGCCCCTTTTTCCCTGTGTGTCATAGGTCCATTGCAGTCCAGAATCCTATCTCCAACAGTGGCCAGTCCAAGTCCAAATACTCTGCATCATCTCATAGAGTTGATCCATTCCTTGTTGCCCGCACTCAGACATTCCTAGCTATAGACAGTCTGTACCCTCTTCTGAAATGTTCAGCTTTTATTATTTTACAGACTCAAAGTAAAATACGTTAAAATAATGTTTGTTCATGGATTCAAACATCCTACCACACAACAGCAAAGTGAAAAATATATTCTAGAAATCCTTAGAAGCTGAAGTTGGAAAAAACACAGAATAGCTTGGGTGGATAAGTGTTTTACTCTCCCTCCCTCCCTCCAGTTCTTCTTTAGCAATTCTAAATACTTTAATTGCTTCAAAGCACACACCAAGCAAAAATTACCCACCTGTGTTTAATTATATTGACTCACTTGATAGCAGGATAAGTTTAGCAGTACTTACTGTTTCCCTCTGCTGGGTAGTGCATTTCAAAGTAAAGACCCAACCATGAGCACCGGAAGCTGACAGAAGAACCTCAGCATGAAGTTTTGAAAAGGCACAGATCAAGGGATGGGTATTAAAGAACTGCAGAGTCCTTGAATATCTCTCAGAGCATGGTCAGGACAATTATTAGCATGTGGAAAGTGTACAGCACCCCCAAGACCTTGCCAAGGTCAGGCTGTCCTTCCAAACTGGATGACTGAGCAAGAAGGAGCCTGTTCAGGGAGGTCATTGGCAACTGAAAATACTACAGGCTTCCATAGCCAAGATGGTCAAAGTGCATATGAGAACAATATCCCATGCTCTTCACAAATCTGGCCTATTATGGTAGGATGGCAAGAAGGAAGCCATAACTCGAGACAATCCACCTTGAATCCTATTTGAAGTATGCAGAGATACACACAGGAAATACTGTAGCTGTGTAGATGACATTTTTGTGATCTGACAAAACTAACATAGAACTTATTGGCTTGAATTCAAATTGTTTGGTGCAATCCCAAAGCAGCACTTCACCCAGAGAACACTATCCCTACTTTGAAGCATGGTGGTGACCAGCAGCAGTTTATGGGGATATTTCTCATCAGCAGGGCCTGGGGCACTTGTCAGGATAGAAGGGACAGAGATTGGAAAAAAGTACAGAAAGGTCCTTGTGAACAACCTCTGCAAAAAAGTTCACCTTTTCAGCATGACAGCAAGCCTGAAGCATGCAGCCAAAGCCACAGTGGGGTTGTTTAAGAAGCAAAAAGGTAAATGTCCTTGAGTGTATCGGTCAGAGCCCTGATCTCAGTCCAACCGAAAATCTGTGGCATGACTTGAACAGTGTGCTGTCCATCAGTACTCCCCAAAGAACTTGACAAAGCTTGAACAGTTTGTAAAGAATACTGGTCTAATATTGATAAATTTAGGTGTGCAAAGTTGGTGGAGACCTACCCCAGCACTGCTATAATTGCTGCCTGAAATGCTTGCACCAGATATTGACTCGGGGGTGTAGAGACTTGTCCAGTTGTTGCATTTCAGTTTTATTTTCAGGGTACATGCTTTGTCTCCTATGAAACATATTTTCACCTGTAGGTGGAATGCAATGTGTTGGTAATTTGGAAAAAGCTTATTATATGCATGCAAGACTGATGCACTGACAAAACAAAATGTGAAAAATGTTCAAAGGAGTGTAGAGCTTCTCCAGGAACAAGCAGGAAGTCACATATGGGTGATGTTGACACCAACAGAGCCCGAGTGGAGCATTTCCCCACTGCCACGCATGCGTAGTCCCCTTCCCGCCCAAGGGTGCCATCTTGCTCAATCTCCTTTTTACCGCGGAACCCAATGGACGTATGTCCTGTTTCCCTGGAAAAATCCTTGCTAATTAGCCTCAAAATAGTTAGTTCCCGGTTTGCGTACTGGCTCTTCTTCCCGCCTCGAGCCAATGCCATCTTCAGTGCTGTTCTCTGCTCCTTGTCTTTTTTTGATTGAGGCTCACCTCGACTGGTGTTCGTGACCTTTTTCACCTGGGTTCGGGTGTTCCCCACCATGTCCGGGTGTTCCCAACCATGCCCCCTGGTGGGTTAAAAAAATGTGACTGCTGCAGTCAAACGATGTCAGTGACAGACACCCATGACTGCTGCCTGGGCCTGGACCATGACAGCACCTCCTGCAACCTATACCAGGCCTTGACGCCTAAAACCTATAGAATAGAGGTCTGAGTTGCAAGAAAAACTGTTCCTCAGGTCCGACTTGGCACCAGTCTCCCTGACGCCAAGCTCCAAGCCCAGCACTTCCCGTGAGGCCCGAGCATCATCAGAGTCCTGTGGCGGCTCCTCCAAGAAGATCCCGGACCCCGAGAGAGAGAATAAAAAATCCTCGAAGTCCACTGAGTTTGCACTGGAGGAACCTGGTAAAACTGCTTGGAGGGACTTGAGTGGCCCCGAGAAGCACCCTTCCAAGGTTCTCAAGAAGGATTCCTTGGCTGGCGGACACTACGTGAGATTCCTCGAGACTGTAGTCCTTGCCGAGGATGTATTTGTGAGAGTGCCAGTGCCGGGCCCGGGCCCAGGCCCGAGATCCTTGGTGCCCGCGCTAAAAGCTGCGGAGCCTTCTGGCTTGGAAACCAGAATGGCGGCCTTGGAGCAGAACATCACTGCTATCCTGTCCCTGCAACAGGCAATGATGGCTGGTTTTCCGCATCATCTGCCCCAACAACTGGGCCCCCAACTGCAGGGGAGTCCCCAGTCATCGAGTCGAGCTCCGAGCGCCATCAGCCTCAGGTAAGCCTTCGGCGCCGGTCGAGGTCTCATCCCGTTACTCGGGCATATCTGGTTCTCCCTGTCCAGTTTCTGCGACTCGGACCCCAGGAGACTGACAACGAGGCATCCCTGGAAACCAAGCGGCACCAAGATATTCCCTTGGACCTGTCGTCCCCAGTGCCATTCTCCTCTGGAAGATGTGGCCTTCTATGACTTTCTCAAGGATATGGCCAGAACCCTCTTTGTGCAAACAGAGGCAGAGAAAGATTTGCGCACCGAGGAACTGGAGATTCTCCAGTATGAGTCTCCACCCAAGGAGACTCTCAGGGTGCCTGTGCAGCCAGTCCTCGAGCGGCTGCTATTCAAAATGTGGGAGACGCCGGCCTCAGTGCCGGTGATGAGCCGGTGCCTTGATGCCATCTACTGCATCCAGAAGGGCCCCGGGTTCCACAAGCCCCAACTCCTACATAACTCCACAGTTATCAAGTCGACAATGCTGAAACTTAAGAGCCAGAAGACCCACTCTTTGGTCCCTCCTGGGAGGGACGCTAGAGCCCTTGATACCCTCGGGTGCAAGTGTTACCAGGGCTGAAGTCTTTGGACATCGAGCAATGGGTCCAAGACAAGCTGCTCAATGTCCCCTGCACCGCGGAGAACCTGTTTGGCAAGCCTATGGCAGACAAGGTGGCTGAGATCGAGGCCGATGTGGTGACTTGACAAGAGGCTCTCCAAGAAGACCTCATCCTTTCCCTATAAGAAAACATTGGGGGAAAAAACCCTTTTCCCAAGGAAAAAGAGGCCCTTTCAGCAGAGTCACCACTACAGCCCTTCTCAGGCCAGCAACACGGTTCTCGCCCTAAAAGACAGAGCCATGGGGCTCAGAAGCCGAAGGCACAGAAGCCCCAGGCCCCAGCTCTTGCCCAGCCTGGGGGGAGCTTTTGACTCCCAGGGCAGGGCCTCCCCTCCCCAGGGAGACCTTCACCAACCCACAGTGGGCCGTCTGGCACTTTTTGCCCACATATGGGCCAGTGACAGTGAGTACTGCAGGTGGTAAGGGAAGGATACCTCCTCCACCTACAAGCAGGTACCACCCGGGTTCTTTTCAGGAGAGCCAGTGCGACCTCTCCTTCACCAGACCCTTCTGCTCTCAGAGCTCACAGGTCTGCTCAGGGACAATGCAGTAGAGCCTGTACCCAAACATCTATGGGGAAAAAACTTCTACTCCAGATTCTTCCTTGTCCCAAAGAGAACTGGGGGCCACAAGCCCATTCTCGACCTGAGAAACTCAAACAAGTTTCTAGTGAGGGAGAATTTCAAGATGTTCTCTCTTGGAACACTGCTGCCTTACCTCCACCAGGGAGATTGGCTGTGCTCCTTGGACCTAAAGGATGCGTGTATACTCATCCTGACCCACTCCTCTCACAGGCAAGTACCTACGGTTTATGGTGGGAGGAGGGCACTACGAGTACAGGGTGCTACCCTTCAGCCGCGCCGCCTTGCCAAGGGTCTTTACCAAATGGCTGGTGATGGTAGCTGCCTACCTGTGCCTACAAGGGTCTTTTGTCTTTCCCTACCTGGATGACTGGCTCATCAGGGGCAGTATGGCCTCAGAGGTTAGTTAAGCCACAGAGCTTACAACCCTCCTTCTGCAGCACCTGGGGTTCGTCATCAACTAACCCAAATCCCATCTCTCTCCAGCCCAAAGCCTGGAGTTCATAAGTTCTCAGTTGGACATGTTACAGGTCAAGGCTGTCCTCCCAAGAGAAAGGGCAGAACACCTCAGTCAACTGGCAGGAGAGGTGCAGCACCGCCGGTCAATGGCGGCTCGCCGCCTCCTCCGCCTTCTGGGCCATATGGCCTCGACAGTCCACATCACACCCTCAGCCAGCTTACGCATACAGACAGCCCAGTGGTGCCTACGCTTGCAGTGGACTCAGGCCACGGGCAAGCTACAGAACAGGTCAAGGTTACCCGCCAGCTGGTGGCGTCCCTCAACTGCATGTATAACTTGTTGCCACCAACTTGTACATAGTTTACCTGTTAGCCCTGTATAATACACCCCGTTTTTTGTAAGTCCGGTGTAGACCTTCCTACACTGCACAAATGTGTTGCCTGTATAAACCGCACTGATGATGAATAGCACGGTATAGAAGAAACATTAAATAAATAAATAAATAAAATAACTGCTGGTGAAACTTGCGCCACCTCCAGGTGGGAATGCCCTTCCAGGCACCCACGCTGCAGAGGATCTTGACCCACAGACACCTACCTCCTGGGTTGGGGGGGGCACATTCCGGAGACCACCGCATACAGGGCAGCTGGTCTAAGGAGGAGTCACTCCTACCGATCAATCTCCTGGAGCTCAGAGCAATCTTCTTGGCCCTACGAGCATTCCGCCTGCTTGCGACACCGATCTCTGCTGATCTAGACGACAACTGGGTCGTCATGTTTTATCTCCAGGAACAAGCAGGAATGAGTCTTCACATATGGGTATCGTCGGTACCGATGGAGCCTGCGCGGGAACGCTCCCCAGCGTCCAATAAGAAAGCTTTTGGGAGCATCCCACAGCACCTGCGTGCTGCCTTCCCGCCTTTCCCAACCGCCTCTCTCCAGTTCTTCTTTTCCGCGGAGCCAGCAGGTCGTGTTCCTGTCACCGCAGAAGAAGTTCTTTATTTTTTCTTAATTCTTTTGTATCGCGTCTGCCTTCTTCGATGTCGGACCGGTACCGCCGGTCTTTTTTTCTTTTTTTTTTTGAAAGAAAGAAAAGAAATTTATCTTTTCGTCACTGTGCATTTTCAGTTTTTGGGCCTTAGGCCTAAAAAATTTTTTCCTCATGGAGAAGCCCGCCTCCGGGTTCAAAAAGTGCACAAAATGTGGCGGTACTATTTCTGTCACCGACACCCATGACTGGTGTCTAAAATGTTTGGGGCCTGACCATTCCATCACGGATTGTATGTCCTGTACCATGATGTCTAAAAGAGGTCGGCAGAACCGAGCAGCCAAGCTCAGTACCCTGTTTCCCTCTGATGCAGCTTCGGTGGCATCGACGTCTTCCAGGCCTGCTTCTTCCTCCCATGGATCTCAGGTAACCAAGCATAAATCTAGCCGGTCCTCGAAGGGTAGATCTCCCTCCAAGCATCGAGATGCCTCCGGGCTTGCCCTCGAGGATTCCGCACCGGCAAAATTACCCCGGCGGGAAGCTCCGGCTTCCAAAGCGTTATCTATGGGGTCACAGGTTGACATCGATGGCTCGGCTTCGACAGATCACCTGTTGCCGTGTTCTGGGGTACCGGTGACTCCCACTGGTACCGACATCCAGACATTGGTGGCGTTGATGGATCAGAAGATTCTGGCCATGCAGCGCACCCTGTCGGCATTCATACAGGCTGCGACGCCTCCGGTACCCCAACAATCCCCGTTGTCGGTACCGGCTCCGACACTGGCATCACTCCCGGTGCCGGTACCGATTGCATCGGCTTCGGTATCGACTGTAACGGTACCCTGTCCTATGATGCCCATCGGTACCAAACCGGTACCGGTTACTCCCGATACCGATCCTACTCGGTACGGCTATCGGGCTCTACAGGAGCATCCAGACAGGCAATACTTCGATTCCTCTGAAGACTGATGAGTCTGAGGGTTCTGTTGAGGCATCGATACTTCTTCCTCAGGAGCCGCCTTCTCCTAAACGAAGAATGTCTCCTCCAGAAGACTTGTCTTTTCAAGACTTCATTAGGGAAGTGGCTAGGGGCCTCTCCATCACAGTGGCCCCTGAGTCAGAACCCAGAGCCAAGGAGTTAGATATTTTACAATATCCTAAAACTCCTAAAGAGGCAGCTACTTTACCTATCCATGAGATTCTGTATGATCTCATGTTGAGGATGTGGGAGACGCCTCTTACTACCTCTCCTCATTCTCGCAGGCTAGACACCATGTATCGTGTCCCTCCTTGTCCTGGCTTCCACAAGACTCAGCTTCCTCACCACTCTATTGTGGTAGAGTCTGCCATGAGAAAAATAAAGAGTGCAAAGAGACACTCATCTAATCCTCCAGGGCGTGAATGCAGGACCCTAGATGCTTTTGGCCGAAGGGTTTTCCAAGCTTCTATGCTAGCTGCCAGGATCAACTCTTATAGTCTCTATATAGGAATGTTTCTAAAAGAAGTCACAGATCATCTGCAGACTTTAACCCCTTTTATTTCAGAGGATAAAAGGCAGACGTTTCTCACTTGGCTCAAACATGCCCAAGATGCCTCCAAATTTTCCAACCGTGCAGCCTTTGACTCTTTTGAGTGTGTATGCAGAGCTTCGGCTATTGCCATAGGGGCACGCAGAATTGCTTGGCTACAAGCTTCTGATTTGGAGCTCTGGGTACAAGATGAATTAGGGAATATCCCTTGTACAGGTGAAAACTCTGCTTTGGATCGACTTTCAAAGTCTACCTCTGTTCCTGTTAAGAAAAGATTGTTCAAGAAGACATCTTTTTCCAAAAAGGGAAGATACTATCCTGCTTATGGTCAGCAGGCATCTTCTGCAGGTCGTTTTGCTGCAAAGAGTCAGCAACCACCTAAACAGGCCAAATCAAAGGCTGCTAGGCCTGCCATGACCCAGCAGCCTCAGCCTCCTTAGGGCCTTTGACTTGCAGCTAGAGAACTTAGCCTTTCTGGCTCTGGAAGACCCAGAGCCCCTTACCATTCCAGGAAGGTTGACTTACTTTGCTCCCAGATGGGAACAAATTACAGCAGAGCAATGGACACTCTTTATCATAAGGGAAGGGTACAAGCTTCATTTCTTAAGCCTTCCCCCTCACACCATAGTGAAACAGTTCAATTCTCCAACATCTCTCCTCGACCTTCTGGGTCAGGAGATTGCCACCCTTCTTGCCCAAGGGGCAATAGAAGAAGTACCTCTTCTTCAGTAAGGCACAGGGTTCTACTCCCCTTATTTTCTTATTCCAAAGAAAACAGGGGGCTACAGACCCATCTTGGATCTCAGAGAATTGAACAAATTTCTATTCAAGGAGAAATTCAAGATGATTTCTCTCGGTGCTCTGCTTCCATACCTTCAGAGTCAGGACTGGCTTTGTTCTCTAGATCTCAAGGATGCGTACACCCATGTCCTCATCCATCCAACACACAGAAGGTTCCTTTGGTTCCTTTTTGGAGAAAAGCACTACCAATACAGGGTGCTTCCTTTCGGTCTGGCCTCCACACCAAGAGTGTTCACGAAATGCATGGCAGTAGTAGCTGCATTTCTACGCACCATGGGATTATTCGTTTTCCCATATCTGGACGACTGGCTCATTCGAGCTCCCTCTCAGTCAGAGGCCAAGACTTTTCTAACCTGCACAATGCATGTCCTTCAGTATTTGGGACTGGTAATAAACATCCCAAAATTCAATCTCACCCCTACTCAATCTCTGGAGTTTATAGGGGCTGTCCTGGATACCACAACTGCAAGGGCCTATCTTCCTCAGGCTCGTTGCCTACGCTTGGTGCAGTTAGCCTCCCAAATACAATTAAAGTCCCATTTAACTGCTCAGGAAATGTTACAACTCTTAGGCCACATGGCATCCACCGTGCATGTGGTTCCATATGCTCGCCTTCACATGAGGGCAGCTCAATGGACTTTGTCCACCCAATGGACTCAAGCATCAGGTTGCCTGTCAGACAAAATAGCAAACTCCAGTCACCTTTTTTGGTCTCTCCAGTGGTGGAAGTCCTCTCAAAACCTGTTGCTGGGGTCCCCTTTTCAGCAGTCACTTCCCCAAGCAACCCTTACAAAAGATGCCTCCCCAATGGGTTGGGGAGCTCATCTGCAAGATCTCTCCACCCAGGGCATCTGGTCTCCACAGGAGACTTCTCTACACATCAATCTCTTGGAACTCAGAGCAATTTTTTTAGCTCTGAGTGTTCCACTCTCTGCTCAGCTACAGGACAGTCCTCATCCACACGGACAACCAAGTAGCCATGTTCTGTGTGAACAAGCAGGGAGGGACTGGCTCTCTGTTGCTTTGCAGCGAAGCTTTGCGACTGTGGGCCTTCGCCAGAGAGCATCAGATTCATCTTATGGCAGTATATCTTCCAGGCGTTCAAAACTCTTGGGCAGTCAGACTCAGTCGAGTTCTGCTTCCACACGAGTGGTCCCTCCACATGGACCAGGTAGCCATGATTTTTCGAATTTGGGGAACCCCTGACATAGACCTCTTTGCAAGTCTGTGGAATGCCAAACTTCCTCGGTTCTGTTCCAGAATTCCGTGTCAGGGAGTTCAGGCCAAGGATGCCTTCCTTCACTGGGGTCAAGACTTCCTTTATGCCTTTCCACCCATTCCTCTAATTCCCAAAACACTTTTCAAGCTTCAGAGAGACCGAGGTTCCATGATCCTCATAGCACCACATTTTGCCACACCAAGTGTGGTACCCTCTACTTCTGCATCTCTCTCAAGCTCCCTCCCTGGAATTGGGCTCTGCACCAGATCTTCTATCCCAGGAAGACGGAACGTTGTGGCACCCAAACCCCCAGTCTCTCCATCTCAGGGCCTGGTTGCTGAACGCCTAGACCTTCAAGTTTTTCATCTCTCTCAGCAAGTCAGATATTCTTCATGCTTCTAGAAAGTCTTCCACTAGACGTTCTTATGCTTTCAAATGGAAAAGATTTACCATTTGGTGTTCAGAGAAGGGTCTTAACCCTCTTGCAATACCTCTGAATTCTTTACTAGAGTATCTTCTGCATCTATCCCATGTAGGGTTGCCAACTGGCTCCAGATGCGCCCGACAGACTTGCTCCAGTCCTGGGTTTACCCCATTGCATGCAGTTACTTCTAGTTTTCCTTTTCTTATGGAGTGCAATAGAGAAATCAGAACTACATATCCCTGCATGCAATGAGGTAAATCCAGGACTGGATCGAACCTGTCGGGCGCATCTGGAGCCAGTTGGCAACCCTAATCCCATGCAGGCCTTAAAACTAATTCAGTAAGAGTCCATTTGAGTGCTATTGCAGCGTCCCTCAAGCCTCTCAATGGACAGCCTATTTCCTCTCATCCTCTTATAGCAAGATTCATGAGAGGCCTTCTTTTAACTAAACCTCCCATTAAGCCACCTCCAGTGGCATGGGACTTAAATCTGGTTCTTGGCCAGCTTATGAAGCCACCCTTTGAACCTTTAGCCACCACCTCCTTGAAATTTCTTTCTTGGAAGGTTATCTTTCTCATTGCAGTCACCTCAGCACGTCGCATCAGTGAGTTGCAAGCCTTGGTGGCTAATCCTCCTTATACAAGGTTCCATCATGATAAGGTAGTCCTCAGGACCAATCCACACTTTATGCCCAAAGTGGTCTCGCCTTTTCATCTGAACCAAGAGGTATACTTACCTGTCTTTTTTCCAGGACCTCATGCATCAAGAGCAGAGAGGAATCTTCATACTTTGGATTGTAAAAGAGCTCTCGCCTTTTACTTACAACAAACACAGCAACATAGAAAGTCTTCTCGACTCTTTGTTGCTTTTGATCCTTCCCATTTAGGACTTCCAGTTTCTAAGAGAACACTGTCCAACTGGATTGCTCAGTGTATTTCTTTCGCCTACCAGAGTAGGAACCTTTCTCTGGAAGGCCATGTCACAGCTCACAATGTGAGGGCCATGGCAGCCTCAATGGCTCATCTAAACTCTGTG
Source organism: Ichthyophis bannanicus (assembly GCA_033557465.1). Taxonomy (NCBI): domain Eukaryota; kingdom Metazoa; phylum Chordata; class Amphibia; order Gymnophiona; family Ichthyophiidae; genus Ichthyophis; species Ichthyophis bannanicus. The sequence goes on from CM066036.1 coordinate 192,844,936, forward strand.
TCCATCGACCAAATCTGTCGAGCGGCCACCTGGGCCTCGGTTCATACCTTCACAGCGCATTACTGTTTGGACAAGGACTCCCGCCGGGATGCCTCGTTTGGTCAGGCTGTTCTCAAACACCTGTTCCATTCCTAATCAACTCCTACCCACCTACCCTGGTTGGATGCCAGAGATCCATGGGGGAGGTGGAGCCCTTTTCAGGGACACACAACTCTGGGGTCTCTCCCTGGCATCTGCAGCTAGGGAGTCCCCATATGTGAAGACTCATTCCTGCTTGTTCCTGGAGATAGCACAGTTACTTACCTGTAACAGGTGATCTCTGGGAACAGCAGGAATAAGTCTTCACAACCCACCCACCTCCCCTAGGAGTTGTATCTCTCTATCTATCTTTCCTTCCCTCCCTCTCTCTCTCTCTCTCTCTTTGTCTCAGCTTTAAAACTCGAACTGGAGAGAGGCGGTTGGGAAAGGCGGGAAGGCAGCACGCAGGCGCTGTGGAATGCTCCCAAAAGCTTTCTTATTGGACGCTGGGGAGCGTTCCCGCGCAGGCTCCGTTGGTACCGACGATACCCATATGTGAAGACTTATTCCTTATCGTTCCTCCAGTGCAGTCCTCTACTTCTGGGTTGTCAACCTCCTCCTGCAGCCTGGAGACTGGTACGTCAAATTCATGACATCACTGGATATATCCTGCTGCTCTGTCTCTCCTCCTCCAGTGTTACCAGTCTCCATGCAGCCTGAGGACGTTGTGAGCCCAAGAGGGGGCTCACTGGAGTAACAGCTAAGGAGAGTTAGAATTAGGATAGTTTGGGGTTTTACCTTTTCTGCCTTGTTTGGTTGATTTTGCTTTTATATTAACAAAAAAAAAAAAAAAATTTATATCAGCTATATTTACTTTTAATGTTAGCCAATCATTTCTTAATGGGCCTTTCTACTCCCTGCCTGTCACGGAATACATGCCTTTGCCATTGCAGTTGACCACGCGTAGCTAGCTAGTGGTCTGAGGTTCTCTCTCCCCAGACGTTACGGGGGAGAGCCCTCTCTAGCAGCCCTGCATCCTGCCGTACCGCTGGACAGTTTGCGCGGCTCCTGAGGGTAGGGGAACGGTCTGCCTCTCTGCCTGCCTTTCCTCTGCTTAGCGCGGCGTCAGGGGCACGGGCATTCTTCGGCGATTCGGCAGTCTGTCCTGGTACGACTTTCACCGCGGACAGACTGTGGTGGCAGGGGGGGGGGGGCGACGTGTAGCATCTCCGGTGCTGTTTTCTGCTCTTCAGTGTTCACCGGTGCGTTTTGGCGCCCTTTCCTTGCTCTGCAGTTTTGCCTGCGGCCATTTTGAACGCTCCGGGAAACCGCGTGCATGGCTGGGCCGGACACGCTGGTCGGGTAAGCAGCTGTTTTTCTTTATTTTTGCGTTCGTTTTATTTCTTAATTTTATTTTCTTTTTGCTTCATTTCTCCGTATTTGTTTTTTGGACGCGTTTTGGCTTACCCGCGGCCCTGACTGCACCGCGGTGGGGGGAAGGGGAGGTTCCTCTCTAGCGGGGCTTTAACTTGCACTTTTGGCCTGGAGCAGTTTGCCAACTTTGCTGGGGGATTCCTAGGTGACTTTCAGGCTTCCTGTATTCTTGCTTCCTTCCTTTATTGTGGGCCATAGGGGAAGTGGAATTGGATGGCGGGGAGACCACAGTGTGTCATTTGTGGTACCCGCAGGGGCACAGTAGCGGAGTCTGGGATCTGCCGTGGCTGTGCATCGCTGTCATCTACTGTTGAGAGACAGATGGAGGCTAAGGAGCCCACTGAGCCGTCCGTGGAACAGCCTGAGACTCTTGCGGAATCTATACAACTTCCCGGTGAGGAGGTGCTGGCAGGAGAACTTGATGGGTCCGTGGCGGGGATTTCAGGGTCTCGGTCAGGGGACCCAGGGGAGTTTTGCCCTGAGTTCATTTTGATGCTCCATAAAGCGTTCTGTCTGCGGAGACAGGGGAAGCTATCTGGGAAACAGGCACTGGCGGGTTCGAGCTCGCACTTGACAGGGCTGGACGAGGGCGGTGAGGGACCCTCGGCCCCTAAGCGGCCTCGTCCGCGTGACTCCTTAACGGGGGAGAGCGATTGGGAACATCCAGAGGATGCGCAGGATCTGGAGGAAGGCGAGATTATGGAGCCTGAGGATCAGTCTAAGATCATTAGGGTTTTTCGTAGAGAAGAGCTCCCAGCGTTGATTACAGAGTCGTTGCAGATGTTAAAGTTGACGACGCCGACGGATGCGGAGGATGAGGTGGAAGACCCTGTTATCCAGGCGGTGCGTCAGTCTCAGGTGGTGTTTCCAGTGTACAAGGTGGTTGATAAGATGATCCAGGACGAATGGAACCAGCCCGATGCTGGGCTCCGAGGTGTGCGTACAATGAATAGACTCTATCCTCTTGCTGAGAAGGATAAGGAGAGGTTTCGGACTCCACGGATGGATGCTGTTGTATCCGCAGTGACCAAAAAGACGACCATTCCGGTGGAAGGTAGCGCAGCTTTGAAGGATGCGCAGGACCGTAGAGTCGACGGTCTTCTGAAGCAAACGTTTGAGGCTGATTCTTTATCACTGCAGGCGTCTATCTGTGGAGCTTGGGTGGCGCGCGCCTGCTTGCTTTGGGTTCAGCGGTTGCGTCACTCGACTAACTTGGATTCAGATGAGCTTAAGGAGTTGGGGCGTCTGGAATCCGGGGCAGCGTACTTGGCGGATGTTCACTATGATTTGATCATGGCGCTGGCGAATAGTACCGCATCAGTGATTGCAGCTCGCAGATCGGTGTGGTTGCGTAATTGGGCGGCAGACGGGTCTTCTAAGGCAAGACTTGGGAAGTTGCCATTCAAAGGAAAGTTGCTTTTCGGTGATGATTTGGATAAGTTGGTCAAGGACCTGGGGGAGTCCAAGGCGGGTAGGTTGCCGGAGGACAAACCCAAGCAGGGACGGCCCAGTCAGGCCTTTCGGGGTCAATTTCGTGACTTTCGCAGATTTCGGGCGTCGCGGTATGGCGCCCCGCAGAGAGGCCGGTTTCCTTCCCGCGGACAGGCCTTCCGGGGATTTTGGGGGGCAACTAGGGGTTTCGCCTCAGGCTCCCTGTCGGCAGCCCACAAGTCACAATGAGATGAGGTGGGTCCCGGTGGCGGACGCTCCTATCGGCGGGAGGCTTCATGGGTTTCTGTCCGCTTGGACCCACATCACCTCCGACCAGTGGGTCTTGGAGATCATTCAGCACGGTTATGCCCTAGAGCTGGCAAAGCCCGTGAGGGATTCCTTTGTGATGTCCCCTTGCCGAGGGCAACAGAAGACGCTAGCGGTTCATGAAACTTTAGATCGTCTACTGCACTTAGGGGCAGTGGTGGAAGTTCCCAAACAGGAATACGGTTTGGGTCGGTATTCCATCTATTTCGTGGTACCAAAGAAAGGAGGGGCGCTGCGTCCTATTCTCGATCGCAAGGGTGTGAATCGGTGTCTTAAAGTGCCTCACTTTCGTATGGAAACGTTGCGGTCGGTGATCGTCGCAGTCCGTCATGGGGAGTTTCTGACGTCCTTGGATCTCACGGAGGCTTATCTACATATTCCCATTCGAGAGGCTCATCAGAGGCTCTTAAGGTTCGCCTTACCGTGGGGTCATTATCAGTTCAGGGCTTTGCCCTTCGGTCTTGCCACGGCTCCGCGTACCTTCACCAAGATTATGGTGGTGGCGGCAGCGGCGCTGCGGAAGGAAGGCATATTAGTGCATCCGTATCTAGACGACTGGTTAATACGAGCAAAGTCGGAGGCCGAGAGTCGGCGTGTAACCAACAGGGTGGTCGAGTTTTTGCAGGGCCTTGGTTGGGTGGTCAATCCCAACAAAAGCCATCTACAGCCGGTTCAGGTCCTCGAGTATCTCGGGGTGCGGTTCGACACCCACAGGGCGCTGGTGTTTCTCCCAAGCCAGCGGGCACAGTCTCTGCGCCGCTTGCTGCGCTCCTTTCGAGCCACGCCTGCTCCAACGGCGTGGTTTTACCTGCGCGTTCTCGGCACGATGGCGGCGACGCTGGAGGCGGTGCCTTGGGCAAAAGTGCATATGCGTCCACTTCAGAGAGCGTTGCTGCGGCGTTGGTCACATCAAGTGGACTCCCTGAGCAAGAGGTTGCCTTGTCCCATCGGGGTGCGTCGGTCGCTGAAGTGGTGGTTGCGCCCCTCTTCATTGGCGGACGGCATGCCGCTCGAACAGCCGGCGTGGATACCAGTGATGACCGATGCCAGTCTCGGGCTGGGGAGCTCACTGCGGAGGGCAGTTTGCACAGGGTTACTGGTCCCCGCTGGAGACGACTTGGTCAATCAATCGATTGGAGTTGCGCGCGGTGGCGAGAGCTCTGGTGGCGTTCGAGCAATTGGTGCTGGGGGGTGCCGTTCGAATTCTGTCGGACAATTCGGTGACGGCCGCTTACATCAATCGCCAGGGAGGCACGGGAAGTGCAGCAATGGAAGAGGAGTCGGATTTGCTGTTTGCGTGGGTGGAGAGTCGGTTGATAGCTCTCTCGGCGGCGCACATTGCAGGAAAGGACAACGTGACGGCAGATTTTCTCAGCAGAGTACGAGTGGATGCGGGGGAGTGGGAACTGCATCCCGCAGTCTTTGCGCAGATTGAACGGCGTTGGGGGACGCCCATAATGGACTTGATGGCGACATTTCAGTCCGCCAAGGTTCCTCGGTTTTACAGCAGAAGACGAGAGCGAATGTCCGAGGGCATCGATGCGCTGTTGCAACTCTGGCCAACGTCGGGTCTGCTCTACGTTTTTCCCCCGTGGGCGCTAATCGGACGAGTGGTGCAGAGGATAGAGGCGTTTCGGGGAACGGTCCTTCTGGTGGCTCCCGATTGGCCACGGCGTCCGTGGTACGCGGATTTGATGCGGCTCCTCGACGGCCAGCTCTGGCGACTTCCAGCTCGATCGGATCTGTTGCGTCAGGGTCCGCTGTTAATGCCTCAAGTGGATCGATTCTCGCTTACGGTATGGCCATTGAAAGGGCTCAGTTGAAGAAAAAAGGCTATTCGCCGGCGGTTATTTCTACGCTACTGAAGGTGCGCAAACGGTCTACTTCTTTGGCCTATGTGCGGATATGGCGTATTTTTGAAGATTGGTGTTCACGGCATCAGATTCGCGCGGCGACTGCCGCTGTGCCAGTGGTGTTGAATTTTCTGCAAGATGGCTTTGATAAAGGTTTGGTGGCCAGTTCTTTGCGGGTTCAGCTAGCGGCATTGGCCTGCTTTCGCGGTAAGGTTCAGGGCTTGGCGTTAGGGGCGCATGCGGATGTCATCCGTTTTCTTCGGGCCGTATCCCGCTTTCGACCTGTCCGTCGCCCCCATGTCCCGTCTTGGGATCTTAATTT